>OY728131.1:948078629-950578629 GCA_963277665.1 Viscum album | reverse complement strand
CAACCAAAGGCATTCAGATTCTATTGAAACTTTATGAAAATGATACATGGGTAATATAAGACATGTATGAGTCAACCCCACATCAATAAGAGGTCCGGTGTGGTTGGTACCACTCAAACTGTCTCACTTTTATTTGAAATGGACATGATTTTAAGTGAAAACAACAACTGGCATACGAAAAACTGACCAAATGCATTTGGATTGTGTTGATACTTTAGGAAAACTATCCATGGGTAATTTGTGACATGTAAAAGTAAACCCCTCCTCAATACGAGGAGCGGTGTGACCGACACCACTCAAAATGTCTCTCTTTTGTTTAAAATGGACATCATTTTAAGTGAAAACAACAACTGACATATGGAAAACTAACCAAACGCATTCAGATTCTATTGAAACTTTAGTAAAACTATAAAAGGGTAATTTTTGATGTGTAAGAGTCAACCCCGCCTCAATATGAGGCATGGTGTGGCCGACACCACTCAAAGTGTCTCACTTTTCTTTGAAATGGACAACATTTTAAGTGAAAAAACAACTGACATATGGAAAACTGAACAAACACATTCAGATTCTATTGATACTTTAGGAAAAGGATCCATGGGTCATTTTTGACATTTATGAGTCAACCCCACCTCAATATGAGGCACGGTGTGGCCAATACCACTTAAAGTGTCTTTCTTTTGTTTAAAATGGATACTCTTTTAAGTAAAAACATCTGGAATATGGAAAACAAACCAAACACATTCAGATTGTGTTGATACTTTAGGAAAACGATACATGAGTCATTTTTTATGTGTATGAGTCAACCAAACCTCAATCCGAGGCATGGTGTGGCCGACACCACTCAAAGTGTCTCTCTTTTGTTTCAAAAGGACATCATTTTTAGTGAATACAACAACTGACATACATAAAACTGACCAAAGGCATTCATATTCTATTGAAACTTTAGGACAATGATACATGGGTCATATGTGATGTGTAAGAGTCAACCCTTACTCAATATGAGTCACGGTGTGACCAATATCACTCGAAATGTCTCACTTTTATTTGAAATGGATAGGATTTTAAGTGAAAATAACAATTGGCATACTGAAAACCAACCAAACACATTCAGATTGTGTTGATACTTCAAAAAAACAATCCATGGGTCATTTTTGACATGTAAAAGTCAACCCCTTCTTAATCCGAGGCATGGTGTGGCCGGTACCACTCAAAGTGTCTCACTTTTATTTGAAATGGACAACATTTTAAGTGAAAACAACAACTGGCATACGAAAAACTGACCAAACACATTCAGATTCTATTAATACTTTAGTAAAAGGATCCATGGGTAATTTTTGATGTGTACGAGTCAACCATGCCTCAATACGAGGCATGGTGTGTCTGGTACCACTCAAAGTGTATTTCTTTTGTTTAAAATGGATACGCTTTTAAGTAAAAACAACTAGAATACGGAAAACCGACCAAACGCATTCGGATTGTGTTGATACTTTAGGAAAACAATACATGGGTCATTTTTGATGTGTAAGAGTAAACTATGCCTCAATATAAGGCATGGTGTGGCCAACACCACTCAAAGTGTCTCCCTTTTGTTTTAAAAGGACATCATTTTAAGTGAATACAACAACTGACATACGAAAAACCAACCAAAGGCATTAGGATTCTGTTGAAAATTTAGGAAAATGATCCATGGTTCATATGTGATGTGTAAGAGTCAACTCTACCTCAATATGAGGCATGGTGTGTCCAGTATCACTCGAAGTGTCTCACTTTTATTTGAAATGGACATGATTTTAAGTGAAAATAACTGGCATACAGAAAACCAACCAAACACATTAAGATTGTGTTGATACTTCAAAAAAACAATACATGAGTCATTTTTGACGTGTACGAGTCAACCCCTACACAATCTGAGGAATGATGTGGCCGGTACCACTCAAAGTGTCTCACTTTTATTTGAAATGGACACTATTTTAAGTGAAAACAACAACTGGCATACAGAAAACTAACCAAACGAATTAGGATTGTGTTGATACTTCAACACAAGAATACATGGGTCATTTTTGACGTGTACAAGTTAACCTTGCCTCAATCTGAGGTGTGGTGTGTCCGAAACCACTCAAAGTGTCTCACTTTTCTTTGAAATGGATAACATTTTAAGTGAAAACAACAACTGACATATGGAAAACCGACCAAACACATTCAGATTCTGTTGAAACTTTAGGACAAGGATTCATGGGTCATTTGTGACATGTACGAGTCAACCCTGCCTCAATCTGAGGCACGTTGTGGCCGGTATCACTCAAAGTGTATTTCTTTTGTTTAAAATGGATACTCTTTTAAGTAAAAACAACTAGCATACGAAAAACTGACCAAACACATTCGGATTGTGTTGATACTTTAGGAAAATGATCCATAGGTCATTTTTGATGTGTACGAGTCAACCCCACCTCAATATGAGGTGTGGTGTGGTCGACACCACTCAAAGTGTCTCTCTTTTGTTTTAAAAGGACATCATTTTAAGTGAATACAACAACTGACATATGAAAAACCAACCAAATACATTCATATTATTTTTAAACTTTAGGAAAACAATACATGGGTCATATGTGACATGTAAAAGTCAACCCCACCTCAATCCGAGGGCCGGTGTGGCCAGAACCACTCAAACTGTCTCACTTTTATTTGAAATGGACAGGATTTTAAGTGAAAACAACAACCAACATACTTAAAACCGACCAAACACATTTGTATTGTGTTTATACTTTAGGAAAATGACCCATGAGTCATTTTTGATGTGTAAAAGTAAACCCTGTATCAATACGAGGTGTGGTGTGACCGACACCACTCAAAATGTCTCTCTTTTGTTTAAAATGGACATCATTTTCAGTGAAAACAACAACTGACATACGTAAAACCGACCAAACGCATTCGGATTCTATTGAAACTTTAGGAAAATGATCCATGGGTAATTTTTGACATATAATAGTCAAACCCACCTCAATATAAGGCGTGGTGTGTCCGTCACCACTCAAAGTGTCTCACTTTTCTTTGAAATGGACAACATTTTAAGTGAAAACAACAACTAACATACAGATTACTGACCAAACACATTCAGATTCTATTGATACTTTAGGACAAGGATCCACGAGTCATTTTTGATGTGTACGAGTTAACCCCGCCTCAATCCGAGGCATGGTGTGGCCGGTACCACTCAAAGTGTATTTCTTTTATTTAAAATGGATACGCTTTTAAGTAAAAACAACCAGCATACGGAAAACTGACAAAATGCATTAGGATTGTGTTGATACTTTAGGAAAATAATCCATGGGTAATTTTTGACGTGTATGAGTTAACCTCACCTAAATCCGAGGTGTGGTGTGTCCAAAACCACTCAAAGTGCCTCTCTTTTGTTTCAAAAGGACATCATTTTAAGTGAATACAACAATTGAAATTTACACTCATCAACGATAGTTGCAAACTCTTTTGCATGAGTTGGGTAGTTTCACTCATGGGGTCATAAGTGAAGAGACTCCTAAGAAAATAAATTTTCACCATATATTATAAAAAATACAAGTTCAATGCAAAATGCATCACAAATCATTACATACCCAAATCTAGGATCAAAAAAAAATTTGGGATTTGAGCCAATTTCGAATTCTTATTCAACTCGAATAATTATTTCTCAGACTATTCTGACTATTAGAAATTTATGGGGAGGTGGGGGGCTGTGCTGGTTGGGGGGTTGTGTAGGGGTGGGGTGAATTACTACTGGAAGAGTGGTTGTCATATGAAGATTGAAATGGGTGTAAATAATGTTTGGGTTTTTGAAACTATTATTAAAATCTACTGGATGATTGTTGTCATATGAAGATTGAAATAGGGAATTGTAGTACATGACATGTTTGGAAGAGTTTGATGGTTTTATGTGTTTTTTGTACAATTTTAGGTGTTTTTTATGTTGTTTTAAGTCTATTTGTATGTGGTTTTTGTGCTATTTTTTATGCAGGTGTATACTGGAGGGGCTACTGGAGGGGATGCTGTGCAATAGTTCTATAAATACACAATACCAACGGTTTTAAACCATTGGTATACTTTGAGAAAAATTTAAAAATCATCCCAACGGTTTTAAAACCATTGGTATAGTGTTTAGTTTTCAATATATACCAATGGTTTCAATGAAACCATTGGTAAAAATGCTATACAAACATATACCAATGGTTATCCTACAACCGTTGGTAAATCAATAAATACAGTGTCCTATAAAAATGGTTTAGATCAAACCATTGGTATAAGGATTTCCTCACGGCTTACTGCCCTATGGTTTGGAAAACCATTGGTATAGGCTATACCAACGGTTTAAAAACGTTGGTATAACCTTCATTTCCAATAGTACAGACTCCACTGTAGAATTAGTGACAACTGAATTCTTTGAACTCTTCCAGCTCACAACTCCTCTGTTGAGACAAAAAAACATATCATGACTGTGATTTCAGATCATCCAGATCTATCTGAAAACTAGCATCAGTATAACCCCTGATGACCAGCTCCTCGTCTCCTCCATACTCTAGGAACATATCCTTAGTTCTTCTCAGATACTTAAGGATATCATTTACAATAGACTAATGTTATTATCTTGGATTTGTTTGTTATTTTTCTACCATACTCAATGCATAGGCAACATCAAGTCTAGTACATAACATGACATACATGGTTGATCCTATCGTTTAAGCGTATGGGATCTTACTAATTCTCTCTTTCTCCTATTGTGTCTATGGACACATTTTCTTAGAAAGATATAAACCATGTGACACTAGAACTAATCCCATCTTGGATTTTTCCATACTAAATCTCTTTAGTATCTTATCAACATATGTACTTTGACATAGTCTAAGCAGTCTCTTAGATCTATCAAAAATGATCTTGATCCCTATAATATAAGATGCTTAACCTAAGTCCTTCATGGAGATACATTTGTTTAACCAGTCCTTAACATACAATAAGATTGGTAGGTCATTTATAATAAGTAATATGTCATCTACATATACTACTGGGATAATGACTATATTTACACTAAATATCTTGTAAACACATGGCTCACATTCATTTTTAATGAAACAAAATTCTTTCATAACTTCATCAAATCGAATGTTCAATGACCTGGATACTTGATTCAATCTATAAATAGATCTCCACAACTTGAAAATTCTTTTGGCATCGCCTAGAGTCACGAACCCTTCTGGTTGTGTCATATAGACATCTTCCTGCAAGTTCTCATTAAGGAATGTAGTTTTGACATCCATCTACCAAATCTCATAGTCATGGTAAGATTCTATAGAAAGTATAATTCTGATGGATTTAAACATGACAACTGGTGAAAAGGTTTCATCGTAGTCAATTCATTGGGTTTAAACCCTTTTTCCATTAACCTTGATTATAGGTATTTATTTTACCTTCCATGTCCAGTTTTTTCCTAAATACCCATTTGCACCCAATGGGATTTACATCAACTGAGACATCGACTAGAACTGAAACTTGAATCTGATACATGGAATCTACTTCAGAATTCATAGATTCTTTCCATCTTATAGCTTATAATCTCTCTACTACCTATTTTTAGGAGATAGGTTCATCATTATTAACCAATAACGAGTCACTATCTTTGGTGACTAGAAAACCATCGCTCTAGTTCTATTACCTCTCTTGCGCTCCTATATAGTACTTGTGTTTCATGAACTACTTATTCCATGAGGACCTGTGGAATCTGTTCTTGTACTAACTCTTGTGTATCTTGAGCATCAACTTCATCGAAGTCAATCTTTATCTCACTATCTTTTTTGAGCATGTGCTCCCTCTAAAAAAAGACATCTTGTCTAGAAACAATCACTTTCTTGTCCAAGGGTTTGTACAGGTAGTATCCCTTTGTTTCCTTAGGATACCCTATAAAGATACACTTTGTGCCATAGGGTGATAACTTATTGCTTAAGAAGGCCTTAACAAATGTCTCGCAACCCCATACACATGTATGCAACAAAACAAGTTTCTTTCCATTCCTAACTCTAAGGTAATCCCATTTTCCACTTTATTTGGTACTTAGTTTAATGTGTATGCCATAGTTTGAAATGCATATCCCCAAAAAAATAATAGAAGATCTGCATGATTCATCATCGACCTTACCATGTCTAACAAGGTACAGTTCCTACTTTTACTAACACCATTCCACTGTGGTGTATAAGGTGGAGTGAGTTGAGATATAATCTCAAATTCCCATAAAAATTTGATAAACTCTTGGTTAAGATATTCACCACCTTGATCTGATCAAAGATTCTTTATCTTCTTTCTAAGTTGATTCTCTACTTCATTCTTGAATTACTTGAATTTCTCAAATAACTCATACTTATACCTTATCAAGTATATATAGCCAAATCTACTCAAGTCATCAGTAAAATTTATAAAGTAAGAATATCCACCTCTAGCTTCTACTATAAATGGTCTACACACATCAGTGTGTACCAATCCTAGAAGCTTCACAACCCTTTCATCCTATCCACTGAATGGAATTTTGGTCATTTTCCTTATAAAAAATCATGACATATTTCAAGTGATATTATATTAGATGAGTCTAAATAACCATCTTGATAGAGCTTTTTCAAACGCTTCTCATTTACATGACCAAGATGGTGATGCCATAACCGAGTGTTATATGAGTCATGTGAACATGATTCATTATCAAATTACAATACTTAGTTTTCATAATTTAATACATAAATACCATTATTTAAATATTCTATACCATAGCACATGTTGTCCTTATAAAAGAAACAACTTTTATTTCTAAACTTGAAAATAAACCCATCTGCATCTAGGCATGATACAAAAAATATGTTTTTGGTAACTATTAGTACATAATAACAATCTTTTAAAACCAAAATTATTCCCATTGTCGATGAAATTTGGTTGTCACCAATGGTTAGGGAAACCTTTCTTGCACTATTAGTAGCTCTCAAATCCACCTATCCTCTAGGAATCTTTTAAAATCTACTTGGTTCCTGTATTTAGATACAGACGTGAGCACCAAAAGTTGTATCTAATACCCAATGTCTAGATATTGAAAGATTACACTCGATAAAGAATTCACCTTTAGCTTCCCAATGCTTATGGGTGTAGTTCCTCTTCCAGTGGCCTAGCTTGCCACATGAAAAACATACTAACTACTTTTCCTTTCCTCACCTTTGGATTTTCCTCTTCTTGGAAGGACAATTCTCGAGAGCTTTAGACTTGTTATAAGTCTTGGGACCTTTTTCCTTGTTCTTACTTTTCTTTTTCACCATAAAGACCACAATTTTATCACGCCCCATATCCTTATCCACTTGGAAAATCAAAGTAATAAGTTCTGAAACAATCTTCTCATTATTTATCATATTGTAATTAATAATAAAACTGGAGAAGGTCTTGAGCAGTGATGAAAGTATGTGATCCGTACGCAACTCATCCGAAATTTAATCCCTAATATGTATAAGCATTCAATGTAGACAATAATCTTGACTACATGAGGCATAACTGGTGCAGATTCTCCAAGCTTAGTTGTAAACAAAGCATTGGATATCTCATACCTCTCATGTCTCATCTTCTCTTGATAGAGATCCCGAAGGCAATAAATCATGTTATACACATCCATGTACTCATGCTGCTTCAAAAGATCATTATTCATACATGACAACATGAAACACTGAACATCTATAACATCATCCAGATGTTTCTCATAGAGAGATAACTTTTAATCACTAGCCTCTTTACCAGGTGCTTTATGAATAGGTTCTTCCAGCACATATCATTTTGTTTTATAGTGAAGGATAACGCATAAGCACCTTTGTAACTCTTGGAAATTTGTGCTGGTGGGAAGGTTATCCTTTTGATGTATGGATCGTAGTGTTAGGACCAAGCTTATTATGAAGAATATATTTTTTAGGTATTGTCTTTTATTGTCAAGGAAGTTTGAGAAGAAAGGAAATTACTTCACTTTGTATAAGTGGATAAAGGAAGACAAAGAAGTTATAATACTTTCCATGGTAAACCAGACGATTCTTTGCTCATTGTATTTCAAAAATATCATAAGTTGTTCAGAGAACTTTTGATGCAAGTATTATGAAGTAAATAGAGAGAAAATATGTTTTCAATCAGCATGATTGATTTTGCAGAAGCAGGTGTCTAAGGTGGCACAATTTTCTAGTATTTGCCAAATTTTTGGGGTCCAAAATTTGGAGTTTGGTGAGTATTGAAAAAGTGAATTTCCTTAAATATCTCATCAAAATATGGAAAAGGCATGAATTTTGTGAATATAGAATTTATGAATAGTGAATTGCAAAGGTTTAAAGGATTCTGACAGTGAGCTCTACAAGTACGACAAGCTTCACGAATAGAAGATGAATAGAGCATTGCAGGTGAGAATTATGATGGTGAAGGTGAAGAGAATTTCAGAAACACAAAGGAAGAAGGAGAATCACAACAGTTCAAAGGATTTGATGGAACACTCCATGATTACAATGAGCATTGCGATCCAGAAAATAGCCATAGAGCTTCATGAAATAGAGAGAATTTTGGCGGAAATTTCAGAGCTCTGAGATTTGGTGATTATGTAGCAATGAGGTGGTTGGAAGGTTCTAGAGTTTATGTGAAACACTTATAAATAGGCCTTGACCCCCTTGAGAAGTGTATAGAGACTCATTGAAAATACTAGAACTCTCAAATCGTGAAGAAGGTTTGCAAAGGTAGTGAGATTTGCAAAGGCAGTAAGCTCTGCGAAAGAAAGGAGCTTCGTAGAGGGCCGTTGAGCTTTGTGAAAGAAGTTTATTTCTCAAAGGTCAACTTAAGATCTATGAAACAATGATCTCTATGAACTAGAGTGCTCTGCGAAGTTGGGATCTTCATGAAGGGGCTCTATAAAGGAGCTCTGCAAGTTGAAGATTTGAGTACCCAATTTAAGTGGGAAGTTCTTTCTAAGTACATCTAGACATGACTGGGGTATAAGAATAAGTATCATTATGAAGTCTAGGAAGTTCCTACCAGATTCTGGGTAGGAAATAGAATAATTTTTTTAAGAGATCGGATTTTTGAAAGTTTTTCAAAAAGCACAGAAACATTGCATTACCCTATTTGTGCTAACAGGGTGCACATACACTTGCATATTATTTTCCAAGTGCTACATGTGTGTAAGGGTATATCCTACTCACTATATTCCATATCAAAGGATTTTTTTCTAGTGGATTGTGTGATACTAGATTATTTACGTACCATACCAAGGATGTAGCTACTCTTGTTGAATAGTGAATCTTGTAAATCTTGTGTTCTTATGGATGTGTGTTTTGATTGTGTTCAGTAGGAAAAGAATTATTTAATAGAAGGTGAAGATTGTTTCAAAAATAAGGAAACAAAAAAGAAAAATATATCACTGATTTACCCCTCCCCCTCTCAATGATACTTGGATCCTAACTGAGAAACTTCAATTGGTATCAGAGGGATAAGTTACCTTCGTTTATTCTTTACTGAAGTTTTGAAGAGAATTTGTGATAGAGAATCTGAATTGTGTGAATGGTAAGGGGATTCTGATATTTGATGGGAAGAATTATCATATCTGGAAAGATTTAATGATGTCTTATCTTAAGTCTCTTGGGTATGAAGTTCTTGAAGCTATAACAGATGGATTTCCTATCATTGATAACAAGGTTCCCCTTACACCTGTCGACAAGAAAAATCTTGAGAATGATGGAAGAGCTAAAAATTCATTACTCTCATCACTTTCTAAGAGTGAGTTTTTAAGATTAAAAGGTGTCACTACAACCAAAGGTATTTGAGATAAGATGAATAACATCTATGAAAGAAATACAAAAGTGAAGAAGTTAAAATTTCAAATCTATAGGCTGAAGTGTAAAGACTTGAAAATGGGCGAGCTTTAATCTGTTGGGGACTTCTTTACCAGGGTAAATGAAATTGTTAGAAAAATCAGATGTCTTAGTGAAAATTTGGTCTATTTTATAGTTGTTGAAAAGATCTTGAGAATTATGCTCAACAAGTTTGATGCTAAAGTTTCATCATTAGAAGACAGAGACCCTAAAACACTATCTCTGGATGACTTTCATAGCACTCTCATCGCTTATGAAATGATAAGGGAGAAGATTATAAAGATAAAAACAAAAGATGATAGAGAAATTTCTTTCAAGGATGCTAATAAAGAGAAGTCAAAGAAGATTCTCATTGAAGATGAAGCTGGTGAATCTGATTCTAAAGATGAGGTATGTAAAAAATTTGAAAAAAAATTATCCTTATTTTCTAAGAATGTGAAAAGAGGTATAGGGAAATACAAGGTAAACCTTCCCTTGAAATGTTTTGAATGGTGAAGAGTATAAGAATGAATAGTTTTAAAGTTATCTTGAGAAGCATGGAATTCATCATGAGTTCAGTTCACCATACACACCTCAACAAAATGGGGTTGCTGAAATAAAGAATATAAGTTTGGTGGAAATGGGGAGAACTATGTTACTTGAACATAGTCTTTCTCATTATTATTGGAGGCAAGCCATGAGCAATGCAATGTATATTCAGAACCGATGTTTCTACGGGCCAAATTCAGATATGACTTCATATGAAATGTTATATGGAAAAAATCCAAGTCTGAAACACTTAAGAGTTTTTGGGAGTACATACATTATAAAGAAGAAAGGTGGAAACCTTGTAAAATTTGAGCAAAGAGGATATGATGTAATTTTTCTTAGCTATTTCTTAGAAGGAAGATGATATAGATGCTTCAACAAAGAAACATGTAGAATTGTTGATTCTACTGATGTGAAAGTGGTTGAAAATGTTGATAATGAAAATCAGACTTTTTCTGATATAGAAGTTGAGTAGGATAGAGAAAGTTTTGTTATTAACTCTGATAATGATACTGATAGTGGTAATCCTACTCAAGAAGAAGAATCAGACCCTGTAATTTCAAGTGATGAGGATGAAGTTCCAACAACTCATCCTAGGCTGAGGAAACAATTGGAATGTCAAAAAATTATTGGAGATCAATGTCAAAGGGTTAAAACAAAAAGAACAATGAATGATATTGCACATACTTCTATCTATTCGAAAGTGGAGCCTAATGTCACGACCCGTCCTCGGGGCCCGTGCCGTGACTACCCCAAGCCCGCCTTCCATAGGCCAGGGGCTGACGACTAGTACCAAGGCGTAATTTCCGGTAAAAAGGGAAGGCATTGAATTTGTAAAGTAAACAAACACCATAGAGAAAACAAGAAGTAGAAGTAAATAATAAGTAAAAACTGGGTACAACAGTAAGTGCGGAAAAGTATGTGGGCCAGTATACAAACCCAAACTGAAATTAAAGTACAACTGAAAGGGAAAACAACAACTGAAAAGTAAAGCCGCAACGCCGAGCTGTTCACTGGAAATCCCACCTGAAGGGTGGGTATAGTTAGCCTCCACTGCTCCTCGGGTCCAGCCGACCGCTCCGAGTACGTCCCACCCAGTGTTCCACCTCCAGGTACCGTCCTGCTCTGCAATCCTCAACCACGATCAACGCTGTCCGTCGTCTGCAACCAACACAACGTAGTGCGGGAATAGCCCATGCAGGGGTGAGTATAAGCTACTCAGTAAGGACCCCGAGACCCCCGAAGGTCTCCGAGAATCCATAAGGGATAACCCACAAAAGAAAGATACAATCAAGAAGTAACATCCGACACTGCTTAGGTATATGCCCATACATATACCTAAGTCATCAATTCCAGTTCTCTCCAACCTCCGAGCCCAAGCACAACCCAGTCCACACAGGAAAGAAAAACGTAATCCACACAGGATAGCACAACACAATCCACACAGGAAAGCAAATCAGGATTCAGCTCACACATGTATACTTCTTCAAATGACGATAGAGATGATCAGATGTAGCCACTGATTCATCTAAGCCGTCGGACCCACAAAGGGTTGATAGGTACTAACCCCCACAATGACCCACACATGATCGATCATGAAGTTGAAACCATAGCTATTGGGAAACTTATTCTCTATCAAGTACAGTGGTTATGCCGCTACAACCAAGCGCTTCCCTCTAACCTTGGACTGCTGTAGTACTCCACCTATCGAGTACTGTGGGCCTGCTGCTACAATCAAGCACTTCCCACCATGGGTCTGCCGTTACAACCAAGAGCTCCCCCTCATAGCCTCTAGAGGTACTCCTTCTGTTGAGTACCACAGGTCAGCCGCTACAACCAAGCGCTCCTCCGTCGTGGGTCTGCCGCTACAACCAAGCGCTCCCCCTCATAGCCTCCAGAGGTACTCCTTCTATTGAGTACTGCAGGTTTGCCGCTACAACCAAGCGATCCTCCGCCGTGGTTCTGCTACTACAACCAAGCGCTTCCCACTGGGCTATCCGCAACACACCGAGTCGTTCGATCAGCAGTCGTCAAGTCTCAACCGGCTCTAGGGTTTCCGCATACAGCATGCTCGTTCCGGGAGGGTCCGCTCCACGAGCCGAAGGGCTGACACATCAACTAACACAAATTCTGGAGTTGATGTATCCAAAAGTTCTGTATCGTCAACAGGAACTCAACGTTGCAGACGGCGCGTCAATCAGACGTCTGGTCTGAGAGTTATCAGCTTTTCCGTTCCAGGGGCCCGGTTGGATTTCGGGTGCAATCCAACCCGGCCACTATCCAACTGCATCCAAATCTCAAGAGAAGTAGGCCAAAATTTCCTTCTCATCAAGATGAAATCAACGAGATAGACGGCGCGTCAATCGGACTCCCGGTCTGTGAGTTATTGGCTTTTTCGTTCCAGGGGCCCGGTTGGTTTCGTGAGCGAACCAACCCGACCGTACTCCGACGACATCCAAACCTCGAGCGGAGTAAGCCAAAAGTTCTGTCTCATCAAGAGGAATCCAACAAAGTCTACGACACGTCAATCGGACATCTGGAGCTCAAGTTATGAGCGTTTCCGCTCCGAGGCCCCGATTGGTTTCGTGTACGAACCAACCCGGCCGAACCCAAAGTACTCTGAAACCTTGAGTGTGATATACCGAAACGACCGTCTCGATCCAAGGATCACATCTCTGCTGAAGGTGCATCGATCGGAGGCCCATATCTCAAGTTATGAGCAAAAGACCAAAAAGGGTCCGAAAACAGGGTTTCGGGCCCGGACCGACCCGACCCGAGACCCCCTGGGTCGGCCCAGCCTGGGCGCGGCCCGGCCCGGCGCGCTGGCACGCAGTACCAGGTGGCTCGGCCGAACGACCGAGCCGTTCAGATAGCGGGGGGGGGGGGGGGGGGCTGCCTCCCGCGGTTTGTAACTGCGGCCCCCCTTAATGGGGGCCGCTCGCTCCGCCGGCCGGGTTTGAACCCCCAGTTTTTCCTTGTCCGGCCGGCCCGCCCCGGCCGGCCGGTTTCTGCCGCCACGGGACCGGCGACGGCCGGTCCCCTCCCTGCTCCGACACCGGCGGCCCGGTTTCCGGCCGCCGGTTCCCACACTCCGCTGCGGCCCGGTACCGGCCACAACCTTCATTCATCCAGTGCGGTGCGACGGCGCCGCACCCCTCCACCGCGGCCCAGCTCCGGCCGCGGTGCTTTTGCGGTTCTCCGGCGCAGCGCGACGGCGCCGCGACTTGGTTCAATTTCACGGCGCGGCGCGACGGCGCCGCGCATTCCTTGCCGCAAGATCCCGCGCGGTGCGATGGCACCACGTCACTACCGCAACAACAAAAAAGATAATAAGGGAGGGGGGGGGTCGGCCGTGTTTGTGCGGTCCGGCCTCCTCCTATAAATCGATAGCATGCGGTCCAAATATACGTGGATAAAGAACGGAGTAAATCACAAAAAGAAAATCACATAAACCCCTACCTCGAGCATAGCTTGAACGGAGGTTCGTCGAACGAGGATTCATCGCGGAATATCCTTCGCGGAAAGAGACGTCGTGGAAGAAGACGTCGTCGGCGTCGCGGTATACGGCATCGTGTAGTCGGTTTCCGAGGACTCGGCTTTCTTCGTCGGAGATCGATGTGTTCTTCACGTTCTTCGTCGAAGACGAAGAAGTTCCTCAAGTTCCTTAGCCCTTTTCTCCCAAAGACTCCACAACAAGAATCCAACCCTTAATAAAATAAGTCCACACTTATTTTATTAACTTGACATTAGTTTGAAATTCAAACACTCACATTAAACTCACTTCATTAATATCATAAGTTATTAAAACTTAAGTTATCAAATTTAATTGTGAGTTGAGGGAGTTAAGGAATGTGAAGGGGTGGGGTTATTGTGGGCCCCACCACCCTCATAACCTTCCATGGGAAGTTGGGTAGTTACCCAACTTCAACCCAAAGCTTAAATACACTTAGAGACAATAAAAATTGTAGTTAAATTTTTATTTTAACTTCCACAATTTTTATCAACCTCTCTCGTGAAAACGCAACTCTAGAAAAGGCGTCTCTAAGAAAATACCGGTGCTGCGGTTCCATCGGTGCCCTCAGAATTTGATTCCGAGCACCGGTTCAAAAGTTAGAAATTCCCGCTCGTTCGTTCACTGAACGTACCCGAGCTAAACTTCGGATAGAAATTCCGGGCACACCGGGCCTCAAAATCAAGTGCCATCAGAAACTGCGTTCTTGTAAAATCCCAATGGAAATTAAGAAAAAATTTCCTTGAATTTTACGGGTCTTTACATTACTCCCACCTCAAGGATTTACGTCCCCGTAAAGATACATCATAAACTTGGAAAACAAAAGTGGGTACTGAGCATGCATCTGAGTCTTCCGCTCCCATGTGCTCATCTGGAGGTTCCCGTACTGCCAGTGAAAGCGCACCCGAGGAATCGACCCGTCCTCGTAGGACCCACTCCTGTCGTTCCTCAATCCCCACTGGAACCTACGTGAGGGTCACCCCATCGCCCAAGTCCAGCTCCTCATGGTCGATGAAAAGTGAAGGGTCGAGCTTGTATCTCTTCAGTTGAGATACCTAGAAGTCATCGTGCACCCAGTGCAACTGAGGTGGTAGATCCAGGCGATAAGCCACCTCGCCAATCCTGCTGAGGACCTGGAAAGGTCCGTTGAACCTCGGAGATAACTTGCCGCCTCGGCCAAATCTCTGTAATCCACGTCGAGGTGAGACACGCCAGAAGATGTGGTCGCCATCCTCGAACTCTAGTGGCCTCCGCCTTCTGTCAGCACAAGACTTTTTCCGGCTCTGAGCTGTCCTCATCCAATCTTGGATGACTTGGACCTTTCTGGTCCTACTCGAGCTGCTGAGATTTCTTTTTTGCCGAGAAGAGAAATCCGGTCTCATCCCTTGGATGAACCACGTTCTTTGCCTAATATAGTCAATCCCGTCATGGATGATACTAACCCATACCAATGATGACGTCGTAAGGCCTCGACACTACTACCAAGAGATCCAACCGTTACTCTCGCCTCCAAGGGTTGAGTCACTCTGTCGGCATCAGTGTGTGGTCACTGGGTCTCCTCCAGTAGGTATCTCAAAGTGAGGGTCAAGTCAACGGTTTTTTTAAACCGGAACCTCTTAGTAACAACATAAAGAGAGGACAGGAAGGTAAACGCCAAAAGAAAGGTGTCTTTTATTACTGCAGCTCAAAGTACAAAGACACAAAACATCTACAGACAAACATCAACAACGCTATAACCAGCATAAACAAAAGCCTCCAGGCCTGGATCTAGTCCCGCTCCTGTCCATCTGCTCCCGGAGATCCATGATTGTAGGCCTCAGCTGCCTGCAGCTGTGCTCTCCCCTGAGGTCGGGGTGGACCTCCTGGTGGTGGTGGTGGTAGAGCCTCAAAGCGTCGCCCACCACCTGCTGCTCGGCCATCTCCTCTGCCTCGTCCGCCTGCTCCCTGCGGACTGCCACGGTCGAACCTCTGCCTCTGCCTAGGTGGTTCCTCAACCGTCTGCTGCTCCTCTGCACGGCGGGTCAGACAGTCACGATCCATGTGACCAACTCCGCCGCATGAGTAACACTGTCCGCTCACGGTAAGTCGTTTTCCACCCTGGGTGCCTCGCACAAACGATCCTGTGTCACGCGATCGACCACCTGTAGGTCTAGTCCTCTTGGACCCCTGCGTCATCTGTCTACTGCCCGCTGCAGAAGACTCTGCCGCATGCCGGCTAGTGGTGGGTCCTGCTGCTGGAGACTGCTCAGCAAGGAAACTCTCCACTAAGAGGGCTCGCTCCAACACCCCTTTCTGTGTCAGAATGCTGTGAGAAACAACTGAATCTCTAATCTCTCACCTGAGCCCCTACTCGAAGGTTCGGGCCCTGAAGAATGGGTCTCGTACCATGTCTTTCGAGTAGCACGAGAGATCGGTAAACCTTGCCGCATACTGGGCTACTGTCATGCTGCCCTGCCGCAGCTGTAGAAGCTCCTGGATGCGCACCGCACGGAGGGTGGATGGGACGAACTCCGAGCGGAAGAGGCTCTTAAAGTCCGTCCAGAGAAGATATGCCTCATCGTGCACCTGGAGCATCAAGCTCCACCATCTGCCTGCTGCCGCGTGTAGTAGGCTCACTGCGAGGATCACCATGAGGTCTGTTGGTGTCCTCACTAACCGGAAAACTCGTACCACTGCCTCCAGCCAGTCCTCGGCTGCCTGGGGGTCCGTCTCCCCATGGAACCTGGGCGGTCGCTGGTGCTGGAACTCATGCATTGCACTAAGGCGACGTGCATCGTCAGCGGATGGGGCTGGAAGCATCGGTGGCTCGGCGGGTAGAGGTACCGCCAGTGCCTCAGCTGTCAAAGGGCCCTGTACCGAGGCCTCGTCGCTCGGCGGGCTGTCGTCACGTACAACTCTCGGAACCCTAGATGGGTGCCGTCGTGGGGCCATCCTGAAAAGAAACAGGTGCGCCACGGTCAAAAAGTATACCTAGTGAGCTGACATATAGTAATCACAAAGAAAACTTGAAACACACACATGCAATCAATGTTTTCGTGCATTAAGTCGGAAATCAGAAGTTAGGGTCCTTGTGTACGGATACGTCGGCCGCCGCACCAACACTGGACTCCCTGGACTGATAACCACACCCAATACACTTAATAATATTGCTTCACATAGAAAAAGATCAGAGTCCCAAGTTTTGCGGTATAACCGAACTCCTCTGATACCAATTTGTCACGACCCGTCCTCGGGGCCCGTGCCGTGACTACCCCAAGCCCGCCTTCCATAGGCCAGGGGATGGCGACTAGCACCAAGGCGTAATTTCCGGTAAAAAGGGAAGGCATTGCCTTTGTAAAGTAAACAAACACCACAGAGCAAACAAGCAGTAGAAGTAAACACTAAGTAAAAACTAGGTACAACAGTAAGTGCGGAAAAGTATGTGGGCCAGTATACAAACCCAAATTGAAAGTAAAGTACAACTGGAAGGGAAAACAACAACTGAAAAGTAAATCCGCAACGCCGAGATGTTCACTGGAAATCCCACCTAAAGGGTGGGTACAGTTAGCCTCCACTGCTCCTCGGGTCCATCCAACCGCTCTGAGTACATCCCGCCCAGTGGTCCACCTCCAGGTACCGTCCTGCTCCGCAATCCTCAACCACGATCAGCGTTGTCCATCGTCTGCAACCAACACAACGTAGTGCGGGCATAGCCCGTGCAGGGGTGAGTATAAGCTACTCAGTAGGGACCCCGAGACCCCTGAAGGTCTCCGAGAATCCATAAGGGATAATCCACAAAGGAAATATACAATCACGAAGTAACATACGACACTGCTTAGGTATATGCCCATACATATACCTAAGTAATCAATTCTAGTTCGCTCCAACCTCCGAGCCCAAGCACAACCCAGTCCACACAGGAAAGCAAAACGTAATACACACAGGATAGCACAACACAATCCACACAGGAAAGCAAATCAGGATTCAGCTCACACAACTATACTTCTTCAAATAATGATAGAGATGATCAGATGTAGCCACTGATTCATCTAAGCCGTCGGACCCATAAAGGGTTGATAAGTACTAACCCCCGCAATGACCCACACAGGATCGATCATGAAGTTGAAACCATAGCTATTGGGAAACTTATTCTCTATCAAGTACAGTGGTTATGCCGCTACAACCAAGCACTTCCCTCTAACCTTGGACTGCGGTAGTACTCCACCTATCGAGTACTGTGGACCTGCTGCTACAATCAAGCGCTTCCCACCATGGGTCTTCCGTTACAACCAAGCGCTCCCCCTCATATCCTCTAGAGGTACTCCTTCTGTTGAGTACCACGGGTCAGCCGCTACAACTAAGCGCTCCTCCGTCATGGGTCTGCCACTACAACCAAGCGCTCCCCCGTGCTGCTACAACCAAGCGCTCCTCCGTCGTGGGTCTGCTGCTACAACCAAGCACTCCCCTGTGCTGCTACAACCAAGCGCTCCTCCGTCGTGGGTCTGCCGCTACAACCAAGCGCTCCCCCTCATAGCCTCCAGAGGTACTCCTTCTGTTGAGTACCGCGGGTCTGCCTCTACAACCAAGCGCTCCTCCACTGTGGGTCTGCTGCTACAACCAAGCGCTTCCCACTGGGCTATCCGTAACACACCGAGTCGTTCGATCAGAAGTCGTCAAGTCTCAACCGGATCTAGGGTTTCCGCATACAGCATGCTCGTTCCGGGAGGGTCTGCTCCACGAGCCGAAGGGATGATACATCAACTAACACAAAGTCTGGAGTTGATGTATCCAAAAGTTCCGTATCGTCAACAGGAACTCAACGTCGCAGACGGCGCGTCAATCGGACGTCTGGTCTGAGAGTTATCAGCTTTTCCGTTCTAGGGGCCCGGTTGGATTTCGGGTTCAATCCAACCCGGTAACTATCCAACTGCATCCAAATCTCAAGCTAAGTATGCCAAAAGTTCTGTCTCATCAAGAGGAAATCAATGAGACAGACGGCGCGTCAATCGGACGCCCGGTCTGTGAGTTATTGGCTTTTTCATTCCAGGGGCCCGGTTGGTTTCGTGAGGGAACCAACCCAACCATACTCCGACGACATCCAAACCTCGAGCGGAGTAAGCCAAAAGTTCCGTCTCATCAAGAGGAATCCAGCAAAGTCAACGGCACGTCAATCGGATGTCCGGAGCTCAAGTTATGAGCGTTTCCGCTCCGAGGGCCCAGTTGGTTTCATGTACGAACCAACCCGGCCGAACCCAAAGTACTCCGAAACCTTGAGTGCGATATACCGAAACGGATTTCTCGATCCAAGGATCATATCGGTACTGGCGGTTCATCGATCGGAGGCCCGTATCTCAAGTTATGAGCAAAAGACCGAAAAGGGTCTGAAAACGGGGTTTCGGGCCCGGACCGACCCGGCCTGAGACCCCCTGGGTCAGCCCAGCCCGACGCGCTGGCGCGCGGCGCCAGGTGGCTCTGCCGAACGGCCGAGCCGTTCAGATAGCAGGGGGGGGGGGGGCGCTGCCCCCCGCGGTTTGTAACCGTGACCCCCCTTAATGGGGGCCGCTCGCTCCGTCGGCCGGGGGTTTGAACCCCCGACTTTTCCTTGTCTGGCCCGCCCGCCTCGGCCGACCGGTTTCTGCCGCCACGGGACCGGCGACAGCCGGTCCCCTCCCTGCTCTGACACCGGCGGCCCGGTTTCCGGCCACCGGTTCCCATGCTCTGCCGCGGCCCAGTACTGGACGCGTCCTTCATTCATCTGGTGCGGCGTGATGGCGCCGCACCCCTACGCCGCGGCCCCGCTCCGGCCGTGGTGCTTTTGCGGTTCTCGGGCGTGGCGCGACGGCGCCGCGACTTGGTTCAATTTTATGGCGCGGCGCGACGGTGCCGCGCATTCCTTGCCGCAAGATCCCGCGCGGTGCGACGACACCGCGTCACTTCCCTTTGTACCGCAACAACAAAAAAAATAATAAGGGAGGGGGGGTCGGCTGTGTTTGTGCGGTCCGACCTCCTCCTGTAAATCGATAGCATGCGGTCCAAATATACGCGGATAAAGAACAGAGTAAATCACGAAAAGAAAATCACATAAACCCCTACCTCGAGCGTAGCTTGAACAGAGGTTCGTCGAATGAGGATTCGTCACGAAATATCCGTCACAGAAAGAGACGTCGCAGAATAAGACGTCGTTGATGTCGCGGTATATGACGTCGCGTAGTCGGTTTCCGAGGACTCGGCATTCTTCGTCGGAGATCGATGTGTTCTTCTCGTTCTTCGTCGAAGACGAAGAAGTTCCTCAAGTTCCTTAGCCCTTTTCTCCGAAAGACTCCATAACAAGAATCCAACCCTTAATAAAATAAGTCCACACTTATTTTATTAACTTGACATTAGTTTGAAATTCAAACACTCACATTAAACTCACTTCATTAATATCATAAGTTATTAAAACTTAAGTTATCAAATTTAATTGTGAGTTGAGGGAGTTAAGGAATGTGAAGGGGTGGGGTTCATGTGGGCTCCACCACCCTCATAACCTTCCATGGGAAGTTGGGTAGTTACCCAAATTCCACCCAAAGCTTAAATACACTTAGAGAAAATAAAAATTGTAGTTAATTTTTTATTTTAACTTCCACAATTTTTATCAACCTCTCTCGTGAAAACGCAACTCCGGAAAAAGTGTTTCTAAGCAAATACCATCTCTGCGGTTCTATCGGTGCCCTCGGAATTCGATTCTGAGCATCGGTTAAAAAGTTATAAATTCCCGCTCGTTCGTTCACTGAATGTACCCGAGCTAAACTTCGGATAGAAATTACAGGCACACCGGGCCTTAGAATCAAGTGCCGTCAGAAACTGCATTCTTGTAAAATCCCAATGGAAATTAAGAAAAAAAATTCCTTGAATTTTACGGGTCTTTACACATAATGATGTGAATGAATTTTTTGAGAATCTAGAATGGGTTCAGGCTATGAATGAAGAGCTTTACCAGATAGAAAAAATGATACTTGGGAACTTTTACCTAATCTGGAAAATAATAATATTATTGGTACAAAGTGGGTTTTTTGAAACAAGATAAATGAATAAGGTGATGTGATAAGAAACAAAGAAATATTGGTTTGAAAAGGGTGTTCACAAATTTAAGGCATTGATTTTGATGAAACATACACTCTGGTGGCCAGTTTAGAAACAATCTAAATCTTTCTTTCTATTGCTTCACAACGAGGTTACAATATCTTTCAAATGGATGTTAAATTTGTATTCTTGAATGATGATCTTGACGAAGAAGTTTACATTGAACAACCTTGTGTATTTTTTATTGGGAAGGATGAAAGCTATGTGTTTAGGTTGAAGAAGGATTTTTATGGGCTAAAACAAGCTCTGAGGGCATGTTATTCTAAATTGGATGCTTTCTTGAGAAAGATGAATTTCAAGAAAGGTAGATTTTATAACAATTTTTACATCAAGGAATGTTAGGAGTTTTATCTCATCATAATTGTTTATGTCGATGAAATTATCTTTGCTGGAAATGATGAAAGATCATGTGAAAGACTTTCTGAGGAGATGAAGAAGTCATTTGAGATGTCCATGCTGGGAGAAATGAAATAATTTCTTGGGTTTAAAATTTTATAGAAGAGGAAACACATTTTTATTTCTCAAGAAAAGTATGCTAAGTAACTTATGAAGAAGTTTGGCATGGAAAATTTGAAACCAGTTTTCACACCGATTTTAGTGGGAACCAAGTTTTCTAAAAATGGATATAGAAATAAAGTTGATTAGAAAGAGTTTCAAAAGCTGATTGGAAGTCCATTATATTTGAGTGCCTGAAGACCCAACATCATCTATGTTGTTACCTTATGTGAAAGATTTTTTGGAAAAGGCACAATTTTTTTTGGAATAAGGTATAATGGCTTAAAAAATATTGACCTGTTCGGGTATTCAGATGTTGATTGGGAAAGAAATGTTGATGATAGAAGATCCACATCTGGTGGAGTTTTCTTTATGGGAAAAAGTTGTGTTAATTTTCATAAAAAGAAAAAAAATTAAACAACTCTTAGAGAAACTGAATTTGAGTATGTTGATGCTACTCAAGCTGCTACCCAACTCATGTGGATGAAGACTCAATTAGAAGATCTACTTATTGAAGTAAAGTTACCCTTTCTCTTGGAATGTGATAATCAAAGTGCAACCAATCTTATAAGGAATCTGGTACAACATTATCATTCAAAACATATTGACATAAAGTACCACTTAATTAAAGAGCATGTGGAGAAGAATGAATTGAAGCTGGAGTATGTTCCTACATCGAAACAAGTTGCTAACATATTCACAAAACCTTTACTAAAAGAACCATTTTCTAAATTGAGGTTGAATATGGGAATCCAACCTCACTCTCACCAAGGTTAAGGTACGTGTTTCTGTCCCCTCTCTCATCTTAACTTGGGATAGAGTTGTCAAGAGGGAGAATTGTTTCATAAATCTATCCTTATGGAAGCATGCATAAATGGAGAGTTATGGGTAAGCTGTGAATCCATCATGTAAGTGTGTGAACTATTATAACTATTTGTTAGAGTGGTTGTAGGATTTTTTTTGTTTTCTAGGAAAGTTGAAGAAGTGGATAAAGTTGTGTAAGAAATGATGATGAAATGTAATAGTCACTAATTTTGGACAACATGTCATTTCTGTCAATAATTATTGTTTCTTACAATGAGTTAGCTCACATAGGTTTAGAATTGTTGATAAGTAATCCATTGATTTAGGTTTCAAAGTTCAGTGATTTATGAATCTTGGTTGAAAAAAAATATAAAGGGGGATATTTTTAGGACCAAGATGATTATGAATATTATCCTTTTTAGGTATTTTCTTTTTTTTTCAAGGAATTTTGAGAATAAAGGAAATCACTTCACTTTGTATAAGTGGACGAGGGAAGATAGGGAAGTTACAATACTTTTCATGGTAAACCAGATGATGCTTTGATTATTTGTATTTAAAAAATATTATAAGTTGTTCAAAGAACTTGTGATGAAAGATTTATAAGGGAAGATAGAGAAAATATGTTGTCAATCAACATGGTTGGTTTTGTAGAAGTAGGTGCCTATGGTGGCACATTTTTCTAGTGTTTTCCAAATTTATGGAGTCTAAAATTTAGAGTTTGGTGAGCATTGCGAAAAGTAGATTTCCTTAAATATCTCATCAAAATATGTAAAAGACATGAATTTCATGAAGATGTAATTTATGAAGAGTGAATCACAAAGATTTAAAGGATTCTGATGGTGAGCTCTGTGAGTACGGAGAGCTTTGTGAATGGCAGAGGAATAGAGCATTGCAGGTGAGAATTATGGTAGTGAAGGTGAAGAGAATTGCAGTGACGCAAAGGAAGAAGAATAATCACAGTGGCACAAAGGATTTGATGGAATGCTCCATGATTAAAATGATCATTTAGATCCAAAAAATATCCATAGAGCTTCATGAAACAAAGATAATTTCAGCAGAAATTTTGGAGCTCTGCAATTTGGTGATGACATAGCACTGAGATGGCTGGAAGGTTCTAGAGTTAGTGGGAAATGCCTATAAAGGTAGTGAGATTTTTGAAAGCAGTAAGCTCTGTGAAAGGAAGGATCTTTGTGATGGGTCGTTGAGCTTTGTGAAAGAAGTTTACTTCTCAAAGGTCAACTTGAGATCTGGGAAATAGTGAGCTTTGCGAACTAGAGTGCTCTGTGAAGTTGGGAGCTTCACTAAGGGGCTCTAAAAAAGAGATCTGTGAGTTGAATATTTGAGTACCCAATTTAAGTGGGAAGTGATTTCTAAGTACATCAAGACATGACTGGGGTATATGACTAAGTATCATTATGAAGTCCAAGAATTTTCTACTAGCTTCTGAGTAGGAAAGAGAAGAATTGTTTTAAGAGATCAGATTTGTGAAATTTTTTCAAGAATCACAGAAACATTGCATTAGCCTATTTTTGCTAAGAGGGTGCACACACACTTGTGGATTGTTTTCCAAGTTCTACATTGGTGTAAGGGTATATCATACTCATTGTATTCCATATATATGGATTTTTTTCTAGTGGATTGTGTGGTACTAGATTATTTTAGTAACATACCAAGGACGTAGCTACTCTTGTTGAGTAGTGAACCTTGTAAATCTTTTGTTCCTATGGATGTGTGTTTTTATTGTGTTTAGTGGGGAAAGAACTCTTTAATAGGAGGTGAAGTTTATTTCAAAAATAAGGAAACATAAAAGAAAAAAATATCACTGATTCACCCTCTCTCTCTCAATGATACTTGGATCCTAACTGGGCAACTTTAATTGATATCAGAGGGACAAGTTACCTTCGTTTATTCTTTGTTGAAGTTTTGAAGAGAAGTTTTGATGGAGAATCTGGATTGTGTGAATGGTAAGGGGATTACAATATTTGATAGAAATAATTATCATATCTAGAAAGATATAATGATTCCTTATCTTATGTCTCTTGGGTATGAAGTTCTTGAAGCTACAATAGATGGATTTCCTCTCATTGATGACAAGGTTCCTCTTACACCTGTCGACAAGAAGAATCTTGACAATGATGGAAGTGATAAAAATGCATCACTCTCATCACTTTATGAGAGTGATTTTTTAAAAGTAAAAGGTTTCTCTACAACCAAAGGTATATAGGATAAGCTGAATAACATCTATAAAGTAAATACAAAAGTGAATAAGGTAAAACTTCAAATCTAGAGGCTGAAATATGAATAACTAAAAATGGGGAGCATGAATCTGTTGGGGACTTCTTTACCAAGGTAAATAAAATTGTCAGCACAATCAGATGTCTTGGTGAAAATTTGGTGGATTTAACAGCTGTTAAAAATATCTTGAGAATTCTACCTGACATGTTTGATGCTAAAGTTTCATCATTGGAAGACAGAGACCCTGAAACACTATCTCCGGATGATTTTCATAGAACTCTCATCACTTATGAAATGAGAAGGGAGAAGACTATGAATATAAAAAAAAAATGATAGAGAAATGTATTTCAAGGCTTTAAATAAAGATAAGTAAAAAAATATTCTCATTAAAGATGAAGCTGGTGAATCCAATTCTGAAGATGAGGTATGTAAAAATTTTGATGAAATTTTATCCTTATTTTCTAAGAATGTGAAAAGTGGTACAGGGAAATACAAGGGGAAAATTCCCTTGAAATGTTTTTAATGGTGGAGAGTATAAGAATAAATATTTTTAAAGTTATCTTGAGAAGCATGGAATTCGACATGAGTTCAGTTCACCATACACATCTCAAAAAATGGTGTTGCTGAAAGAAAGAATAGAAGTTTGGTGGAAATGGGAAGAACTATGTTGCTTGAACATAGTCTCTCTCATTATTATTGGACGCAAGCCATTATCAATGTTGTGTATATTTAGAACCTATGTTTCTACAAGCCAAATTTATACATGACTCTATATGAAATGTTTTATGGAAAAACTTCTAGTCTGAAAAACTTAAGAGTTTTTGGGAGTACATGAATTATAAAGAATACAGGTGGAAACGTTGTAAAATTTGAGCAGAGGAGATGATGAAAATTTTCTTGACTATGCCTTAAAAGGAAGAGGATATAGATGCTTTAAAAAATAAACAGGAATAATTGTTGATTTTACTAACGTGAAAGTGGTTGAAAATATTGATAAAGAAAAGAATACTTTTACTGATATAGAAATTGAGCAGGATAAGGAAAGTTTTGTTATCAACTCTGATAATGCTACTGATAGTGGTAATCCTACTCAAGAAGAAGAATCAGACTCTGCAATTTCAAGTGATGAGGATGAAGTTCCAACAACTCATCCTAGGCCGATGAAGCAAGTGGAATCTCAGAATATTATTGGATATCAACATCAAAGGGTTCAAACAAAAAGAACAATGAATTCTATTGCACATACTTATCTCTATTAAAAAGTGGAGCCTAATAATGTGAATGAATATTTTGAGCATCCATAATGGGTTTAGGCTATGAATGAAGAGCTTGAACAGATAGAAAATAATGATACTTGGGAACTTGTACCCAAGAAATACAACAAGAACATTATTGGTACAAAGTGGGTTTTCCGGAACAAGTTTAATGAAGAATGTGAAGTGATAAGAAACAAAGAAATGTTGGTTTGAAAAGGGTATTCGAAAATTGGAGACATTGATTTTGATGAAACCTTCACTCTAGTGGCCAAGTTATTAACAATCCGAATCTTTCTTTCTATTGTTTCACAACAAGGTTACAATATCTTTCAAATAGATGTTAGATCTGCATTATTGAATGGTGATATTGATGAAGAATTTTAAATTGAACAACCTTGTGTCTTTTTTATTAGTAAGGATGATATTTATGTGTGTAGGTTGAAGAAGGATTTGTATAGGCTAAAACAGGCTCTGCGGGAATGGTATTCTAAATTGGATGCTTTCTTGATAAAGATGAATTTCAAGAAAGGTAGAGTTGACAACAATATTTACATCAAGAAATGTAATGAGTTTTCTCTCATTGTAATTATTTATGTCGATGACATTATATTTTCTGGAAATGATGAACGATCATGTGAAAGATTTTCTAAGGATATGAAGAAGTCATTTGAGATTTCCATGCTGGGAGAAATGAAATACTTTCTTGGGTTTCAAATTTTACAAAAGAGGAACCGCATTTTTATTTCTCAATAAAAGTATGCTAAGGAACTTCTAAAGAAGTTTGGAATAGAAAATTTGAAACCAGTTTCCACACTAATTTCAGTGGGAACCAAGTTGTATAAAGATGGATAAGGAAAGGAATTTGACCAGAAAGAGTTTTGAAAGCTGATTGGAAGTTTTTTATATTTAACTACCTCAAGACCCAACATCATCTATGTTGTTACCTAATGTGAAAGATTTCAGAGTGTTTCTAAAGAATCACATTTGATTGTTGGAAAAAAAATTCTCAGATATATCAAAGGAACAAATTTTTTTTGGAATTAGGTATGATGGATCAGAAAATATTGATCTATTTGAGTATTCAAATCTCGATTGGGTAGGAAACGTTGATGATAGAAGATCCACATCTGGTGGAGTTTTCATTATATGGAAAAGTTGTATTAGTCGGCATATAAAGAAAAAAAATTCAATAACTCTTAGTAAAACTGAAATTGAGTATGTTTCTACTAATCAAGATGCTACCCAACTCATGTGGATGAAGACTCATTTGGAAGATCTACTTGTTGAAGTAAAGCTACCCTTTCTCTTGGGATGCGATAATCAAAGTGCAATCAATATTATAAGGAATATGGTACAACATTATCGTTCAAAACATATTGACATAAAGCACCACTTCATCAAAGAGCATGTGGATAAGAATAAATTGAAGCTGGAGTACATTCCTACATTATAACAAGTTGCTGACATATTCACAAAACCTTTACTGAAGGAACCATTTTCTAAATTGAGGTTGAACATGGGAATCCAACCTCACTCTTACCAAGGTTAAGGTACATGTTTCTATATGTTCTCTCATCTTACCTTTGGATAGAGTTATCAAGGAGGAGAATTGTTTCATAAATCTATCCTTATGGAAGCATGCATAAAGGGGGAGTTATGGGTAAGATATGAATCCAACATGTAAGTATGTGAACTATTCCAACTATTTATTGGAGTGGTTATAGGAAACAATTTTTTTTTAGAAAAGTTGAAGAAGTAGAGAAAGTTGAGGAAGAAATGATGATGAAATGTCATAGTCATTACTTTTGGACAACATGGTTTTGTTGTCAATAATTCTTGTTTCCTACAATGAGTTAGCTCACATAGGCTTAGAATTATTGATATGTAATCAATTTCTTGAGGTTTCAAAGTTTAGTGATTTATGAATATTAGTTGACAAAAAAATCTAAAGGGGAATATTTTTAGGACCAATATGATTATGAAGAGTATCTTTTTTAGGTATTGTCTTGTGTTGTCAAGGAATTTTGAGAAGAAAGGAAATCACTTCACTTTGTATAAGTGGATGAGGAAAGATAGGGAAGTTACAATACTTTTCATGGTAAACCAAATGATACTTTGATGATTTGTATTTCAAAAATATAATAAGTTGTTCAGAGAACTTGTGATTCAATATTTATGAATGAAATAGAGAGAAAATATGCCGTTAATTGGCATGGTTGGTTTTGTAGAAGTAGGTGTCTAAGGTGACACATTTTCCCAGTGTTTTTCAAATTTTTAGAGTCTAAACTTTGGAGTTTGGTGATCATCATGAAAAGTGGATTTCCTTAAAGATCACATCAAAACATGGAAAATGCATGAATTTTGTGAAGATAAACTTTATAAAGAGTGAATCGCAAAGGTTTAAAGTATTCTGATAGTGAGCTCTGTGAGTACAATGAGCTTCGTGAATGGAAGAGGAATGAAGCATTATGGGTGAGTATTGAGGTAGTAAATGTGAAGAGCATTGTAGTGGAACAAAGGAAGAAATAGAATCATGGTAGTGCAAAGGATTTTATAGAATGGTCCATAATTACAATGATCATTGAAATTCAGAAAATAGCCATGGAGCTTCATGAAATAGAGAGAATTTTGGAAGAAATTTTGGAGCTCTATGATTTGGTGCTGAGGTGATTGGAAGGTTCTTGAGTTAGTGGGAAACTCCTATAAATAGGCCTTGACCCCCTTGATAAGTGTATAAAGACTCAATGAAAATCCTATAACTCTCTAATCATGAATAAGGTTCACAAAGGTAGTGAGATATGAAAAGGTAGTAAGCTTTGCGAAAGGAAGGAGATTCATGGCGGGCCATTGAGCTTTGTGAAAGAAGTGTACTTCGCGAAGTTCAACTTGAGCTTTGCAAACTGGTGAGCTCTGTAAACTAGAGTGCTCTATAAAGTTGGGAGCTTTACGAAGGGGATCTGTGAAGGAGATATGCGAGTTGAAGATTTGAGTACCCAATTTAAGTGGGAAGTACTTTCTAAGTACATAAAGATATGACTGGGGTAAAGGACTAAGTATCATTATGAAGTCCAGGATGTTTCTACTAGCTTCTGGATATGAAAGAGAATAATTGTTTTAAGAGATCAGATTTGTGGAAGTTTTTCAAGAAGCATAGAAACATTGAATTACCCTATTTGTGCTAAGAGGGTGTACACACACTTGATGATTGTTTTCCAAGTGCTACAAAAGTGAAAGGGTATATCCTAGTCATTGTATTCCACATAAAAGGACTGTTTTCTAGTGTATTGTGTAGTTTTGGATAGTTTCTGTACCATACCAAGGACGTATCTACTCTTTTTGAGTAGTAAAACTTGTAAATCTCATGTTCCTGTGGATGTGTGTTTTGATTGTGTTCAATAGGGAAATAAATATTTAACATGAGGTGAATGTTTTTTCAAAAATAAGAAAACATTAAAGAAAAAGATATCACTGATTCACACCTCCCCCTATCAGTGATATTTGGATCCTGATTGGGCAACTTAATGCAATGATATGTTTAAATTCATTTTAATGTTGTTTCTACAAATAATATGAGTAGAATTTTAGTATTTTATTTAATAAAATTTAGACAAATAAATAAATATTATATTCATTAATCTCCCATTATTTTATCAAAACCCAATATCCCTAACCATTGGTTTCAGAATATCTTGTTTCTTGGACATTATAGTGGAAAGGATCCATATTCCCCTTCTCATTACCCTAACTTTGGTTGATCAAGCAACTTGAATGGTTTTAGGTAGTCATTCCAAATATCAACTTCATTCACTCATAATTCTTTGATCTATTGAGTGGACTCCCCAATCCTGAAATCCTTAAAAATTGTATTTCCTCAACCCTTTACTCTTAGTTACACCAAGTCATGCTTTATCAATCAACCCTTGATGTGAACTAAGTTAAGTCAACCCAAAACTTAAAGTTAGAATTCCCTGATAATTGAAATCACCCCAACTTTGGCTGGTCAAGCACTTTGAACTATGTTTCGATTTTAACTGAAGTAGTGGAAGACTATACCGACTTAATTTATATAAATGAGTGATTTTATCCTTTATGCGTAAATTTACAATTATTATCTTTATCACATGCTTGTTAATATTAAGTGGATTTACTTAAGTGATTAACCATGTCTTATATAATATTCACACATAATATAATTTATTTTAGTTCTATATTTCATGCTCATTAATTTCATTAATTCACGTGATCGTGACAAAACATCCATAATGAAATAACCATGAAACTTGATAGAAAAAAATAATTATGTGGTATGATCATGAAATTTTACTAATGGTTAGTTTATCTAGCGGTTGATAAACTAACCATTGACCAAGGGGAAAAACACCTTGAACCAATTAAGGTTTATGTTACAACTTTCTACCTATCCACCTATGTATCTCCATTGGATTGGTTTTTCCTCAACTCCAAACTTTAACCACCTTCACTAGATTGGGAGCTCCATCCATTATATATGCTTTTACTCACATACAGGTGAGGGAAAAAGGGTTTATATAAAAGAAACCATGGGCATGAAATCCATTACATAATAAGAGGAGAGAAGGTACACAAACCAATAATTTAATTCAATAATAAATTAAATGAAAACAATCACATACAAAGGTATGGTCTTTGCTCATGATCATCCACATGCATGAAATAAATTATACATTTAATAAAACTATCATTAAATTCTTAATCATTCTTATTTAAGATAAATCACGCTCAAATCAATTAATTATCTTCTTTAATTAATCAATTTTTATTTATTTTAATTCTCATTTTAATTTCCTTGTGATTCTCATCCATCATAATTTTAAACAAATTAAATAAATTTATTTAAATTTAAACATGTACATAAATGTACCTTGGAGGAAACATGGTGAATACCCATTCGAATCTACCCAATATGTATTATACTTGTATACAATTTACTCTTGTGACATTTTGAATACATGAATTATAACGTACTTTCATGACATGTATTATCAACTTAATGATCACACGAATTACATGATTTCTTAGATCACATGTTATGCTTCAATGAATGTAGAGTAACAACTCTAATATGACTCATACATGATATGCAAATATGAAAATTATGTAGATATTAATTAAAAATTTATATATAAATATTAAAACCCATCACATGGTGTGTCCTATAAACCAAATGACCACACACAAGCACATGTTGATAAGGTTTAGACAGTATAATAAATAAATTTTAGATCTATGTAATTTGGTATGAGTACACGACATGCACATGTGAGATACACACCATGTAAATCTCTCAACATCTATCTAAGACACATGCTCAGGGACACGACATGTAAATCATACCTCAAAAAAATGGAGTATACGATGTGTACAATGGGCTACATGGCTTGTGGTCTCTAAATTACATGGTCACTAGTCAGGTAGGCCATGTATGGAAATAAATGACCCATTTGTGACTTAAAGGGATACACATTGTGTACATGGGCTACACGGTGTGTACTCCAACTGACCGTGCTCCAGGATGGCCCAGTCATCACATGGTATAAGGAATTAAACACAATATGTATAATCAATGCACATGGTTTGAATTAATTTCCAAATTAATTTATGGTGCATTAAACCCAAGTACACAATGCGTAACTTTGGTTACACGACCTGTAATCTTTTTTTATCTATCCAGAATCCTTAGCACCTCTAGATGATTTATTCAATTCTATTTCATTCATAAAATTAATTGTATTGATTTGATCTATGATAAATGAAGGAGGAATAAGAAGATCTCACAATTCAGATTAAAAGAACGATTAAACTTGAATTGAAAACTAAATGAAAAATGAGTAAATAAATCAATGATATTTAAATAATTATAAATAATTATGTGACCACTATGATACCACTTTAAGGTTCTAGGCATAGAAGAAGCATGCAATGGGTCATTCCCAACTTTGATTTTTATCACGATCGATGATCAATCTGAGATTTACAAAATGATAAATGTCATTATTTATATAATTGAATCAAATAAAATAGAAAAGGGATAGAAAACTGGAACCAGAGAGAGGATCATCACATATTATTTATAATTAATTTAACCAATTAAAGAATTACCTTATTGAAATTATTTCTTTATTGATGAATCTGAAAATAGACATGCATTGTATGGTCATTGTATTTGTAGAAATCAAATCAGTTTCCCTATAACTGTGATCCACACATGTTCCAAAAATCTCAGAATGTCACCATAGAAATCTCTAGGTGCCTGTATGAAAGATCCTATTGCTTAAACTGTCCACCTTTGATCACCTTGAGAACTGCTTCCAAAACATTCTCCTTGATCTCTCTTGACTTGAGAGTAGGAAGAGGAGGAAGACCACCCTATATTCTTGGGAGTGTTATTAGAGAAAGGAGATTTCTAGGACTTGAGAGGATTCTCCAAATACATCATGCACAACCAAAAAAATGAATTGGCACTCTGAGAAAATAATATAATCAAGTTTATATATCGATAGGTCTAGAACTAAATAATTACATAAGTTCCCTTTATTATTTATTTAATTTCTATGGAACCCCATGTCAAATAATAATAATAATAATAATAATAATAATAATAATAATAACAACATTTCTCAACATTTTTGTAGAGACTCGAAGCTTGACGTATATAGATATTACATTAATTTTGTGGAATACATAATACATAACAAAAACAGACACACAAGGACCGTAATAGTTTAGTGTCTTTGGAAACTTGGAACATAATCTTCTAATCATGGTGAAAGATCTTCAACATCTCCCATAAAGATCTTCCACTTTTTGTTTCCTTACCTAAAACCTTTCTTTTAATCCTGGGGGAAAATAAAACATAAAAATGGTGAGATCAAATGCTCAGTAAGGGTAATCATGGATAAAATATAACAAACTATATACATTTGAACTTAAAAACATGAACATAATGTTTAAACATCAAAATCTTGAGCAACGACTTAAAACATGGAAGTACATAAGGCATAGATAATAATAGAACATAAATCATGATAACATAGCATGGGAATAAAACATGTAATTGTGGCATCCATTAAGCACATGTAATGATTTCCATAGTAGCCAAGGCATTGCTGCCAAGACCATCTTAGTGGACAAAGTCCCTTTCTGAATCAAGTTCACTCCTCGTTCCAGTCCTGTAATACTGAACCGGATTAACTTACCATTCCAGACATGTCTATCTCATGATATATAAATCTTTACCCAATGCATTGGAGGGAGATATATGTCCCACCCATCTCATAATGAAATCATTCTTACTTGTGCCACAAAATAAACTTAAAACATTCATCATAACCCAAAGAATAAAATGGGTTTCATAAACATCATACCATCATTTCATAATCCATATAAAACAAATGGGAATTTCATCATAAGAAAATTGAACCGTGTAAATCATAGATACATTAAACTTGAAACATACACATATCAAATAATGTCATCTTAGATGGAAAATGGTTTTGATAAAACATTTGAAATGAATTCTTGAGGAAAATATCCTTTCTTCGTCAAAATAATTTTCTTTTCAAAAAATGCCATGCACTTTTAAAATAAAAGTATTTTGTTGAAAATAGTAATAAAATCATGTAGAGTAAGCTTAATGAAAATGAGGCGTTATGAAACCGTAAAAATCTGTTCACACCATATAAGTTAAAAATAATATTCTCCTCGTACTTTTGTCGGAAAAGTCAAAAAAGTACCTCATAACGTAAACAAAAGAAAGATTCCTTACATACCATGTAGTAAAAATCAAAAATGGGTAAAAAGGACTTTAAAAATACATGAAAACACTTTTATAAAACATTTACATGGATGATATAAAGAACCCCAGTAAATACTTACAAATAAGCAATCTCGGATAAAAATGAGATTTGCAAAATTATCCCTTACCTTAGGTCCGATATGCTTCGTATGTATCCGAAACTCCTGTATAATGATTTAAATAATGTCATTGACTTATTACAGAATCATATTCATTGTTATGATATCATATATGTTTCACTTATGACTTTATATTACTTGTTATTTTGTAAATTCCATGTTAAAGCAGTGTTTTGGGTAAAATCATTTCATTTATCGTATGTGTTTCGACTTGTCGTTCTTGATATTATTACTTATATCCCGATTTACATAATTCCAGAATGTAAAACATGATTTATATATAATATATATTCATCATATACATATATATTATAGATCGATAAAAGGAATGAAATACACCGTTCATGGAGACGGTAGGCCGTGCGTACGCATGAACGCTGTTTTCGTTTCCCTTTTGAATTGAATGGAATTAAGTAAATGACATAAATATATATATATAAATAAATCAAGTATCATTATTATGTCATATATTTCATTATTATTCATTATATAAACTTTATGATCATTCATGTATGGTTAACATAGAGAATGAATCTCATCGCGTCGTGGAGACGGTAGTCCGTACGTACGCACGAGCGATGATATCGTTCCCATAATTATTGAATAGAATTGGAGTGGATGGTATAATATATAAGAATCAGTATGATGTTATAATAACCATATATAGTTATTCTTTAAACCATTATACCCATCCATGTAAGGTGTTGGTGGAAAAACAGATTTCACCACGGCGTGGAGACGGTATTCCGTACGTACGCACGCGCGGTGATTTCATTTTCCGTAGGATGGATAGATGGTGAAAAAGGGTTGTTTCATAATTATAATAAAATATCAGTATATGAGTGATACTGATGTATTTAATTCATAATGAAACAACTAAAGAATAATAAGTAGAAGAAGAAATAGAGTTGAAAGAATCGGTAACAGACATTACCTCTTCTTTGAAGCGCCTCTTTGAGACCTCCTCTTAGGGAACTAAAATTGGTCTTTGAAGAAAACCAGGACCTCTAGGATGTTTCTAGGGAAGTGGGGAAGTGAAATTTTCAGAGGTTGGACGAGCTTAAAGGCTCAAAATGGTTTGAGGAAGAGAGGGAGGAGGTGCCCTTTTATAAGGGAGGATAGGGGCACCTTTGGAAATATTAAAAATATTAATTTATAATAAATCTAACCCCACTTAAAAACCTCCAAAAATGACTCATATTCGAATATTAGATGAGATAGGGTTGTAATATCATCAAAAAGTAAAATTTAGACATGTTAGGAAATTATTTTAAACATTATCAACTTGATTTATCAATTTAATTTTATTTGTGGTAATAACATTCTAAATTTTAAATTATAACAAATAATTACTTATTTGTTGTTAATTGTCCATAATTGGATACTTTATAACATTTTAGACCAAATAAATTTAAATTTATAATTTTTATATATTTTTGTTATTTTTAAACAATTTTATAATATGTTATTTTTATAAAATAACAATAGTGTCAATTTTGACACTATTCATTTATTTGAATTTAAATAAAATATATACAGAAGATATGTTCGAACTAAAAGATTTAATAGATTAATAAAATGTCATATGTATCTATAAAATTAGTGTAGTACATTAAATAGTTCATATAATATTTATTTTATTATTTTTAAAACCATTTATTTGGTTTATCTCTTAATAAAATAATTACTACAACATTTTTTTATAATTATTTAATATACTTATTTGTTGCATAAAAATTAAAAATAAAATCCTATGATGAATATAAATCTATTACCTTTCACAATAATACTTTTACTAGAATTTATCATCTTAAAATTACAATATTTAAATTGTTATATTTATTAAATTATGAAGGTGACAACTTTGGTATCATTTAAAATAAAATAATATAAGTGTCATAATCACTTTTATAAGACTCTAAATGGTTATATATTAGGTAATTGGATGATTATGGTGTAAATATACACTACCAATAAGTTTTGGTCAGGTTTGTGGGTCTTTTAATGGGTATTATTATTTCAATAAAAACTATATTACTGATTTTTCACTTAATAAATAATTTCTGCATCATTAATGTATCACCATTAATGACAATTATTTAATCCCTAAAAATTATAAATAAATTATCATGATGTAGATAATTTTATTATATTTCTGGATACTATTCATGTTTGAAGTTTTATGATGTTTATCACTAAATTAAAATTATTATACTTATAAGATTTAAGAGAGTGACATGTTGTCACTTTCTTTGGTTTTAATAATAATTAAATTATTTTCATGATCAAAAGTCCATAAAATTAATCTAATATGACCCTGAGGTGATATGGGTATACTTTTAGCCATCCAATAGAATTTTGTCATGTGTTAGGGTAATTTTATAATATTATATTTACCCTTAATTACCCGATTTACCTTTAACTATGGTAAATAAAATTTACCGTAGTTACTATTCATAATTACCAAAAATAAAAAGTAGCCTATTAACATAATTTGGACCCACTGATTCCAAATATGGAATCCATTTTTTCAAATTCAATACACAGAAGTTGCAGAAATTAAATTAAAATTAATCCCGTTGTCGAATAAAAACGGGTTTTTGTTTAAAACATTGCAAAAGATTGAATTGATTTAACCTACGAATTCAATGTAAAATCAATGCTAATGACATACATTATATTAAATGGTAAAAATATATTCTATTTATACTTTAAAACCATTAAATATTATAATTTAACCATTTCATATAACAGAATCCAACCATTTTTCATTTATACATTGAATATATATATATATATACACTCAATGTTGCGTAGAATGACTACTATCAAACGAACATGAAATTGTGTGTAACACAATCTAAAAATAGTGTTGCGTATACTGCAAGCTAATACGGTGTTACGTATAACACAAGATAATCTTGTTGTAGCTTACAACACAAGACATCAATGAAATTAAAAGAATATTTTTCATAAAATCTCGGGGTGTTACATTCTACCCCCCTTAAAATGAATTTCGCCCTCGAAATTCATCGGGGTTATAAATCGTTTACTATTTATAGAAACCCACATTGTAAAAAGGAATACTAAAACTTAATTTTAAAAACTAAAGTATGAAATGTAACGATTACCCAAAGTAACTCATCACTGGGTTTCCATATAGGAGAACATAGGTGAAAATATGGATATGGAAGAAAAATCTAACCATCAAGTTATGATGGAGAGTGGTAGAGAACATGGATATAAAAAATACATCAATCACAAAGCCATATATTTGTGATGATCTAAGGTACCATCTGATTTATCGGATATAAGGGCACTAGGACAACATTTTTGGTTTTCAAAATCATTTCCCTAAAGTTGATGAAATTGGAATTAGAAGAAATACTTTCGTGATTTTGGTACAGTCTCACCGTTGGTCATTCTTTGGACAATTTCCACTTCATCTCTTAAAGAAATGAAGTTGGATTTGTCATTCATGAAGAGTTAGCAGATCATGTGATAGAATGATGGGTCATTCCATCTGTCTCAAACAAAAGGTTAGAAAAGTTATCAAAAATACATAAGTCCATCTATGGTGAGGTTAATCGTATACGATTCCAAAAATGAACTTATACTTCATATATCATACCGCGTAATAAAATAAAACTAGTTTCTACTAACCAGGGAATTCCTATAGGCCAGTGGTAAGCAATAAAGGACAATCACACTTCGGTTGTAGGTTCGATTCCTACAGCCTTGTCCGACGCGATGGGCTGTCGCCCATCATACAGGTTGCCCTTTTTCTAAAACTACATTACTATAACATCCCATCAATAAAATCGAAAAAAACTTCTATCCTTAAACAATACTATTTTATGTCCAACATAATCCATTCCAATCTTTATCTAAAATACTTCGGTCCAAGCTCATAGTATAAAGAAAACGATTACTTGAAATGTCATCAACCAACCATCATTTATCCCCCATTATCTTGTTGGTCACATTACAATCATGTGAATACCTTAATCATGTATTCTCTTGAAAAAAATGAATATCCATTAAACCTTAGTGAAAACATGAATGCTATCAAAAGTTAACTCTTTCCACATACCAAAATCCTCAAAATTCTATATACTCAAACCATGATATCACTTTGTCCTTATATCAATAATGAGCTCATGCATACAATCAAACATCTCATTATCTTCTTATCCCTTCATTATGCACATATCATTTACTTTCCAAAATATTTTAATCACTTTTCATGGTTATCGGTACCATAAAATTATTAAAAACCACAATAGACTAATACAAAAATATTCTAATACACCATAAAAGTACCTCAACAACATTATTATTGAATACCAATACATAAAAACTTAATTCCATCCTCTTCAATGATTGTCCTAGAATAAGTCCTTCATTAATTTAGAAGTAACTTTTTAGGTTAGGGCATTGAGTTGGGTAATGCCCATGTTCTCCACAAATAAGACATTGAACTCCATAACAGTCTGTCACTCTATGACCCTTTTCTCCACACAGATAACATCGGTCCCTCCATTTGAGGTATTCCTCAAGGTTCTTCTTCCCTTATTTAGAAATATCAATCTTCCTTTCTTTATGCTCCTCAACATGCGAACATGCATAAAAGTCTATCTTCCTCTTATTTGATGAATTAGGCATACCACTAAATTTCACCTTGTTAATCATGTATCGCGATGAATAATTTGGAATAATCACAATATCTTTCTCTCTAGGCATTACACAATTTTGTTGCTCATAGTCACCAATTTTTCCATTGGATTCAATGTTAACTGAATTCCTTCTGGTTCCCTCCATTGACTAAAACACAAAAAGAATTCTGTGAGAGGCAAAAATCATGCTAGGGAAAACAACATAGTAAAGGGGGAGTACCCTCAATATCTAACATCTTAGGTTAAATTCTAAGATCTTTACCTTAGTTCTAGGACTATATCCTATACGTATACTTATCCTTAGGGACATCCCTAGACATACCTTAGAAATATCTATAGGGATCTCACTAACGTTTTTGCATCCTAGTTTCCAAAGGTTGACTAAACCTTTCCTCTGATACCAACTGTAGAGACCCGAAGCTTGACGTACATAGATATTACATTACTTTTGTGGAATACATAATACATAACAAAAACAGACACACAAGGACCGTAATAGTTTAGTGTCTTTGGAAACTTGGAACGTAATCTTCTAATCGTGGTGAAAGATCTTCAACATCTCCCATAAAGATCTTCCACTTTTTGTTTCCTTACCTAAAACCTTTCTTTTAATCCCGGGGGAAAATAAAACATAAAAAGGGTGAGCTAAAATGCTTAGTAAGGGTAAGCATGGATAAAATAAAACAAACCATATACATTTGAACTTAAAAACATGAACATAATGTTTAAACATCAAAATCTTGAGCAACGACTTAAAACATGGAAGTACATAAGGCATAGATAATAATGGAACATAAATCATGATAACATAGCATGGGAATAAAATATGTAATTGTGCCATCTATTAAGCACATGTAATGATTTACACAGTAGCCAAGGTATTGCTGCCAAGACCATCTTAGTGGACAAAGTCCCTTTCTGAATTGAGTTCACTCCTCGTTCCAGTCCTGTAATACTGAACCGGATTAACTTACCGTTCCAACCATGTATATCTCATGAGATATAAATCTTTACCCAATGCATTGGAGGGAGATATAGGTCCCACCCATCTCATAATGAAATCATTCTTACTTGTGCCACAAAATAAACTTAAAACATTCATCATAACCCAAAGAATAAAATGGGTTTCATAAACATCATCCCATCATTTCATAATCCATATAAAACAAATGGGAATTTAATCATAAGAAAATTGAACCATGTAAATCATAGAGACATTAAACTTGAAACATACACATATCAAATAATGTCATTTTAGATGGAAAGTGGTTTTGATAAAACATTTGAAATGAATTCTTGAGGACAATATCCTTTCTTCGTCAAAATAATTTTCTTTTCAAAAAATTCCATGAAATTTTAAAATAAAATTATTTTGTTGAAAATAGTAATAAAATCATGTAGAGTAAGCTTAATGAAAATTAGGCGTTATGAAACCGTAAAAATCTGTTCACGCCGTATAAGTTAAAAATAACATTCTCCTCGTACTTTTGTCGGAAAAGTCAAAAAAGTACCTCGTAACGTAAACAAAAGAAAGATTCCTTACATACCATGTAGTAAAAGTCAAAAATGGGTAAAAGGAATTTAAACATACATGAAAACACTTTTATAAAACATGGACATGGATGATATAAATAACCCCAGTAAATACTTACGAATAAGCAATCTCAGATAAAAATGAGATTTGCAAAATTATCCCTTACCTTAGGTCCGATATGCTTCGTACGTATCCAAACCTCTTGTATAATGATTTAAATAATGTCATTGACTTATTACAGAATCATATTCATTGTTATGATATCATATATGTTTCACTTATGACTTTATATTACCCATTCTTTTGTAAATTCCATGTTAAAGCAGCGTTTTGGGTAAAATCATTTCATTTATCGTATGTGTTTCGACTTTTCGTTCTTGATATTATTACTTATATCCTGATTTACATAATTCCAGAATGTAAAACATGATTTATATATAATATATATTCATAATATACATATATATTATAGATCGATAAAAGGAATGAAATACACCGTTCATGGAGACGGTAGGCCGTACGTACGCATGAACGTTGTTTTCGTTTCCCTTTTGAATTGAATGGAATTAAGTAAATGACATAAATATATATATATATACATAAATAAAGTATCATTATTATTTCATATATTTCATTATTATTCATTATATAAACTTTATGATCATTTATGTATGGTTAACATGGAAAATGAATCTCATTGCGTCGTGGAGACGGTAGTCCGTACGTACGCACGAGCGATGATATCATTCCCATAATTATTGAATAGAATTTGAGTGGATAGTATAATATATCAGAATCAGTATGATGTTATAATAACCATATATATTTATTATTTACACCATTATACCCATCCATGTATGGTGTTGGTGGAAAAACAGATTTCACCACGGCGTGGAGACGGTATTCCGTACGTACGCACGCGTGGTGATTTCATTTTCCATAGGATGGATAGATGGTGAAAAAGGGTTATTTCATACTTATAATAACATATCAGTATATTAGTTATACTGATGTTATTACTTCATAATGAAACAACTAAATAATAAGAATTATAAGAAGAAATAGAGTTGAAAGAATCGGTAACGGACATTACCTCTTCTTTGAAGCGCCTCTTTGAGACCTCCTCTTAGGGAACTAAAATTGGTCTTTGAAGAATACCAGGACCTCTAGGATGTTTCTAGGGAAGTGGGGAAGTGAAATGGGCAGAGTTTGGCCGAGATTAAAGGCTCAAAATGGCGTGAGTGAGAGATGGAGGAGGTGCCCTTTTATAAGGGAGGAGAGGGGCACCTTTGGAAATCTTAAAAATATTAATTTATAATAAATCTAACCCCACTTAAAAACATCAAAAAATGACTCATATTATAATATTAGATGATATAGGGTTTTAATCTCATCAACCAATAAAATTTAGACATGTTAGGAAATTATTTTAAACATTATCAACTTGATTTATCAATTTAATTTTATTTGTGGTAATAACATTCTAAATTTTAAATTATAACAAATAATTACTTATTTGTTGTGAATTTTCCATAATTAGATACTTTATAACATTTTAGACCATATAAATTTAAATTTATAATTTTTATATATTTTTGTGATTTTTAAACAATTTTATAATATGTTATTTTTATAAAATAACAATAGTGTTAATTTTAACACTATTCATTTATTTGAATTTAAATAAAATATATACAGAAGATATGTTCGAAATAAAAGCTTTAATAGATTCATAAAAGTTTATATGTATCTAGAAAATTATTTGAGTACATTAAATAGTTCATATAATATTTATTTTATTATTTTTAAAACTATTTATTTGGTTTATCTCTTAATAAAATAATTACTACAACATTTTTTTATAATTATTTAATATACTTATTTGTTGCATAAAAATTAAAAATAAAATCCTATGATGAAGATAAATCTATTAACTTTCACAATAATACTTTTACTCGAATTTATCATCTTAAAATTACAATATTTAAATTGTTATATTTATTAAATTATGAAGGTGACAACTTTGGCATCATTTAAAATAAAATAATATAAGTGTCATAATCACTTTTATAAGACTCCAAACGGTTATATATTAGGTAATTGGATGATTATGGTGTAGATATACACTACCAATAAGTTTTGGTCAGGTTTGTGGGTCTTTTAATGGGTATTATTATTTCAATAAAAACTATATTACTGATTTTTCACTTAATAAATAATTTCTGCATCATTAATGTATCACCATTAATGACAATTATTTAATCCCTAAAAATTCTAAATAAATTATCATGATGTAGATAATTTTATTATCTTTCTTGATACTATTCATGTTCGAAGTTTTATGATGTTTATCACTAAATTAAAATTATTATACTTATAAGATTTAAGAGAGTGACATGTTGTCACTTTCTTTGGTTTTAATAATAATTAAATTATTTTCATGGTCAAAAGTCCATAAAATGAATCTAATCCGACACTTAGGTGATATGGGTATACTTTTCTCAATCCAATAGAATTTTTTCATGTGTTAGGGTAATTTTATAATATTATATTTACCCTTAATTACCCGATTTACCTTTAACTATGGTAAATAAAATTTACCGTAGTTACTATTCATAATTCACAAAAATAAAAAGTAGCCTATTAACATAATTTGGACTCACTGATTCAAAATATGAAATCCATTTTTTTCAAATTCAATACACAGAAGTTGCAGAAATTAAATTAAAATTAATCCCGTTGTCGAATAAAAACGGGTTTTTGTTTAAAACATTGCAAAAGATTGAATTGATTTAACCTACGAATTCAATGTAAAATCAATGATAATGACATAAATTATATTAAATGGTAAAAATATATTCTATTTATACTTTAAAACCATTCAATATTATAATTTAACCATATAAATTATTACAATGAAAAAAGTTGTTTTTAATTAAAATAAATCGTGTTTTTACTATTCATTAAAATATGAAAGTTATCAGAAAAATATCAAAACTTTATCCAATGTAAATTTTTATATCCTGATTCAAAAGAAGAATTTTATTTTGTCAAATTGAACTTATAAACATGTCAACAACTAGATTTAAAGTGGGTGCGCCATCAAAAGGCGACAAAACTGCATTTTTGAAAAATACATATTTTACCTGAAAAATTTATTTTGTTCTTATACCATGTTCTAGAAAATGTGTAAAATGAATAATAATGTTATAAAATTCAAAATTTAGTTAATACTATTCATAATGGCTAGTTCATAATAATATTATAATAATATATCGTTGTTTAGTAAAACTCGGTATTGCGTACAACACACGCTATCGAGGAAGGTCGCGATTGCGTGTAATGCAAGCCAAGTTAGGGTTGCGTGTTGTGCAAGACTTCTTTGTTGTTTCATATAAAAAAATCCAACCATTTTTCATTTATACATTGAATATATATATATATACACTCAATTTTGCGTAGAATGACTACTATCAAACGAACATGAAATTGTGTGTAACACAATCTAAGAATAGTGTTGCATATACTGCAAGCTAATACGGTGTTGCATATAACACAAGATAATCTTGTTGTAGATTTCAACACAAGACATCAATGAAATTAAAAGAATATTTTTCATAAAATCTCAGGGTGTTACAATGTTCTTAACTTGAGAATTAAATTAAATATTATTTAATTAAATAATATCAATATTTATTATTTCTCACCAAACCATTAAACTCGGTCCACTACTCCTCCACAATATTTACTGGGCCTTGAATAATGAATATTTATTTATTAAATAAATATCACTACATTATTTTCTAATAAATAAATAAATATTATATTACTAAATAACAAATAAATATTTATTAAATATTATACTCACATTATATTCTCTCAAATAACTGGTGATGAAATATATGTGATCAATAAAACATGAATAATTATTAAACAACATTTGTGAATAATATTTATTCAACTTGTTAAATAATAAATAATAATAATATTATTTAACTGAGATTCTGGATACACTTAGTGTGCAACCCTCTAGGCCTCTTTCTCAGTGGCATTAGACGAAGCAGAATAAAGTCCAAGGTTAGAATCTAGAAACACACCAAGACACCCATTGAGAAATAAGTTAATGTCACAAAAACATAATACCTCATACATATACTTACTATGTAATATAATCCCATTATCATGATATCTCTAATCAAGTAGGTTACATGTCGGTTCCATCAACCTATGTGCTTAATGTCTATTTCTTTGACTTCTTGAAAATTGAACTTGCCTATAGAGAACCATGGACATGGATTTATTTAGGCTATATCATTTCCATAAAAGGGCCCGAGATATCAACTTCTGTTAAAGAACATAAGAGACAAATCCTTTCTCGCATTTTTCATTAATGCAATATTACTCGTGACGCACCCAACGTATCTTACCTCACCGCGAATATATGTTTTCATAGTTTTCATCAATACATAAAAGTACACGACTCATAATACTCATTAATAATAATATTAATAGATAAGTACCAATACACATGTCTGTAGATAGGAACATCCAATGACACATATAAATGTGGATTTCCTACTGATGAGTCTCATTCTCATAATATCATACACTGGATTTTACTTAGGGCGTACAACATGAGAAGGTGCCTCAAATTCCTATGAGTCTCCACCCCTGATAACATATATCATTTGTGTACCTCAAATGGTATCATACAACTATATAATATATATTTAAGAATAATGTCGTAGCACTTATGGGTTCTCATCATAGCAGGGAATTGTTATGACCTTTTGGTGTGAAAACTACTCTTGGGACATTATCACATACTATGTTACATAGAAGAACAATCATGATATGATATTAGGTTTATTAATATTCAAAAATATGAATACATATTATCATAAAGTACACAGAAGTTGGTTCTAGGGCACCAAATCCAACAATAAACTCATTCAAAAGTCACCCCTACATCAAACATTTAATAACCCAATTACAACATAACATCAAACCATCCCAATAAAAAGAAAAAATGTTGGTGCGATGCTTCAGATAAAAAACTACATTGGTCAACCACAACAATACATCACCAACACTGTAATAATAAAATCACTAAAAAGAGGGTGAAAAGCACCTCCGAGTAATAAAACCCAACATAAGAACTAAAATTTATCAAAACATACTCCAACAACAGCAAAAAAACACTAATAGTCTAAATCCATCTTGGGAAAACAATGCCTACTTCATGGACCCCAAAATTCATAACCCCCCTGAATTAAATTGAGCATCCTTTAAAAAATAATAAAAACCACCACAATTCAATGGAAAATGTTCATGAGGAGTAATAATCAAGAACCAAGCTTTTATTTTCAACTATAACCAACTGAAAAAGGAATTTTCTGAACCAAATAAATCAAACATGAAAAATCCTAAAAAATAGAACACACAAACCACCCTAAAAGATATAACCATAACATATTTTCCTAATAATAAACAAAAAAGGGAAGCCAATCAAACTCCACAAAAATAAGGAAATATTAATAAGGAAAAAGAAAATATCCACAAAAAGTAAGCTTGACCTAATATGGTATATACATTACCCACATTTGTTTCCATCAAACTATTGCATGAGTATAATATCCCAGAGGTTTTGAGGTATGTTTTAATTTTTTTGATGACTGTGAATTTATTTTGATTTATTTTAATTTGATTTTGAGAGTTGGGGATGAAGGAGGGAGATGAGAGGATGAATTCAAGTTAGGTATTACTGTAATTGTATAACAGAAGACATTGGGTACTCAATGGTAGGGTATTGATTACCTAGTTAAGGTGGTGAATATGTAGGTCCGCTGGACCATCCATTAAGTAGTCGATGGCTAGTAACTGGGGTGGTTGGTGGTGGGTGACCGAGTACCTAGTGTGCTCTAAATATGTTTTTTAAATAGGGGCATTTCTATCATTATGTTATTATGAGATTTGATGTTAAATATGTGTTTCCTTTGTTTAATGGTTCATTTTAATAAATTCCATTCACCCTCAAATTGCACTTTATCCCTCAAACTTCAAGTGGTGGTTTCTCCTTTGTTTCAAGTTACAATGAAAATCTATTGGAAGTATTGTATTAATCTCAATAAGAGCTACAAGATCCCTATCATTTTATGATAAAGCGATAAGGTTTAGTTGTTATCATGTTATAATTTTTTCCTTTTCTTCTAATGGTGTAATTTTATTTATTTCTTGTGTTCAAAAAGGAATCAAGCCTTTGTTTCTTGGGAAAATTGTACAATTAATGTGAGGTGGGTTACCTCTTGCACTCTTTGGTGTTTAATTCCATGGTTTAATACAAATTGTGCATTTCTTTTGTTATTTAATCATTTATGTGAGTTTTTTTACATGAGAAATTAATTTGAATGACGTATAATGATTTTTCATGATTTTTTATGTGATGTGCATATTTTATGAAAATTTTTAATGCTGGAATTGTGGAATTGCATGTGCAAAATGACGTTTTTATGAGAATTGTGATTAAAAAAATAAAGTAATTGATGTAATCATTAACAGTTTTAAAAATCAAAGGAATGTGGGGGTTGAAAATTGTGTTTTTATGTTAATATGATGTATTAAATTGGTGTCTGTTGCTATATAAATTTGTGTCTTGTACATATGAATTTTAATAGGTTATTGAGAAGAATTTCATGTGGATACAAGTGTTTTGAAATGATTTTTTTTGAATGAATACACATATTTTAGAGAGAAAATACATGTAACAAATGGTTAAATACATATAATGAATATAAAGAGTTTGTTACATGTTTATGATAATTTTATTATGAAAATTTTGAGATTTAAATTGATGATTTAATGATGGAAATTATTATTGTGATGATATTAAGTGATAATAAGAAGAGGATATGGTTTCTTAATAGTGTTTTGATTCAAAAGTGGGTTAACGTGTCTTAAAAATAGATTTTTAATGTGAATTATGTGTGTTGGAATTAACACATTAAACTATAATAATGTGTTTAGATATAAGGGTGGTTTCATGTGTCTTTGACAAAGTAAATGACAAGAAAATATTTTCATGTATTTTTCCTTGTGTTTCAATGATTTTAATCCCACCATTTTAATCAATTATTATATAAATACCCAATTTCTTGATTTTAAGAACAATCTAGAGTTTGATTGTTAAATGAATTAAAACTTTATTGTTAGTTAGAGTGGAACACTCAAGAGGGGGGTGAATTGAGTTTCCAATAAAATTTCTGTTAAAAACAATTTAAAATTGAAATCCATCAATTAATAAAATACAACCAGTTAACTAAAAAAATAGAGTTATATAATTTGATCTTTTCCAAAATCTTCTTAAAAGTTCGATCACAACTCAGTTAAAGCAGGTTTAAAAACATTTTAACTTTTTAAATAGTTTTAATAAAACCAAACATGGTATAAAAAACACAAATTAAAGTTAAATGTCAAATTAATGTTTTTTATATAGTTTAGAAAACTAAAACATATTTATTTTAAAAAATAGAGTAAAACAAAATAAATAAAACATATAGTGGAATAAACAAGAGTTTTGGTATCAAGATGAGACCTAGTCATATCTACTTAGAAATCACTCGCTAAAAAGTAGTTTATTATAAATAAACTAATCCACAACCTAGAACATGTTTTACACAAAAACACATAAGGCTATCCAAGTAACATAAAACCTCTTCCATAGTTCTACATGAGAGAAACAAATAAATAATAACTACATGAAGGCATTCCATGATACATAGCCTCTTCCACTATTATTTATGGGATAACAGATAAATAAATGAGAGACAGAGTTCCTTTCACTCTCCAGTTCAGTACAAGAGATGGTGCTTAAGATTTACAGAGAAAAGAATACATAGATCGAAAGTAAGAAAAATAGAGAAAAGGGAAAGGAAATAATTAAGTGCAATAAATTGTGTTGTTCTTTTGTTTTGTAGGTATTTCTTATCTTCTTGTTGTCTTATTTAGATTTTTAATTGATGCAAAAATACCCTTAGATGTTATTTGATGCATCATTAAAGATTAAGAGAGAACAAAGTCATAGACATTCAAAGAACACAGTATCGGTTCATCTGTTTTATTTTAGTAAAATTTTGATGTCTCTCTATGATGTGTGTGTATCATGTCTATGTTTTTCACATATCTTAACCCACTTTTATCTATATCCAATCATATCTTAAAAATAATATTTCTTTATAAATATCCATTGAAAAATCATCATTGAATATCATTGTACTTTGGAAGGAAACTCAAGCTTAATGAATGCTTCTAACCGGCATTTAATTATGCACAAAAAAGTGATTGGATTAATATATTTAATAATATAATAATATAATACTTACCTTTATTCATGGTTGTTTTAAAGTTTCCATGTCATCATCCACGACCACTTCTATACTTTTCAGTTTCTTTGATAGGTTGTACGGTCGATCACTTATACCTACGATTATTCATTTTGTCTTATGGTCGATCACATTATCTTATGGTAAATCACCTTACACTTACGATTGATCAACTTATACTTGTGTTCGATCACTTTGTACCTACAGTCAGTCCAAAACTTTGTCAATTTTGTGTCTATTGACCACAATTACTTAATTTGATCATGTGGTCGCATGGTTTCTTGTGAGTTTGATCTAACTAGCCTTAATATCGATCTAATTATTAGGCATGTGTTTGATCCAGCTAGCCTTGCAGTCGATCCACCAGTTAGGCATGCAGTCGATTGATTTGTCGTGTGGTTGATCCATGCTTTGTGAAAAACCTTGATCATTATGCTCACTTGGATTTTCTATAAATTCTCCATGGTTGATCAAGCGTTCATGCATTTAATCACATATATTGTGTAGTTGATTTCATGCATCGTACAATCAATTCCAAACTTAGCGAAATTTCTATTATTTTCCAGAAAATGAATTTACTTTCATAAAACATAAAATGGATTAGAAATAAAATAAACATGATTTGTGATTACTAAAATGAATAATTGCTGGACTAAACAAACAATATTACCCTTTTTGATGAAAAAAATCATGGCATAAATAATTATTCAAAGGATTAAGGATTAGGCATTAAATAGTATAGTATGTTGTAAGAAGCAATTGGAAAACATGATTAAAAATTGTTATTTTATTAAAAAATTCCATTGTTACTCATATAAAATAATGTATTCCTCATTTGTTTATGCTATATATTTTATTCCCCCTTTGGGATTATAATAAATAATTCATAAATGGATAAAGAGTAAAGATGAAATAAAAAAATGAAAGCATAAAAAAAATAAAGACAAAATTAAGAATAAATACATTTCATTAATTGTTCAAAAATTTTACATAATCCCTATTAGATTATAATCAGAATTGGTATCCTCAATATCTGGATGGGTAAAAGGGTTAAAGGGATCCTTCCATTTTCCAACAACAGGAGTAGGAGTTGGAGTAGAATCAAGATGAGAAGTCTAATGAATTATAGGAGGTATTGGAATAGAAATTACTTTGATAATTGGTAGAATATATCCAAGATATTGAGAGATATAGAGACTAAAAGGTCATTTGGTAGGTATATGCGAGGTAGGGGTTGGAATATATTATGTGGCGGTAACTGAAATTGAGGTTGAGACTTGGACAAGAGAGGTATAGATGTGAGGGATATGAATAGTAAGAGGTGATAACACAAGAGCATTAGCAACATACATATAAGGCTCTAAGATCTTGGTGATATCATCTACAGTTCTAGTCCTATGTTCCATAACCCAAGGAAAATAATATTTATATGAAATGAATTGATTGAGTAGAGGATTCATCACCAATAATTCTCCATTATAGATTTGAATGCAGCTATTAGAAGTGGTATCTTCAAATATAGGGCCAATGGTAGGAATCAAGTCTTGAGATCTACCTTGGTGTAAATCCTTCTGAGATAATAATTTATTGCACCCTTTATTACACCTTTATCTTTGTCATTCTTAAAGGATTCTTATTTAAGAAAATTATACTTCTTTTCTCCATGAAAAATAATACCCATTTGCACTTGATTTTTGATATCTTTCACACTGTCTAAGATTTTTTGAATTTATTCATGAATCAATCATCGAATCAAGTCATCATATATAGATATTTAAGGAGCAGGAGGAGGTTTTGATGTCGAAGTGGAAGGTTTGGATGGAGTGGTCATTATTGAGAGATAATTTCTATCCATGTTAACCATCGCATCTACTAAATAGGCTTGTAGGGTTCCAATGTGATTTCTAAAAATTTCCATTTCTCTTTTGAAAGAATTAATCTCATGGTGTATATGATATATTTTTATAAATAACTTGGGATAACTATGAGAAACAACACTTTCAATAGTGTATGCAATGTCCTCATCTTAGTCATGAGTATTTTCCTAACTATAAGTCAAAAATACTTATTTTAAAACTTCTAAAAGTTCATTCTTTAATTTTATGGATTTTTTAGAAGTTATTACAAGAGGAAGAAAAGAAGGTCCAACTTCTTGAGATAGAGTATCTTGAGTTTGAGCAGGAATAGATTGAGCATGAGCAGAAGAAACTTCATGAAGTAAATCATCATCCAGATTAGAAGAATGATAAATTAAAAAAGGATACTTTATCCAAGATTATTATTTAGGAGAGAAAAGACTATGAGGTATATAAATCACTCTAAGAGAGGCCTAAAATTCTTTTTTTAATCTTCCATGACCATAACTTATGTCCTAGAAGAATATTCACACACAAGCTCCTCTTGAGAAATATTTTTAGGAACTTCCTTCGGAGAAGAAGGAGCATCCAAAAGCTTTAAAAAATCCTCAGAAGAGTTAGGTATGACTGAAATTTCTAGAAAAATATTATAAGGAAGCTTTGACACAATATATTCTTCTTCTTACCTTGAAATAACAGTAGGGTTAGGTACTTCTGGCTTTGGACAATCATTATCGTCATCATTTCCATCCTCATCACCCTTATAATTCTTATCAGCCTTATCATACTTATCAGTATTTTTATACTTATCAACCCTATTATCATCCTTATGTCATCTAAATCACCAAGAGTAGATACACCTGTATCAAAGAAAGGTTTATCTGGGGGGTATTCTTTACTAGAAGGTGAGGATTCAAATATTGGATCTACCCTTATCTCAAACATAGGTGGACTCTTCACTATTGGATCCATATCCTTATCGATTTATAAATCAGTGAGATCTGGTCCATATACCACAAATCTAGTAATTCTATCCCCCCTTAATAGTTACACACTCTCTTACTAATTCAAACATCAAAGGTAATTTAGGCTCTCTTCTAGTTTTAGTTAGAATTTCAATAATCATGGGAACTTCATGAGTAGAAGACACTTCTTCTCTCATAGGTTCTCCTTCAAATAGAAACTCATAAATAATATTCATTTATAATATTTCCTCAAAATATCTTCTAGTTTCCTCAACCATATCCACAGGAGCTTGAGATTCTTCATCAGAGGAGAAACCAACATCAACAATCTCATCTAGTTCCAAACTGGGATAAATAATATTTATTGGACTAAATGAATGAGTGATTGTATTGAATTTATCATAAAGTATCTCCTAATCATATATACACATATTTTTATAAGGATTATATATGATCTTCATCCTTTTACAGGTGGTTTGATTCAAACAGACACCATTGGGAAATGCAATTCTTTCAAATCCTATATAAAAGAATATTATATGTTCTGAAAAAATAGAAATAAGTATAGGTTATAGAAGGGTGTTAAATCTTAAATATGTCTTGGTTAACTCTTTGATATGTATCATAAAGAAATGAGGCAAGATTATCTAAATTCCATGGACCATCATGTGGAGATTTTTTTTTGATACCTTACAAAGTTGAAATCTCCCTTCCCAGGGAAGATCATGTGTTGAATGAGCTTCAAAAACAACCTACACTCAGCACTGAGATAATTTTAATTTGGTCTATGGTAGGGTTTTCATCCATTATATCTTACATCACATTCAAAATATCTAAATGGTGATAGTTCATAGGGTACGAGCTATGATAATCACCATATTATTCAATATGTGGGACTCTTAGACAATCATCTCAAAAGGTCGAGGTGAACTCACACTCTTGAACATTGATAACTGTCCTAATAAAATATTCATTATCTTAAAATTAAAATACTATATTCAGATAAAAATATTTTTCAATATATGGATAAAAGGGTTGATTATCATCTAAGATCCAACCGGTTTGGTTTTAACAAAAAAAAACTCTCCATAGAAACAAAAAACTAGTTATGAACCACTCAACATCAACTTTTCTCTTAGAAACTACTTTGTGAGAAAGGAGGTGTGTATTTAAAATCTTTTTAGTCTTTCTTGATTTGGATTTTGATCTCTTGGATTATTCAAGATCATCTTATTTGAAATATCTCTTCATTTAGACTGACCTGACTGAGAATCGCAAGTCATAAATCTAGGATTTGAAGAAAGTTTTGAGAAAGAGGGTTTAAAAAATGGGTTGGTTTAGGTTATAAGGGAACATTGGAACCCTACAAGCCTATTGAGTCAAAATAGAACACAAAGTTTCCATGAATTCAACATGGTGAAGGAAAACCCGAATATGAAGTATATGATGTGTATTCCAGTTACATGTCACGATGACGGCGATGCGTGAAAAAAATAATGACGACGAGCCATGGATTTTGATGATTTTTACCTATAAATACCAGCCTTGGATGCCATTCCAAGATACTCTGGGACCAGTGGAGGACAAGAAACACCAAGGAACATCCTCCAGACAATGAGGTGATGATCCAGAGCTGTTCTTTGCCACCATTATCCTTCAGGTACCCATGATTCTTTCTCCCATCATGAGCGAGTAGTCCCATTTGTATCAGGTGATGCGATCATAGGGGGATGTGTGCTTAGGTATTAATTCTATTTTATTATCCATGTTTTGGATTTTCGAAACACTTCTTATTCAATTCCAATATATTTCTTTTTGCATTTTCATGACCATTTCTTGTGATTAGAAGAGTATTATTTTGTTGCATCGATTAATCACCTTAATTTGTGTATGACCATTATGAAATCTAGGATGGTTATATTTAAATAAGGTTTTGGGTCAACTAGTTCTATGATTTCACTAAGTAGATAACCATTCCAAAGGTGCAGTCATAGGATTAGGGCAGGATACCTAGACCAAGCATCCCCACTACCCCAATTCTAACACCAAAACTAAATAAATCTGTTATCCATGAAATCCCTTGCACATGAACCTAAATTTAACTGAACCTAGCATGCCTCTCATCCTGATATTTCAACCCAATCTTTATCTCACCTTGTTTATTTTATCAAAAAAATCAAAACAATTTCAGATTCAGTTTCTTAATTATTTTACAACATACTCTCTATCCCTATGGGTTCGACACTCGGACTTTCTAGATACTACACATAGAGTTAGGTTGTCTGAGTTTTGTATAAATTATTAAATTTGGTTAGCCCCATAGGATTTAACGACACTCCATGGGATATCAAATTTATTATATTTGTAAATCCATATGATGTATTTTAAAAATGAAATAACTAAACATAACACTTGATAAAAGTAGAACTTATGTATACAAAAATATTGAAAATAAGATTAAAAATAATTTTAAAAAATTCTAAAATAAACAAAATTAATCATTCCCAATTAATGTTTTATATAATTAATCCTCAAAAAATTCAATGGCTTGGTAAATATGACAACAAGATGATGTTCAGTACCAATAAATTTAAGAGTTATATCACCCTTTGGAAAATTATTTCTCAAAAAGAGATGTCTTATATCAATATGATTATTTCTTGAATGAGATATGGGGTTTTTAGAAATGTGTATGTAACTTTTATTGCCAAAATTTATAGGGACATGTATAAATTAATATCCATACTCTAATAATGTGTGTTTCATCCATATAAATTGAAAACAACAACTAACTATAACTATGTACTCAAATTTTATAGTAGATAATGCAAAAAAATTATTTTTCTTAATAAAAAATGAAACTAAAGACTTGACCAAATGATAACATGTTTTAGAGGTGATTTTTCTATCTAACTTAAGAAAACCAAAATTAGTATCCAAATAACAAAACAATTCAAATGAATGTCCTTTAGGGTTAAACAATCCAAAATTGGTTGTATTATTAAGGTATTTAAAAATAATTTTAACAGTGTTTAAATGATATTATTTAGTGTTTTATTGAAAACGTGAAAACATGAACACGCTGAACATAATATCCAGTCTTCTAGTAGTTAAGTATAATAAAATTCCAACCATACCTATATAAGTAGTTTGGTTTACTGACTTTCTAGTTTCATCAAGATCTAGCTTATATCTTGTACTCATGGGAGTGTTACTAATTTTAGTGCTATCCAATCCAAAATGTTTTGAAAGATACTTTGTATATTTTCTTTGATTTAAAATAATTCATTTTTTTGAAAAATTTTAAATCCAAGAAATTATTTTAACTCACCCATTAAACTCATTTAAAATTCATTTTGAATCATTTTTTAAAATTTAATACACAAGGAGTTTTTAGATGATCCAAAAATAATATCATAAATATATATTTTTACCACTAAAACATCCTTTTATTTTTTATAAATAAATTAGGGTCAACAACACCTTTTGTAAAACCATTTGAAATAAGAAATTTATGAGCCTATCACACCAAGCTCTAGGAAATTATTTTAAACCATAAAAATATTTTGTTAATTTAAAAACATGATTTGGAAAATGAGGGTTTTGAAATCCAGGAGGTTGTTCAACAAATACATCCTCAATAATATACCCATTTAGGAATGCACTTTGATATCCATTTGATATAGTTTGAAATTAATATGTACGATATATGAAAGAAATATTTTGATGGACTCAAATATAACTATTGGTGTAAAGGTTTCTTCATAGTCAATACCTTCTTCTTGACTATATCCTTATACAACCAATCTAGATCTGGTTCAATTATTCTTGCATTTCTAGTTGGTATCACACTTAGTTATAATAGTTAGGTGGTATCTATGTCTATCTAATAATTCATATACTTTATTCCTTTCAAGCTGGTTCAATTATTCTTGCATTTATATTACCCAATATTCATCATTTATGGCTTCATTGATGTTCTTAGGTTTAAGTTGCAAAAATAAAGCTTGATGTTTATCATGGTTTCTTAGTGAGGCTCTAGTTTGAGTTCCTCTATCCATATTTCCATCTATATTATCTAAAGGGTGGTCTTTAAGGGTTCTAATGGTTGTCTAGATATAAGTAATTGGTACCTCATATTTTTCTCTAGGTTTAGGAAGAGATTGATGATATCTAATGGGTGTTTTATCAGGACAATCAATAGAATATCAGAATATTTAGAGGTATTATTAATATTCAAATTTGACATATCATCCTAAATATTTTCTAAATATTTTTTTGATTCATATAGATCTCTCTCATAAAAAGAGTCATCAATAGTTTCATCCACACCTTTAGATTTCTTATTAAAGACCCTATAAGATTTACTAGTTGCTGAATAGACAAGGAAAATTACTTTATATGTTTTTGGTGAAAATTCGCCTATATTATCTTTTGTGTTAAGAATATAAAAATTACAACCAAAAACTCTAAAGTAATTTACTTTGTGTTTTATACCATTATATAATTAATATGGAGTCTTTTTAAAGATAGTCTATATAATAACTCTATTTATTACATAGAAATATGTGTGAATAGCCTTAAACCATAAATAAATAGGGGTTTTATATTCACTGATCATTAGTCTAGTGATTTCTTGAAGAGTCTTATTTCTCCTTTTAATAACCCTATTTTGTTGAGGTGTTCAAGGTGAAAAAAATTATGAGTATATCCATGTTTTGAGGAGAGAGATTCAAAATATTGATTCTCAAATTCTAGGACATGATCAATTCTCAAGTTCTTTATATAAATTCCACTAAGGGTTTTTATGGATTTATTATATTTAGAAAAATAGGACGAAGCTTTACTTTTATGAGAAATTAAAAACACCCATGTATATCTTGAATAATAATTAAATATAACATAATCTCAATAATATAATGCTAAAATAGAAACTATATATGGTAGAAATAAATCCATATTAATAAATTCTAGATGTTGAGAGGTGGAAACCTCTTTCTTTGGTTTGAATGACATTTTGTATTGCTTCCCCTTTTGACAGGGATTACATACTTTATCTTTAAGAAGCTATAACATAAGTAGATCTTTGACTAAACCTTTATTAGTTAGATTTATAAGTGAGTGTATATTGAAATGGACTAGTATCATACTCTAAAGACAATATTATATATGAAAAGCACTTAAATAAGAAACATTTTTAGAAAATAAAGAATTTAAATTAATAACATAAACATTATCATTTCTAAAAGCAGTAAATATCAAAGCATGCTTAGACTAATTTTTTTTTCATGCATTAGTTTAAAATTTAACATGATATCCACCATCACATAATTGAGAAATACTAAGCAAATTATATTTTAAATCATCAAAAAATAAAACTTTAGAAATAAGGATAGATTCAGAGTTACCAATTTTTCTAAGTTTAATGATCTTTCCTTTTGCATTGTCACCAAAAGTGACATTCCCACCATCCACCTTTATAATGTTTTTAAAGATTGAAGATTCTCCAGTCATATGTATATAACATACACTGTCTAGATACCACTAATTCTTACAATATATTTTTAATCATTTTTCCTGCAATCAATTAAATACACATTGATTTTGGTACCTATATATGTTTGGGTCCAGAAAGGTTATCAATCAAATATTTTAGAATCCAAACATGTTTAACTAGATTTCTATAAATACACTTTATACTTTTATAAATGAAAAATTTGTTAGGTCTATAAGAATAATATTTTTTTTATAGATTTGGAATAACTTAAACTAGGAACAAACTTGTTCTTATAAATATTCCTTTATTCAGGCTGATAACCACTCACAGTGGTATACTTGGGTATGGTTTGTTTACCAAGAATTATGATAAAGGGTTATATACTATTTTTGAATCTTTAAAAATATTTTTTTGGTTGTTCATTGGATATTTTGAGTTCATTATTTTCCTTTAATAATTGATAATTTTTTTCATTTTCTACAAAAAAGTCAGATTTAAAATGAGCAGAAAAAGCATGCTGCTTCTTTATAATTTTATATTTATCTTTAAGTTCATTGAATATATCTTCTAAAATATTACAATACTCAAATAAATCCCCACTACTCTTGTTTTATCCATTGTTTTTAGTTTCAGAAATATTTGAAAAATAAACAGTATATGCAGGAATAGTATTTAGTACCTCAAATGTGTTTTTCATAAAAAATGCTAGATCTATCATTTTTTTCCTCTTTGCTCAAGTCAGAGTCACTTTAAATGTATTTAGAGGTTCTCCATGTGGTTTTCATAGTCTTATTTATCCCTTTTCCTTTATCCTCATATATTTTATTATATTTTAGTTTGGAACATTCATCCTTGATGTTGTAAGTTCCCAGTCAAGATAAAGTATCACTAAGAGTGGGATAGGGTGAATCAGTGATGTTGGACTCCTCATGTGTTAATCATGTTTTAATAATCACAAATCTCATTACTGTTAATTAATCTTGATCTTCAGTGCACATCTTGCTAATGCTCTTCAAACTCAACAATAGGTGCATATCATGTTTTTATAATAACAAATCTTATGGATGTTAATTACTCTTTACATGTTTTTATGAATAATTACAATTCTCTCATATATTATCTCTAATGATTAACCTTAACTCATATTCTGTATATCACTGTCTTAGTCCAAATATATATTTTTTTTGTCTAAGTATGGACTCACCGTGAAGGACTCACCGTGACCAGACACCGTGACCAGACACCGTGACCAGACACCGTGACCACTCACCGTAACCCAGACACCGTGAAGGACTCACTATGACCAGACACCGTGATCAGACACTATGAAGAAGACACCATTTCCATGATCACTGTGACACCGTTTATTAAGCTTTTGTCAATATTATTTTAAGTGATTCTAATGGTCATATTTGTTGTTTTTAATGCAATTAATGTTATTTAATGCTAGTTGTTGGCTTGACAGGAAACCATATCTCATACCTATGAAAAGGGAATCATTCCTAATGCCAGAGCTTTTGGAATATAAGAAAGATTGAAATGCAGTACACGTGCAACAAGCGCAAGTAGTGACGTGAAAGTGTGAATGTACAACGAGAAGAACTTGCATACACCAGAGAGCACTGTGCTGAACGAGAAGAAAAATCCTGAGCACGAAAGAGATTGCAAGTCTTTCAAAGAAATCTTATGAATACAATCCAACATCACTGAAGAACACACGACGAATCAAGAGATCATTATCACTCCTGTAGAAGACAAGCTGAACTACGACACTCTATTTTTCAACAGAAAAACCAGAGAAGGACTCAGAAGCACTCCTGCTGAATCCAACGAGTCCCGAGATACATTTATAATCATCAGAGCTTTCTAAAATCTTATCTATCTTCTCTACGTGATTTATTTATTAACTTTCGAGTAGTGTGGTGTAATCTGTATTTCTTATACACACACTGTCTCCTGTACTGAACTGGAGGATATCAAAATCCTCACTCCAAATCTCTTGTCACTTGTTTACCCACGTCAACAGTGGAATAGGTCCTTGTGTGGCCTGGTCTTTTCTTTGTTTCCCACGTAGAATAGTGGTAGATGTCCCTGTGTGGCCTGGACAGTTTTGTAAACTGTTGTTAACCCCGATCCAGGGTGTGGATCAAATTTATATAAATTTGAGAGGACTAAGTCTCATCTTGAGACTGAACCTCTTGTTATATCTGCTGTGCATCTTTTATTTAAGTTTAATGTATACGACATATATTATATTTATTCCACTACTATTACTTTAAAATACAAAATTATTTTGAAGATACTTTGATAGTTAGATTAGCAAGTGTTTACACTTATTGTAAATCGGTAGATTAATTTCAAAAGTTAGTTTGATCTTGTGGTTAAACTAACTGAGACCTAATCAATCTTTGAGAAGCTAAGTGAACATTTACAATCTGTATAAATTCACTACAGTTTAACTTATTTTACAAATCTGGGGATTTTAACTAGACAATGTTTTAACAGAAATTTTAATTGGAACTCAATTCACCCCCCTCTTGAGTGTCCACTCCGACCAAAATTTGGTATCAAAGGGTTTGTTTTTGTTTGTTCAAATATTTTTGAAATACTCTGTTTTTCAACTGTGATTTTAGTTTCATCTCTAAAGATATTAAATTTCTGTTAGTTCTAAATTGTTTCTCTTTAAATTGTCTTTCTAAAATCTAGTTATGGATAATAGACTAGAGGGTGCTGCTACTAACAGGCCACCTTTCTTCAATGGTACCAACTATGCCCAATGGAAGCTTAAAATGAAAATTCATTTAGAAAGCATAGGTTTTGATATATGGACTGCCATAGAATCAGAATATAAACTTCCCACTACTGCTAGATCCACTTGGGATGAACCTACAAATACTGCTTACAATAATAATTGTAAAGCCATGAATGCCCTGTACTGTGCTTTAGGAGATGAAGAGTTTAACAGAATTTCTGCTTGTAAAACTGCTTTTGAAATTTGGGATACCTTAGATGTTTTTCATGAAGGAACAAACAATGTTAAGGAAATGAGATTAAATACATATACTATTAAATATGATAATTTTAAAATGAAAACTGATGAACCTATTTCTGACATGTATCTCAGGTTTAATGAGATAGTCAATACAATTAATTCACTTGGAAAAGCTGTTCCAGCAAAGGAACAAATTATGAGAATCTTGAGATGTTTACCAGACCGATGGAGAGACACATCTGTTTCAATCAGAGAGTCATGTGACATTGCTGCTCTACCTGTTAAAGAACTCATTGGTAAGATTATGATGTATGAGGAAGAACTCAAGGTAAACAAAGAAGAAGAAGAAGAACCTAGAAGAAAGTCTATTGCTTTCAAATATTCAACTTCAAAGGAAAAGGATAAGGAGAAACTTCACGCTATAAATGAGAGTTCAAGCTGTGAAGACAGTGAAAGTGCTTCTGATAGTGATGCTGAAATGGCTCACATTTCCAGAAGGTTTAAGAAGTTCTATAGGAAGAAGAAGTTTTTTAGAAAATCAAATTACAAAGGAAAGTATGACAATAAGGAACATTGGAAGAAGGATTGTAAAAAGCCAGATAAAAGTAATGAAGTTGTCTGTTATGAGTGCAAAAGGAAAGGACATATTAAAGCAGACTGCCCAAAGATCAAATTCAATAAGAAATATGATTACAAGGACAGTAAGTACAAAAAGGCTATGAAGGCAACTTGGAGCGCTTCTGAGGATAGCTCCACTGAATCTGAAGTCTCTGAAACTGAACATAGAAATTAGGAAAACATGTGTTTTATGACAAACACTTCTGAGGTAACAGCTAAAACTCCTGCTTTAAATTCTTATTATTCTGGAGATGATACTGACTCTGATAACATGTCAAAATCTGAACTATTTGAATATTTTGATATGTTAGAAGAAACCTGTAATGAGATGAAAGACAAATACAAAGGTTTAAAGAAACAATATGCTTTAACTATTAAACATAAATATGATCTTGATATTGAAATGGAAAAGAATGCTCAGTTACTTAAAGAAAACACTGAACTGAAATTATCTAATGAGCAACTCAGAAAGGATTTAGAGAAATTCACAAATGGAAAGGATACACTAACTCAAATGCTAGGAAAGCAAGTTGCACCAAAATACACTACTGGAATAGGCTACAAACCTGGACAGAGACAGTTTACTAAGAATAGATTTATTCCTAAATCTGGATAGAATGTTGCTAATTCTAGTTCTGTACATTTATATGCTTCAACTAGTTATATTCATAGTTATGGATCTAATAAGGTTTATCTTTCAAATTCTATTGATTCTACAACTTTCATGAGACCCATAAGACAAATTTGGGTACCAAAAGCTTTGATTGCTAACCTTTCTGGACCCAAGAAGATCTGGGTACCAAAATCATTTCCTATCTAAATCTGTTTTGTAGGAAACCTGCTTAAAGAGATCCTGTAGGAAGACCTGGTACTTGGACAGTGGATGTTCAAGACATATGTCTGGAGACTTCTCATTCTTTAAAATCTTAGTCAGAGTTGATGGAGGTTTTGTCACCTTTGGTGATAATTCTAAAGGGAAAATCATCGGCTTAGGCCAGATTGGTAACACTGACTTAGTATTAATTTTTAAAGTTTTATTTGTTGATGGACTTAAATATAATATTTTAAGTATTTCTCAGTTATGTGATGATGGTTTTAATGTTAAATTTAAAAATTATTCATGCAATGTTTTTAATTCTAAACATGCTTTATTATTTTCTGCCCTGCGAAATGAAAATGTTTATGCTGTTGATTTAAATTCTTTAGCTAAGAAGAATATTACTTGTTTAAATGATTTTCATAAAGAGTCTTGGCTTTGGCATAGAAGATTAGGACACTGCAATATACACTCGCTTAGAAAACTTACTAGGAAGAACTTAGTTAGAGACCTACCCAAACTTGAGTTTCCAAATGACAGAGTTTGTAATCCCTGTCAAAAGGGAAAACAACATAAAGTTTATTTCAAATCAAAGAAATAAGTGTCAACTTCTCAACCTCTCGAGTTGGTTCACATGGATTTATTTGGACTATCTAGAGTTTCTAGATTAAATGGGAAGCACTATGTCTATGTCTTAGTAGATGACTTTTCTAGATATACTTGGGTATATTTTCTAGCTCACAAAATTGAAGCTTGTTCTTACTTTGTTAAATACTCTAAATCTGTAGAAAACCTTAGTGGACTTAAGATTAAAACTATGAGAAGTGATCATGGCCATGAATTTGAGAACCATGAATTTGAATCTTACTGCTCTCACAATGGCTATAGTCACAATTTCTCTGCCCCTAGGACACCCCAACAAAATGGTGTAGTAGAAAGAAGGAATAGAACTCTGCAAGAAATTTCTAGAACTATTCTTAATGAGTATGACCTACCTATTTATTTTTGGTCTGAAGCTGTAAATACAGCTTGTTATGTTATCAATAGAGTCTTAATCAGACCTGTTCTTAAGAGGACCCCTTATGAGTTGTGGAACCATAGGAAACCTAAATTTAACTACTTCAAAGTCTTTGGCTGCAAAGTCTTTATTCTTAATACTAAAGACAATCTCGACAAATTTTCATCCAAGAGTGATGAAGGAATTTTCCTAGGTTACTCTATTTCTAGTAAATCCTATAGAGTTTTCAATAAGAGAACAAAGTGTGTGGAAGAATCTGTTCACATCAAGTTTGATGAAACTGATCCACATGAGCCTAAAACCTCTCTTGAAAATCTTGAAGATGATCTCTCTGTTTTGAACCTTAATGATAAAGACAATGTACCTATAGTTAAAACTTCCAGTTCTGTAAATTTCCCAGAACCTGCTTCTGTTGATTCCCAACCTGTTGATGAACCTAAAATTTCTATCCCTACCTTTACTAGATCAACTAGAATTCTAAAGAATCATCCTTTAGATGCTGTTGTAGGAAATCTTGATAGAGGGACACAGACTAGAGCTTCTCTTAGAAATCAGGTTGAACATCAAGCCTTCTTGTCACAGCTTGAACCTAAAAACATTGATGATGCTATAAATGATGAATTTTGGGTAATTTTTATGCAAGAAGAACTCAATCAGTTTGAAAGAAATAAAGTTTGGAATCTTGTTGAAAGACCTAAGGACACTTTCACAATAGGCACAAAATGGGTGTTTAGAAACAAAGTAGATGAATCCGGAAACATAGTTAGAAATAAAGCTAGACTAGTTGCACAAGGCTATAGTCAAGAAGAAGGTATTGACTATGAGGAGACTTTTGCTCCAGTAGCCAGATTAGAAGCTATTAGGATTTTACTTGCTTATGCTGCACATCTACATTTCAAACTATATCAAATGGATGTCAAGAGTGCATTCTTAAATGGATATATTGCTGAGGATGTTTTTGTTGAACAACCACCTGGTTTTTCAAACCCTCATTTTCCAAATCATATTTTCAAATTATCAAAATCTTTATATGGTTTAAAGCAAGCTCCAAGAGCTTGGTATGATAGATTAAGTACTTTTCTAATTTCTAAAGGTTTTACAAAAGGAATAGCTGATCCTACTCTTTTTATAAAATGAATTTCTAAAGATGTTTTAGTAGTACAAATTTATGTTGATGATATTATCTTTGGATCTTCTAAAAATTCTTTATGTACTGATTTTTCAAAAATGATGCAAAATGAATTTTAAATGAGTTTAATGGGTGAACTTAAATTCTTTCTTGGTTTTCAAATTTTTCAAAATAATGATGGAATTATTTTAACTCAAAGTAAATATACTAGAGATCTTTTAAAACATTTTGGATTGGATAGCACAAAAAGTAGTGACACTCCCATGAGTACCACCTGTAAGATGGATCTTGATGAAAATGGTAAATCTGTTGATCAAACCACTTATAGAGGAATGATTGGAAGTCTACTCTACCTGATTGCTAGTCGTCTTGATATTATGTTTAGTGTATGTATGTGTGCTCGTTTTCAATAAAACCCTAAAGAGTCACATTTAAATGCTATAAATAGAATTTTCAAATACCTCAAGCATACTCCCAATTTAGGACTGTTCTATCCCAAAGGACAATCATTTGAAATAGTTAGTTATTCTGATGCTGACTTTGCTGGATGTAAGATAGATAGAAAAAGAACCTCTGGAACATGTTATCTTTTAGGCAAGTCACTAGTATCATGTTGTAGAAAGAAACAAAATTCTGTTGCATTGTCAACTATAGAAGCTGAATACATAGCTGCTGGAAGTTGTTGTGCACAAATTTTGTGGATGAAACAAACATTACTAGACTATGAATATCAATTCAGACATGTCTCAATAAATTATGACAACACAAGTGCTATTAATATTTCTAAGAATCCTGTTTCTCATTCTAGGACAAAACATATTGATGTAAGACATCACTTTTTGAGGGATCATTATCAAAAAGGTGATATCACTTTGGAATTCATTGGTACTGAATATCAACTTGCTGATATATTCACTAAACCATTAAATTCTGAAATATTAGACTACATCATACATTATCTTGGTATGATTAATCATAAATGAATATCTTACTGTTTCTAAGTTACTGTTTTTATGCTCACGGTCTGACAACTCACTATCTCACCGTGACTATATAAAATGCTCACTGTTTCACCGTGATGACTATAAACTGTCTCACCATGATGGCTAGTTTTATGTCTCACCGTGAGAAGTATGATAATTTTTATTATTTTTATTTTATTTTTACCCGTATCGTGGTAATTTTTATTTCACCGCTATTTGATTTCCCGCGTTTGTGTTTTTATGACGTTTGACATTCCCAAATGATAAAACTTAAGGGTTTCATTCGACTCCTTACCCAAATTCTCTCCTAAACCTTCTTTTCCCTCCCGCCCAAACCTTTAGTGAATGCCAAGGATGAATCATCCATCTTCACCCTCGTCTGAGAAGCGCCTCTCTAAGAAACAAAGGAGGATACCGAGGATAGCGCCCAAAGGACCTCTAAACCCAAACCCGGTAAGCCGTAAAGTTGTACCTGAAAAAGAGGTTTGCCCTGAATGGTTACTGTATAGCATATCATTAGTTTTGAAAGTTTTAAAAGAACAAGGATGGCTTGAATGGTTTACTGGACAGAATAGACCGATTTACCCGAGTCTTGTATCTCAATTCTATCAGTATATGAAGTTCTCTTTTGAGTTTGGAGAAAGATTTTTGGTGACCAGATGGATCGATGTTTATAAGTGCTCTTTCTCTTCAATGTTATGGGCTGCATGCCTAAGAATTCCACATAAAGGAGTGTGTGAAGATTACGAAAGAGACCCTCCTCCAACAACTGATATCTTTGAACTAGAAACCTCTTTGGAAAATCTAACTGGAAATGGAACCAAGCAAAGGGCCATAGATGCTGAACTGGATGGGGAGACAAGACTTTTGTTCAAGTTTGTTCAGAATTTGGTTAGTCCAAGAAAATGAGATTTTTCTGTGATGAAGTATCAGGATGTGTTCCTGATTCACCTGTTGAAGAATGGCCAAAAGATCAATCTGTGTAAGTATGTTATCAACCATATCTGTGAGCTGATCAAAGTAACTTCCAAATCCACCTCCCTGTTTTATTCAAGGATGATTTCAGCCATGTTAGTCTCAAAAGGAATGGTTGGACCGAATGAAGAAAAATTAGAGGACTTTGATTTCTGCCTATCCATGCCTATCATCAGAAGGATGAAGATTAGCTGGAATCCATGGAAAAAGCAATGGGTTGAGGATAGTGATCAACTGTATAAAAAGTTTAATCCTGTTGACTATCCAAGAAGGCCTAAGAACCTATCTGATCCTAGTTTGGAACCAGATGAAGTGGCTGAGTACTCAGAAGAAGAAGAACAAGAAGAAGTAACAGCTAAAGTTCCACCTAGAGAAGAATCTGTAATATCTCCAATGGAAACAATTCCTATTGAAGAGGAAAGGGGTGTTATCCCTGCTGTTATCCCTACTGAAATACCTCAAGGAGAGGAAGTTGTTGTTGAAAACGAAAGGAATGAGGATCCTTAAATTGTTCTTCATGAGGAAGAATCTCATCCCAATGCTACAAGGAAATTAGTTTTTCCTGGTTCAGAACAGCAAGCAACCTTTGAGGAAGTTTTTGTTGAAGAGACTCTTTCTGTTGAGAAAGAATCAAGTTTGGAAGCTTATCCAGTGGAACAACCGGTTCTTGAGATTATTCCATCTGCTGAAGAAATAATGGAAATTTCCTTTCAGCTGACAATGCAAGAATTTGCTGAAGAGATTAGGGATGATCCTGTGGATCTTGTCCATGTTCCTGAACCTCAAGAATCTGAAAGGGAAGCACAAGTTGAGGGGGAGGAAACTCGAAATCTTGATATAGTGGAAGCTGGATCTGGTGAAGCTTCTCAACCTTATGTCACTTTCTCTGTACACTCTCAGTATGAGTTCCCAAGCTTTTATGATGTGAATGAGTCACAGTAAGTAACTGCAATTGGAATGAATCTTTCTTCTCTGTTTCAACTAAAGTCCTTAGCTCATTCAGAATCAGAATCAGAGCCCCAACCTCAATCTAGATCAGAATCTAAATCTGAAGATGACTCTGACCCTCAACCAGAATATGAGCCTCTACCTTTACCTGCATCCTTACCTGAGCTTCATTCCTTTGTAACCAAAGATGATCTGAAAGCTTTTGACGAGACTTTGTTAGCTGGTTTTGAGAAAATTGTCTCTACTCAACCTCGCCCAGTGACTCAATTAAGTCAAGAAGATGCATCAATTCTCTTGGAAAATATTATCTTGCATATTCAACCAAGGATGATCTGAGAAATTCAAGAAGTCTGAGTAGATAATAAGCTGCTGAGTGCTGATGTTGCAAATCTGAAAAGTATGGTAGCAAGTCTGCAGAATGAGATATCTGTGAGATCAGAGCCTGCTCCTGTTTCTTCCCCTGCACCTGCTGCTATTTCACATGAGTCTTCTAATTCCCTCCTTACTAGGGAGATTGTGTCTCAAGTTAATCCTTACCTTCTATCTTTTGATGAAAAGATTTGAAAAAGGCACACGAAGATGCTGGAACGCATGAGAGAGCTTGTGGAAACTCTAAATAAGATTACAGATGAATACACTGGATGTCTGCAAAAAGTTCTGAAACAGCTCAAAGTTCTAACCGAAGCTGTCAAGGCTTCACCTGCTTCTGTTCAGACCTCCACACCTACTTTGGATGATTCTATGCTGAGATCCTTAATTAAGGAAGAATTACAGAATGCCTTCAGTGGATTAGATCTATCCTATTTTTCAGAAGTAATTAATAACAGTGATAGAGCATTGGACTTAGTTAGGATTCATTCAAAGATAGCCAATGATGCTCAAAAAGAGATCTCCAAGAAAATAGATTTGTATTTTTCTCGGATTTTCTCTAAAATTGACATGACAGATAACTTTAGATATCTTGTGGAAAATATGAGAATCCCTCCGGTGACTCAAGCTTTTAAATCTCAAGTTCAGAAACTTTCAGAGTTCACCAGATTGTTGGACAGATTTCTGGAGAATAAGGATGATTTTGAAAAGGCTATGCAGTATGGTGGTGAAATCATTACTGATTTCATCAATCTTTTGAAGCCGTATCTTCATGTGTAGAGTACTACTATAGTTGCTCCAGCTGCTGCACCCCTTAGACCTGGACTTCCTGCCTTAGTATCTACTACCATGACAGTTAGCCAAGCCCTTTCTCAGATCCAACCAGTCATTCTTGACCAACCTAAGCCTAGATCTTATACTGCTCCTACTTTGTCTCCATCTGTTTTTAAAGGTCTACCCTTACCCTCATTGTCTACCTCTTCTATTCCTTCTACTACTTCATCACCAGCTCCTGCTACTGATAAAGGCAAGACAAAAATGGATCCCTAAAGAGTTTACCACCTGTCTTTCTTTTTGATGGGATTCCATTTCTTGTTTCCAGTTTGTACTTCTCCTGTACTTTGTATTATGAATTATTTGGTTAATGATAATTGCCAAGTTTCATTTCCATTTCTATACTTTTTGATAATCCCAAAAGGGGGAGAAAAAACTCCAAGTATCAGTTCTATAATAGTATAAATGGGGGAGAAAAACTGAAAGTATCTGTTCTATAATGTTTTTGCTATGCTAGTATCTTTAATATTACATATCTTTTATATTCTGCCCATATATGATTTGTGATCATCAAAAAGGGGGAGATTGTTGGACTCCTCAAGTGTTAATCATGTTTTAATAATCACAAATCTCATTACTGTTAATTAATCTTGATCTTTAGTGCACATCTTGCTAATGCTCTTCAAACTCAACAATATGTGCATATCATGTTTTTATAATAACAAATCTTATGGATGTTAATTACTCTTTACATGTTTTATGCATAATTACAATTCTCTCATATATTATCTCTAATGAGTAACCTTAACTCATATTCTGCATATCACTGTCTTAGTCCAAATACAGATTTTTTTGTCTGAGTATGGACTCACCGTGAAGGACTCACCGTGACCAGACACCATGACCAGACACTGTGACCAGACACTGTGACCACTCACCGTAACCCAGACACCATGAAGGACTCACTATGACCAGACACCGTGATCAGACACCGTGAAGAAGACACCGTTTCCATGATCACTGTGACACCGTTTCTTAAGCTTTTGTCAATATTATTTTAAGTGATGCTAACGGTCATATTTGTTGTTTTTAATGCAATTAATGTTATTTAATGCTATTTGTTGGCTTGACAGGAAACCGTATCTCATACCTATGAAAAGGTAATCATTCCTACTGCCAGAGCTTGTGGAATATAAGAAAGATTGAAATGCAGTACACGTGCAACAAGCGCAAGTAGTGACGTGAAAGTGTGAATGTACAATGAGAAGAACTTGCATACACCAGAGAGCACTGTGCTGAACGAGAAGAAAAATCCTGAGCACGAAAGAGATTGAAAGTCTTTAAAAGAACTCTTATGAATGAAATCCAACACCACTGAAGAACACACGACGAATCAAGAGATCATTCTCACTCCTGTAGAAGAGAAGCTAAACTACGACACTCTGTTTTCAACAGAAAAACCAGAGAAGGACTCAAAAGCACTCCTACTGAATCCAACGAGTCCCGAGCTGCATTGATAATCACTAGAGCTTTCTAAACTCTTATCTATCTTCTCTACGTGATTTATTTATTAACTTTCGAGTAGTGTGGTGTACTCTGTAATTCTTATACACACATTGTCTCCTGTACTGAACTGGAGGATATCAAAATCCTCACTCCAAATCTCTTATCACTTGTTTACCCACGTCAACTGTGGAAGAGGTACTTGTGTGGCCTGGTCTTTGCTTTGTTTCCCACGTAGAACAGTGGTAGAGGTCCCTGTGTGTCCTGGACAGTTTTGTAAACTGTTGTTAACCCCGATCCAGGGTGTGGATCAAATTTATATAAATTTGAGAGGACTAAGTCTCAGCTTGAGACTAAACCTCTTGTTATATCTGCTGTGCATCTTTTATTTAAGTTTAATGTATATGACATATATTATATTTATTCCGCTACTATTACTTTAAAATACAAAATTATTTTGAAGTTACTTTGATAGTTAGATTAGCAAGTGTTTACACTTATTGTAAATCAGTAGATTAGTTTCAAAAGTTAGTTTGATCTTGTGGTTAAACTAACTGAGACCTAATCAATATTTGAGAAGCTAAGTGAACATTTACAATCTGTATAAATTCACTACAGTTTAAATTATTTTATAAATCGGGGGATTTTAACTAGACAATGTTTTAACAGAAATTTTAATTGGAACTCAATTCACCCCCCCTCTTGAGTGTCCACTCTGACCAACAAGTGATATATTTTTTTCTTTTAAGTTTATTTATTTATGAAACAACATTCAACTCCTATTAAAGAGTTATCACTTTTTCTTAAAACAAAACAATCACACATCCATAGGAACACAATAATTTACAAGGTTCTCTACTCAATAAGAGTAGCTACATCCTTAGTATGGTTTGAAAATAATCAAATACCACACAATCCATTATAAAACAATCATTTTGTGTGGAATATAATGAGTAGGATATTCCCTTACACTCATGTAGCACTATGTTCAATACAACAATGTATGTGATTCAAGTAACATGAAATGATGTAATACAATTTCAGTGTAACAATTTAAGAAACATGTTACTGTGCTACCTTGTCAACTTTCAAAAATATGTTCTTCAAAACAATTCTTCACTTTCCTACCTAGTAGAAATTAATAACTTCCCATACTTTATAATGATACCTTATCCAATTTCCTAGTTTGATTCTCCAGTCTAATTACTCAGTCTGATAATATAAATTTGTAAGAATACCGCTGAAACAATATTGAACTTATTTTGTCTGAGTAAGTTCTAATTCAAAAGCTATGAATATGATCTTCTATCTTTTAATTTATTATTCTGTCCATCAAATTTCCTTAAGAATTATTGATCTTGAAACTTCTAATCTTTAAAAATTTTCAGCGCTCCACCTTCTCTCTTCAATAGTACATCAATGTCAGAAAGTACAAAGTACTTATACTATTTATAGGTGACCCAAAAATGGTTTGGGTGGGATTTTGAAAATATTTCATGCTCAATCAAATTCCCAAAACATAAATTCTCCTTGAATTTCATGTGCATCTTGAATTATTCAATGCTTCTAAAATTTTCTATAAAATTCTCAAATATTCTCATAACTTCAGCTTTATTCATACTTTCTTTTCAAACTTTATTCTGATTATGATTCTTCATTCTGATTTTCTCATTATGATGGAAGCATTCAATCACTCTAATTTTCTTGACCCACTTGAAAATTCATCAGAACTAAAGATACTTAATAAAGTTTCTCTGTACCAAATGATAGAAACAAAAACTCTTAAAACTTCAATATTACCTTGATTACACTTTTATAGTTACTTGAAAAAATTCTTCTTTACTTATTTTCTTCACATTGGTGATCTTGAATATGATTATGTAATCGGTCTTAGCATGCACTAGATGAATCGATCTCTGATTCACTCTGATAATGCGAGTCCAATGACTCTTGAAACAATTGTTACAAGAAAAAATATAGTTTATCTCATAACCCAAAGGAAAAAATATCAGAGTTATTTTTTTTCTTCTGAACTACTTGATAAGGGAAAAAAATTTACCACTTGAAAAACAATAAAAAATCCATCTTGGTGAAAATGGTTGACTACATTATTGATTGATCTATGATTTTATTCTTTGTATTGGTCACAAAAAACCTTTCTTATTATATGTATTAATTACTCCCAATAAATTCCAATTTATTTTCATTTTATTTGTCCCAAAAATCCCCCACAAATCAATTTTTCCTCTTATTTGCATCTAGTGATCAATGTCATCCGATAATCAGTGGCACACCGCATCTGATGGACCGATTCTAGTAGTTTAAAATTTAGAAACTTATTTACTTCTCTAATTATGACTCACACCACTTATTTCTTTGAAGATTTGTTTCTCATGTATTATTGGTCTAACTAAAAACAAAAATCTTCATATTTTCACATTCAGAACAAAATTCACTGCCTTCAAATAATTCTTCACCCAGTGATCTCACACTGATGAACTAAGATCAGAAATCTTTGGCCTTAACAAATTTCTTATTCCTTCACAAAAATATACTTTTATCATAAATTCCTCATGACTTTGAATATGTTTAAGATTGTATTCATCATCATCTTACTTATACTAAAAAGTATTGTAACTTCCTATCCTTTCCAGCAACTTCCTTCTTTCCAACCCTTAATACAATTGGATGCACTTCTTCTTTCTTTCATAAATCTCAAATCAAAATTTTCTTAGAAGAATTATGACTCTTTTGAATTATAAAATAGAAAATCATCATCATATATTCATAATAGTCATGAAAACTCTAATACAACTTTCTTATTACGATATTCACTTTATTCTAGACCCAAGGTGTGTCCAATGAACCATTCCTTTCAAAAAAAATCTTCCCAAGATGATGGAATTTCTTAATCATTGTGAGTGCAATATTCTGAATATAATGGTTAGTACAATTGTTAGATTTTAAAAATTGAATTGATTTATTTTCTTCCTTATCTTATTTGATAACAAAAGACAACACAAACATCTTCTAGCTTACAAAAACAATTTCTCACCAACTTAGTCCCAACAATCACCCCCTTTGGATTTTGTTGTTAACCAAGATTCATAAATAAATGAATTTTGTAACCTCAATATATGGATTAATTATCAATAATTCTAAATCTATATGAGCTAAATCAGTGTAAGAAACAATAATTATTGATAGAAAAACCATTCTGTCCAAATGTAGTGATTATGAAACATATTCAGCTTTCATTCACATTATTCTTCACTTCTTCAACTTTCTGAAAAAACTGTTGTTTTCTATAACCACTCTAACAAAAAGTTAGAATATTTTACACATTTACAATGCTGAAATTATATATTACCCACAAATCCCCCTTTTTACATGCTTACTTAAAAGGTTTAACACATAACAATGGATAGATTTATGAAAAATTCTCCCCCTTGAAAACACTATCCAAATACAATATGAGAGTGGGTACAAATAAAAATACCTAAAACTTGATGAGAAATAGGTTGGACACTCATTATCAACCTCAGTTTAGAAAAAGTTCCTTCAGTAAAGGTTTTGTAAAAATGTCAGCAACTTGTTCTGCTGTAGAAACATACTTCATCTTCAATTCATCCTTCTCTGCATTCTCTTTGATGAAATGATATTTAATGTCATTATGTTTTGAATGATAATTTTGTATTGGGTTTCTTTTAAGGCTGATTTAACTTTGATTATCACATCCTAAGAGCAAGGGTAACTTTACTTCAACAAGTAAATCTTTCAACTGAGTCTTCATCCACATAAGTTGAGTAGCATCTTGAGTGGAAAAAACATACCCAACTTCATCCATGTTAAGAGTTAATAAATTTTGTTTCTTTTTATGCTAACTAACAAAAAAAAATTCCAGAAAGAAAACTCCATCGGATGCAGATATTCTATCATCAATATTTCCTTCCCAATCAGCATATGAATACCCAAAAAAGTCAATAATTTCTAATCTATCACACCTGATTCCAAAATTTGATGTTCCTTTGATATACCTGAGAATTATTTTTCTATCTAAAAAATGTTATTCTTTTGGATCAATCTAAAATATTGTACATAAGGTGATAACATAAACAATTTTGGGTCTTGAGGAAATAGTATACAACAAAATTCCAATCAGCTTTTGAAACTTTTTAGGATCAACTTCGTTGACTTATCCATATTTTTTCAACTTGGTTAACATTTAAATTAGTGTGGAAATAAGTTTTTAATTTTTCATGCCTAACTTATTAAGAAGTTCCTTAGTATATTTTTATTGGGAAAGAAAAATGCGTTTCTTATTTTATAAAATTTGTAACCTAAGAAAGAATTTAATTTCTCTTAGCATAGAAATCTCAAAAAACCTTTTCATTTCATCATCAAATATTTTACAAGTTCTTTCATCATTCCCATTGAAGATAATGTCATCAATATAAACAATTAAAATGATGGAAAACTCTAGAATTTATTTTATGTAAAGATTGATATCAACCCTTCCTTTATTAAAACTCATCTTTATTAAGCTGGTATCTAATTAGGAATACCATGAACTCAACAATTGTTTCATCCCATACAAGGATTTCTTCAACTTGAACACATAACTTTCATCTTTTCCAACAACAAAGTCATATGATTGTACAATATAAAATTCCTCACCAAGATCACCATTCAAAAATGATGATTCCACATCCATCTGAAAATTTTTGTAACTTCATTGTGAAGAAATAGAAATAAACATTATTATTATTTATAACCTTGAAACCAGAGTAAAAGTTTCATCGAATTTGATGTCTTCAATTTGTGAGTAACCTTTGCACACTAATCTTGCTTTTTTCTTATCACTTCACCATATTCATTCACCTTATTCTAGAAAACCCACTTTGTACCAATAATTTTTTTTTTCATTTGGTTTAAGTATGATTTCCCATGTATTATTATTTTCAATCTAATCAATCTCTTCATTCATACCCTGAACCTATTTCAGATTCTCAAAATCTTCATTTACATATTTCAGCTCAACTTTTTAATACAAAGAAATATGTGAAATTCTTCTTCTTGTTTGAACCCTTTGATGTTGATCACCAATAATGTTTTGAGCTTCCAATTGATTTTTCAACCTAGGATTAAATTTTAGATATTCTTCCTCATCACTAGAAACAAATGATTCTTATTATTATTCTTGATAAGGATTACTATTGTTTTCATCCTTATCAGAATCCTTATCAGAAGTTATTTCTTTTTGTTCATCTTCTTTATCTTCATTATTTTTCTTATCTTACTCATATTTTCAATAACTTTCACATAAAAAGAATCAACTAATATTTTTAACTCTTTGTTGAAACATATACACCCTCTTTCAACCAAATCATATCCAAGAAAAATTCCATCTTCACTTATTTTCTTAAACTTTCCAAGGTTTCCACCTTTATTATTTATGATGCATGGACTCCCAAAAACTCTTAAGTGTTTCAAACTTGAATTTTTTCCATAAAACATTTCATATGGAGTCATATATGAACTTTTATTGTAGAAAAATTTGTTTTGAATAGAAATAATAGTGCTCATGGCTTGCCTCAAAAAGTAATGAGATAGACCATGCTTAAGTAACATAGTTCTTCCTATTTTAACCAGGCTTATATTATTTCTTATAGAAAAACCATTTTTTAGGAGTGTATGGTGTATTAAACTCATTAAAAATTAAATTATTCTCAAGATAACATTAAAATTATTTATTTTTTTATTCACTGCCATTTTTAGTTCTCAAGTTCTTCACTAAATACTCACATTCCTTTTCACCTTTCCTCCTGAAACTTTTAAACATTTTCAGAGCATCCAACTTATGTTTTATATACATATCACAAGAAATGTGAGTAAATTCATCAATGAAATTAATTAATTACTTATCTCCATGACTTTATTTCTTTCTCATTATCCTACAAATATTAGAATGAATAAGTTTCAAGGGTCTTTTTGAATAAATTTCAACTTTCTTATGCATAAAGTTTGTTATCTTTACCTTATAACAAATCTTACAACACTAATATATTCTTATTGTCATATCAGGAATACCCTAGAAACTATATTTCTTTTAAAACTTACTCATGTTTCTATAAAACATGTGTCCCAAATTTTTATTCCAAAACTTATTCTCTTCCACCATACCCAAGTAACAAGAGTTTTGAGCCTCACCAACTTGGGACGAGTTTTCTTTTGTGTGTCAGCCACTTGTAACTATATTTTTCATCTTCCTCATTTTTCACAACAGAACCATATTTTATGAAAATAAATTTGTTTCCTTCATCAAAGAATTGATAATTTTTTTGAAAGTTTTGTTTCATACCATCAACAAACAAATCCTTTTTGGATTTCAACTTTTCTTCCCCAATGATGGCTGATCCAAAACCTTTGATTCTGAGAGATTCATCATTGACAGATGTCACCATTACTTCTTTGAAGTATTTAACAATATTAAACAATTTTAAGTCTCATATCATATGATAATAACAACCAATATCTATAATCCAAGGTCATTCTCCTTTTTTAGCTTCGAGAGTTGTTTTTATAATAAGAGATTTTTCCTTCCCTTTATCTTTATTTACGACCGGATTTTGAAAGCTGTTAACAAACTTTTATTATGATGGTAACAAAACAATACAACCTTTTTCAAGGTTTCCAGGTTTTTCATATATTTCAAAAATAGTTTCCAGAGGTTGGAATCTATTTTCAATTTTTACACCAACCTTATCAGGTTTCTTCAGAATATCCTTTCCAGGATTCTTCCTTTGATGGGATTGACACCTACTCAAACTTTTCCTTCTATAGTTTGTGGAATAGTAATAATGTTGTTGATTAAACTAACTCATATTCACTGTATTCCTAAATCCACCACAAGACTAGAAGTATCCGTAGAAATAATATTTTCCTCTAAATCTTCCACACTGACCGAAGTTGTGAACATGTTTCTTAGAAACCTTCTTATCAATTTTTTATTAACCACCAACCTTTTTGTTATCAACTATAATCTTATTTTTTAGCCTTATTTTCTTTCTAGACTTATCAAAACTAGAAATAATATATTTTTTTGGATTTAAATTATTTAGAAACTTATGAATTCCCCACTTTATTGGTATTGGCCACATATATAACTTTACCAGATTTCTTCTTCTCTGAAACAATTCCAACTTTATTATCAACCTTTGAAGGTAATTTTTGATCCTTTTTAGGTTAATACTTTCTAAATATTTCACTAAATTAAATGATATAATTATTAAAACTTTTAACCCTCTATTCATCTTCATAATGTTTTTTTGGATAAGTTACAACTCTTCTTCTTTTGAATTCAACTTTACTTCTAGATGTTCATTATGATTCTTTTCTTTCTCAAGATATTTCATCAAGCCATAAATATATTCCAAAAACTTAACATTATCATTAGTAAAACATTATTGATTGTTTTTTGAAGAATTTTCATTTTTAAACTTCTTGATTTCTTTATCAAACCTCCCAATCTTACTCAAACATTATTTTAATTATTCTTTCAGATGAAATTATAATTGGGTTTCTTATTCTTCAGAACTGCTCCTTATAAAATATTAATTATTAAATATTGTAATAAAAGTATTTTTAGAATTCTCAATAGAATTTTTGGATTCAGTTTTGACTATCTTATTCTTCACCATCTTTAGATAAAAAAATCCTCCTTTTAGATTTGGATATTTTTCTATCCTTTCCTTTGGAATAAGATTGAGCCTTATCACCCTATTTCTTTCATGATATTCTCTACCTTCTATCAACTTCCTCACAATCCTCTTATTTATTTCTATGAGGAAAATTGGACGCCAAGTGACTAATGTATCCACATTCAAAAAAATTCAAGGGAAGTTTCCCTTTGTATTTACCTGTACTTATTTTCACATTTCTAGAAAACAAGTACAAAAACTCATCAATATTTTTACATACCTCATTTTTGGAATTAGAATCAGCATATTATTCTTCAACAAGAATCATCTTTGACTTTTCCCTCTTAAAATCCTTGAAATACATTTCTCTATAATTTTTTTTTAATTTCATAATTTTTCCCTTATCATTTCATAAGTAATGAGAGTGCTATGAAAATCATCCAAAGATAATGATTCTGGATCTCTATCTTCCAATGAGGAAACTTTATCATCAAAATTTTCAAGAAAAATTATCAATATATTTTCAAAAACTTTATAATATTCTAACTTTTCATCAAGACATCTAATAGCACTGACAATGTCATTCATCCTGGTAAATAAGTCACCAAAAGATTCATATTCTTCCATCTTGAGATCTTTATACTTCAGCCTCTATATTTGTGACTTTTCCTTCTTTACTTTTTTATTGCCTTTATAAATGTTTTCAGCTTATACCAGATACCTTTAGTAGTGGAAACACCCTTCACTCTTAAAAAATCACTTTTAGAAAGTGATGAGAGTAAATCTTTCTTGTACCTTTCATAATTCTCAAGATTCTTTTTATCAATAGATATAGGAGTAACTTTATCATTAATAGGAGGAAATCATATGTTGTAGCTTCAAGAACATAATACCCAATAGACATAAGATAAGACAATATTATATCTTTCTAGATATGATATTTCTTATTATTAAAGATCAAAATACCCTTACTGTTCACACAATTGAGATTCTCTATCATAAATTCACTTTAAAAACTTCTGCAAAGAGTAAACAAAGGGAACCTTCATCCATGATACCACTTTTAAGTGGCCAATAAAGATCAAGTATCACTGATAGGGGGAGGGGGTGAATCATTTATATCTTTTTCTTTTAAGTTTCCTTATTTATAAAATAACCTCCACCTCCTGTTAAAGAATTAACACTTTTTCTAAAAAACAAAACAATCACACATCTATAGGAACATAAGAATTTACAAGGTTCACTACTCAAAAAGAGTATCTATGCCCTTAGTATGGTTTGAAAACAATCCAATACCACACAATCCACTAGAAAACAATCCTTTTGTGTGGAATAAAACAAGTAGGATATTACCTGACACTCATGTAACACTATGTTCAATACAATAGTGCATGTTCTTTAAGTAGAAAAAATGATATAATACAATTTTTTTGTAACAAGTTAAGAAACATGTTACTGTACTGCCTTGTTAACATTCACAAATATGTTCTTCAAAACAATTATTCACTTTACTACCCAGTAGTAGGTAAGAAATTCCTAGACTTTATAATGATACTAAATCTGATTTACAAGTATGATTCCCCAGTCTGATTGCTTAGTTTTATAATATAACTCTGTAAGAAAACTATTGAAACAATATTTAACTTCTTATATCTGATTCCAAAAATCCCAGTCTAATTTCTCGATCCGATATGAAAACTCTGAATATGGTCTTTTTTATTCTCCTTTCTTCTTATGTCTATAAAACTTCCTCAATAATGATCAATACAAAATATTCTTCTCTCTATAATTGTTTAGTGATCCACCTTCTCTCTTCAGTAGTACATCAGTGTCATAAAGTAAAAAGTACTTCCACTATTTATAGGCAACACAAAAATGGTTTTGGTGGTATTCTAAAAATCTTTTCTACTCAACCAAATTTCCTAAAACATAAATTCTCCTTGAATATCAGGTGCATCTTGACTTCTTCAATAATTCTCAACTCTTCTATAAACTTCTTGAATCTTTTCACAACTTTATATTTCTTCAAAATTTCTTTTCAAACTTTGGTTTGATTCTGATTCTTCATTTCAGTTTTCTCATTACGATGGAAGCATTTGGTCACACTGATTTTTTTGACCCACTTGAAAATTCATTAGAACTGAAGATACTTTATTACGTTGCTCTACACTAATTGATATAAATAAAATCCCTTCAAACTTTAATCTCCCCTTGATTACACTTTTATATTTTCTTAAAAAATTATTCTTTACTTATTTTCTTCACATTGATGATCCTGCATCCAGTTATTTAATCGGTGTTAGCATGCATTGGATGAATTGGTCTCTACTTTACTCTGATAATGCCGGTCCAATGAATCATGACCCAATTATTACAAGAAAAAAGATAGTTTATCTCATAACCCAAAGTAAAACATATCAGATGATTTATTTTCTCCTAAACCACTTAATAAGGAAAACAAAGTTCCCACTTGAAAAACAATAAACAATTCAACTTGGTGAAAATGATTGACTATATTGTTGATTGATATATAATTTTATTCTTTATATTGTTCACAATTTTTTTTCTTATTCTTTGTATTCATTGGTACCAACAAATACCAATTTATTTTATTTTTATTGGTCCCAAAAATCACCCACAAAGTAATTATTACTTTGATTTTAATCTGATTATTGGTGTCATTATGACTCTGATAATCAATGGAACAACGTGTATGATGGACTGGTTCCAGTAGTTTTGACTTTATAAACTTTTTTCCTTCTTTGATTATGATTCAAAACACTTATTTATTTGAATATTTGTTTCTCATGGATCATTGGTTTGACTGAAAACCAACATATTAATATTTTCATGTTCCAAATAAAATTCACAGCCTTTAAATAATTATTTTTCTGGTGATATCACACCAATAAACTAAGACAAACAATCTTCAAATAAAACAAATTCCTTATTCATTTACAAAATTATGATTTTATAATGAATTTGAATATATTTACGATTAGATTCAACATTGTCTAACTTATGCTAGAAAGTATTGTAACTTCCCATCCTTTTCATAAACTTACTTAATTCTAATCCTTAATATGATTGGTAACACTTATTCATTCTTTCATGAAGATTTCATCACATGTTTCTTAGAAGAATTATGACTTTTGTGAATTAAAAAATAGAAAATCACCATAATGTATTCATCATTGTCATGCAGATTCTGATATGACTTTCTTATTACAATATTACTTTCATTCTGGACCCAAGGTGAGTATGATGAACTTTTTCTTTTAGAAAAAATCTTCCAAATATGATGGAATTTATTAAGCATTATGAGTCCGATATTTTGAATATGATGGTCAGTCCAATTTTCATCTTTTACAAAGTGAATTGATTTATTTTTCTCCTTATCTTCTTTGACAACAAAATACAACACAAACATATTACAACTTCCAAAAACAACTTCTTTACAACTTAGTCCCCAAATATGTGTCCTTTTATTTTTCACTCATAAAATATTACTACACTGGAATGATTTTCATTTCTCTAATTTCCTTTTCAATGATAATTTTATCCATAATTGGTCTTTTTGGAGAATTTATTCTTTATGTAAAATTTCTTGAATTGAATATCTAGATGATCAATTTCCTCATCATTGTTTAATGGTGATTCCTCATCACTCAAACTATCATATTTTATTTTCTCTTTAATTTTTGAGTCATAAGTCTTAAATTATACTGACTTTATCTTGGGTTCATCATCTTCTTCTGTATTCAATTTTAGTTCCTCCTCGTACATCATAAGCTTTCCAATAAGTTCCTTCACTGGTAGTATACTAATGTCATTAGATTCTCTGATGGAAACTACAGTTCCTCTCCATTGATTTGGAATATATCTCAAGATTATCATCACTTGAGATTTGACCATCATTTTTTTTTCTAATAGTGATCATAGTATTTATGATCTCATTGAACCTAAGATAAATTTCAAAAATAGATTCATCAAGTTTCATTCCAAAACTATCATACTTAATAGTATATATATTTATGTTTATTTCCTTCACATTATAAGTGCCTTCATAAGATATAGAGAGAGTATCAAAAATATCATAAGTAGTTTCACATGAATATATTCTATAAAATTTATCTTTGTTTAAAGAAAAAAATAAAAATTTCATAGCTTTTCATTTTGAATCATAGGTAGCTTTAACAGTATCATCTCATTTTTTTATAGTAGTTTTAGGTTTCTCATATTTATCTTCTATAGATCCCAAAATATCAAAACCCATAGTCTCAAGACGAATTTTAATTTTTATTTTCCATTTAGAATAGTTTTATCCATTAAAATAAGGAGTTATGTTGGTTACATAACCTTTAGACTTACCTTCTATAAATATAGATTAAAAAACAAAAATAAGATCTTGCTAAAACAATTTGATCAAAATATACACTAAGAAAAGAGAAATTAAAAACCACTAATACCAAATGTTGGTCAGAGTGGAACACTCAATAGGGGAGATTGAGTTTCCAATATTTTTTTTCTAAAAATAATTTAAAATCTAAATCCCCCAATTTATAAAATATGGCCTATTAACTAAAATAATAAATTTATATAATTTGATATTTTCAAAAATATTCCTAGAAGTTCGATCAAAACTCAATTAAAATAGGATTAAAAATATTTTAACTTTTAAAATAGATTTATTAAAATCAAACATATTATATAAAACACAAATTAAATTTAAATATCAAAGTAATGTTTTGTTATATATTTTAGAAAACAAAAACAATTTTTTTTCAAAAATAGAGTAAAAAAATAGATAAAACACACAATGGAATAAATAATAGGTTTGGTATCCAGTTGAGAGTTAATACTATCCACTTTAAAATCACCTGCTTCCATAATTTTATTATAAATAAACTCATCCACAACCTAAATTGAGTTTTAAATAAAAATACACAAGGCTGTCCAGTCTTCACAAATACTCTTCCACACTTCTACGTGGGAGAAATAAATAAATAACAACTGCACGCAGGAAGTCCAAGATGCACAACCTCTTACAAAATTCTTCATGGTATAATAAATAAATAAATGAGTGGGAGAGTGTTTGTATTTCACTCTTTAGTTCGGTACAAGAGTTGGTGCTTAAGATTTATAGAGAAAAGCACACACAACTAGAAAGTAATAAAAATAGAGAAAAGAGAAAGGAAAGAATTAGGTGTATTAGAGTATGTTATTATATTGTTCTATAGGTATTTCTTATCTTATCATTGTCATATTTTGATTTGGAATTGATTCAAAAAGTTGTTCAGATGTTCTCTGACGTATCGTTAAAATCAGGAGAGAAAAAAATTCATAGATGTTCAAAGAACAATGTAATAGTTCATATTTTTGTTTTTGAATTTTTTTGATATTTCACTGTGACATGTGTATATTACATATCTATTTTTCATGTATTATCCCCCACTTTTCTCTATCTCCAATATTCTCTTAAAAATAATATTTCTCTTGAAATGGGCATTAAAAATCACTATTAGAGATCCTCATACTTTGGTAGTAAATCGACTTAATAAATTCTTATAAACAACATTTAATTCTACATAGAAAAGTGGTTGGATTAATATATTTAATAATATAATAATATAATAATATAATACTTACCTTTATACATTGTCATTTTAAAGTTTCCATGTCAGCATTTATGATCACTTCCATACTTTATAGTTTCTTTGATAGGTTCTACCTTCAATCACTTATACCTATGATTGATCATTTTTTCTTACAGTTGATCACCTTGTACTTATAGTTGATCACCTTGAACTTATTTCTAGTCTAATACTTTGTCAATTTTGATACCACTAACCACGATCACTTCATTTTCTCATGTGGTGCCATGGTTCCTTATGCAGTCATCCAACTAGCCTTATAATCGATTTGGCAGTTAGGTGTGTGGTTGATTTAACTATCCATGAAGTTGATCCAACAATTAGGTGTGTGGTCAATTATTTTTTCATGTGTTTGATTAATTTTTTGCAATGTCAATCTATGCTTTGAGAAAAACCTTTATAATTGTGATCACTTTAATTTCTTATAAATTCACTACAATTGATTAGGTGGTTGTGTAGTCTATCACATATATCGTGCGGTCAATTGCATGCATCGTGCAGTCAATTCTAGACTTAGAAAAATTTCTATTATTTTCTAGAAAATTAATTTACATTCATAAAACATAAAATAGAATGGAAATAACATAAAAATGATTTTTTATTATTAAAATAAGTAATTGTTAAACAAAGGCAACATTTATTTTTAGTGTCTATTTATTTTGGAATAATATGGAAAAGGCTACATTAAATTATTTTTTTTCATGAATTTCATGTTTGATAGAATAAGAGTTGATTTCAAGAAGTTCATAACTAATTTGAATAAAGTCTATAAGCACCGTGTTGGATTCGGAAAAAACGGCTAAAGAAAAAGTCCCATGGTGCCTTCACATAAGATATTTGTGAGTATCATATGAGATTTTTCTAGCTGCATAGGAGATTTTTTCTGCCATGTAGGATATTTTTATTACCGTGTAGAAGAATTATCCTACACATATGAAAATTTTCAATTTTTGAAGGAGATTTGAGGAGGCCTCATGTGATTTCATCTATGCATGAGACATTTGGTCATGCATAGAATATTTCATCTATGCATAAAATATTTCAGCTATGTGTTGGAAATTTTAATTGGTTATATGAAATTTCATATATTTATAAAAGAATTATTTTAACTATAGGATAATTTTCAACATGTTTGAGGTTTTCTCATGTAATATATTTCACTTTGAGAAATTTTGAAAATTTTCAGAATAAGAACAAATTTGAAAAATGTTGTTGTTGTGAACTTCATAGATTAAATGTCATGATCAGTTACAAGATTCAAACCAAGGATTTAGGGTGCCACTTTATCATGAATTAAACCAATAAAAGTATTCCACATGTATCACTAAATGTAAAATATTTTGATCAATAATAAGGGAAGAAATCTATATATTTTCAAGAATAGAGGGTCATGTGAAGATTTTAAGTCATGGGGAAAAGGGAAGATATCAAAAAAATCAAAAATGGAGATCTTAGAGGTGTTAAAATGACCTAAGAAGATGGAAACCTAAGCTCTTTAAAATAAATATGAGGCCAAATATAGTGGAGGACTTGGATCATTAGAGAATGATAGAGTGTTTTCTCACCACTACTATCATTTATTACTTTAATTTTATTTTATGTTTTCTTTTAATTTATGAATGTATTCTTCCCCCCTCATCTCTACTACCCGTTTAATGGAGGGGTAAATATTGATTTATTGGGGAAGTAAAGAATATTTTTTATAATTCTTGAGAATTCAAACATTAATGAATAAAAACTATCTTATATTAATTGATTTTAGTTTTCAATGGTTGTTTAATTCTTTTAATGCAATTGTGTTTAAGGTTTTAAACTTCTTCATCATTACTACTAAGGTTTATAATTTGTAATCTACCTCTTCCTAGTGTATATTGTCTTGAAGGAACATATTTTAATGGGTAGTTAGTGTCTAAAAATCACTGGCATCTGTGTGGAGGTAGTGAGTTACTTTTGAATTTCCTAGGAGAAAAAATACCTAATTGGGTATTTCATTGGTAGTTTAGGATTGGTATGAATTTTCACACACATAGGAAGGTAGGTTGAACAAGTGGTAATATTTTTTATATCTATCTCCAAAATAATACTTTACTAATGGTGATTGATGAATCAATTGATGATTCTCTCAATTATAAATTATAAGAGAAGAAAAACTATTTTAAATACTATTATATCATTGCATATAGAAATCCAACCATAAACCCATCATTTCCCTCATCAACTGATTTCAACCTTAGGGATTTCTATTTCTTTTAAATAAATAAAAACAACACAAAACCCCCTTTTTCTTAAGTGAAAACTTATTTTTATTAATCCCCTCTAGAGAAAATCTTAGGGTTTCCACTATTACTACATTTAACCTAGAAAATAATTACTTTATCTATCCTCCAAAACACAATTAATGTTATTAAATGATTTATTTTGTTGGTTAACTAAGGTATTAATTATTATGTGTTTATGTTGGAAATAAAATAGCGTTTGAGATGTTTTACTCTAACTCTTTTGGTTGTAAAAGTGTCATGAAGTTGGTAACTTATAGGGAGCCTTGGGAAAGAATAAGAAATGAGAAACTTAACTAATATTTCATGAGTTTATCTTGGTATTGAGTTATAATATAATTATATGAGATTCTATGAGTTTGGAATATGAGATGACATGACCCATGTGTTGGGATACACTTTTCTAAGATTGGTATCAGAGACTACACCATCACTGGTCAAAGTGGGCATAAGAATATTTGGTTGTCTTAGCTAAAACCTATTACTTGGAGATTTCATACCAATAAGTTGAATTTCATCAGCCTAATATAGGATGAGCCCGTAAGGGGCATACTATATCTAGGGTTTCCCCTCGTCGCCGCCACCTTCCTCCTCAGGTTGGATCAGATTCTCTCTTCGTACTCAATGAGTTTGTGATGATGGTTCCCCTGTCGCGATGGAGTCGTCGACCTCATGGGCTCGACCATCTCAGCGCTTTGCATCTCTGCCAGCCTGCTTCTCGCTCAACTCCATCTATGTTGGATAGGTCTTACCTTGGCGGAGTGATGTTCATCCAACGACCAAGATCCAGCTTCCGTGGTTTGTGAATTGTTGTCTTGGCTCCGACTGTGTGCGTTGGGTGGTTAATCGTGGTCTCCACAAGTGACCTGGTAGGCGGTGATGGGATTTGGGTTCTGGTTCTATGTGAAGCTTTTTTTTCGGAGGCTATGGTGCTCGGGTAGGCATCCATGCAGTAATGGTTGCTTATTGTTTTTCACTTTTTTCTTGTATTTTGGTTCTGGATGATATTTCACTAGGATCTGGGTTTGCATTTTCAGTTCATTCTGTTCCAGCGTGGTTTGTAGCGGAGGCATGTTGACTGGTTTTGTGGTTTTGGTGGTGACAATTTTGGGTGAGGTAGCTTGGTAGAATTGGATGTGGTCTTCTCTTTGTGTGTGTATCTGCTGTTCATTTTTTCGGGTTATTTTTTCTTGCTTTGGATATCTCTTCTGTTGCATACACAGAGCATTCTTGAAGGAATATCATGACAACCATGGATGTTGTCTATGCTTTGATGAGGTAGGGAAGGGATCTCTTTGGCTTTGATAGTTTTTTTGATTTCCAATGTATGTTTGTTCGATTTTTGTACATGGTAAGGGAGGTGAGGGACTGGGATTGGGCGGACCGAAGTGTCACAGGAATATCATTCATGATTTTTTCTTTCCAATATTTCTCCTGCTATCTCACAAGGAGGTGTGGAATGAAGAGGTAAAGTGGATTGATCCTTGAGGAGACTTGAAGCGTGCCAATTTTTTCTTCTATGTGAACGTCTGATGATTTTGGTTTTGAAAATTTCTAGTGTAGGTTCTTGGATTCCATTTTCTTTTGGTTATAAAATTTGAAATTTACAGTGGTGGTTCTTGGATTCTGTTTGGGCAGGTTGGTGGATATAGTTTTCTTTTCCATTTTGGTGTGTTTGCAACCAGTATGCTGCATGGATCTACTTCAGATGAGGTATGGAGCAGAAAGTATTCACCTGAGCATGCCATTTGGATTTGGATGTTCGGGAGGGTATGGCTCTGCCATAGGTACCAGGACCATGCAGCCCTGCACGGGACAGCTAGCCGAGCGGTCATGCGAAGGTGAGATATTTTCATCATGATGTAGTCGCTAGGGAGGGGCAGATCTTGTAGTCTTGATCTGGGTTATATTTTCATGGTTTAGTTGGTTGTAATTTTTGGAACTTGTGTTTTATCACTTTTCCTCAAAATTATTTTGATAATAAAAAAAAATTAATTTTCAGTCTAAAACCTATTACTTTATTTGCATTGCTGAAAATGATATTGTTAAATCATTTAAAATCTTTACACTGTTTATATAAGATCAAATTAAACTCTAAGATATGTCTAGAGCTTCATTAGTTTCAACTAATGATTTAATCTCACTCTCTATATGTATATACCTCACGTATGTACATATTATATGCATGATGTTTCAAACAAAGGTAAGCCTCAACAACATGAGAGTTAGTGTTAGAAGAAATCTTAGATCTAAGTATGTTTGCACTTTTAGTTGTGTTGAGATTTTTATATACTTTGTTTTAGTTTATATTTTAGTTATATTTTTCATATAATGATACCTAATATTTAATTTAGATCCATGTTTGGATGTATGCCATATATGGGCATTTGTGGGATATTTTCATGACCTACTTAGTATGTTTATATTGGTTTTCACTATTTATTGGAATTGTATATTTGAATTTTTTATTTTTATGAAATTAACCATTAAAGGTTAAATCAATCCCCAAGAAATATTTTTAGACTATCAATATGAATTTTCATCTTCTAGTGATCGAGGTGCACACTTGAGACCATGTGGAATCATGACTTCAAGACATGGTCATGCTAGAATAGGATGTTATAATGGCGATGCGCCACCAATGAAACCCAATGATGATGATGCTTCACCACCATTGAATGAAATACAACCTTAACCAAAAACTTCCACATACGCTCAAATATAACAAAACCAAAATTACCATGGGTGTAAATACCCTGACCTCTTTAATCAGGTAATCCCTTTTTTATCTCAATATCACAATCACATTTTATGTGTATTTTGGATTGAAGGGGGAGTTATGAAAAAAATGGAAGATTTTGGAGGAAGGAGGAAATAAGAGGGAGAGGCTCCTTGGTTTTAGGAAGCACTATGTAATGTTTTGATGCCCTAAACCACTAACCAGTTCACAGACCAATGATCACTAAGGTTGACGATTAGTAAAGATGGTCTATAAGATAACTTTGGGAGACTATACCCTTTTTTCAGAGCAATAAGAAATAAATGAAACATATAACTTAGCCAAATATCTATCACAGAAAAATAGGGAAAGTGATAAAAAATAAATACATTATCAAAATTCTATAAAAAATGGAGTATTCCATACATGTCACATAAAACCCCCCATGGGTGGATCATATACAAGAATAATAAAATCACAAAAAATAAACTGAATCCATGAATCATCCTAAGAACAGACCTAATTCCATCCTAGTACCATCACCCACACTCCACTCTAGAATGCAAAGCAACACATAATTCAATAGGACCTTTCCCTAAACTTATGACATGCATATAGTTAAAGATAGTTTCTTGGGTACCCAAGTGTCATGGTGGCCCAAGCAGGGTGTGAGTATAAATCAATAGGCCACCACCAATGACATCCCTAAAATAACCATTCTAAAATAAAAGTGTGTGCAATAATTCTATAGATAACCAATTACAAATATAACATTTAATATAATCAAAATTTAAATGCATAAAACAAATTCTAAACCTGAGCTTCATAATGACACCCGATAATGGTATATACCTACGTCGACTAGTGTTGGGGTGTCTTTGATCACTTCATATTGACCATGCCAACCCATCTCCCATTGGGGTTAATATACCCATCCCCGACCAAGAAAAACCACCCGAGGATAGATTTACTCTGGGTCCATTGAGAATAACCAAAATCCACCCAAGGGATAGGTTCACCCCAGATTTAACTAGCACAACCAAAATCTACTCGGGGGTTGGGTTTACCTCAGGTTTAACCAGCACAACCAAGTCTATCTAGGGGATGGGTTCACCCAGAATTTATAGAGCACAACCAAGGGAAACATTATTTACTTTAAAATTAGAATGTACACATAAACTCACTGAAATATAAAAAATGAAAATCAACAAGTCATTATTTCTATAAAAGAGTAAACAAACAAGGTATAAGGGACCATTTAACTTTTTTATACTGAATAATTTCTAGTTCCCATCACCCAAGAACATCTCAAAAAACACATTCAATTACCATTATTACAACCTAATCCATTATATAATCTCAATTCATATTTATATAAGTCCTATAATTTTCCCAAGGAAACCATTCAACTATACCACATCAATCAATATTTAACCACTTCAACTCAATTTTACATGTTTTAGATTCCCGACCTATTTTTTTTAATTTTGTGCTATTGTGCAATCCACAATTTACAATATCAAACTTACCAATACATTAGTTATGATTTAATTTAGTGGTCAAAACCACTTTTAATTATAGTTGGATGTGAAATTACATTTCACAACCATCAATTCAAACCAATTTTCCTTTTAAACAATTTAAACATAATTAGGCATTTAACGACATCGGTCCATCTCATGGTTATTTTCCCTGATAAGAAATCCACTTTAAATTAACATTACCCACAAATTAAAGGCATTTCAAATGGGAAATTTAACTTAAGAAAACTCAAAATCAACATTTAATTTAAATTGAATCAAATCATGGGGAATCCGGCATGAACACGCCATACACACACTTGAAAACAATGAAAGATTATGGGTTAAATTTAAGGGACCACATAACTTATTCTTGTCCAATATCACTCATTGAGTATCAGCTACCAATATGGCCTAAATTGGGAGAAGACTAGAAACTAGAAAAATACCCTAAAAAGGGTATATCAGCTAAAAAAAGCAGAACACCACTTGGTAGTGAGAGATAACTAAACTAGAGGGAAGAGGAGGGGTGGAATCACCGTAGTCTCTCCAACGTAAGTGAAAAAAGATGATTTAGACAATGAATCAAGGATTTACACCTATGGAAGAAGAAGAGAAGGAGGAGGGGTGCATGGTGTTTTTATTGAAAAAAATGAGTGATAAATTGGGTAGTAATTTCTTAAGGGTAAAATGAGAAAAACCATTTTTTCTACATTAAAAAATAGATCATAAATTCACTGGATAAATATAGGATTTTCACTAGCTAGCTGGTGGGACTGCAGTAATACTACAATCCCATATCCTACCCCTAGATCCCCTAGTTTTCTCTCCAAGCCCTCTGACCACCCTTTGAGATTTATTAAAATTCTAACACACCTCCCTTAAGAAGTTCAAGCATTTGAAATTTTATTTATAAGACTGTTTCAAAATCTCACCCCTCCTCCAATTCAATTTCCAAGGTTCTTCTTAAAATTTAAAATTCCTATACAAACATGGAAATTAAAAAATCCCTACTACAACACTTCTATTCCTTGATAAGTATTGGTGGTTAACTAAACACATCACCTGACCTACGTCATTCATCAAATTGATGCCAAAAAATATCATTCCATTCATGAATTCCCATTGTGCTTCCAAATCGAAACTCCCAAAAACCAAGTTCTCTTCTTATCAAAACACAATCCATTATTTCCATTTAACTTTAAAACACCAATAAAACACTTATCTAAGCCCAACTACCCCAAGATAAAATTGTCTTACTATCCATCTATTCATTCATCCCATGGTACTCTCCACCATAGGAATTAGATCATAAAAGAAATTTATGATGCATGACGCCTCTAATCGATGAATTTTATTACTGAAACACCATTATCATGTTTTAACAATGAACCTAGTTCCATTTATAATACATTGAACCCAACCATGGATGAAAAATATAGTCTAACATTGGTTCTCATCTTCATTTACAAATTATGAATTCAAACAAACATGAATTTTCCATCTAAGAACAACCTAAACGCACTGAATTCTCCTTGAAAATCCCCAACCACTCCAAAAATCCCCCCATCATACCCAACACTTCACACTTGAATGTATTTTTACAATAATTTCATCCAATTTCACATAAAAACGACAATCAAACCTCTTTTGGATAACCTATTTCAAGGATTCTCAACTTTGATCATCGACGTGCTGTTAAATACTAAAAAATTATGTCTTGATTACTAGAGGCATCCCATTCCTATCTTGACACACCAAGGTCTAACTTTAGCCTCTGGTGATATCCCAAGGTATAATCACCAACCATTCACACTATTCACTGTGACCTCACTCGATCACTAGTGTGCCACCAAATCGAAACATGCTTGGATCACTCCATTTTATCTTAATCCCAAAACAATCTCCCAAACTCCCATAAGAATCATTTAGGAACTTACCTCTGGAATTCCCCAAGGAATCTATATAGGATTAAATTAACCCGCACTCTAGCATTTTATTGTCATCATGACCATATAAATATTGATCCCACAAATCAACACCCCTTTCTAACATGAGATCCACACACCCATGAATAACATGATGCTCTCCACCATATGAGTTTCCTTTTCATCACCTCATTGGGTCAAAACCCTGATCTTACAGCCCACATCCTATCCATCACTAAACACAATGGTCAAACATGGACAAACTCACTCATACCTGAGAGCATCAATACAAAGTATTGACATCATCCCACTCTTGGCCCCTAGGAACATCATCATTTGCATTCTCTGAACTTATCTCATGATGAAGTATAATCCCTTACTTTTCCAATGGTGTTCTTGTAATGACCTAAAATTTTATAATGATAATTGTTTCCTGAAAATGCGTGTTATATTATTTTGTACTCAACAAAGCTATATCCCTTAATAATGAAGTGAGAATAATTAAAATGCGACCTTTGGGTTTCGACTATTATTTGACCATTGGTCAATTATGACCATTAGTCAATATGACCATTGGAAACAATACTCTTAATAATAATTTTAACGTTATAATTAGTATTATAAATAGAAATGATAGTGGTTAATTAATGCAGAAAGAAGAGTTGATGGACTCATCTAGTAGAATCGTTTAATATGAAGCCCATTTGTCAAAACTTGGGAGGGAGGTAGAGTATTTGGGATTTTCTTTTGACCAATACCAATACAAACTTCAACATGTTAAGCTTGAACAAAATCACATACGAGCGAAGTTCAAGTTAGTGGAGATTACCACTCAGGTGATGTTAGCTGAGCCGCACCATGAGTCTATCACCACCACACAGCTCACCCTTAGGTCATATGTGGATTTTATAAGGAGTTATTTATCAAGGCATTAATTACTTATCATATAATCCCTTTGTATAAATAAAATTGTCATTCCATCATTTCTGTTTTGAGTTAAGTTTTTCTTAAAAATATGACGAATTTGATAAATTGATTTTTCAAACAGAAATTGTAATTTTCATAAAAGATATAATTATTATAATATACTAAGGTATTATTAATAATTTTTATTTTAATGAAATAGTATGATTAAACCACTCTTATTTAAATTTAAATGATAAAATATTTTTCTTTTCAAGTGTTAGAAATTTCACTATGCATTTTAATATGCATTTTCTGTCCGCTATTATTTTTAATAAAAAAGGTTTTTTTTATATTTAAAAGTTAAATTTTATCATAATTAGAGAATTATTATGATAAAATAAATATCATTTTTGAAATAATCACATCGAAATTAGGTTAGGATGAATTTATGAGAATTTTCTAAAATATTTTGTTTTTCAGTGAATAGTAAAAATACAGTTTTGCGTTTTTGGGATCTTTAATGAAATAATAATGATGTAATAAGTAATATAAAATTCAATCTGACTCTTGTGGATTAAAATATTATATTAGGTTTCCCAAGTGTCCAATATCGTGGGAAAGCACATGGTTTTTCAAATACAACTATTGAGATGTCCAAGTAAATTAATAAAAAAATCCATCTCTTCTGCTATAAATACCCAACCATTTATTCATTTTATTTCATTCCAAATTCATCCTACACGAAACTATAATAGTATTACCTCCCAAGGAGTCCTTCCAAGATTTTATCCAGCCCCCCAAGGTCCCGATATTCAAGTTTTAGGAGTCACTCTTCGAGGTAAGGGAAATCTCAACTTCTATTTTCCTTTCAAGTTCCCTCTTTATGTAGTATGTATTTAAAATTTCCATACTATGTTATTATATCCATTTTATTCTATCCATTTACTATATTAAGAGTATTTAATTAATGGGATACCCTTTTCCCCTCTTTTTTAATGTTTTCTAAAACCATGTTTCTTACCCGTTATGCTGCCGAATTTTCCTCTCAAAATTTCTCTCTTTTTCCCAAAAAATTATTTTATTTTATTTATGTGAATATAAAAACCTATTTATTTTCAAAGGGTATTAACAAATATATAAAAATTATTTATTTTATTCTGGAATTGACATACATAAAACCACCATTTCATTTATGTGGGTTATAAATGACATAATGATCATGTTTTCAAGCACTTTTTAAAATGCCATGATTTTGATATGAAACCCATTTATTTTATTATACACAGGTTATTTATGAAATATTTTATTATTATATATGTAGATCACATTAATTAGTACATATTAAGGGTGTTCCCTGATAGTGTTTCAATGCATTGGGTAAAAAAATTAATCTCTAGATATGACATGTTTCACGATACCTCAGTGAATAACCTTGGTAATTTTTATGACACCTCGATGACAAACCTTGCTGATATGATTATGAATTTATAAAGTAAATTATGTAGCCATATTTCAAAGTTATTATTCATGTTATTTTATTTATTATATGACTCATGTTATCTTTTTCATTTCATAATGATATTCCTGAATTCCTTATCAATATTTCTAAAGACCACATGTAAACTGTTTCACTTGTTTTCCCTTACTGAGCCTTATGATCACCCTTTCCTTTTATGTATGTCCCCAGGTTATGAGACTCAATAAATTTACTTATTATGTACCTTGAATAATACTTTTAAGTGTAATAAAAGATTATTTTTAAGTTTTCATGTAATATGTACCTAATTTCCAAGACAGTAAACCTAAAAGATCTTCCGAATTGCTAAAAGATCCTCTGTTTGTACAATGTAATGAAAAATTATGTAATAAAAAGGTGGGATTCCATAGTTGATATCAAATTATGGTTTAGTTATTTTTGGAAATTAGGATTTTAAAACTTTATGAATAACCCTATAGAAATTTTTAAATATAGGAAAAACATCTTGGTATTTTGGTGAAATATTAAGTAAGTGGTTTCTTAGAAAAGAAATATCCATTTGGATACTAACAAGTGGATGCAGCTCTGGCACATATGCATCTAGGGGTAAAACCCAAAAACACTACTTTGATCTAGACTCGAACAGAAACTGGTTCATGAAAACAGGCCTTGTTTCACTCCTGATTTGACACTCTGAGGGGACATGTTTGGTTAATCACAATATTTTCATGAACCATTATGAAGGATTTATAGAAAATATAATTTTTGTTAAATAATAAAATATTTAATAATGATATTTTAAGGCATCAAAATCCTTTAGAATTATAATATTATTTAATGATACACATTTCTCACTAAGGTTTTCTTCTTTTAGAAAATGGAGGGAAATAGGAGAAATTGTGTAAATGGTGATCGCAATGGACCAGGCACTAACGACCTTCTGATGGAAGCTGGAATGGAAACCTTCATGAGAATGAGGAATCAACTAACTCAATTTATGAGAAATAACTTGAATCAATCCAAGAGACCAGATTCACAATGAAGGGAATAAATTTTTGTTAAGTCCTTCATGAATTAATGACCACCATATTTCAGTGGATCTACTGACCCATTGATTGCTTAATAGTGGATAATCTCTATCAAAAAGTTCTTTTCTATACTCTATTGTTATGAACAAGAGAAAGTCACACTGGATGTGTACTTCTTATAGGGAGAAGCTAATCACTAGTGGACACTGATTAAAAACATGAGTCCAAGATGGGATATTGAAGCTATGGAGTGGGAAGAGTTCAAGGGAATCTTCTTTAATAAGTATTTTCCTTATTCAATGAGAATGAAAATGGATAAGTAATTACTAGAGATGAAGAAGAAGGAAAATGAATATATGGGAAACTATGAGATGAACTTCATAAGACTTTCCCATTACACCTTTATCTTTTTTATGGATCCTAACATGAAGGTTGATAGATTCTTTGGTAGACTAAGACCTCATCGATGGAAGAATATTTCCAACTGATACTATGGAAACTATGAGGATATCATAAGGAGTACTATGAAAGTTGAACTGGAGTTTGGAGAGATGTAGTGGTCCCATAGATCTAATGAAAATAAGAGATATTTAGAGTTAAATTTGGGGAGGATCTTTGATCAAGTAAGAGGAGGAAAGAAAGTGAAACATTCCACATGCAATAAATGTGGGAGGAAGAATTCAGGAAACTGATTATTTGGGATCGAGAAATATTAAAAGTGTAGAAGAGATGGACATATTTCTTAGAACTATCATAGTGAGGTGAAGCCTCAACTTCTCAACACTAATGATAAAGGTAAGATGGTACAAGATTTTCCTGAAGTACAATTCTTCAAGTATGGACAACTTGATAGCTTTTCCAATAACTATCCAAATCCAAGGGAAGTGGAGGGTAATCACCATCAACCTTAGCATAGGCCAAGGGAGTACGGTCATGATTTTTTTATCATGACAGCTGAAGTTGATACTCCAAATGATGTGGTGGAAGGTACTCTCATTGTTCTCTCAAAGCTATAAATTACTTTGTTTGATTCAGGTTCTATTCATTCCTTTATTTCCTCCAATTTTTCAAAGAATATAGAATCAATACCTAAACCACTATAAGTATAGTTATAATTCAAGACTTCTAGAGGGATTATCTAAGCATCAAAAGTGTATAGAAACTCTAGTATTCAATTTATCGATCATAATAAAAAATCTAGTAGTCATTCCCATGTTGGAATTCAATATCATACTATGGATGGACTGGATCTTAAAGTATAATGCTAAGATAAAATGCAGAAGCAAGAAAATATCAGTAGTCTTGAATGGACAACCTACAATTGTCTTCAAAGTAGAGATATCTCGACACGATCTTTGTCTAGAATAACCTTCCATAGCCTTATTTATGGAGATGATTAGTGAAGATGAAGAAGGAAATGAAATTATACGAATAGAGAATGTACCCATAATCTAGGAATACATTGATGTATTTCCTGAGGAGTTACTTGTACCTCCACTAGAAATAGAGGTAGAGTTCTCCATTGAACTCATGTATGGTTCCAATACGATTTCAAAGACCCCATATATAATGGAAAATGTAGAGCTGGATGAATTAAAGAAACAACTCCAAGATCTCTTAGAGAATGGGTTTAGCCGACCATGTGTGTCTTTTTAGGGAGAACCTATTCTCTATAAAAAAGAAGGATGTATCAATGTGTATATGAATTGATCATAGAAAACTTAATGGGATTATAGTGAATAATAGTTACCGTCTTACAAGAATTGATGATTTATTTGACCAGCTTCATGGGGATCAATTCTTCTCCAAGATTGATCTTTGATCTCATTATTATCAATTGAGGGTAAAAAAAGAAGATATTCTAAATGGAAAGTTCTGATCAAGATATGGTAATTATGAGTTTGTTTTTATTCCATTTGGATTAAATAATGCTCTTACTATTTTTATGGATTTGATGAATAGAGTCTTTAAGGACAACCTTGATAATTTTGTGGTAGTTTTTATTGATGATATTCTGATATATTCCAAAATCATTTAGGATCATGAGGATCATCTAAGGGTTATATTTAAAACTACGATAAAGGAGAGGCAATTTGTAAATTTTAGAAAATGTGAATTTTGGTTATAATAATTTGCTTTCTTAGGGCACATTGTAACCAATGAAGGAATCTCAGTTGACCCTACAAAGACAAGGGGTGTATAGGAGTGGCCTCATCCTACAACAGTAATCGAGATTCGTAGTTTTATTGATTTAGCAGGATTTTATAGGAGGTTTGTGAAAAAAATTAACGACTTTCTAATATAATAACCAAGTTAACTCAAAAGAGGTAAAGTTCATATGGACAAAGGAGTGTGAAGAAAGTTTCCAAGATCTGAATAAGATATTGGTTACTACACCAATGTTAAATCTACCCTCTATTGAAGAAGGATTCATTATTTTTAGCGATGCATCTCATAAAGGGATCAGGTGTGTCCTCATGAAAAAATAACAAGGCGATTGATCATGAATCTCTACAGTTGAAACATCATGAGAATAACTATCCTACGCATGACTTGGAGCTGTATGCAGTTGTTTTTTCTCTAAATATACGGAGGCAATATCTTTATGGGGAGAAATGTGATATATACAAAGACCATAAAAGTTTGAAGTATATTTTCACGCAAAAGGAATTGAACATGACATATAGGATATAGTTAGAACTTCTTAAAGACTATGATTATTCAATTCATTATCATCCTAGAAGATCAAACAAAGTCACTGATGCATTAAGTAGGAAAGACCCTGTTGTGTTGGAAATCATGAGGATCCAAGGATATCCTTTGATCAAAGACCTAGTAAAACTAGACATGGGAATCGTAAGGGAAGGTACATCATCAACCCTATCCCAAATGGTTTCTAAACCATCATTACTAGAGAAGATCAAGAAATATAAAATAGAAGATCCTTTGTTACAGAAGAAGTTAAAGGCTGTGAAGAATGAAAATTTTTCAGAGTTCAATATTGATCAAGAAGGTGTACTGAAATGTTTTACAAGACTATGTGTTCCATATATTCCAAAAATAATGAAGGAGATTATGGATGAATCTCATAGATCTACATTCTCTATATATCCTAGAATCACAAAAATGTATTGGGACCTTTGTGATCATTATTGGTGGGATAACATGAAAATGGATATTTTTTACTACACAATAAGGTGCTTGGTGTGTCAATAAGTAAAGGCAGTGTGACAAATTTCTAAAGAGGTATTACAACCACTACCCATAACATCATGGAAGTGGGACAATATCACTATGGACTTTATTAATGGTCTCCCGAAAACATCCAAAGGAAACAATGCGATATGGGTTATAGTGAACCGTCTCACCAAGACTTCAGGGAATATTTATCTCTTGACCAACTCGCTAAGATATATGTGAAGGAAGTGGTAAGGATGCATGGATTTATACTTTATATCATATCTGATCATGATCCAAGGTTCACATAAACATTCCGGATAAGTATTCAATATTATCTGGGTACCAAATTGAATTTCAGTATGACCTATCACCCCCAAACTGATGGCCAATCTAAAAGGATTATTCATAAACTCAAGGATATGATAAGAACATGCTCTATGGAATTTAAATGTATATGGGATTAACATCTCTCATTAGTTTAGTTATCATACAATAATAACTTTCATTTGAGTATTCAAATGGAACCCTATGCAGTTCTATATAGGAAACGATGTAGAACACCTACTTTTTGGGATAAAGCTGGTGAGAGAAAGATTCTTGGGCCTAATATTGTACAATAGATGATAGAAAATATTCATGCCATCCTACAACACATAAAGGTAGATCAGAGTTGTAAAAATAGATATGTTGATAACCATCAAAGGGACATGAATTTTGATGTTGAAGATAAAGTCATCCTTCAAATTTTATCTTCGAAGAGAGTCATGAGGTTTGGGAATAAAGGTAAGCTCAACCACAATTACATTTTCCCCTATGAAATCCTTGATCGCATAGGAGTATTGGACCATCGACTAGAACTTCCACCAAACCTAGATCAAGTTCATGATGTTTTACATGTATCGCTATTGAGGAATTACATACCTGATCCTTCACATGTATTGAATCCAGAGGTGTTACAACTGAAACATGACCTCTCTTATGAGGAGCAACCAGTGGAGATCTTGGACTGTAGAGAAAAATTTCTACGCAATAAGACTACCCACCTCAATAAAGTGTTGTGGATACCAAAAATATGAAGAAGCAACATGGGAATTAGAGGAAATAATGAGACAAGAGTACCCTCACCTTTTCTCAACTGAGGTAATAAGTTGAAAATTTGGGGACAAAATTTCTTAAGGGGGGAATAATGTTACAACATAAGCTTTTTGAATGATAATTGTTTCCTAAAAATGTGTGTTCTATTATTTTGTACTCAAAAAAACTATATCCATTAATAGTGAAGTGCGAATAATTAAAATGTGACCTTTAGGTTTTGACCATTATTTTAACATTGGTAAATATGAACATTGGAAACAATACTCTTAATAATAATTTTAATGTTATAATTAGTATTATAAATAGAAATTATAGTGGTTAATTAATGAAAAAAAGAAGATTTTATGGCCTCATATAGTAGAATCGTTCTGTATGAATCCCATTCATCATAACTTGGGAGGGTGGTAGAGTCTTTGGTATTTGATTTTGACCAAGCTCAAGTCTAGATTCAACATGTTAATCTTGAACAAAATTGCCTATGGGAGAAGTTCAAGTTAATGGAGATTACCACTCGGGCTATGTTATTCGAACCACCCCATGAGTCTATCTGTAACAGCCCAAGATTTTATAAAAAAATATTCTTTTTAATTTTATTAATGTCTTGTGTTGTACGCTACACCAAAAGGAGCTTGCACAACACACATCCTTGACTTGACTTGCATTACACGCAATCGCGACCTTCCTCGATAGCGTGTGTAGTACGCAATACCGAGTTTCACTAAACAACGATATGCTATAAAAATATTATTAAAACTAGCCGTTATGAATAGTAATAACCACTTTTTGAAATCCAGTAAATCTTATTTTTCAAAATGAACTTTATTTTTGGATTCGGAGTATCGAATTTAGCCTAAGGTGAAATTTTGGTACTCTTCGGATAACTTTCATATTCTGATGAATAGTGAAAATTACTAAATTATAATTAAAAACAACTTTTTTAATCGAAATAATTAATAGTGATAAATCATTAATTTGAGTGGTTTTAAAGTATATTTAGAATATATTTTTACAATTTAATACAATGTTGGTCATTGGATGTCGTTTCACATTTAAACTAGACATAAACAAGTGTCAATCTTTTGATAGATATTGTTTCTTAAAAACACGCTATTTGTTTTAACAGCGGGATTTAATTATAAAATTAATTAATGCAACTTTTATGTTATGAATTTGGTAAAATAGACTTCATTTTTGAATTCGGAATATGAAATATAGCTTGGGATGAAATTTTGGCATTGTTCTGAAAAACATCAATTTTTGATGAATAGTGAAACTACTAAGTGGTAGGTTAAAAACTGAATTTTGCATAAAACTTAATTTTACCACTTCTGTGAATGGAATTTCGAAAATCCGAGAGACACAGTTAATATCAAGGACTAAAATGTGGTTCAATGAGATGAAAATAATTTTTTGGTGAATAGTAACTTTTTACTTTTTTTACCACGGTTAATAGTAAATAGGGTAACTAAGGGTAAATATGATATTAATATTACCCTAACACATGTCCTAATTCTATTGGACAAGTGTAATTCGACCAAAAACAAACTTAGGAATAAAATATGACCATTTAGGCCCACTTGGATTAGATTAGGACATTTATTATTAATTTATTTAAAGAAGGGTTAAAATAGTTAAAATCAAAGTTTAATAAGTAAATCATTTTTAATATGGGGTTCTACATAAGATAAATTCGACTATAAATATTCATTAGAAAGCTAAAAGGATTTCCTACATGATGGTATTTTATTTGTAATTTTTAGACATCATATAATATAATTTATTTATGACACAAAGATGATGCATTAATTATCTTATTAATGAAATATTGACATAATTGATAATATAAATACCAAAATAAATGTAATTTAAGACTTTTTATGAATTCCACTAATTTTATAGGTTACTAAGATATATTAGTGTTGATTTAATCAACTTGGTTCGAACATATAATTCTGTTATGACTTTCACAAAAATCATATATCAAATAGTGTCAAAATTGACACAAAATAGTTTTTAAATCAAATATTATATTATTAATTGTTATTTTATTCCTAAAAATCTAAGGTTCGTCCAAATGACTTAGATAAGGATATATGTATTAATAATATACAATTTGGGGTTCGTTTGGCATGTTATAGTAAGTTTATTAACCATATAGTGAAAGAAAACAAAAAGACACGGTAAAAGTTAAATTATTTAACTTAGAGTTAAATTTAATTGATAAGGTTAAAATAATATCCTAAACTTGTCTAAATTCTATTGGTTGATAGGATTTCGACCCATCCCCAATTTAGCTTTGAAATAATACCCTTTGGAACCATTATAAACCGATTTTGACTTTAATATAAAATAATATTTTGAGATATTCCTAAGTTGCCCCTCTCCTCCCCTATAAAAGGACACCTCCTCCCCCTCCTCCTCACACCAATTTGAGCACTCAAGCTCGGCCAACCCCTGCCAATTTCTCCTCTCCACTTCCCTAGAAACATCCTAGAGGTTCTGGTATTCCTCAAAGACCAATTTTAGTTCCCTAAGAGGAGGTCTCAAAGAGGCGCTTCAAAGAAGAGGTAATTACCGTTACCAATTCTTTCATCTTTATTTCTTCTTCCACTTCTTCTTCTTAGGTTGTTTAATTATGAAGTAATAACATCAGTATCACTCATATACTGATATGTTATTATAAGTATGAAACAACCCTATTTCACCATCTATCCATCCTACGGAAAAAGAAATCACCGCGCGTGCGTACGTACGGAATACCGTCTCCACGCCGTGGTGTAATCTATTTTCCACCACCACCTTACATGGATGGGTATAATGGTGTAAAGAATAACTATACATAGTTATTAAAACATCATATTGATTCTGATATATTGTATAATACACTCCAATTCAATTCAATATTTATAGAAATGATATCATCGCCCGTGCGTACGTACGGAATACTGTCTCCACGACGCGATGAGATTCATTCTCCATGTTAACCATTTAAGAATGATTATAATGTATATACAAGAAATAATAATGAAATATATGACATTATAAAGCTACTGTATTTATGTATATATATACATATGTATGTCATCTACTTACTTCCATTTCAAGACAATAAGGAAAGGAAAACAACGTTCATGCGTACGTACGGACTACCGTCTCCATGAACGGTGTTTTTCATTTTATTTATCTACCAATTATATATATATATATACTGAATATATATGATATATAAATCATATTTTATATTCTGGAAGTAAGTAAATCATGATATAAGTAATAATGATGTCAAGAACAACAAGTCAAAACACCTACGATAAATGAAACGATTTTACCCAAAACGCTTCTTTAACATGGAATTTACAAAAGAACGGGTAATATAATGTCATAAGTGAACCATATATGATATAATAACTATGAATATGATTCTGTAATAAGTCAATAACATGATTTAAATCATTATACAGGAGGTTCGGACACTTACAAAGCAAGTCGGACCTAAGGTAAGGGAAATATCACAATCTCATTTTTATCCGAGATTGTTTATTCGTAAGTATTTACTAGGGTGTATTTTATCATCCACATCCATGTTCCCTCAATATGTAATATTGTTTCCATCCACTTGCAATAGTTTAAATCCAATTTTTACCCTTCGGTGAGTTTTTAGTAAAGAATATGAAAGGAATCTTTTGTCACTTTTTCGTACGAGGTACTTTTTGACTTTTCCGACAAAAGTACGAAGAATGTTTTTTTAACTTATACAGCACGAACGGATTTCTACTGTTTTATAAAGCCTTATTTTCATGAAGCTTCCTCTAAAATATTTCATGACTATTTTCAATAAAATCTCTTTCTTTTAAAATTGCATGATGTTTTGTGAAAAGAAATTGATTTTGAAGAAGAAAGGATATTTTCCTCAAGAATTCAATTCAAGTGTTTTATCAAAATTATTTTCCATCTAAGATAATAAAGGGTTCTGTTTCTATCCATATTTTTACATTGATTTGACTATTTTGTGATGGAATTATGTTTATGAATTCCTTTATCTTATATGAATTGATTTATGATGTCATGATGTTTCAAGAATCCCATTTTTGTTACATGTGTTATGCGATGATGTATGTTTCATGATTATGTGGCACACATAAGAAAGGATTCATTATAAGATGGGTGGGACCTATATCTCCCTCCAATGCATTGGGTAATGATTTTATATCTCATGAGATAGACATGGATGGAACGGAAGGTTATTTCGGTTCAGTGATACAGGACTGAAACGAGGAGTGAACTCGGTTCAGAAAGGGACTTTGTCCACTAAGATAGTCTTGGCAATGAGTCTTGACTAACAAGAAATGATTCTCTATGATTATGTGTGTATGCCACTAAGTTTCAGGTTTTAAGTTATGATTATTGGGATTTCATTTCACTTCTATGATTTATCCCATGATATGATATTATGAGCTCTTTTGCAGGTTAAGATTTCCAAAAGCTATGTTCTTATGTATATGATGTGATTGATATTTCTTTTGTTTACCCTTACTGAGCATTTGAGCTCACCCTTTTATGTTTTCTTTTCCCCAGGATATAAAGAAAGGTTTTAGGTAAAAAAAAGGGAAGATCTTTATGGGAGATATTGAAGATCTTTCACCACGATTAGAATATTACGTTCCGAGTTTCCAAAGACACTAAACTATTACGATCCTTGTGTGTGTGTTTTTGATATGTACTAAGTATTCCGCAAATGTAATGTAATGTCCATGTACGTCAAGATACGGGTCTTTACAGTTGGTATCAGAGGAAAGGTTTAGTCAACCTTTGGAAACTAGGATGCGAAAACGTTAGTGAGATCCCTAGAGATATTTCTAAGGTATGTCTAGGGATGTCCCTATGGATAAGTATACGTATAGGTTATAGTAATAGAATTACGATAACGATCGTAGAATTAAACCTAAGATGTTGGATATTGAAGGTACTCCCCCTTTATTATGTTGTTTTCCCTAGCATGATTTTTGCCTCTCACACTATTCTTTTTGGGTTTTAGACGATGGCTGGAACCCGAAGGAACCGTGTTGATCAATGCAATGGACAATGCAATGATTGCCCTCCTGAACAAACAAATGTTATGGGAGATGGAGTGCAAAATCTTATTGCTATACTTACACAAGCTATGAATCATTCTGGACTTCCAAATGAGCAGAGAAGGGAACAATATTCTATTGAGTCCTTCATGAGGCAGCGTCCACCTTCTTTCAGTGGGTCTACTGATCCATTAGTTTCTGAACAATGGATTAGTACTAATGAAAAGATATTTTCAGTTCTTCAATGTTCTGAACATGATAAAGTCATCCTAGCAGTGTATCGTTTGGAAGGAGATGCTGATCAATGGTGGAATCTTATTAAGAATACGAGGCAAAGGGATGAAATTGAGTCTATGGAATGGGATGAGTTCAAGAACTTATTTTTCAATAAGTACTTCCCTCGTATTCTTCGAACAAAGATGGAGAAAGAGTTTCTTGAACTGAAGCAAAGGGACAATGAATCTGTTGGTACCTATGAAGCAAATTTTACAAGACTTGCAAGGTATGCTTCTGGAATTATCATCCAACCTGAAAGTAAAGTTGATCGATTTTTCAGTGGCTTAAAACCAAGTCTTCGAAGGGCATTAGCTATAAGAGACTTCAGTAGCTATGAAGAAATTGTGCGTTGTGCTATCAAGGTAGAAATGGAAGTTGGTGTTACATATCCATCTCATGGTTTTGACAAGAAACGAAAGATGGAGTTCAAGGAGAAATCTCAGAATAATGGTGAAAAGAAGATGAATATTTCCTTATGCACAAAGTGTGGAAAGAAGCATGGTGGAGATTGTCTTAAAGGGACTAGAAAATGTTTTAAGTGTGGAAAAGAAGGTCATCGAGCAGCTGAGTGTCGAAGTAATGGAAAAAGGGTTTCTAATGATGTGAATAAAGCAAACACTGCAGAGAACGCACCGCCAACACTTCAATGCTTCAAGTGCAAGGAAATGGGGCATTATGCTAATAATTGCCCTAATCCAAGGGTTAGTGATGATCAACATGAGCAACCACTGAAGGCAAAGGACAAAGGGAAATCACATGCGATCACTATTGGCAATGTTTGTAAAGACCCGTAAATTTCAAGGAATTTTTTTTTTTTAATTTTCTTTGGAATTTTACAAGAACGCAGTTTCTGACGGCACCTGATACCGAGGCCCGGTGTGCCCGGAATCATTTTCCGAAGTTTTGGCTCGGGTACGTTCAGTGAACGGACGAGCGGGTTTTTCTAACTTTTGAACCGGTGCCCGGAATCGAATTCTGAGGGCACCGATGAAATCGCAGCGCCGGTATTCGCTTAGAAACGCCTCTTCCGGAGTTGCGTTTGCTCGGGTGTGGTTTTTAATTTTCGGGCTTAAGGTTAAGAAATAAAATGATTTTGCGACAACTTTATTTTATTTCGCTTAAGCCACTTGGAAGCCACTTAAAGGCGGTTTGAACTGAGTTGAACTGGATAGGATGCTATCCAGAAATATCCTACCCCTTGGTAGGATATTTGTGAGGTGGGGCCCGCGGTGGGGCCCGCACAAGCCCCGCCGTTTCTTTCCGTTAAGAAACGCATCCGTGAAAACCCGTCTTAATGAAAGTCAACCGACGCGTTTTCTAAATTCTTAACAGACCATTTAATTGGGTGGTTTATTTCGTGAATTAAATGGGTCGTTTCTTTCGTTGAATTAATTCAACGAATTGATGGATCGTTTCTTAATCTTTTTTTTTCAAATTCGTTGGCGTATTAATAAAATAAGACCAACGCTTAACCTCTGGTTATTATGCGCTTGAGAGCTTTTGGGAGATTTTCTTCTTCTTCTTCAAACTCAACGAAGAACGCGAAGAACGTCGTTCTTCAACGAAGAATTTCTCCGCCGAAGAACACGATCCGTCCGCGACGCCGTATCCGCGACGCGACGTACTTCTTCTGCGTCATCTCTTCCGCGACGGTTTTCCGCGACGAACGCCATCGACAACGACTTTTTCTCCGACGTCAAAGGAATCGACACCGATATTCCACGACTCCGTCACCGTGCGACTATCGAGGTAGAGATTCTTGAGTTCGTTGTTCTCTTTATAATTTGACTTTCCTCAAGACTTGACGAGGAACGCCCTTTTTCCGACGAAGAACGCCGCACCGCTCTTCTTCGTCTTTGGTGTCAACGAGAGAGAACACCGCACCTTCCTCGGACAACCTTCGTCGGCGTACGGGGATTCACCAACGACGTGTCACATCGGACGTATCTCTTCGTCAGCGGAATTGACGAACGACTACCGCGACGCCCGATCTCCGCGACGCCGTCTTCCGCGGAACGTAGTCAAATCCTCGAACTTATACCCGAGGTAGGGGATTGTTGTTTCATTCTTAAATTATTCCTTTTCTTGAACATGGATCTGGCATGTCTAACATGAGGCTTGAAATGTTCATGTTGAGTTTTTATTTAACGTGAGGGGGGCCGGACCGCATGAACACGGCCGAACCCCCCTCCAACGTTTTTGTTGATTTTTTTATCTTGCGGGAGGAAGCAAGTGGCGTGGTGCCGTCGCACCACGCGGATGAACGTGCAAATATCTTCGCGATGCCGTCGCACGCTCCATGGTAGAAACAACAGAAACGCGACGCCGTCGCGCCGCGTTGGATGATTATCAAAGCACGGCGAAGGGGCGCGGTGCCGACGCACTGCGCCGGATGACGAACGCCGCGGCCGGTTCCGGGCCGCGGCGGGACGAGAAGACCGCGGCCGGTTCCGGGCCGCGGCGGGACGAGGAGACCGCGGCCGGTTCCGGGCCGCGGCGGAAGAGAAAACCGGCGGCCGGGCCGCCGGCGTCGGAAGCCGAAGGGGGAACCGGAAAGTACCGGTTCCGTTGGAGAAAACCGGCCGGCCAGCTGGCCAGCCGGAAGGCATTAAACCGGGGAATTAATTCCCCGGCCAGCCTGTAAAACCCCCCTCTTTAAGAGGGGGGGCGGATCCATGAAAGGGGGGGGCAAAAGCCCCCCCGGTTCCTCTAATTAAACCGGCCCCCATGTGGGGGGGGGGGGGGCGTTTGTTGCAAAGGCACGGCTCAAAGCCGTGCCGCCTTGTCAAAACCGCGGGGCTGAGCCCCCGCGTGCGCCGCCAACGCGGCCCGCCGCCGCTGCCAACGCGGCCCGCCGCCGCCGCCGCCGCCAACGCGGCCCGCCGCCGCCGCCATCGCGGCCCGCCGCCGCCGCCATCGCGGCCCGCCGCCGCCGCCACCGCGGCCCGCCGCCGCGCCGCCGCCGGCCGCCGCGCCGCCGCCGCCGGCCGCCGCCGCCGGCCACCGCGCCGCCCAGGGGGGGGGGGGGGTCGGGCCGGGTCGGCCCGGACCCGGACCCCCCGTTTCGGACCAGTTTTGGTTTTTCGCTCATAACTTGAGCCTCGGACCTCCGATCGACGAACCGTCAGCGGCAACGCGATCCTTGGATCGAGACGGTCGTTTCGGTATATCGCACTCAAGGTTTCGGATTACTTTGAGTTCGGCCGGGTTGGTTCGTTCACGAAACCAACCGGGCCTTCGGAGCGGAAACACTCATATCTTGAGCCACGAACGTCCGATTGACGCGCCGTCAGTCGCGTTGTGTTCCTCTTAGTGAATCGGATCTTTTGGCATACTCCGCCCGAGGTTTGGACGCAGGTGGAGTACGGTCGAGTTGGTTTTTCCTTAAAAACCAACCGGGCCCCGGAGACGAAAATGCCAATAACTCACAGACCGGGCGTCCGATTGACGCGCCGTCTGTTTCGTTGACTTCCTCTTGATGAGACGGAACTTTTGACATACTCCGCCCGAGTTTTGGATGCAGTCGGAGTATGGCCGGGTTGGATTGTTCCCGAAATCCAACCGGGCCCCTGGAACGGGAAAGCTGATATCTTTCAGACAGGACGTCCGCTTGACGAGCCGTCAGCGGCGTTGGTGGTTACGTTGAGTAACAGTCCCTTTGGGTATACCCTATGGGAGTTCGGGGTGCAGTTGAGATACGACCGGGATTGGTTTCGCTCACGAAACCAACCGGGCCCCTGGGACGAAAAGGCTAATAACTCACAGACCGGGCGTCCGATCGACGCGCCGTCTGTAGCGTTGAGACCCCTGTGACGAGACGGACCTTTGAGACACTTCTTCGCGGGACCTTGTGATACTTGGAGTATCGACCAGTAGCTCGTGGAGCGGACCCGTGGTACTTGACAGTGGTGGTGTGCTTGGATGCAGCAGCAGACCCTTGGCGGTGGAGAGCTTGGTTGTAGCGGCGGACCCGCGATACCCTACGGAGTGTGTGCGCTTGGTTGTAGCGACAGACCCGCGACGGTGGAGACGAGCGTGCAGAGTACGGAGACCGTGTAGCCGGCTGAGACCTGACGACTGCTTGACCGACTCGACTTGGAGTGAGTCGACTAGCCCAGTGGACGGAGCGCCCGGTATTTGGCGGCAGACCCACGGCGGACGGAGCGCCTGGTAGTTGGCAGCAGACCCGCGGTACTCGACAGGAGGAGTACCTCAGCAGGCTATCTGGGTATCGCCCGGTATTTGGCGACAGACCCTCAGCGGACGGAGCGCCCGGTAGTTGGCCGCAAACCCGCAGTACTCGACAGGAGGAGTACCTCAGCAGTCCTAGGTTAGTGAGCGGTAGCCTCAGAGTCGTGACAGGACCACTGTACACTCTAGAGACGGAGCTCTTCAGCAGTTACGGTTTCGATAATGAAAATCCTGGTTTGAGCTGAGACTTTTGACCTTGTGTTTACTTCATGATTGAGATGGGTCACTTGCTAACTTTGGTATATGTATGGGCATATACCCGGGTAGTGGTTATCCATCGATTTCACAATCCTTGTGTTTCCTCATGATTGAGATGGGTTACTTGACAACTTAGGTATATGTATGGGCATATACCTAAGTAGAGTTTATCTGTTGTGATCTTCTTGTGGTTATCCTTGTTGGTTTTAGTGAGACCTTGAGGGTCTCGGGGTCCCTACTGAGTATCGTTATACTCACCCCTGCACGGGCTATGCCCGCACCTCGTTGTGTTGGATGCAGACGACGGACAGTGCTGACAGAAGCCGAAGGTTCGAGGACTTGACGGTACCTGGAGGTGGACTATACGACGAGGCGGTACCCGGAGGTGGACCACTGGGCGGGACATACTCGGAGCGGATGGCGGGACCCGGAGAGCAGAGGAGCTATCTGTACCCACCCTTCAGGTGGGATTTCCAGTGGACATCTCAGCGTAGCAGCTTTACTTTTCAGTTGCTGTTTTTCCTTTCGAGTTGTACTTTACAGTTGGGCTTGTATTTCCGGCCCCTTTTTACTTTTCAGCTCTTCTTTTGTACTTAGTGTTTTACTTCCGCTTGTACTCTGTGGTGCTTGTTTTCTTTATAAAGGCAATGCCTTCCCAGTTATCGGGATTTTACGCCTTTGGTGCTAGTCGCCAGCCCCTGGCCTATGGAAGGCGGGCTTGGGGTAGTCACGGCACGGGCCCCGAGGACGGGTCGTGACAAATTGGTATCAGAGGAGTTCGGTTCTACCGCAGAACTTATAACTCTGATCTTTCTTTCTGTGAAGCGATAGTGTTAAGAGTACCGAGTGTGGTTTTCAGTTCAGGGAGTCCAGTGTTGGTGCGGGCGGCCGACATATCCATACACCAGGACCCTGACAACTGATTTCCGACTTTGTGCACGAAAACACTGATTGCGTGTGTGTTTTCAAAGGTTTTTCCCCTTAAAACAGCTCAAACCAGGTCAGCTCACCAGGTATAATCGTTTGATCGTGTTACGTTGTTTCTTTCAGGATGTCTTTTCTCAGACGATCAGCTAGAGCCCGGAGGGATGAGCGTGCTGACAGTCTGTCGAGCGACGAGGCTTCGGTACAGGGTCCTCTTGCAGTTGAGGCACCAGCGGAGGCACCAGCAGTAGGCGATGAACGACGCTTGAGCGCGCTGCACGAGTTCCAGCGCCAGAGGCCACCCAGGTTCCGGGGAGAGACGGACCTGCAGGCGGCTGAGTTTTGGCTGGAGGCTGTGGTGAGAGTCTTCAGGCTAGTGGGGACGCCGGCAGACTTCATGGTGATCTTTGCTACCAGCCTCCTTCAGGCAGCAGCAGGTAGGTGGTGGAGCCACTTGTTTCAGTTCTGCGATGAGATGAACTTCGCATGGGAAGACTTCGAGACCTTCTTCAGGGTGGAGTTTGTGCCAGTATCTCTACACCCCGAGCGTGTACAGGAGATTCTGCCTTTACCGCGTGATTTTCGATCAGAAGCCGAGTCATCTGTGGGCAGTAGACAGATGATGCAGAGGTCCAGGAGGACCAGACCAGCAGTTGGGCGAACTCGGGTTATAGGACCGGTGGTGCAGGGCACCCGGAGTGGGAACAGAGCTAGCCGTGCAAGGATCAGGTTGTGTTACTCATGCCGCGAAAAGGGACATCTGGCACGTGACTGTCCGACTCCCGATCCGCAGGCTTTGGGAGAGCCACCGAGATAGAGGCAGCGACAAATGCTTGAGCAACAGTAAAGCAGGTGGACAGGGGAGGAACTAGTGGATACGTCTTTTGTACTTCTAGTTCCATGTTGATGTTGCTTTTATGTAGCGTCTTGTATTATGATCTGCAATAATAAAAGACGCTTACTTTTGTGATGTTTTCTTTCCTGTCCTCTTTTGTGATGTTACTAAGAGGTTCCAGTTGACTGTTGGCTTGACCCTCACTTGTGAGACATCTACTGGAGGAGACCGGTTACCACACACTGATGCCGACAGTGTGACTCAACCCTTGGAGGCGAGAGTAACAGTTGGATCTCTTAGTAGTAGCGTCGAGGCCTTACGACGTCATCCTTGGTATGGATTAGTATCATCCATGTTAGGATTGACTGTTTTAGGCAAAGAATGTGGTTCATCCTGGGGATGAGACCAGGTTTCTCTTATCGGCAAAGAAGAAATCTTGCAGCTCTTGTGGGACCAGAAATGGTCCGGGCCACGTCGGAGGAGGTCCATATCATCCAAGAGCGGATGAGGACAACACAGAGCCGGCAGAAGTCATACGCTGACAGGAGGCGGAGGCCACTAGAGTTCGAGGATGGTGACCACATCTTCTTGCGGGTCACACCTCGACGTGGTATTCAGAGATTTGGCCGAGGCGGCAAGTTGTCTCCCCGCTTCATCGGGCCTTTCCAGATCCTCAGCAGGGTTGGCAAGGTGGCTTATCGCCTGGCTCTGCCACCTCAGTTGCACCGGGTGCACGACGTCTTCCACGTATCCCAGCTGAGGAGATACGTGCTCGACCCCCCTTCGCATATCATCGACCATGAGGAGCTAGACGGTGGCGATGAGTGTCTTATACGGAGGTTCCTGTGGGGATCGAGGATCGACAGGAACGGATCCTAGGAGGATGGTCGATTCCTCTTGTGCAATTTCTTTGGCAGCGCGGGAACCTCCAGGTGAGCACATGGGAGCGGAAGGCTCAGATGCGTGCTCAGTACCGCTTTGTTTCCCTAAGTTTGTGGTGAAGCTTTACGGGGACGTAAAGCCCTGTGGTGGGAGTAATGTAAAGACCCGTAAATTTCAAGGAATTTTTTTTTTCTTAATTTTCTTTGGAATTTTACAAGAACGCAGTTTCTGACGGCACCTGATTCCGAGGCCCGGTGTGCCCGGAATCATTTTCCGAAGTTTTGGCTCGGGTACGTTCAGTGAACGGACGAGCGGGTTTTTCTAACTTTTGAACCGGTGCCCGGAATCAAATTCTGAGGGCACCGATGAAATCGCAGCGCCGGTATTCGCTTAGAAACGCCTCTTCCGGAGTTGCGTTTGCTCGGGTGTGGTTTTTAATTTTCGGGCTTAAGGTTAAGAAATAAAATGATTTTGCGACAACTTTATTTTATTTCGCTTAAGCCACTTGGAAGCCACTTAAAGGCGGTTTGAACTGAGTTGAACTGGATAGGATGCTATCCAGAAATATCCTACCCCTTGGTAGGATATTTGTGAGGTGGGGCCCGCACGAGCCCCGCCGTTTCTTTCCGTTAAGAAACGCATCCGTGAAAACCCGTCTTAATGAAAGTCAACCGACGCGTTTTCTAAATTCTTAACAGACCATTTAATTGGGCGGTTTATTTCGTGAATTAAATGGGTCGTTTATTTCGTTGAATTAATTCAACGAATTGATGGATCGTTTCTTAATCTTTTTTTTTCAAATTCGTTGGCGTATTAATAAAATAAGACCAACGCTTAACCTCTGGTTATTATGCGCTTGAGAGCTTTTGGGAGATTTTCTTCTTCTTCTTCAAACTCAACGAAGAACGCGAAGAACGTCGTTCTTCAACGAAGAACTTCTCCGCCGAAGAACACGATCCGTCCGCGACGCCGTATCCGCGACGCGACGTACTTCTTCTGCGTCATCTCTTCCGCGACGGTTTTCCGCGACGAACGCCATCGACAACGACTTTTTCTCCGACGTCAAAGGAATCGACACCGATATTCCACGACTCCGTCACCGTGCGACTATCGAGGTAGAGATTCTTGAGTTCGTTGTTCTCTTTATAATTTGACTTTCCTCAAGACTTGACGAGGAACGCCCTTTTTCCGACGAAGAACGCCGCACCGCTCTTCTTCGTCTTTGGTGTCAACGAGAGAGAACACCGCACCTTCCTCGGACAACCTTCGTCGGCGTACGGGGATTCACCAACGACGTGTCACATCGGACGTATCTCTTCGTCAGCGGAATTGACGAACGACTACCGCGACGCCCGATCTCCGCGACGCCGTCTTCCGCGGAACGTAGTCAAATCCTCGAACTTATACCCGAGGTAGGGGATTGTTGTTTCATTCTTAAATTATTCCTTTTCTTGAACATGGATCTGGCATGTCTAACATGAGGCTTGAAATGTTCATGTTGAGTTTTTATTTAACGTGAGGGGGGCCGGACCGCATGAACACGGCCGAACCCCCCTCCAACGTTTTTGTTGATTTTTTTATCTTGCGGGAGGAAGCAAGTGGCGTGGTGCCGTCGCACCACGCGGATGAACGTGCAAATATCTTCGCGATGCCGTCGCACGCTCCATGGTAGAAACAACAGAAACGCGACGCCGTCGCGCCGCGTTGGATGATTATCAAAGCACGGCGAAGGGGCGCGGTGCCGACGCACCGCGCCGGATGACGAACGCCGCGGCCGGTTCCGGGCCGCGGCGGGACGAGAAGACCGCGGCCGGTTCCGGGCCGCGGCGGGACGAGGAGACCGCGGCCGGTTCCGGGCCGCGGCGGAAGAGAAAACCGGCGGCCGGGCCGCCGGCGTCGGAAGCCGAAGGGGGAACCGGAAAGTACCGGTTCCGTTGGAGAAAACCGGCCGGCCAGCTGGCCGGCCGGAAGGCATTAAACCGGGGAATTAATTCCCCGGCCAGCCTGTAAAACCCCCCTCTTTAAGAGGGGGGGCGGATCCATGAAAGGGGGGGCAAAAGCCCCCCCGGTTCCTCTAATTAAACCGGCCCCCACGTGGGGGGGGGGGGGGGCGTTTGTTGCAAAGGCACGGCTCAAAGCCGTGCCGCCTTGTCAAAACCGCGGGGCTGAGCCCCCGCGTGCGCCGCCAACGCGGCCCGCCGCCGCTGCCAACGCGGCCCGCCGCCGCCGCCGCCGCCAACGCGGCCCGCCGCCGCCGCCATCGCGGCCCGCCGCCGCCGCCATCGCGGCCCGCCGCCGCCGCCATCGCGGCCCGCCGCCGCCGCCACCGCGGCTCGCCGCCGCGCCGCCGCCGGCCGCCGCGCCGCCGCCGGCCGCCGCCGCCGGCCACCGCGCCGCCCAGGGGGGGGGTCGGGCCGGGTCGGCCCGGACCCGGACCCCCCGTTTCGGACCAGTTTTGGTTTTTCGCTCATAACTTGAGCCTCGGACCTCCGATCGACGAACCGTCAGCGGCAACGCGATCCTTGGATCGAGACGGTCGTTTCGGTATATCGCACTCAAGGTTTCGGATTACTTTGAGTTCGGCCGGGTTGGTTCGTTCACGAAACCAACCGGGCCTTCGGAGCGGAAACGCTCATATCTTGAGCCACGAACGTCCGATTGACGCGCCGTCAGTCGCGTTGTGTTCCTCTTAGTGAATCAGATCTTTTGGCATACTCCGCCCGAGGTTTGGACGCAGGTGGAGTACGGTCGAGTTGGTTTTTCCTTAAAAACCAACCGGGCCCCGGAGATGAAAATGCCAATGACTCACAGACCGGGCGTCCGATTGACGCGCCGTCTGTTTCGTTGACTTCCTCTTGATGAGACGGAACTTTTGACATACTCCGCCCGAGTTTTGGATGCAGTCGGAGTATGGACGGGTTGGATTGTTCCCGAAATCCAACCGGGCCCCTGGAACGGGAAAGCTGATATCTTTCAGACAGGACGTCCGCTTGACGAGCCGTCAGCGGCGTTGGTGGTTACGTTGAGTAACGGTCCCTTTGGGTATACCCTATGGGAGTTCGGGGTGCAGTTGAGATACGGCCGGGATTGGTTTCGCTCACGAAACCAACCGGGCCCCTGGGACGAAAAGGCTAATAACTCACAGACCGGGCGTCCGATCGACGCGCCGTCTGTAGCGTTGAGACCCCTGTGACGAGACGGACCTTTGAGACACTTCTTCGCGGGACCTTGTGATACTTGGAGTATCGACCAGTAGCTCGTGGAGCGGACCCGTGGTACTTGACAGTGGTGGTGTGCTTGGATGCAGCAGCAGACCCTTGGCGGTGGAGAGCTTGGTTGTAGCGGCGGACCCGCGATACCCTACGGAGTGTGTGCGCTTGGTTGTAGCGACAGACCCGCGACGGTGGAGACGAGCGTGCAGAGTACGGAGACCGTGTAGCCGGCTGAGACCTGACGACTGCTTGACCGACTCGACTTGGAGTGAGTCGACTAGCCCAGTGGACGGAGCGCCCGGTATTTGGCGGCAGACCCACGGCGGACGGAGCGCCTGGTAGTTGGCAGCAGACCCGCGGTACTCGACAGGAGGAGTACCTCAGCAGGCTATCTGGGTAGCGCCCGGTATTTGGCGACAGACCCTCAGCGGACGGAGCGCCCGGTAGTTGGCCGCAAACCCGCAGTACTCGACAGGAGGAGTACCTCAGCAGTCCTAGGTTAGTGAGCGGCAGCCTCGGAGTCGTGACAGGACCACTGTACACTCTAGAGACGGAGCTCTTCAGCAGTTACGGTTTCGATAATGAAAATCCTGGTTTGAGCTGAGACTTTTGACCTTGTGTTTACTTCATGATTGAGATGGGTCACTTGCTAACTTTGGTATATGTATGGGCATATACCCGGGTAGTGGTTATCCGTCGATTTCACAATCCTTGTGTTTCCTCATGATTGAGATGGGTTACTTGACAACTTAGGTATATGTATGGGCATATACCTAAGTAGAGTTTATCTGTTGTGATCTTCTTGTGGTTATCCTTGTTGGTTTTAGTGAGACCTTGAGGGTCTCGGGGTCCCTACTGAGTATCGTTATACTCACCCCTGCACGGGCTATGCCCGCACCTCGTTGTGTTGGATGCAGACGACGGACAGTGCTGACAGAAGCCGAAGGTTCGAGGACTTGACGGTACCTGGAGGTGGACTATACGACGAGGCGGTACCCGGAGGTGGACCACTGGGCGGGACATACTCGGAGCGGATGGCGGGACCCGGAGAGCAGAGGAGCTATCTGTACCCACCCTTCAGGTGGGATTTCCAGTGGACATCTCAGCGTAGCAGCTTTACTTTTCAGTTGCTGTTTTTCCTTTCGAGTTGTACTTTACAGTTGGGCTTGTATTTCCGACCCCTTTTTACTTTTCAGCTCTTCTTTTGTACTTAGTGTTTTACTTCCGCTTGTACTCTGTGGTGCTTGTTTTCTTTATAAAGGCAATGCCTTCCCAGTTATCGGGATTTTACGCCTTTGGTGCTAGTCGCCAGCCCCTGGCCTATGGAAGGCGGGCTTGGGGTAGTCACGGCACGGGCCCCGAGGACGGGTCGTGACAATGTTGAATATAACAACGATGTGGTGGAATGATTAAGTGTTTATGTAATGGGATTCCAAAATAATGTTGTATCATTGAGTATTGCAATATTTATTGACGTGGTATTCAAAGTGATTGAGATATTTTTTGGAAATAAGATGATATGCGCATAATGAAGACGAGAAAATGAAATGTTTAATAGTATTCATGAGCTCATGATTGATATAAGGACTAAGTGATATCATGGTTTGAGTATATAGAATTTTGAGGATTTTGGTATGTGGAAAGTGTTAACTTTTAACTGCATTCAAGTTTTCACTAAGGTTCAATGGGTATTCAAGAGTATACATGATTAAGGACTTTGAATGTTTGGAATGTGACCAACAAAACATATCTTATGATATATGGGGATCAACGATGACATTAAATCTCTGGTAATTGTTTTCACTATGTTATGAGAGTAGACTGCAGTATTATGAATAAGCCTAAAGATTGGAATGGATTGTGTTGGACGTAAGTTAGTATTGTTTAAGGATAGAAATTTTTTTTTTCGATATTATTGATGGGATGTTATAGTAATATAGTTTTGGAAAAAGGACAACCTGCAGGACGGGCGACAGCCCATCGCTTCGGACAAGGCTGTAGGAATCGAACCCACAACCGAAGTGCGACTGGCCTTTATCGCCTACCACTGGCCTACAGGAAGTCCCTGTTTAGTAGAAACTAGTTTTATTATATTAAGCAGTATGATATATGAAGTATAAGTCCATTTTAGGAACTATATATGATTAATCTCACTATAGAATGACTTATGTATATTTAATAACTTTTGCTTACCTTTTGTTTGAGACAGATGGAATGACCCGTCATTCTATCACATGATCTACTAACACCTCAAGAATAACAAATTCAACTTCATTTATTTAAGAGAAGAAGTGGAAATTGTTCAAGGCACAAACAACATTGATATTGTATCAAAATAAAGTAAGTATTTATTCTAATTCAAATTTTCAACTTTAGGGAAATGATCTTGAAAACCAAAAATGTTGTCCTAGTGATCTTATACCTGATGAATCAGATGGTACCTTAGATCGTCACAAATTTATGGATTTGTGATTACTGGATTTTCCATAGCCATGTTCTCTACCACTCTCCATCAGAACATGATGGTAAGATTTCTCTTCCATATCCATATTTTCACCTATGTGGAAACCCAGTGATTAGTTTATTTGGGTAATCGTTACATTTTATACTTTTGTTTTTAAAGCCAAATTTTGGTATTCCCTTTTACGATGTGGGTTTCTATTAAAGAAACTTTCAAATAGTAAACCATTTATAACCCCGACGAATTTCGAGGGCGAAATTCATTTTAAGGGGGGTAGAATGTAACAGCCCAAGATTTTATAAAAAAATATTCTTTTTAATTTTATTAATGTCTTGTGTTGTACGCTACACCAAAAGGAGCTTGCACAACACACATCCTTGACTTGACTTGCATTACACGCAATCGCGACCTTCCTCGATAGCGTGTGTAGTACGCAATACCGAGTTTCACTAAACAACGATATGCTATAAAAATATTATTAAAACTAGCCGTTATGAATAGTAATAACCACTTTTTGAAATCCAGTAAATCTTATTTTTCAAAATGAACTTTATTTTTGGATTCGGAGTATCGAATTTAGCCTAAGGTGAAATTTTGGTACTCTTCGGATAACTTTCATATTCTGATGAATAGTGAAAATTACTAAATTATAATTAAAAACAACTTTTTTAATCGAAATAATTAATAGTGATAAATCATTAATTTGAGTGGTTTTAAAGTATATTTAGAATATATTTTTACAATTTAATACAATGTTGGTCATTGGATGTAGTTTCACATTTAAACTAGACATAAACAAGTGTCAATCTTTTGATAGATATTGTTTCTTAAAAACACGCTATTTGTTTTAACAGCGGGATTTAATTATAAAATTAATTAATGCAACTTTTATGTTATGAATTTGGTAAAATAGACTTCATTTTTGAATTCGGAATATGAAATATAGCTTGGGATGAAATTTTGGCATTGTTCTGAAAAACATCAATTTTTGATGAATAGTGAAACTACTAAGTGGTAGGTTAAAAACTGAATTTTGCATAAAACTTAATTTTACCACTTCTGTGAATGGAATTTCGAAAATCCGAGAGACACAGTTAATATCAAGGACTAAAATGTGGTTCAATGAGATGAAAATAATTTTTTGGTGAATAGTAACTTTTTACTTTTTTTACCACGGTTAATAGTAAATAGGGTAACTAAGGGTAAATATGATATTAATATTACCCTAACACATGTCCTAATTCTATTGGACAAGTGTAATTCGACCAAAAACAAACTTAGGAATAAAATATGACCATTTAGGCCCACTTGGATTAGATTAGGACATTTATTATTAATTTATTTAAAGAAGGGTTAAAATAGTTAAAATCAAAGTTTAATAAGTAAATCATTTTTAATATGGGGTTCTACATAAGATAAATTCGACTATAAATATTCATTAGAAATCTAAAAGGATTTCCTACATGATGGTATTTTATTTGTAATTTTTAGACATCATATAATATAATTTATTTATGACACAAAGATGATGCATTAATTATCTTATTAATGAAATATTGACATAATTGATAATATAAATACCAAAATAAATGTAATTTAAGACTTTTTATGAATTCCACTAATTTTATAGGTTACTATGATATATTAGTGTTGATTTAATCAACTTGGTTCGAACATATAATTCTGTTATGACTTTCACAAAAATCATATATCAAATAGTGTCAAAATTGACACAAAATAGTTTTTAAATTAAATATTATATTATTAATTGTTATTTTATTCCTAAAAATCTAAGGTTCGTCCAAATGACTTAGATAAGGATATATGTATTAATAATATACAATTTGGGGTTCGTTTGGCATGTTATAGTAAGTTTATTAACCATATAGTGAAAGAAAACAAAAAGACACGGTAAAAGTTAAATTATTTAACTTAGAGTTAAATTTAATTGATAAGGTTAAAATAATATCCTAAACTTGTCTAAATTCTATTGGTTGATAGGATTTCGACCCATCCCCACTTTAGCTTTGAAATAATACCCTTTGGAACCATTATAAACCGATTTTGACTTTAATATAAAATAATATTTTGAGATATTCCTAAGTTGCCCCTCTCCTCCCCTATAAAAGGACACCTCCTCCCCCTCCTCCTCACACCAATTTGAGCACTCAAGCTCGGCCAACCCCTGCCAATTTCTCCTCTCCACTTCCCTAGCAACATCCTAGAGGTTCTGGTATTCCTCAAAGACCAATTTTAGTTCCCTAAGAGGAGGTCTCAAAGAGGCGCTTCAAAGAAGAGGTAATTACCGTTACCAATTCTTTCATCTTTATTTCTTCTTCCACTTCTTCTTATTAGGTTGTTTAATTATGAAGTAATAACATCAGTATCAATCATATACTGATATGTTATTATAAGTATGAAACAACCCTATTTCACCATCTATCCATCCTACGGAAAAAGAAATCACCGCGCGTGCGTACGTACGGAATACCGTCTCCACGCCGTGGTGTAATCTATTTTCCACCACCACCTTACATGGATGGGTATAATGGTGTAAAGAATAACTATACATAGTTATTACAACATCATATTGATTCTGATATATTGTATAATACACTCCAATTCAATTCAATATTTATAGAAATGATATCATCGCCCGTGCGTACGTACGGAATACTGTCTCCACGACGCGATGAGATTCATTCTCCATGTTAACCATTTAAGAATGATTATAATGTATATAAAAGAAATAATAATGAAATATATGACATTATAAAGCTACTGGATTTATGTATATATATACATATGTATGTCATCTACTTACTTCCATTTCAAGACAATAAGGAAAGGAAAACAGCGTTCATGCGTACGTACGGACTACCGTCTCCATGAACGGTGTTTTTCATTTTATTTATCTACCAATTATATATATATATATACTGAATATATATGATATATAAATCATATTTTATATTCTGGAAGTAAGTAAATCATGATATAAGTAATAATGATGTCAAGAACAACAAGTCAAAACACCTACGATAAATGAAACGATTTTACCCAAAACGCTTCTTTAACATGGAATTTACAAAAGAACGGGTAATATAATGTCATAAGTGAACCATATATGATATAATAACTATGAATATGATTCTGTAATAAGTCAATAACATGATTTAAATCATTATACAGGAGGTTCGGACACTTACAAAGCAAGTCGGACCTAAGGTAAGGGAAATATCACAATCTCATTTTTATCCGAGATTGTTTATTCGTAAGTATTTACTAGGGTGTATTTTATCATCCACATCCATGTTCCCTCAATATGTAATATTGTTTCCATCCACTTGCAATAGTTTAAATCCAATTTTTACCCTTCGGTGAGTTTTTAGTAAAGAATATGAAAGGAATCTTTTGTCACTTTTTCGTACGAGGTACTTTTTGACTTTTCCGACAAAAGTACGAAGAATGTTTTTTTAACTTATACAGCACGAACGGATTTCTACTGTTTTATAAAGCCTTATTTTCATGAAGCTTCCTCTAAAATATTTCATGACTATTTTCAATAAAATCTCTTTCTTTTAAAATTGCATGATGTTTTGTGAAAAGAAATTGATTTTGAAGAAGAAAGGATATTTTCCTCAAGAATTCAATTCAAGTGTTTTATCAAAATTATTTTCCATCTAAGATAATAAAGGGTTCTGTTTCTATCCATATTTTTACATTGATTTGACTATTTTGTGATGGAATTATGTTTATGAATTCCTTTATCTTATATGAATTGATTTATGATGTCATGATGTTTCAAGAATCCCATTTTTGTTACATGTGTTATGCGATGATGTATGTTTCATGATTATGTGGCACACATAAGAAAGGATTCATTATAAGATGGGTGGGACCTATATCTCCCTCCAATGCATTGGGTAATGATTTTATATCTCATGAGATAGACATGGCTGGAACGGAAGGTTATTTCGGTTCAGTGATACAGGACTGAAACGAGGAGTGAACTCGGTTCAGAAAGGGACTTTGTCCACTAAGATAGTCTTGGCAATGAGTCTTGACTAACAAGAAATGATTCTCTATGATTATGTGTGTATGCCACTAAGTTTCAGGTTTTAAGTTATGATTATTGGGATTTCATTTCACTTCTATGATTTATCCCATGATATGATATTATGAGCTCTTTTGCAGGTTAAGATTTCCAAAAGCTATGTTCTTATGTATATGATGTGATTGATATTTCTTTTGTTTACCCTTACTGAGCATTTGAGCTCACCCTTTTATGTTTTCTTTTCCCCAGGATATAAAGAAAGGTTTTAGGTAAAAAAAAGGGAAGATCTTTATGGGAGATATTGAAGATCTTTCACCACGATTAGAATATTACGTTCCGAGTTTCCAAAGACACTAAACTATTACGATCCTTGTGTGTGTGTTTTTGATATGTACTAAGTATTCCGCAAATGTAATGTAATGTCCATGTACGTCAAGATACGGGTCTTTACACTATCACTATCACACACCTCACAATTAGGTAATATGAGGGTGTTACAGGGGTTATGTTTCAATTCAATAGTCACTTATTTTATAATCGACTTTTATACATAATTTTTTTGTTCCATCATTTCCGTTTTGAGTTTAGTTTTTCTTAAAAATATGACGAATTTGATAAATTGATTTTTCGGATAGAAATTTTACTTTTTAGAAAAGATATAGTTATTATAATAGAATAATTTATTATTAATAATGTTTATTTTAATTAAATATTATGATTAAAATAGTCTTATTTAAATTTAAATGATAAAATATTTTTTTTCAAGTGTCAGAAATTTCACTATGCATTTTACTATGCATTTTATATCAGTTGTTAATTTTAATAAATAAGATTTTTTATATTTAAAAGTTAAATTTATCATACTTATAGAATTATTATGATAAAATAAACATCTTTTTTTAAATCATCATGTTGAAATTAGGTTAGGGTGAATTTATGAGAATTTTCTAAAATATTTTTTTTCGGTGAATAGTAAAAATATAGTTTTGAGTTTTCAATATGTTTAATGAAATAGTAATGATGTAATAAGTAATATAAAATTATGGTAGAATATTTTATATTAAAATATTATATTAGGTGTCCCAAGTGGCCAATACCACAGGCAAGCCCATGGTTTTGTAAATACCACTACTAAGGTGTCCAAGGAAATTAATAAAAAACTCCCTCTCTTTTGCTATAAATACCCACCCATTTATTCATTTAATTTCATTAAAAATTCATAATCCATGAAGATATGATAGTATTACCTCTCAATTAGTCCTCCTAAGGTTTATTCAATCCTCCAAGGTCCCAATATTTTAGTTTTAGGAGTCACTATTCGAGGTAAGGGAAATCTCAACTTCTCTTTTCCTTTCAAGTTCCCTCTTTATGTGGTATGTATTTAAAATTTACATAATATGTTCTTCTATATATTTTATTTTATACCTTTACTTTATTAATAATATTTAATTAATGGTAGACCATTTTCCCCTCTATTTTTAATGTTTTCTAAAACCACGTTTCTTACACATTATGCTGCTGAATTTCCTCTCAAAATTTATCTATTTTTCTAAATAAATTATCTTATTTTCTTTATTTGAATACCCAAACCTCTTTATTTTATAGGGTTATTCAAAAAGATATAAAAATTATTTATTTTATTCTATAATTGACATATATAAAACCTTGATTCCCTTTCCATGGGTTATAAATGACATAATGATCATGTTTTCAAGAACTTTTTAAAACGCCATTATTTTGATATGAAAACCATTTATTTTATTCCCCATGGGTTATTTATGAAATGTTTTATTATGATATATATGGCTAAAATTAATTAATACATATTAAGGGTGCACACTGATAGCTCTCCAATTCATTGGGTAAAGAATTTAATCTCTAGAGATGACATGTTTTATGATACCTAACCTTGGTAATTTTTATGACACCTCATTAAAAAACCTTAGAGATATGATTATAAATGTCTAAATTAAATATTGTAGCCACATTTAAAAGTTATGATTCATGTTATTTTATTTATTATATTCCTCATGTTATCTTTTTTCATTCCATAATGATATTCCTCAAGTCCTTATCAATATTTCTCAAGCCCACAAGTAAACTATTTCACTTGTTTTCACTCACTAAGACTTATTATCACCCTTTCCTTTGGTGTATATCCCCAGGTTATGAGATTAAATAAATTTAATTTGTATGAACTTTTAATAAGATTTTCAAGTGTAATAGAGTATTTTTTTAAGTTTTCATGTAATATGTAACTAATTTCCAAGATACTAAACCTAAAAGATCTTCCGAATTTCTAAAAGATCCTCTATTTGTACAATGTAATGAAAAGTTATGTAATAAAAAGAAGGTATGACATAGTTCTCCCCACCATATGGATTGACCTTATACCTCTACAAGAGTTCCACCTCAATAGGTTCCACCTTCAATATACATGTATCACTCTTCCTGAGACACACCAACCTGACACCTATACCAAGGATAAAGATCAAATTGATCATGCCATGACATCTAAATACATCCATGAACATAATAACTTAACACTGGGACCTAACCATTCTCACTAAAAGATTTGGGTCATCCAACTTTCAAACATCCACAAAAATTTGGTCACCTCACTCCAAGAGGAACCGCCAAACAGAACGTTCCATGGTCCCATGATTCTCTACCAATCATCCATAAACCAAAATTTCCTCATATCACTACCTCCATTATGTCACTCAAGCATATACAATCCCCAAAGGATTCTCAATGGAACTAGAAATTTCCTATTACATCAATTCAAGTATAGCAGGATCAATGAATACACTAGCTTTATTCTATTACAACCAATGGGTACTCACTCTTGCACCACCTAGCCTTTTAGAAACCTAGGGGTCACATGCTTCACTATGACCAAACTGAAAAAACCAACTCAAAAACCCATGAGTTGAGCATTACCATTCCTAGTCTCATGCACCCAACCAAAAGACCAACCATCCTCCTAACATGTTGATTTAACTCACCAGAGGAATCCTAGATGACTTCGTATAATAATCTTGACACCTTGAATATATCAAGGCTAAGAACATGACCACCCATCATCTCGGGTGTTGTTCATATGATCTAAGTATTTACCTATGCTACCATCGTGTAGTAAAAGTGTATATAAAACTAATAGGGTCAAGTATCTGAATGATCCTACCCTTTGAAACCTACCTAAACACAAGTCACTAAAATTTAGCGTGCTCAACCATAACTCCATAAAAATTAGGAAAAACTGAACATGCACCAATCACATAAACAATTCATTTACCCAAGACTTATGTATCTAAATGCATTCAAAATAATGATCTAACCCCCTTGTAGGTTACCCTTAGATATCTATAGGAAAGAAATCATTAAAAAATTTCAAGTCACATATAAAATGTCACCAGGTCCTCCCACCTATTCCATCAATCAAGGTCTCACTAAAACCACAACTCACAGGATGACACTCACTCCCAGCTCAAGGTCACATGGTATCTAATGTTCCAAGACACCACTCTAGGGTTCCCACACACAAGCCCATGTCAAATTGATTCTACCCACTTTGGGTTCTGACACAGACCACAAGGTATGATAGGTCTCCACTACCCATGAAAAATCAATATGAAATTGAAAGGTCATAGCTCAATCCAAAATGCAATGGTGTTGCATTCACTATGAAATACACCACACATCTAGAAAGTCTTTCTAAACCAAACTCTTTCTCTAGACCCAACCAACCTTACTGGGGCCAACATTACTCAGGGTGACCACCCCCAAAGGGTCTATCTCAATGCACATACCAAGACCTCATAACCTAGACACTCTCAACCACCCCCAAAAGTCCACTCACAAGGTTAAACCATGTATACAAGAGTTCCAAACACCATATTCATGGGTTCACATAATCTTTTTTTATGAGGTATTTATCATTACCACACAACCATAAAATAAAAATTTTAACCATATTTAAATTTCTTTTATTCTCAAAACTCACACTTTAAAACTTATAATTTAAAAAGGTTTGAAAACCCACCACTTTATAAAACTCACATTTTAAATTCTCAAAGCTCATAGGATTCATGTAATAACCTAAATATTCTTTTCAGGTATTTTTTTCTTTTATGGTATTTTTGAGAAAAAGAAGAGTTTCTGGAAATTTTTGAAGTATACGCCATGTACTTTATGAGTACACGTTGTGTAATTAGTTACCGAGGGTAGCCATGTGCTGTATGTGTAACGACCACACACACGGTTGTGTGTGGTGACCTGGAGACCGCCTAAAGAAAACAAAAATAGAAAAAATACCTATTACCACGGTTGAAAACCATGGAAATAGGCCCCAAAACCGTGGAAATAGGCTACAAACACAGTTTTGGACAACCGTGGCCGCTATCGCCGTGGCAGTAGGTCCCATCCTATTGCCACAATTTTAACCATTGCAATAGCTGCCTATAGCCACGATTTTGAAAACCGTGGAAATAGGTCTTAAAAACTACCACAGTGGCAGTTGACCTATGACCACGGTTTAAACTGTGTCTATAGGAAGATATTGCCATAGTTTTAATCATGGATATAGCCTTGGTAAACCGTGGCAATAGCCTAAATACAAAATGTCACCAGCAGGTTTCGATCCCTGCACCTTTTCTCTATGAACCAGAGTACTTAACACTACACCAAGCGACATTATGGGTATATATATATATATATTATGATATATATATTAATATAAACTATGGAAATATCCTCAAAACTATGGCGTTAGGTATTCCCGCCAAAGCGTGGGAACCCTATTGCCACGGTTTTGAAAAACCGTGGCAATAGGCCATTGAAAAAAGTGGCCTATATCCATGGTTCTAAAAACGCGACTATAGGCCACAGAACCGTGGCTATAACCACTACCTATTTCCACGATTCTAAAAAGCATGGCCATAGGCCATGATAACGGGCCTATTTCCACGGTTTTAAAACTGTGGAAATAGGCCACAAAAACAATGTCTATAACCACCTATAGCCACGATTTTAAAACCGTGGCTATAGGTCCATGGTAGTAGCCTCATTTTCTAGTTTTGGGAGTACAAAAACGGAAAGTACACACCGTGTACTTCTAAAGTACACGCTGTGTATTTTCTTTTTTTTCATTAAACATACCGAGTTCGTGTCTAATCACCGAACCAGAGAGAACCCGTATGACCGTGAATCTTCTCTGAGCCCCTAAGTGAGTGTCTTTTCTCCAAATCAACCACCATCGATTTCGTTGGGATCACCTTAGTAAGCTCTTCCTTCTTCTAGAGCTTCATTTCCCGATTCCTCCTCTTTCTCAAGTAATCCTCAGTTGAACGTTTTGGACATTTTTGTAGATCTATGGTGTTCTTGGGTGATTCAAGGCTTGAGGTTCACGTATAGAGATCTCCCAACACTAAGGTAGGTGGTTTGTGCCTTTCCGTTGAAAGTCTTTAAGTAATATGTGCAATTTTGTCTGATACCCTTGAATGGGGGTATTGCATGTTTACCGTTTAAAACCTGTTAATTGCCTGCTATGCTGGTATGTGTGAGTAGAGGTTAATTGGATGTGAATAGGGTTGATTGATATGATTTAGATGTGTTGCCATGCATGTTCTGTTTACGACCATTTGGTCCTGTTTAGCCCGTAAGGATTTATTTATGTTTTCCCATACCTAATACTATAGGATGGAGTGATTATTTTATCTGAAATGATTGATATAATGTAGAATATTTAGACAAGTAGTTCTTGAGGTTTACTTTGTCCGTGTTGCATTGATATGTTTGTTTGACTTACACAGGGCCGTGAGAACCTGGTGTAATAGACTATAAGGGGAATTGACCGTGTGAGCTTCCTCAGAGAGTCTTAAATCACTTTTGACTATAAGGGGAATTGACCGTGTGAGCTTCCTCATATAGTCTTTAACCACTTTTGACTATAAGGGTAGTTGACCATGTGAGATTCCCCAGAGAGTCTTTAACCACTTTTGACTATAAGGGGAATTGACCGTGTGAGCTTCCTCAGAGAGTCTTTAATCACTTCTGACTATATGGGGAATTAAGTGTGGGTGATTCCTCATAGAGTCTTTGTTATATCCTTATAACTAAACCAGAGGGGATAAGATATGCATACTTCCCAGAGGGTTACCTTCTTTGATTAGCTGCTTACTTGATATGTGAAATTGAATGCTTTGAAATTGTGGAATTGTTAACTGCTGAGTACTTCCTTGTTTACTGCTATTTTACTTATTTCCTGCTATATATATTCATTGATTGTTAGGAATAGATCTTTTAGTGGTTTCCTAATGGGGTTTGTCTCACACCCTTTTTGGTTCATGCTTTTGGGCCCAAACAGATTATATTGTTGCAGGTATAGATAAGGGCAAGCGCCCTTCTACTTTTGGTACTTGACTGCTTGGAGCTGGGGAGCATGGGACCAAGCTTTGGCTTGCGATGCTGTGGAGCTATTTACTATTTTTCTTTTACTTTGGTTTAGTAATGAATTTTCTGCATTGTGATGTGTTTGGATGCTTTCTTAGACATATGTATCATGCATAATTTATATATGTGCTCCAGCTGTTTATTTCTTCAGTCTTCCACTGTTTACTATTATTGGAATATTACTGCTTCTGCTATTGTATATCTATTTTACTTCCGCTGTGTTACTCTGCCAATGAGGGAATAATTTCCCCACTATCACACCCAAAGCCCTCACTACTAGTTGGCATCCTCTTGCTTTTGGGGAAATGCGCTTGAGGCCATGTGACCAACCGGGTACGGGGCGTCTCTGGGCGGCTCCCGGAACCGGGACGTTACAAAGTGGTATCATAGGAATTATTTTCTTCTTGATTTACTATTTGGAGCGTATATTCAGGGATAGGATGGAATAGGTACTTGGTAATAAGCTGTGCTTGGGAGTAGCTAACCCGTGTATAGGGAAAAGCCAATCTACCTCGTTTATTGAAACTTTTCTGGTTTTTCAATTTTACGGTTAATTTGATTTCACTATTGGGTGAATCACATGTATTGTGCTATTATTGTTGATGATGTTGTGGTTTTATTTCTGTTTCAACCTGATGGGATGCGGGTATTCCATCTCATGCATCATATAGGCACTTGTTAGAAATCACATGTCATGCATTCTTACCATGCCATTTAGGGTGTATTAGCGATTGCATGTTGTTGTGATAGGTGTTGTTCTAGGTATGTATGTTTTTGTGATAAATGCCTTGATAGTATACCTGCTATTTGATATAGTATTAAATTGTGTATGGTTTTGTTTGAAAGAATGCCAAACTTTGGTTCTTGAGGTGTTATGGGACCTCATGGACCAGAATTTAGTGGATCAGTGCACTATTATGCTTGTTTATAACATGTATAAGATGCCAATATTTGATTTTCGGGGAGTATGGGCCCTCACGGATCAAAATTTGGCACTTAAGGGACTGTTTCAGTGTTTTTATGGGTTCCGGAGTAGTTTCTAAGGCTTACTGTTCGGAAAAACCCAGAATACACGTCCTATAGTTTTGGCTACATGCCACGTGTTCTTCTGTTCGGGAAGAAACTATTTTTTCTTAAGTACACACCGTGTACTATATGCACATTTCATATAGTCTCTAACCATGTCATAGGCTATGTGGGTAGAGACACGGGATAGAGAAATTTCTTGTGGGAACACGTTGTGTACCAGTTGTACATGATGTGTTGTGTTGACCCTGTGTCTGCTCATGTGACTAACGACACAGACAGATAAAAACTTAAGCTATACATGCCGTGTCAGTTTTGAACACGCCGTGTAGTGTGATCCTTAAATACATCTGTGTAACTAACAACATAGGTCGGTGAAATCCTCCAAGTTCATGCCATGTCCGTTTAAAACATGCCGTGTACAGTCAGCCATGTAACCGGCCGTGTAGCTAACAACACGGGTTGGTGATGTCTGCCTAGTACATGCCATTTCTATAATTAACACGCTGTGTAGTTTCTTTTTAAGGAGAAATGTGTGGCTTAGCCATGTAATAAAACTCAGGCAGGGGAAGGGGATTCAAGTACATGCCGTGTAGTGGACATACACACCGTGTATATGTGTTTTGTAAAACTTGAAAGCTTTATCTCTTCTGTTCCCTTCTTATGCTTATAAATTTCAGTCCTTGATAATCTTGATCTAAGGTGTGCGCTTGACCTTGCAGAGTCATGCCACCGAGACTTCCTCTGGTTGTCCTCCAGTTACAGGGCAATGGTTAGACACCGGATATGGTTGATCAAGGACTTCCAGCAGATTCTCCAGTTGTACTAGTCTTGGCACCGACAGTTATACCTGACACAGGTGTCGATGCACAGTTCAGGGAGGTATTTTTGATGATGATGCAGACTTTCCAGGGAGCGCCGCCTTCTACCCCGTCGATGGTAGAATTGACGCGGGTCTTTCAACAACAGCATACTCTAACTTTCTCAGGGGATAGAGGACCCCAGGCTGTAGAGTCATGGATAGAATCCATGTTGATGATCTTAGAGCATTTGGAGACACCTCCAGAGAGGAGGGTCAAGCTCTCTACCTACATGCTTCAAGGCTCTTCCAAGAGGTGGTGGGATGTGATCTCACAGGTGGGACGCCAACATAATATGTCTTGGTATGAGTTTCAGCGCACCATCTATGATTACTTATATCCGGAGACCTTGAGGGCCGATCGAGCCTAAGAGTTCATGAGTCTGGAGTAGGTTAATCTTTCTTTTATGGAGTATTATTCTCGCTTCACTGATCTGCAACAATTTACACCCTTTCTAGGGGAATTTGGGTTGTTCCTTGCACGGAAGTTTGAGGATGGTCTCAGGAAGGAAATATGATCCCAAGTGAACATCTTCAGGTTGACTTTGATATCCTCTATAGTCAACTAGGCACTGATCATAGAGCGTAATCTGAGGGATTCTGGAGCTGTGGGCCAGGGAGGTTCAACATCTAGGGTTAGTGATTCTCCTGCCGATAGTAGGAAGCACCACAGGGAGACTGCATGAGGATATCAGAGTAGGCGGGATGCAACTTCTGGTATCGAGGTGGTGTTCTACCAATGTGGGAAGAGTGGGCATACGAGGGGACATTTCCTGAGAGACCTAGTATAGTGCCGATCTTGCGGCAAGATGGGTCATCTTCAACAATTATGTTAGATATTCTCACCAGTAGCAGGTGACAAGGGTTCTTTTATGACTCCACATTTAGGGGAAACACCACTAGTTACTCCTAAATCAGGGAACTAGATTTCTTCTGGACATTCGGTACGAGGTGGAGGTCGCGGTCGTGGTAGTCAGTCACCAGAATTTCAGCAACAATAGGGTGGATCAACTTAGAGTGGTCAGGCAGGGTCATAGGGTCGTGGTGTAAGTCAAACTTTTGTAATGGAGCAGACTCAATAGGAGCAAGATCTCAGACCCTCTACAGTTCGAGGTACAATCCTAGTTGCCTCAGTTTTATCTTATGCTCTTTTCGATATAGGTGCTCCCAATATCTTTATATCTATTATTGTTGTGGAGAGCCTTGGGCTTTGTATATTTACTTCTACTGATTCCTTGATGTTGGACACACCGTTGGGGACAATAATGACTAGTGTATGTCAGTACAATGAGTGCCCTTTTGAGGTTGGTGGGTGTCACTTCTTATGAGACCTTTATGTCCTAGAGATGACAAGCTATGATGTCATTCTCGGAATGGACTGGTTAGTTCCCTTCCAGGCTATTGTCGATTACTATCACCGTAGGGTGAGTTTCACATCACCAAAGGGAAGATCATTTCTTCATAAGGTCGAATGGCATGTATAGGTGAGAAAATCAGGACCCGAGCATCATGGGTTGGGAATAGTTACAGCCCAGATTTCTAGTCTATATCTTGATGACTAGGGGACTTTATAGTTAGACTTTCCTCTAGTGGTGGATCATTTTAGGGATGTCTTCCCAGAGTAATTTTCAGGTTTTCCTCTGGAGTGATAGGTAAAATTTTCTATTGAGCTTATGCCAGGAGTGACACCGGTGTCCATTACTCCTTATAGGATGGCTACACCAGAGTTATAGGAGCTCAAGAAGCAGTTGGAGGAGTTACAGGAAAATGGTTTCATCCGACCCAGTACTTCTCCATGGGGTTTGCCTGTCTTGTTTGCGAAGAAGGCAGACGACACCCTTAGGCTTTGTGTGGATTATCAGAAGCTGAACCAGTTGACGGTCAAGAACCGATATCCCTTACCAAGGATTGATGATCTCTTTGATCATCTTTGAGGATCCCGGGTGTTCTCGAAGATTGACTTGAGGTCCAGTTACCATCAGTTGTGCATTAGACCATCTGATATACCTCTTATAGTTTTCCGGAGTAGGTATGGTCTATATGAGTATGTGGTTATGCTGTTCAGTCTCACGAATGAACCTGTAGTCTTCATGGAACTGATGAACCGAGTGTTCCATCCATACTTGAATTATTTTGTGGTAGTCTTCATGGACGATATCTTGGTGTACTCTCACACTCAACAAGACCATGATACACATCTTGATATCATTTTGAGTACACTAAGAGAGCATCAATTATATTCTAATCTCTCAAAATTCCACTTTTGGATGGACTAAATTCACTTCTTGGGTCATGTTATCTCAGAGACAGAGTATCAGTAGACCCAAAGAAAGTGAGAGCAGTAGTTTCCTGGGAGTATCCGAAGAACGTATTTGAGGTGTGGAGTTTTCTAGGGCTGTTTGGATACTACAGACATTTCATATAGGACTTTTCATTCTTAGCAGCAACACTGACGAGTTTGACTAAGAAGGGTGTGAAGTTCTTATGGTCAGATTCTTGTGAGTCAGCCTTTCAGAAGCTGAAAGGGGGGTTGACTTCAGCATCGGTACTATTTTTTCCAGAGCTGGGAAAGAGATACATTTTGTATTGTGATGCATCGGTTATCAGGCTGGGAGTAGTGCTTATGCAGGGAGAAGGAGTCGTTGCGTAAAAGTCTCGGCAGATGAGGACACATGAGAGGAATTACCCAACGCACGATCTCGAGTTGGCTGTTGTTGTTCATGACTTACGTTGTTGGAGGAATTATCTTTTGGGAGAGAATTTTGTGGTTTTCACGGACCACAAAAGTCTCAAGTATATCTTCACTCAGCGTGAATTTAATTTGAGACAGTGAAGGTGGGTCGAGTACTTTCAGTCTTTTGACTTTGAGCTTGCCTACATGTCTGGGAAAGAAAATGCAGTAGCTGATGCGTTGAGAAGGAGGACTCAGATACAGGTAGTTCAGGAGGCCATCAGTGAGTGGAATCTTATGGATATGTTCTTTGAGATTCATTTGGAGGTGCACGATAGGCAGGGGCATACGTTTCTTTCTTATGTAGATGTTACCTCTACTCTTCTTGATCGAGTGTGAATGAGGAAGCTATCAGATTCTAAAGGACTAGTCCTATGGGAAAGTGTGTCAGGAGAGGACCCTATTCCTAGGTGGACCATAGGCGTGGATGAGATCTTGTGTTTTCGTGGGCGCATATGGGTGTCAGCAGACATACGCTAGGAGCTGATGCGGGACTTTCACTCCTCAGTTTGGGCAGTTCATCCTGACATCACCAAGATGTATCGTGATCTGCACTTCCATTATTGGTGGCCAAGTATGAATAGATATGTTGCTGGTTTTGTGATGAGGTGTTCCACCTGTCAGCAGGTGAAGGTAAAGCATCATCGACCAACAGAGCTTTTGCAGTAGTTACTCATTCCTGAGTGGAAATGGAATGATGTCGCGATGGATTTCGTGACAGGTCTACCGAGGTCGCCTCGGGGGAATGATGCAGTATGGGTTTTCATTGAAAGACTCACGAAGGTTTCTCACTTATTTCTGATCAAGGAGACTTTCAGTTTTGACGAACTGGGACGGTTGTACATCCGAGATATTGTATGTTTCCATGGATTTCCACACTCCATTGTTTCAGACAGGGATGTATGTTTTACTTCTCGGGTCTAGTAGGGATTGCAGAAGGATTTGGGTACATAGGTACTTTTGAGTACAACTTACCACCCCCAGACATATGACCAATCTGAGCATACGATTCAGGTGCTTGAGTACATGTTTCGTGCATGCATCCTGGATTTTGGAGGTTCTTGGGAGAAGCACATACCTCTTGTGGAGTTTTCCTACAACAATAGTTTTCAAGAAACTATTCAGATGGTACCTTATGAGGCTTTGTATGGAAGGCTATGTCGATCACCCTTATGTTGGCTGGAGGCATGAGAGGCAGTTATGCTGGGACCTCATCTTGTCTAGGATACCACAAAGTAGATAGAGTTTATTCAAAAGAGGATGGCTACTACACAGTCTCGACAGAAGTCTTATGCTGATCAGTGGAGATGACCTCTGGAGTTCAAGGTCAGGGATTAAGTTTTCCTATGTGTAACACCGAGGTTGGGACACAAAAGGATTAAGAGACAGGGTAAGATTTATCTGAGGTACGTCGGGCCGTTTGAGGTGTTGGAGAGAGTTGGGCCGGTTGCCTATCGGCTGCAGTTACCTCAAAGGTACCGAGCTATGCACAACGTCTTCCACATTTCCCAGCTTTGACGTTAATTATCAAACCTGTCTCATGATTTTCAACCTAAGGAGGTTGAGTTAGAGGTGGATGCCTTGTTCAAGGAGCATCCTATCCAGATTGTTGATCGCAGTATGAAGGTTCTTCATGGATGGTCTGTTCCTCTGGTATGAGTGCTATGGCAGCACAAGCAGGTACAGGACGAGACCTGGGAGAGGGATACAGATATACGATCACAGTGTCCAGATCTATTTGAGGATTCTTCTTCTACACTTCCTTGCTAGGGAAATTCGTGGATGAATTTATTTAAGGAGGGAAGTTTGTAAGAACCTGGATCTTATTTTCAGGTATTTTTTTCTTCTTTTCTGGTGTTTTTGAGAAAAATAAGAGTTTCTGGAAATACTTAAAGTATACTTCGTGTACTTTATGAGTACAAACTGTGTACTCGGTTACTGTGAGTATCCATGTGCTGGCTGTGTAACAGCCACACACACGGCTGTGTGTGGTGACCTAGAGACCACCTGAAGCGGAGTAAAAAAATGGAAAGTACATTCCGTGTACTTATAAAGTACACATAGTGTATTTTTTTCATTAAACGTACCGAGGTCACATATAATTCCCAGAACGCCCTACTTCTAGGTCTAGTTCGTCCGAGAGAACCCATACGGCCACAAATCTTCTCCGAGACCCCAAGTGAGCGTCTGTTCTCTGAATAGACCACCGTCGATTGCGTTGGGATTACCTTGGTAAGCTCTTCCTTCTTCTAGAGCTTTGTTTACTGATTCCTCCTCTTTCTCAAGTTATCCTTGGTTGATATTTTTAGACATTTTTTTAGATCTATGGTGTTCTTGGAAAACTAAAGGCTTGAGGTTCACGTATAGCGATCTTCCACCACCAAGGTAGGTGGTTTGTGCCTTTCCATTTAATGTTTTTGAGTAATATGTGCAATTTTGTCCGATACTCTTAAATGGGGTATTGCGTGTTTACTTTTTAAACACTATTAATTTAATGCTATGCTGGTATGCGTGATTAGAGGTTAATTCGATGTGAATAGGGTTTATTGATATACTTTGGATGTGTTTCCATGCATGTTCTGTTTACGACCGTTTGGTCCTGTTTATCTCGTAAGGCTTCCTTGATGTTTTCCTATACCTAGTACTATAGGATAGAGTGATTATTTTATCTAACATGATTGATATGATTTAGAATGTTTAGACAAGTAGTTCTTGAGGTTTACTTTTTCCGTATTTCATTTCTATGTTTGTTTGACTTACATAGGGCTGTGAGAACCTGGTGTAGTAGAATATAAGGGGAATTGACCATGTGAGATTCCTCAGAGAGTCTTAAACCACTTTTGACTATAAGGGAAATTGACCATGTGAGCTTCCTCAGAGAGTCTTTAACCACTTTTGACTATATGGAGAGTTGAACATGTGAGCTTCCTCAAAGAGTCTTTAACCACTTTTGACTATAAGGGGAATTGAATGTGTGAGCTTCCTCAGAGAGTCTTTAATCACTTTTGAATATAAGGGGAATTGATTGTGGGTGCTTCTTCAGAGAGTCTTTGTTATATCCTTATAATTGAACCAGAGGGGATAGGTTATGTGTACTTCCCAGAGTGTTACCTTCTTTGATTAGCTGCTTATTTGATATGTGAAATTGAATTCTTTGAAACTGTGGAATTGTTAATTGTTGAGTACTTCCTTATTTACTACTCTTTTACTTATTGCCTGCCATATATATTCACTGACTGTTAGGCACAAATCTTTTGGTGGTTTCCTACTAGGGTTAGTCTCACACCCTATTTGGGTCATGATTCTGGGCCCAAAAAGATTATATTGTTGTAGGTATAGATAAGGGCAAGCACCTTTCTTCTTCTGGTACTTGACTTCTTGGAGTTAGGGAGCATGGGACCAAGCTTTGGCTTGCGATGCTGTGGAGCTGTTTACTATTTTTCTTTTACTTTGGTTTAGTACTGTATTTTCCACATTGTGATGTGTTTGGCTACTTTCCTAGACATATGTATTATGCATCATTTATATATGTGCTCCAGCTATTTATTTCTTCAGTCTTCCACTGTTTACTATTGTTGGTATATTACTGCTTCCGCTATTGTATATCTGTTTTACTTCCTTTGTGTTACTCTGCCAATGAGGGAATAGTTTCCCCACTATCACACCCAAGAACCTCGCTGCTAGTCGGTAGCCTATGGAATTTGGGGAAATGCGCTTGAGGCCATGTGACCAACCAGTTATGGGGCGTCTCTGGGTGGCTCCCAGAACCCGGATGTTACAATTCAAATTTCAAAACTTTTCACGAGTTACCAAGATGAAAACTTCTCTAAGGCTTAGTGACATAGAATTTCATTCATAAGTTATAAAATAAAAAACCTTATTGGTTTCTTATCAACACTCTATTTAACCAATACCATATTTTAACAACCCACTTATATCTACCTTTACATCAAGGGATCATCTAGGTAATTGGCCAAGTAAGATTCTACTATCTCCATACATGGGAAAACACCATATATGATGTTATTTACACTTTAAACGAACAAATACCCTTTTACCAATAGGTATTCCTAACAAAAGGTATATATAAACCATAAAAATATAACCATGGGATAATGTAAACCACAGGTAGAATGTGATCAACATATGAATCTCATGTCCCTATAATGATGCATGTAACACCCCATGTTTTTAGGAAGCGTATCCATTTTATAAACCATATGTTTATAATTCTACACTTTTTTTATATTTTTTAAAGGAATTGAAATTTATTAGGAAATAAGTCATATAATATATGAATTAAACTAACAGAACTTTATTCATTCATAAATTTAATATTACAATAAAAGTATATAAAACTAAGTTTTGCACACCATGGATTATTACTCTCCATAAATAAAAAACATCCATTAAAAGTTTATAAATAAATAGAGGAAAATAGACAAAAAATAATAAAATATTCATGAATAGGAAATCCACTAGATCATCTTAAATCTTGAGGACCACCAATAGAAAAAAAACCTATAATTAGGAAGATCACCAAGAAAGGAGAAATCATTACGAAAAATCTATAATATAAAATGAAAACATGCCCTATGAAGTGAGAGTGGAATGAACAAATGATTTAGTAAGTCTACATATATAGGAATAAAATATGGCCATTGAAAATATGTGAATTATAGTTATGATAAATGGTCATATATCCAATAGGTATACAAAAGTTTTGTGTTGTTAAGTAGCAAATTTAAAATAATATAACTCACAATGAAACAAAAATATGATATTAAAATATTATATATATATATTTATTAATTATGAATAAATATTAAAAATATTATTAAAATATGATATTATGTATACATGAAATTCAAATAAATATTTTAATATCAATGGAGTAGTAAAATTAAATTTTAGACTATAAATAATTAATTTTAATAGTATAAAAGCAATATTTCTTTTTAAATAACCATTTTGTTAATTATTCTATATTTTATACTAATAGATTAAATTAAAAACTTTTAAAATATTATTATATATGAAATAATATATTAACATATTTTAAATTATAAATTGATATGAAATAATATTAAGAACACTTAATGTTTATAAACGCCATTTTTTCCAATCAAATTCGTTTTCTTTATATTATGTATTTTCTTTTAAAAAATAAATTCAAAAATTTTAGAATATAAATTTGATAAAATAAAATTAATTTTTTAATTCTTCACATAAAAATTTACTTAGTATTCATTTTTTAGTTTTTTTCTAAATAGATTGATTTTTAGTCGAAAAAATGGTTTTTGTGAAAATTATAATTTTTATGATTTTATCATTTTGCAAAAATATCATAGAAGTTTAAAAAAATTTAAGTGAAAAAAGATATATTTAAGGAATAAAATTATTCATTTTTATATATTCTTTGAGCTTATAAATCCCATGTTTAACATTTTTAGGACTAAATTAAAATTTTACTTTAATAAAGACAATTTTTGGTCTTTTCTCCAAACCAAACATTTCAAGATGATATTAGGTTATGGATTGAATTTAAAGACTAATAAATAATATTTGATTTATTATAAATAAATTTATGTCATTAAAATTAGTAAAAATGATTATTTTGTTATATATATAAATTTAAAGTTAAAAAAATTTATTTTTCTAAAAAATATTTTACGTGATTAAGTGTGTTTATTTTAAAATTAAATTTTCACACATTTAGAAATTTTATTTGATAAAATTATTTTAAAATTTGAAATAATAAGTTTAAAATTTGTCAATAAGGTCAATTTTAATTTTGGTCACTAAAATTAATTACTAAAGTTAAAAATTAATTACCAAAGTAAAAGTAAATTAGGGTAAAAATTAAAATGTTAAAATAAAAACCCTAAAAACATGATAGGTTTTCTCCAAAACGAATTTATGAGGATAATATCTAACCAAAGACACTTCTACTACACTTTTTACCCCATTTTTATCCATTTAACTTTGAATAGTATCATTATATTATTGAAAATGTAATGGTTACTTCCAAAATTACTCTTCTCTTCACTTATAAAAAGGTAACACTTACACCAATTCAAGAATCACCCATACTTAAAATTTATTATTTTAAATATTCAAGTTGGATCCTACTATAACCCTATACCCTGTCCATAAGATCTTGTTCACCTTTATTTTTCTTAAGGCCTTCATTTCTAAGGAGTTTTCCAAGAGAAGAACTCAAGCTTCCAACATGAGAATTAATTTCACTTAGCATTTTATTTTATTACAGTACTCCCTAAATCACATATAAACTCATTAATATATTGAAATAAATATCAATAATATACTTAAATTTCATTATATTAATTTTATAACAATTATTCAATCTTTTCCATCCACTAAGAAAACAAAATAACATCGATCGTACTTACAATTAGACTATCACCTCCATGAAGAGATGTTGTTTATTTTTCATCACCACATATAATAGATGGTAACAAGGATAGATTTTATGAATTATAATGTTTTTATGTTACATTTATAACTCTTAAATAATATTTTATCATATACCATCTTTTCATCCATTCACTGAGAAATGAGATCATTTGTCTTGCATGCGTGTAGACTATTGCCTCCATGGAATAATGCAATCCATTTTCACCATCACTGTCATGGTTGGTTTTAGTTTATATTTTATAAGTATATATGATATATATAATTAATATATATCATTAATATATATCATGAATATATTTCTTTATGGATAACACAAAAATTAATAATCGTTATAAGGAAATCCCTCAATATCGGTAAATAACCCAAAACTAGTTCAACACCGATTTTGTCTTTATGAAACAAGACTAAAATTCCCATGATATTAAATAATAATATTATAAATCATTATGAAATATAATTTATATTACCTTTAATGGGTTTTAAATGATTAACTTTGGTAGAATAAGGACGATCAACACCACTTTTACGAATCTTGTTCAAAACGGTCAAGATTATTAACACCTGATGTTGAAAAAGGATTATTAAATCTAATAAATGAAGAGAATTTTTATTAATTAAGAGTATAAATGTAAATGTATAATAATAAGTTTATGAAATAGGTAATTAATAATTTTATCTTTATTATACATGAGGTTAAATCATTTCTATCTTAATCAAGGATAAAAGTTAGGGACTTGGAAGATTAAACTCCTTTCTTTGAGTTATACAATTTCTTATTGAATTTAGTTATTCAAAGAATTTCCATTTTGAATGATGTTTTCTATTTTATTTTTGTGTAAAAATATTTTTCAAATTAAAATCCATTTCCATTAAAGTTTTTCTTTTCATTTTTTTTAAAATGAGACTTTTTGAAAAGAGACTTGATGAATACAAAATGTTTTCAAAAATCTATTTTCATGATTTGGTTTTCGTTTTCATCTATATCTTCAAAATGATTTATCTCAAATGAAGTTATGTGTCATGTTTCAAACTATATTTTTATTTTATTATGTGATTATTTTTTTGATCAAGTTTTTGGTATCAAATAATTTAATTCATGATGTTATTTTAGACCATTTAGATGTTTTGAGAAACCCATTTTATTTCCATGGGTTCTTTATGAAAAGTAAATGATTTCAATTTATATATTTTATGAAACCCATTTTATTTTTATGGGTTATTTATGTTATGAAAATTGAAACATTTATAAGTGGCACACGTAAGTATGGATGAATGATGTGTAGGATCCTATATGTCCCTATAACATGTTATTTAAGAGTCTATATCTCATGAGATAAGTATTTATGAGTACATTTTAATTGTTCGTAAGAATGAAAACTCATGGTGTGTCTTATTAAAGTAATTTTTTCATATTCTATTGTTTGTTTCTATAATGGCTTGGATTTTCCATGTATTATTTTAGATATTTAATGGATTGTTTTCAAGACCAGGTATTGAGACAACATGCGATTCTAAGGCCCGGTGTGCCCAGAATAAATATTTAAAATATATTTAATATATTTAATAGCACACACACAAAGATTTCCTGAAAAAGTGGAATAAATTATAAATGGGGGCTTGGATCAAAAATTCGTGGGAATATTTGAGTTTAGAATATGGGTTTTACCTTAGGCATGACTTAACCTTAGTTGGCGCAGGTCGTTTGTAGAAAAGCCATTGCAGATGTAAAATAAATAAAATAATTAAGTAAAATTATTTTATTAATCCATTGATGTAGCCTCCTAAATTATTCTATAAGAATATGGTTATGATGAAACTCCATGGTTATCCATATAAACCAAGAGTCGTTAGAGAGTCGTTGGAGAGAGATAGGTGGATCCCTCTCAAATGAATGATGGCCAAATCATGGATCAATAATCAACGTGCAACAAAATCAATGGATATCACCAATGACTATAACGCCACATCGTTCTTCATTAGAAATCAATCTGAATAAAGGTAGGAAATTTTTTTATTTGGATTTTCTTCCCCATTCTTAATTTCTATGATAAATGTGAATTAATCGACTGACAGATTGATTCATGGATCGATCATCTTGTGGGGTGGGTTAGATTAATCGAGTTTTGGGAGAGCTACTTTGTGATTGTCGATTCTTCATTTTTATTCTCACAACAAAGAATCTAAGTCAACAAAAACATTGAACAAGGTCCGTTCCTATTTATTATTCTTGTTCTTTTCTCCCCTGATTCTTTTTTCATCATGACCATTATTTGTTTGGCCCACTGTTCGACATTTACTAATAAAATCAATTATTTCACACCCATTTCTTAGTTAAATGATTCAATATTGTAGATCTGAGCTCAACATGATGTAATGGAGGTGCAATGGTGATAGTGATAATGAATTATATGGTGCAGATACCTAATTTCTATGTTCTTCAGTGCACAATGAAAAACATAGTTTAAATCTATTTTTACATGGATTAAATGGACATAAGTTGTTTTTTATTGATGGTGAGGCTTGAATGAGGCTTACCCTTGATTTTTTTGGGCTAGGAATGGACAGATCAGTTTCTGGAGCACCGAATAAGACACACGGAACCATATCTAGGTTTTTGGAAAATCCCATGCTACATGGCGTGTAACTTGGAGCCACAAGCCATGTGGGCCCCCTGTATTGTGTATAGGGTTTCATAGAAGGTTAAGTATCACACAATGTGTGACCCTTATCATGTGGTGTGTGATATGTCCTTGTAATCTCAATGTGTACCTTAAAGGGTACACAAATAGAGGTTGGATGACACAAGTTGGAGCATGTTGTGTACTCCCATACACAAACATGGCTTGGACCAAAGTACACAGGCTAAGCCGTGTACTGGTATATGGGCACAAGTACATGGGAGAAATATATGTACTGTCACACAGGTAGGGTACATGGGTAGCTAACATGTTGTTTACTTCTACACGGACACAGACACGGATTGATACACGGGCCATTTACACAGGCAGAACTCGGGATCAAGGGACATGACGTGTGACCCCTTCTACATGTCGTTTACTTTATTAAACATGGATTGGATCCCTTTTCCTATGTATATTTGACAAGTTTTGTTAGAGTATGGTCCCCATATCTATTCCCTGAGGGTTATTATGGAATCATATCCTACTCCTAGGATAAAAATCCCTTCAATAAGATTTCTTTGATAGAGTTGTTGGAATCCTTCCGTGAGGCCCCAAATGAGATCCTATATTCATATTAATACCCTAAGTGGAGTTCTTGGAATCTTTGTGACTAACACTATGCAATAGACGATCCTATAATTAGTGGTTTAATCCAGATTGAGTTATTGGTATACCCTATGGACTTGGGTTCCTCATATCTATATCATATCTCTTCAGACCATCAACATGTACTTATAATGGTGAGAACCGATGAGTATTACCTCTTGGATGGATATCACCAATGCTATCAGACTCAAGAGTGTGTTCTCTCGGATGAGTTCTATATGGAATCTTTGAGTTTGGAATCCTAGGTTGGCATACTACAGTTTTGAATTACCTTCATACTATGTGTCTTTGTCGAGTATATCTAGATATCCTTATTATATGTGTTGTAGACATATACCTATGTATAGATTTATGTATTTTCCTTTTTTGTATGCTTTGTGGTTTCAGGGTGTCCTACTGGGTATTGTTATACTCACCCTACATGGCATTTTCCCACATGTGTCATGTCTTGTGCATATGATCGACCCTTTGATAAAGTCCTAGATAGACCAGGACCAAATGGTGTTTAGTGAGTCCAGACAAACCAAGGTGTGTTCCTATGGTACTTTGACAACAGTCCCAGTTTTACTTTTAAGTTGGAATTATTTTCAGAATATTTTTGGTGGACTTGTATTTGGACCCTTTTTTACTTTCCTTTACTTCCTATCGTACCCTGGTTGTGATATTTATATGTATTCATGCATGGTTGTTCAGTTGTTTTTTTAAATTTCATTATTTTATAGTCTTGTAGGTGCGTGTGTGTGTGTGTATGTCTATACTTAGGATAAGGCCTCCCATGTCAGTGATATGCCTACTTGGAGCTTGTCTCCAACCCATAGCCTATTGGAGGTGAGATTGGGGAGTCATGGCATGGGACCCTTTTGGAAAGGTTGTAATAGAGTGGTATCAGAGCGATCAATTGTACTTTAGGACTAAATTCTATGAGACTGGTTTGGGGAGGCAGTGTTAAGTGTTTTGAGTTCGGCTTTCGGATTAGGAACTCCAGTTTTGGTTCGATGGCCGACGTATCCATACACCAAGACTCCAATCACCTACTTTTTGACTTGGTACATGATAACATTGGTTGTAGGAAAAATAATAATACATGTATCATATAGGAATTGGTTGTGGTTTCCATGCCCTTCTTAATTAATCTCCCCAAATATACTCATTAACCGTGGTGCATATTGTTTATTTCAAGATGCCTCCATGACGTATGCCAGCTAGGATTAAACATCATGATCATGAGGATGATCCCCTTAGTGATGAGTCATCGATACAAGGACCATTTCTAACATGTTGCATTCGGGTGGTGCACCAGTTATACCAACACCTGTGGAGAGTACATGGTACCCATAGTACCAGAAGATGAGGTGCACAGGTTGAGCACACTTCACGAGTTTCAATAACAAAGAACCTTTAGGTTCTGAGGTGAGCCCGACCCACATGTGGTTGTGGGATGGCTTGAGGAGGTGACCCGAGTTTTACATCTATTCAGGACACCGAAATATCAGATGGTGGTCCTAGAAGTGAGCCTTATTCATAGATCAGCAGGGTGATGGTGGGTTTTGGTGACCCAGTCTTAGGACAAAGTGACTCTTGCATGAATTGAGTTTTATGACCTTTTAATAGAGGAGTTATCACCATCTACATTAAGGGATGTATGCATCTTGGATCTTTTGTAGCTTCAGCAGGGCAACACAATAGTGGCTGAGTACTCATCTAGGTTTACCAACCTTTCCAGGTACTCGATGGATATGGTTCATGACCAGTTCTTCAGGGATCAGACCTTTGAGAAAGTTCTGCATAGAGAAATATGATCTATTTTTATCCTTCCATGCATTCCTACTTTTTTCTAGAGTGCTAGAGTAATATTTTGTGGTAGAGAGTTTCTTGGTTGAGTAGATACAACCAGTGGTTGTCGGTAGCTACCATACTAGGGCAGAGACCTCGATAGCAGGGAGCCAAAATTGGTATCAAGGACCTAGACATGTGAGATGTTTCAGGAGGAGGTCCTAAGATAGAGGGTCTATGGTTTAAGGATCATAGTGTGGGTCTAGTCAGCATAGATAGAGGCAGTGCTAATCATGTGATGAGAGGGGGTATCTTACACGAGATTATCTGAACCACCATATAGCTGACATAGAGACTGAATATGGTCCATCAAGGTAGAGGTATTGGTAGGATTAGGCAGGTTCATAGGATAGAGGATGTTATAGAGGATCTAGGAGAGAAACATGAGGTGGTAAATGCTTTGAGTTATTATCACTAACACCCCTATGTGGTCTACTCTAGGCTCAAGGAACTGAAGGAAAAGAGAATTGATAACTGCAGGCGGTCGAAGCTTACAACTAGAGGCCCTGAGAATGATTCAAGGTATGATATTTATCTTTTATAACTTACCTATAGCACTTATAGAAATAAGTGATATTCATTCCTTTCTTTCCACATACCTTGTACAAGACTTAGAGATTTTGGTTGAGGCCTTGGATCAACCCTTACAATTAGAGACTCCTAATGGAGAAGAATCATCGATCACACACTTATGCTGATAGTGTGAGATAACTCTTGGATATGAGAGTTTCTGTTGGGATCTATTTGTAGCAGCAATGATACCTCATGAATTATTCTTGCGTATAAACTTATTATCCATTGTCTATGCCTACATTGACTATTTCATATAGAGGATGCAATGTGTCCATAGTGACAGAACCAAGTTCTACTTTGTTGGTGAAAAGGAAACCCATGTATCATAGGATGGACTCATGCATAGGATGGTGAAACCAATTACTAACCATTTATTTAGCTTAAACCTTAGTGTAGTGGATGTAATTAGTTCCCAATTTTCTGTAGTGGTGGCATATTATGAGGACGTCTTCCCTGAGGATGTTCCATATTTACCTCCCCATCGATAGATATAATTATGCATTGATATACACACTAGGTTAACACTGATATCCATGAAAACATATCAGATGGATCTCATAGATATTCATGAGCTGAGGGTGTAGTTGGAGGACTTATAAAGAAAGGAATTTTTTAGACCCAGTGTTTCACCCTGGGCTACCCTAGTTTTGTTCACCAAGAAGATGGATGTGAGCTTGAGATTGTGTATGGACTACCGGTGCTTGAACTAGGTTACCATGAAGAACAATTATCCACTACCGAGGATTGATGACCCATTTGATTAGTTGATAGGGGCACGATGGTTCTAGAAGGTTGACCACAAGTCAGGCTATCCTTAGTTGCGAGTACGGGATGAGGATATATCGAAGATGACATTCAGATGTCACTATTGTCAATATGAGTACTTAGTGATGCCCTTAAGTGTGATGAACACCCCAATAGTGTTCATGAGACTCATGAATTGGATATTTTAGCCTTTATTAGACTGGTTCATTATAATCTTCATTGAAGATATCCTTGTGTACTTGGTATTCGAGGAGGAGCACATGAGACACTTAAGTATGGTTCTAAACGTACCCTAAGAGAACCATATTTACAGGAAGCTTTTAATGTGCCAGTTCTAGATTCAGGTGGTCCATTTTATGGGACACATTATCTCAGTAGATGGTGTGGTAGTGGAACAAACCAAGGTTGAGGTAGTTTTATCTTGGGAGACACCCAATATCATGAAAGAGGTGTGGAGCTACCTTGTGTTGGTAGGATATTACCTGATATTTATACCCGATTTCTCCAGAACATCAGGACCAATGATAGCCTTGACCTGAAAGGGGAATCCTTTCATGTGGACTAAAAGGTTCCAACATGATTTTTTAAAGTTAAGGTAGAGTTTTATGAGTGCTCCCATATTTATATTTCTAGAGGAGGATGATAAGTATGTAGTGTTCTGCGATGCATCAAGAACCGGTCTTGATTGTGTTCTAATGAAAATTCAAGTGGTGATTGCCTATGGTTCATGAAAGTTGAGATCACATGAGCAGAACTACATGACCCATGATCTTGAATTATCAGTAGTAGTCTTCACACTAAAGATGTGGTGACACTACCTAATGGTCAAGTGGTTTATCATCTACTCTGATCACAATAGTATCAAGTATATATTCTCTCATAAGGATCTCAACTTTAGATAGAGGCAAGGGATAGAGTTCCTATAGGATTATGACATCTAAATTGCCTATACTCCTAGAAAGGGAAACATGTTAGTAGATTCTCTCAGTAGTAGATCTTGTTTAAAGTTGTTGAGAAAGGTGTCAGAGCATTTGACCTCATTGAAGCTATCTTTTGTGGATGGAGATGGAGCAGCTTACCTCCAGTTAATGGTCATCACCCCTCCGATCTTATAGAAAGTTAGGGAGGTACAACTTAGAGATAATGACTGTGAGACCCTACATACTCAGATATCTACTAGACATACTTCTAATGGATTTTCTAAAGGTGGGGAGCATGTTGTTATTTTTAGAGGATTCATGGTGGTACTTGTGATGTTATAAGAGGAGGTTTTGAGAGAGTTTCATGCATATATTTTGGTGATAAATCAAAGTGTGGAAAATATGTAAAAGGATATCTGACATCAATTTTAGTGGCCAGGTATGAAGAATGAAGTTTCAAAGTTTGTCTCTTGATGCCTTACTTGTCAGCAAATGAAAGCAGAGCACCAAGTTCCAGTGGGTTTAGCTCAACCCATTGAGGTGCCATAATGAAAGTGGAATGGGATATACATGGACTTCATGATGGGACTAACATGTATTTATAGGGGATGTGATTCCTTCTAGGTGATCATAGAATGACTCGCCAATTCATCCCACTTCTTAGTAATTCAAGAGAAAAGTTCATTATAGATCTTGGGATGCCTCTACATGAAGAAGATAGTCCGACTCCATGGAGTTCCATTGATGAACATTTCTAACCATGATGATTTCTTCAAATCCTTGTTGTGTAAGGGATTACAGGAGGTTTTTGAGACTCAGTTACAATTAATCACAATATTTAACCCCTAAACTAATGTCCATACTGAGTAGACCATTTAGGTTCTGGAGGACATGATGCGAGCATGCATGTTGGACTTTGGCCGTAGTTGGGAGGATCACCTACCAATGGTGGAGTTTTCTTACATAAAAAAATATCACTACACCATCAGTATGAAACCATTTGAGACCTTATATGGGCGAACCTTTAGGTAACCACTTTGCTGGACTGACTTATGAGAGTCGACACTCGTGGGGCCATATTTGGTGCGAGAAACTATCGAGAAGGTACAAAACATATAGTAGTGGATGAAGACTTCACATAGCCATCATAAGTCTTATACTGACATATGACATAGGTATTTCAAGTTCAAGGAAGGAGACTATATGTTCCTATAGGTTTCACCTCAATGTGGATTATAGAGATTTGGATGGGGTAGAAATCTATCTCCAAGATTCATTGGCCCTTTTTAGATAATTCATAGAGTTGGAAAGGTGGTATACTACTTAAATCTTCCTATGTAGTTATATAGAGTACACGAAATCTTCCACGTGTTGCAACTGAGGAGGTACATTCATGACCCATTACATGTTATCGATTGGGGAGAGCTGGATATTGAGGACTAACAAACATTTTCTGAGTACCCAGTAGAGAATGAGGATCGACATGAGAGGATACTTCATGGGTGATTGATTATTTTAGTTCATGTCCAGTGGCATCACATAAATCTCTAAAATAGAACATGGGAGAAAGAAGCATAGATTCATGCTCAATACCCACATATTTTTGTATATCCCTTGTTTTAGATTTTCAAAGATGTAAATCCCCAAGGCAGGGAGAATTTAATGACTTAGATTTTACATGTATTATTTTTGGATATTGTATGAATTTTTTTCAAGACCAGGTGCTGAGACAATGTGTGATTCCGAGTCCCAGTGTTCTGAGAATAAATATTTGAAATATTTTAAATATATTTAATAGCATGCATGTGAACCTTTCTTGAAAAAGTGTAATAAATTCTAAACGAAGGCCTAGATAAAAAATATAAGGGCACTGTTGAGTTTATAAATCAGGTTTTACCCTAGGAGTGACTTAAACTTAGTTAGCATGGGTTGTTTTTGGAAAAGTCATCACAAGCATAAAATAAATAAAATAATTAAGTAAAATTATTTTATTAATCTTTTGACATAGCGACCTAAATTCTTCTATAAGAATATGGTTATGATGCCACATAATTTTTCATCAATGATCAATCCAAATAGAGATAAGATGTTTGTTTATTTGGATTTTCTTCCCCATTATTTATTTCTATGAAGAATGAGAATCAATAAACCAATGGATCGATTCATGGATTGATCTTCTTGTGAGATGGGTTAGATTAATCAGGGTTTGGGAGAACTAACTTGTGATTATTGATTCTTCATTATTATTCTCACAATAGTGAATCAAGGTTGATATGAACATCGATTGAGGTTTATTCCTCTTGATTTTTCTTGTGAATTTATCCCCTGATTCTTCATTCATCATAGGCATTCTTCGTTTGGACCACTATTCGATGTTTATTGATGAAATCGATCATTGTACACCAGTTTCTTGGTGAAACGATTTGATATTGTAGACCCAGGCTTGGCACGATGTAACAGAGGTGTGTCGGTGGTAGTAGTATTTGATTGGATGACATAGATACCTAGTTTACAGTTTCTTTGGTGCACAATGAAGAACACTGTTTAAATCCATTTTTACACATATCGAAGGTCCAAAAGTTGTTGTTAGTCGATGAAAAAGCTCAAACAAAGATTCCTCTTGATTTTTTGGGTGAGGTATAGCTAGATCAGTGATCAAAAAACCAAAGAAGGTGCATAAAACCCGATATGGGTTTATGGAAAATCTCATGCTACATGACATGTAACCCGAATACACACATTGTGTGGGACCCCTTGTGCGGTGGATAGGGTTTTAGATAAGGTTAAGTATCAAATGATGTGTGGTATCTCCTCAACAACTTAGCATGTACCTCAGAGGGTACAAAAACATGGGTTGGATCATGCCGTGTACTCTCCTACATAGATACAGAACAAAGTACACGGGATAAACCATGTAATGGTACACATGAATAAGTACAAGGGCTAAATCCATGCACTGGAACATGGGAAGGGTACACAATCAACTAACATGCTGTGTAATTATATATGTACATGGAAAAAACTTGAGATATGATTCGTTTACATGCATATAACTCAGGGTTAAGGGACATAGTGTGTGACCCCTTATACATGTCATGTACTTTATTAATCATGGATTAGATCCATTGTCCAATTTATCTTGGAAAAGTTTCATTAAGGTGCATTCCCAATGTCCATTCCATGAGGGTTAGTATAGAATCATCTCATACTCCTAGGATAGAAATCCCTTTAGCAGGAATTCTTGGATAAAGTTTTTGGAATCCTTCTATGAGGTATAGAGTGAGATCCTCTATTCATCTCCATGCCCTAGGTGGAGTTCTTGGTATCATCATGAACAACACTACATGGACACCAATCCTCTACCTAGCAAGTTAATCTAGATTGAGTTGTTGATATACCCCATGGCCTTGGGTGCGATCCTCATCTGTGTATCATATATTTTCAAACCATCAGCATGTAATTATAATGGAGATAGAAAATGAGAATGACCTCTTGGATGGATGTAACTAATGCTATCAGAATTAGGAGTTTGTTCTCCTAGATGAGTTTTATGTGGAATATTCAAGTTTGAATCCCAAGCTTCCATACTATAATTGTGAATTACTATAAGAATGCATGTCTTTGTTGATTATATTTATATATTTGTGTTATATGTGTTGTAGATATATACTTGTGTATAGATGACTATATTTTATTTTGTTGTATGCTTTGTGGTTTTGAGGTGTCCTACTGGGTATTGTTATACTCACCCCTGCATGGGTTTTTTCTCACACATGCCATATCTTGTGCAGATGTTTGACCCTTTGATAGCGTCCTAAACAGATTAGGACCAGACACTGCTTACAGAGACTGGATAGACTAAAGTGTGTTCCTGTCCTACTTTGATAGTAGTCCCAGTTTTACTTTTAGGTTAGACTTGTTTTAGGACTCTTTGTGGGGGGATTTTATTTGAACCTGTTTACTTTTATTTACTTCTTATCATACCTTGGTTGTGGGATTTAGATGTATGCATGCATGGTTATTTAGTTTTTTTTACATTTCAACATTGTATAATCTTGGAGATGCATGTGTGTGTACAATTACTTAGGCCAAGGCCTCCCATTTTAGTGATATGCCTACTCAGTGCTAGTCTCCAACCCTCAGCCTATTGGAGGTGGGCTTGAGGAGTCACGACACAGGCCCCTTTGGGATAGGTCATTATAATTCCACAATTAAAGGATGTTATTCATTATGATATTATGCTCTCATGATTCAAGTTTTATGTTAAATTATTCTAAGACTTATTATAGTTGTTATGTTTCCATAGTGATCTTTTGTGGAGTTAAGTTCTTATTCCATGTAATTTAATTCTCACTTATGTTTTATGTTTATTACTCATGATTTTATGATATTTATCTTATGATCATGTTTTTTTTCTTATTCTTATGAAATCATCCTTGATTAAATGCTTATTCACCCCTTATTAAGTATTTTATCTCACCCCTTTATTATGTTTTCATTCCCTAGGTTATGAGGACGAGTCTTACTAATAAGATGTTTAGAATATGGTCTAGTGTGGTGAATTTAAGGATAAATGATATTGAGTTTTGTAAAATAATCTTATTATATAGATAGTCTTCAAAGTGATTGAACTTATCAGTCCTTGGGATATTATTATTTATGAAATGCAATGTTTTTAATCATGTAAAGGATATGAAATAAATCCATATTTACCTTGGGTCTCTATAGTTGGTAGCATAGTAAATGTTTAGTTATTTTTGGATATTAGAGAATCTATTTTTATAATTAAGGTTAGATAAATTTAGTGGAAAAATCTATAGATGAGTCTAAGTATAGGATGATATCATGAAATAATAATAAAGTCCTAAGTAGGTGGTTTTCCTAACAAATATACCCCCTTTGGGATATTGGAAAGTGAATGAAAGCTCTGAAACAGTTATACCTAGGGGTAATAACCTTGAGGAGGATGTGTTGGTTATTAACTCAACTGTGACCGGGTGCATGACAAAGAGGCCTAACTATATACCTGTATAGACACACTAGTGAAAAAAACACCATTAACATCAGTTTTTTACCTTCAACATCGGTTATAAAGTGATGTTAATACAATAGACATTGAAAGTAGAACTTTCCACATAAGTTTTTATAAAATGACATTGAAAACCCTTCTAAAATGTGAAATATAGAAGTCTTTCAACATTAGTTTTATTAAAAAATGATGTTAAAATCTCTCCAAGATGGAATTCCATGCCAGTTTTATAAAAAAATTATGTTTAAATTTTATTTTTACATTTTTTTACAAAATTACATAATCCCACACCTAAAAACTCAAAATGTTGAACCAAAAGTAGAAAAAATAAAAGAAATAGAACGAGAGAAACAAAACTCACTGATAACTTTTACATTTTTTTACAAATATACAACTAAATTAAACTAAAACACCAAATTAGTCAAACTTAGAGAATATTCTGCAAATAAATTTCGAAGGTGTTGTTTGATGTATATGAAGAAACAATGTAATGTCCCGACTAGGCTCACCACTAAGATGGTGGCCAGATCGGTGGGTCACATGGCCTCAGGAACACATCCCCATATGCCAGAGGCTATTGACTAGTAGTGAGGATTCAAGGAGGAGATAGTGGGGATACTATACCCTCATGATCAGACTAGAAAAATAGTATATCATGTAATAAACAACATACAACATTGGAAGTGGTAATAAAGAAATACAGAGTAGTGGAATAATAATAATAATCAACTGCATAAATAAAGAAACTGCCAACACCAGTATACAATAGATTCATTAATATCCTGATATTGATACAAAACTAAAATATTAAACTTATATAAGGGAAAAATATACAGTAAAATACAAGAATAATAAAAGAAATAAAATCTCCAAGGGAGATCTATACAAGCATCCTGATCTATATCTCAGTCTTGTGCTCCTAACTCCCAGGTATTAGCAGACAACACAAGCAAGGGTCCATAGTCCTACGAACATAAAGGTCTACTTGGGTACCCCAGTGCAATGGAAACCTGAGCAGGGTGTGAGATATAAATCTTAGTAGGTTTCCACCCACAAATTTTACAATTTAATCCAGTCAATGAAATATAAAGTAAAGAAGTGTGTAGGTATATGAAGAAAGATAAATAAATAGAACTGAATAAATAAACAACCCACCCAGGTTCCTAAGGGACACCTGGTGGCTATACCTACTTTGTCTCATAGTTGGAATAATATGTTTGAACAGTAACTATATAAATATATTAGTAATTATATATATAGTTTAGTTATATATTGAATCCACCTATATGAACCAAGTGCATACTGATGCCTAATGGCCATATACCTAGAATAATAGTTGCTGACTAGACTGTGGCCTAACTCAGACATCCATAACCAGTCTAAACAATCCTAAAAGCTCAAGCAATAGGGTATATGCCCTACATCCCAATATAGTGAGAGAAGTCATGATACAACACCCGAGATGGCGAGTGATCCACCATGTAAACACTATAATCATGGTATATGGCATGTAAATCCCATCATCCCTATAGTATCACTGGTATGAGATGTCATTCTCAACACCCAATGTAAGGGAGGGTGATTCTGTCATTCTCAATATAATCATTATTATCATACACAACCTACATAAAGGCATAATATAATTATAATTGGAATGGGAAAATACCTACCATCCATCTCTTTTATCATGACCATATATACAAGAAATGCATAATCATTATTATAACACAATACATGAGGCAATAACTCTCATGATTTTCATTTAACAAGCCCATTATATACAAGGTAATTACATTTAATATAAATTTAAATAAACATGCACTTAATATTTCCATAAACGGCGTGTCCTTTCCACCCTTTACATATCATTTAATTGTAAACATTCGATTCATTTACATTGAACTTTAAACCATTTAATTAATGACATTCCATTTAATTAGAAAAAACATGGCAATTCAATTATAAGGTTCATAGAGGCACTTAGGAGGCACCATGGTTAGCTGATAAATTACCTACAAGGGTAATACCATTTACAATAAAGTCAATCACTTTGGAGGTGCTTGGTTCAAATTAAACATTTATCAAAGGAGGGAAAATTCCATTTAATAACATCAATAAAGGACATGTCTCAAACATTCCATATACCCAACCCTGGTAGAAAATCATAGAAGAAAAAAAATCCATTCCAAGCATGTATTAAACATATAGTCAATACTTTTTAGTTTAAAAGGCAACACACCTCATCTGAGGGGTTTTATTATAAAATCATGACATTTTTCTTCAAAAAATTCATTTAACACAATCATGCATTTAATTTAAAAATTATAAATCAATTAACAAAATTATTTTTTTTAGAAAACTACCACATAAGGAAATTCAATTATAAAGCATAATATGACACTTATAAAGTGCCATTAACAATCGAACAAATTCTTACAAGGTAAAACTTCACTTATAAACTAATCTAGATGCTTAAAAGGTGTTACATGCATTTAATTAATTTAATTAAGAAGGTAAATTCACATCATCACACCCAAGGGCTGTCTATAGTTGAGGGAATCATCCTCTGAAATTTTTGATCAAAGTATTGTTTTCAACAATACATGTTAATGTTATTTAAAGGGGGAGATTATTGAAAATAATACTCTGTCTATTTATGATAATTTTGATGCTCACAAATACCCTTAGTTATTTTCTAATGATTTTATTTAGTATTTTACAGGAATTTATTAATTTATTTTACTCTTGAAATAATGAGAATCCATTACTTATTCAGAATCTACTTTAGCACATTCTAGAATCACTGTTCATACCTTACATAGATAAATATAGCATGGAATCTACTTTAGCGCATTCTGGAATCACTGTTCATACTCTACGTGGATAAAAGTAGTGTAAGGATGAAAAACGTGTATGCTTTTTGAGATAAGAGAAAAGTATGGTTAAACAACCATACATTTTCAGTAAAGTATGGAAGGAGAACCTTACGATAATAAGGAACCTTACGTTTTGGTTATCAGCAAAGTATGGAAGGAGAACCGTATGTAAATTCTAAGAGATACGTTTTTTTATCAAAAGTATGGTTCATCAACCTTACTTTTGTAAATAACCATACGTTCTTGGAAAAGTATGGATCAAGTAAAAGTATGGATCTTTTACCATATGTTTGAGTGTTGAAGAAAAAGTATGGATGATCAACCCTATGTTTATATTCAAACTTACGTTGTCAAGCCTACGTTTGTGTTTAACCTTACATTGTTAACCTTACGTTTGAAGACTATGTTATTAACCCTATGTTTAGAGGCCACGTCATCAACCTTACGTTTGGCGTCAGAAATTTTGACAGACGATATTTATGTGCAATGACCAGTAAGCCGATTTCTGGGAGGATTTCAAGCCGGATTTAAAGTCATTTTTAAAGTATGAATTTGACTGATTCAAATCCATTTTATTAATGTATTTAAGATCGAATTAAAAGGAGATTTTTATGCCGAGTCTTAAGGGAAGTTACGACTTCTCGGTAAATTCAAATTTTTGAGTATTGCGAATCAGAAGACGACTTTTATGGATCTAAATGTGCAGGAGATATGCTTTATTATATATGTTCTCTATGAAACACCAGGTACATGATTATGTGATCGATCTATTGTTGAAAAAGGTGGAAAACAGAGATTGAAACTATTCACGTTGATTTGCTGATTCAAAAGGAGCGTCAAAACTCTGTTTTTTCAAGAAGAAGGAACTTGATAGAAGATTCACCTGTTCTAAATCGAATATCTACTTTGGATCTACTACTGCTAAAGTTGTGAACTATATCTCTATATCTATTGCAATTGGATCAACTCAGAACTACTTCGTCTTGAGGATCAATATTTCTAGAGACTTCAATCCATCTGTTGTCAATTGTATTCTGTTGCAATTGTGAAGATCAAATGGAGATTTCTTTCTGAAATTTTTTTTATTCTTGAGTAACCAGCTTCTCTTTATAAGCTGTGTAGATTCGTGTTTGAACTAGAAGGCTTTGTTTTTCCTTGGATTGTAAAGGTATCAACTGCCTGTACTCAGTTGTGAATCGGTCTGTGGAAAAGAGGACCAGATAGTGAAAATCACCAAGCTTGTGGAGTTGAGCGTTGGTGGAGTGGACTAGGGGCCTTCTGTTCCCCGAACCACTATACATCTTTGTGTTCTTGATTTTACTTATTCTACTGCACGATCAAATATGATAAAGTATAAAGGAAAAAACTTGTTCAAGAAAAGAGTTATCGAAAAATTTTAAAAGACACAATTCACCCCCCTCTTGTGTATAATCTGTAGATTCAGATCCAACATAAATTACTAAACATGGATCATCGGACATATATCATGGTGCTATGTTCAATTTTATATGAAGGAACCCATTATTAAGAAACCCACGATAAAGACCAACATGATACACAATGAAACTATTCATAAAAATGATTGGAACTTGAAGAAAAAGTCATAGAACACATACCTCATACTCAAGATGACCTACTCATCCAATATCGAGGTCCAATTAAACACAGTTCTAAATAAATCAAAGAAACGGACCTTTGCCCTGAAAATATGGCAAATGAGCTCACACCAAAATAGAGTAGCTGATACCAAACTAAATGAAGAAAGATTAAAAATTACTCTAGATCTTATCGATGCAGATCTATAGAGACTGACATTGCTTGATTTGGATAATCTATGGAGGATATATCTCGAATCCTATCTTCGGATTGAAGAGGAAGCTAGTGGCACACAAGAGGAGGTTCACATGGTCGAGAGGAGAAGAAAAAAAAGAAACAGAAAATAAGATCTCATTAAGGGAATTTAGGCAATTTCACCCCAAAAACCAAGTCACATGGTTTGTCTGCATGACTTGGCCAAACCTTATGCTAACCATGCAACACCCCCTGCTTAAGAAACCATCTCACACGATTTCTCCCACATGATTACTATAACCGTGCACCAACCTTGCAGAGAATAGTGCTTAGGTACTACCCATTTTGGAATAAATTGTGTGGGCTAGGTGCACATTCTAGGTAAACTGTGGGTAACTCATGTGGGGTGTTTCTACTCCATTTCTATAGCCACATGGTTTTCTATTGGAGGCTGCACAATTTCACACAAACTGTGCGCCCTATACAGACCCTCCAAACCTTGATTTTTCCAGCCCTAGTGCTCCCAAAAACTATCAAGACACCTGGGAAACCTCTCGGTCCTTTACCCAAGTCTATAAATAACACTTTGAAGTGTTGAAACTCTTAGAATTACATTCCAAATATCAGTTTAAAAAATAGACCATCTAGTAAATTCCAAAAGTTTAAATTCCTTTGGATTTTCATCTTGTTTAAAAACACAAGATGTTACAACCTCCCCACCTTAGAAATTATCATCTCTAAGAATCCTTCGGGAACAATAGAAACATCACCCAACATAAAAGGGTTGTAAAGTCTCATTCAAATGGCTGTATTGCATTTTTAAATGCCCAATGAACCTATAAGCATTCATTTAAGTACATGGAACTTAATCCATCAAAACTCAATCCAAAACTCATTTTATAAAAGAAACACTAGGATGGTGCTACCCGAGCCCATTTATCTAGAGACATGATCATGTCATTGTCTCGTTGATCATATAGCCAAAGGTTCTCCCTACCTTAGGCCTTAACATTAAGAATGGGATAATTCCACACCACGACATCTCCACCATTGTAATTGACTTACCAAGAACACCTCTAAGAATTTTAGCAATCCTCTAAACATGATTTCTTCATCTGGGTGAACCCGAATTCATTCGAGACCATATCAGGGACCTCATAAAAAGGAAATAGTCAAATCCTAATCAACTTAATTAGATATCAGTTGTTAAATATTTCCTTGAAATACACTGCCAAACCTAATACCACACCTACCTTAAACTGATGGAGTGATTTAAAATGGTTCCATCCGACCATACCCATTGAACAAGAAGAATAATAGGCCAATCCACTCTGACTAACCATTCTTAGAATGCTCGACTTAGATGGCCGGTACATTTCTAACTAAACTGCGATGAACTCTTCCATGGAATATCACATTTAACCTGAACACATTTATTAAAGTCTATACCTGACTTCCAGTGATGTTCCCAGATCAAAACATCACTCGGTCATTTAAACTGTCATGCCTCAGTACGAACAAGGGGGTATCCTAGATCCAATCCACTGGAAATATTCACCCTTAAAACACCACCTCTGAGCCTAAAAACAATTCTAGGGTAACCTCAGAATAAAATAATGGAGTCTAAGGAACTGACCAAGGTATCCCACACCCCATTCTTATAGGAGAGATGTTGGCACAAGACCACAACATCTACATTAGAACATTGACCAAGCCCAAAGTGGCATCCTCTTGGAGATAAAGTCAAATGAAAGAAATTATGGTGTTCAAGAGTCCATCCAAGGTTCTTCTACATAGGAACCCAAGGGTAACTCAAGACTAACCAAGCCTATATAAGAACCATGCATTCAATGTGCAACCAGATAGAGATCACATCTCAATCCCAATGTCTTTAAATATTTAGTGTGGTGTAAGACCAATTCTCCCTTAGTGCATCAAGGATGGTGTTAAGGTAGGGGAGATTCTCATCGCTAAATCATATACACTAAGAGGAGACCACTAAAACTAGAATAAGAATAGTCAAACCACTATTGATCAAATTCCTTTGAAAGAAGCTCAACTTCACTCGCTGATGCATCAACTTCAACCAAACCATGATGCCTTCACCATCTGAGGTATCCCATGATCATTCAAGATTAACCACCGAATTTCTACAAGACCAATGATGTTTCTAATAGGTTTCATACACAACCAACCCCATCGAAGTCATGCTGTTGAGAAAGAACTAACACATATTTACAAGCCACACCAACCTCACAGGCTTTTGAACAAAACTGGCCATTTTCCAATGGTACTCCTTAGGCTTTATCCTTCTACCTAGAAGGACAAATTTACTAGATTCAACATGACGCTCCTCACCTTTAGGAGTGTCTTAATCATCAAAAGAAGAGTCAAACTAGTCACTCACAAGCATGCTATAACAAAACCACCTTAAACTTATGTGTTCCACTCCTCCAAGTCATGATCACATACGTTAAAGTACTTGGAATGAAAACCAACCTGAACAACATGTCAAAAACACTAGAGTCCCCAAGAAGTCAGCCTGAGAATTGGGATGAACTTGATTACTTTTATTTCCTAGGTCACCCTACCATGGACATGAGATAAGACCATACTCAATAATATAAAGATCAATGATTTCACTGAACTCAACTAGTTCATGACAACATTTAACACTTGACAAAAAACATGTATGTGAACGCATACTACCTTGAGGTTTCACAATCAAGCATTACATCCTAGATACTACCCATATTTTTATTAGATCTATGCATTCAAGTATCAGATGGTTCATGTAGAAAATTGGATCAAATTTGTTTTATCTCATATGAATATCAAATAGATCGATGACCTCCTGAGTCATCCAGGAAAAGAAGAACAGGGTTATGAGATCTACTAAGCAGTTGACCATGCCCGAGGTTTGTCTAACCTATTAAAACGAGCATTACTTGATGCTCCTATCTATATAAAAGGCCAAGGATACCATGACCACCCATTTTAAAAATGGAGAAATTGGAATCTAAGAGTCCTATAAGGGACAAAGATACTATAACGATACCAAACATCAGAAAAATCATGGAATTAGCAAGGAACTGAAGCTCTAAGGATTCTACTTACCTCAGGCCAGTCCCTTATGAAAGAAAAAATGTCAACCCTATAACTAGGTCATGAAAAAAAGGAAGTCACTAGGCTCAAGATAATATCTTTTAATCCATTGATAAAAGAAAAGTAACACCTACAAAAAACACTCACACTTCCATTCCAAGGATACACAAAGAGAAACTTAAACTACCCTTACACAAGGGTCTAAATAGAGGAAACCACCTAGGGTTCCCTTTTTAAGTATTTACATCGATTGAAAAATAATATTTAACATTTATAAGATTCAAAACAAAACACCAAGTACCAATTATAAAACAAAGATCTTGATACCTAATTTAACAAACACCCCAAAGGAAAAACATGAAAGTTATATCAAACTTCCTTTTTAAACATTAAACATTGAAAATTAATTGACATACCATCACAATTAAGAAATTTATCAATTAAATCCTTTTCAATGTTTCTGTATGTGGTTACCACTCTTCCTAAAATTGGCTTTTTAATAAAATAAAAAATGAATTTGGTGGTGAATAAATGAGGCAACCAACAAGGGTCCTGTTAAGACAACCCGGGTTCATCAGAATGCAACCCAATAGTAGTTTCTTATTTATCAAAGATGTAAACACCCAAATGGGTCATCTAATTAGAAACATGGCCTAACTAACTTAATTGGGTCCAATTGTTCATTTTAGAATCTCACCAGTTCATTTCAGATTAAAATTAAACAATATTTACATTCATAACCATTTTATAATATACGATGGTCATATAAAAAATGGTTCGATTACATGGGTTTCCACCACACTAATCTATAAAGCACCCATATACTTTATAGTTTGGAATTTGGATCCCATTAATCAAATAAATTCACTTTAAAGTTTGAACTTTAGCAGCCTTTACATCTTAACAGCAGTTTCTAAACACTTATAAGCTCAAAAATGGTTCGAGTGTACGAGTTACCTTTTTTTAGTTGTAAGTCACCCATACACCTTAAAATTTAAAACTTTTTCCTGTTTGATAAAAAACAATAAAATTAACCCATGAAACCAATATATATCTAAAATAAATAGCATGTCATTATAAGAAGTAAACACATAATCATGATAATAATCATAGAAGAATGATATACTGGAAAGGTGGCATGGAATATACAAGAAGGCATGATAAATAATTACCTAAGAATGTACAAAATAATCATGGAATACACTCAAGACATGCAATCAAAACTAGTAGGCAATATATAAATGAAAATACATGGCATGGAATATAAATGGCATGTAAATTTTCTATGTGTCTATTATGATGCATGTAATGATTCATCCTTTCTATAATAGGGAAAGGGAAGAATACTATAAATTCATAAATCAATACATAGTGAAAGGTACAACATTAAATCAAGGTGAAACCATATCAACTGTAATACCAAAAAATATGAATATCAATCCCAACCTTGGCCACTTGGTCATTTCCCCATGGGTGGGGAGATCATTCCTAGGTATGACTATTTACCAAGAAATGACACATTCCTAGTCTCATATCTACTAACCCAAAATAGTAAGACAAAGGGAGAAAATTAAGCTCTGATACCATTTTGTAACATCCTAACCCGGTTCACCACTAAGACGGTGGCCAGAACGGTGGGTCACATGGCCTTAGGTGCACCTCCCCATATGCTAGAGGATGCCGACTAGAAGAAGGGTGTAAGGAGGTGATAATGGGGAGACTATAACCTCATGATCAGAGTAGCACAATGGTATATCATGTAATAAACAACAAACAACAATGTAAGCAGTAATAATTAAAGACAGATCAGTGAAATAAGAATAATAATCAACTGAATAAATAAAGAAATGTCTAATGCTAGTTACAAAAAATTCATTAATGTCCAGATGTTGATATAAAACTAAAACAAAAAACATACAATAGGGAACATTATATAGTAAATTATAAGAATAAGAAAATAAAGATATTCCCCAAGGGTGATCTCCATGAGCATTCTAATCTCTAGCCCAGTCATGTGCTCTTAACTCTCAAGTACTAGAAAACAACACAAGTAAGGGTCAATAGTTTGACAAACATAAAGGTATACTCGGGTACCCCAGTTTAATGTTGACTCGAGTAGGGTGTGAGATATAAATCTCTGTAGGTTTCCACCCATGGAGTCTACGACTGAGTCCAGTATGTGAAATAAAAAGTAAAGTAGTGTGCAGGTATAAGCATAAAGATAAATAAAGAGTCCTAAATAAATAGACAAAAATCTACCTGGGTTCTTAAGGGATACCTGGTGGCTATACATGCTTCAGATCATAGATAGAACAAGATGTATGAACAATAAATATATATACATATATTAGTAATTATATATATAGTTTATTTTTATATTTAATTCACCTATATGAATCAAGTGCCTACTAATGCCTAATGTCCATATACCTGGAATACTAGTTTCTGACTAGAACAAGGTGTAACTCATACATCCATAACCTATTTAAACAATCCTAAAAATTCAAGCAACAAGGTACATTCCCTACATCCCAATAGACTGAGATACAACATGATACAATACTTGGGATAGTGAGTGAGCTTCCATGGAAATACTCTAATCATGGTATATGGAATGTAAAGACCATCAACCATATAGTATCATTGATGCGAGATGTCATGCTCAACACCTGATGAAAGGGAGCATGATGCTTCCATGCTCAACAGAACCCTTACCATCGTACACAACCTACATAAAGATGTAATATATTTATAACTGGCATAGGGAAATAGATCTCATCCATCTCTTTTATCAATCCCATATATATAAGCAAGGAATAATCATTATTATAACATAATCCATTAGAAAATACCTCTCATGATTTTCATTTAACAAGACCATTATATATAAGGGTGTTCCATTTACTATAAATTCAAATGAACATGAACTTAAGCTTTCCATAAATGGCATGGCCTTATCACCCTTTACATATCATTTCATTATAAACATTCGATTCATTTCCATTTCACTTTAAACCATTTAATTAATGACATTCCATTTAATCAATAAAACATGTAAATTTAATTAAAAGGTTTAGAGAGGTTCTTAGGAGGTTCCATGGTCGGCTGGGAAATTACCTACATGGGTAATTCCATTTACAAGAAAGTCAAGCACTTAGGAGGTTCTTATTTCAAATTAAACATTTATTAAAGGAGATAAAATTACATTTTATAACATCAATAAAGGCCATGTCTCAAACATTCCATATAACCAACCCTTATATAAAATCATAGAAGAAAAAAATCCATAAGGCCAAGCATGCATTAAACATATAGTCAATACATTTTAGTTTATAAGACAACACACCTAATCAAAGGGATTTTATTATAAAGTCATGAAATTGTTCTTATGACAATTAGTTTAACACAATCACACATTTCATTTAAGAACCATAACTCAATCAACCAAATTAAACGTTTTTAGAAAACTAGAATACAAATAAATTAAATTATAAATCATAACATGAAACTTAAGAGGTTCTATTAATAATCGAACAAACACCTACAAGGGGAAACTTCACTTATAAACCATGTAGAATGATTATAAGGTATTCTAGGAATTTAATTAATTTAATTTAAAATGGAAATTCACATCGGCACACACAAGGGGTGTCTATAATTGATGGAATCATCCTCTAAATTACTAAACAAGGATCATGAGATGTATATCATGGTGCTTCTTTCAATTTGATATGAAGAAACCCATTGTTAAGAAACATGCAACAAAGTACGACATGTAGCACAATGAAACTATTCATAAAAATGATGGGAACTTGAAGAAAAAGTCATAAACTACCTACCTTGTACTTAGGATGACCTACTTGTCCAATATTGAGGTCTGATTCAATTCGGTTTGTAAGAAATCGAAGAAATGGACCTTTTCCTTGAAAATATAGAAAACGAGATTGAACTTGAATAATATAGCTGATACCAAACTAAATTAAGAAATATCCAAAAGGAATCAAGAGCTTACCAATGTAGATCCATAGAGACCGATGGTTCTTGATTCAGACAACCGATAGAGGAGATCTATCAAATCCTAGCTTATGATTGAGGAGGAAGCCAACACTGCACAGGAGGAGGGTCATGTGGTTGGGAGGAGGAAAAGAAATAAGAAAAAGAAAATAAGATCTCATCAAGGGAATTAAGGTAATTTCAATCCAAAAACTAAGTCACAAAGCTTGGTCAAATCGTGCGCCAATAGTGTTACACCCCCTACTTAAGAAACCATCTCGCACAGTTTGGCCTACACAGTTACCCTAACCATGCACCAACCGTGTGGTGAATAGTTCTTAGGTAATGACCATTTTGGCATGAACTATGTGGGATAGGCGCATGGTCTAGGTAAATTGTTCATAGACCGTGTGGGGCGTTTCAGATCCATTGTTGCAGTTGCACGATTTTCTTCTGGAGGCTGGATGGTTTTAGACAAACCATGAACCCTATACAGACCCTCCAAACCTTGATATTCCCAGCCATGAAGCTTCTAAAACCCTATGAGATACCCATTAAACCTCTTGGTCATTTAACCAAGTCTAAAAAAACACTTTTAAGTGTTCAAACTCTTATAATTATGTTTTAAAGCTCAGTTTTAAAAATTTCCCATCCAGTAAATGCCAAAAATTCAAATTCCTTTGGATTTTAATCTGGTTCAAAAACACGGTATGTTACAAAAAACATCAAAAACCTAAAAAAATAAAGTGATACAAATTTAAAAAAATAACATATTTTCTTAAATTATAAGTCTTATAATGAAACTAACCTTTTTAAAATATCTTGTTGTTCTGGTCATGATTATCTCATAAATGAATTGTAAAACATAATATCCACATTAAACATTACCTTGTTGATGATTAAATTGTATTTATGAAACAATATTTTAAAAATAAAAACACTAGATATGTAAGAAAATACAATTATTCACTAATATAAACGTTATCTACCTGAACTTTTACATATTCAATTTTGTTTTTCGGTTTCCACTATTGAATAGTGAGCCCCATTGAACTCAATCCACAACTTCTTTTAATTTCAAATATTAATGATCAAAACCGATGTAAAATAAAAATTTTAATATTAAAGAACTAAAATAATAGAATAAAAATTAATTATTTAACAACTTTATAAATATTATTTGAACACCTCCCAATAAAGATCATAACTAATATGTTTTATATTCTTTTGGAAAAAATACACATAACATCCAATTTCCACTAAACTATAAAAAAATAAGAATTAATAATAGTACAATTAATATTAGTTCATAATTATATATTTTTTCTTACTAGTTAAGGAATAGAAAAAACCAACATGAAATCTTTGTATTTTTAATATTTCAGATACATATTCAATTATTGATTCCTGGTTCAAATATTTCACCTATATTGAAATGTATTTTGGGTTTATAAAACCATAAATAAAAGTGAAATCACATTGGATGAAAAGAGTGTGGAGATACATGATTATATAATTAATTAATTAAGTTAATATAACATATGTTTACTTAATGAAAATAAATTAAAAATTAAAACATACTTACATAGAAAATAACTACAACACGGGTACATCGAGCTGATCACCCTTTACAACATCCATTATTTCATTTTTAAAACTATTTAACTTACAATATTTTCCAAATATATCATTAGTCATTGGAAAAGTATAATAATTATCTAATATAGAAAAAATATGTGAGAAATTTGCTACCCAATTAGCTTCTTGAAGAGAATCTAAAGGTACAAAAACCTTAAATTTTCCTTTCCTTTCCTTTATAGAGATTCCTTCGATTTCAGATACTCATATATAAGTTAAGTGTAAAAAAATATTACAACTAATTATGAATTTAATGATAAATAAAAAATGAAAAAAATGCATACCTCATATGTCACATGATTAAAAATATTAGATGACCAAAGTAAAAAATCACCAATACTCTATCCAAGTATGGAAACCTCCTCAGTAGGCAGTGACACCAGAGTAGTTGGATCAATAATATCATGTATTACTACTCTTACTTGACCTGACTACATAACCTAATGATGTACATGATCCACCTGATGATGTACTGTATGCTACAATATGTACATGGGGATCCCCAATATGCATATAGAGACTCTAGTTTTGCAGTGTAAGACTTTGGAATATTCATAGGAATATTTTTGGTGCTAAGAACTGAGACAAAACGTGATTCCAAGGCCCGATGATCTTGAAATTAATTTTATAATAATATTAAATATATTTTATACTACACACATGTGATTTTTCTAAAAAAATATAATATCTCCTAAATATAGTCTCATATCATAAATATGAGACCACAATTGAATCCATAGCATGTGGTTTACCCTGGGTGTGATCTAAAGTTTTTTGGCACGAGACGTTTGGATGAGGTAGTTGTTGGCAGATGGATTGAATAAATTAATTAATTTAATTATATTATTTAATTATCCTAATCCAAATGACTCACAAATGGGGACTTGGATGGGAAATATAAGATAACTATAGATTTTATAATGTGGATTTTACCCTAGGCATGACATAACCATGGTTGGCATTAGGTGTTTGGCTGGAGCACCATTATGGGTGAAATAATTAAATTAATAAATTATTATTTATTTAATTGTTTCATTTAATATTAAAAACCATTTTCCCTCTTTAAATAGCATGTTATGGAAAATATCTAGGGTTATTTTCATAAACCTAATATTTTTGAGAGGATTTTTCATCATCCTTCCATTGGCGGATCGAGAAAAGATGATAACTGGTGATCGAATTGAGGTGGATCGATAGGAGACCGATGTAGCGGATCATCCTCATAACTAGCATATTCACTCTCCACTAATGATCAATTTAAATCATGGTAGGACTCATTAATTATGGTTTCATCCCCTTTTGATTAAATCGTTGAAGCATGGATTGTTATATTCTTTTGATTCTATGATTTTATGTTTTTAGAATGATCCTCATAGATGAATTAAATTTATTTAATTCATTTTATTATTCTTTGTGTGATGTTATCACCATAGATATTTATGATATATGATCATTGGAAAAGAATTCTTGGTCACCAATGCTTTCACCTTTGTTCTCTTGTATCTTTCTCACTATTATTTGCATTAATCACCATTGACATATGAGGTCATGGTTTCTAATTTCTAGAGTGGGTTTGATCATGATTTAACCCTTAAAATCATTGTGAGAACAACAAACGAGAAGGTGTTTTGTGCATAGATAAGATCGGCACCACATGTATAGGTTTACTGTCAAGGTGCGACGAGGATAGCGGTTGATCGGAGGTGGTTTTGGTTATATTGGGGATCTCTATTTTTCCCGGTTGATACACAACGATGATGTGCGGTGCGACAAGATCAATTCCAAGCAGAGGTCATGTGTGAGTTCTCACGGTGAAGGTTGTTCGGCGTGGATGCGATGGTGGTCGGAATTGAATCTCCAATGAGGTGGTCAGATTTAGTCAACAAAACAGATGTTATTATTATTTTTAACAATAATAATAGCAATAAAAAGGTGGAAGTTAAGTTGTTTATTATTATTATTATTCATATTAATTTTATGAAATAAAAGTATAAATCTAGGTGTGATCACCCTATTGGTGTTCTGTACATGAGAAACATGGGGAGGTTTTTATTTAATAAATAATAATAATAATAATTAAGTTTAAATTAAATTAAGGAATTAAGTAAAATAAGAGGAGGTACCTTATACACCACCTGTGCACTATGTGAAGATACATGAGAGTTTTTTCATGGGAATCCTTTGAAAGAAAAGTTAAATAATAATTATAATATTAGTATTTTTTTTAAAAACTTTAATTCACTCATAACTTCTTCACACGACCTCATATTTATGATCCATCAGCAACATCATGACCTTGGAATTGAGACGATCATTTTAAAACAAGTGTTGGATACCTTTCTTAGACTCATGACATGAGTTCATGGAGTGTTGAATAATAATAATAATATCAATATTATTATTATTATTATTATTATTATTGTTATGAAATATAATATCCGACATATCTTCTTCATATGGTGTTAGAATGATGAACTGTCTACAGTGTTGCAACCTTGATATTGAGGTGGATGATTCAAGATCAATATCAGGTATTTAATTTGTAATCATGGATTAGGCCCATGAAGTTTTGTTCCAACATGATGTAGTAAAATGTATTTTTTTCACCAGGTGTCTGATTTGGGCAAGTGAATATCCTATCCTGAGTTGTTTTTCCATGAGTATCACAATAGTGTAATTTGTTTGGCTATTCATGGATATTTGTGATGTCATATATGAGGTTTAATGTTTTATCCTGTCAGATAGATGATGAGCCTCGTGCGTTCATCAAAATTTTGGCCGAGATATGCCGTGTAGTACCCTTACACGCCGTGTAGTACTACATGACCAGAAAGACATGTACTGGTAAGGACATGGTTAGGAAGAGTGTGGAAACATATTGTGTGGGACCCTTAGATGATCCTGAGTGTTTTTTCATGTAAAAAATTATGGTAACCTTCATAGTGGATTTTGAGATATGATGTGATATTTTCTGAGCATGATGCTTCTATAGGCAGTTCTCGATGACAATAGTAATTAGTCAGGATCATCAGAGAGAGGTCGGAGTTTACAAAAACCTATCATACTATAGTGAAGTTCTTACATACTCCTTTCATTAGTTTGAGTTGAATCCCCCTATCATACTAGGGTGAAAATCCTCTAACCACTGAGTGGTACCCCCTAACTAATGAGGGTGCAGATCCTTTACCCACTGAGTAGTACCCCTAAAGGATGAGGGAGAAGGTCATCTACCCACTGATTTGTACCACCTTGACACACCAGGGTGAAGGTCCTCTATCTAGTAAGTGGTATCCCCTGATGCACTAGGGAATGATTCCTCTACCCACTAAGTAGTACCCCCTAGTGCACTTGGGAGAAGGTCATCTACCCACTGAGTGGTACCCCCTTGATGTACTGGGGTGTGGGTCCTCTACCCACAGAGTGATACCCCCCTGACTCACTAGGGAGTGATTCCTCTACCCATTGAGTGGTACCCCCTGATACACTAGGGTGTAAGACCTATACCCACTGAGTGGTACCTCATGATGAATTAGGGTGTGAGTCCTCTACCTACTGAGTGGTACTCCCCCTGAAACTCTAGGGAACGAGTCCTCTATCCATTGAGTGGTACCCCTTGATGCACTAGGGAAAAAGTCCTCTACCCACTGAGTAGAACCCCCCTAATACACTAGGGTGCGATTCCTCTATCTACTAAGTGGTACCTCCTGACACACTAGGGAGCGAGTCCTCTATCTACTGAGTGATACCCCCTGACATACTAGGGTGTGATTCCTCTACTTGGAGATTATTCCCCTCAACTACGTGAAACAGTGGTGATGTGTGGGTCCTCCACACTATTACTTATTCAGAAAGATACATGAGATTTTGGGCATCGATGATGGACCCTTTTTAGAGCTGCAGGAAAACTCATTGTTCTTTGCTAGGATATAGATATGGAGATCCCCTTTCTCTCTTATTTGGTGTTCTTGTTGAAACCATCTGTTTTTTTTTCATTATGGTTTTTTCTCATATACTGATTGAAATACCTTTCTTTGTGATGAGATGACTACTTATATCATGTCTTTTATCACCCCTCTTCAGTTTTTGGGACGTCTTACTAGGTGTGTATATACCCACCCATGCATGGAATTTTCCCACACATGTCATGTATTATGCAGATGCCAAATAGGTTGGATTTGATTTCATAGGAGCATAGGGATATTTGGGTTCATTTGATCATGTACAATGGTCGAGGCTTGAAGATATGGAGCAAGGATCTCTCAACATTTCTTTTCCCATTGTTGTCTGGTTAGAACATATTTTTTTGGTTGGGTGTGTATTTTTTCCCCTTTACATTTTAGTTTACTATGTCACACTCTTTTGTATTCCCTATATATTATTACATGAATATATTTTAATTTAGATGTTACTATATTTTATTATTATTCCTCTAAACTTCTTCATGGAGATGGTTGGGTGCGTGCGTACAGGTACATTAGGAAAAGGTCTCCCATTTTAGTTATGCCTTTCAGTGCTTATCACTAACCCCTAGCCTATGGAGGAAGGCTTGGGGTAGCTATGGCTAGGACTTCCACTGGCTAGGATGGCCCAATGGGTTGGGTCATGAAAATGAAACTCATAGTACATAGTCGAGTCTAAACGATGAGGTGGAAGATCTAGGTAGTTCAAATGGAAATTCTATGTCTATCTCATTACTTATACAATCATAACCGATATAGATGATTTAATTCTATCCTATATCAAATCATTCAAGTTTCGTAGCTCAGACTTCAAAGAATCTATTTATCCCTTAAATTCTTCCACCACTGACGTCGTACGAGGGGTGAAACCAATTTTTTTTAAATTGATACCATCCTTATACCCTTTGACGTAGCCCAGCTGTTCCATATTTCCTAAATTAGTGGAAAGAATATCCATCCTACCCCAAGGGATAAAGGTCCCCTATGTTATTTTCTCTTCAAGGAAGTATTAAAGTAATATTTTCACGTTTAATATTAGTGAGATAAATTTACCAAATATAAATATTAATAAAAAGTAAAAATTAATTACTTATAATATTATTAGCTTATTACTTTATTATATCAATAATATACTTCCCTTTTTTTCATTTTCACCCCTTTCCATTTTTCATGATGAGGTGGAGGATATGGGGGGTCAAGTGGAACATCTTCAGAGCCGCTACTTGAGTTGGATCTCAATTCACTAAAATTTTTAGTAATCATGTGATGTATAATAAAGGATACCTTCCATGTGATAATGTATGAGGGTATAAATTATGAGACTATATATCTTGGTGAGTTTTCTTAAAGGACTATTATATAAGAAATAATAAATAAGTTATAAAGTAATTAAAATTAATTAAACAAATTAGTTTACACTTAATTAAAAAAACTTATATAAAAAATTTAGTTAACAAAAAAAACATACCATAATGACTTCTTGACACCAACTAGAGATAGACTTCTACCATGTATCCCTATCTATAAACCCATACTTAAAGCATGAATCTTGATTTTTTTTACTCTCAAAAATATAAAATGAAGTCAACTTCATCTTAAAACTTACCCATCTTGTTTCCACAAAGGATAACTAATTTTTTCAATTCTTTTTGTCTCTTGAAAGTTAAATGTCATATGTATTTTTTAACAGGTTGGGGAAACACCTCCTTTTTATTAAGGAAAGAAATTCCACTTTTTCAATTGGGTTGAGAGGTAACCCTTTACATGACCCAACAACCTAGTGGCTTGAAGGTACATTACAATTTTATTCATGAACCAAAGTTCCAGTAGTCTGATGGCTTATACATGGCCTTTAAAGGCCCCAAGTGAGTAGTCTCCATCATTCCATGTTGCCAATTATATTTCACACCTCCCCCCTTTACAGTAATCATCATACCTTGATCCTAGTATGAAAGTTTCATCACCCTACAATGAACCATTGCATCATGAATGTTTAAACACCATGGAAGGTCACCCCTCCTTTTATGATGTGATAGGAGGGCTGGATGATAGGTGTCAGCACACCTATCTCTCTTTCAAACTTCCCACATAGTGATGCCTTTGTGGACCTTGCTTTCATCACCTTCCTATTGCTCTGAATCCTCAGATTAGACCCCAATGTAGATGGTAAAGAAGTAGGTAACCCATTCATCCCACATAGGATCCATGGGGATGAAAGTATGGATGATAAGAATCAGCATGCCTATACCTCCTGTCAAGGCAGCCCACCTGACAGTGTCTGCCCGCACTGCCTACCTATTGCACCAAGCTATTTATTTGGTCCCTTTCACTCCACCTTCAACCCATTGGTGATGAACCAAAGGCCTCTCTGAATCCCAGAGGCTCTGTGGAATGAAGGGCTTGGATGGTCCAATGGATTTATGTCCATTAGGACCAAATCTATAGCCCGAAATCCCAAATCAAGTGCATAGTTTCATTTCACAGTACAACTACAGTACTATTATAGTAACTTAATAAATTCTCCCCCACCAAGATTTGATCTTGGGTTTCATGTAGGATTATATGGTGTGTCAACCACTCATCCACCACTCCAAATAAATATTTAATTTAATAGATAAAATATTAATAAATGTATAATATTTAAACCATTGGGAAACTAAATAAATAAGTTTAGAAATTCTACTGTTATGGACTCCCAAAACAAATATTTCACCGACTAGTCAACACTCCTCCAATTAAGGAATAAAATACTTATCCTATAAAGAATCTATACATCCATGTAAGTCCTAACCTACGTGGCATGTAGGCTAGTTGGGTGACTGTTTTCATCAAAGTTAATTATCACCCTCTACTCTCCACATGAGAGTAAAAGTTTTGGTAAATGTGTAATACCACACCTACCATCTTTAGCTACCATTATCTATAGAGAAGAAGAAGAACTGCATATAATTTTAATAAATATAAGTTTAATTTCATTAAAAAATTTAATAACTATAGATATATATTTATATGAAAAAACATACATACCTCGATTCCCATGCCTCGGTGTCTGCCATTTCTAAAGATGTATGCCACTTCAACAAAAGTATTTCTACCTATATTTGATTAAAATTAAATAAATATAATAGATAATAAATTTATTATTCATAATATAAAACAAAACATTTAATTTTATATTTTTCAATAAAAAAAACGTGTAACTAAAACTAGTGTATATTAAAATTAACAAAAAAAAAATGATATAAATGATTATCATCTAAAAATGTGTAATTTTATGTACCTGTATTTGTTTAGAAATAATTATATCATAATTAAAAATTTAATTGATAATAATAGGAAGATAATTATAAATATTTTATTGAATAAAAGCATATACTTTACAACGGATAATATAAAGAAAATAATCACAAAAAATGATAATGGAAAAAAAATTCAACCAAAAAATGGATATCTAAATCTAATAAATATAAAAAATATTAAAAAAATGAAATTAATGATAAAAATATATATATTAAAATTTTAAATTTAAAAAATAAAGTTTCCAACTATGTTAGTTTCACAAAAAAAGATTACCTGATTAATTTGGAGAGTAATGGAGTGTTTTCCCATATTCCTTCTATATGATCATTTCATGTATCATGGAAAATTTCCACACCACTGTTATTTCTATCATTAGGTAACCATGTAATAGATAGAAAAATTTGATATAATTCTTCAACATCATCAATATTCTAATGACCCAAATAAATTTTTTCCTTATCAAAACAACAGACTAGTGATAGTTTGATGGGTCAACAATATAAAATATTTGTTTTTCATGCATTACCATGATAAATGATTCCTCCTTGAAACTAAATATTTTTAAATAAATAAGTGTAAAACCATACTCACCATGTTTCATACCATTGTTAATGTTAACCCAGTTACACTTAAATACCAGTACCCAAAATTTAGTACAATCAATCTCCCATATATTTCCAACTACTCCAAAATATGATGTTGATGTAAAAATTAGTTTTTATCTTTGCTAATTAAAAAATGCAGTGATTCAATGACAACTATTACTCCTCTATTTTGAATGTTACTCTTATCATTATGGGTTTTTTATAAATTTTTTACCCATTAATATAAAAAACTAGACCACATGATCACATTAACACTTGGCCCCCTGCTAACCATATCAATGTTTCTGGTATGGATAAATCAATATTTATTTTCTCCTTAAACCATGAAACAAATTTATTTTTATGTTCATTAATCAAACACTTTTCATTTTTTCTTAGATATAATATATTCAATACATTAATATGTGGTGATGTATATGGTTAAGAATCACCTATACTATTCAAAATATATAAATGTGCACACATCACTTTATCACGTGGAATTAACTTTACCTTTAATCCACAAATCCCTTTAAATTCACTATCAACTATCAAATTCCATGATATAGGGAGACCAAAATGCTTCACTTCAGATATATAATTAGTAAAAAACTCAATTACCTCTTATAATATATATTTTTTAACAATAGAGTCCTATGATTCATGCAGATTATTAATATATCCCTTAAAAATCTTCATATATCTTTCAAAAGGATACATCCAATGTAAATAAATAGGAGCCCATATTCTTATCATTCATACCAAATGAATCAAAATAGAAACCATTATACCAAAATAATTATGGTGTAAAATAAATTTAAAGTTGAAAAAGTATGAGGACAACTTCATCCTCAAATGCATTTAACAAATCTGGATCTATGATTTTTTTGAAAATTGAATTAAAAAAGTAACACCACCTGATTATAGACTTTCTAATAGGTATCAATAATATTCCACACAATGAAACTGATAACAATTGTTACATCAATACATGATAGTCATGAGATTTCATACCTATTAACTTTAAATCCTTCAATGAAACTAATTTTATTTACATTTGAAGAAAACCCACTAGGTACTTTAATACCATGCAAACATTGACAAAAAAATTATCTTCTCACACTTGATTAATGTTTAACAAATTGAAAGTAAATATGTTCCATTTACTTTACTTGTGGAATCTAAATCCAAATGTATTCCCATGGTTATTAAGTTCAGTATTACTTGCAATACATCATTTTTCTTTCCTTTTATGTTTAACAATGTTCTGATTATACTGTAAAAAATGTATTTATCAACATGAATAATGTTAATATTATGTTTTACATAAAAAAATTTACAATAAGGTAGCTCAAATAAAATAGATATTTTATTCCATGTATTTGGTTGAGAAACATAACTTCATTTCTTTCCAAATGCGACATCGATGTTTTTCATATTGTTGTAATATTTTTCAGATGATAATGGTTATGGGGTAGAATCATACTCTTGTAAACCATTAAATTCCATTTTTAATATTTGATAAGGATGATCCATTTGTAAAAATATATGATGTCCCATATACACTATTTTTCTTACATTCTATAATTGATGATATAAAGTCCCCTCTTCTTAAATTGTACAAGCTTTATGTCCTTGAATACTCTATCTAGATTTGTTTCCATATGAAAGAAAGTTTTTTATAGTTAACATTATCACAACAAACACAAAAAATGATCTTTATTATATACATTAGATGTTGTAACACCTGTCTCCCTTAGAAATTTCAAATTAGAAATAAATGGTGATAGATAAACATCAATATAATTTCTAGGATGTTTCAGCTCAAAAATCATCAAGCTCATCATCACATACTTTATCTTCATACATATATGTGGGGAAAAGTTTTAGAAAACCAAAAAAATAGTCCATGAACTATGTTGGCTATTGATACTCTGATATGGATTCATTATATTTATGCATAGAACCATTCTAATATTTCTAACCCCATTTCCCAAAATAAAAAAATTGTTATCAAATCTTTTCCAATATAGTGAATTAGCAGGATGAAGTAGGTTTACATTAGATATGCGCTCATTTTTATGTCATCTTAGCCTATTTTAATCATTTTAATTTGCAAAGAGATGCTTCAAACATGGAATTATTAGAAGATATCATATTTCTTTAGCGGGTGGTTTGGTGTCTATTCTTGAGAATGAACCACAGTTGGATTCATCATCCATTTTATATCGTGATGTATCGTATTTAAGAAATTTTGATAAAATTTCATATTACTTCCTATAAAACACACATTAATTGGGAAATCATGTATCTTTTTATACCCTAATCCCATTAGACATAATATTTTTTTGCCTCATAATTGGAATCTGGAAGCTTATTGCCTTTTGGAATTATCTCTTTTAAAATTTCAAGCAATTCAATAAAACCTTTATCACTCCAACCATGTCTTTATTTCAAGTAAACTACTCTCATCACTATTAATAACAATTTAAATTTAGTGAAAACTGAGAATAATTATTTCTCAACAACTCTCTACAGTTTTTCAACACTTGTTTTATCAATGGTTTAAACACCTACATCATGAATTATTTATTCAAGATGATCTTCTATATCATGTGGAATTTTTTTTTATTTTTAGATCTTGAATTACTGATTATTTCAATGCACTAGATACATCAGGTATAAATATCACTAAAACCAAATCAAATGACAATAATACAAAAACAGGCTTTATCAGCACTCAAAATGGGATTTAACAGTGCTAAAAGAGTGCTGATAAATGCCTTGCATGCTATAACATGAAATTCTGAAGCAGAACACCCAAAAAAGACCTGAAAAAAAATCATCATATCAAACAAGCAGTTCAAATAGATAAAATATGCAGTGTTATTCAATTTGGGATCAAACGATGGGAAAAAAATCTATACCTAATGTGATGTACTAATTATTCATTATGATTATCAAAAGGTACCATTAAATACTATAACCTCCAAATGATATCTTATATTGCCTCAGATAAAATATATAGAGAGATTTCAATGTCATAACCTTAAGAAAAAATTGATTTAGGCATGCATGTGAGTTATTCTTCATTTTTTTTGTGGTTAAGATTCATGTCAAGCTTGGATATAGAATTTGTTTATAGATTTTTAGTTCCTTTTGGGATATGTTTCCTTAGGACTTAGAGAGTTTCCCATGTATATTCCTCATGGTAGATGGATTTGGGTGATTCTTGGGACACTTAATGAAATGTTTTCTTGTGGTTGATGCCTTTATCTTATGGTTTGTTGTCTTCTTTTCATGCCATTAATAGAATTTATAAATGGTGGGGAGATATATACTTATTCTTTGTCCATCCTAGACTCTTTATTAGTAGTCATGTAGTGATTTTATTGGGGGATACAATTTAGAAGAACCCATGTGGGTACACTTTCATGGGGAAGTTTCCTATTCATTTTTAACTTTTAATGTTTTACATACATAGTAAAAGGATGGGTTGTATGACTAAGTAAAAACCATGCAACTTACCTTTTTGAGGGAGTTGTTAGGAACACGGGTTGTTCACGGTTAGGAGAAACCATGTGGTATGGATCTATAGTTTAACTAAGTCATTTTGAACGATTGGAACACAGTTAGTTAACTATTTGTCCAAACTATGCAGAAGAGGGTTTCTTATCCAATGGCTCCCAAAAAGTTGGTGAACATTTTGGAAAACTGCCCAACCAGACCATGAAAGTTGCTGATAATATGGCATAATTTAAGGGATTTTAACCTATTTCCTCCTATCCCCTTCTCGAAACTTAGTCTAATATCCCTTTATCTTAAAAATTTATCCAATTTAAATCCTCTATTCTTTTTTTCTTTCCCTTTCATTCTTCTCCCTCTCCCTTTCCTCTTTGTTTTCATCCCTCACCATGAACTCTAGGGATAAAGGTTTATATTTAGGGTGTGTGATGAATTATTAATGGGGATTTATTGTCTAAGGACTACTTAGGACTCTATGAGGCTTGTCTAAGTGTCTTATGTCATAGGTAATGACTTTTGGATTGTTTTCCATACGTCAGTTGTTGTTTTCACTTAAAAATTATATCCATTTTAAACAAAAGAGAGACACTTTGAGTGATACCTGTCACACCATGTCTTATATTGAGGTGGGGTTGACTTTTACACATAAAAAATGACCCATGTATCATTATCCTAAAGTATCAACACAATCCAAATGAATTTGGTCGGTTTTCCATTTGCCAGTTGTTGTTTTCACTTAAAATTCTGTCCATTTTAAACAAAAGAGAGAAACTTTGAGTAATATCGGCCACAACGTGCCTCTTATTGAGGAGGGGTTGACTCATAAACATCACACATGACCCATGGACCGTTTTCCTAAAGTATCAACACAATTCTAATGCGTTTGGTCGGTTTTCCGTATGTCAGTTGTTGTTTTCACTTAAAATTTTGTCCATTTAAAAAAAAGAGAGACACTTTGAGTGATACCAGTCACACCATGCCTCAGATTGAGACGGGTTTGACTCGTAAATGCCAAAAATGACTCATATATAGTTCTCCTAAAGTATAAACATAATCTAAATGCATTTGGTCAGTTTTTTTCATGTCAGTTGTTGTTTTCACTTAAAATTCTTTCCATTTTAAACAAAAGAGAGACACTTTGAATGATACCGGCCACACCATGACTCAAATTGAGGTTGGGTTGACTCATACACATCAAAAATGACCCATGGATCATTTTTATAAATTATAAACACAATATGAATGCGTTTGGTTGGTTTTCCGTATGTCAGTTGTTGTTTTCACTTAAAATTCTGTCCATTTTAAACAAAAGAGAGAACTTTGAGTGATACCGGAAACACCGTGCCTCGAATTGAGGATAGTTTGAATTTTAAACATCAATAATGACCCATGGATCATTATACTAAAGTATCAACACAATATTAATGTGTTTGGTTAGTTTTCCATACGTCGGTTTCTATTTTCACATAAAATTCTGTCCATTTTAAACAAAAGAGAGACACTTTGAGTGATATCGGCCACACCGTGCCTCATATTGAGGAGGGGTTGACTCATACATGTCACATATGACCCATTTATCATTTTAATAAATTATAAACACAATTATAATGCGTTTGGTTTTTTTTCCGTACATTAGTTGTTGTTTTCACTTAAAATTCTGTCCATTTTAAACAAAAGAGAGACACTTTGAGTGATTCCAGTCACACTGTGCCTCATATTGAGGCGGGGTTGACTCATACATGTAAAAAATAATCCATGGATCGTTATAATAAAGTATCAACACAATTATAATGTGTTTGGTCGGTTTTCCGTATGTCAGTTGTTGTTTTCACTTAAAATTCTGTCCATTTTAAACAAAAGAGAGACACTTTGAGTGATACCGGTCACACTGTGCCTCAGATTGAGGTTGTGTTGACTTTTACACATCATAAATGACCCATGTATCGTTATAATAAATTATTAACACAATATGAATGCGTTTTCTTAGTTTTCTGTATGTTAGTTGTTGTTTTCACTTAAAATTCTGTCTATTTTAAACAAAAGAGAGACACTTTCAGTGATACTAGTCACACCGTGCCTCGGATTGAGGCAGAGTTTACTTTTACATGTCACAAATGACCCATGTATTGTTATCCTAAAGTATCAACACAATAATAATATGTTTGGTTGGTTTTCTGTATGTCAGTTGTTGTTTTCACGTAAATTCTATCCATTTTAAACAAAAGAGAGACACTTTGAGTGATACCGGTCACACCGTGCCTCAGATTGAGGCAGGGTTGACTTGTACACATCAAAAATTACCCATAGATCATTGTGATAAATTTAAAACATGTATGTTTTGGGGGAGACCCTGTGGAGGAAGAAGGTTCCAACCATGTTCATTTTCTTATTATGGATAATCAGAAAACATACAATTTCTACCAATGAAAATCTTCAATGCATGGGAATCCATTTGGAATCTCAATTCTCATACTGCAATCAATTTAGGGTGGATAATTTTACTCATATTTTCTTTTAATGTGAGTGGTCATGCATGGTATGAATGTATTTTGGAGATTTTACTAGTTTTTCTTATCCAAAGCCCAAAGAAAAGTGGTTCATCATTCTTTCATGTTGCTAGTGCATTTCATATATTAAAATGGACAAATAAATCATTGGAGAAAGGATGTTTTATTTAATAAAAATTACAATTTTCCTAAGAACATTTACATACAATAATGTTTCATCTTTTTTATCTCTATGAAAACCTCTAAAAAATGTCTGCCAATTATACACATCCCCAAGTCATATCTTCATGCTATTTGTGTACAATCTTCCATCAGGTATGTGACCCACTATTTTCTGAACAAATATATATCATGTTGTGAATATGAGGCTTTTTGACAGTTAGAGTAGTACTGCAAAATATATAAATAAATAATTAATAAATAATTTAAATGAAATAATAGTTGTTTTTGAAAATACCTCTTTAGAAATGCTAGTTTGTTGATAGAAAATGATCTCTCTCATAAATTTACAAACATAATAACCGCAATATTTTCCATTTGTTTGTTTTATACACTGCAAAAACTTTGATCATTAGTAGAATAAGTAACTTGTTTTGATATGTGTTTGGATAGTGAAATTTTATTATATATACCCTGATACTTATCCAGACGTAGTACTTGCTCACCTCCTTATGCTTAGCCCCTGTCCTCATTCATTTTTTATATGATATTGATACACCACCCTATCATAACATAATCCTCAGTAAAATATAATATAAATTATATAACTTGATGTTTAGACCTAAAACGTAGGATGTAATGTCTTACAGATTCACAAACTCCATCATGTGTGGTCGGTTTATTGGATATCCTTGCATTGAATTCAAAAAATAAATCTTTGGAGTATCCAAGTTCACCTTAATTAGTAGTCAATGTTTCCTATAAACACAAAAAGGAATAAGTAATGAAATAAGTGAAAATATAATTGATATGATTTAATCGTAGAGTTTTACCCCTGTATAATTGGTATTAGGAAGAGTCTGTCATCTGTAATCTTTCTTTCAAATGTTTTTAGCAAGCCTTTCACTATTTCATCCCTTATTAATGGATCTAATTTTGTTAGTTGTGTAGATATGGTATGAGGACTAATGAGTCTAGATTTTGGATCATGGGAAAATTCCTTCAACCGTTTTTCATATATATGCATGTAAATAATATAAAATGCTTTTAGTCATAATTAGCACATTATATCATATTTTAGAAAATCAATTCATGAAAACATACCTCATATATAAATTTACAACTATGACGCCTAGCCAATTGTATTCAAGGATGTCATTTACATTTTCAGCAGTAACAAAATCTTCAATTTCCTCTCTGTATATATTCTTTTCAAAAACAACTATATGACTACTAATACTTTTTAGCTTCATATCCACATGGGTCTTAAATGATAGTAAATGTGGACAGAGAATAGGCGGTGTAATTGTGGTTTTAGTAGATCTTTTGGATCAGTTGGTCGATCCTTTAGATTCTTTTGAGCCCACATTTCTTGTCACCCCCTTCCATTTCTCCATCTATAATAACATTCATTGGTTTAGACATTTTTTTCATTAATTTTTAAAGGTCTATCTTGAAAAAAATAGAAATAAATACCCCTTTTTCCACTTGTACTCTTACAAGTTGCAACAACCATCAATGAATGTCCCAATATCCTTTTTGACCGTATGAACATCATCGTCATCAAGTGGAATAGGTAACTCTACATTTGGATCATGAGATATAGTAATCGTCACTTTCATATGATCTGTTGGAAGTGGTTTATTATACAGCCTGCCCTCTGGGATGTTGAACACCGTAGCCCTTGCTACAAGGTGATAAGTGGGTGTTGAAAAATATAAATCACAGTCATTATCACCCTATAGAAGATCAGTACAGAAAAAGTATCAGTGTTTGTTTGATTCACATTTCATGGAAACAATTATTAGAATATTGATTACCATGGATAAGACATCTCTTTGAGGGGAATGGCTTGCCTCAAAGCTGGTGAGGGGTGGGGAGGGATTTGCACATGCTAGTTGTTCCTGATTTGTGTCTTCTCCTTGATTCTCACCCATAAAAGTTTCTATAAATTCTCCCTTCCATTGAAATTTTTCTTCAAGAGTTACTAGTATTTATCTCATTTGTTTCATTTCTTCATTTCTATCATCCGTTTGTTTTTTATCTCTCAAAATATACTTGGGGTGTCACCCCAAAACCCCGCACCTCTGACACAACTATATTGTTCTGGACGCTTCAAAGATGTCGATAATAGGTCTGTATCCGCTACATGAGTAGCTGATTCCTATAACTGTTGAATATAGGAAAATAAGTAATTATTATTATGTAATAGCAATTTAAAACAAAATTTTTTATCATGTCATAATTACATCACACTTTTTGTGTGTTTTCATCTACTAGCTTCCATTCCTTATTCACACATGCCTCATTCCATAACACATGATGTGGGATGGAAGTGTCTTTGGATTTAGACTCATAAATCTACATATAAATATAGAAATACAATTATGATGTTGTTTCTTGGAACATAACAATATTGCTGTAAATTTAAAATACGTACCATTTTCTTTTCTAGTAAAGAATACCTCATCCTTGCTTTACGATAGGGGTATGTTGGTTTTGATGTACGTTCCTTATTTTCAGTACCGAGTTGCTGTTTCATAAATGAAATATTGACAATCAAAGTAATGAATACACGTATCCTCAAACAATGTATTATCAGCCACAATGTACCTGAAACTTCTCATCCACACAATGGACAATAAATGTATCCCATGCTTCTTGGGATATCAGGTGAGCGTAGACAAGGGGTGGGTGTAGGTTTATTTTACCTTTGGAATCTTTCAGGTGACATTTTTTTATAATAGTGAGAAAACCTTGATGAATCCTTCCTGCCAACCTTAGTACATAATTATTGTGTGAATCATCTACTATAAATGTACTTTGTAAGGTATTGATAAGAGTAAGACATTGTTTCATTATTTTATTTTCTAGTAAATTAAATAAATAATATCATAATGTTACCATAATTTCTTCCCAGATCACAGCCTTCAGCCAAGACACAACATGGTGCCATGAATCTATGTTAATCGGCACATGTTTTAGAGTGACAATTCCAATGTAACTACTGAACATATCCTTGTTGGGATTCACATGTTATCCTCATGCATTCCATCCGACATCAAATTTGATGCCTTTGATTTTCGCCTTAAGAACTTTGGCTAACACTGTCAAAATACGACGCACCTGTGTTTTCTAAGACATCGGTCCTTCATCCCCGACCATTTCATCGATATCAATATCATCAATATGTTCATGTGAAATGGTAGCAAATGCATGTGCTGATGGTTTTTGGACCTCAACACTAGGAGCAACAATAGGTTCAGAAACCTATTGTTGCTCTGCATGTGAGCAACAACAACAACAACAACTTGAGAGACTTGTTCAGCCTCGAGGTTAGGAGCACTATAATGTGCAAAAGTCATTATCTACAAAAGTGGTTGAACAATTAATTTAGATTACATAAATTCAGTAATGATAAGATAATAAAATGAGATAACAAGATCTATATTACAAACAAAATATAACCTATTTACTAAACTCTCTTTCTTTTTTTTCAAAGGATGAAGGGATTTGACATCTTTATCGATTATCAAAATCCCTTCATTGTGGTCTCATCTAACATACAAAAAATCATCTACGTTTGGATTACTATGAAATGATTGCAACGTACCACTGAAATGATCATCCTCAATTGAATTTTCATCGAACCCTTTAGTATTTTTGGATGATAACAGAACAATCGACCACTTTCGGTTTGTGGGATCTGGAACATAAAATACTTGTACCACTTGTGATGCCATTATAAATTGTCCGTCTTTGTACCCTTCTTTACTAAAATCAACTTTCACATATCCTAATTCATCTATTTTAACACCATTATTGTTATCAACCCATTTGTATTGAAAAATTGGAAATTGGAATTTTTTATAATCAAACTCCCATATTTTTTTGATAATGCCAAAGTATGGCATATTCGCATAAATTGGATTTCTTTCCTTACTACCAGAAACATGCATCGCTTCAGCCAAAAGTGTAACTCCGCTATTTTTCATGGTACTATCTTCCTCATGTTCATCTATATAGATTGTATAACTATTAATTACATAACCATTGTAAGGTAATACATACACATTTGGTCTGGTGAATATACATTAAAGTCGTTCTGAAATTGAATTCTTATTTTCATATAAATCCTTAAAAATATGGTTCCAAAACCATCATATAAACTGGTAATTATGTGTATTTGATATCCATTTTTCAGCCCTTTATGAATTCAACTGCCTAAGAATTTCTTTTTGGGTTTCAATATATGGGGAAACCTCCCAATTGTTATGCAAAACATAAAGGTGGGCCTGCACCCAATCTGTAATATTGATTGTCACAACATCTCTTCCAGAAATTCCCTCACCCACAATGCATCCAGTGTGATGAGATTTCGGGAGACCAATGCTTTCCACATTAGATAGGTATTTGGTACATAATTCAATGGATTCCTAAACAATATATCACTCCACAATACAACACTCTGGACGACTTAAATTTTTGACATACCCTTTCAAAATCTTCATATACCGTTCAATGGGGTACATCCATCTATAGTGCACAGGACCAAAAATTTGAATCTATTTTACCAAGTAAACCATCAAACAAACCATCATATCAAATAATGTTGGCAGGAATAATTTTTCTAATTCACATAATATGAGGAAAATTTCTCTTTCCATAGCTAGAAATTTCTCCGGGTTTAAAACTTTGCTGCATATAGTTTTGAAAAAGAAACAAATTTTGGTTAACATATGATGAATGTTCTTGGAAAAAATGCAACGTAAAGCTATAAGAATTAAATCTTACATCAAAACATGGGATCCATGCGATTTCAAACCTTTTAACTTCAAATAATTAATTGACACAATGTTCTTGATATTTGATGAATACCCCTCTAGAACCTTTACATCATTGAAGAAGTTTCAAAACTAATATCTCTCTTCCCTGAAAAGAGTGTAAACAACTGGAGGAAGAAAAATTCAATTTTCACCCTTCACAAGAGGCAACTCTTCTCGTATTCCCATGCCAACCATGTCCAACCTTGCCTTAATTCCATCCTTTTTTTACCAGGGGCATTTAGCAACATTCTGATAACAATGTCACATACATTTTTTTTTCTACATGCATCACATCTCGAAAATGTCTGAAGTACAAAAAATTCTAGTATGGTAATTAAAAAAAACTGATCTCTTTTTCCAACCAATTTTCATAAGGTTTTTAGAAAATGGTTTACCAAAAACAGTGTTCACATCTTTTACTTTCTCAAATAGCTGATCACCTGTTAGTGGAGACAGTGTTGTGCATTATTATGAACTTCCATTGAATGATGTCGTACAAGATTAGTACTTATGCCGATAGGGTAGAAATCTACAATGTAATAGAAACATAGATTTTGATGAATGTTTCAACCTAATTGATTTTGTATCTTCTTCGCACACGGGACACCCTTGAGTTCCTTTAATTCTATAGCCTGAAAAATTTATATAAGCATGGAAATCATTTATCACCCCATACAACATCGCTCTCAATGTGAAGTACTCACTTTTATAAGCATCATAAAACATAACACCTGAATCCCACAATAACTTCAAATCCTCGATCAAAGGATCCAAATAAACATCAATATCACTACCTGGTTGTTTTGGTCCTGATATAAGCATAGATAACATGATGAATTTCCATTTCATTCATAAATAGGGTGGAAAGTTATAATTTACCAACATAACAAGTCATGTACTATGAGTGCTGGTTTTAAAACCAAAAGGATTCACTCCATCTGTAGATAACACAAGACAAAGGTTTCTCGTCTCATTTCCAAATTCAGGATACTCATGATCAATTCTCTTCCATTGAGGAGAGTCATCCGAGTGATGTAATTTCCCATCTTTATTTTTTTATCTTCATGCCACAACAATTGTCTTGCAATTTATTCACTTTTATATAGATGCCTAAACCTTAGAATGATTGGAAAGTACCATACAACTTTTGTAGGATTGGATTCATCTTTCTTGTATCAAGAATCACCACACTTCGGGCATTCTGTAAGTGATTTTTTCTCCTTATGAAACAATATAAAGTCTTTTGGGCGGGCATGTATTATTTTAGAAATCATACCCATCGAGCATAGCATTCATTTAGCTTCATATGTCAGACTTGGGAGCTCATTATATTACCGAAGCATGTCATTCAAGAGAGAAAATATTTCCATAAAACTGACATCACTCCATCCATTACCTGATTTCAATTTATACAACTTCAGTACAGCTGACAATGCTGTATATTTAGTGCAACCAACATACAATGGCGTCTTTTCACAACTCTTTAACTTCTCAAACAATTTTCGGAAATCACAGAGTTCATATTCAACCGTCCTTGTCATTTCCTCAATATGATGTTCATCATCATTGACATCTGTAATAACATCCTCCATACGATCTTCTTCATTATCCATATTTGTAATCATATATGATGATCCATAAAATGAAGTTTTATCCCATCCAGTATCTACATTCGCTTTTTCTCCATTTTTATTCCAACATTTATAACTCCGATCTATTCTATGACATATAAAATGTTCTTCCAACTCCTCTGGTGTAATTAGTCTAGAATAACAACAATGTAAACATGGACAAAGGATTTTAGAAGTTTCATTTTCATGATCCTTTTCAAACTTGATGAACTATTTCACTCCGTTCTCATACTCTATTGTCAAATGATTAACATCCATCCAATATTTATTCATATACATCCTATTTTAATTTCAAATATTATTATTTATGATTAAAATACACAAAAAAGACTTCTAAATACAGTATAAGAGAACCACTTCCTTATAAAAATAAATATTAACAGAGACTAACCATTTCCAATAAAGATTTGGAAATCAATAGAAGCAGGATAGACCCCCATCAAAATCAACACACTTTCCAGCCCCCTTACCAATAGTTCTAGAACCCACCACCCTTGCAGCAAAAAATTAAACTTCCTTTTAACCACCCCTACCAACCTTCTCATTCATGATAAAATAATCACATTAAACAACCCAAAACTAGTGACTGAACTCAAATAAAATGAAAACAAGGATACAATTTTGATGAGAAAACTAATATAGTAGATACATTTCCAAACACAAAGGGGTTCACAGGGGAGACAAATAACGTAGGTTTATCCAAAATTACTATGGAATATCATAGGTTTTGTTACCCAAATTAACATAAGAAATAGAAAATTGAGGTTAATGAACATAAATTCTATCATGAACATCTAAAGTATATGCAATAACTCTCCCTCACCTTCCTCAAACTTGTAACTAATATCCACAGATACGTCTTACATCCATTATATAAAAAATAACATTCCCATACAAAGGGATAAACAAAAATCCCTTAGTGTTAAAAAACTCACACATGAGGGGATAAAAGTATCAAATAGTGATAAAACATCCTTCACAAAGGGGTGAATTGTTCAAGGGTAAATCAAGAGGGCCAAACAAGATTTAAAAGATACACTATATAAAGTGTAATCTATAAATTTACCATAAATAATAGAATATAATTCCAATCTAGTCCACACTTCATAAATTGTCGCTTAATATAAATTAAAAATTTATTAGAATCATAATCACACCATAAAAAAATTTCCAAGACATCATTTAAATAATTTTCCTTTCTCATTAAAATATGAAACAAGCCAAAGAAGGCTCCATAAACCCTACTACTCCACAACTTAATGCTTATAATTTCAAGGAAATCTCCATTTTATATAAAACAAACCATTTTCTATTTTTACTCACACCAAAACCCCTTTAAAATACATTTTCCATTACCCACGCATTTGAAAAATTTCATTTTTATGAAACACAAGAAGAGCATACAATTAATAAACCAACTTCATGAGTCGATCCCCCTTGAAAAATCAAACATAAACCAAGAATAATTTTAAACATGCCTTTCGTAATTTGACCAACTTACAACTCATATTTAAAAAATCACAACAAGACAAACATGCTAAATTATTATGTTTCCTTTTTAAAACCTACATCCAAACCCATTTTCACCTATAGTGCCTTTGAAAAAATATTTCACACCTTTCAAACAACCCATAATACCCTTTATAAGAATTATTAAATTACAACACACACAAAAAATAACCATTTCCTTTATTAAAATTCATTTCAAACACATAGGCATGCAAAATGTTTAGAAAACACAATTCGCACCACAAAATTAATTTATAGAACAAGAATAAATGCACAAAAAATCATATTAAAAACTTCTAGAAATTTTAGGTCATGAAACCAATGACATTAGGTGAAGAGATTGCTGAAATCCAATGTGGAACCCCAATCACACCTCAACCGAACCACAAAGAAAACCTAGCAAGGAAATATTTACCCAAGAACAATAAAATTAAACCCTAACTCACAAGATTAAATCCTATCAATGAAACCCTACCCTCTGGAAAAGATAATCCTAAAAGGAGAAGTGGGAGACTTACCTAGAGTAGATCTCCCCCACGATGGAGGGAGAGAATAAGCGTCGAGCGGTCAGGGAGCCTTCTACGCTACGTCGGGAGGGGAAGGTGTGACCGCCAAAGGGGGAGGTGCACGAGAGGAGTTTCCAACCTTTGAGAAATCGAGGAGTAGGGTTCGCGGGGAGTAGGGTATAGCAGGGAGGAGGATAATTAGGGTTCACAAGGAGGAGGATTCGTGGAAGGGGTTTGAGGGGGAGGATAAGGAGTAGGGTTCGCGGCGGAGTAGGGCTAGTGGCGGAGGTCCGACAAAGAGAAGATCAGGGGGGAGTTGTCTCAGAGGTATAATATCGCGAGATATTGATGACACGATAAACAAAGGGTACTATGAACCACATTTTATAAAATGGGACTATGGTTTTATCAGCACTTTTAATTAGAATTGATAAAGAATTACCTTTATCAATGATTTTTTCTTAACGCTGATAAAAGGTGGTGCTTCCCTTGCCTGTTTTTGTAGTAGTGTGAGATGGTCTTTGATTTCTCTATACCCTAATTTACTCATATTTAATCATTTTACGCATGGATATAAAATCATATCTTTATTTTTAAGATTTAGTTTAACAAATTCCAATAAACTGGAAACCCCTTTCTCATATTCATCAGTATTTATCTATGAATTTATCCAATTATGTTCCATTAATTACCCACAAATTCACAATATAATAGATGAATATATTAATACATATAAAAATTAAAACATATATAAAAACAAATAAAATTTAAACATATAAGAGTATAAATATATAATCATGCATAAATTTTTAAGAAATAATTTCTATCTTAAAAACAATTTAAAAATGAAAAAACAAGTTACAACAAGAAAATTAATCAAAAGAAATTATAATGAAAAAAACAATTTATAAATGAAAAAATTTGATGAAAAAATGATTTCAACCACAAAAATATTCTAATGATAAAAAATTTATAATATTAAATAAAATTTAAATAAGATATATATAAATAAATGAATGGATGAATAAAATTTATAACTAACATATAATAAATTTATCTTCCTAAAATAAAGAAATAACTCACAAAATTTAAAGGTCGAAAATGGAAAATAGTTCCTGAATTCTGATGAAATCACTCAAAGGCGGTGGTAACATGGTGAATTTTGCAATATTGAATAGAAACCCGAACAAAAAAAATCTTAGATCACCATTGCGAGCCCCATGGATTAGGGTTTCCATGGATTGAATAATGTCAAGGTTTATAGAAGTAGGACATAGGGTGGAATATTGAGGAGAAACAATGTGAAAAGAATATAAAAATAAAATGAAAGTGAAGATTGAGCTTTCTTGGGTACCATAGAGAGTTGAGAGGATGAGGGTTTTGGAAATATTGAGTCGAAAAAATGAGGGGATGTCCTAGGAAAGTGATTAATTTTAAACACTTTTAACACCATTTTTATACAAAAATGATGTTAAAAGGTTTTCATTTTTTACTTTTAATGATGGGTTTCTATAAAACCAATGTTAAAGGTAATTCTAAAGATAGAAAACTGATATTAAAATATCCCCTCTTCACTGGGTTAATGGATGAACTTCGGGATAATTTCCATATGAGGAAGGATGATTGAACCAGTGCAGTTAGTACCGAAAATAGAGCATGAACTGAAGAAAAATGCGTGAGTTCATCACCATGAGCAGGAGCTTCTATGTAGATACTAAGTTTCAGAGATAACCTATGCATGAGTAAAATCCATATCACATATCTGGAGACTACACAAGGCCTTCATGTGGTTACGTGATAACACATGAAGAATATTGAGAGTTTTGGTGTTTTGGATATATCTCTTTAAGTGAAATTATTTTCAGATATATTGAGTATGTATTTATCAGACACACCCCCTTAAGACCCACAAACAAGTGGAGTTACCATCCATGAAAATGACCACAAACCATCATGAAATCGATTATTGATTGATTGATGCTTTAATGGACAACTGATAGGAAAGGGATGAAAAATACTTGTAAAATATATAAAATGTGGGAGCCTCTTGCGGTCATAAAATTCATGAGATGTGTCCAAAGTGGTTCGAGAGACACCGTAATCCCTTAGCAACATGTCCTCCTTTCCACACAAGAGTCCACTGGTGTATTTACCTCGTCATGCGAAAGGCCTCGAATATGTCCAGGCGGTCTTGCCCCCCCTTTGACTCAAAAAATAAGCAGAAGGGTTTGTCCATGACAATGCTCACACATCACCATGAGAACTTTTATGGGCCACACAACATATAACTAATGGGGAGAGTGATTTTATTTGAAAACACCCATGCAAGATCGCAAGATCCCTAATCCTTTGATAAATAAAAGAAGGAAATAAAAGAGTAAAGACAAGAGCCTCTTGCAGTCTTAAAACTCACGCGACACATCAACATGGTCTCACAAAGCCTCTTTAAAATCCATCCTTATCTCGCAAAAGGTCCCATACAAGTATCTTAAGGAAACACGAAGGCATTTTGATAGGTTCCTTGATCTTTCAATGTCCCCTGAACATGTCGGTATGACAATATAGAAGTCCCTCGGCATATACACGTGATTAAAAAAGACCCCATTAATTGGATATAATCCAATAAATGGGGCATTGATGGGATAGTCCCATGGTCACTGAAAATCATGTGATTCACCTAGAGTAAAATACAATAGGACTTCATGAAGATGCATTATGACAACCAGGTCCTGGTGACAACACAACCACCCCACCTTAACATGGCCATCAGGTTTTAGCCCACCAGGTACCACCAGTTGCCTCGCAACCACGTGGGGCCTACCCCAGGGTCCACCCACATGCCTGAACGGGTCATCTGACTAATGATAGTCCCCACATGCCAACACATGTCCTTTTCAGTGTGCTTTGTCCTCACTCACACACACCCTGGGAGACTTCCCAAATGGTCACTCATCCTGATTACTACTCCTGGCCAAGCACGCTTAACTGTGGAGTTCTAATCAGACAGGCTCCTGAAAAGGAAGGTGCACCTTGTTGACATGAGTCATATCATTTATCCATTTAACCCTTTATCATTCTGGGGTGTTACAATCACCCCCCTTTAGAGCACAAGGTCCTCTTTGTGAGCCCTACATATCAACCCAGGCAGTGCACCGCACTTAAGGCTAGGTACCACCTCTGATACCAAATATGAAAACCGAGACCTGGTGACAGCACAACCACCCCGCCTTAACATGGCCATCAGGTCCTATCCCATCAGGTACCACCAGTTGCCCCACAGATACGTGGGGCCCACCTCAGGGTCCACCCACATGCCTGAACGGGTCATCTGACTAATGATAGTCCCCACAGGCCAACACATGTCCTTTCCAGTGTGCTTTGTCCTCACTCACACACACCCTGAGAGACTTTCTAGAAGGTCACTCATCCTGATTACTACTCCTGGACAAGAACGCTTAACTGTAGAGTTCTAATCAGACAGGCTCCTGAAAAGGAAGGTGCACCTTGTTGACATGAGTCATATCATTTAGTCATTTAACCCTTTATCATTCTGGGGTGTTACATGCATGATGCAGATGCTCTCCACCGACTCTAGCCTGGATTTTCACGATATGCGCCATGCAAAGCGGTGAATAACCAAGGTGGAGAGGCCTATAAATCCACCACCCCATTAGAAAAAATGCAGGATTAGACACACAGATGAACAATCCTTGTAACCTCACACCAGCATAAGATTATATTTCTTAGAGTGGTTGATCTCATAACTGTGAAAGTTTTCCATCAGGTAAGATCCGATGAACAATCAGAGATATCATGCAACATGCATAGGCACTTCGCGTGATCACTCATAAATAATGAGAAGGATTTTTGATAGGTCATAAGAAGAATATCCTGCATATATAATAAATTACAAGAGACTTAAAATAATCTAACACTGAAAAAATATAAGGCATATACAATAAAAGGCTAGAACAATGACTAAAAAGACGAAAGACTTATGTGAAGAACATATATGTTAATCCTCATGCGCTTCACATGAACCGCCCGAGTCATGCGACAACACCAGGAACTGTAGACCATATCACACAAATCTTATTTAGTATACTATTTGGGCCATGTGAAGTCCCTTGGACATGTCAGATCAAGTCATAGGGTGCCCCTCAAGCATACCACCCAAGTCTCATGAAACCCTCTAGCCTTGCCATCCAGGCCTCACAATGTCCTCTACACATGTTTCTTAGATCATATGAAGACATTGATACATGTCAAATGAGTCTCGTGATAGCACTAGGGTATGTCAGATGGTTCTTGTGACCTCCCCCATACATGTCAACTGGCTTTTGTGATGACACCCAGACATGTCATCCTTGGTCATGCATCACCCTCCAGACATGTCACATTGAATCTCATGATTCCCTAAAAGAGTGTCATCTAGATTTCGTGATGACACCATGGAAAGTTAGCTAGATCATGTGATTCCCTCTAAGAATGTCAACTGGGATTGTGTAATGGCTTCCAGGACAAGAAGACCGGGTATTACGATGTCCTCTAGACAAGCCATCCTTGAACACAATACAACCTCTGGATATTCCACACAGATTATGTGATGTCCCTTGGACATGAAAAATGGACTGTGCGATTGTATTTGGACATGTAAGGAAAATATCCTCCGATATGTTAAGCATACAACCAAGTAATTTCAAGAAAACAATAATAACATGTCAGGTAGACAAGAAGGCCAGGTCAATCAAGCATCCCAGGACTTGATAACATTATCCATCCTCAGTTTTTTATGGCTTGAACAAAAGGGAAACCTCAATGTGTAAGCCCCGATCAATGACATAATATAATATGTTTCGTATATAATGGAAACATAAATGTATAAGCCCCAATCAAAAGAACTATGATGACTATGATTCCTTCTATAACCAAGATCCGTTGGATGCCTCTCTATAACCCGAGATCTATATTAACCTCCAAAGGACTATCCCAGTGCATAAGTACTATATCTATAAGCGATGAGACTAATTAGTTTTCATCCATTATTTCTTACACTAATCATATCTCATGTGGTCTTAGGGAGTTGTAATGATCATATCATTCACATCATAAAACTCTATCAAGACAAGGGAAACCTCAGTGTGTAAGCCCTATTCAACTACATAATATGATGTGACCCGCATATAATGGAAACATCAGTGTGTAATCCCCGACCAATCAAACTATGATGAATCTAATTTCTAGTATAACTAGGATACATAGGTTTACTTCCTAAGGACTGAGATCCATATTAAAACATCAGTAAGGAAACTTTAGTGTTTAATCCTAGACCAACTGAGCTATAATGACTCTGATTCTTGTAATAACCAGGATACATAGGATACCTTTCTAACGCTCAATCTCAAATAGGAATCCACTTCGGTGTAAGTCCCCTCATTTCAACCATCGGTAACCAATCATTCACATGGGATGATCATTATACCTCATCCATCAGTAGATTGAGAAACCAACTAAACTATAGTGAATCTAATTCCTACTATAACCAGGATATGTAGGACACCTTCTAAAGGCCTAAGATCTACATTAAGCATTAAATGGGATATCATAGCATGTAAGTCCCTAAACCTATGAAATGAGGCTGATTAATTTCTATCCCTTGTTTCTCACATCAATCATAGATCACGTGGGATTAGGGAGTTTCAATGATCATATCATTGTCATCATAAATCTCCACCAACCAGGGAAACCTCAGTGTGTAATCCACGATCGGTGGCATGATATAATTACCCAACATATAATGGTATTTACCTTGGAGAAATTTCCAAGGGTGTGAAATAACCATGATAAATCTGATTCCTTCCATAGGAAGGATACACATGATGACTCCTCGAGGTCTGAGCTCAAAATATCTAGTTCTCTAGTGCCCCCACATATATCCTTTCCAAATGATGTTAAAATACATGAACTTTAATGAACTATGAAAGTTTTGATTCATTCTGTAAGTAGGATATGTAGGATACCTCATAATGGCCCAATCACTTCCTCAGAATATTAACTGCCTCCCTACATGGAAGAAAATCCCAGAGTTCCTGGTTATACGACTTCAGTATATAACAAACTTCTCAATACTAGGAAATGGATGAAGAACCTCATATACATAAAAATGGATTCACTAATTAGTTTCCCTTATTTTAAAAATAAAAGGGGTTAATCTATGATCATTCTGTTAGGGTAACCGGTCCCACATTGGGATTAATAAGAGATTCTAAAACATATCTTAAATCTATAAGAGATTCCTAGAGTAGGAAACAATTCCCCCAAAAAGGTCATGATGAGCCTGATCTCCCATCCTCTCGACCAATGTGATTTCCTAAGTGTTATTGGGTCTAGAACCCCAAATGAACACCTGCCTTTGGAAAGTAGATCTGTACTCATTTATGGACATGGGAACCATTCAGAGTTTTTGTTAAGAATGAAAATGGTGATATGATGTTAATGATTATGAAAGAAATAAAACCCCCCACAATCAACTATCAAGCCAAACCAAATTCACCTTGGTTTCTTATTTTCTATCGAAATAAAAATAGTGAACCCAATGTAAACTTATTTAATCATGAAATTTACTTTACAACATAAAAAGGATAGACTACCTAGTTCTCATAAAACTATTCTATTCATCAAATGAATATTTTTAGTCATCTCTTTTCTTTTGAAAAAAATGGTTAACCCAACGTGAATATCTCAAATAACATAATGATCAGTTAATCAAGCCTCATGAAATTTTTATTGGCACATTATATGAAAGTAATGATCCTAACGTAAATCCCAAAAATAGTAGGATGGTAATATTTCCATGTGTCAAGACACTTTATTTTCATATCAAACAAAGATGATAAGCCTGAAATAAATCTTACAACTAATCCTCTGTAACTGGGTTTCCCATGAAATAAGTCCATCCTTGCTTTGACAAGTCCATGCAAGTAGAATGGCCAAATAAAGAATAAAATGAAAATTGTATTAATATTATATATGATTGAGCATGAATCATAGCTAAGATATTTCACTATTTGGTGACCTTGTTCCTTATTGTCTTCATGACTGAAACATCACGATATGAGATAATATCTTCATCCAAGAACCATTCCAGAAAATCATCTATGTATACAACCCCTGTGGGTCGCAAAATGATCTCACCTACCTGAAAACTTCATCATTAGGTGGAAAACACAATAGTCTAGGAATACCGTAGATGTGGTACAATACAGATCCTTGAAGCTACCCGTGAGGGTCTCCAAGTATTGAAACTGACGATTCCACATCGTCCAAGGAAAGTTGAAGCTAAGACAATGGCCCTCATTTCCACAACGAACCACATCGGGAGCTTATCCCTGGAGTGCGATAATAACCAAATTCAGTATCTGATAAAGGTGGACTAGGGAGTCAAATATGGATCCCTTCCGATTTAGGGGCTGCTGAGGAGGGATCTTGTTAACCATTATCACCATCACCATCCCATCGGTACCCATTAGTCAATTGTTGAGGTTACCACCTGACACACTTCCACCTTTGATACCCATGAAATAGAAACAAGGAAGACACATAGGGTGAGAAAGGATCTAGATAACCGTGAGTGGGATCATATCCTCACTGCTATTGATGAATACTGTTGGCATATTCTGGAAGTAACCAGCGATAATGATCATATCCCTTCTCACTTAGAGCAAGTCTATGGGCATATTCCTATAGTATGTATGGGGGAGGCACATATCCCTACCCCATGCATGAATTACATCAACATATTTCAGTGGCATAAGGAAGATAAAAGTGGGATCATATCCTCGCTTCAATCAAATATATCTTCCAGTATATAGTCAAGATAGAAAATGTCTAGGCTTATATCCCTACACACACTTTTCTAAAATTCCATTACATCTTAGAAACAACTGAATAACTCTGCCAATATATTCCAACACTAGTACAAATACTGGGATAAGTGCATATTTCCATCCATATAGGCATGGTAGCTCAACACTCTGATCATTATGAACAAGTGGTTTCTTTGAAGAAAGAACATATTCTTAATCTTATCTAGAAGGATTATCGACATATTCTGATAAAGGATAAGGAATCAGATTAAGATCATATCCCTGTTCCAATAGGGTCTCACCGGGTGAGAGAGACACATGCCTCGAGATAGGCTTATATCCCTATCGCAAAATTTTAGCGACATATCTCAAAGGATCAGGATCAGGCTCATATCCCCATTCTGTATGGGGATCACCAAGTGAGAGGGGAACATGCCTCTGGAAAGACTCATATTCCTATCGAAAAAGACTAGCGACATACTCCAAGGGCCCAGGATCAGGCTCATATCCTCGTTCTAGCTAGGGATCACCAAGTGAGAATGACACATTCTTCAAGATAGGCTCATATTCCTATTAGTGAATTTTATTGGCATATTTTAGCATATCAAAAAACCTAGACACATATTCCTACTCACACTAATGAACAAATGCACCAACATCCTTATGTGGAAATAAAATAGGAGGCTCATATCTGTTCTCCCATTATGATGGTCCATCGACATATTTTGGTGGGGAATGCATATTCAGACCAGGCTTATATTCTTGTTCCAACTAAGGCTCACCAAGTGAGAGTGACACATGCCTTGGGGTAGACTCATATCCCTACCACAAAATACCAGCTATATATTCCAAAGGATTAGGTCCGGGCTAATACTTCTGTTCTGATCAAGGTTCATCAAGTAAGAATGGAACATGCCTCGGGACCGGATCATATTCCTGTCAATAATGAGGAAGCCCATTGGTATATTCCAACAACTTCTCAGCAGTGGGATCATACTACCATATAACCATATGATTATAAACATGTTATAGAAACTATAAAACAACAGGCTTATATACTTGCACAATTCCAGAAGGCAAGTCAGCATATTCTGACCACGATGCAGAACAAGGATCATATTCCTAATATGATTAATGCCAATGTAATTGAGGTTGTTCTAGACACATTCTCAATACCTCAATGGCTATTCAACTATTTAAATTAAGTAGAAGATGATCATTACCATGATATTAATCCTTGTGGTAGTGTGGAGATGAATCACAAGGACTCTACTTATAATGCCCTGACCCTAATTACCCAGAGACAATGCATTATTTTAATACATTGGTATGATTTCATGGAATCAAATCTCAAAGGACTGAGTAGTTTAGTAGTTTTGAAAAACAAGATATATACATAGGTTCAACATTACAACTTTAAATAAAATATAACATATAAGTTTTATTAGGAACATCCACAACTCTAAGTTTATCCCTACAGGTCATTCATAATAAGCTTCTTCATGTCCTGAGAAAATAAAACATAATAAAGGGGTGAGCTCGGATTCTCAATAAGGTTAAGCAATAAAACAGAAGATATCATAAACATAAAAATTAGGCATGGTGAATAACTAAAAACACATGCCTTTAAAAATAAACTTGAACATAATACGTTGGGAATATGATCCAAGTAAATATTTCCATAATAAAACATAATCATGGATATTATACTAGTTGATAAACCACATGAAGTTTCAATTACTAGTTTCATAATGAGGGAATGAATAATGCAGGACATCATAACCATACCATCATGGCCTCATGCCCAGACCATAAATATCTATTTTGTCAAGGCCTCATGATAATACCATAGTTTGTCTCATGAGACATACTGACGCATCAAGGGGATATAGCAGACCCCACTCGACAATTACTAATTACAATTAATTACTCATATTAATGAGTATTAACATAAAAAATATTCACATTCATATTTAAACTAACATATGAAATTTAAATAACTTCCCCACTCATTAAACATAAACACTAACCATTCAGAGTAATATGGAGAATGGTTTCAAGATAGAATATCCATAATTAAACTATTCATAAACCATTCAATAAAACATGGTTGATGATATCATAGGAGATAAAACACAATGAAGTACAAGATTCAACAAAGTATGTTGATATAGATGATGATACTTTTAAATGAGACCATTGAAAAATCCTTGAGGAAATAATCCTTAAACATTCTAAAGTGTCCCATACCACCTTGAAACATTCAAATAATAATCCCTTAGAATATCATGAGAATAATTAGACTCTTGATATGATAAAACAAATGGAATTAAATACACCACAAGTAAGAAATAAGTTGTTAACAAGGCATATATCTCATAAAAGTTAAGGTGAGATGAGAAAAATCCTTTTTACTTTGGAAAGAAGAGTTCTTTTGGAAAATCATTTGTATTTGTCATGAAATTAGATTCTAAACATGTATATCTCATAAAATAAAAGGTAAGGTCATTGAAATTATATTTTATTCTTAAATAAAGTCTTATTGAGGTGAAATAATTTAAAAATACTTTTTAACGAAGCTTTAGAAATAAAACATTTTAGTGTGGTTTAAGGAAAATATTAAAGGATTTTAAAATTCAAAAGCATGTTTGATTTAATAAAATCAGAAATAAAACAAAATGGATTTATCATGTTAAAATTTGTGATTTTATAAAGATAAATCTAGAATAAAACAAATTATAGAGTGAACTTAAAAATAAGTAATAATTTGAGAAGTTCCGTGAATCGGGCTTGCATTTCGGAAGAATTTTTGAAATATTCTTTTAAAAAATGTAACACCCTGTAAAATAAAGAAGTATTATGATTGGTACACATATATATAACAATAAAACATAATTTATGAGGATTAAATAAGAATAAATAAGAATTTCATTGAGGTGAGTAGAAAATAAGAGCAACCCGAATGAAAATGGAGGTCCGGGTAGAAAATACTTACAACTTTGTAATCAATTGAATCATATGACCCAAAATTAATAATCATCAAATGATACATTTAATATTATAAAAATAAAAATATTCATGATATGAAACATCAATGAGAAGTATACATACACCATACACAAGTAGTAGTAGCGAATACATAATATCTCACAAAAATGGAAGTGAGATGAAGAAACCCTTACCTTAAGTCTGATGATGTTCTTCACTTGATCTTAGTTTCATGGATAACCAAATTAAATTAATTAATTAATATTTCCAGAACCTCTTCTTTATGTAATTTATTTATTATATCCTTATTAAGTTCATTCATGGCCTTCTTTATGGGTTTAAGAGGTTTAATCTTATTGTTTGGGAGTGTTTTCTTCCTTGGTATTCATGATCGGTTTACTTATATACATGTAAAGAAAAACATGTAATATGAGAATGGTTGTACAGAATAGAAGTTTTATTTTATTTATTAACATATAGAATATTACATGGTTATAAAATTCATTTGGTTATTGGGAGTGAATATGAATCATTATATAAAACATTAATGATAATTGTTTGGGTTAATTGGTGGGTTTTTATCACCACGAACTCATTTTAATTTATAAATTAATATCATGTGTGAAAAATATTACAGAACATTAAAGAATTTATAATACATATATTATAGTCTGGTACAACCATCAAAATGGTTTCATGACTAGAATTTAATATGGTAATAGAAATTGAAAACCCGTTGTCCTTGAATGTGATAAATTAACACATCTTAGATGATGTTTTTATTTCTAGTATAAAAGAAGGGGAAAGGAGAGATGATGATGAATTATTCCATTATCATGAAAAAATTATAGTACATGTAAGGTATTAGAGTTATCATAAAATTTGGATGAAAGTAGGTGAGTAAAGAAAAAGAAAATAAAGTAACTCGAAATAAAATAAAAGTTGAGAAATCCCTTACGAAAATTCAGTAGCCTAATGGCGTCACTTAAAAATTCATAAAATATTTTGATGAGAGAAAAAGGGTTCATAAATCATTATTACATAATATTGAATGTAATTGTGATATGTAATTACATATCCCAACATAGTCCAATTGAAATTAAAAAAAGAATAATATAATAAGAGTTCTTGAAAAAGAGAGAGATTTTGAGATGAAAATCCTGCAACATAATGGATATACACCATGGTTTTAGAAAATATTAAAAATAGAGGGGAATGGGGTCAGCCACTCATAAAAGACTCATAATATAGTATAAGGAAATAATAAAATGGAAATAATAACATGGTATGGAAACTTGAAATACATACCACATAAAAGATAACTTGAATGAAAAAGAGAAGTTGAGAATTACCTTACCTTGTAGAGTAACTTCTAAAACTTGAAGGTTGAGACCTTGGGGGCCTGAGGACACCATAGGAGGAATCCTAGGGAAGTACAAATACTAGATATTTGATTATGATGAATTTTTAATGAAATAAAATGAAGTAATGAGTGGTTATTTATATTAAAAGAGAGAGTTTTTTTTATTAATTTCCAATGACACCTCATTAGTGGTATTTGCAAAACCATGGTCTTTACCATGGTATTTTCCCATGGTTTTGGCCACTTGAGACACCTCATATCATATTTTATTACTCAAGAGTATACCATAATTATTAAATCATGATTACATCATTATTATATCATGATTACATCATTAATGATATTATTAAACATACAGAAAACTCAAAACTGTATTTTTACTATTCACAAAAAACTATAGTATTTTATAGAATTCTCATAAATTATGATTAACCTAATATCAAAATTATGAATTCAAAAATGAAATTTATTTTATCATAATAATTCTCAAAATATGAAAAATTTAACCTTTATATATGAAAATACTTATTTATTAAAAATAATAGCGGACATAAAATGCATAGTAAACACATAGTAAAATTTTCAACACTTTAAAAAAAATAAAATTATTTTACCATTTGTAATTAAATAATAGTTTTTTGATAACACTATTTCATTATTATAAACATTTATAAAACCTTAGTTTCATATAATAATTTAAATCTCTCTGAAATGTACAATTTTTAACTGAAAAATCAATTTATCAAATTCATCATATTTTTAAGAAAAAACTAAACTCAAAGCCAAAATGATGGAACAAAAAATTTATTTATACTTTCTTAGGTTAGGTTACTACTCCATTGGTCATATTATTATTCATAAGGGTAAGTTACTATTCATAAGGGTATGTTATTATTCATCAAAAATTAATTTTATCTTATCAGACTCTAAATGTCTTACTAAACGCAACCGTGTATGTCAGTTTTTTAAAATTAAAATCATAGAGGTGGAAAAATTATGTTTACTGGGTAGGTTATAACAAAGTGGTATTTTTTAGAGACTCAGTGTTTCATGCATTCTATATTAAATCTATTTTTAAATTCTTGGGGTGTTACACTACTCCTGAAATCCACTGTGGTCAACCTCCCCATGATGATATCTTCCACAGACAAGGAAATCACCCCCTTTACCAAAAAAACTCTATATAGATAGGTTTTAAAAACTCATACACCTTTATATAGAGAGGTTCTAAAAATTTGGGGTCAACTACATATATTTCCCTATCAACTTCCAACAACACTCCACTCGGGTCAGTAGGTGACCCTGAGAAACATCTTATTTAGTCTGATCAGATGGAGACATGTAAGTCTGATGAAGAGGAGTCCAACATTGATATATAGAGAGAGTTAGACGAAAACAACCTCCCCACCATGTTTTGGACCCTCACTACTTCTGACTATGAGGTCCCATATGAGCTAGAAATAGAGTGCATTACTTATCTACACAAGAGTATGTGGGATACTCATTAGCAGATGAATGATAGACATATCCTCTATTCAGAATATGAGTATCACCTTTATCTCATCAATACACTCTACTGTCAGCTGGATATGAATGTATATTTTGCAAACCAGAACCCATGAGTGGAAGAGCATGAAAAACTATTGCACAGTGTTTGTCTCTACACCACGAAAAATCTCTACTAACTGATTTCCAGAGCATCACTAGATGTTTATATCTGAGGATTGGTGAAATATGGAGCATTGTACTTCACCATGTCCCCAGAATAATATAACCCTTTAGATAAAATTTAGGCTATGTAGAAATTAGAGGACTGAGTAACGTGTGATCCATTTGGTCACTACAAAAAAATTCCACTACTTCAGTGATGCCAAGATATCATTAACAGAGGGAGAGGATAATCATAAGATCTTTGAACTAGACCCTTAAAAGCAACAAGAATGAATTTCAGACATGGAATAAAAGGTTTCAATAAAATTGATGTTATCCTATATAAACTGAATCCTATCATGGGATTCCATTGCACCCAGATACTACACGAGTATAGTTCTGCCAAATTAAACAGGACATAGTAGAATCTGCCATAACAACCGTCTATGAGTGATTAAACTCACAAGGACAAGGTAATATCTACCACCACCTCCATGCCTCAGATCATGAATTCTTGAGAATATTTAGGGCATATCATTAGAAGTTTCAAATAAACCCCATCCCACTGGTCTGGGAGAATTTATATCTCAATCACCATCACTAGGCTCATCATCCACTGAGAGGGTCCTTGGGAAATCAATGATGATTCCAGATCAACCCCATCCCACTGGGCTGGGGGAATTTATATCTCAATTTCGATCATGAGATTCATCAAATCCCTAACTAGAATAATTGGATCCTCAATAATAGGATCAATAAATTTCAATTGTGGCCCCAAATAACCCTGAGTCTGAAGGGTTAGGGGAATTTTCATCATCATTATTACCACAGAGAGAATCAGTCTTCTCCAAGTTGGGAGGTAAATATCAATGGTCAACATCCCATCCATTCCTACCACTTCAAGAAAAACCTATAATATTCATGTCCCATTCTAAAATCATGATTGGAAACTCCCTCATGTCCATTACTCATAGGCCAATATAGGATAAGCATACGGTGAAGACGATTAGAACCTGCTGGGGTCGCAAGCAAAAAATGGTTCAATATGGTCAGGGGTTTGAAGAATGACCCTAATGAAGGTAGTGCAAAATCATCCTATTATGTTAAAAGTAATGGAACAAAAACTATTTACTAATACACCTCTGTAAATTTCATCACTTTCAACATAACAAATATTATGGATCAAGATGAAAATGCAAAGGGACACGACACATAAAACCCACCCCAAGAGGAGAGTGATCTAGATGAACCAATAGAAGCTGCATTCACCCGAAACCATAGGAGGTTCTAAAACTTGGAACCTCTAAATATTGAGTTGCCACCACTATGGTGATGCACTTCCAAAAAAAGGGAAAGGTGTGGCTATATCCCAATCACCACCCTGAAGAATCAAAGTTCCTTTAACAGAGAAATAATTTTCACAATACGAGAATGAGATACAAAATACCAGACAACTTAATGAGGATATACTCAGAAGAAATATTCTCTTTAGGTATCATCTTCAAGTAGAGAATAATATTCTTCCTCATAAATCCAATCCACCAGAAAGAGTGGCATTTGATAAGTAGACTGAATTTGGATCCAAAAATCTAGTTTACATAAATGAGAAAGTTGAAAATTATTGTGGATTCCCTCCATTATGGAAGAAAAATCCCCCTCATCAGACTGATCATTAAGTATTATGAATAATTAATAATTAGTGTGATATGAAGGAAGATCCACCTCATAAAACCCCACCCGCTCCCTATAGATGGGAGTCGACTCAGACAACAGCACCCCCATAGACGCTTAACATCATTGAGTCCCTAGATACTCAAATGTAAGCCATGGAAGGGCGACATGTACTTGTGTAGCCTGAGAGGAATACATATCCCGAATGGGTGTATGAAACTTTCCCCCCACCCAATTTTTGACAATCCTAACTTATGTACCTTTGACGGTGCATTCGACCCTGAACAACATCTCACACACTTCATATCTCAATGTAGTCTGATGATGGGCCCTTGAGACCAACAAGAGGCAAAAAAGCTGAGGGTTTTTGTACAAAATATGATAGGTCCAGCCTTTTGTTTGGTATAGTAGTCTTCCAGAAGGATCCATTGCAGGATGGTAGGACCTTCATTGTCAGTTCCTTTATTTTTTCATCTCTACACTGAAGAAAATTTTAATTTTCAACCCAAAAAATTGAAAGCAATGTAAAAATGATAGGATGTATGAATTCATATCCAGGTGGAATGGTTTAACATATTCACTCAAAATACCTCTCTCATAGGTAAAATTACTGGAACTTTGTGATGAAAATATTTAGGATGAGCTGCAGACACCTCTGATCCCAATAAAGTATTCAGGTGGGTTCTGTGAGTTCACAAAAATGGAATAATGATTGGAAGACTTCATTCAATGGACCCAATACAAATCTCATCTAATTCCCTCATCACAGGGAAAAATTATAGTAAAATTATAATCTATAACTATCACTCTTAAGATAATAGTATTTCCCATCCAAGCACTTAGGCAAGTCCCGAATTACCCAACACCTCTTGTTGAGCAGCAACAACTAAAAAATCACCCTCGACCAGATGCACAGAGAAATTAGGGTCACCCAGGATTTGAGGAATAGATGAATAAATCACACTCCTTCTGAAATGAAAAAGTTTTTGGTTATTTATTAGCTATCATGGACAATAAAATGTTCAATCTTCCATATCCTGGGAAGCCCAATGAGGTCAAACTCACTGACTATCCTAACTAATTCCCTTTCCATAAAAGGCTAGGTAATAATTTCAAGGACTGCTTCATCTTAAAATAATTCCTTAAAGGCATGGTCAATTCTATATAGGTAGTGTTAGATAACTCCTCAGAGTAGGTGTCCCGCATGACCATTTTCTATCCATAAGAAGAGGGTGATTGGTAGACAGTTCTGGATAGGCATGAATGGAAGTTCAACAACTAGATGAATCAAAATATAGTTGATCGTTCTTATACCACCCTGAGATCATAGCTAGACAGACCCACAATAGATCTACCACCCAGGGAGGTAACATTAGATATGCCTCTTGAAGGTGGAAGTGACCATCAAAAGCATGAAGAAATAGAAGATGATGAGTCGTATTCTACTCCAACATAAGCTATGACTCTTAAATATTTCTTCCCTGGAACATCCAAAGAATAATCACCGCCCCACCAAATAAAACCCTCATCAAATTAAGATCTCATATTTGGTTCTCTCAACATGATACACTTTGTAGAATCCTTCTACAATAATGAATATGCCTTTTAATATGATTTCCCCACACTAAATTAGGGAATAAAAGGTCACGTGCATAGGAGTTGAGGATACAGGGGACAATACAGGTGTGGTCAGACCCAATATTTTAGTCATGTCCAAATAGAGTACATATATACAGCTGATACCCATGGTAAATCACTCCAATGAGCCCAGTAGAGGAATGTATGTGTCTTAGAACCCTCAAGAATTCATCCATGTCTAGTTTTCTTACATGAACACCAAATAGGGGTACCATTATCCAATCATCCCAGACAATAGGGAAGGACAACATGACTTGTTCCATTGGTAGTATATGCTCATATGACCTATAAAGAAGCAATAGGCCCATATAACTCAAATGCCTCAGTTCCCATGCCACATGTCCAGGAGAAAACTCACCTTGAGAAGCACTGACCTCCAGTACAAAAGTATGACTTTATAAAGTAGCTGGTGGTTGTCCCATCCAGGATCTCAATCCTTGATGTGCTTCATCTTTAAAAATAACTTAGAGATGAACTCATTAAATCCCTCCAAATCCCACATTAATTTGAGATAGAACTTGTTGTAGTTGTGGTTTATCGAATGGAAATCATGTTAGTAGAATTCCATGTCACCATCTTGTTCATTGAACATGATCAGCAAGAGGTCATCTAGGGACACATAATACCTATATTTTTTTAGTAAGAATTTATAATGTTGATATATGAAGGTATATAATTTAAAATGGATCTAGGATCAATCTCATCCTGATTTGAACCCTCTGATGTTTGGGATATAGAGAATGGGATTTCCCCCCACAAAGTTGACCATTCAAGGAAATAATAAGAGTGATCAAAGACCTCTCAAGAAGATCAAAATCAAATCTCAGTTTAGGGATCTCACATTTGACACCGAGTTTATGGTTATCCAGTAAGACACTTTATAAAATGTCCTAATCTAAAGTCCTTGGATCCATATCCACATGGTGGTACCTTCAATGTTCCATTAATGTTTGAAATACCCCATAAATTTAAAGGTTGATATACAACATGTTGATAGTTCCTCCTTTGAGAAATGAAATTCCACATATATTGAAGTAGGTTTCTACAAAATGGAAGGAACACAACCAATGGTGAATGATGATATACAGGTTGGATCCCCCAACAACATTGGGACCACCCTAAAAATCCCTAGAGTATGCTCGATAACAACTATGTGATCCACATAAATCTAGTTGAGGTGATAGAACTGGTCCCATAAGCCCACGACCCCCCTCTCCCTAATGACAGTGTAAAAGAAAATTAGTTCTGACATATCATTTCAATGACTCATGAAGTAGGGGATGATAATGTATCTTCTTATGACCTCTATCACATTAGTAGTGACAGAGAATCCCCCATATTGAAAAATTCTTCCAAAAGTGTCTCCATAGACTCAGAATTAGAAGGAAATGAGGATGAACTTAGGAAATCCTTTCCCGTATCCGAGGAAGGAATATCCACCACCATTTATGAGCTCTGGTAGGTAAATCTATTAATAGAAGAAGACCCATGACCTATACTGATTAGTTCCGCAATTCCCCTTAAATAGAAGGATATGTACATTTCATTTCGAAAGCAATATTGATATGTGTTCTATTGTAATTATATAGAAATTCCCAAACTAAATATAGATGTGGCTACACACTATCTCTGTTTACCTAATGAGAATTGAGGCTTCAAGTAGGTAGATAGGAGGATGCACCCCTCTCATTCCACTAATATAGAGGTGGAAGTTGAAAAATTGATCAAATACAACTTTGTCTGAGAAGTGAAATACCTAATATGGATTACAAACATCACCTCTATCAAGAAAAAGAATGGAAAGATTAGGGTATGAATCAATTTTAGAGACCTTAATCAGCACTTCCCAAAGGATGATTTCCCATTGTTGATCACAAAGCTCTTGATCGATGAAACTACTGGATTCCAAGCCATTTTCTTCATGGATAGGTATTCAAGGTACAATCAAATAAATATGGACTCTAAAGATGAAGATTCCATTACCTTCAGAGTTCCCCAAAAGATCTTATACTATCAGGTAATTCAATTTAGCTTAATGAACATTAGAGCCACATATAAAAGTGACATGAATCATATCTTCAATCCATTATTGGGAAGGATAAATGAATTTTACATCAATAACCTGGTTATAAAATCTTGACAGCGATGTGATCACTTCAAGGACCTTCAAACAATCTTTGAAAAGCTGTGATAGCTTAGTCTAAAGATGAATCCACTAAAATGTGTAATCAGGGTAACATCGGGGAAGTTCCTTGGATTTGTGGTATGCCACCATGGCATCAAGGTCGACCTAAATAAGATTAGTGATATTTTATAAATGTCACCGACTATAAATCTCGAATAACTGAAGGGGATATAAGGGAATCACACCTAAATTAATAATTTCATAGTCAAATTGGATAGAAAATATCTACCCTTCACTAGACTAATGAATAAGGGGATCACCTATCAATGGGATGAATACTATTAGGGAGCCTTCAAAAGTCGTAAGTAGTATCTACTACACCCACTGGTTTTGATTCCTCAAGTGGAAGGTAGGCCTCTCATCTTGTATGAGGCAAATGGAACGATCACTAAGATCCATCCTCACACAAAAAATAATGTGGGGGAGCGAGAATAATCTCTACCACCTCAGCCGAATGATGCTATTTACTGAGACCTGATACTATAATGTCGAGAAGAATTTCCTTTCACTCATATTAGCAGTGTAAAAGATGAGGCATTACTTATAGCACCATGAATTTCATTTGGTATCTTGTATTTATTTTCTCAAGTACATCCTTGGTCGTCCTATGCTAATTGGGTATCTGGCCTAATGGGTGGTCATTTTGCAACAAGATGATATCCAGTTTGTGTCATAGAAGGTGGTGAAAGGGAAATACCTATATGATTTCCTTGTGAAACATCCTGTCTTGGAGAATACACTGGTATACACTGATCTCCTAGATGATGGTGGTAATCTATACCTATAACACTCCCCTAACATGGGATATGTACTTTGATGGCCCCTCCTGAAGTCTTATCTACAAAAAGATTAAAAACCCAAAGCTTAATCAGGTTTGCTAAGGGATTGTATTTTTCTCTATGTACAAAGTGTTTTTTGCCTAATCATTCTCACTACCTGAGGGATTCATGAATAATGAGGCCGAATACCAATCCCTCATAGTTGTATTGGAACTATCCCAACAACTACATATAGACACCATGAATATCAAAGGGGATTTAGAATTAGTGATAAATAAAATTAATGGAGAATATTCCATAAAAAAGGTAGAACTGGACCCTCTCAATGGCTGTGTTAGGTGACTGATGGAAGAGTTCTCTTTTAATCCCAAATTGAATCATGTTCCATGATAAAAAAATGTTCGTACCGACGCATTGGATAATACAACCAAATTCCTAGCTGAACGTATTCAGAAGGAAACAATCTTTTGTATCATGCACTGAAGAATGGTCTCATCCATTATCATCTGTGATGTGGAATAAATCAATCAAGTAAACACATACCTAGAGAATTATGAATTGATATCCACCCCTGTATGGATGGATCCTATAATAAGTTATCTATAAAAAAGAGTTCTTCCAACAGACTAATCCAGAAAAGAATAGATTTGACACTATGCATCAAAATTCACCCTGCAGGATAGTACAAATGAACAAAAATCCATCTACAAGTGAGGATTTGATAAAATCCTCCTAAGATTCATAGTATAAAGAGATATTCCTACCGTCATATAAGAATTCCATGTTGTCTCTTGCGGTGATCATCAGTTTGGGACAAGGATCTCCCACCAAATTAGGAGGCTGGGTTACTCCTAAAAAATCATGATACAAGACTATGTAGAATTCACCAAGAAATTTCATGCATTCCATATCCATCAAAACTTCATCCATCAACCACTAAAATTTCTAAAAACAGTTAAATATTCATCTCTATTTTCCATTTGGGGAATGGATGTTGTGGGACCATATTCTCCAACCATAGATAAGCAATTCAAGTACATCCTTATTGCTACCAACTTCTTTACAAATGTTCTGAGGAAATACCACTAAAGGAAGTTTGAATGAGGAATATCATAAACTTTTTAAGTCCCATATCATCACCAGTTTTAGGATCCCTTATACAATATTGACAGAAAATGACACCAACTTCTGTCCTATAGAGTTGAATAAACTGTACCAGGAGTACAATATCGAGTCCAATCACTCATCTTGCTATCATATAAAAGTAAATGGATATATATATATGCCTTGAATAATACTCTATAAAATATACTTCAGTAGATGGTGAACAAGGATAACAAGAACTAGATGAATAATATTCTACATGATTTATGGGCTTACCGTACCACCATGCATACTGCTACTCAGGAAACACTATACTCATTAGTGTATGGGACTAAGGAAATGTTACCCATATAAGTCCAACTACCTTCTCTTTTAAATATCCATTTGTGGAAAACTCTTTGATGATTAGAAATAGTAAAAGTGGATGGATGAATTATAGTGGATCAATGAGAAAAGGTTGCATACATTGTACAACCTTGAAGTCCATCAGAATCAGATCTCATGAGACTTTAATAAAAAGGTTAGCCTTCATTAATTTATCCAAGGAGAACTAATATTGTCTCTCAAAACCCCAATGATACCATGAAAGAAGCCTCCAAATATAGAAACCAAATGGGAAGGTCCTTATATCATACATCGGGTATATCATAACGGTGCCTTCTCATTAGAAACAATGGATGGGGAACATGTCACACCCCCACCAATGCGATATTTCTAAAAAATACTTTACATATATGTCATCAAGAAACTTTTGTACCAACAATAAGATGTTAAACTGCACAACATCTCAAGTCCTTGAAGAAAGAATTTAAACTACACAATATCCCATGTCCTAAACACATGATGCTAAAATGTATAGAGTATGTTCTCACTGAATGACATTAAAACTACATGAATCCCCTAATGGTTCATATTCATACACACCAAGTGACCTACATCCTTACTACAAGATTCTAAAATGAATGACTGATGTCTTTCTAAATGACATTAAATTGCACAAGTTTTCTATAACTATGTATGACTTGATTATCATCTCAATGAGATACTTAGGGACACCTCAATCTTATATCTTGGTCAATCCACCACATGATACAAAATCCCCCTATCCTATCCTTAACTGCCTATACATGGTGAGAGTAACCTTTTCCATTCCTTGTTTCTCACACCGATCATAGATCACTTGATCTTAGGAATTTCAGTAAGAGCTACCCTAAACAAACAATGAATTACAATTCCTGAAAGGTTCATATTGGAATGAAATGAAATACCTTAAAAGGAATACGATGAGTCCTCACCACATGACATTAAACTGCACATTTTATGTCCCTTGCATGAAATAAAGTTTCACATTCCTGTGGACCTTTCCTAAGAGGACCAATGTTGTTGGTGTTGGTCTCCCACCACACCTCCATTCAATAACTATGTGTGGATTGATTCCTAATTATGGGATACATAGTGACACCTGCGTCGGTGCCGCCGGTTTCGGCGCCTGTTCGTCCCGGTAGGTCGTTTCTGGATGCGGTCAGAGGTTCGGGGGTGGGGGTGGCGCGCCCTTGTTTTCCTGATATTGCGCCGTTCTCGCACTCGGTGGTGAGGGAGGGCTCCGCAGTGTCCCTAGTAGCGCCGGAGGCGGCTTTCACAGAGGCGGTTTCGGGCCTGAAATGGACCCTGGTGGCAAGGTTTGGGTTCCTCGTGCCTTCTTTAACTGTTCTCCGTCGTTTCGTGGACACCTGGGGTTTGCAGGGGGCCGCTCGGGTGTCGGTGTTGCATCGCGGTTCCTTCTGCGTGGTGCTAGCCTCGGAGGAGGACTTTGTGCAGGCGTGGTGCAGGCCCCCCCGGGCGTTCGGGCGCTGGCGGTTCAGTCTGTCTCGGTGGTCGTTGGAGGCGCATCAGGGCAGGGAGGGGCCGAAGGCGGCGGTCTGGATTAGTCTTCCAGGGTTACCTCTTCCTTTCCACAACGACACCTTTTTAAAGGCGATTGGGGATGCTTTGGGGGGGTTCTTGTGTGTGGCGGACTCGTCTGTGACTGGCGCGGAGTCTGCGGTGGCTAGGCTCTGCGTGGAGTTGGACCTCTCGTTACCGGTACCGGAGAAGATCACTTTGTCAGTGCCGGGGACTGTGGAGGGGGTGCAGGACGTGGTTTTCCCGGTGTTTCCACGGTATTGCTCGGTTTGTTTGCTGCAGGGTCACTCGGTGCTTTCTTGCCGCAAGCTTCAGGGCTCTATTCGGACGTCTGGTGGCAACCGTTCCTCTCGGTCTGTGGGGGCTCGTCCTGGTAGCCATGCTTCTACTGCCTTGGTGCCGGCTTGCAGGCCTTTGGCTCGTGTGCGGGAGGCGGCTCAGGGTGCTGGTCTTGCTGAGGCTGGCGGGTCTGCTGTGGTGGCTGGGGGTCTTCAACCGGTGTCTTTCCCTATGGATTCCGCGTCGTCCTCCGGGGTTGTTCTAGGGACTTTCTTAAGGGGCCTCTGGCTGTCTGGTATGACGTCGCTCCCTGGTTCTTCTTTTCCAGGGGCCGGCTTTGACCCTCGGCCGAAATGGGGGGCTGGTGAGCGTGCTGTGGTGCCTTTCTGGGGTGACTCTTTTGTAGAGCGGGTCTTTCAGTCTGGCGGTTTGCAGCAGGAGTTGGTCGGGGATGGCAGGAGGCGGAGGGGCGGGCCTCTCGGGGGGTTGCTTGGCCCTTCTCTGGCTCGGCCTATCGCGGAGGAGGGTCGGGTCTCTGCCCCTGCTTCTGTGAGGGATGGGGGGATGGACAGGTCTACCGTTAGAATGGAGGGCGGCCACCCCACCTCCCGAGGGCGGTCTTGCGACAGGGAGGGTCTGAAGGGAGGGAGCCCCGGGGTGATCACCAGGAGGATGAGCAAGATGCTTAGTGCTGGAGGGAGGTCCTTATCCCCCGTTCGGAGAGCTGCGTCACCTGGGGCGAACTCCAGGTCGATGGTTGCTTAATGTATCCCTGTCTTATCTGGAATGCCCGGGGGGTGGGGGCCAGGGTAAAAACGGACTTCATGGTTTCGGAAGTAAGGAAGCATAGAGCAGTGCTGGTGGCGGTTATCGAGCACAAGCAGAGGAGTGAAAGGTTACAAGAGTTCTCTAAAAGACTGAAGATGCATGGAGCCTTGCATGGAGCCCCGTCGAATAACCATATTTGGTTGTTCTGGAAGAGGGATGTTTCAGTAACACTGTTGAGGGTAGGGGATCAAGTTATCACGACGAAGGTGACGTGGAACGGGTTGGAGTGGCTCATGTCAGTTGTGTACGCGAGTTGTGATGCGCGTCAGAGGGAGGGTCTCTGGACGGAGCTAGAGGACTTCGACCCAGGGGTTTGCCCGTGGATTGTGGGAGGGGACTTCAACATTGTTGCTGAACCGGAAGAAAAGAAGGGGAGGGGCGTGTTTCAGAGCCGGGCGAGCATGGCGTTTGTGCAGTGTATGGCGGGGAAGGGTCTCAGGGAGGTTGGCTTCTCGGGGGACCCGTTCACGTGGTGCAACAACCGCAGAGGGGGGAACCGTAGCTGGGCCAGGCTGGACAGATGCTTCGCGAACCTCCGCGCTTCTGAGGTGTTCGGGGAGGTGAAGGTTCTCCATTTGGCGAGGGGGGTTTCGGATCACTCGCCGCTGCTTTTATCCTTTGGAAGGACTGAGACCCCACCGAAGGGATTTCGTTTTGCCAAGTGGTGGATGGACGACTTGTCCTTCCTTGGGCTGGTTACGCGGGTTTGGGGAGAGCCTTCCAGGGGGCACACGTGGGTGGCATTGCATGGCAAGTTGCGGCGGTTGAAACAGGAGCTCTTACGTTGGGCCAGTTCGCTTCCAGCTTGGGATAGGGAGCTGGAGTCTCTTAAAGCAGACATAGATACGCTGGAGGTCAGCCTGGAAGACAGGTGGGACGAGGGGGTGTTTGAGGAGTTATCAGAGAAGAAGGACGCCCTGGCGTTGAGCCTGCTTTCCCAGGAACGCAGGGCTAGGGATCGGTCGAGGGTGAGATGGCTCAGGGAGGGTGATAGGAACACAGCCTATTTTCATGCATGCTTAAGGGAGAAAAGGCGGGAGGTTAAGCCTAACTTGGAGTTGGAGGACGGCTCGTTCTCGGATGACAGGGAGGTGGTCGGGGGTAGAGCGATGGAGTATTTCAAGAATCTGCTGGCTGGCCCGAGAGGTGATGGGCGTGAGGGGTTTCCATCTGGCGATTCCAGGTTATGGGAAGCGATACCGGAGGTGGTGTCAAGGAGGGAGAACGAACAGTTTGAGGTCATTCCCGATGAAAGGGAGGTGCAGGCGGCAGTGTGGCAACTGAACCCGGACAGCGCGGCGGGGCCGGACGGCTTTCCGGGGTGTTTTTACAGAGGGTGCTGGGACTGTGTGAAGAATGATCTGGTGCTGGCCATCCAGGATTTTTTCCGAGGGGGCTTTCTTCCTCGGGTAGTCGCGGCGACTACCTTGGTCCTGATACCTAAGTGCAAAGACCCGACTTCACTCAGCCACTACAGGCCGGTTAGTATGTGTAATTTCCCGTACAAAGTCTTAGCGGCGGTGATCAATAGTAGGCTGTCTAATTTTCTACCGAGGTGGGTGTCGTCGGAGCAGCATGGTTTTGTCAAAGGGAGGTCGATACAGGGTGCTATGGCGCTGGCTCAGGAGCTGATGAGGGATTTAAACATGAAGGTCCGTGGTGCCAATATGGTGGTAAAGCTGGATATGAGTAAAGCCTATGATAGAATGGAGTGGGGTTTCATGAATGGAGTCCTGCGAAGGATGGGGTTCTCGGCCGGGGCCTGTGATATTTTCTTCAGATGTGTTAGCTCGCCGTGGATGGCTGTATCCTTCCTGGGGAGATCGCATGGTTTTTTCAAATCCGTTCGTGGCCTGCGACAAGGGGACCCTCTATCCCCTAGTTTGTTTATACTGATGCAGGATTCTTTAAGTAAACTTATCAACAAGGGAATTGGCAGGGGGGAGATAGTGCCTTTCCGCAGGAAACAGGGGCGTCTCTCGGTATCCCACCTCATGTATGCGGATGATACTATTGTGTTTTTGAATGCTGGAATGAGGTCTGTGAGGAAGTTTAATGACTTTCTGAAGGATTACTGCAAGTGGAGCGGACAACAGGTGAACCGGGAGAAGAGCTGTTTCTATCTGGCGGCTTCGTGTGGAGACGACAGGTTGGATGCGGTGAGAACGGAGTTGGGCATGGGGAGAGGGTCCTTACCGATGGAGTATCTGGGAGCGCCGGTGTCAACTGGTCGGTTGCGGAACAGGGATTTTGACAGGGTTGTGGCCAGGTTGCTGGCCCGGATTACGGATTGGAAAAATCACTTCCTATCCTTCGGGGGTCGGATCTCCTTAGTAAACAGTGTGCTGACATCGATACCGGTGCATGCACTTGTGGCGGTTAACGTCCCCAAGGGGGTCATTAAGTCCATAGATAGGGTGCTCGCATGTTTCATCTGGGATGCCTCGCGGGAGAGGAGGAGACAGTGGGTCTCCTGGAGGAAGATGGCGAGACCGGTCACAGAAGGAGGGATCGGGGTTCGTTGCATGGCGGATACGGTGCATGGAGTACGTGCGAAGATGGCCTGGGAAATTACGGAGGGAGAGACACTGTGGGGCAGGTGTATGCGGGGCAGGTACGAGGATAGTTCTGCCGACATCCCAGTGAGAGGGTTTTCCATGTGGGCAGAGGTCTGTAATATTGTCCCAGAGTTGAGGGATCATGCTCAGTGGATCATCGGGGAGGGGAGGGTCGGATTCTGGGATTGCAACTGGTCAGGGAGGGTGCATGCGTTCCCAGGGTGCCCAGCCCCGATGATCTCGTTTAGGGAGGCAAAGCGCCACCCTCTGTTTTTCGGCGCGGTGCTAGATGCGGAGTCACGGAGAATCTTTGAGTCGGTGGTGATTAACAATGAGAGGGACAAATGTGTCTTCATGCCCTCGGTTTTGGGTAAGTTCAATCTGAAAGACTTCCGCATGAGTTGCAATGTTCAGCAGACGCAGGAGGCGGGAAGCAGGGTGGAGTGGAGCAGAAAGGTCCCCTTGAAAATGAATTTTTTAACGTGGAGGATCATGCAAAACGCCATCCCTTCGGATGAGAACATCAAACTCCTGGGCGTTAGTCTAGCATCTGGATGTCAGTGCTGCAAACGGAGGAAGGAGGAGAGTATGGAGCATATTTTTCTCGCAGGAGAATGGGCCAGAGTGGTCTGGAATTTTTTGGGAAACCTCATAGGGTACTCTGGGCATGTTGAGACCTGGGAGCAGTTCTCGAGCTTGTGGGTGCAGGGGGGTGGCGGCAACGTGGAGGATAAAGAGGTTCGATCAGTGTTTTACAATGCTGGGTGCTGGGTTCTGTGGGATGCGCGGAACCGAGCCAGGTATGAGGGGCGCGAATCCACTGGGAGGGCGGTGGTGGCAAGGGTAAGGTGTTTGCTGATTGATTTTGTGAAAACGGAGAGGTTTGGGGAGAGCGTTCCATCGTTACGGGGATTGGTATCCCAGGGGATGGGAGGTGGGGAGGAGACTTCCAGGAGGCGGGGGTCGTGGGTTCGATGGTTTCCTCCAGTGGGCGGTCTGAAGCTGAATGTCGATGGGGCATGCGCGGGAGGGAATATGCGTGGTGGTGGGGTGCTTCGAGACGGAAGTGGTAGTGTGTTGCTGGCTTTCGCTGTGCACTACGGGAGGGGGAGCTCGGTGCAGGCAGAGGCCCTAGCGGTCCTTTCAGGGATATCTGTGTGTCTGGACAAAGGCCTGATGGTGGAGCAAATAGAGACTGACTCGAAGATTATACATGATGCGTTACATGGACAGGGTACGATGCCGTGGAGGATTTCTTATACTATCAGACAGTGCAGGGCGATTATGGGGAACGACATAAGGGTTACTCATACCTGGCGGGAAGGGAACAAGGTTGCGGACTACTTTGCCTCTATTGCAGCCCCGGGGGATATTTCAGTTTGGGTGGATAACGCCTTGCCAATTAGACCTGAGGGGGTCAATCTGATTAGGGGAGATGCACTAGGACTACATTATTTTCGCCCTCCGTAGGGGGGTCCGCGTTTGGTTATGGTTTTGTTTTTGTTTTGATGTTTTTGGTGTTATGTATGGGGTCGCTTGGGATTAATAAAAAATCGTATTTTTGGTGGTGGGATACATAGTGACACCCAGATTTATATCTTTATGTCCAGCCGCAATACCCCCTTTTATGTCAAAAATCCCATATCCTTATCTTATGATGTTAAAATGAATGTTTCCTAAAAAATTACGTGTGTATTGATTCCTATCATCATAGGATACATAGTGATGCCTGGATCTCCAATCCTGGTCCTAGATACAACAATCAATGGAAACAATTCCCACCTCTGCGTATGGGTCAGACCTATATAGAGAGTTTCCCATTCAAGAACTATATGTGGATTGATTCCTATCATCACATGATACACAGTGATGCCCAAATATTCAATCATGGTCCCAAATAAAACAACTGACAAAAAATTAACCCCAAACTACATAAGTGTTGATTCATACAATCTCATTTTCCCTACATATGAGTTAAATTTTCATACATCCTACTTGTGCATATAATATATCATTCAAAATTTTTCACGTCGGTTCCCACATCCTTAACACACGACGTTAAACTATAAGGAAACAAATACATCCTTACCGCATGATGTTAAACTATAAGAAAAACATCCTAGTTGCATGACATTAAAACTATGTAAAAAATACATCCCCACTACATGAAATTAAATGGTGCAGGCCGTCACCCATTATCATTCATTATTAAAGGACCACAAGAGACTTACCCTAGTTAACCAGAATACAAGGTTCTTCTAACATATTTTAAGAACCTAGATCCATATACTACACTTCATGTATTGAGAGCCCCAGGTTGTTGAAAACATTTAATGGCCCTTAGAAAGGAAAAGATATATCTTTGCTTGACCATGATATCAATGTATAAGGGATGAGACTTAACTACTAGAGATATCTTGTCTCTATAAGGAGGGATTTCTAATCCTTGTGAGACTGAAATCACTGTGGAAAAGCTCATCACTTGAGGGTGTTCTGGACCATCCTTGGTATTATTGTCCCATATCATTACTCATGACTGAGAATCTTGAGCCGTGATTTACAATATTTTCATCTCCCACTCATAAGGATGTTGGGGTACAATTTAACCTAGGTATAGTAATAAGGATCTTGTGTAACATACCCTATATTAGGTCCATGTACATTATTAACTTAAAATACATGTACTTTAGTCAAAGATATATAAACTTAATATCTAGCCTATAATGGTCCAAACTGTAATACCTTAAACTAATAGAAAAAGAGACACAAAACTTGTTAGGTTGAAAACCTATAAAGGGAGGTTTGAGTAAAATTTAAGTCTTCACTCGCTAAAATATTCATCTTTAGAGTTTAGGAAAAAATTAGGGCATAAATAAATAAGTTATAACTAGAATAGTTCTTATTTTTTTAGCCCTAGTAAAATACAAGCTATGCTCGTTGGACCCCCTTGTCCAGGAAAAAGTTAGAGTAATGTTTTTTCACATCTCTCATCATGAGAACATGTTTTATAGTCAGTGACACAACTTTTATGGTGCTATAACCTTTCTTTAATATTAAACATTTCATGAACCACCTTCACGAGGAACCACTCAAAAAGACATAAACTAGTAGATGGGTATAAAATCAAGAAATTAGTGCCAAATCAGAAGTAGTTTTTGTAAAGCTTTGGTTTGAGTTAGTGGAGGAGGAAGAGAAATAATTTTAGGAAGAACCCATAGCTGAAAAAAACGATAAGAAGGTTTGGGATATTTTTAATATTGCACAGCAGGACCACAACTTTGATGATTCAAATATTAGCAATGATCAGACTTTTGATTTGAAAAATGATATACCTTCTAATTCAAGCGTTATATTATTGCAAAGTGAAATAGATAGTGCTGAGACTATGGATAATATGAATGGTAAATAAGAAATACAAGAGGATACACCTGGTGGTATTCATGTTTTTCCTAGAAAATCCTCTTCTAAAACTAAAAACACTAATCAAAGCCCTATAAAACAGAGACATTATTTATCAATCCAGCTTGGAATAATTGATTATTCCACCTCCTATGATGGGATTAAAGAGATCATAATTCATAGAAATATAGAGTATTTTCAAGATGTTGTCACTGTTACTCCTCATGACATAATAACCTCTCAACCTTAAGGGAAAAAAGTAGTGAAATAGTATTACTTGGATTTAAATACTAGCCCAAAGATTCTGTCTACTACGGAAAATTTGGGTGAAGAACAAAAGACTCCCTCGACTCAAAAGGCAAGTAAATCTAATACTATTATCTATCCTACATCTCCTGTTATCAATAATGTTTAAGACTCTTTTTATCCTAGTGTAGAAAAAACTAAACCAATCTGGAAATATTTAAGGTATAAGGGATATAGAGGTAAAAATAAGGGGGCCTCCAACCCCAAACATAGGTTTAAATGAATATTATTTATTGGAACTGTTAGGGTATAGAAAACCTTGACACTATTATTTCCTTAAAAAGACTTATATTCACACATAAAAATTAATTTTTCCTCTAGATTTTTTGGTTTAAAACATATTGAATATTCTTTTATTTTTTCTTTCATTAATAATTCTTTATTTGATTCTATTTGGATTTTTCACACTTTTATCTAAGTAATGATTGTTTTTATAACATTGATGACCATGTTTTAACTTGTGAAGTAGTTTCTCAAAATTCCCATATTTATTGTTAATTTATTTATGCTAAAAATTGGTACCAATATAGAAGATTTATTTAACAGAATATGTCTTGGTTAAATAGTAAATTACATGATCCTTGAATCATTGTTGGGGATTTCAATGCTATCCTCAGATCGAGTGAAATTATGGGACCAAATTACTCCAAACTCTCTTTAAGGAAGTATAAATCCCACATTTAAGATAATAAATTAATTAATATTAAATTATTTGGTTCCAAATACACCTAGTATAGAATAAATTTCAACAGAGTTGTAGAAATTAAGCTTGACATAGCCTTTTTAATGAGAAAACCCTTGATAAATGGGATACCATCTACAAAATTTATCTTTCTAGATTAAATTTGGATCACCATACAATTTTTGTTAGCCTTTATATTAGAAGGTCTAAACCTATCATTTCTTTTAGATTTAACAATTCCTAGACTTCAGTTTCTGAATGTGGTGAAATTATTAGAGAGACTTGGAATTATATGAATTATGGTAATGATTCTCTTGCTTGAATCATGATACTAAAATTATTAAAATAGAAATTAAAAGTATGGTGCAATGTCAATCCCAAACAAATTGACAATGATATTGCCTCTTTGGAATAAAACCTTAATTAACTACAAGTTTCCTCTACCAACTCTAAATTTTCTATTGATCCTTAACAATAAATTGAAATTTCTACCAAAATTAATTCTGTGATTTCTATTAAAGATAAACTTTAAAAACACATCTTCTTTCACCTGTGTACCCGCTTATTTTAAGATCAAATATGTAGTCTTTAGTCTAAAGTTGAAGAGTTCCCCTGGACCTGATGGCTTTTGTAATTTTTTTTCAGCACGATTGGGATATCATTCAATTGGACGTCTGTAAAATGATTAATTCATTTTTTATAATGGTACTCTTCCCCATGGAATTAATGCTCAATTCATATATTTGATACCCAAAGTGGAAAATTTCTTTGATATTCACCTCTTCAGACCCATATCCCTTATTAATACACTATAAAAAATAATTTCCAAGATTCTTGAATATATAATTTATTAAATTTCTAATAAATTTTTTTCTTGAAACCAATTTAGATTTATTAAGGTTAGAACCATTCAATATTGCACTTGATTGGCCTATGAATGCACCAAACTATTAAAGAAATCAAATAGAGGAGGCAATATTGTTATTAAAATAGACATTATAAAGGCCTTTGACACCATGGACTAGAGTTTAATTTATTAGTTCCTCTAAAGTTTTGGATTCAATGATAATTTTATTAATAGAATAAAACCCCTTTTTAACTCTATTCACATTTCTATTCTTGTTAACGTCTATCCTAAGGGTTATTTTAAATGCACAAAAGGCATCAGACTGGGTGACCCCCTTTATTCCATCCACTTTTCAATTTTTTAGGACTACTTAAGTAGATTTATTACTCAATTGGTAAATCAATGTAAAATTAAGCCTATCATTGACTCAAGAAATTTGTCCATCCCTTACCACCTCCTTTATGTGGATGACATAATTTTATTTTTATAAGGGAGAAAAATAAATATCCAAAATCTTAGGGCTGATCTCTCACATTATGAATCTATGTCTGGAAAGGCTATAAACTAGATAACATCCTTTCTTTTCTTTAGAAAAATATTTTCTATTGCTAGAATAGTCAATATTGTAAATGATTTAAATATCAAAGAGGGGTATTTCCCTTTCCTCTTAGAAAGGGAAATATTTATCTATGTCCAGAAGAATTTCTCTTATCAAATCCACCACAATCACCAAGATGGTTTATTATTTAATGGTATAAAAATTGTCTATTGGTCTTTGTTCTTTGGATTAATTACTATAAGCCTCTTGATAATGCTATCCTTGGAATTAAGAATCTCAAACTATTTAATGATGCTTTAAAAGCTAGGATCACTTTGAATCTCTTAATTAATAACTCTATAGATTTTAATTTCATAAGAGGATGATTTCTTGAAAAATTAAAAAATGGGAATCTACTATATATGGACTCCTCAATTTGGACATCCATCAAATATTCTTTTTCCAACATTTTTCTAACTCAAGATGGATGGTTAAAAGATAATATTCACTAAATTTTTGGCTTGATAACTGGACTGCCTATCCTCTTATTTCTATGGTGGATCCTTAGCAATCACATGGTGATACTAATATTTCAATAAAATATCTCTTGAAATCTTCAGATTTGGATCTTCCTGATTAGATTAATAGTATAATAAGAAATTAATACTTTTCTAACACTATTTTTCTAATTTGGGAACCTGATAATAATGGTATGTTGGAATCTATTCTTTTCTACAAATATAATTTTTTTGAAAAAAATCATGAATTCTCTTGGATGAAAATCTGTGATAAAACTTGGATTAAGACTTTTTTATTTACTCTTTTTTGGATAATTGATCATAATCAAATACCCATTGAAACTTTTCTCCAATATTTTTGTGTTCAACTTTGTTTCAAATGTTATCTATGAAATCATCACATAGAAGATACTGACCATCTCTTACTTTATTGTGATACTACTGCTACTACTTTATGGATGTATATATATGATCTTTTTGAATTTAGGTGGTTGAATTTGGATTCCATTCAGCCTCTTCTTCAATGCTGCACTGATCTAAAAACTTCTACATAGATTAAACACCTTTTCATTTCTATAGTGGATGAAATACTATATGTGATCTAATATGATATAAATGATTTTATACATCATAACAATTCTCTCAATCCTTGTGTAGTTAGAGTTAGGATACACATTGTAATCAAATAGGTTGTCATGGTATAAAATGTTCACTGCTATAATTACATTATGGACTTCACTTTCCTTCACCTCATGGGAGTTGAGGGATAATACAACCATCCTAGGGGTACTTTTTATGTTTTTTAGCAAGCCTCACTTCATGGTTGGAATAAATTAAATCTAGATGGTGCCTCAAAGGGAAACCCTATTCCCTCTGGTTGTGGAGCGGTCTATAGGGACCATAATGGGAATATTATTGGATGTTTTTATGGTACATGTAGTAACGAATATTCTTTAGAAGCTAAAATGTTATGTGTTATCACTGTAGGTTTTTTATAGGAATAAAGGATGGAACAACATAAGGTTAGAAAGTGATTTATCCACCAATTTGAAAGTGGTCCAAAATGGTGTGACGCATCTTGAATGGACTCTTACAACTCACTAGATGAACTTTATGCAATCTATTTTGGGGATTAATCATATTATCACTCATGCATACTAAGAAGTGAACTCAGTGGATGATGGGATTGCCAGAAAAGGAGTCAATAAAGAAATCAAATGGTTAGAAAACCTTCCTATGGATTTAATTCCTTTTTATGAAAAAGATTTTAATAAAATTACATCTTTCTAACTTGTGTAATTCTTATTCATTTTAATAAATATTCCTTGTTATTTTGGACAAGGAATCACCTTTGAAAAAAATAAATAAACCACCTTCATGCCTTAAAAGTCTGAGCTGATGAAACCTCCCCATAACAGACTAGTAACATGGACTTACTCTTCTGAATGGACAGTCAGATCCTAAGAAGGCCCCCCTTAAATTCAAGAGTTTTCATCCTAACTGTGTGGAACAATAGAGGCTTGTATCATCATTGATGGTTGAAATGTACCCACTAGTTCCCATCTCTAGTTAACTCAGGTATTCCTAGATCATGATTTACAATCCTCACAACCATACTATTCAAGAAGATTCAACATACTCAAAGTTATGTCACTGTGATTTTTACCCTTTATTAAGGTAGGAATTAAACAATCCATTACTAAAAATTTTTATAGCCTGCTCCTAGTGATTTGAAACCATAGGGTGTAGGGATCGAGTTTCAAAAATTAATAGCTAAATTTCCCTGAAGTTCTAGAACCCTTCCTAGATAGATGTTACTTCATACCCAACTTCATTGGCCAAATGCTTGAGTCTTCTCAAATCTCACATAGTCCTTGGAAAAGAGTGGGGATACCTCTACTTGACCATGATATCGACGAATAAAGGGATTAGACTGACCAACCAGAGGCATCCCGTCCTTATAGGAAAGGAGCTCCAATACTTGTGAGCCCTGGTGACACCATGGTAAAATTCATAACCCTAGGGTATCTTGGTTCATCCCTAGTATGTATGCCCCATTCCATTATAAATTAATTCAATCTCCTAGGAACATGATTTAAATCATACACATTCCAACTATCCAAGTGGTCCTAGATTCCCTAGTATTTCACTCTTGACCGACATTACCCCCATAAATCTTCCATGACCCTTGGAAAAGAGTGGAGAAACCTCTATTTGAAAATGATATCGATACATAAGGGATTTGACCTACCAACCATAGGAACCTTATCCTTTTATGAAATTAGCTCTAATCCTCATGTTCCTCAATAACATCATAATAGAACTCAACACCCTAGGGTGTTTTGGGTCATTCCGGGCATGTATGCACCATATTCTAGGATCATTGATCAAGTCCTAGTAGTAAGAATTTAAACTAAATAGAATCCTAAGGTTTTATCTAAAATACCCTTAACCACAATGATAGAAGGTCCGAGATAAAATACTCTAAATTACAATGATGGATAGTTCAAGCTAAAAGATCCTAAACTACAGTGATGGAAGGTTTGAGCTAAAAGACCCTAAAATATAGCGATAAAAGGTTAGAGATGAACGACCCTAAAATACATTGATAGAAGGTCTGAGTTAAAAGACCCTAAACTACAGTGATAAAAGGTCCAAGATAAAATACCCTAAACTATAGCGATATAAGGTATGAGCTAAAAGAACCTAAACTATAGTGATGGAAGGTCTGGGATAAAAGACACTAAAATACAATGATAAAAGGTTCATGCTAAATTACCCTAAACTACAATTATAGAAGATCTAAACTAAAAGACCCTAAACTATAGCGATAGAAGGTCTGAGATAAATGACCCTAAACTACAACACAACATTATTTTATTCTAAAATAAAAGAAAAGATCATGGGGCCCACCATATGGATTAAAAAAAATCAAACCATGCTACCCAAGTCCATTAGCTTCAGCAAAAGATAAATCATTCTATGTCTAGGACATATATTCTAGACAAATTATCCTTATATGAATCAAGTGATCTCAAGATAGCTGGAACAAGCATATCAATGAAGAATATAATGTTGGTGATAATTCATGAGCATTTATCAAGAAGAATATATTATAATTTCAACATTCAAATCCAGACATTTAAGTTTACTTGATATCATACAAAGGATGGGAATCATTGATGATTCATATAACATCAGATTAGTGAAATTTCATGCACATCATGAATGAAAGAAAACTAGAAAAATATATATAAAGTTTATAAGATCTATTCATTGATATAATAAAAAAGGAGAAATCCATAATCATCTAGATATATGTAAAGTGTTTTATATTTTCCTTAGTATCAATTTATTTTCATTATAAACAAATCCAATTCTAAGGGGGGATTTTTTTGACACCACTAAACATGTACCACACAATTTTCCATGAATGGACACATGTGACAAGTGATTAGATGATCATAATGCATACACATGTGATAATGATGGTTGGGGTGCATATCATGTGATAGATAAGAATCATGATTCCTCTTCTTCAACCTCACAGTATCAGAGTTTCAGCTTTCCTCTTGCACCTAGAGTGGATATTGCACACCAGTAGGGCCTCGAGTGAATGATCTTCCTCACACAACATCTTTTATTTCCTACTCTCGAATCAGTGCATACGATGGCCCACACTGAAACTACCATTTTCATGCTGCTACTACCCTATAAAGTGTTGAAATAAGATATTCTGAATAGATATCCATAGAAGGAGGGTGATTTATGGGTCTAATTCACCTTGACCAGCCAACATAATAATAGAACATGATCATGATTTCACCACAAATATGGGGTCCAGGGGAATAACTTCTAGGATGTTGTAATACATTGAAAGAGAACACATGTAGATGGTGATGTGGATTAGTAGATCATGATAATTTATATGTTATGGGATCATATAAGACCTCCATGTGGATAGACGATGATAAAAAAATGGTCTATGTATAGGATAATAGTGCAACAAGTAGTCCACAACCATTATCTTGGATCACCTACTCACACATGAGATGTAGAACATGAAGTAGAAGAGCACAACATCCGCCTCATTGGGTGCATGGATGAACTTTGGGATAATTTCCATATGGGGAAGGATGATTTAAACAATACATTTAGTGAATAAAATAGATAATGAACTGAATAAAAATATTTGAGGTCACCACCATGAGGAGGATCCGTTATGCAGATACTGAGTTTCAAAGATTACCTATGTGTGAGAAGAATCCATAGAACATGCATGAAACTCCAGATGTAGATCATGATAATACACAAGTACTTCACGAGGTTACATGATAACATATGAATAATATTGAGAGTTTTGGTGTTTTGGATATATCTCTTGAAGCAACACTATTTTTATATCCGAGTCTGAGTACATCGGTATGATTAATGGTGAAGCGTATTTATCGAACACACCACCATTCTCAGATGTGAATATTTAGTTCCATAATCAATTCATAAATACTAAAGGAAGATATAAATTCTAGGGCTTATACCACTCCAAAAGAAAATATCTAATTTTCCTCACAAAATATAGTATGAAGATCCCACATATGGGTTACACGAAGGATAATATCAGAGAAATATGTCACATAATCATTATCATTAAAGAGGTGAGACCATACTATCTCCCTTGGAATAATTATTCGTGAAAAGGGTGGAACCATAACATATCCAGTAGTCACCACACAACCTATCTTGTGAAAGGATGTGGCACTGCGTATGCTATCATATAGAGAGAAGACACACCACATGAATATACTCCATCAAGAAAAAATGGAACCAAGAACATATCATGATCCTTACTCAACCCAAAAGAATATTAAATTACCTCATACCTAATTATGTGAATAATTGTGGAAAATAACTTGTCTTCTAGATATGATTGAGTCCTAAAGATTTTTTTTGATTCACAATGAAATCTGAACATGAATAACATTCAAGACTCAATGCACCATTCCAATATGATTGGATTCCACACCACACACATGAAATATTCATGTGTTCTTGAGAATATCCATGCCATGATTGATATAGTAATATGAAAATGATAAATATTCCATGTAAGTGTGTCGTGATATTGGTTTATGTTACATTTATGTGAAAACTTGAAACATTATCCATTCACCCTTTTACACAAGGCCTTGACATGAAAACACCCTTGGTCAAGATATGGAATCATATGACCATGAACATGTGACATATCAAAGGCGAACAAAGTGACTATCCCTAAAAATTTTTGCACACCATTATAAGATACATCAATGAACATGTGATGCATCAAAGGAAAGTAGAGAAACTATCCCTGATAATGTTCTCATTACATCATGAGATCCATCATTGGACATGAAACTCTCCTTCAGACTCACAGAAAAGCGGAGCGACCATCCATGATGATGCTCGTACACTGTCATGAAATCCATTATTTATTGAGAGACGCCCTGATGAACAACTGATAGGAAAGGTATATAAAATAATTGTAAAATAATTAGTAAAATATCAAAAATGTGGGAGCCTATTGCGGTCATAAACTTCATGAGATACTCCGTAGGCAGTTTGCGAGACACCACAAGCCCATGGCGACATGTCCTCCTTGCCACGTGAGAGCCCACTAGTGTATCACCCTCGTCACATGAAAGGAATCATACATGTCTAGGTAGTCTTTTGCTCCCCCTTTGGATCCAAAAATAATAATAATAGTTTTTCCATGATAATTATCACTCATCACCATGATACCTTTTGTTATTCATGAAATATATAACTGATGGGGTGAGTGAATGTCTTTAAAAACACCCGTACAAGCTTTCAAGATACCTAAGCCTTCAATAAATAAAAGAAGTAAATAAAATAGAAAATTTAAGATCCTATTGTGGTCATAAAACTCATGAAAAAAACTAGAATGATCCTGAAAATCCTCTTGAAAATCCATCCTTGTTTCGCGAAATGTCCTAGAAACATCACCTAAGGTCACGTGAAGGCCTTTTGACAGGCAAATTGATCTCACGACGGCCCTTGGAAATATCGGACTAAAAATATAGAAGTACCTAAGCATGTTATAATGATTAAAAATGACCCCATTAATTGGATATAATCCAATAAATGGGGAATTTAATGGATGGTCATGTGACCACTGAAAATCATGCGATGCTCCTAGAGTAACCTAAAGTATGACTTTATGAAGATGTGTGGCACCAAATACCTCCATCAAATCCATCCTATATTTTTACAATACACACCATGAAAAGCAGAGAATAACTAGAGTGGTGAGTCCCATAAATACCCCACCCCAGTATGAAAAATGTAGGCTTAGACACTTGGATGAAAGATCCTTGGAACCTCACACCAGTGCACCTAGGAATCAAAGCGTATTTCTCAGAGTGGTTGATCTCACTACTAAGAAATTTTTCTATCAAGTAAGATCCAATGAACAACTAGAACAATATTATAACATGCATATTCACTTTTCATGATCACTCATAGAACATTCAAAGGATTTATGATGGGTCACATGAAGAATATCCTGCATATATGCTAAATATGTGAGTCTTAAAACAAGATAAACTAAAAAAATATAAGGAATTTTTAATAAAATGTTAGAAAAAAGACTAAAAATATGGGAGGATTATGAGAAGAACATATAAAATAATCCTCATGCACTTTTCATGAACCACTCAGGTCATGTGAAAACACCATGTCATGTCACCCAGATCGTGCGATGTTCCTTTGGTATGCTATTTGGGTAATGAAAAGTCCCCTAGACATGTTAGAGCAAGTCACATGGAACCCATCAGGAATTCCACCCAATTCTTGAGAAACCCTTTGGGATCACCATACAAGCCTTGAAATGTTATCTAGACATGTTTCTCCAATCAAATGGTATCATCGATACATGTTAGACAAGTCTCACGGTACCACCAGGGTATGTCAGTTGGATCTTGAGACATCCTCCAAACAAGTCAACTGGATTTCACAATGATGTCCGGACATGTTAGAATGGGTCATGCATCACCCTCTAGACATGTTGTATTGACTATTGTGATGCCCTCCAAGCATGTCATCTAGCTTTCATGATGATGCTGGGGAAAACCATCTGGATCATGCGATGTCCTCCAAGCATGTCAACTAAGATCATGCGATGGATTATAGGATAAGCTTGTTGGGTATTACGATGTCCTCTAGACAAGAAAACCTTAACCATGCAACAAACTCTAGACATTACAACTAGATTATGTGATCTCCCTTGGACATACCAACTGAATCATGTGATTGTATTTGGAAATGTTAGGCAGACATCCCCCAACATGTAAAGTAGACAACCAAGGCATGTCAAGAAAATAATCAACAAATGTTAGAAAAACAAGTAGCCTAGGTCAATCATACATCCCAGGACTTGATAAACTTATCCATCCTCAATGTGTAATCCCCAACCAAAAGGGAAACCTCAGTGTGTAAGCCCTGATCAGTGGTATAATATGATATGTCCTGCATATAAGGGCAGCATCAATGTGTAACCCCTGATAAAAATAACTATAATTACTCTGATTCCTTCAATAACTAGGATACATAGTATGCCTATCTGAGGTCCAAGATCTATATTAAAATCCAAAGGGCTACCCCAGTTCACAATTCCTGCATATATAATTGATGGGATTGATTATTTTCCATCCCTTATTTCTCACACTGAGCATAGCTCATGTGGGATCAGGGAGTTGGAATGATCATATCATTTGCACCATAAACCTCTATTAAGATATGGGAAACCTCAATGAGTAAGAACTGATCAGGGAAATAATATGATGTGACCCTCATATAAGGTAAACTTCAGTGTGTAAGCCCCGACTAATCAAAATAAGATGAATCTAATTCCTGGTAAAACCAGGATACATATGATGTCTTACTAAGGCCCAAGCTCTATATTAAAACATTAATAAGGAAACCTCATTGTGTAAGTCATGACCAATAGAACTATGATTATACTGATTCCTACAATAATTGGGATACATATTTTTCTCATTTCAACCATCAGGACCTAATCATTCCCATGGGATGATCATTCTACCTCATCCATCAGTATACTGAGAAACCAATTGAACTATGGTGACTCTGATTCCTACCATAACTAGGATACATAGGAAACATTATAAAGTCCAAAGATCTATATTAAGCATCCAATGGGTTGTCCCAGCACTTAAGTCTCATACCCTATGCAATGAGGTTGATTAATTTCTATCCCTTTTTTCTCACATCAAGCATAGCTCACTTGGGATTTGAGAGTTGCAATGAGCACATAATTGGAATCATGAATCTCCACCAACTAGGGAAACCTCATTGTGTAAGCCCCCATCAATGGCATGATATAATTACCCAACATACAAGGGTATCTACCTTGGGGAAAGTTTGAAGGTCATGAACAGACTATGATAAATCTGATTTTTTCTATAACCAGGATACGTAGGATGCCTCCACAAGGTCCGAGCTCAAAATATCTAGTACCCTAATGCCCCCACATATTTCCTTTCCACAGGAAGTTAAAATATATGTAATTTAACAAAATAAGTGGGTTTTTATTCTTGTTTTAAGTAGTATACATAGAATGAATCATCATAGATCAATAATTTCATCAGAATATTACCCATGTTCCTATGTGGTAGAAAATTTTGGAGTGCTTGGTTATGTAGCTTCAGCATATAACCAACTACTCATTATTAGGAAATGGATGATAAACCTTGAAAACATACATATGGATTCACCAACTAGGTTAAATTATTATAAACATAAAGGGGTTAACCTATGATCATTATTTTAGGGTAAATGGTCCCACATAGGGATTAGAAAGAGATTCTCAAATATATCTTAAATCTATAAGGGAGTCCAGAAGTAGGTAACAATTCCACCCAAAAGGGTGTGATGAGGCCAATATCCCATCATATCAACCACTGTGAGTTACTAAGTTTCATTGGTTCTAAAATACCAACTGACCACCTACCTTTAGAAAGTAGGTTTGTACCCAATTATGGATGTGGGAACCATTAAGAGTTTCTATTAAGAATGAAAATGGTGATTCTATGTCAATGATTGTGCAAGAAATCAAACCCACCAAAATCAACTGTTGGGACAAACCAAATTCAACTATTTTCCATAAAAAAAATCAGTGAACCCAAAATGAACTTATTAAATCACAGGATCTCATTCACAACATAAAAAGGATAGACTTCCCAGTTCTCATCAAACTATTCTATTCATCAAATGAGGATTCCCAATCATATCTTTTCTATCAAAATAGACACTCATGAGGTATATGCTTTGGTTGATCATATGATCTTTATGATATACTATGAAGGATTTATTTATAAGTTACTTTGAGTGATTAAGTTAATAAGAATAATATAACATATCTTAAAGTAACACATGTCAAACTATGATTGATATAAGTTGAACTAAAGGAATTACGGTCCAACATGAAAATGTAAAAGAACAAGATGTTTTTATGTTGAATTTATTTTATGATTATGATAATTCCCCTATATTGTTATTTTTTTTCACTCATGTCAACCCTTTTGGTTTTAGTAATGGATGGAAGTAGAAGGAACCATGGGTGTGAGGGAAAACATGAAGATTAACTCAATTAAAAACCCATCAAAATGAGAGTTCGTGTGAGAAAACTTGTGAATATGAAAAAGTAGCTACAAAAAAATATGATTAATAATGAAAATATAACTGAATTCTCAAACACAACAAAGAAGAGATGGATGAAGTCTTATGAAAGTTCAAGTGATGAAGATTATTAAGGAAATAATGTTCAATTTCCTATGCATTGAAAATGTGGAAATAATTATAAAGAGAATCGTCTTAAGGGGACTGGAAGATGCTTCACTTATAGAAGAGGGGATTATTGAGCATAAAACTACCATAGGAACACGATTGAAAGAAATAGAGTTTATCCTAAGGTAATATTAGTAATTAAATATATTATGTGCGGAGAACTTTGTAATTATCTAAATCAATGCCCTAATCCAAGGATTAACCAATATAATGAGCATAAAAAACCTCCAATATCAAGATGAAAATGTAATTACTATTAAAGCACTAATCCTAAAATGAATCATGGTATTTAAGGTACACATACCCTCTAACTAGGAGTTATATATTTCTTATTGTAATTTAATTCTAGGAACTCTAATATATCTAAGCAGTTTTTAAGATAATTAAATCACCAACCTGATGATTTTATTGTCAAATAAATCCTTTAATGGTATGATTACTGTATTCCAAGTTGAATTTTATAGTAATGTTCATTATGGAAAAATTATCATCCTTTATTTATATAAATTTAACATTATTTTAGTGATATATTGGTTCCCTCCACTCAGAGAAAAATATCCAGAGTAAGGAAAAAAATTTCATATTAACCTATAATATTATATCAAGGAAAAAATGATAATAAATATCCTCTAGAAACAAATTATATAATGTGGGTATTAATACCAAATAATGGTAGAATTTTGGCCTAAATAGTTTTAGAGAAACTCAATATTATAGATAATCCTATTATTAAGAAATATATTTGTTTCCCAAGTTCGTAAGGTTAATATCTCTCTAGATGTTATATCCAGAGTGATATCGATAATTTAGATTACCTTATCCATTTATATTGGTATGTGATAATTAAAATTGTGAGGACACAATTTATTCAAAGGGGATAATGTAACGCCCATGGTTTTTTGGAATCATATCTTTTTTATAAACTATATGTTTATAATTATAAACTTTTTTTCTATTTGTTTAAAGGAATATAAATTTATCAAGAAATAATTCATACAAGATATGAATTAAAATAACAATATTTTATTCATTCATAAGTGGAAATTCACAACAAAATTATTTAAAACTATGTTTTGCACACCATGGATTATTACTCACCATGGATAAAATAAAACTATTAAAAGTGAATAAATCAATAGGGTACAATAGATAAAAAATAATAAAATCTTCATGAATAAAAAATCCCATGGATCATCTTCAACCTTGAGGATAAAAAATATCCAAATAAAACCTATAACGAGGAAGATCACCATGAAAGGAGAAATCATTGTAAAAAATTTATAAAATGAAATAATAACCATGCCATGCGAAGTGAGAGTGGAATAAACAAATGATTTAGTAAGTATATATATATAGGAACAAAATTAGGCCATTATAAATATAATAATTGAAATATGGTTATTATAAATATATTCATTATAGATATGGTCATTGGTTATATATACAATAGGTATACTAAAGTTGTGTATTATTAACTATTAAACCTAAAATAATATAATTTACAATGAAATAAAAATATGACATTAAAATATTTTAAATATATATATTTATTCTTTATGTATAAATATTACTAATATTATTAAAATATGATATGATATATAAATGAAATTAAAATAAATATTTTAATATCAATGGAGTAGTAAAATCAAATTCTATAAAATAAATAATTAATTTTAATGGTATTTCTTAAAGTGTATTTAGTATAAAAGTAATATTTCTATTTAAAGAACCATTTTGTTAAGTATTTTATATTTTATCCTAATATATTAAGCTGAACACTTTTAAAATATTATTATATATGAACTCTTATATTGATATATTTTAAATTATAAATTGATATGAAATAATATTAAGAATACTTAAAGTTTTAAAACACCATTTTTTAATAAAATTATTTTTATTTATAATATTTATTTTATTTTAAAAAATAAATTTAAAAGATTTAGAATATAATTTTGATAAAATAAAATTCAGTTTTTAATTCCTCACATCAAAATTCACTTAGTATTATTTTTTGGTTTTTTATGAAAAGATTTATTTTTAGTCAAAAAATAGAGTTTTTGTAAAAATTACAATTTTTATGATTTTATCATTATGTAATATTATCCTAGAAGTTTAATAAAAATTTAAAGTAATAAAATATTAATTTAAGGAATAAAATTATGCATTTTAACATATTATTTTAACTTATAAATTATATATCGAACATTTTTAGGACTAAATTAAAATGTTACTTTAATAAAAACCATTTTCTGTATTTTCTCTGAATTAAGAATTTTCAAGGTGATATTGGGTTTTTAATTTCCTTGAAAGACTCATAAATTTTATTTTATTTATAATAAATTAATTTATGTAATTAAAATTAGTAAAAATAAAAAAAATTATCTTATATATAAATTTAAAGCTGAAAAACTTTATTTGTCTAAAAACTGTTTTTATGTGATTAAGGGTGTTTATTTTAAAACTAACATATTTAGAAATTTCATTTGAAAAAATTATTTTAAAATTTAAATCAGAAGTATAAAATTATATTATAATTTCAATTTCAAATTTTTTAAAATTAATTACTAAAGTTAAAAATTAATTACTAAGGTAAAAGTAAATTAGTGTAAAAGTCAAAATGTTAAATGAAAATTCCTAAAAACACTCTAGTTTGTCTATAAAATGAGTGTATGTGGATAATATTGACCTAAACACTTTTTTTCTAAAATATTTTCATTTTTTATCCATTTACCTTTGTATAGTAACATTATATTTTTGAAAATGTAATGGATACTTCCAAAACTACCCCTATCTTCACTTATAAAAACGTAACACTTCCACCACTTAAAGACTCACATATCATTATAATTTTTTATTTAAAATATAATATTAAGATCATAATATTGACGTCTCTCATATCCATAAGTTTTTGGTCACCTTTAGTTTTCTTAAGGCTTTCATTTACAAGGAGTTTTCCAAGAAAAAACTCAAGATTGCAACATGAGTATTACATTCTAAGAGTCTTTTATTTTACTCAAATACTTTCTAAATCATCTCTAACCTTATTAATATAATTAAATATGTATAATTAGTATAATTAAATTTCATTATAATAATTTTACAACAATTATTAAAGCCTTTTCATCCCTTAAGAAAACAAAATAACATCGATCAAGTGTATATGCAGACTACCGCCTCCATGAAGCGATGTTGTTCATTTGTTATCACCACCCCTCATGGATCATAATAGGGTTGTATTTTATGAATTATAATGTATTTTATGTTAAATTTATTACATTTAAATTATAATTTATTATATACAATCTTTTTTCCATTCTTTGGGAAATGAGGTCGTTAATCATGCGTATGTGCAAACCACCACCACCATGGAATGCTGCATTCCATTTTTCACTGTCACCATAATGGATGGTTTTAGTTTATATTTGATGAGTATATAGAATATATATAAGTAATATATATATATATATATATATATATATCATAATATGGTTCTTCATGTATAACATAAAAATTAATGATTGTTATAAAGTAATCCATCGATATCAGTAAATAGCCCGAAACAAGTTCAATACCGATTTCATATTCAAAAAATGTGAATAAAATTTCCATGTGATAAAATTAAAATAATATAGGACATTATTAAATATAAATTACCATACCTTTAATGGTTTGTAAATTATGAACTTTGGTAGAAGAAGCATGATCATCACTGCTTTTACATACCTAGTTCAAAGCAGTCAAGATTATTAACACCCAATATTGAAAAAAGGATTATGAAAATATAATACATGAAGAGAATTGTTATTAATGAAGAGTATAAATGGAAATATATATGAATAATTATTTTAAATATAAATTTAATATGTTTATATTTATAATACAAGAGTTTAAATCACTTTCATGGAAATCAAAGTTAAAGGTAAGGGACTTGGTAACTCAAACTCCTTTCATTGAGTTATACAATTTGTTATTAAATTTCATTGTTTCTATACCTTCCATTTTGAATGATTTTATCTCTTTTATTTATATGGATAAAGATATTATATCCAAATAAATTTTCATGAAAGGTTTTATTCTCACTTAATTTTAAAAAAAATAGACTTTTTTAAGAGATGCTCGATAGATACAAAATGTTTTCAAAAAGAACTTTCCATGACTTAGTTGTAATTTTCCTATGTATTTTCAAAATTATTTATCTACAATGGAGTTATGTGTCATGTATCACCTTATATTTTTATTTTATTATGTGATTAATTCCGGTGATCAAGTTTTTGGTATCAAATTATTTAATTCATGATGCTATTTTATACTGTTTAGATGTTTTAAGAAACCCGTTTTATTTCCATTGGATATTTATAAAAAGTGAATGATTTCCATTTGGATGTTTTATGAATCCCATTTTATTTCCAGGGGTTCTTTATAATGTTAAAAGTGAATGATTTTTAAGTAGCACATGTAAGTATGGATGAATGAAGAGTGGGTTACTATATCACCATCAAAGGAATTGGTTAAGAGTTTATATCTCATAAGATAGGTATTCATGAGTACATTTTAGTTTCTTGTAATATTGGGAAATGATAGTATGGATCATAAAAGTATTGTTTCCCTATGATAATGTTTGTGAAAAATTAAATGATTTTATTCATTATTACATTTTTCTCTCATGATTCAAGGTTTATGTTAAATGATTCTAAGCCATACTATAAATGTTATGTTTCTATGTTGATATTTTTTGAATTTAAGTTCTTATGAAATATAATTGAAGCTCACTTATGTTTTATTGTTACAAATCATAATGTTATGATATTTATATTATGACCATGTCTTTACTTATTATTATGAACTCATCCTTGATTAAATGTTTATTTACCCCTTACTAAGAATTTGAGTTCAATCCTTTCTTATGTTTTCATTCCCTAGGTTATTAGGATGAGTCTTACAAATGAGATGTATAAAATATAGTCAAATATGACGACTTTAAGGAGAAATGATCACGATTTTTTTAAAATATTATCATGTATATAGTCTCCAAAGATGCTAAACCTATCATTCCTTAGGATATTATTATTTATTAAATGTAATGTTTTGAATCATGTAAAGGATTTGAAATAAAGGCATGTTTATCTTGGGTCACTATAATGCATGTCTCATGAATCCGTATATACCTGAAATTATATATGAATTCACCCAAACAATATTTATATACTAGGACAAGATTTTAAATCCCATCAACCAATGAAATCATAAACCATGTGTCTCACTCAAGGTGAAAATATAATACAACCATAACAAGAAAAATCCAATGAAAAATAAGTCCCATACTTATCAATATGGATTTCCACCATGCATGAGTTGATCAATACCAGGAAAAAGATCATTAACAAGCTCTAACATATCTTATTATCCTTTATAAGATTTCTAAATATTAAAACAAAATAAAATTCTCTGATACCACTTTGTAACATCCCACCGCCCTGGATCACTAACTCGTGCCTGAACCGACGGTCTCTATGGTACCTCTAGCGCACCTCCTCATATGATAGAGGCTTCTGACTAGTGACGATGGTCTATAAGATACCTTAGAGAGACTATACCCGCTGTTCAGAGTAGTAAAAGTATCAGTAAATAAAAGAAACATACTACTTAGCTGATGAGAGATGGAAATACCATATTTTTTTTATAGTTATTCATTTAAAATACCCTTCAATTTCCATGAAAGTCTTGGGTAATCATTCATTTTTATGACTTATGAGAAATATGGGCTTTATTGAAAATTGGATTTAATATTGATTTTTAATGTAATATATCATTTTTTGAAATGAACTGAGAAATTCATACATTAATTTTGGATTTTTGAAATTTCATTATTTAATGGCTTAGTGATTTGATCATTAATTGTTTATAAATCATCTATAATAAAGAAAAAATTTTAAATTGGGAATCAATGAATTTAAATTATGCTTGATTTTTTTAAGATGAAATGATTTAATGAACCTGGGGGTTGAATTTTGATTTATCATTTTTAATGGGTGTAAAAAAGAAGGGGAAATTAGTTTTATTAAAAATTTGATTTTTTTGTGATTAAAAAATTTGTGTAATTTCTTTTGGAATTGATTTTTTTGAACAATAAAATTATGATTTCAATTATTTTTATCATTTTTGAAATTAATTGGAAAAAATATACACTAAATATGTGCTTTTGTGATTTGTAGATTGAGACTTGAATTTTTGAAACAATAAGTGATCATGCCTATTTTCTGCAACTGACTGCATGTGTAATTACCAAGTGACCGTGCATGGAAAATATTTCATAGGGATGAATTGACCACAATTAAAAATTTCGAGTGAATATATGAATCCAAATAGAAATTATACTAAATACAAATGAAAAATAAAGTTACCATGAATCTTATTCAATCTACCACAAAATCATCTAAAAATCTATTAAAAGACCACTTGATCACTCAGAAAACTAATCATACACCTACAAGTTACTATTATATCCATTTTTAACCTACCACACATTCAATTTCAACTAACCATGCCACATTAACGATCATTTACCAAGTGACCACATTTCTTAATTCAATTGACCATGCCCTCATCTCCAGCCGACCATGACCCCCCACTATATTCAACCAATTATAGCATTCCCTACAACTTATTCTAAATCCAATACAACCAAAATTGTAGGGGATTGACTCAAATAATAATATCCTGAAATTAAGGTGGTAACAATATTCAAATCAAACTTAAGCTATTATGTCGATCAATGTGGTTGATCGAAGTAACTAATACCAACCATTGAATCTTTCTTGTGTTGCCTATTGATTCCTATCACGGAGAACCAAACTTGAACTTTACACCATGAAAGAGGAAGCTAATTAATTAAATGATCAATGAAGTTGAGTAGGGAAGTTGAAGATTCACTGTCACGACCCGTCCCACGGGGCCCGTATCGTGACTACCCCAAGCCCTCTATCCATAGGCCAGGGGCTGGCGACTGGCTCCAAAGGCGTAAATCCCTAGTAATGGGAAGGCATTGCCTTTATAACTAAAAACAAACACAACCAGAGTACAGGTGGAAGAAAACACTTTGTGAAAACTGTATAACAAGAGTACTTTAAGTAAAGGGGCCCGAATAAAAGCCCAACTGTAAAGTACAAATACAACTAAAAGCAAGTACAACTAAAAAGGGACAAATAGATGGAAGGTGAAAGCAGATCTTGGATCGTCCTCTGGGGTTCCTACCTGAAGGGTAGGTACAGATAGCCTCCTCAGTGCTCCACATCCGTCCGTCTCCTCCAGGTACCTTCTCGTCGTGAGGTCCACCTCCGAGTACCATCCAGTCCTCGTACACTCCGCCTCGGTCAGCGCTGTCTGTCGTCTACATCCAACACAACAAGGTGCGGGCATAGCCTGTGCAGGGGTGAGTATAACGATACTCAGTAGGGACCCCGAGACCCTCAAGGTCTCATAAAATCCAACAAGGATAAACCAAAAAGTACTATTTCAACGGATAACCATTACTTAGGTATATGCCCATACATATACCTAAGTTATCAAGCAACCCGTCTCAATAATGAGGAAAACACAATGGTCATTGACTCAGCTCAAACCGGGATTTTTATTCATGATGTCGAAACCACGGTTGATGGAGAACTCCAACTCTATCGAGCAAAGTATTCCTATCACAACTCCGAGGTTCTACTCACTAACCTTAGACTGCTGAGGTACTCCTCCTGTCGAGTACCGCGGGTCTGCCTCCTCACACAGTAGCGCTCCCCGCCAAGGGTCTGCCGCCTTACACAGTAGCGCTCCCCCTGATAGCCTACAGAGGTACTCCTTCTGTCGAGTACAACGGGTCTACCGCCTCACATAGTAGCGCTCCTCCACCATGGGTCTTCCAACTCACATAGTAGTTCTCCCCACTGGGATAGTCAAGTCACTCCGAAAGGAATCAGACAGGAAGTCATCAGGTCTCAGCCAGCTACTAGGTCTCCGTACTCCGTATGCTTGTCTCTGGGAGGGTCCGCTCCACGAGTTACTGGTCGATACTCCAAGTTTCACTAAGTCCCACGAAGAAGTATTTCAATGGTCCGCCACGTCATAGGGGTCTCAACGCAACAGAAGACGCGTCAATCGGACGCCCGGTCTGTGAGTTATTAGCTTTTCCATTCCAGGGGCCCAGTTGGTTTTTAATCTAAAATCAACCAGATCGTACTACAACTACATCCAAACCTCCAGTGGAGTATGTTAAAAGAACCATATCATAAAAAGGAATCCAACATAGTTGACTTCACGTCAATCAGACGTCCGGTCCTTAAGTTATAAGTGTTTCCGCTCTGAGGCCCAGGTTGGTTTCGGTTTCGAACCAACCCGACCATTTTTCCAAAGTCATCCAAAACTCACTAAGAGTATCAAAAAAGAACTGCCTTGTCGCAAGAATACTAGTGCCGTAGAAGGCGCATCGATCAGATGCGCGATCTTGAAGTTATTCCCGTTTAAGTGAAACGGGATCGACCCGTCAAGCCCAGTGGGCTGGCGGGTCGGGTCGTCCCAGTTTTGGCGGGTCCGACCCGGCTGGCGTCGGACCGGCCCGATTAAGTGCACGGCCCGGCCCAGTGGGGCGCGGCTCAGACTGAGGGGGCACGGCTCGACTCATCGCAGTGCGGCCCGACCCGGCTGGCCGCAGCTCAGCCCGACTGGCCGAGCGGCTTAGCCCGGATAGCCGAACGCTGTGGGGGGCGCGAACCCTCGGTTTCCCGAACTGGCAGTGTCGAGCGGCGCTGACCACCTATCCGGATGGCCGAATATGGCTGGTCTTCCCAACGTGAGCGGCCTGTGTGGGCTGCTCTCCTCCCGCCTGGCACCTGCGGGTACCTCAACATTCTCCAAACCGGCTGGCTGACAAGCCGACCAGTTTGCCCACCGAAGCGGCCTACGGAGCAAGGGTCATGGTTCTCTGCAATGTGCTGCCATGGGACACCGTGGTTCCACCAGCCTGGCCGGCTGCATCCGACCAGTTCTTATTCGGCCGAGCGGCCTGCAGATGTGGGCCGCAATTCCTCTCCACGCGGCTGGCATATGGCCACCGCTTTCTCCAGTCGCCGCCACCCCTTACATCACCGTTGCCATCGAAATACAACAAGGATCAACGGAGGCTCATCGGACCGTGTTCGTTTGGCCCGCGCCCTCCATGTTAGGCGGTATCATATGGCCGACGATAAAAAATGCTTCAAACGAAGAATGAAGAACAACAGAATTTATTCACGTAGAAATATACAAAACCCCTACCTCACAATTGACGTCGCACATCGTCGAGCTGCGGAAGATGAGCGACACGGTAGTCGAGTGCCGCGGAAGAATGGTGTCGTCCCGTCAACATTGGAGGAAGAGTCGTTGATTCCATTGACATCGGGGAAAGAAGAAAGAATGAAGTTGCTTCACGTCCTTCGAGTCGTAGAGCGTTCTTTGTGTTCTTCACCAGAGAAGAACACTTTTCTTTTTATTACTCTAGAGCCTTCCCAAAGAGAATAATTTCCAACCCAAAATGAAACAATAGGCTTCTCATATTAAAATAATATTTCCATGCCTTTCGAATTAATTCAAATTGAATCAATTAATTAAGGGTGATCACTTAATTAAATTGATGAGGTTGGTACATTTATTAGGGGAGGGTGGAATGTGGAGAGGCTCCACCAAAATAAAAGAGGGGGAGTTGTAAAATAAATTAAAAGGGGGGTGTTAATGGGGAGTTTAAGGGAGTTGAGAAGTTAGGGCCTCGTGTGGGCCCCACCACCCTTAGTTATATCCTCCCATGAGAAGTTAGGTGGGGGTGTGGGCCCCACCCCAACTTCCCTTTGTAGGAATTAACTTCCACTTAAAATAAAATTGTAACACAACAATTTTATTTAATTCTAAATGAATCCCCAAATTTTAACTACCACATACGACAAAATGCAAATGTGGTAAAGGTCCCCTTAAGCGAATACCGGCACTGCGAGTTCATCGGTGCCCTCCGATTTCAATTTCTAGCACCGGTTAAAAAGATAGAAAAACCCGCACGTACATTCACTGAACGTACCCGAAAAAAACATCAGAAATTGATTCCAGGCACACCGGGCCTCAGAATCAGGTGCCGTCAGAAACTAAAGACTCGTAAAATCCCAAAGAATTTAAGAAAAAAAATTTCCTTGAAATTTCCGGGTCTTTACATTACCCCCACCTCAGGTCTTTACATCCCTGTAAAGCTACAACACACACTAGGAAAAACAAAAGAGGTACTGAGCACGCATCTGAGCCTCTCACTCCAATGAGCTCTCTTGGAGGTTCCCGTGCTGCTAGAAAAAGCACACTAGAGAAATCAACCATCCATGCAGTTACCGCTCCTGTCGATGCTCAATATCCACTGGAACCTCTGTGAAAGTCACCCCATCATCGATGTCCAACTCCCCATGGTCGATGTTATGGGACAGATTGTGTACGCATCTCTTCAGCTGAGATATGTGGAAGACGTTGTGCACCCGGTGCATCTGTGGTGGAAGGGCCAGGAAGTAAGCCACCTTTTCTACTCTACTGAAGAAGTGGAGGAGTGACTGTAAGATACTGTAGATAGGCTGCACCATCTCTATCCACAAAGGATATATGTAAGGCAGCCAGCTGCTCTGTCACCTCTTATAACAGTTGAATGCCTGAACATCTGCTGAGAGAATCCGCTACCACGTTCCCCTTCCCAAGAGTATAGACTATCTCGAAGTCATAGTCTTGGAGGAACTCAAGCCATTGCTGCTGTCTCAGGTTCAGGTCCTTCTGAGAGAAGACATACCTGAGAATATTGAGATTGGAGTGAACCGTAAACTGTTCACTCAATGAACAATGGGTGAGACTAGCCAATTGTAAGAACTCGACTTCACCCTTCTTCGCCTATGTTCTACAATAGATGATTAGATTTCTCCTTTGCTGAAAAGGGAAATCCGGTGTCATCCCCTAGATGAACCATGTCCTTTGCCTAATACATTCATCCCGATATGAATGATAATAATTCATGTCATGGACGATGTCGTAAGGCCTAGACGCTACTACCAAGAGATCCAACCATTAATCTCGCCTCCAAGGGTTGAGTCACACTGTCGGCATTAGTGTGTGGTTACTGGGTCTCCTCCAGGAGAAATTTCAAAGGTGAGGGTCAAGTCAACAGTTTAAACTGGAACCTCTTAGTATTAACCACACAAAAAGGAAGAAAAGAAAACATCATAAGGACAAGTGTCTTTTATTACCGCAGATCAAGGTACAAAGACACTAAGAAACCACAAACAACAACATTATCAAAGCTAGAAGCACTAAGAATAAAGGCCTCCATGCCTGGAACTAGTACCGCTCCTGTCCACCTGATTTCGGAGCTCCATGGTTGTATGCTTCAGCTGCCTGAAACTATGCTCTCCCCTGTCCACCCGTTCCCTGCGGTCAGGGTGGACCTCCTTGTGGTGGTGGTGGAAACACCTCGAAGCGTCGTCCACCACTAGCTGCATGACCAACTCCTTTACCACGATCACCTGCTCCTTGCGTTCCATCACGATCGAACCTCTGTTCTGTCTGGAAGGTCCTTCATCTATCTGTTGATCGTCCGAGCAGCGGGTCAGACAGTCACAATCCATGTGACTCTGTCCGCCGCATGAGTAACACTACCTGGCAGTTCTGGCTCTATCTCTACCCTGGGTGCCTCACACTACTGTCCATGAGTCGTGCAGTCGACCACCTGTAGGTCTGGTCCTCTTGGACCTCTACATCATATGTCTACTACCAGCTACAGAAGAATCCACTACATTCCAGCTAGTGGTGGGTCCCACTAATGGAGACTGCTCAGTAAGGAAACTATCTACTAAGAGGGCTTTCTCCAACACCCCTGTCTGTGTCGGGATGCTATGAGAGATAACTGAAGCTCTGATCTCTCACTTGAGTCCCTGCTCAAAGGTCCAAGCTCTGAAGAACGGGTCTCGTACCATATCAGTGTAGTAGCACGAGAGGTCAATGAACTTTGCTGAGTACTGCGCCACCATCATGCTACCCTTCTGTAGATGCAGTAGCTCCTGTATCTGCACCGCTCGAAGGGTGGCTGGTACAAACTCTGCCTGGAATAGGCTCTCGAAGTCTTCCCAGAGGAGTGTCGCCTCATCGTGCATCTGGAGCATCAGGCTCCACCATCTTCCTACTGCTTCCTGAAAGAGGCTGGTAGCAAGGATCACCATGATGTCTGCTGGTGTCCCCACTAGCCTGAAAACTCTCACCACAGCCTCCAGCCAATCCTCACCCACCTGTGGGTCCATCTCTCCCCGGAACCTGGGTGGCCTATGGCGCTGGAACTCATATAGTGCGCTCAAGAGACGTGCATCACCTGCTTTTGGGGCTGGTGGAATCAGTGGCCCAACGGTTGGTAGTACCACTGGTGCCTCCATTGGAAGAGGGCCCTGTACTGAGGCCCCGTCGCTCAGAGGCCTGTCAGTACATACAACTCTCAAGGCTCTAGATGGTCGTCTGTGGGGAGGCATCCTGAAAGAACAGATGTGACACGGTCAAAAGACTATACCTGGTGAGCTGACCTGGTTTGAGCTGACTTAAAGAAAACTTTTGAAAACACACACGCAATTAGTGTTTTCGTGCACTAATTCGGAAATCAGATTTCGGGTCCTGGTGTATGGACACGTCGACCGCCCTCACCAACTCTGGACTCCCTGAACTGAAAACCACACTTAGTACCCTTAACACTATTTCTTCACAGAAAGAAAATATCAAAGTCCTATACGGTAGAACCTCCCTCTAATACCAATTTGTCATGACCCTTCCCTCAGGGCCCGTATCGTGACTACCCCAAGCCCGCCTTCCATAGTCTAGGGGCTGACGACTAGCTCCAAAGGCGTAAATCCCTATTACTGGGAATGCATTGCCTGTATAACTGAAAAAAAAACATAACTAGAGTAAAAGCGGAAGCAAACACTAAGTGAAAACTGTATAACAAGAGTACTGAAAGTAAAGGGTCCAGAATACAAGCCCAAATGTAAATTAGAAATACAATTGAAAGAAAGTACAACTAAAATGGGACAAATAGCTGGAAGGTGAAAGATGATCCTGGATAGTCCTCTGGGGTTTCTACCTGAAGGGTAAGTACAGATTTCCGCCTTAGTGCTCCACGTCTGTCCGTCTCCTCCGGGTACCGTCTCATTGTGAGGTACACCTCCGAGTACCGTCCAGTCCTCGTACACTCCACCTCGGTCAGCGTTGTCCGTCGTCTGCATCCAACACAATGAGGTGCGGGCATAGCCTGTGTAGGGGTGAGTATAACGATACTCAGCAGAGACCCCGAGACCCTCAAGGTCTCACAAAATCCAACAATGATAAACCAAAAAGTATGATTTCAACGGATAACCATTAATTAGGTATATGCCTATATAAATACCTAAGTTATCAAGTATCCCATCTCTATCACAAGGAAAACAAAAAGTTAATTGACTCAGCTCAAACTAGGATTTTTATTCATGATGTCGAAACCATGAATGCTTGAGAACTCCTACTCTATCGAGCATAGTAGTCCTATCATGACTCCGAGGCGCTACTCACTAACCTTAGACTATTGAGGTACTCCTCCTATTGAGTACCGCGGGTCTGCCGCCTCACACAGTAGTGCTCACCCTGATAGCCTACAGAGGCACTCCTTTTGTCGAGTACCGCGGGTCTGCCGCCTCACATAGTAGCACTCCTCCGCCATGGGTCTGCCACCTCACACAGTAGTGATCCCCACTAGGCTAGTCAAGTCACTTTGAAATGAATCAGACAAGCAGTCATCACGTCTCAGCCAGCTACTAGGTCTCCGTACTCCGTATGATCGTCTCCGGGAGGGTCCGATCCACGAGCTACTGGTCAATACTCCAAGTGTCACGAAGTCCCACGAATAAGTATCTCAATGGTCCACCACATCATAGGGGTCTCAATGCAACAGACGGCGCGTCAATCGGACGCCCGGTTTGTGAGTTATTACCTTTTCCGTTCGAGGGGCCCGATTGGTTTTTAAGATAAAACCAACCAGACCATACTCCAACTACGTCCAAACCTCTAGTGGAGTATTCCAAAAGAACCGTCTCCTCAAAAGTAATCCAACATAGTTGACGAAACGTCAATCGGACGTCCGATCCTTAAGTTATAAGTGTTTCCGCTCCGAGGCCCCGGTTGGTTTCGGTTTTGAACCAACCCGACCGTTTTTCAAAAGTCATCCAAAACTCACTAAGAGTATCACAAAAGGACCGCCTCATCGTAAGAATCCTAGTGCCGCAGACGGTACGTCGATTAGACGTGCGGTCTTGAAGTTATTCTTATTTAAGTGAAACGGGCCCGACCCATCAAGCCCAGTGGGCTAGCGGGTTGGGTCGTCCCTGTTTCGGCGGGTCCTACCCGGCTGGTGTCGGACTGACCTGGTGAAGTGCGCAGCCGAGACCAGTGGGGCGCGGCTCGGTCCAAGGGGGAGTGGTCCGACCCGGCGCGTCGCGGCCTGGCCCGACCGGCTGCGGCTCGGCCCGGCTGGCCGAGCGCTGTGGGGGGGGGGTGCGGCCCCCCGGTTTCCCGAACTGGCGACACCGAGCGGCGCTGCCCTCCTGTCCGGCTGGACAAAGCTGACCAGTCTTCCCAACATGAGCGATCCGTGCGTGCCGCTATCCTCCCGCGCAGCACCTTCGGGTGCCGCAACCTTCTCCAACTCGGCTGGCTGACGAGCCGACCAGTTCACTCACCAAAGCGGCCCATGGAGCACGGGCCGCGGTTCTCCGTAGCACGGCGCCATGGGGCGCCGCGGTTCCACCAGCCCGACTGGCTATGGACGGGCAGTTATTCTTTGGCCGAGTGGCCCGCGGATGTGGGCCGTGGTTCCTCTCCACGTGGCCGACATATGGCCGCCGCTTTCTCCGGTCTCCGTCACCCCTTCCGTCACCGTTTCCATAGAAATAGAACAAGGATCAACGGAGGGTCGTCAGGCCGTGTTCGTTCGGCCCGCGCCCTCTGCGTTAGGTGGTATCATATAGCTGAAGATAAAACATGGTTCCAATTAAGAACAAAGAACAATATAATTTATTCACGTAGAAATATACAAAACCCCTACCTTGGAATTGACGTCGCACATCATTGAGATGCGGAAGACGAGCATCGCGGTAGTCGGGCGTCGCGGAAGAATGGTGTCATCCCTTCAATGTTGGAGGAAGAGTCATTGATTCTGTTGACATTGGGGAAATAAGAAATAATGAAGCTGCTTCACGTCCTTCGACTCGTAGAGCGTTCTTCATGTTCTTCGCTGGAGAAGAACACTTTTCTTTTTATTACTCCAGAACCTTCCCAAAGAGAATAATTTCCAACCCAAAATGAAACAATAGGCTTCTCATATTAAAATAATATTTCCATGCCTTTTGAATTAATTCAAATTGAATCAATTAATTAGGGGTGATCACTTAATTTAATTGATGAGGTTGGCACATTTATTAGGGGTGGGTGGAATGTGGAGAGGCTCCACCAAAATAAAAGAGGGGAGTTGTCAAATATATTGAAAGGGGGTGTTAATGGGGATTAAGGGAGTTGAGGAGTTAGGGCCTCGTGTGGGCCCCACCACCCTTAGTTATATCCTCCCATGGGAAGTTAGGTGGGGTGTGTGCCCCAACCCAACTTCCCTTTAGAGGAATTAACTTCCACTTAAAATAAAATTGTAACACAACAATTTTATTTAATTCTAAATGAATCCCCAAATTTTAACTACCACATACGACAAAACACAACTGTGGTAAAGGTCCCCTTAAGTGAATACCAGCGCTGCGAGTTCATCGGTGCCCTCATATTTTAATTCTGAGCACCGGTTCAAAATATAGAAAAACCCGCACGTACGTTCACTGAACGTACCCGAACAAAACTTCAGAAATTGATTCCGGGCACACCGGGCCTCAGAATCAGGTGCTGTCAGAAACTGCGGACTCGTAAAATCCCAAAGAATTTAAGATTTTTTTTTTGAAATTTCTGGGTCTTTACATGCACTGATCTATTTTGATTGATCTTTTATATTATAAAACCTAAGAATAATTTTCTCATGGAAATCCACTGATGTTTAGATCATCTAATATTGTAAGAGTATGAATTCAGATAGAGGTTTGAAGTTTAATTTTTAGAAGAAGAAGGTTGCACTTGAGCTCAAAAAATTTTGAACTATGTTGATAAATTCATTTATACAGAGGATGAATCCTGATTTCAACCTTGAAGACATAACATTAAAAATTTATATGAGCTTGACCTATTAAGAACTAAGTTCAAACATTTATGAAATTTTACCAATATTGGAATTTTTAATTTTTCAATCATTGGAATTCGATCCTATGCTGGTATAAGAAGGTGGTGTGGACCTCAGACTCTTAACTATACATCAATTGAGAGTTTGGAGGAATAAACACCCCATATGATTGAGTAAATTACAAAATGATTCCAGTCTATCACATAACATGTAGCAAACTAGTGCATTTTCACTTTCATTCTTTCCTCAAGCCACACCCAAGACTAAACCTAGGCAAGCTTGATCTCCACTATGTATCCAAAATTAGCTATTAAAAAAAGGTAACTCCTCTATGTTTCTAAAACCACATGAAATATATCTAAAGAAAGGATTCATTGAGTTTGACATGACTTGACACTATCCAAAGACCCATCCAAGACTAAAATAGGCCCCTCACATTTGATCTTGCATTAAGGCACAATTTTTCAGTTTATACCCGAATCAACATGTGCATCACTAAAAGTCTTCCTCACATGATCACAATGAAATTTTTATTGTGCTGAAAAGTGCCAAAGTACATATATTAGTAATTTTATCAAATACATATGAAGGTTGATCATGAGATAAATGAATGATCTGGGAAAAGTAAAAAAAGATTATTCCAACTGAATCCATCTCCACCATTGGTCATAATATGTGGAACCCATCCAAATATGAAGACAATATCACTAGATCTCATTGCACTAAATTTGAGGATAAAGGAGAAGACCACTGTATAAAAATAATTCTTGTCCCCAATTTTTGAAAAATATTCAGATCCTATCGATTACAACATAGAAAGTTTTTAAATTATCTTCATTATAATGTTAATTATCATTCTATTTATTCATTATGCTATTTGATTATATTATTTCATATTTTATTATGTGTGTTTTCTCAATCTCTATGTTGTTTTAGTGATATACTGACTCCATAATTATGGAGAACTAATCCCAGGGCTAGGTCCTTGGGGAAGATTGTATAGGGATTTCAAATATATATTCTTCAATTCTAAATTTTTAATTCTATATCCTTAATGAGATATTGAATGGGAGTGAAGTAAATAGATGATCATCACCTACTCTTATCATTTATTTATGAATTCTTCAATCTATAAAACTTTTTTTACCTTCCTTATCCCAATATATGGTGAATATAATTGGAGCACTATGGACTAAGGGATGAATAGAATATGATGGAGCTGGGTATATAGATAGTGGATGCCTTGATTGAGTGCAATCATTGCCTCTTCACTATAGAGAAGTTGGAACTAGATATACATTGAGAGTTATTTCTATGTTTATCCAGATCCAAAAATCATATATAGAAGATCCATAAATGAATGATATTGATTCTATTATCATATGATAACTAATAAAAATAACGAATAACCTATGTGATTGACCCTGGATCTAACCCCCTTCACTCTAAATTCATGTATTTAATTTCTAATATTTTTTTAAATTCATAAAATAAAAATTATAAAAATTTATCTCTTGTTTCTTTAAAAACTAAGAAAAAAATATAAGTTTTAGGATAAGTGAAAATCACATTCTCTAATCTTTGAGAGATGACCCTGTTCATTCACTAGGTTGTATTAGGAGTAATAAAAAAAAATTGTTTGACCATGTCCTATAACAACTGCATAATTGACTTGGTGCCATTATCAGAGAGTAAGGTTAGAGATTCAATTTTTGTTTTCAAATTTTAAATATTATTTTTTAAAATTTTAAAAAATAAAAACAATAATAATGGATCGTCACTTGTCATCCTAAAGGATGGAGAACAATATTATTGTTCTCAAACGAATGAATAATAATGCTACATGTGAACATATTGTAAATAAACCCACCTCTAATGAAGTGATGAACCTATTTGAGGAAATATTACCTGATTATCATAGATTAAACAACCAAGGGAGAGTATTAGGGGGTTATAAACCAAAAACCAAACCCAAAACATATGAATAGTACATCCTAGATATGTAATGTTTGAAATATCCTACCCTCCCACAAAATTCTAAGATAATTCCTCAGACACTCTAGGAGCAACATGAGATACCAACTGAACCACTTGAGGGTGATGACCAAAATATTGAATCTATTATATTTAATTCTTCACAAATTCAACTAGAATATAACCCCCTTATTTTAATGTTACAGATTCAACACTTGAGAGTATTATTTGGAGGGATATAACTTTGATTTTGAATCTTTCTATTGCAATCATGTGAAATATGAACTCTCTCATAGGATTATATATCTTAATCTTGTAGATTTTACCATGTTACTATAGGATCTAGAGGATTTTATAATATTATCTTACCTAGGAAGTGGTTTATGAAGAATAAAAAATGGAGGAATAAGATTCCACATATGAAAGGGATATTTTGACCATAATTCAACTAGTTTTTTATTTTATTCAATTTGAAATACTTACCGACTCACCCTTTTTGAATTTTTCCAAGAAACACAAGTGGATAATACATTGAATAAGATAGATCCATTAAATTTGTGACAAAGACATAGGAGACCCCATAAATCAACTTACCACCCCTATTTTATAAAATAAATTACGTTGATTAAGGCGTGAAAATGAAGAACTCTATAAAAGGGGATATCTAATTAAAAGTGAAGCTAACCAATTTAAAAAAAAAATAATGTGGTGGTTCTCATCACATAAAACCCATACTATAGAATATTGTGGATGAACACAAGACTATCTAGGTAAGGATAGTCTAAATATATCCCCACTCAAGAGGGAGAAACCCAAAAAACATTACCATTTTTTTTATTTTTCCATTTTCTTTGTTTTTAATAAAATTTATTATAGTTATTATATTTTACTATAGGTTTTCCTAAGTGGAAAACAATATAGATGGATATATCAAGGATATCTATAATTTAACCTTGGAATAGATCTTACTTTAAGCTTATTGGATAAATAAAAACTAGGTGGTTTTTATCCTTTCCTAACAGTTCAAACACTGTAATTTCTTTGAATTACTATTGAACATAATGTGATAGTATTGAATAAGTGTGTGATAAGGGGTCCAACCTATTTTGTAATATTTATAATTTTTTTAGAATATGTAAATAAATTAAAGAATATATATATATATATATATATATATATTTCTGTTTATAAATTCTGCAGACAACTGTTTGTATAGTTTTTGTTTTGTTTTTTTCAAACTTTCTTTAGAATTTAATGCTTACCTTATTAGTTTAAATAACATACAATAATGGAGTAATTTCATTTGTTTCAAAATGGTGAGATCTAAATTAATACCGAGTGATTTGGTCACCACTTTCATAGAAATTTGGTCTTAGAACTAGGAAATAGTAGTGTGAGTGAAAATATTTCTATGGAATTAGAATTATAACATAAGGTTAATATAATTTTAAAACTTAATATGAGGTAACTTAGACTCTATAAAAACAACACTTTAGAGATATAACTTACAATAAATTGATATAAGTCCTTTTAAATTTGAGTAAAATGGGAAATTGGGATCCCATAGTGAATCTATGAGACATTAGGCACTAAGTGCATGAGAAATTACATTTTTACATATCCAATTAGTTCATTTGAACAATGATTTACACATACATGTATGAGAAATATTTAAAAAATAAATTTCCTAATTGTCAAAAATGAATTTATTTTGGTGAGGGGAATATTGAACCCAACAAATAAGGAGATAATTGACTTATAATGATTTAATTCAAGTTTTATAAATTAAGTGGAAATTAAAAATTTGGTTTAAGAAATTTAGGATAAAGGGATAAATAGAGGTGATTTTTGTTAAAAATTTTATTCTATTTGATTCTAATTTTTTACACTCCTAGACATTGAACACTCACTTTAATTGAAGCGAGGTAGTGAATTGATTCGTAGATAATGCATGATATTTTTTTACAATTAATGAATATGTGTTTAATTCCAATCTAGATTATATATATAGATCTAGTTAGGATGAGTCTCTTTTTTCTTTTTTAAGACATTGAAATCCATTGTACTACCTAAAAGTGCAATAATTCAAGTGTTAGGGAGTGATGAGAGGTGGAAATTTCAATTTTTTTTGACTATCATAAAAAATACCCCTTAATTTCCATTAAAATATTAGTTAATCATTCATTTTTATGAATTATGATAAATATGAGATTTATTGAAAATTTTATTTAATATTGATTCTTAATGGAATATTTAACTTTTTGTAATTAACTGAGAAATCCATACATTAATTTTAGAATTTTGAAATTTCATTATTTAATGGCTTGGTGATCTGATCATTCATGGTTTATTAATAATTTATAAAAAATCCATCATTTAAATTAGGAATTAATGAATTTAAATTATGGTTAAATTTTGTGAGTTTAAATGATTTAATTCACCTGGGGTTTAAATTTTGATTTATCATTTTTAATGGGTTTAAAAAATAATAGGAAATTAATTTGGTTAATTTTTTATTATAATTAAAACATTTGTGGTATTTATTTTGGAATTGATTTATTTCGAAGGCTATAATTCTTATTTCAATTGTTTTTTTATTTTTGAAATTAATTGGAATAAATCTATACTCAAGATGCAATTTTGTGATGTACAGATTGAGACTTGAATTTTTACAAAGAAAAGTGACCACGTCTATTTTATACAACTAACTGCATGTGAAATTCCTAAGTGATCGTGCATGAATTTTTTTAAAAAGGGTTGAAGTGATCACACATGTATATTTAAAATGACTGCCCGAATCCACACAGTTTGTATACCAACTACAAATGAAAAAAATAAAGTTACCATGAGTTAATTTCAAGCTATTGAAAAATAATTTAATTAATAGTTAACTAACCATGCGATCACTCAGAAAATTGACCGTGACCCCCACCTTCAAGTGAATGTGAGATCTATTTTCAAAATACCACACATTCACTTTTATCCAATGTAACACCTTCAAAATCACTTCCCAAGTGACCAAACACTTTATTTCAGGTGACCATACCCTCATATCCAACCTACTGTGAGACCCCCCTCATATTCAACTGACTATGACATACTATGAATCTTATCACAACTCTAATTCTACCAAACTTACAGGAGATTTAATAAAAGAATAAGATCCCAAAATTAAGTGGGTGCTTAAATTTTAATCAAACTAAATCTAGGAAACAAATCTATGTGATCGATCAAAGGTATCGGAGACCAACCATTAAAGCTTTTCTATGTTGCCTATTAATGACAAGTAAGGAAAACCAAACCAGATCTCCCCACTATAAAAGAGGAATCTTACTAGTTGAATGAGAACCAAATTCAATAAGGGAAGTTGAATACATTCCACTCCATTTCAAATGAGATTTTTTGTGTTGAAATCAAAGAAGATGATATTCAAAGAAATCCATTAATATTGAGATCATCCGAGATCGCATGAGGATGAATCCCGATGAAGGTACAAAGTTCATTTTTTAGAGGAAGTGGGTTGTACCTGAGCTCAAAAAACTGAAAAATAAGTCAAGAAACACCCTTTTAGAGAGGATTAATATCTAGATCAACCTTGAATATTAACTATTGTGAAGCCATCCGTACTTGACATATGAATAATCGAGTTCAAATATTTATAAAACTTTACTAATTTTTTAATTTTTAATTTTTAAATTGTTGAAATCTTATCCTATTTTGGTATCAGAAGATTGAGAAGACCTTAAAATCTCCCCCAATTATCAATTGAGAGTTTGAGGTAAGATTCAACCCATGTTCTCAAGGAAATTCCACAAAACATCTATCTGAGCATGCCACTTGTAGAAAACCAGTGCATTTTCACTTACATCCTTGCACCAGGCTGTACCCAAGGCAAACCCAGACAAACCCAAAAAACACTATATATCTATAAGTATGTGTCCAAAAAATGGTGAGGCCTCTATGTTTCCAACATTGTATGTAAATTGTCTTATGAAATCCTTCATTGAGTTCTACCTGCCCCGATACTATCTAAAGACCCATCCAAGACTGAGCCAGGCTCACTTCCATTTGAACACAGCATTGAGGCCTAATTTTTTAGTCTAGACCAGAATCGACACATGAATCACTAAAATACCTCCTCATATGATAATGATTATTTTTTTACTATAATGTGATAAACCAAAACACATATTTTGGGAATTTTATCGAAGATGTATGAATGCTAATCATGGGATAGATGAACAAGTCGGGAAAATTAATAAATTTTCTTCCAAATGTATCCATATCCAACATATGTGGTGACACTTAAAACCCTTCCAAAGCTAAGTAGAAGATTTCTAGATATCAGTACACTAATTGTGAGGGTTAATGAGAAGGACTTTGTCAATAAATTTCTCCCCTCCCCCATTTTATAAAATATTTTTCTCCTACCAATTTTAGAGTAGGAAATTTTTTAATTCTCTACATTTTAATCTTAATTATAATTTTGTTTTTTCATTATTCTATGTGATTATATTCTTTCCCATTTTATTATGTGTTTTTTCCTCAAACTCCATGCCATTTCAATGATATCTTAACTCCATAACCATGGAGAACTAATCCAAGGGAAAGGTCCTTAAGGGAGATCGTACAGGAATTCCAAATATATATTATTAAATTTTAAAATTTTTATTTTGCATCCTTAATATGATAATTAATGAGAGGGAAGCAGATAGATGATCGTCATCTGCTCTTCTTTTTTACTATTTCATTCTCCAATATATCAAAAATTTCTCCCTCTCTTCTCTAGGTCTATGGCGTATACAATTGGAGAACTATAAACTGAGGGATGAACAATATACGATATATTTGGGTGTGATAATATTGGATACCTCAACAAAGTGTTTTCATTTCCTCTTCACTATAGAGAATGTGGAACTAGATATGCACCGGGAGTTATTTATGTGTGTGTTCAAAACCAAAAATTAGATAGAGTAGAGTAATTGATGAATGATATTTATTTGATTATCAGACAAGAACTAATTTGGATAATGAAGAACCTATGTGATCAACCCTATATCTAACTCCCTTTCACATTAACTTCATGGATTTGATTTCTACATTTTATTTTAAATTGTTAAAATAAAAATTCTAAAAATCCACCACTTGTTTCTTTAAAAAGTAATAAAAAAATACATAAGTGTTAGGATAGGTGAAGCTCCTATGACCCCACTCCTTGAGAGATGACCTTGGTTAGAAACTAGAATACAGTAGGAGTAAAAAATAATTTTGTTTGACTGTGTCCTGTGATAACCATGTGATTATTAGCCAAATAATCATCACAGATAAACAATATAAGTGAGAAAAAATAAATACAGTATAAAAATTCAAAAAAATAGATTATGTCGTACATGTCATATCAAATCCACCATAGGTGGATCATATAAAAGAATAATAAAATAATTAATAATAAACTGAAACCATGACTCATCCCAAGAATGGTCCTGAGTCTGGCCTAGTACCATCACTCATAATACACTCTAGCATTCCAAATAACACATCATTTAACATGAACTTACCTATAACATCCTGACCCAAGTTCCACACACTAGTGCCCTGAGCGGGTAAGTCACATAACCTTTAGTACGCCTCCCCATATGTTAGAGGCTGCCGATTAGTAGTGAGGGTCTAATGTTGATCATGGGAAGACTATACCCTCTTTATCAAAGTAGCACTATAGTGTAAATAAATAATAATAACCAAAATATATAACCATAAACGGAATAATACTAGTATCACATGATGACCAAAGAAGGAATACAATATCCAAAATGAAACTATAAACATGTCATGTTAAATATTTGTCATGTTTCAATATGGAAAACACAAAATAAATACATTGAAAACTCCCAAGATAGTCCTGAATAATGTTTGGTTCCATTATCCATGCTCCATCCCAACTCAACCATCTAACATAGGACTCTTTCCCTTATACTGTCATGAAAAGATAATGTCTATTTGGGTATTGATCAAGGAGCCTGAGTGGGGTGTGAGTACTACTCAGTAGGTCACCACCAATGGTGTCTAAAACAATATCCATCCAATAACAGTGTATTCAGTTGAATAAAGAATAAAGTACAATTCACAAGTAAACAATTATCACATTTTTAATTATTCTTTAACTAACTACATAAACCCCTAGGTTCCTGAGGGTACATAAACCACAATACCTGGTTCGGCCCACGTTGGAGTTTAAATCGTATTTCAATACCATGGTTATTAATTATCATTTAATTTCAATTCATATTAAGGCCAATTAGAACCATAGTATAATGCTAACATTTTGGGCCTATATCACCATGCCTAGAAGCCCATGGGTATTTGAAGCAGCAGACCATGTCCCACAACTCATTAATAAAATAATAACACAAGTGGGATTTTGAAGCAGTAGCCCATGTCCGACACTCATTTATCAAACAATCACACAAGTGGGATTTTGAAGTAGTAGTCTGTGTCCCACAACTCGTTTATCACTATGGGATTTTGAAGTAATAGTTCATATCCCACACATGAATATAAATTTATCACTATGGGATTTTGAAGTAATAGTCCATGTCCCATACACATTTATCAATCAATCAAACAATCACATATATCACATCAATCTAGATTAATCAACATTAATCCTTTTACCAACATTTCACATCATGGTAACACCATAATTTATCACAACAAACATGGTTCTTCAATTTAACCACATGGAATAATATCATTACTCCATTTATCAAAATTTAACCATTTAACTCATTAATTAATTTACCAATTAATTAACTGGGATCTACCATCCTAATAACCCATTAATTAATTCACCAATTAATTAATACACATTAATTGAGAAATTACACAATCCAATAATTTACGAATTCAATAACCCCATTAATCAATCAAATCCACAACTAATTAATTAATTAATTAACTAAATAAATTAATTCAATTTAATAAATTCAAATTCTAAATTTTAATTATAAATTATACAGTTAAATACATGTAATTGAAATCAAGACTTTGATATTTGAATAATAGACCACCTACCTCAAGATTGTTAACAAACTCCCACCAACAGAAATCCCTAAATTAAAGTGGAACAATGAAGAACACGTTAAAGAACAATATCAAGATCCAAATCATGGATTCAAGAACAAATAGATTAGATCTATTAAAACCTAGATCTAGATCCACCATGATAGGGGAAAAAATCCCTCCCAAGGATGAGAGAAAGATTAGAGAAGATGTGACACCCATCAGGATGATAATTTATTACTGATTGAGGTATAAATCTTTAATCTGAGATTTGAATCATCAAGAAAAGATGTTGGGATCCCTAATAATTCATCAAAGAGCCTCTAAAAATGAGATAAACTGATTAGGGTCGATTTGGGGGGTTTAGGGATATAAAACGGGGGTTCGAGAGTTTTTTAAAATAATTTTCAAGGGTTGAAAATTCAGTATACACGGTTTCTTTATTGGGGCACATGAGTTCCCTTAATTTTGCACCTAACCATGTGCATCCTACCAGGGGGCCAAATTATTACTAATAAGAGGGAAAATGGTTTTCCAAATCATTCCCCAACTATGTTAATCCCTTCAATTTGGGTTCACATAGTTTTCTAGGCTGGGCACATGGTTTGGGAAAACCATGTGCCAACCATGCACTGCCCCTTTTTCTTCCAATAATTTTCCAAATTCACCAAAAACTCCCAAAGGTTAAACCTAGAAAATATATAATAAAAAAAGTAAAATATTTCCTATAAATGATCTTGATACATCTCTCAAAAAAGTCCAGGATATTCCAATCTCCCCACCTTATAATAACTTATCCTAGAGCTATACTCCCAAACATCTCTAAGATTCCAAGTCAGAAATATCGGGCCATTGAGCCATCATATCAATTTATCTATCCCAATTTTCATCCTTCATATGGCCATGTTTCCAAAATAAATGAACTATCTTCATTGTCTTTCCTTATAACACTTTATCAGTGTGATCCAACACACATATCAGATGATCCTCAATGAACTCATTGGTCTCAAGCTCAACATCATCCACATCGATCACATGAGAAGGGTTGGGGTGATACTACTGAAGCTGTGACACATGGAAACACACACACATAAAACTGTACCTATGTGGAAGAGCTAATCGATATGTCACTGACTTGATCCTCTCCACAACCTGAAATGGTCTATAGAACCTAGGCACTAGCTTTCCTTTCCTCTAAATCCTATGGTTACCCAATATAGATTACACCCAAAGGAAAACATGATCACCCTCTGTAAACTATAGGGGTCATCGACATATATCATCTTATGATTTTTACCTACATTGAGCTGTATCTATATGCTTATAAATCAACTGAACCTACTTAGACATCTCTTGCATGAGACTCATTCCCAACATCTCTGACTCACCTTCCTCCATCCAACATAGGGCTGATCTTCATAGTCTACCATAAGTATCCTCATATAGTGTTATCTGTATAGTTTCCTGATAAGTTTTGTTATAGGAGGAATCCACCAAAGCTAGGTGCTTCTCCAAAGACCCACTAAAGTCTAGGACACATTCTCAAAGCATATCCTCAAGCTCATGTATAATACATTCTGACTTCCCATCTATTTGTGGGTGGAAATATATACTCAATATAACTTGTGTACCAATCACTTTCTATAATCCTTGATAGAAGCATGGAGTAAATCATGAGTCACGATCTAAAACAATATTCCATGACACTCCATACAGACATACTTTTTCCCGAATATAAAATTATCCTAAATAATCCATCGATAAAGTCTCCCACAATAGTAAGAAATGTGATACCTTTTTTAGCTAGTCTATAACCACCCAAATGAAATCATTATTTTGAGGCATTCTCAAGAGACCCACTATAAATTCCATAGTAACATCACACCACTTCCATTTAGGAATAAGAAACAATTGTAGTAAACCTCAAGGTCATTGATGCTTGGACTTCACCAGTTGAAAAGTGTATCATTATGTCACAAACCCTGCTATCTCTTTTTTCATGACCATCCACCAAAACTATCATTATAGGTCAGGATACATTTTGGTCACACCTGGATGCACCAACCACTTTGAGGCATGAAATTCATGCACCATCTCCCGAATGATTATAGGAACAAAAATCATATTATTAACATAGATGATATCAAACTCATCAATTATCTAATCAAAGGGCGACTCCCCACCTTCATGGATTTCCCTTATGGAAAAACATTTCAGATCCTCATACTTACTATATGTAATCCAGCTCAAAATTGTATAATCCACTAAAACTAATATGAGAGTTATATTCTCCTAGATCTCCTGAACCACAACATGAATCTTGGCCAATAAATTCATCATCTTCCACTTAATACTAGACTTATGAACTGCCTAAGTCTGAGTTTTCCTACTTAAAGTGTCAGAAACACTGTTTCCATTCTTAGGCATAAATACTATCTTAAAAGTAAAAGACTGCATATACTCAACCCACCTCCACTTCCAAAGATTAAAATCCCATTTTGAAACTATATACTTTAATCTATTATGATCATTATACATAGTAAAATTTTCAATCAATTGAAAATGACGCCAACACTTCAAATCATAAACCACTACAACGAAATCAAGGCCATACATAGGGTAGTTCCATTCATGTGGCCTCAACTGATGAAACCCATACACCACAACTCGATCTACCTACATCAAAAATACTCCAAGACATATCCTAGAAGCATAAAAGAACACCATATAATCCTAACTTGGATTAGGTAGGATCAATATTGGTGCCATTTTCAATCACTTCTTCAACTCCTGAAGGCATTCTCACATACTCTAGAACTTTCAAACTTTACTCCCTTTTTAGTCAATCCCGAAAGAGGTTCTTCCAAATGGAAAAAGTTCTGAATTAACCTCTAATAATATCCTGATAACTCCATAACTCTATGGATATCAATGAAATTCTTGGGATGATCCCAAGAAACAACTGCCTACAAATTTACTGGGTCCACTGACACACCTTCCTCTGAGATGATATGACCCAAGAAGTGTACCTGATCAATCCAAAATTGATACTTATATAGCTTGGTGTATAGATAATGATCTCTTAGTGTACTTAAGATGATGTCAAGATATTGGGAATTATTTTCATGAGTATTTAAGTACACCAAGATGTCATCCACGAACACCACCACAAACTAATCTAGATATGGGTGGAATATTCTATTCATCATGTCCATAAACATTTCTGGTGCACTCATCAACCAGAACGGAATTATAAATAAATCATATAGGCCATACCCACTTTTAAAAGAAGTCCTCAGTATATCAAAATGTCGAACTCTAAGCTAATGATACCTTGATCTCAATTCTATTTAGAGAAAACACAAGATCCCATAAACTGGTCAAAAAATATCATTGATATGTGGAAGAGGATATCAGTTCTTCACTATTATCTAGTTAAACATATGGTAGTCAATATACAAGCATATAGTTCCATTATCCTTCTTAAAAAACAAAACCAGGTAACCCTAAGGTGACATACTCGGATTGATAAACCCTTTATCCATCAACTCTTTTAATTGAGTCTTTAACTCTTGAATCTCTATTGGTTCCATTTTATATAGTGGAATAAAAACCGGCTCATCCCCCGACATGTGATCAATGGTAAATTCCACATCTCTATTAGGTGAAAGCTCTGATAATTATTCAATAAATACATCATGAAACTAGTATAATATGGGTGAAAAGACATCATACTTTTCACCTTTATCATCCATCAAAATACTACCAACTTGGGTGGTAAGCTCCCCCAGTTGATGGTGAACTGGCCCTGCATGACTCGCCTTGATATCCCAATCTCCACGGTGAATATAATTTTCACCATCAGGAGATATAAAAGTTACTCTCCTATGGTAAAATTCTATATGGGTTTGGTATAATAATAACCAACCCATGTCCATAATTAGATAAAATCCACACATGTCAAGGATTTAAACATCCCAACTGAAATGATACTCCCCAACCTCGAGAGAACACCTCTTACACGAACTGATGTCTCTCGACCGTACTCCCAAAGGTGTATCTATCATCATAACCCCACTCATGAAATCCACCTCTAGTCTCAAAAAATTTAAAATTTGGGTAGATATAAAATAATGAGAGGAACTAGTATCAAATAAGGATCTATAAAGAATATAATATATAAGAATAGTACCTCTAACCATTGATGGTCCAAACTATTTATCCACTAGTATGGGTTGAACGATATGAAAATGTACTTCCCCTATTCCTTATAATATAGTTATATTTCCCTAGGCTGTACTAATCTACTGATATGATCACACTTACACAAAAGTACCATGTCCACTGCCCCTACCTCCACAACTAGTAGAACCCTAGCTGCCAAAATGATATGGTGTAAAAGACCCCCTTCCCACACTCTGATTCTTCCTAGATTCTCCATAATTACCTATATATCGTGGGTTCCTGCATAACCTCTGTTGATGTCTTATCCTTCCACAATATCAACACTCTATTGGTGGTCAGGGTAACTATCTAAGAAAGTGACCCAACCTACCACACTGGGGACATATCACTAAATAAAGTTCCTGAGTAACTAATAATTCCTCCTAGACATTTTAATTTCTACTTCCCTAGTAAAAATTATCATAACGATGCTTCCTAATCTCGAGAATCATGCCGCCTAACCATCCATCATAAACCACCTATCCTCTACGAGAATCCTCCTTCAAGTTCCCCTAAAAAATGAGAGCTTGATTCACCACTTTAGAAAACTTATTCATCCTAAATATATTCACCCGAGACTTAATTTGAAATTTAATCCCATCATGAAACTGCTTTTCAACAGTCACCTCATCTCCTTCCAAAACTGGAAAAAAGTGCAACAAATATTTTAAAGTGACCAACATAGTCCATAATAGACATACTCCCCTGAGTCAACCTCATAAACTCAACTGCTATCTCCTGTCTCATCATCTCTGGGTAAAAGTGCTCTAAGAACTTCTCTTGAAAGTCTTTCCACTCCATATTATCCAGCTTTCCATTCCAAGTTTGTATGTACCACCAAATCTTTTCTTGACCATGTGACATGAAAGAAACCAATTTGAATATCTTCTTAGAAAAAGTATCCAAGTGTTAAAGTATAGTCTGGATAGACTCAATCCATAAATATGCTACCTTAGGTCCACCCTCTTTGGTAAATGTCGAAGGGTGCTGCAACAAAAACTCTTATTTCAGACCAGAGATGATTTTCACAACCTCCCCTAGGTCTCTTTTCATAAACTGCATGAAGTGACCAAAATTTTCTTAGAAATGTTATCTGAATTCCTCACCCGGCACTATCAGTACCTTAGTCTCCACTACTGGATAATCATTTATAGACATATCCTTCTATCATCCTACCAACAAGCATCATCATGCATTAATATCTCTATAATTCCAAAAAAATATCTCAGAATATATAACAAAACTTTAATATAAGAATTAAATTGGGATTCACATAAGGCCATAACAATTCATTCCCCCAAACCCTATTGTACGGTCAAAACCAAGGTTCTATCACTACCCTTAACCATCCTACACCTATTATAATTATTTAAGTTTCATTATAAACCCATTTATTCACATTTTTCATCAATTAAAACTTCCAAGTTATTATTAGGAAACATTTTTAATCAAATTATACAAGAAAGGAAAACATTTCAAGTTTAATAATATACCCAAAACCTGCATTTATATGCATGCCTAAAATGATGCATGTCACATAATAATCTTGAGTGTCTTGAGTGATGAATTCATAATCAAATATAATTCAATTCTGGTCCATGATTCAAATCTCATTAAATATAAAAAACAATAATTACATCACAAAAAAAGTGTATTACTCGAGGTGAAATAACATCCAACTGTAACAACACATAACAATAACAAGAATTCCACCCTAGATATTTAGATTTTCTACCATACATGGGTTAATTAATTCCATTCATGAGCTCTTAACCAAGGACAAACTAATCCTATTCTCCTGTATACCTATCCCAAATAGTAAGATAAAATAAAAGAAAAGAAAACCATTCCTTTGATACCACTTTGTAACATCCTGACCCAGGTGCCACACACTGGTGCCTCGAGCCGACCAGTCACTTGACCTCTGGAGTGCCTCCATATATTCCATAGGCTACCAACTAGAAGCAAGGGCCAAATGTATATCATGGAGAGACTATACCCTCAGTAAAAAAGTAGCACTACATCGAGAATAAATGATAATTACCAAAATATATAAACATAACTCAAATAATACTAGCATTACATGATGATCAAAGCAGTAATACAATATCTAAAACAAAACTACAGATATATCATTCCAAATACATGTCAAGTGTCATTATTCAAAACCCAAAATAAATAAAGACATCAAAAACTATCAAGAAGGTCCTGAATCATGTTTGGTTTCCTAATCCATGCTCCATCCCAACTCATCTATACAATATAAGACTCTTTCCCTTATTCTATCTTGAAAACTTGAAGTATATCCGGGTACCGATCAGGAAGCCTGAGTATGGTGTGAGTTCAACTCATTAGACTACCACCAATGAAATATAAAACAATATCCAATCAATAGCGTATGTAGTTTTATAAAGAATAAAGTAAATTGCATAAGTAAACATTTATCACATTTTCAATTATTCTCTAACCAACCACATAAACCCTAGGGTTCCTAAGGACACCCAAAACACAATACCTACTTCAGAACATGCTATAGTATGAATCATATTGAAATTAAATGGTTATAAATTATCATTTAATTTCAATTCATATTACAGCCAATTGGAACCATATTCCTAGGCCAATATTTTGGGCATAGATCTCCATGACCAAGACACTGTGGGTATTTGAAGCTACAGTCCGTGACCCACAACTCATTAATAAAAAAATCAAACAAGTGAGATTTTGAAGCTGTAGTCTATGTTCCACACTCATTTATAAAACAATCACAAAAGTGGTCTTTTGAAGCAGCAGTCTATGTACCATAATTTTTTTATCACTATGGGATTTTAAAGAAGTAGTCCATGTCCCACACACATCTATCAGTTTATCACTATGGGATTTTGAAGCAATAGTAATCCTCTTACAAACATTTCACACCACCACCATAATTTATCTCAACAAGAACAATTATTTAATTTAACCACATGGAATAATATCATTAATTCATTTATTAACATTTAACCATTTAAATCATTAATTAATTCACTAATTAATTAATCCAAATATAAAATCTTAATAATAAATTAATTAATTAACCAATTAATTAATCCAAATTAATTGACCAATTACACAATCCATTAATTGACTAATTCCATAACCCCATTAATCAATTGAGTATACAATCCCTTAATTAATTAATTAACCAAATCAATTAATTCAATTTAATAAATTCAAATGATAAATTTTCATTAGAAATTATATAATTACATACATTTAATTGAAATAAATAATTTGGTATTTGAATAATAAATCACCTACCTCAAGATTTATGACAAATTCTCGCTAACATAAATCCCTAAATTAAAGTATAACGATCAAGAACGCATCGAAGAACAAGATCTATATACGAATACTAGATCCAAGATCAAGAGGATTAGATTTATTAAAACCTATATCTATATTCACAATAATATAGGAAAACATCCCTTCTATGTATGAGATAAATATGAGAGAATACGAGAAAACAATCAGAATGAGAATCTCTTATCAGGAGAGGTTGAATCTTTAATATGGGATTCAAATCATTAGGAACGAAGGTCAGTAGCCCTAGGAATTCATTAGGGAGCCTCCAAAAATGAGATAAATCTATTAGGTCTGAGTTTTTGGGGTTTAGGGAAATAAAATGGGGGTTTGGGAATTTTTTTAAAAATTTTAGGAGGTTTAAAATCCTGTACGCATGGTTTCCTGCTCGAAGCATATGGTTTCCCCTAACCATGTGCCTAACCATGTGACTCCTTCTAGGGGGATTCATGGTTACTACTAAGAGGGTGAATGGTTTTCCAAACCATTCACTAGACATTATAATCACCTCTATTTAGGTTTGTCTATTTTTTTTGGGTTTGGCGCACGGTTTGGGAAAACCGTGACCCAATCGTGCACTACCCCTTTTTCTTCCAAAAATTCTTCAAATTCACCCGAAACTACGCAAGGTAAAACCTATACAAGATGTACTCAAAGAAAATAAAAATAGTACCTATAAATGAGATCGATATATATCTATAAAAGGTGAGGATATTATATTACCCTAAACTTGTAACCCACATACAGATAAATACAGATACTCAGGTACCCAAGTGCCATGGTGGGATGAGTTTAGAGTGAGTACAACTTAGTAGGCCACCACCAAAAAAGTCCCTAAAATAACAATTTTTAAATAAAAGTACATGAACCAATTCCATAGATAACCAATTAAAAATACACATTTAAACATTTAAAATTCAAATACATAAAACAAATGCCAAACCCAATCTTTGTAATGACACCCAAGAATGGTACATACATACTTCATTTAGTGTCACGGTGTCTTTGAGAAAGATTAAATGACTGTGATAACCTATATCTTGATAGGGGTAATATACCTATCCACAAATAAACAAAACAACCTAGGGGATGGATTCACACCGGGTCCATCAAGAATAATAAAATCTACTTAAGGACTGGGTTCACCCCAGGTTTAACTAGCACAACTAAAATCCACACAGGGGTTGGGTTTACCTAGGGTTTAAATTGCACAACCAAGTCCACCTGGGCCTTGGTTTACCCTGAGTTTATTGAGTAAAACCAAGGGTAACACATTTAATTTAAAAGTAGAACATACACATAACATTATTTCCATATAGAAAATAAAATTCAACAACTCATAATTTCCATAAAATAGTAAATAAAAAAGGAATAAGGGATCATTTTAAAATTTTCATCCTAAAGAAATTTCAGTTCCCATTACATTACCCAAGAACATATCAAAAAACTTGTTCAATTTACATGGTTACAATCCAAGCTATTTTATAATCTCAATTCCCATTCATAAAAGTCTTATCATCTTCTCAAGGAATCTATTTAACTACACCACATCAATCATTATTTAAGAAATTAAAATATATTTTATAAGTTTTTTGATTCCTTGTCTATTTTTTTTAATTTCATTCTATTTCACAAGCCACAATTTACAATATCACACTTACCATTACTTTAGGTTTGATTCAATTTAGAGGTCAAAAATACTTTTAATGATCACTGGTTGTGAAATTCCATTTCAAAACCATTGATTCAAACCAAGTTTCATCTTAAACCATTTAAAAATAATTAAAAATTTAACAATATTGATCCATATCAAGGACATATTTCCCGCTAAGAAATCCACTTGAAATTACCATTTACTAAATATCCAATTCACGTTAAATGGGACATTTAACTAAGGAAAACTAAAACTCAACATTTAATTTAAATCAAATCAATGAATGTTGAAGCTGACATGGCCACATCATACACACACTTAGAAACAAGGCAAAGATATGGATTAAATTTATAGGACCACCTTACTTATACTTATACAATCTCATTCATTAAGTATCGCTTGATGGTTTGGCTTGAATTGGGAAAAAAGGGAAACCATAAAAACACTATTAAACTAGGAAATATTAGATAAAATAATCGGAACACCAATTGGAAACAAGAGATAACTAAAATAGATAGAGTCGGAGGAGTAAACTCACCTTAGGCTCTCTAAATCAAGTGATATAGTCTGATTCAGATGATGAATCAATGAGTTCCACCTATGGGAGAAGAGGTGGATAAAGAGGGGTCTATGGGGCAGTTATTGGGGAAAATGGTGGTGAAATTAGGTGGGGGTTTCTTAAGGGAAAATAAGGAAAAACCCATTTCTCCCCATTAAAAAAAATTATCCATTAGATCACTAGATAGTCAGTGGGACTGCAGCCTCATGTTGCAGTCTTGTCTCTTACCCCCAAGCCCCCAGTTTTCTATTCAAGCCCTTTGAACACCCTTGGATATTTATTATAATTATAAAATACCTACCTTAAGAGGTTAAAACTTTCAAAATATTATTCTAATTCTTAATGTATTTTAGTAGGTACTAGATAGTTTTTTGGAAAAATTCCCTTAAAAAGGGGTAATTTGGTCATTTAACTCTTAAATGTAAGCCTAAACTAAAGAAAGACCGGGATTAATCCATAATTTTCTACCCTCACTGGAGCCTGCAATGCCTATATTCTCCCTTTTCTAAGGATCCCTTTTTAAGCTCCATGAGAGTGAAATGATTTGGTCATGGGAAATCCTATTTAGATAGGTAATGTATCATACACCTATAATCCTTCTTTTTCTTATATTATTATTATAATAATGAAAATATCTTATCCTCTCTAAATTCTAGGGCCCACAGAACTTTCTATATTCCTTGGTTTTCTTTCAAGCTAGATACTGCATAAGCATTACCTTGGTGAATCTAAGGTAAATCACTAATACCACTTTCCAAATTTTCCTTCCTCAAATTTTAGGGGTATTTACCCAACTGTAAATTCTTGTTAAGTTCACTCTTTGAGCTTGTGGTGGTATACTTATAACAACACAATATTTTATGGCATGTATCTTATTAAATAATTTCAATTAATTAGATAACTTATATTATACACAACACTGAGTTACTGTGAAACAAAAATGTTATTATAAAAAGATAGTTATAACCTATACATTAAACATAAATTTTCCACTTCTGTGAATTGAGTTTCAAAAAATAGACATACATGGTTGTGATCAGTAAGATATTTAGAGTCTGATATGATCAACTTATTTTTTGGTGAATATTAACTTGGACCTTTGGAATAGTAATGTACCCTTATGAATAATAATATGACCCTTATAAATAGTAAATCGACCAAATGAATAATAAACCCACTCATGAATGTATAAATAAAATTTAGGTATCTTTGAATTGAAAGTATGATATAATTATATCATAGTATAAGTAAATAAATGTTTTAAAAATTATTAATTAAGTGTTGGTATTTTTTATGCAATAAATATTTAATTACAATTTTATAATTAATTTAATCATTTAAAATAAAATGGGTTTTCATAAAATAGATTAATAGATTAATATTTTATTTTATTATTATTATAATATAATTTTATGAGACCCTTTTTAATTTTTTAAAGTGTCATAAAAAAATTATAATATTAAAATCAGTATTTTCTGAGTAAATGATGTATTTAATTGAAAATTAAATTTATCATATTTAGAAAACTATTTTCTGAAAATTGAGTGCATTTTTTGATTTTACACGTTGAAAAATGGTTGGGTGATTTTTTGATATTTTTCTAAAATACTTGATTTTTTTGTGAATAGTAAAATACGATAATTTATGATAAATGATAAATAATAAATACATGATTTATTAAGTAATAGGTGATGTATGGATGATTTAGGTAGCCTTGGTTCAAAATCACATTCCCTCATTACTTTATTTTGTCACAATAATCAATACTATTGCTTGTCTTGAGCAAAATAATAAAATAACGAATAAAGTAATGAGAAATTACCCCTTTCCTTCACTATAAAAACTACCCCTCACCCCTCTTCTTCTCAAACCTCTAAGCCTTTAATCTTGTCAAAATTCTTCCCAAATACTCTTCCCTAGTCTCTAACCCATTTTTATAAGCTCTTGGTCTTTCCTAAATACCAAAATCCCTTTGGTTAAGGAGGTTCTCAAGGAGGATAATTCAAGAGGTAAACCCTATTCCTTTTTCCTTTTAATTTCATTTAAATTTATTTTATTTTCTTATTATATCATCTCATACTATTTCCAAATAAGTATGATAACTCTAGTATAATATATATATTGGAATTATATAATTTTAATGTAATATCCATCATTAAACTCCTTACTCTATCGCTCTCATTTATTTTAAGAACCAAATCATCGTCCAGGAGGTGTCGATTTACAACCTTCATGGATGAAAAACTTTCATTATTAAATATATACTTCAAGTCTGGTCATGAAACCATTTTTATGGTTGAAAAATATTATAAAATATATATTATATCTTATTAAATTTTCTAGAACCATTATATATACATTATATTAAATAATAGAACAAAACTAGTTTGTTGTGATAAAAAAAAGATGAAATCAAGCTAAACGATAATCATTAACATGTTATCTAATTATTCAACCTCATACCATATAAACATATGATATATGTAACCATTTAAAATTTTTAATTATCATTAATAAAATTTAATTCCAATTCTATTGAATTATACCCATTTTACATGAACTCAATAATCAAGCGAACCGATCATGAAAATCAAGTAAAAGAACACTTCAGAACAGAGAAATTCAATATTATAACTCATAAAAAAGGCCATAAATGAACTTAATAAAATTATAATAAACTATATACATGTATAATAGGTTCTTAATTAAATTATTAATGAGTATAATTTTATATTCTAGGACCTAAAGGTCAAGTGAGGAACTCATTCGAACATAAGATAAGGGGTTTCTCATCTCACTTTTATTTCGATGAGATTTCTATTGTTTTACACTTATTTATTATATGTGTTATATTTATGCTGACATTTGATATATAATATCATGAATCCATTTATATTCATGGTAACCAATGATTCATTTTATTATTATTATTTTTTGGTCATACGATTTGATTGATTACAAAGTGGTAAGAGAATTCTTAATTTTCCATTCTATTGAGAATTACTTTGTTTTGTGAACCTAATTGTTAATGTGTGGTGTATCTACTTCCCATTTTAGTTCATTTTTCATTTGGATTTATATTTCTATTAAATATCCATATTCTTTTATCATGTATATGATTTTTTTCTTAGTTGTATATCATTTTAAATACGGTGTTTATTTTGAATGATCTTTTAATTGGGGAAATATTGATGAATATGTATCCTCTAATCAATACAGATATTGAAAAGAATTTTTTTTCTTGTATTAAATATATATTTATAAATAATTATTTGGACTTTAAGTTATGGGAGGGGCCTGTTATAGCCCCTCGATGCATCGATGGGTCTCATGAGACAAAACCATTGGTGAATAACCCTTCATGTTTGTTTTCAAATAGAATCATATGGGTACCTAACCATAGATTTAAACTATATTGATGGTTTTATGGTTCATGTGCCAGATTAATGGCATCCAAATAATAAGAATTATCTTTACATAGTATTCATTTATTACTTTTCATGAGGTTTTCACTATAAAAAAAATCTATGGATGCATTTTCATTCTCAATCTATTGATGGTGTGTGTTTTTAAATTATTCACCATGCTATATTGATTCATTATGATTAAATTATTATTGATTCATGCTTTTACTATATTTAACCCTTACTGAGAATTTTATCTCACCATTTCATTTGTTTTCCTTCCTCAAGTTATGAAGAATAGATAATTTATTGAGTTTTCAAGGATGTAGTTTATTAGATTTTGATATGTATTATATTTTATTTTCTTTTTCCCAATGTAAAATAGTTTCCATGTTTGTATCTAGTTTCTTTAAGATTAGTAAATTTATTGGTCGTTTGGGATTTGATTCCCTATAATCATGCCAATTTAATAAAATAATCCACCAGATCTGGGCTTCTAGGGTCGGGGCATTACAGTTGGAATCAAATGAAGTTTAGTAGAAACCTTGAGAACTAGATTTAAAAAACATAGTTTAGGGAACATAACCCTAAAATAGACTTTTAGGATAAGAATATAGTAAAATCCTATAATTTTGTCAAGTTAGAGATTATGTGGGTCTTCCTAGAAATACATCTCTATCTGGAGAATACAAGTGGATGTGGTTCTGGGACAGATGTACCTAGGGGTAACAACTTTGAAAAGGTGTTTTGGGCCTAACTCAGGGTAACCTGGTACATGAAAATGGGCCTTACTATGTACCTGGTTTGATACTCTTGGGGTATATACTTAGGATAATTCAAATTTTATTTACAAACCATTATGAAGGATTTAAAAGTAAATAGAAATGATGTTTATGATTATGAGATTAACTATGCATACATTTTTAATTTGTGTCAAGTGTTTTTCTAGTTCGAAATTATGCATTATAATTCATAACCTAATTCAATGTATGTTATTGTTTAGTGATGGAACCTTATGTAAGAAAGGGAATCAATACCCATAGACAATGTAGGGATTTTCCCACCGAGAAAGTCAACATAGTTAGTGTTGTAGTTGAGAAGATTATGACCATATTAAGAAACTTTACTCAGATTGTGACAAATAACCATACTACACCTATGTTGGATCATTTGATATGGAATAAGCCCCCATATTTTAGTGGGAAAACTAATACAGTGGTATATGATTAGTGGATAAAGTCCCTTGAAAATATATTTCTTTCATTAAGATGTAATGAAAATGAAAAGGCAGTACTGGTAGTATATTGTCTCAAGGGTGATGCTGATTAATAGTGGTATTTGATCTAGAATACTAAGGACGAAGAAAAAATAGAATACATGTAATGGATAAATCTTATGGAAATATCATTTGACGAAGATTTACCTCATGATCAACAAACTAAAATGAATAGAAAATTCCTTATCTTAAAGCAAAGGAAGAAGAGAGTGTTGTAGATTTTGAGGCTACCTTCACAAGAATATCTAGGTATGATATAGATTACATACGTGTTTTCAGAGATAGGATTGATCATTTATTTGAAGGCCTTAATCTTAGTCTCCAAATGGCACTGACTTCACAAATATTTTCATCATATGATGAAATAGTATTAAGTGCCATCAAAATAGAGAAGGAATTTGCTAGATCAAAATTTTTGAAGGGAAATAAAGATAAGAAGATGTATTCTAATAACCATAGAAAGGATTATAAATAAAATAAGAATAAGGAAATGAGTAAATTTCCATTATGTAAAAATTGTGGAAGGAATCATCCTTGTAAATGCTTGAAAGTCATGGGAGTTTGTTATAAGTTCAGAGAAAAGGTTCATTGAGATAATAAATGAAAGGGAAAGAAAAAAACCAATGATGTTCAATATTTAAACTACAATGAAATGGGGTATTATTCAAATCATTATCCCAATTTTCTAGAGAATATACCACATAAGAGGCCAAGGGGAGACGACCAAGATTATGCGATCACAAACCCAAAGGTTGAAGTTCCTAATGATGTGGTGGCAGGTACTTTAATCATTTCTTTAGTTTAAGAGAATGTTTTATTTGATTATGGATCATCACATTCCTTTATATCTTCTCAGTTTTCCATGAAAATTATAAATTTCCATTTTTATTTAGTAAATAAATTTTTATTCAAAACTCTTAAGGGAAGTATCATTGCAATAAAGATGTGTTATTCAGTCTCCTTTATGACACATAAACGTACTTTAGTTTCTGACCTTATAATCATACCTATGATTGAATTCATTATAATCCGCAGTATGAACTGGCTTTCAAACTATGATGAAAAGATTTATTTAAAAATAATGAAGTTACAATTAGTGAGAAATGTGTAGAATACATTATCTTTAGAGTAGAAAACTCATCATCTAATTATTATCTAGACCCACCCCCAATAGCTCTATTGAATGAAATTCTTAGGTTAGAAAAGAAAACAACATCTATTGATAAGGAAAGAAATATTAAAATTGATGATGGACATATTGTTAAAGAATACATTAATTTATTTTCAGAGGATTTACCGGAACATCCTCAAGAGAGAGAAGTTTAGTTCTTCATTGATTTAATGCCAGGTGAAGGACCTATACCAAAGACTTTCTATAGAATAGTCACTGTGGAATTAGTGGAGATGAAGAAATAACTAGAGGAATTGAGTGACAAGGGATTTATTCTTCCTAGTGTTTCTCTATGGGGAGAGAATGTTCTTTTTTTTTCAAGAATAAATATGGATCCATGAGGTTTTTCATTGATTATAGAGATATTAATTCTATTATAATAAAGCACAAGTATCCTCTGCCTCTCACTAATGATCTATTTGATCAACTTCATAGAGCTCAATATTTTTCAAATATTGAACTTTGATCTTGATATCATCAATTTCATATTAGTAAGGAAGATATTCCAAAGACAACATTTCTAACCAAGTATAGACATTATGAGTTTATAGTAATTCTATTTGGACTGAATAATGTACCCTATGTTTTTATGGATCTAATGAAAAAAAGTTTTCAAGGAATATGTTGATGATTTTTTTGTGGTATTTATTGATGATTTCTTTATATATTCCAAAATATATGAGGACCATGAGAATCACTTATGGGTTATTCTAGAGACTCTTAGAAGAAAATAGTTATATGGGAAGTTTAGTAATTGTGAATTATATCTTCAAAATTTTCTTTTCTTATCCATACTGTCTCTAAGGATGGAATCTTAGATGATCATGTGAAGATAATGGAAATCCAAGAATGACCTACACCAAAAAAACATAACTGAGGTGCATAGTTTTATTGTCTTAGTAGGTTACTATTTTCATTTTGTATAGAATTTTTCCCGATTGGCTAACCTTCTAACCAAGCTCTCATGTAAAGGGGTTAAGTTTTCATGGATAAAAAAATGTACTAAATGTTTTGAAGAATTTAAAATAAGATTGTTCAATTCTCTAATTTTTACTCTTCTATACGGAAATGATGTGTTTCTAATATACAATGATGTATCAAAGAATAGATTGGGTTGTGTCCTGATGAAAAATTATAAAGTTATTACTTATGGATCAAATTAGTTGAAGAGTCATGAACAAAATTATCCAACTCATGATATTGAGTTAGCAGCCATAATCTTTTCTTTGAAAATATGGAGACATTATATCTAAGGTGAAAAATGTAAGATATGTACAGATCACAAGAGTTTGAAATACACTTTTACATAGAAATAATTCAACATGATGAAAAGTATATGGATTGAGTCACTCAAAGATCATGATTACTCAATATAATACCACCTAGGAAAGGAAAATAAGGTAGTAGATGCATTAAGCAAGAAATATTATGGAATTCTGACCCAAATTAGGAACAAGAGAGATCCCATGTTCATGGATCTAGTAAAGATGGATATGAGGATTGTTAAGGAAGAGGAAATATTATTCATTTTTCAAATGATTGCTAAACCATCTTTATTGGAGAAGATAAAAATCTCTCAATCTAATGATAAAATCCTTTAAAATAAAATTAAATCCATTACGGATGGAAGATTGGAAGACTTCATGTATGAGGATGGAGTGATAAAATTTGGAAAGTGGTTATGTGTTTTATCAATACTTGAGCTAAAAAGGGAACTATTATATGATTCCTATAGCTCAAATTTCTCTATAAACCCTAGTAGCACTAAGATGTATAGATATTTGAAAGAAAATTTCTAGTGGGACAACATGAAGCATGAAATTGTGAACTATGTGTTAAGGTGTCTAGTTTTTCAACAAGTGAAGGCCGAAAGATAGAATCCTAGAGGTGTCATGAAACCTCTAACTATTCCTATGTGTAAGTGGCATGAAATTGTGATAGACTTTGTCATAGGACTACTAAGGACACCTAAAAGGAATGATGAAATATGGGTAATTTTTTATGGACTAACTAAATCTGCATATTTCTTTACTATACGATAAGATTTACCATTTGAGCGCCTAGTAAGACTCTATATTAATGAAGTTGTAAGACTTTATGGAATGCCTCTATCGATTGTGTCTGATCGAGATCCCCAATTTACATCAAAATTCTAGAAGTCTTTAGAAAGCTTTGGATACTAATCTTCATTTGAGTACTGCTTATCATCCTCAAACTAATGGGTAGTCAAAAAGGATGATCCAAACTTTAGAAGACATGTTTATATTACTCTCACTTGATTTTCAAGGTATGTGGGATAATTATTTACCTTTGAAAGAGTTTTCATACAATAATAGTTTCCATTAAAGTATTCAAATGGCACTGTATGAAGCATTATATGGAAAGATATTTTGAACTTCAACTTGTTTGGATGAATTTGGTGAGAGGAAACATATAGAACCCGAACTTATTAAAGAGACAATGACAAAGTTAAAGTCAATTTAGGACCATATTAAAATAGCTCAAAGTAGGTAAAAAGTTATGATGAAACACACATAAAATATTTGGAATTTCAAGTGGGAGATCACGTATTTTTGAAAGAATATCCATTGAAGGGTGTCTTAATGTTTGATAAGAAAGGGAAACTGAGCCCCAAGTACATTGAAACATTTGAAATTTTGGAAAGAATTGGATTTGTAGCTTATCGTTTAGTGATGCCACCAAGTATCTCTAAAGTTCATGATGTATTTCACATGTCATTGTTAAGGAAATACATTCCATACCCAACACATGTACTAACTTATCAAGAAATAGAACTACAACCTAATTTTTCTTACTATGAATAGGCTATTGAGATTATTGACACAAGAGAGAAACTATTGAGAAATCAGACAATTTGAATGGTAAAGGTTCTTTTTAAAAACCATAAAATGGAGAAAGCAATGTGGGAACCATAGGATGTTATGAAGAAGAACCACCCAAATCATTTTAGAGGGAAATATACATGAAAAATTTCCTTGATGAAATTTCTAAAGGAGGGAAGAATATAACACCCCAATATTTTATGGTATGTATCTTCTTATATAATTTCAATTCATTAGATAACTTATATTACACACAACACTGATTTACTATGAAACAACACTATGTTATTATAACAAGATAGTTATAACCTAGACATTAAACATAATTTTTCCACTTTTGTGAACTGAATTTAAAAAATAGACATACACGATTGTGATCAGTAAGATATTTAGAGTCTGATAGGATCAACGGTGAATATTAACTTAACCCTTTGGAATAGTAATATACCCTTATGAATAGTAATATGATCATTATGAATAGTAGATCAACCAAAGGAATAGTAACCTCAATCATGAGTGTATAAATAAAATTTGGAAATCTTATAAATGAAAGTATGATATAATTATATCATAGTATAAGTAAATAAATATTTTAAAAATTATTAATTAATTATTGGTATTTTTTATGCAATAAATATTTAATTAAAATTTTATAATCAATTTAATCATTTAAAAGATTTTTTTCATAATATAGATTAATATATTATTATTTTTTTGTCTTATATAAGATAATTTTATGAGACCTTAGTTAATTTTTGAAAGCGTCATAAAAATATTTATAATATTAAAATCAGTATTTTCCAATTAAATGATGTTTTTATTTAAAAATTAAATTTCTAATATTTAGGAAATTATTTTTACAAAATAGAGTTTATTTTTGGATTCTACACATTGAAAAATGGTTAGGGTGAATTTTTGGTACTTTTCTGAAATACTTGAATTTTTGGTGAATAGTAATATATGGTAATTTATGATAAATGATAAATACATGATTTATTGAGTCATAGGTGATGTATGAATTATGTAGGCACAATTGGTTCTATCTCACATTACCTCATTACTGTATTTATTCATAAGAATCAATACTATTGATTGTCTTGAGCAGAATAAGAAAATAATGAATAAAATAATGAGAAATCACCCCTCTCCTCCACTATAAAACCACCCCTCACCCCCTATTATCATCAAACCTATAAGACTTTAATTGTCATGAACTGTCCTCGGGGCCCGTTCCGTGACTACCCCAAGCCCGCCTTCCATAGGCCATGGGCTGGCGACTAGCACCAAAGACGTAAATCCCAATAAAAGGGAAGACATTGCCTTTATATAAGAAAACAAACACCACAGAGTACGCAAGATGAAGTAAACACTAAGTAAACTGAGTACAAAAGTAAGTGCTGAAAAGTAAATGGGCCAGAATACAAACCCAACTGAAAGTACAGTACAACTAAAAGGAAATAACATGAGCAGTAAAGTAATTCAGCAACCACCAAGTCGCCCTCCAGAATTTCCACCTGAAGGGTGGGTACATATAATCTTGTCAGCTCCTCGGGTCCGTCCGTCCGTTCCATGTACGTCCCGCCTGATAGTACACCTCCGGGTACCGTTCAGCTCCACAAGCCTCAACCACGATCAGGGTTGTCCGTCATCTGCAACCAACACAACGTAGTGCGGGCATAGCCCGTGCAGGGGTGAGTATACGATACTCAGTAGGGACCCCAAGACCCTCGAAGGTCTCTCAGAATCCACAAAGGATAAACCAAAAATAAAGGATACAAACATAAAGTATCAACCAACTCTACTTAGGTATATTCCCATACATATACCTAATTCATCAATTCCAGTTCTTCTCCAACTCATGAGCTCAAGTACAACCCAGTCCACACAAGAAAGTATAACTCAATCCACACAGAAAAGTAAGTCTCAATCCACACAAGAAATCAAGTCAATCATATCGAAGATATTGATTGAAAGTCAAGACTCAACTCACACAGGTATAATATTCATGAAGAGGGGTGGAGATGATTGATGTAGCCTCTGAATCTCTCCTCTGTCGAACCCGCGTAGGATCCAAGTACAGATGTCATCGCTGCCGAACCCACGTAGGATCCAAGTACAGTAACTATCACTGCCAAACCCACGTAGGATCCAAGTACAGTCGTCATCACTACCAAACCCACGGAGGATCCAAGTAAAGTCGTCCTCACTGCCGAACCCACGGAGGATCCAAGTACAGTCGCCATCGTCGTCGCAGTCGCAACCAGCTCTAGGGTTCCCGCACACAGCACGCTCGATTCTGGGAGGGTCCGCTCCACGAGCCAAGGGTTAGATACATAAAATGTCACAAAGTCTAGAGTTGATGTATCATAAAGTTACATCTCGACAATAGGAACTCAAAGCAACATACAACACGTCAATCGGATGCCCGGTCTGAGAGTTATTGGCTTTTTCGTCCCAGGAGCCCGGTTGGTTTTTAAGCTAAAACCAATCCGACCGTACTCCGGCTATGTCCAAACGTCGAGCGGAGTATGCCAAAAGAATAGACTCACGAAGCGACGCCGTCTTTCTGCAGCAAAGTCAACAGAACAACGAAAAAATCTCCATCCTCCGTCAAAGCGATCAACCTTCTTGAATTGAGGCAGGGGTTAAGTTCAATTTTATTTAATTAAAACTACGCTTTGTTTGTTGTTGAGAATTATCATTCTTTTGGCCGCATGTTATCGACTTAACGGGAGGAGATCAGACCGTACAAACATGTCTGATCCTCCTCCCCATTTTTATTTATCATTGTTGAACTTGCGGCGAAGGCGGCGCGGTGCCGATGCACCGCGTGGGAACGGAAAGGACCGCAGCCGGAGTGGGCCACGGTGGAGGTGCGCGGCACCATTGCGCCATGCCGGTGAGACCGAAGGGGGCCGTGGCGGAAAGGCGCGGCACCGTCGCGCGGCGCCGGAGCACCAAGAGGCCGCAGAGAAGGGGCGCGGCGCCGTCGCGCTGCGCCGGGCGGACAGAAGCCGCGACGGTTCAGCAGGAGGCGGCCGAGCTCGACCGGCCGCCGACACACCCTGTAAGCGGGGAGCCTGTGGGTCCCACGTGGCTCAATTGGCTGACCATAATGGCCGACCATTACCCAGAAAAACTGGGGTTTGAAACCCCTGGCCAGCAAGCAGGGCGGACCCCACTGGGTCCACCGTTCGGTTCCAATGGGGCGGCGCCCCCCTTCGCACCCCGCGACCGGCTCCAAGCCGGGCCGCATGCCCACGCCCAGCGGCGGGATGGGCCACGCCAGCCAGGCCGGGCCACACCCAACTGGGATGGACCTAGACCCGGGTCGGGTCGACCCAGTTCGGGCCGACCTAGGGGGTATTGGGCCGGGTCGGACCTGGCCCAAACCCCCTATTTTCAGACAGATCCATTCTAACGCCCATATCTTGGGCTACGGACCTCTGATCGACGCACCATCAGTTGCGTTGGGATCCTTGGATAGAGATAGTCATTTAGGTATATTACACTCAAGGTTTAGGAGAACTTTGGGTACATACGGGTTGGTTCGAACACGAAACCAACCGAGCCCTCGGAGCAGAAACTCTTATAACTTGAGCTCCGGACGTCCGATTGACGTGTCATCGACTGTACTTGGATCCTCCGTGGGTTTGGCAGTGAGGACGACTGTACTTGGATCCTCCGTGGGTTCGATAGCGATGACGACTTTACTTGGATCCTACGTGGGTTTGGCAGTGATAGTTACTGTACTTGGATCCTACGTGGGTTCGGCAGCGACGACATCTGTACTTGGATCCTACGTGGGTTCAGTATCAATGACATCTGTACTTGGATCCTACGTGGGTTCGGAAAAGGAGATGATTCAGAGGCTACATAAATCATCTCCACCCCTCTTCATGAAAAGTATACCTGTGTGAGGTGAGTCTTGACTTTCAATCAATATCTTCAATATGATTGACTTGCTTTCCTGTGTGGATTGGGACGTACTTTCCTATGTGGATTGAGTTATACTTTCCTGTGTGGACTGGGTTGTACTTGAGATCATGAGTTGAAGAAGAAGTAGAATTGATGACTTAGGTATATGTATGGGAATATACGTAAATAGAGTTGGTTGATAATTCGTGTTTGTATCCTTCCTTTGTAGTTTATCCTTTGTGGATTCTGGGAGACCTTCGGGGGTCTCGGGGTACCTACTGAGTATCGTATACTCACCCCTGCACGGGCTATGCCCACACTACGTTGTGTTGGTTGCAGATGACAGACAGTACTGATCGTGGTTGAGGCTTGTGGAGCGGAACGGTACCCGGAGGTGGACTATCAGGCAGGACGTACACGGAGTGAACGGACGGACCCGAGGATCCGACGAGATTATCTGTATCCACCCTTCAGGTGGAAATTACAGAGGAAGACTTGGTGGTTGCTGATTTACTTTACTGCTCCTGTTCTTTCCTTTCAGTTGTACTGTACTTTTAGTTGGGTTTGTATTCTGTCCCATTTACTTTTCAGCACTTACTTTTGTACTCAATTTACTTAGTGTTTACTTCATCTTTCATACTCCGTGGTGTTTTTTTCTTATATAAAGGAAATGACTTCCCTTTTATCAGGATGTATGCCTTTGGTGCTAGTCGCCAGCCCCTGGCCTATGGAAGGCGGGCTTGGGGTAGTCACGACACGGGCCCCGAGGATGGGTCGTGAAAAATTGGTATCAGAGGAGTCAGTTATACCGCAGAACTTAGGACTTTGATAATTTATTCTGTGTGAAGCAATATTGTTAAGGGTATTGAGTGTGGTTATCAGTCCAGGGAATCCAGTGTTGGTGCAGCGGTCGATGTATCCATACACCAGGACCCTGACTTCTGATTTCCAACTCAATGTACAAAAACATTGATTGCATGTGTGTTTCAAAAGTTTTCTTTGTGATTAATTTGTGTCAGCTCACCAGGTATACTGTATTAACCATGGCACACCTGTTTCTTTTCAAGATGGCCCCACGATGGCAGCCAGCTTGGGTTCCGATATTTGTGCGAGATGGTAGCCCACCGAGTGACGAGGCCTCGGTGTAGGGAACTATTACCATGGAGGAACCGATGGTACCACTACCCACCGAGCCACTGATGCCACCGGCCCCAGAAGCTGAGAGTGCACGTCGCCTGAGTGCACTGCACAAGTTTCAGTGTCAGAGACCGCCCAGGTTCTGCAGAGAGACGGACCCTCAGGCAGCCGAGGATTGGATGGAGGCTGTAGTTCGAGTCTTCAGATTAGTAGGGACACCTGCTGACCTCATGGTGATCCTTGCAGTGAGTCTCCTGCACGCGGCAGTAGGTAGATGGTGGAGCCTAATGCTCCAGGTGAACGATGAGACATCTCTTCTTTGGACAGACTTCTAGAGTCTCTTCCGCTCAGAGTTCATTCCAGCCACCCTCCGTGCGGTGCGCATTCAGGAGTTGCTACAGCTGCGTTAGGGAAGCATGACAGTAGCCCAATGCTCAGTTTGGTTTACCGATCTCTCGCGCTACTCCACAGACATGGTATGAGACCCATTCTTTCGGGCCTGGACCTTCGAGTAGGGACTGAGGTATGAGATCAGGGCATCGATGATCTCCCTCAGCATTCCGATGTAGGAAGGAGTACTAGAGAGATCCCTTCTTGTGGAGAACCTCCTTGCTGAGCCCACGCCAGCAGCGAGTCCTACTGTAGGGAGACACGTATCGGAGTCTTCTGCAGCTGGAAGTCAACGGATGTCATAGGGGTCCAAGTGGACAAGACCATCAGGTGGACGATCTCAGGATACTGGTTTGGAGGTGCGGGGCACACGCAGCAGAGCCATTCATTCGAGAGGTAGACTGTTCTATGCATGCGGCGAACAGGGCCACATGGCTCAGGACTGTTCGACCCACCATGCAGAGGAGCAACATACGGTTGAGGGACCACCCAAGAAGAGGTATAGGTTAGACCGTGGCGGTCCGCAGGGAGCATGCATACGAGGTAGAGGAGCTGGCCGAGCAGCGGGTGGTGGAGGATGCTTCGGGGCTCTACCACCACCACCACCAGGAGGTCCACCCCAACCACAGGGAGCTGGTGGATAGAAGCAGGCTCAGATTCAGGTAGTGGAGGCCTATGACCACGACTCACCTAAGATGATTTGAGGTACTATCTGTGTCTACTCCACCCTTTCTGCAGTTCTTATAGACACAGGAGTGATTCATTCTTTCATTTCCGCTACCCTTGTTCGGAGCTCGGAGATTCCGACGGAGCTGTTGGCTCGATCCTTACAGCTAGAGACTCCTACAGGAGCAGAATCGATGATTACACACTGGTGATAGAAGTGTGAGCTTACTTTAGGAGGCGAGAGCTTCGGCTGGGATCTTCTTGTAACGGCGTCGAGGCCTTACAACATCATCTTAGGCATGAATTGGTTATCTACGGTTCATGCACATATCGACTGTATTAGGTTGAAGGTGCGGTGTGTCCACACAGATGGGAGCAGGTTCACCTTCACCGGCGAGAAGGGAGCCTTTTCATCGCAGGATAGACTCATGCAGAGGAGAGGACAACCGATCACTCATCAGTTGGCTAGTCTCATTGTAGGAGCAGTTGACACGCGGAGTCCGAGTTTTCCTATTGTGGTGGATCAGTATGCAGACGTTTTTCCTAACGACGTTCCAATACTACCTCCTCGCAGAGAGGTAGACTTCTATATTGACCTGTACCCCGGGACAACATCGATATCTACAGAAGCATATCAGATGGCTCCTGCTAAGCTTCATGAGCTTTGGGTACATCTGGAGGATTTGTAGGGAAAGGGATTCATCCGACCCAGTGTTTCACCCTGGGCTTCCCCGATTTTGTTCTCCAAGAAGGCGGACGAGAGCTTGCGACTGTGTGTCAACTACCATCTCCTGAATCAGGTGACTATGAAGAAAAAGTATCCACTTCTGAGGATTGACGACCTCTTCGATCAGCTCAAGGGAGCACGATGGTTCTCGAAGATAGACCTCAGGTCAGGCTATCATCAGATCAGAGTTCGAGATGAGGATGTGCAGAAGACGACTTTCAGGTGTCGCTATGGCCACTATGAGTTCCCGGTTATGCCATTCGGTGTAACCAATGCTCCAGTAGTGTTCATGAGTCTCATAAAAAGGATATTCCAGCCTTACCTCGATCGATTTGTCGTAGTCTTCATCGACGACATATTGATTTACTCGACTACTGAGGATGAACACGCCTACCACTTGCGGGTTGTACTGGACACACTTTGAGAGCACCAGCTTTATAGTAAGCTCTCAAAGTGTCAGTTCTGGATACGTGAGGTCCTCTTCTTGGGGAACGCCATCTCCAAGGTGGGAGTTGCGGTGGATCCTGTGAAGATTGAGGTAGTGCTAGCTTGGGATCCACCCAGGAGCGTGACAGAGGTGTGGAGTTTCCTAGGTCTAGATGGGTACTATCAGAGATTTGTGCCAGACTTCTCCAGAGTTACAACACCTCTTTCAGCTTTGACAAAGAAGGGGAAACCCTTCATGTGGTCAAATAGATGTCAGCAGAGCTTCCAGGAGTTGAGACAGAGATTAAACAGCGCACCCATCTTGAGGCTACCATAGGAGGGAGTAGGGTACATTGTTTACTACGATGCATCAGGGACCGGACTCGGGTGTGTTCTGATGCAGAAGTGGGCAATGATCGCCTATGGATCACAATAGTTGAGGAATCATGAGAAGAAATATGCTACCCATGACCTGGATTTAGAAGCAGTGGTCTTAGCTTTGAATATGTGGCATCACTATCTGATGGGCGAGCGATTTACAGTCTATTCTGACCACCAGAGTCTCAGGTACATCTTCTCGTAGAAGGACCTAAACCTGAGACAGCGGCGATGACTCGAGTTCCTACAGGACTATGACTTTGAGATAGTCTATACTCCTGGAAAGGGGAACGTAGTAGCCAATGCTCTCAGTAGGAGGACGGACATCCAGCTACTTGGAGAGGTGACAGAGCAGTTAGCCTCTTTGAAGATATCCTTCATAGATAGTGATGGGGTAGCCTTTCTATAGTCGCTCACAGTCACTCCTCCATTACTTCAGCAGGTCAGAGAGGCACAACATGGGGACGTTGACTGTGAGACGTGAAGTGCACAAATATCCTCAGGACAGGAACCTGATGAATTCTCTGTAGGTGGAGAGCACGTCGTTCTTTTCATAGGACGTACCATGGTACCAGCTGCTTTGCAGGAGGAGGTGCTGAGGGAGTTTCATACTTCCCCTTTGGCGGTACATCCAGGAGTAGTGAAGATGTACCAGGATCTCAGACGACAGCACTGGTGGACGGGTATGAAGAAGGTTGTGGTAGAGTTCGTTTCTCGATGCCTCACCTATCAGCAGGTGAAGGCAGAACACCAGGTACCAGCAGGCTTGGTACAACCCTTGGAGGTCCTGGAGTGGAATTGGGATGAGATATCTATGGATTTCGTGACAGGGCTTCCACGTAATTCCAGAGTTCATGACTCCATTTGGGTGATTGTCGACCGACTCACCAAGTCAGCCCACTTCTTACCCATCAGAGAGCAGGGATCAGTGGAGAGCTTGGGTTGCCTCTATGTTCAGGAGATTGTACATATTCATGGTGTTCCATCGACTATCATCTCTGATCGAGATTCTCTCTTTACCTCTCGGCTTTAGAAGGGGTTTCAGGAGGCATTTGGGATGCAGCTACGCTTGAGCACTGCCTTTCACCCACATACGGATGGTCAGACGGAGAGGACCATTCAAACTCTCGAGGACATGCTCAGTGCACGTGTCCTTGATTTTGGTCATAGCTGGGAGGATCACCTACCCTTGATGGATTTTGCGTACAACAACAACTACCACTCCACCATCGGGATGGCACCATACGAGGCACTGTACGACTGACCTTTCAGATGCCCTCTGTGCTGGACAGACCCTGGGGAGTCAGCACTTATAGGACCAGAGATGGTCCAGGCCATGACGGAGAAGGTTCAGATCATTCAGGAGCGGATGAGGACTACTCAGATCCGAAAAAAAATCCTATGCTGATAGGAGGCGAAGACCACTAGAGTTCGAGGATAGCGACCACGTTTTCTTACGGGTCTCACCTCGGCGTGGATTACAGAGATTTGGCTGGGGCGGCAAGTTATCTCCGCGCATCATCGAACCATTCCAGGTTCTCAACAGGATAGGCAAGGTGGCTTATCGCCTGGCTCTTCCACCTTAGTTGCACCAGGTGCATGGTGTATTCTACGTATCTCAGCTGAGGAGATACGTGAATGATCCGACACATATAATTGATCACGGGGAGCTGGATATCGATGACGGGGCGACTTTTGCGGAGGTCTCGATGGAGATCAAGGATTGAAAGGAGTGAGTCCTACGTATACGGTTGATTCCTCTAGTGCGCATTAGGTGGCAGCACGAGAACCTCCAGGAGAGGACATGGGAGTGGGAGGCTCAGATGCATACTCAGTACCCTCATTTGTTTCCCTAGTTTTGTGATATATCTTTACGGGGACGTAAAGCCCTGAGGTGGGAGTAATGTAAAGACCCGTAAATTTCAAGGAAATTTTTTTCTTAATTTTTTTAGGATTTTACGAGTACGCATTTTCTGACGGAACCTGATTCCGAGGCCTGGTGTGCCCGGAATCATTTTCCGAAGTTTAGGTCGGGTACGTTTAGTGAATGAACGAGTGAATTTTTCTATCTTTCGAACCGGTGCTGAGAATCAAAATACGAGGGAACCAATGAAACCACAACGACAATATTTGTTTAAGAGGACCCTTTTCCGAAGGTGCATTTGCTCGGGAGGAGTTGTTAAAAATTGAGGATTAAATGTGAAGTAAATAAAATTTGTGGAACAAATTTTACTTCTAACCTAAGTGGTTTTATCCTAAGTATGGGAGTTGGGGTGGGACCCACAAGATCCTAACTCCTCTTGTTAGGATATTTGTGAGGTGGGGCCCACACGAGCCCCACCCCTTCAAATTGATTTAACAAAAGGAGTTAGGATCTAGTGGGTCCCACCCCAACTCCCATACTTAGGTTAAAACCACTTAGGTTAGAAGTAAAATTTGTTCCACAAATTTTATTTACTTCACATTTAATCCTCAATTTTTAATAACTCCTCCCGAGCAAACGCACCTTCGAAAAAGGATCATCTTAAGAAAATACCGCCGCTGTGGTTTCATCGGTGCCCTAAGATTTTGATTTTGAGCACCGGTTCAAAAGATATAAAAACCCACTTGTTTGTTCACTGAACGTACCCGAGCTAAACTTCAGAAAATGATTCTGGGCACACCGGGCCTCGGAATCAGGTTCCGTCAGAAACTGCGTACTCGTAAAATCCCAAAGAAATTAAGAAAAAACTTTACTTGAAATTTATGGGACTTTACATTAATATTGTCAAAATTTTTCCCAAATACGCTTTCCTAGTATCCCCCATGTCCAAGAGATCTTGGTATTTTCAGAAGACCAAAATCCCTTTCCATAAGGAGGTTCTCAAGGAGGATAATTAAAGAGGTAAACCCTCTTCATTTTTTACTTTTAATTTATTTTAAATTTATTTTATTTTCTTATTCTATACTATCCTCCTCTATCCAAATAATTATGATAACTATAGTATCATATATATAATATAATGATATAATGTTAATGGAATATCCATCATTAATCTCCTTACTCTCTCTATTTTATTTTAAAAATGAAATCATTGTCTAGGAGGTGCTGATTTACAACCTTCACGGACGATGAAATTTCATTCTTCAATTTCTCCTTCAATACTGGTCATGAAACTATTTTTATGGTTGAATCAGATTATAAAATATGTATTATATCTTATTTAATTTTCTAGAACCATTATATATACATGATATTAAATAATAGAACCATACTAGTTTGTTGTGATTGAAAAATCGCTAAAATCAAGCTAAATGATTATCATTAACATGTTATATAATGATTCATCCTCATTCCATATAACTATTTGATATATGTAACCATTTAAAATTATTAATTCTCATCAATAAAATTTAATTATAATTCTAGATAATTATACCCATTTTACATGAACTCCCCAATCAAGAAAACTGATCATGAAAATCAATTAAATAAACACTTCAAAATGATAGAATTAAATATTATAACTCAAAAAAGACCGTAAATGAACTTAATAAAATTATAATTAACTATATACATGTCTAATAAGTTCTGAGTTAAATTATTAATGAGCCTAATTTCATATTCTAGGACCTTAAGTTCAAGTGAAAAACTTATTCAAACATAAGGTAAGGGGTTTCTCATATCACTTTTATTTCTATGAGATTTCTATTGTTCACCAATTATTTTTTGAATGTGATGTATGTATACTGAAATTTGATATATAATATCATGAATTCATTTATATTCATGGTATTCAATGATTCATTTGATGATTATTAATTTTTGGTCATATGATTTGATTAATTACAAAGTGGTAAGGGAATTCTTCTCAATTTTCCATTCCATTGAGACTTACTTGGTTTTGTGCACTTAATTATTCATGTGTGGTGTATCTAATTCCCATTTGAGTTAATTTTTCATTTTTATTTATATTTATATTAAATATCCATATTCTTGTATCATGGATGTTCCCCTCCTAGGTCGTCCTAGGATTTCAGTGGCTCCTCAGTGAGCTTGTAGTGGCGATGGTTCTTTAGTTCCTCTTGGTATATAGGTCTTTGATTGCAGTAGATTACCCAGAGAAGTTTTCTTCATCCTTTCTTTATTGTTTGGTTCTTCACTAGACTTTTTAACCTTCGTTGCAGTCTTCCCATGTAGTGGTCTTCCTTGGATCGATAGTTTCAGCCCTTCGCCGACTTCTGTCTACTAGTTTAGAATCCCTAGTTGCAGATCTAGGTCCTAATCCATTGATTTGAGCCTCCTTATCTTCAGATCTGGGGTATAATCTTTTTATCTATGTGGTGGTCTTTCTCAGTTCTATGGTTTTAGCCCTTCATCAGCTTCTGTTTGATGGTTTGGCCTCCCTGATTATAGATCTGGGTCCTAATCCATTGATTTGGACCTCCTGATCTATAGAAAGGGGTCTAAGTCAGCAAACCATTCTTTGGATCTTCATTTTTTTCGGTCTGTGGTTTTTTTTTGGGTATTCCAGTTTCTCATTGGCATGAAAATTCCTCATTCATTAGCCAACATTCTCTCATATCTGGATTTCTATTCCGGTTTTCTCGGATCATCACCTACGGGTTGGCCACGTAAGTCTGGACATGCATAGGTCAGACCCACGCAGGGTGTTGGTGTGTTGGTGGTTTTGCGTAGGGTAGCGGCACATTGGTGGTTTCATGTAGGGTGGTATCCTGGGTGGTTTTGCATTGGTGGATTCATATAGGTGCTGGTCCCGTGAAGATTTGTGCTCACTTTGGTTTCACACGGGAAGGCTTGGCTTGCAACGCTTTATATTCGGGATTCCTATGGCCTACTGAATCAAAGCCATGGAATCAAATTTGGTGAATTGTTGAAAAAATATTTTTCTAAAAGATAAGGAGAAAGTGAAAATATCAACACAGAATAATGAAGATGTGTTTCTTTCGCACCACATGTCTCTGCTGATCATTGGGGAATTTTTGGCGGAACGACTTTTCAATCAAGGATCTCTTAAAAACACACTACAAAACATTTTAAGATTAGATGAAGGAATTGACATAAGAAAAGTGGGAGAGGTAATTCTTGTTTTTGAATTTTTCAATGAGAAAGAAAAATAAAAGGTTCTCAAAGGTAGTCCATGGTCCTTTGATAACTATATTATCCTAATGGAGGACCTAAAAGGTGGAGAAGATTTTCAGAAAATTAACCTGAATAGTTTACCTTTCTGGATACATATCAAAGGAATTATGTTTCATGGTATAACGAAATGAGTTATTCATGAAATTGGAGGCCACATTGGTAAATATATAGAAAGGGACCTGTTCAATCCAATTCACTATGGACCCATTGTATGAATCAGATCTTTGTTCGATGTTTCACAACCTCTAATGAGGGGAATGTTCTTGTCAGTAGGGGATTCTAACATCTGGATATCCTTTAAATTTGAAAATTTACCAATTTTATGCTTCTCTTATGGGTGTATGAGACAATTATAAAAGGTTTTTGGTTTGAATAAGGAGAATGAAAAATATAATGTTATTATGAAATATAGCCCCTAGTTCCGTGCAAAAAATTTCTAGAATAACTTTTATTCCCAAGTTTGAAAAACAAAAGGATTGAGACAGACTTTTGAAGGCCTTCATTAAGCAGTCTGAACCTGATCACAATAATATCATCATGCTTGGGCCACCAAAGTTTCATGCTTGCACTCAAGTGGGTCTGGGGGTGGAAGGAGGGCCTTTGGGAATAAAAGAAGATTTGGTTGACTCTAGGGAAAAGCAAGTCAATCAAGGGAAATATCTGACTTTCTCCTTAACCAGGGTCTTAGCATTCGAAATGGAAATGTCCTTACCATATTTTAGGCCAAAACTTCAACATAAGGAACCACCAGACCCAGGTTCTAGATTGAAATTTCTCTACACTGAACCCACTGACCCAATTCTCCTTCTATGTTATGAGTTCCCAATTATCATCTCTCAGGATGGGGAAGATATGATTGGGTTAACATCATTTGGTGCTAAAAAACATTGGATGTGGAGAAGGAAGATTAGAGAGGATTGGGGAGGTGATCCAGTCACTGTATAATGAACCATACTTTAAATAAATTGATATTACTTCAAAATTTAAGTACATTAATTTCAAAATATAATAAATCCACGATATGACCATATAGGTATAATGTCTTTAGAAACTAGGAAACATAAACAACTAGTTCACAAAACATCTACATTGTCTACCACTTATTTCTTCATAACTAGACTCCTTTATGACATAGATTACTTAATAACCTGCTTTATGACTTGGGGAAAAGAAACATATGAAAGGGTGAGATCAAATTCTCAATAAGGGTATACAAGGGAAATATCAATCATATCATAATCATAAGAAATAGGAAAATAACATTTTAAAATCTTATCCTGCATACAAAATATTATGATATCATGTCATGGGATAAAATTTCATAAGAATTAATGGACATAATCACAAAATTCATAACATAAGACATGAATTTTTGTGTCATACACATAAGCATATAAAATCATTTCCATATTAGACAAGTCTTATAGCCAAGACCATCATAGCGGAAAAAGTCAATTACTGAACTGATTTTACTTGCCATTCCAGCTTTGCATTACGGAACTGGATTTAATTTCTGTTAAATTCATGTATATATCATGAGATATAAATCTTTACCCAATGTATTATAGAGAGATATAGGTCCCACCCATCTCATAATGAAATCATTCTTACATGTTCCACAAAAATATAAATCATTCATCATAGAATAACCTAAGAAAAAAAAGGGATTCAAAAACATCATTCCATCATAACATAATTCATATAAATATCATTCCATAATTTACACAATAAAATCATATTAATAATAAGGATATAAACATATCCATATTTAAATAGAGTCATCTTAAATGGAAAATAATATTGAGAAAACACTTGAACTTAATTCTTGAGGATAATATCCTTTCTTCTTCAAAAAAAAAATTATTTTCTGAAAATAAAACACAATTTTAAAAGAAAAGAATTTAGTTGAAAATAAAATTGAAATAATGTAAAGGAATATTCATGGAAATAAGCTGTTATAAAGATGTAAAAATCCGTTCATTCCGTATAAGTTAAAAAAAACATTTTTCTCGTAGTCTTGTCGGAAAAGTCAAAAAGTACCTCGTATAGAAAATGAAATAAGGATTCCTTCCATAATATTTAATAAAAATTAACCAATAGGTAAAATTGACTTTAAAAAATAGTTTTATAATATAAATAATATTATATATTTAGGAAACAAGGATGGAAATGATAAATATAACCTTGTAAATACTTACGAATAAACAATCTCAGATAATAATGATATTGAAAAATTATCCATTACCTTAGGTCTGATATCCCTATTATGTATTAGAACATCATATATAATGGTTAAAGTATGTTATGAAATTATACCAGAACCATATTCATATCTATGACATCAAATATGATCTTATTATATCATTTTGTTAACAATGTTTCAATATTTCCATTATTTCGGGTTTTAACTACTTCGTTTTCCCATTCCGATTTTGCGATGTAAGTCATGTTTTATTATTCATAGGATGTATTTTATTCATTCCTAGAATGAAATTAAGTTCATTATTTTTTTTACATGTCATATAAATTTTATAATCATTATTAAATTGTTAATGTGGATAATGAATCTCACCGCGTCGTGGGGACGGTAGGCCGTACGTACGCACGAGCGACGATATCATTCCCTTTAATTGTTAAATGGTATGGAATTGGATGGTATATTAATTATACATAATAATAATAATTTTATATTCATTATTTACTACCATTATACCCTTAATTATACCCATCCAAATAAATTATCATTGAATAACAGATTACACCACGATGTGGAGATAGTAAGCCGTACATACGCACACATGGCGATATTGTTATTCATAAGATGGATAAAAGGAGGTATAAGGTTTTTACATAACTATAGTAACATATAAGAATGTATAAGATAATTTATTTATTAATTTATTATGGAAAAAATATAAGAATATTAAGTATAAGAAGAAAATAATTTTGAATGAGGTGATAAAACAATTACCTCTTTTTCGAGTATCACCTTTTGAGTTGCACAAAAGTCCTTCTTAAGATGGATTTATGCCCAAAGTGTGGAATATATGATGAATTGAGGGAAGTTTGGAGAGGAAATGGGCAGGGTTTGGCCTATAAAAAGGGATTTAGAGGTGTGATTAAAAGAGAAGGTGGGGTGCCCTTTTATAAGAGAGGGGAAGGGCACCTTTGGAAATACGAAAAACTATTAAATTAATATAAATTAATTATTAAATTAAAATGCCTCCAAAGTGGATTATTTATAATATTATAAGATTATGGATATAAATCCTCTCAACCAATAAAATTTAGAAATGTTTTTCTTTTATTTTAGACCTTGTAATTTTTATTTATCCTTTTTAATCTATTTAATTTTAATTGTGGTAATAACATTCTAAGTATTTAATGATTATAAATATTTACTTATCTGGTGTTAATTAACCATAAATGGAAATTTAATGATATTTTAGACCTTATAATTATCAATTTTTTATTTTTAAATATTTAGATGATTTTTAAATAATTTAATAAATTGTTATTTTTATAAAATATCAATAGTGTCAATTTTGACACTATTCATTTCTTTGATTTTAAATAAAATCCACACATAAGATAAATTCAAAAAGAAACATTTAATATACTCAAAAAATGTCATACTAACCTATAAAATTAATGTAGAACCTTAATTAATTCAAATTATATTTCTTTTAATATTTTTAAAATCATTTATTTGATATTTCTATTAATAAAATCATTTATGCATCACTATTGTGTCATCCTTAATGGTAATTATTTAATTTATAAAAATTATAAATAAATTTCTATGATGTAGTTAATTATTTTAGATTTACATAAACTATATATAGTTGATATTATATCTTGGTTATCCATATATTAAAATTAATATACTTTTATAAAAAGAAAGTGTGACATTTTGTCACATTCATCGATTTTAATAAAATTAATGTCATATTCATGGGAAAGTGGACATTAAGTGATTACATTTAGAAACATAGATGAAAAGGGTCTAATTTAGTCATAAAATAGGATTTTTATAGGTGTTAAGGTAATTTTATAATATTATTTTTACCTTTAATTACCTGATTTACCTTTAACCATGGTAATAAAAATAATTACCAAAGTTACTATTCATAATGCCCAAAAATAAAATAATCCTACTAAAATAATTTGGACCTAATGATTCCAAATATGGAGTCCATTTTTAAAAATTCAGAACATATAATTTGCAGTAATTAATTTAAAACCAATCCCATTGTCGGAATGAGAGAACGAGTTTTTTAAAGGTTAAAACATTGCAAAAGATTGAAATATTTTTACATATGAATTCAATGTAAAATTAATGATAATGACATAAATTATATTTAATGATAAAAATATATTCTATTTATACTTTAAAATCGTTCAATATTATAATTTAACCATATAAATTATTTTGATGAAAAAAGTTTTTTTCTCTTAAAATTTAGTGTATTTTTACTATTCATCAAAACTTGAAAGTTATCAAAAAAATATCAAAAATTAATCCAAAGTAAATTTTTATATCCCGATTCAAAATAAAATGTTTAGTTTTCATATAAAAATTATTAATGCATCAAAATCTTAATTTGACAGGGGTTTTCCATTCAAAGGCGTAAAATTACCCTTAAAAAATAGGTTTTTATATATAGAATAAGGTTTATTCATACCCTATGACTAAAATACCCATTGGATGAATATAAAAAATATTTTATTAAGTATATAAAATATATATCATTAATTTAATTACCAAAAGTAATTCACTCAATAATGAAATTATCTAATTTATTTATATTTTTCATAAATAATTGATAGCCAATGAATTCACAATGCATTTTCATAAGTTAATTATACTTTTTCCCGCTAACCTAGAAACTAGGATATAATTTTAATTTTATAATATGGGTGTTTTGTAGTTTTTTTAAACTCATTATTTCATGAAATTAAATCTAATGAAGAATAAAAATTATTTAAAGAAAATATTTCTTAAAAACATCTAGGTGTAACATTATACCCCACTTAAACTGAATTTCGCTCTCAAAAGTTGTCATCTGGAAACAAATATATGTGGATACCTCTCCATAATAATATACTCAAGTTCCCATGTATCTTCTTCAAAATTGTTGGTTCCTCCATAAAACTTTAACTAAATGAGTGGTCTTGTTTCATAGAACTTTTTCACTACGATCCAGAATCTCTATCGGTTGTTCTTCATAAGAAAGATATTGCTCCAGCGGTATGAATATTGAGTTTAGTACATGTGAAGTATTATGTATTTAACTTTTCAGTAGAGATACATGGAACACATCATGAACTTGATAGAGATTCAGTGGAAGTTCTAATCGGTAAACTACCTTCCCAACACGATCCAAAATTTCCAAAGGACCGATATAATTAGGGCCCAACTTTCCCTTATTTCCAAATTTCATTACTCTATTCCTGAGAGATATTATTAAAAACACCTTATCACCCACTTCAAACTCTAGATATTTTCTTCAGTTGTCAATATAACTTTTTTGTTGACTCTAAGCTACTATTATGTGATGTTGAATAGATTTGACCTTTTCTACTATTTCATTAACAAGATCAGGTCCTAATAGCTTTCTTTCCCCAAATTCATCCCAAAAATGTGGAGTTTTTCACTTCTTTCTATAGAGAGATTCATAAGAAGCCATCTGAATACTGGAGTGAAAGCTATTGTTGTAAGAAAATTCCACCAAAGGTAGGTGTTGATCCAAACCCCCTTTTAAATCCATAGAGCAAGATCTCAACATGTCATCTAGAGTTTGAATTTTCCTCTCAGACTGACCGTCTGTCTGAGGATGATTAATAGTGATGAAACATAACTCTATATCTAGATCATGCTGAAGACTTTTCCAGAACTTTGAGGTAAACCTCAGATCCTGATCATATATAATGGAAAGTGGTACTCAATGCAATATTAACACTTCCTTTACATATAACCTAGAAAACTAATCAAGACATAAATCCTCTCTACTAGTAATGAAGTGTTCCAACTTCATAAGATGATCAACTATAACCCAGATATCATTATTTCATTTGGATGTTTTGAGAATTCTGACGACAAAGTCCATAGTGATGTTTTCTCATTTAAATTTTGGTATGGGTAATGGTTGTAAAATCCCCTTAGACTTCTGTCTCTCAGCCTTAACTTTCTAAAAAACCAAGAATCGAGAGACATATTCAGTGACAACTCTTTTCATTCCATCCCACCAAAAATACTCTTTTAGGCCCCTGTACATATTTTTACTTCTAGGGTGAATAGAGAATGAATAAATATGAGGCTCATCTAATAGTTCTTTTTTTAATTATAGTATGGGAGGAATAAAAACCCACTTCTTGAACCTTATTATTTCATCACAATCAAGGTTGAATTCAGGAACATTTCTCACCTTCTTTTATAGATCTACATCTTTCTTTTGCGCCTCCTTAATATTAACTTGTATAAATGGTTGAACATTCATTTGAGAAATATAATCTTTCCCCCTTCCTTTAAAATTTCAATATCTATCCTTTTAAAATCCATAAATATTGGATCTTTTGTGATCCTCATCATGGATAGTCTTGCATGGTCTTGTCTACTCAAAGCATCTTCCACCTTGTTCGCTTTCCCAGGGTGGTAATGTATTGAGCAGTCATAATATTTAATCAACTCCAACTATCTTCTTTGGCACATGTTTAGCTCCTTTTGTGTGAAAATATACTTTAAAATTTTATGATTATTATAAATATCACATCTTTCACCATAAAGATAATGCCTCTATATCTTTAATGCAAATATTACCACAGCTAACTCCAAATCACGAGTTGAGTACTTTTTCACATGGATTTTCAACTGTCATGAGGAATAAGCTATCACCATATCATTTTTCATGAGAACACATCCCAACCCCTTCTTGGATGCATCACTGTAGATCACAAACCTTTCTGCACTAAAAGGCAGTGTGAGCACAAGTGCACTGGACAACCTTCTTTTTAGCACTTTTAAATTTTCTTCACATTCTTCCGTCCATAGGAACTTCAATACTTTCTAAGTCAACTTGGTGAGTGGATTAGATAATCATGAAAAATATTTCACAAAACATCAATAATATTCATACAAACAAAGAAAACTTCGGATATCAGTTACCTTTTTTGGTCTCATCCAACTTTCAACAACTTTTGTTTTTGATAAATCTATAGATATAACATAACTTGTGGTTATGTGACCCCAAAATGAAACTTTCTGGAGCCAAAATTCACAGTCGAAATTTTTTCATAAAGATTATATTTTCTCAAGATCTTCATTACAATTCTCAAGTGGTCTTCATGTTCTTCCTTTCTCTTAAAATATAAAAGAATATCATTTATAAAAACTACCAAAAACTAATCAAGATAGTCTATAAAGACTCTATTCATTAGATCCATGAAGATAGAGAGGGAATTGGTAAGACCAAAAAGAATCATGATAAATTCATAGTGTCTATAACTTGTATGAAATGTTTTCTTTGTTATATCCTCCTTCTTGACCCTTAATTGATGATATATCGAATGAAGATCAATCTTGGAAAAGTATTGAGCTCCGCATAGTTGGTCGAATAAGTCATCAATGTGGGTAAGAGTATATTTTTTCTTGATAGTGACCTTGTTAAGTTCTTGATAATCAATGCAAAGTCTCATCGATCCATATTTCTTCTTAAGAAATAGAATAGGTTCTCCCCAAGGTGACTCACTTGGGCGTATGAATCCCTTATCAAGATTCTATTGGAGTTACTTCTTCAATTCGTACAACTCAAAATATGGCCATTCTATAAGGTGTATTTGAAATATACATAACACTCGATATGAGTTCTATTGAAAACTCAACTTAACGATTTGGTAGTTGACATAGAAATTCCTCCAGAAAAACATCAACAAACTCCCATACAATGGAAGTATTCTTAATCATGAGTTTATCCCCAACCATTTGATATAAATAACCTTTGTTTATTAGAATCAAAACCCATAAAATGGAAGAAATTTACACTGGAAGGTTATATTCATCCTTGCATCAATATATGATCATAGATTGATCTGGAATATGAAATGTGAATTCCCTTAATTGGAAATTGATATGAGCTTAATATTAATAAATCCAATCCATGACAAGAATCACATTAAATTCCACTATAAGAAGGATCATAAGATTTTCAGGAAGCAATTTCCCACAAACTTCAACCAGAGAAGAATTATTAACTTTTGATGCGACTGTTGTGCCATTAGAAGTCACCATAGCTTACTCAACATCTAATTATTGAGGTAATATGGTGATAACAGTATAAAATTCTTCATAAATAAAAGAGTGGATGGATCTAGAATCAAATAAAACATTTGATACTTTAGAGTTTATGGTAGGTGTACCTTTCACCACTTCATTATCATACTCCATGTCAATGATAGTAATTTCATGTAACTTTCCTTTTTTATTTTGCCTTAAGAGTATGTTGATGTAGATCATCATCAATAACCCCTGGATTATGGAATTGATTAGCATAATGCCCAATTTACCCACACTTGTAGCATTGAAGTGTATGAGGTTAATTTTGTGTTGACTTTTCTCTTTTCGCATCATTAGATATCTTTTTCCCATCACTTCGACATTCAACTGCCCAATGACCTTCTTTTCAACACTTAAAATATTTAATAGTCCCTTTAAGCCAATTTCCTTCATATTTATTTCCACACTTTGAGCATAAGGGAAAACTCATATTCTTTTGAGTGTGGTCTTTATATTTTCCTTTGAATTCCAGTTTTCTCTTCTTATCAAATCCATAGGACTAATGGGTTACTCCAATATCTATCTCAAACTTGAGAGAACATAGAACGATTTCCATATAGTTATTAAAGTCACTTATGGATAATCCCCTTTGAAGACTTGGTTTTAATCCAATAAAGAATTAATCAATTTTACTCTCATATTAGATAATAATTCCAGAATAATACCTTGAAATTATTGTAAAATTTTCTTCGTAGGTACCAATAGATTCATCATCCTTTTTCCTAAGTTCAAGGAACTAATTCTCCATATTTTTTCAAAGAATATGAGGAAATTACTTATTGAAAAATAAGTTATTGAACTCATCGCATTCCATAGACTCAATTTCACATATTTACCTCATATTATTGATAATATTCCACAATTGATCAGCTTAAACTTTCAAATGATAGACTACTAAGAAGAATTTATCATGTTCAGAACATTGTATAACTAAAAATATCTTTTTAGTGGTACTGATCCATTGTTTAGTCGCTAATAGATCAGAAGACCCACTGAATAAAGGTGGACACTTCCTTATAAATGAATCAACTGAATATTATTCCATCCTTTTCTCATTTGGAAGTCCTTCATGATTCATAGATTGAGAAATTTGTGTGAGAATGTCTAAAATATTTTTAATTATAGCTCCCATAACATTTAGATTCTTAAGGGGACAATCATTTCATTTCTCGTCACATTTATCATTAACGCGGTTCCTTTAGGTTCTAGCCATTGACTAAAACCAAGAAGCATATTGTGAGAAACAATAATCATAACTGGAAAAACAAATAATCAAGAATAAAATTTTAATTTAGGACACATTAGGTTTTATACTAGTTTATTCATGGTCATTTCTAAAACACTAGGATTGTCACCAATATTTATATATGTCCTTAGGCTTCTTACTAAGGCTTTATCATCATAGTTTCCAAAGGTTAACTATACCTTTCTTATGATACCAACTATAATGACACATACTTTACATAAATTGATGTTACTTCCAAATTGAAGTAACTTAATTAAAACATATAATAAATCCATGACAGGACCATATTAGTATAGCATCTTTAGAAACTGGGAGACATAAACAACTGGTTCATAAAACATATACATTGTCTCCCACTTATTTCTTCATAACTAGACTCCTTTCTGATATATATTACTTAATAAAATTCTTCATGACCTAGGGAAAAGAAACATATGAAAGGGTGATCTCAAATTCTCAGTAAGGCTATACAAGGGAAATATCAATCATATCATAATCATAAGATATAAGAACATAACATTTTAAAATCTTATCCTGTATACGAAATATCATGATATCATGTCATGTGATAAAAGTTCATAAGAATTAATGGACATTATCCCAAAATTCATAACATAATACATGAAGTTTTTTGTTATAAAAATAAGAATTGAAAATCATTTCCATATTATCCAAGGCTCATAGACAAGACCATCATAGCGGAAAAAGTCCATTATTGAACTAGGTTTACTTTCCATTCCAGCCATGTATTACTGAACTAGATTTACTTGAAATTCCAATAATTTCTATCTCATGAGATATAAATATTTACGCAATTAATTTGAGGGAGATATAGGTACCACATATCTCATAATTAAATAATTCTTACATGTTCCACAAAAAAACATTCATCATAGCATAACACAAGAAATAAAATGGGTTTCTTAAACATCATTCCATCATAAAATAATCTATATAAAATATCATTCCATCATTAAAACAATAAAATCATAGTAATAATAGGGATAAAAACGTAACACTATTTAAAGAGAATTATCTTAGATGGAAAATAATATTGATAAAACACTTGAACTTAATTGTTGAGGATAATATCCTTTCTTCTTAAAAAACATTTTCTTTTCTCAAAATGCTGCACAATTTTAAAAGAAAAGAATTTAGTTTAAAATAAACTTGAAATTGTGTAAAGGAATATTCATTGAAATAATGTTCTATAAACATGTAAAAATCCATTCATGTTGTATAAGTTAAAAAAATATTCTTCTCACACTCTTGCCGAAAAAGTCAAAAAATACATCGTATGGAAAACGAAAGAAATATTCCTTCCACATAGTTTAATAAAAATTAAACAATGGGTAAAATTGACTTTTAAAATAGTATAAGGATAGAAATAATATTATACATTTAGGAAAAATGTACTTGAATGATAAATATACCCTAGTAAAAACTTGTGAATAAACAATCTTGGATAATAATGAGATTGCAAAATTACCCCTTACCTTAGGCCTGATATCCTTTGTATGTATTAAAACCTCCTATATAATGGTTAAAGTATGTTATTAAATTATACCAGAACCATATTCATATTTATTATATAATATATGATCATATTATATCATTTTGTTAACAGTGTTTCAATATTTCTATTATTTTGGGTGTTAACTACTTTATTTTCCCATTCCTGTTTTTCCATGTAAGTCATGTTTTTTATTCATAGGATTTATTTTATTCATTTCCAAAAGGAAATTAAGTTCATAATTATTATTTTTACTCTTAATATATATTTTTTATCATTCTTGAATTTTTAATGTGGAGAATGAATCTCACCGCATCGCGGAGATGGTAGGCCATACATACACATGAACGATGATATCATTCTCTTTGATGGTTAAATGGTATAGAATTGGATGGTATATTAATTATAAAGAATAATAATCATGTCATATTCATTATTTAAATCCATTATACCCATCATTATACCCATTCAAATAAAATATTGTTGAATAATAGATTACACCATGACGTGGAGATGGTAAGTCGTACGTACACACACATGGGGATATTGTTATTCATAGGATAGATAAAAGGAGGTATACGGTTTTACCATAAATACAGTAATATCTCAGAATATATAAGATAATTTATTTATTAATTTAGTATGAAAACAACATAATAAGAGGAATTAGAAGAAGAAAATAATTTTGAATGAGGTGATAAAACAATCACCTCTTTTTCGAGTATCACCTTTTGATTTGCACAAAAGGCCTCTTTAAGATGGATTTATGCCCAAAGTGTGGTCTCTAGGATGATGTTAGAGAATTTGGTAGAGTAAATAGGTAGGTTTTGGCCGAGAAAAATGGATTTAGAGGTGTGATTAAAAGAGAAGGAGAGCTTCCCTTTTATAAGAGAGGGAATAAACATTGTTGGAAATACCAAAACTATTAAATTAATATAAATTAATTTTTAAATTAAAATTCCTCCAAAGTGTATTATTTAAAATATTATATGAGGATGGGTAGAAATTATCTAAACCAATAAAATTTATACATGCTTTTATTTTATTTTAAACCTTATAATTTTGATTTATCATTTTTTGATCTATTTAATTTTAATTGTGGTAATAACATTCTAAATATTTAATGGTTATAAATATTTTCTTATATGGTGTTAATTAACCATAAATGGGTTTTTTGATATTTTAGACCTTATAATTATCACTTTTAATTTTTTAAATATTTTTATGATTTTTAAATAATTTAATAAAATGTTATTTTTATAAAATATCAATAGTGTCAATTTTGACACTATTCATTTCTTTATTTTTAAATAAAATCCACACAGAAGATAACTTCAAACCAAAAAATTCAATATAATAAAAACATGTCATACTAACCTATAAAATTCATGTATAACCTTAATCAATTCAAATTATATTTTTTTAATACTTTTAAAATCATTTATTTGATATTTATTTTTAAAAAATAATTTATGTGTCACTATTGTGTCATCCTTAATGGTAATTTTTAAATTTATAAAATTTATAAATAAATTTATATGATGTATTTAATTATTTTATATTTCAAAATACTATCTAAAGTTTATATTATCTCCTAGTTATCCATATATTAAAATTAATATACTTTTATAAAAAGAAAGTGTGATATTTTGTCACATTCATTGATTTTAATAAAATTAATGTCATATTATTGGGAAAATGGCCATTAAGTGATTAAATTCAGAAAAATATATTATAAGGGTCTAATTTATTCATCAAATATAATTTTGAGAGGTGTTAAGGTAATTTTATAATATTATTTTTACCTTTAATTACCCGATTTACCTTCAACCATGGTAATAAAAATAATTACCAAAGTTACTATTCATAATGCCAAAAAATAATTGTATCCTATTAAAATAATTTGTACCTACTGATTCCAAATATGGAATCCATTTTAAAAAATTAAAAACACATAAGTTTCAGTAATTAATTTAAAATCAATCCCATTATCAGAATGAGAGAACGAGTTTTTTTAAAAGTTAAAACATTGCAAAAGATTGAAATATTTTTACATATGAATTCAATATAAAATTAATATTAATGACATAAATTTTATTGAATGATAAAAATATATTATATTTATAATTTAAAACCATTCAATATTATAATTTAACCATATAAATTATTCAATGAAAAAAGTTGTTTTCTCTTAAAAGTTAATGTATTTTTACTATTCATCAAAACTTGAAAGTTCTCAGAAAAATATAAAAAATTCATACAAAGTAAATTTTTATATCCCAATTCAAAATAAAATGTTTATGTTGTCATATAAAAATTATTAATGTGTCAAAATATTAATTTGAGAGGGGTTCTCCATTCAAAGGAATATAATTTCCCTTAAAAAATAGGTTTTTATATATCAAATAGGGTTTATTCATACCCCATGACTAAAATATCCATTGGAAGAATATTAAGAATATTTTATTAAGTATATAATATATATATATATATATATCATTAATTTTATTAGTAAAAGTAATTCACTCAATAATACAAATATCTACTTGATTTATATTTTTTCATAAATAATTGATAGCCAATGAATTCACAATGAATTTTCATAAGTTTGTTATACTTATTCCCAATAACCTAACGACTAGGATATAATGATAATTTTATAATAAGTGAATTTTTCAGTTTGTTTAAACTCCTGATTGCATAAAACACAAGCTACTGAAGAATAAAATTTATTTAAAGAAAATATTTCATAAAAACATCCGAGTGTTACACACCAAACAACATGGTGAGCACAAATAGATATTGGAGGATGGTTAGATAATAGAGAGCCTTACAAAGAGATGGAAAGAAATGGGTAACAGATAGTTTCATGAAATGACTGAGGCAGAGGGGGGTGTGTCCCAACCCCCCTTATAGAAATGAAAATATTATGTCGGAACTTTCGGGGGGCTTGGCAACCCTCGAATGGTTCATGTTCTCCCTTACCGGAGTTCAAAATACCATCCTGACATAGTTTTTGTATCCAAAACTATGTTGTATATAAAGGATGTGGGTCTATTGGGTTTGAATATTGGATTTAAGATCATATTTTCCATGGGAAGATAGGTACACTCTAGCGGTATATACCTTTTTTAGAAGGAGGACCTTGGTGTTCAGGTTACCATCTTTTTTGAGTAATCACATTTCCATGACAGTTACTAGTCTAGGTTCTCAACCTTGGTCTTTTGTTGAATTTTATGGGTGGATTGGGTGTCAAGGTAAACATAAATCTTGGAACTTGTTGAACCTATTAAGAAAATATATACCTCTACCTCTGCTGGTTTGGAGTGACTTTAGTGAGGTCCTTCTTCATCAAGGAAAAGAATGGGGATACTAGAGGAGTGGGGTTACTTTGGAAGATTTTAGGAATTCTCTTATATTGAAATATCTTCATGACCTTTGGTATTCTAGCTCTCCGTTTACATGGCATCATGGAATATTAATGATGAACTATATTATTGAAAGGTTGGATATATTTTTTTGGCCCAAATGAATGGAAATATCTCTTCCATGCTTTCTCTATTGTTAATCTGCCTCCGGTTTCTTCTAACCACTATATGGTCATTTTTTCGAATATCTATCAAGGGGAAAATAGGAGTCATATGCATGAATTTATCTTTTAATGTTTATGGATCCAAGATATTAATTGTGAGAAGGTGATTAAGTCGGATTGGGAAGAATCAGACTTCTTCCTTACCTCCAATATTCGTAACATTGCATCTTATTTATAGAAGTGGAGTTCGGTTTAGTTAGAGGATTTTGACAGACACATTAATGCTGCTGAAAATTTCTTTAAGAGACTTCACTCTATTATTTTTTATGATTTTCTTATTAGGTATATCTATTTTGTGGGAAATAATCTTAATGTGGTGCTGAGGGAGAAAGAGATATTTTGGTTCCTATGGGCATGAGAATCCCATATTAAGTATGGTGACCAAAACACTAACTTTTTTCAACAAAAAGTGTCAGCAAGGGGGAGGAAAATACACATTGCTAAACTTTAAGATCCTACTGGGTGGACTGTTAACAATAAAACTAATATTCACTCTATTATTCTGAATTTTTTCAACAACCTCTGTAAAAAAGAAGGTATTGACACTCTTGCATGTCTGACTAGATGTATTCAGAAAATTTTCACAGAGGATATGAACCAAAAGTTTGATTGAGATATCTCTAATAAAGAAGTGATTGTGGCTCACCATCTTATTCACTCTACAAAGGCCCCGGGGCCTAATGGGTTTTATGAACTATTTTTCAAACACTTTTGGCATATTATTGGGCCTGATGTGGTTAACCTGATGAAGGATATGTGGGTAGAAAGATCATCTCTCAAGGTCCTAAATTAAACTATTATCACTATTATCCCAAAAACAAAGTGCCCACAAAAAATCATGGATTTTCTCTCAATCAGTTTGTGCAATTTAATTTACAAAATATTTTACAAGATCTTAGTATCTAGTCTTAGGGATTACCTCCTGAAACTTATTACTAAAAATCAAATAACTTTTGTCCCAAGGAGATATATTAATAACAATGAAGCCATTGCATATGAATCATTTCATTCTATTTAAAATTGTTCTTCATCTAAAAAAGAAATTATGGAAATGAAATTAGATAAGATGAAAGCTTATGATAGAGTTGAATATCCTTTTCTTGAAATTGTTCTTTCTAGGTTGGGTTTTGGTATGAAATAGATCTTTAATATCATGAACTGTGTTATGACTGTTTCTTTGATAATTAATATTAACGGGACCCCCACATAGAGTTTTATTCCCTAAAGAGGTTTTCAACAATGGGATCCACTCTCACCTTATCTTTTCAATTTGGTGGATGACATTTGTTCTCATCTCCTCTTGAAAGTGGTGGAGAAATGAGTTATCCATGGCTCTAAGGTATGCCAAAATGGCCCCCTATCTCCCATTTTTTTCATATGATAGTATCCTTTTTACTCGTGCTACCCCGTAAGAGTGAAATTAATTTCTGAAAATCATTAAGTTGTATGAAAGGGATTTTGGTAAACATATTAACCCTTTGAAGTTAGAATTATCCTTCAGTAAAGGTGTAATACATGAAAAGTGGGATTAATTGTAGTGGGTGTGTGGTTTCCCTCTATTCGAAAAGAATCTAAAATACCTGGGCCTTCCGATTATTATCTGTAGATCAAAGAAACAAGTGTTTGCTTAAATCATGGATAGGGTGGAAAATTTGATTTTGTTATGGTCTATTAAGAAGATATCCAATGTAGGGAAGGAATTTCTCATTAAGTCAGTGGCCTAAGAAATCTCATCTTATGATATGTCATTATTCAAATTCACGAAATCTTTAGTTGATCAAATCCATTCCCAGTTGGCTAACTTTTGGTGGGGATCCCATGATGGAAAACATAACACCCATTAGATGTCTTGGAAGAAATTGTGTGTCTCAAAGTATCGTGGGGGTCTAGGATTTAGGAATCTCAAATGGTTTAATGAGGAACTTTTGGAGAAGCAAGGATGGTGCCTTCTATCCAATCCAAACTCCCTTTTATTAAAGGTTTTTCATGCAAAATATTTCCCTCATTCTGACTATTTTCATGCTCATCTAGGACCACAACCAAGTTTTTTGTGGGGAGGAATATGGGGTGATAAATATCTTATTGATAGAGTTTGTTCTTGGTTAATTGATAATGGGGTTGATGTTAGTGTTTGTAATGATCCATGGCTAGAAAATGGAGAAAACTTTAAGGTTTACTTAACTATTATCCCATGATTCAAAAATGCTGAGGTGTGAGATCTGATCAATGATTCATTGGAGGACTGGGATCGGGGAAATATTTGCAGCTCATTTAATGAGGTTGTTCATAATCTCATTTTCAGTATTACTATCACACTAGGAATGGGTATTGATCAGATTTTCTAGATAGGGGAATCTTCTGGGAGGTACTCAGTTTGTTTAGGCTACAAAATGAGAGTACATGGTTTGGCTCAAGCCCATCCTGTTGATTTCTAGAGGATTATTTGGTCACTCACTTATCCACCTAAGGTTAATTTTTTGTGTGGAATATTTTCACTGGTATTTTTCCAACCCGTGACCTCTTGGTAAGATGATATCTCATGGAGGGTGATAGTTTTCCTTTGTGCCTTTAAAAAGTGGGATATCCTATGCATGCAATTCTCTTCTATCTTGGGGTGGAAGGGGTGTGGAAGGAATGAGAAACAAATTTTACAATTTTTTTCGATCCTTCTACTAGGTTGGTCCAAAATCTCAATAAATGGGTGTCTTCATTGGAACCAAATGTGGTGGGGATTCTTTGCACAATTTCTTGGTTGACTTTTACTAGAAGAAATGTGTGCATTTTCCAAAATCAGGTGACTCAAGATTGTATTTTTATTGATAGGGACATTAAATGGATGAATTGATGGACTATGAATGATGTGACGCCCTTGTTGGGTAGTAATAGACATAATTATCATAATTAGAATGCTCCCCACAAGGGTTTTTTCAAAATTAATATAGATGCGTCTGTCTCGGCTAATTCGAGGGTTGGCTTGGATTTATTGCACATCACAATAATGGTCAAGTTATGAAAGCCCATTGCACGTATTTTCAATCCTTTGGAGTCCTGTGGAAGTGTAGGCTTTTTATATCCTTCATGGGATCATTTTTTCTTGCTCAAAAGATTGGAAATTTATTTTTTTGGAATCAGATTATCTTGAAGAGATTACTACATTATCAAAGAAGGAGGCGTATCTATATCCATTTGTCCTTATCCTGAGAAAGATTTGTTCAGTGATTAAAATATTTTAGAAATTCAAATTTTCCTTCATCAAATGATGGGATAATCTTGAGGCTCATCATTTGGAAAGATATGTGAAATATTATGATGATCATTGTTGGGTTGAATCTTCCTAATTGGATTTGTAGGCATGGTGTTTTTGATAAGTAATATATTATCTATGTTTTTCAAAAAAAAAATCTTACATCATGGATATGATTTTTGTCTTAGGAATATACCATTTTACATACAATTATTATTTTGAGTTCTATTTTAACTGGGGAAATATTGATGAATATGTATCCTATACTCAATATAGATATTGAAAATGAATATTTTTGTTGTTTTAAATCTATGTATAAATAATGATTTGGACTTGAAGTGACGGGTGGGGCCATTTATAGCCCCTCGATGCATCCACAGCTCTCATGAGACAAAATAGTTGGCGACAAACCACTCGTATTTGTTTCCAAACAAAATTAGATGGGTACCTACCCATAGACTTAAACCATATTGACGGCATGGTGGTTCATGTTATAGATACATGACATACAAATAATAAGAATTCTCTTTACATAGTATTCAATTATTACTTTCCATGAGGTTTTTACTATGAAAAAATCTATAGATGTATTTTCATTCTCAGTTTATTGATGGTGTGTGTTTTTCAATTATTGACCATGACATATTGATTAATTATGATTCAATTATTTTTGATTCATGCTTCAGCTATATGTAACCCTTACTGAGTATTTGATCTCACCCTTTCATTTATTTTCCTTTCTTAGGTTATGAATAAGATATCATTTATTGAGTTTTCAAGGATGCAGTTTGTTAGCTTTTGTTTTGTATTATATTTTGTTTTATTTTCCCAATTTAAAATGGGCTCCAAGTTTGTATATATTTTATTAAATACTACTAAATTTATTGGTCCTTTGGGATTTTATTCCTTGTAATCATGCCAATGTAATAAAATAAATCATTAGCTTCGGGCTTTTAGGGTTGGGGCGTTACAATACTTCCTCCCAATTTGAAACTAAATAATACATTACATATATTTTTTATAGGAATGACCATATTCCCTCTCATACACCTTAAGGGTTGGGTTTCCATCAGTATAGGGTTGAGTATATTTCATTAAAATTGAACCTTAAAAAAATAAATGAATTGTTAATTTATCCTTTGCTGGTTCTACTTTTTTTAAGTTTACTTTCCATTCATAGTTATTTGAAATAATTCCATGGTTGTTATTTGTGTTTTTTAATGGTAATATCATTATATACATGTTCACATTGTAATTCCTTGATACTATTGATTTTTTTAAAATAAAAATCTAATCATGTTATATATATATATATTTATTTAAAGTGTTATAATAATTCCTTTTATATTTCCTATTTTAGTTGTTAAATACATGGTGTTTTATACTTTCATGAGAAGGGGTACTTTTCTTATATATATATATATAGAAATATGTCAAAGAAGTACAAATTGATTTGGAGTATGATGGTTGGGATGGGATCACAACAACTTGACTTTTAATACCCCTTCCTCAGTCCCTAGGATGGGATTATGACCTGACTTGTTATATTAAGGGTTTCAAAGGGATATCTAACATCTAAAATGTAGCTGAAGAATAACTCCAAAACCCAATTAAACCAAAAATATATTTATATATTTATAATTAATATAAATTAATAAAAATAATAATGGAATACCTTACACAATTTGATTTGTTCTGTCAAATATCCTTACAAGCACTTGACTAAGACCATTTAGAAGGATATGAAAGACTCTTTCCCCTGGAGGTGTATATGGATCACATGAATCTCCCAATACTTGGTAAGGATATTTTTCATGCCACAATATTCTAGAATCTTGTGATTAAAGTAAAGAGAGAAATGAGATCTATAGAGAATCAATTATAAGGATTTCTAAATTATAATTTCAAAATAATAGAATGACACACATTTCAATATGATTAGATCGATTTATATAATCATCCAATAACCTCAAAAATTCATCCTACACCAAATGAACATTTCAAAAATGTTATCCAACTTTTAAACACTTGAAATTCACCTATTAATCACTAAATTAAATATTTATAATTTAAAAATTCATGTAATATGTTCAAACTCTTAAAAATCATCATTATATAACAAAAAACTAAGCATAATAGCTGACATGGAAGATAGTTGTCAAATAAAAAATTATCGTACAATATGATAATATCATATATAGTAATAATAATAGTGTGTTAAGATATGTCATGGTTCATATAAGGATATTCCATAACATGTTATAAACCATCATTCTATGGTCATCCTTTTAGTTCATATAGACATCAATCTCTTAATTTCACTAAAAGCCTTATAGACTTAGAACACTTTCACCTTACATCACATCATATGTAATAGACTGTGAAAATATATACAAAAATCCTTTTTTATATATTCCAAAACTAATTATGTAAATTACATAATAAATTTTCATTATTTGTTACATCATATGCAATAAAATTTTAAAATCAATCCAAAACTTCTTCTGGATATCCTCCATTTTTTTTCAGGTAGCTCTAAATGTTTTATAAACATGATCCTTATTCACATGACCACAAAGTGTGACCCAATTGGACTTTGTAGAATTTATAATAATTATGAATTTCTTAATACATAAATATATTCAAATAGTGACATCTATAAAATCTTCAATGGTACTCAGGCTACAAAGGGATCTGACACAATCTTTATTAAACACATGTATCTATATACATGTGTCCACCAACTATATCATATGCAAGTATGAAACACCATAATAACCCTTTGTCTAAGTCATAAATTGACTATGGGACCTGTAGTATTCCAATCCCATATAACCTACATATATGTTATATATTCTCTAAGTATAAACTGACTAGGTCGATGAATATATCACATGTCATTCATATTAAGTGGATGAGAAAATCATTTTCCCCTCACCCAAATAGATAAGGACATCATATGTTTAATCTAGGTATAGTCATATTCTTACTAAATCTATCATAATTGAGATCCAAAATTTCATACTCATCAAATAAGAGGATAAATCCCATCTTGGTTAAGCTTTGACCATTGACATGATCAACAACATACCCAACCACCCCTGATTAACTAAGTCTAAATCCTTGTGTAAGAAAGGTATCAAAGTATAAAGGTAATTATGTCAGGTATCTCACCAACCTCAGGTATCATGGGATCTAAATATGAACCATGAACCCTTGATATACCAAATACATAATGTATAACCGTTCTCATATTTCATGGATGATGCTCATGTGGGGACATCACATGACCTAAATCATGCCTCCACATATTAAAAAGGCTTCCAAAAAATAATGAGGGGATAACATTGTCATGTGGAATTGGTACATCGACACACTACCAGTGTATTCTCCTTGGGCATAGCCCAGTGAGGGTGAACCAAGTAGAAATTGCTATGTCTTGTGCATGCTTTAAGGTTTATTCATACTCTTCAATGGGAAGGAGAGAGAAGAGGGTTTTGTCTAATTAAAAAACAAGATCAAAAGGGGTAGTTGTTTTAATCTGTCATACCCTGATTCACCCCCTCTTAGGGTATCTAGCCTAGTGGAACTAATAGTTTCCTAACCTCATTCAATAACCTAGAATATATGCGAAGACTCAGGATAAGTGTCATCCAAACCCTCAACCCACTACCGAAAGGGACAAGGCATAGTCCTGTCTAAATCCCAACCCACTACATTATATCTTAAGATAGGGTCTATCATCTATGTCTCGCCTCACATCATGACCCATACTTCTCAGCCAAGGCAGTATATGACCCACACCTCCTCACTCAAGTAGAGGTATAATTCATTAACATGAGGAATACATCTCACCCACTACAATCCAACTAATACCATCTCACTCATGGAAGGGTTAGGCCTCAAGATCCCTCTCCTACACTAGGACCATCTCCTATCATAATCCCAAAGACACAAAATATATAAAACATCAAGAAAGGTATGAAAACCATCTTAAAAGATCACCAAATCATTACTAGGGAACTATTACCTTAAGACCTATCCCCACATATCAACTTCATCCCAACACCTATCTTGACTCTCTAAAATATTTATTCCATCTACCCATACCAACCCATCACTTTGATACTAAAATCCAATGTCATAATCCAACACACATAACATGCACCATCATGAAATAATTTACACACTATAAAATCAGAACCATGGAGTAAAAAAGCATATTAGATTTGAAAAATAGGGTATCAATCACATGAGGTCAAATAGACAAAAACTAGTTCAATGAAACCCTTTTAACTTCCTCTGAAATCCAATTTGAAATCATCTTTGAAAACCATTTCAAAAGGAATCACATGTCACCTTACCCATGCTAGGATTCTGGAAAAATATCATGAAAAAATCCTTCCAAAAAACCCAGTTTCATTTTGAAACAACATTTTTGTAATGGCCCAGACCTCTTAGGCCCATTCCTTTTTGAAAATATGGTGTTTGAGGTGTTCCGAGAGGTCAAGGTGACTTATCCCCAACACTTTGCAAATTTTTCCCTTTTAGTGAATAACAGCATCGGTGACCCTCAGTGAATAGTTCCAACATAGACAATTGAGAGCAGTGCATCGGTAACCTTCTGTGAATAGTGTTTCTTGAATGATGAGGTTCCAACGGTGAGGTTTTTGAATAGTGTTTCTATAATGGTGAGGTTCCAACGGTGAGGTTTCAACGATGACATTCATGAACAGTTTTTCCAAAATGGTGAGGTTCCAATGGTGAGGTTTCAATAGTGAGGTTCATGAATAGTGTTTCTAAAACGGTGAGGTTCCAATGGTGTGGTTTCAACGGTGAGGTTCATGAATAGTGTTTCCAGAACAGTGAGGTTCTAACGGTGAGGTTCCAACGGTGAGGTTCATTAATAGTGTTTCTAGAATGGTGAGGTTCCAATGGTGAGGTTCCAACAGTGAAGTTCATGAACAGTGTTTCTAGAACAATGACGTTCCAACGATGAGGTTTCAATAGTGAGGTTCATGAACAGTGTTTCCAGCTTCCTACAATTTCACCCCTTTGACGTTTTCTTTCACATAAAATGCATTTAAAGCTTCATTTTAAGGACTCTAGGGCTGATTAAAAAGCTATAAATCTTATATTAATTATTCCTATGGCTTGGGATGTTTTTACTTGTTCAAAATGCGTGGTTTAATGCAATATTATTTTAATGGGAAATTAAGCGTATCTTAAACCATCACTCTGTTAAATCTTCTAAAGGATGAGATATCTTCCTCCCTAATTCTTTCTCCTTGTTCTCAAGTGTGAGATGCTCGAACATCCCATTCCTTCTCATAGGATTTACACAATCAAACTTTCCTCCTCGGATTGGTTCCGCTCTGTTTTGATGCAACCAAGCTGTATCGATCAATCTTTGATATAAGGTTTGTTTTATCATCTTTCTTTTGGGGGTTATCTTCTACTATTTCTCATTTCCATAGTGTAGTATGTAATCTAAATGCTTCTAATGGAGTTTTCTTGGGTTTCGGTTGGTGCGGTCGTACCGTGGAATCCTCCTATGGATGCAGTTGTCGCGAGAGGAGGAACGTGACTCGTTGTGTGGATTGTGCTAGTATAAAGAACGACAAGAACTGTTTGAGATAGGGTATTTGTTTATTATCTCTTATTTTACGTGCAAATTTATTGTTATCATGTTTTATCCCACTGGATCACAATGGAATTGACCTAATAAATATTTGAACTGGATAAAAAAATTGACATCGGTCATATGTTATTGCCTATTTTTTTTCTAGATAGTGTGATATTAATTCTTTCTATGTTTATCATTTCTTTCTTGATGGAACTTGGTAAAGAACGTAAAACCGGAATTAATTGATAATGGTTTGGCTAAAGATAAAGAGTCATGTAAATGAATCTGGTTCTTCTTATTGTAATTTGATGTTAATCAAAATGGTTCAGTAAGAATTTTTAATTATTTGTGATCAATTACTGATTAGGTTTCCTGAATTTGGAACCTAAGAATAATAATTGGTTAATATATGATGGATTAAATAACTGGTTGATTGATAAAATATAACTCCTTGTAGGGTTCTGAGTTACCCTATTGTTTGTTAAAGGGCCAAGATCCCAATTGTTAAAATGTTTGTTTCCCTACTGCTTGTGTTGTGATGTGAGCCTGGATGGCTGTTTTGATATGTGGGGCGCATGGAGGCCTTTTGGTTGTGGCAGCAGATGATGCATAGAGTGGAGAGATGCATCGGTTTATGTATGTGGGTATCAGGGAGGACACCAGGGATGATGGAACGAGATGGATTTAATTATTGGATGTTTACTGATTATGATTGGTTGGTTATCTTCTTTACTTTTCCCCATTTGTCAAGGCAGCTGGTCTTGCTTACCCTTCTTCCGAAATAGGTGAAGGAATACATGGTATGCCACGTGCTTTCCATCTTTAGCTTCTCAATGGAGGATGGGTCTACTCTCTTACTATAGGAGGCAAAGACTCGATGGGTAGTACATCTACTCACCGTGTTGATCCCCCTTGTGTTTAGTAGCATATAATGTTTTTCTATAATGACTGGGAATATGGGAAAGTGATTCTTTGATGAATAATTGAATAAATGATGTTAACCCTTGGGGTTGGAGTTCCTGGATCATAATGATGAGGTTGTAATTTTAAAGGGATAGTTTACTTTGGGTGTGATGCTAATGAACCTTAATGTGGAACTGGTACTGGTTAATTAATGTTTAAAGAATTAATTAACGTAAAGTGCAAATGATAAAAAGGGAATGAAATAATGTATTAAAGCTCATTAAATGGTTGTGTGCTTATAGGATACCTAGTCTTAGAAGTAGCAGCTAGAGTTCGAGAGATGTTAGCTGTAGTTGAGTCTAAGACTAGGTTATGCCCATAATGTGGTTGTGAGATATAGTATATCCTATAATTTTTTTCTATATGCTACTCTACCCTATCATTAAGGTAAACTAACACCCTATGGATTTTAAACCCTCAGGGGGTGTTTTCCCCAATATTCCGGTGGGAGGATGAATGACTGACTACCCCCTTTGTCCCCACTCTCTTCTCTTGGTAGTTACTTGTGCTGGTAGGCATAGTGGTTAGTTTTCCCCATATATGTGTGTAAAGGGCTGTAGTGGCTTGTGGTTATTCACACACATATATTTGGGATATAGTTTCCTATGGACTAATATTTGGGTAACGTGTATAGGCTTTGATGTCTTGAGGATCCTTACTCGGTGTATTGGCTGTAATGGCTTGAGGTATAATACCTGATGTATGATACATGTTATACAGGCTATGGTGGCTCCTAAAAACTACCTGGTTACTTTTCTTACATGGACGTGGTGGTTTTGTTTCTTGAGGTTCATGTTGTGGTGCTTCGTCCAAGAGTTTATGGGCAAGCCTTTTTGGAGAAAGATGCTTAGGACATGCGACATTGGGGAAAAACGACAAACTAGTGGGGAAGTAGTAGCGGGGTAACTTTGATATTCGTTATTATATTATATACTCTTGTATGAGTTACTTGGTGAGAGTATCCATGGTGAGGTTGGGAACTTAGTATCACTGTTTAGGTGATGAGTTAGTTTCACTTGTTGTTCACTATGCTTTAGCATGCTTCCTTTACTTTTGCACAAGAGGCTTTGGGGAGGATCCTACTGAGTATACTGTTATACTCACCCTATGTATTTAGAAACTATTTTTCATGTCACTTGGATCAGGTTGGATATCAAGCTGGTTTCTACTATCTTAGGGTTTCAGGAGCTGTTTGGGCTTATGGTTGTTGCCGTTTTTACTTTCTTTTGGGTACTTTCAGTTTTCCCCTTCCAGTTGTAGTAGTTTTTCATGACATTACATATGTTCACTTTTGCTTATTTTATATTTCAATTATGAGTTGGAGTTGGTTGGTGTCTATCTTATCTCTCTCGTCCACATGTGTTCTTTTATAGGGTAATGCCTCCCATTTGTGTGTTTACTATACCCTCGGTGCTAGTCGCCAACCCAGGGCCAACTGGAGGCGGGACTCGGGGGTCATTATCTCCCTTCTCACATTGTCGGCCCAGGAGGGGTACACCCTGTGGGGAGGGGGTCATGACAATTTTAAAACCCATTTCTCAAATCACCCATTTTCCCTTGAATTTTACATTTAATCCCACTCCCTTTTTAAAACACATTTTTAAAAAGGAAATACATTTATATTTGAAATCTAACTCACACCACCAAGTAAACCATAAGAAGGGACACTAAAATTGTTCGAACAAGGAACCATCATCAAACTATTTAGCAATTTATGTGGTCCATATTTACTATTAGAACAAAAATATCCCATCCCAATCTATGTTAGGATAACACAAGTCATAAAACATGCAGAAAAGTTATACTAATGCACACACATGAACATAAAATACCAAATGATAAAATGACTTAGCAAAGTCAAGAATACCTACCTCAATCAAAGATCCATAAATCCATATCGACTAGTACCAACCTCCTCTAAGTCCATGAACACCTATCTCATCCATAAAAACCAAAAAATTAATAAACTAATCATTTAAAATTAAATTCCTAAATTGGCATAATCGATACCAAACTCATTGGGAAACCTAACGACACCAAAACCTTAAGTAAAATGATGTATTAAACCCTTAATACACACCTGAACCTAGTCTATACAAAATCCAAAAATTAGACACTTGAATTGTTGATCAATTTAACCTAGAATTGTAGAAAACCATAAATAAATCCATTGGAAAACATACCTTAAGTTGAATGAAAAACAACGACTTGAATACGTCCTTAAAAGACCTCCTATATGATCCACACATAAAATCCCCATCAAGTGGGGAAATTTCACCATGATTAGATGAAATATAAATATTGAAATCTTAGGTAGTAAACTAAAAATAAGATAAAATAAAGGGGGAGAACTAGGGAGAAGAGAGGAGAGACTTTACCTCAAATTGTTGTGATGAAATTCTCTCGAATAACCTAGATAAAAGGGTTACCATGGTGGAAGAAATGGGTAAGGGGTTTGGCCTCCCCCTTTGCTTGTGTTTTTTTGGGGGAATTAATCATGATAGGTTTCAAAATTAAAAAAATCCTTGAACCCTTTAAAAAAAGATCCTATAACTTGATCATGGAATGACCAACCCTGGTAGAAAATCCTACCTCTACCTTGAAAATGTCATGGTGTAACCCATATGACCATGGTGAAACTAAATATTGTTAGAGTTTTTTAGCATCTTGGTCACACTAACATTATCTTGATGCCAACCCAATCACCCAAGGTACTCACCTGGAATTATCTCACATCCAGAAATAACTCTTAGAAATGTTTAAACACCCAAAAACCATTTTTGAGTCCCAATTCTTTGAATGAACCATGATTTAGCTAAAAAATTTCAAAATTCCTCTCAAACTAATGAATCTTAAAATTTATGTGTCATTAAAACCCCCCACCATAACGCTCTCATCTTTGATAAGTATTGGTAGTCCCCAAACATTGAACCCTAACCTACCTTGTAAATCAATTCACTAACATCAGCCTGCATTCCATCTCCAAACACCCAACACACTTCCACTATGAAAATCAAAACACTAAGCCCAGAAACATTCAATTTTCTCCCAAAATACCTAGTCTGATCCTCAATCCATGTTAATCACATTTTGAACGGTGCTCTCAACACACTTTATACCTCACTACATATTATTCTATGTAATAGTACTAGTTAGTCATTCTCTAATTGATTTTCTTTAAAAGTGATCAGTCTTAGTCACCAATGAATCACGATATTATATACCACCCAATCACAATTATTTAACACCCAGAATAATTACTAAAACATCTAAACAGCCACACCAATGTTTTAACCTAACTCTCAGAGTAATTCCATGGTTAAATCCTGAATTGACCCATCCAACCATCACACTTTTCTCACAAGAACATATTCAACCTGATCTTAATCACCCTTGGATCACACTACCACCATCTTGAGTCCATTTAAAACATAAAGAATCTATCCAACACCACACCCAAATTCTTTAACTAGTTCCATATACTCACTAATATCTCTCTTACATCTCAATCATTGACTAACTGGTTCCACCCACGATCCTTATAACATGAGGTTCATACACCTGTGACCGATTTGAGGCTCCCCAATATAAGAGTATCCTTATAATCACCTCACTAACCACAAAACTCTTGATCTATTATTCCCAAATACTATCCATTACCACATGTAGTGACTGGATGTGACTACCTTGATCATACTTGAGTACCAACCAACAACACCAAGAACCCAACACCAAGATAGTTCCCAACCATACATATTGATCCTAAAACACTGAATTTTAAACACCTAATTAATCTCAAGGATAATGGTTCTCTCCACTATAAGACTCTTCTACCAATGATTGGTTTTTCCTAATGGTTTTCTTCACAATAGGAATCACCTATAAAAAACACAATTCTACTGGTCTCAACCACAGAACCGTCAAAAAATACATTCATACACTCAATACTAAAATAAACAATTCATCTCATAATCCCACCATAACTAGATATCCCAAAATATCCATGAAATAACCACCAAATAGATAACCCAAACACCTAGGGTCATCCCTGATCACCAATTGAAAACGAAGCAATCCCAGTCTATGCAATAACTTGCTACTATTTTCCACCAGAAAAAACTATCCAAACACACCCACCAATCTCAATAAATGTTTTTAAAACAACATGAAAAAAAGAACACATAATTCAAGAATTTGGGTCACTCTCATCCAGAACAAAAAATCCAAGTAAACAGAATTTACGCAAGTGTCGGTCACTTAATTTTTAAACTAATACAAATTTTTTACACATGATAAAACTTAAACAAGTTTTTTAAACACCCGTTAGCATCCATGGATTTTCAATAAAACCTAAAATCAGTAAACCCCCAACCCAATTGGTCTCTTTCCTAAAAACCAATCATATTTTCAAATCTATTTTGAAACTCAATTTTAAAACTCAATTTCCTTAGATTTTATAAATCCTAAAAATCCCAGTCTTTTCAAAATCACTAGATCCCCGATCCATTTCAAGTAAAACCAAATTATAAAACCATTTATATATGCCTCATCCCACCATATGATTTTTCCTTTTAAAACTAGTTTTTTTTATATTTAAAATTGAATTTTTCCTTAAAAACCAACCATCTGAAAAATAGATTTTCCTATGAAATCCAAATAAGTAAAATTATAAGCAACATAAAAACATCTCAAATATATATTAATTGAATAACCCCTTATAATTTAATAAAAAATATTAATTATATTATAATTTTATTTAATTAATAGTGGATTATAGTGATTCAATATGTTAAAAAACACTACTCATAGTAATGCATGTCCTTTCCTAAGAATGACACTATCATGATGCATCAACAACTCAATAACCCCAAACTGAGCTCTATGGATCATCCCTAGTCTCATCCATTCTATATATGAATTATTGGCATGATCAAACACCTAACTCATCTTAGAGTTCCTAGTCCAGAAACTGTACATCCCCTGAAAACTTGAATTTCAAATGATGTCATGTCATCTAGGCATGTAGTGGGTCTACCTATCAAGTCTCGACATCTTAACCATACCTCTAATAACACTATACTATCCTAAAATATTATAAGATACCATTTTTAGTACCCTTACCCAAATCACTTGAACCAAACCCATGAATAGACTTTATATAACCTCAAGAAGGTCACCCCATACACCAAAGTCCATCAACTAGAAACAAGGGACTAACATAGTCCTGAGGAGACTATTCCCTCTAAAACTAGGCCTAGGGGTCATTCCTAAATCTACTAAAAATTTTGCATGAATTTTTTATATAAAATAATTCCTAAGACCCTATATATTTTTTTAGTGGAGAACTCAAGAGGGGGGGGGGGGATGAACTGAGATTCCAATTAAAATTTGTGTTTAAAAACATTTAAAAACTTAAATCTAGAAATTTTATAAAATAAATAGTTAATCAAAACTTTAGATATATATAATTTTTTTCAAATAAATTCTCAAAATTGGGATCAAGGCCCATTTAAAATAAATTTAAAATAAAACATTAACTTTTTAAACTAAGTTACATAATAAAACAATTTATATAAAAAATTAAGATTAAATATCAATGTAAGGTTCTGTAAATAAGGTTTAAAAATAGATAATGATATGTTTTGAAAAAAGAATATAGAAAAATAAATAAACACCCAATGAAAATAAATAGGGGGTTCAGTCTCAAGCTAAGTCTTAATCCCATCCACTTGGAAATCACCCCTAACAAGAAGTTTATTATTAAATAAACTGATCCAAAACTATGATTTTATTTTATTCACACAAAGTCACAAGGTTGTCTAGACATAGATCCACTTATATAGTTCTATATGGGAAAAAATGAAATAAAAAACTTTACATAAGAAGTCTAGGAAAATAATCCTCTTCTATAGTTCTTATTGGGATCATAGATAAGTAAGAGAGAGGGAGAGAATATCTTGCACTCTCCAGTTTATCTCAGGATATTGTGATTAATAATTATAAATAAAATACACATAGATAACTCAAAAGTAAGTAAAATAGAGTAAGAGAAAGATGAGAAACTGATGTAATAGAGTATGTTGATCTATTATTCTAATGGTAGTTCTTCTATTCTAATTATTATTTCTTGACTTGTAAAAGATATTATAAGAAGTTTTAATGTTATTTTATGTATCAATTAAGTTCATGAACAACACTGCTGACACTCAAAACATAGTAATTGTTCTTCTTTTTTGTTCAAGAAAAATTCATATGTCTCTATGATCATGTGAATATATACATAACTTATTTTACTCCATTTATATTTGATATTTGAAAATTATTTCTCTAAAAACTATCCATTTAGAAATCATCAATAAGATCATCATATTTTAGCATAAAAATCCGGAACATTAAATGCTTCTGAAAGTATAACGACCCATACTTTACATAAATGATTATTAATTCAAAATTGAAGCATACTTATTACAACATATAAAAAAACCATGAAAGGACCGTATAGGTATAATGTCTTTAGAAACTGGGAAACATAAACAACTGGTTCATAAAGCATCTACATTGCCTCCCATTTATTTCATCATATCTAGAGTCCCTTTTGGAATATCCTACTTAATAACCTTCTTCCTGACCTAGGGAAAGAAAACATACAAAAGGGTGAGCTCAAATGCTCAGTAAGGGTAAACAAAAGAAATATCAATCACATTATATTCATAAGAACATAACATTTTGGAAATCTTAACCTGCAAAAGAGATCATAATTTCATAACATGGGATAAATCATAGTAGTGAAATGTAATCCCAATAATCATAACTTAAAACATGAAACTTTGTGGAATACACACATAATCACAGAGAATCATTTCTTATTAGTAAAGACTCATTGCCAAGACTATCTTAGTGGACAAAGTCCATTTCTAAAACGAGTTCATTCCTCGTTTCAATCATATTTCACTGAACCGGTTTAACCTACCATTCCATCCATGTCTATCTCATGAGATATAAAATCTTTACCCAATGAATTGGAGGGAGATATAGGTCCCACCCATCTCATAATGATACCATTCTTATGTGTGCCATAAAATCAAAAAAAAAATCATACATCATTGCATAACCCATGTAATAAAAATGGGATTCTTAAACATCGTGATATCATAAAACAATTAATATAAGATAAAGGAATTCATAAAAATAATTCCATCACAACATAATCAAATCAATGTAATAATAGGGATAGAAACAGAACCCTATATTATCTTAGATGGAAAATAATTTTGATAAAACACTTGAACTCCATTCTTGAGGAAAATATCCTTTCTACTTCAAAAACATTTTTTCTTTCTTAACATGTCATACAATTTTAAACTAAAAGAAGTTGATTAAAAATAAACTTGAAAACTTTTAAATTAAGCTTCTTGGAAATAATGTTTTAAAAATCCATTCATTCTGTATAAGTTAAAAAAACATTCTTCTCGTACTTTTGTTGGAAAATTCAAAAAGTACCTCGTACGAAAAACGACAAAAGATTCATTTCATATCTTTTAATAAAAACTCACCGAAGGGTAAAATTGGATATAAACTATTTTAGAAGGATATAAATATTACATATTGAGTAAAAATGGATGTGGATGATAAAATACACCCCAGTAAATTCCAAAGTATAAACAATCTCGGATAAAAATGAGATTGTGATATTTCCCTTATCTTAGGTCTGATTTGATTCGTAAGTGTCCGAAACTCCTGTATAATGATTTAAATAATGTAATTGACTTATTCCAGAATCATAATCATTGTTATGATATCATATATGGTCATATTCTTAGCTTCTTATTAGTAATATTTCATTGTTACTTGTTATTCTGGTGTTTATTGATTTTTGTTCTTATGCGTGTTTTGTCGAATAAATTCTTTTTATTATTTTAGGTTATAGATAACTCATTTCCAGAATGGTATTAGTGTAATATATATCATATTTATTCATTCAATTCATTTATATAATCATTATGCAATGAATATCATGTAGAACGAGTCGCATCACATCGTGGAGACGGTAGGCCGTACGTACGCACGAGCGATGATATCATTCCCATGATTGTGGAATTGTATTGGAGTGTATGTATACTATTTCAGAATCAATATCACTTTACAACAATCATATATAGTTATTATTTACACCTTTATACCCGTCCAAGTAAGGTGGTGGTGGAAAATAGATTACACCACGGTGTGGAGACGATATTCCGTACGTACGCACGCGCGGTGATTTCGTTTTCCGTAGGATGGATAGATGGTGAAATAGGGTTGTTTCATACTTATAATAACATATAAGTATATGAGTGATACTTATGTTATTACTTAATAATGAAACAACTAAAGAAGAAGAAGTGGAAGACGAAATAAAGTTGAAAGAATTGGTAACGGACATTACCTCTTCTTTGAAGCGCCTCTTTGAGACCTCCTTTTAGGGCACTAAAATTGGTCTTTGAAGAAGACCAGGACATATAGGATGTTTCTAGGAAAGTTTAGAGGAGAAATTGGCAGGGTTTGGCCGATCTTGAAGGCTCAAAGTGGTGTGAGGAAGAGGGGGAGGAGGTGCCCTTTTATAAGGGAGGAGAGGGGCACCTTTGAAAAAACTAAAAATATTATTTTATTATAAAGTCATATTCGGTTTTAAATAGCTCAAAATTGATTTATTTCAAAGATAAGGTGGGTATGGGTCTAAATAATCTCATCCAATAGAATTTATACAAGTTTAGGTTCCTATTTTAACCTTATCATTTAGATTTAACTTTAAGTTAAATAATTTTACTTTTACTGTGTCTTCTTGTTTTCTTACACTATAAGGTTAATAAACTTACTATAACAAGAGAAAATAAAACAAAGTTGTTTATTATTAATATATATAACCTTATCTAAGTCATTTGGCCGAACATTATATTTTTAGGAATAAAATAACAATTAATAATATAATATTTTTTAAAAAACTATTTTATGTCAATTTTGATACTATTTGGTAATTGATTTTTGTGAAAATCATAAAAGAAATATTAGTTCAAAAAAAGTGAATTAAATCAATAATAAAATGTCATATTAACATATAAAATTATTTTAATTCATAAAAAGTCTCAAATTACATTTATTTGGGTATTTATAACATCAATTATGTCAATATATTATTAATAAAATAATTACTGCATCATCATTGTGTCATAAATAAATTAAATTATTTAATGTATAAAAATTACAAATAAAATATCATTATGTATGAAATATTTTTATATTTCTAATTAATATTTATAGTCGAATTTATCTTATGTATAACCCTATATTAAAAATGATTTACTTATTAAACTTTGATTTTAACTATTTTAACCCTTCTTTAAATAAATTAATAATAAATGTCCTAATATAATCCAAGTGGGCCTAAATGGTAATATTTTATTCCTAAGGTTGTTTTTGGTCGAATTACACTTATCCAATAGAATTAGGACATGTTTTAGGGTAATAATAATATCATTTTTACCCTTAATTACCCAATTTACTTTTAACTGTGGTAAAAAAAAGTAAAAAGTTACTGCTCACCAAAAATTATTTTCATCTCATTGAACCACATTTTACTTACTGACATCAACCGTGTCTCTCAGATTTTTGAAATTCCACTCACAAAAGTGGTAAAATTAAGTTTTATGTAAATTTGCAAATTCTCCTAGGAGGTGGGTAAAAGACGGTCAAAAGTTCAATAAAATTTTTATATATCTAAAATTATTATAAAATGACTCCAATGAATTTCATTGAACTTATATAGGTATTATGTATCAATTTTGACCTAAAATAAATTTAAATAAAATAAATAATTATTTAAATAAATAGTTGGTTTTTAAATAGTAACCGAGTGTTTTCACTATTCATCAAAAATTGAAAGTTTTCAGAAAAATACCAAAATTTCACCCTAGGATAATTTCGATATTCTGAATCCAAAAATGAAGTCCATTTTTAAAAATAAAATTTATAAAATTTCAAAAATTGGTTATTACTATTCATAACGGCTAGTTTTAATAATATTTTAATAGCATATCGTTGTTTAGTGAAACTCGATATTGCGTACGATGCAAGCGATCGAGGAAGGCCGCGTTTGCATGTAAAGCAAGCCAAGCCAGTGTTGTGTGTAGTGAAAGATTCCTTTTATGATTTATATAACATAAAAACAAAATATTTCTTATAAAAGTCTCGGGTGTTATATTCTACCCCCCTTAAAATGAATTTCTCCCTCGAAATTCGTCACTTGTAACAAATAGATGAGGATAACTCTCCTTTATCATATCCTCAATCTCCCATGTAGCTTCTTCTAATTGATGCTTCCTCCATAAAACTTTCACCAAGAGAGTGGTCTCGTTCCATAGGACTTTTGCACTACGATCGAGAATCTCTATCGGTTGTTCTTCATAAGAAAGATCTTACTCCAGCGGTACAACTTCTGAGCTGAGTACATGTGAAGGATCAGGTATGTACTTTCTCAGGAGAGATACATGGAACACATCGTGAACTTGAGAGAGATTCGGTGGAAGCACCAATCGATAAGCTACCTTCCCAACACGATCCAGTATTTTGAAAGGACCGATATACCTGGGGCTCAACTTTCCCATCTTCCCAAATCTCATTACTCTCTTCCAAGGAGATATTCATAAGAACACTTTATCACCCACTTCAAACTCTAAGTCTTTTATTTGGTTGTCAGCATAAATTTTTTGTCGACTCTGAGCTGCTCTTATGTGTTGTTGAATAGATCTGACCTTTTCTGCCATCTCATCAACAAGATCAGGTCCTAATAGCTTTCTTTCGCCAACTTCATCCCAGCAAGTTGGAGTCCTGCGTTTCTTTCCATAGAGAGATTCATAAGGAGACATCTGAATACTAGAGTGAAAGCTATTATTATAAGAAAATTCCACCAAAGGTAGGTGTTTATCCCAACCACCTTTGAAATCCATAGAGCAAGCTCTCAACATATCTTCTAGAGTTTGAATCATCCTCTTAGACTGACCGTCTGTCTGAGGATGATAAGCAGTGCTGAAACTCAACTCTGTATTCAGAGTATGCTGAAGACTTCGCCAGAACTTTGAGGTAAACCTCGGATCCTGATCAGATATAATAGAAAGTGGTACTCCATGCAATCTTACCACTTACTTTACATATATCCTGGCAAGCTGATCCAGAGAGAAATCATCTCTAATAGAAATGAAGTGTGCAGACTTTGTAAGATGATCAACTATGACCCATATAGCATTATTGCCTTTGGATATTTTAGGAAGTCCTATGACAAAGTCCATAGTGATGTTTTCCCATTTCCATTCGTGTATGGGTATTGGTTGTAACATCCCCTTAGACTTCTGTCTCTCAGCTTTAACTTGCTGACAAACCAAGCATCGAGAGACATATTCAGCAACATCTCTTTTCATACCATCCCACCAGAAGTACTCTTTTAGGTACCTATACATCTTCATACTTTTAGGATGAATAGAGAATGAAGAACTATGAGCCTCATCCAGCAGCTCCTTCTTTAATTTGGGGATGGGAGGAACACAAACCCGATTCCTGAACTTTATTATCCAATCACAATCAAGGTTGAATTCAGGAACATTTCTCACATTCTTTTGTAACTCTACATCTTCTTTCTATGCCTCTCTAATCTTCACATGTATAGATGGTTGAACATTCATTTGATAAAGATAAGATTTTACCCTTCCATTATAATTCCAAGATACATCCTTTTTAAATCCATAAATATTGGATCTTTTTTGATCCTGATCATGGATAAACTAGCATGGTCTTGTCAACTTAATGCATCTTCCACATTGTTTGCTTTCCTAGGGTGGTAATGAATTGAGCAGTTGTAATCCTTAATCAGCTCCAACCATCTTCTTTGGTGCATATTCAGCTCCTTTTGTGTGAAAATATACTTTAAACTTTTATAATTAGTATAAATATCACACCTTTCTCCATAAAGATAATGCCTCCAAATCTTTAATGAAAAGATCACCGCAGATAACTCCAAATAATGAGTTGGGTAATTTTTCTCATGTATTTTCAAATGTCGTGGGGCATAAGCTATCACCATATCATTTTGCATAAGAACACACCCCAATACCTTCTTGGATGCATCACTATAGATCACAAACATTTCTCCACTACAAGGAAGTGTGAGCACAGGTGCACTAGATTACCTTCTTTTCAACTCCTTGAAATTCTCTTCACATTCCTCCGTCCAAACAAACTTAACTCCTTTTCAAGTCAACTTGGTGAGTGGATTAGATAATCGTGAGAAATATTTCACAAAACGTCGATAATATCCAGCCAAACCAAGAAAACTTCGGATCTCAGTTACTGTTGTTGGTCTCTACCTTCTTTTGATAACCTCTGTTTTTGCTGGATCCACAGATATCCCCTCTTTTAATATTATGTGACCAAAAAATGAAACTTTTTGAAGCCAAAATTCACACTTGGTAAATTTTGCATAAAGATTCTCCTTTCTCAGGGTCTTCAATATAATTCTCAAGTGATCTTTATGTTCTTCCTTTCTCTTTGAATAGACAAGAATATCATCTATAAAGACTACCACAAACTGATCAAGATAGTCTCTAAAGACTCTATTCATTAGATCCATGAAGATAGAAGGGGAATTAGTAAGACCAAATGGCATCACTATAAATTCATAGTGTCCATAACTTGTACAGAAAGCTGTCTTTGGTATATCCTACCTTTTGACCCGTAATTGATGATACCCTGAACAAAGATCAATCTTGGAAAAGTATTAAGCTCCGCGTAGTTGGTCAAATAAGTCATCAATGCGTGGGAGAGGATATTTTTCTTGATAGTGATCTTGTTAAGTTCTCGATAATCAATGCAGAGTCTCATTGATCCATATTTCTTCTTAACAAACAGAACAGGTTCTCCCCAAGGTGACTCACTAGGGCATAGGAATCCCTTATCAAGATTCTCTTGGAGTTGCTTCTTCAATTCCTACAACTCAATTGGGGCCATTCTATAAGGTGTCTTTGAAATAGGCAAAGAGCCCGGTACGAGTTCTATTGAAAACTCAACTTCATGATTTGGTGGAAGACCCGGTAATTCCTCCGGAAAGACGTCGTCAAACTCCCGTACAATGAGAATATTCTTAATCACGAGTTTCTCACCAACCATTTGAGATAAATAACTTTCATTTAGTGGAATCAAGACCCATAAGATGGAAGAAATTTCCACTGGAAGGTTATGTTCATCCTTTCATCGATAGACGATCATAGATTGATCTGGAATATGAAATGTGACTTCCCTTCTTTGGCAATTGATATGAGATCCATATAAAGAAATCCAATCCATGCCAAGAATCACATCAAATTCCACTATAGGAAGGATCACAAGATTTGCAGGAAGCACTTTCCCACAAACTTCAATCAGAGAAGATTTATAAACTTTTGATGCGACTGTTGTGCCATTAGGGGTTGTCACAGCTAACTCAACATCTAATTGTTGAGGTAATATAGTGATACCCTTAGAAAATTATTAAGAAATAAAAGAGTGGGTGGATCCAGAATCAAATAAAACATTTTCTACTTTAGAGTGGATGGTAAGTGTACCTTTCACCACTTCGTTATCGTACTCCACATCGCTGATAGAAATTGCATGTGACTTTCCTTTGTCTTTAGCCTTAAGAGTTTATTGACATCGATCATCATCAACAACCCTTGGATTAGGTCATTGATTGGAATAATTCCCCATTTCCTTGCACTTGTAACATTGAAGTGTAGGAGGTGCACTCTGTGTAGCCTTTTCTTTGTTCACATCACTAGACATCTTCTTCCCATCATTGAGGCATTCAAATGCCCGATGAACTTCCTTTCCACATTTGAAACATTTACTTGTCCCTTTAAGACAACTCCCTCCATGTTTCTTTCCACACTTTGAGAATAAGGGAAAACTCATCTTCTTTTCAGTGTTCTCTTTATATTTTCCTTTGAATTCCATTTTATTCTTCTTATCAAACCCATATGACTGATGGGTTAATCCAATATCCATCTCAACTTTGAGAGCACATTGAACTATTTCCTCGTAGATATTGAAGTCCCTTATGGCTAACACCCTTCAAAGACTTGGTTTTAAGCCACTAAAGAATCGATCGATCTTACTCTTAGGTTGGATAATAATACCATAAGCATACCTTGCAAGTCTTGTAAAATTTGATTCATAGGTACCAACAGATTCATCATCCTTTTGCTTTAGTTCAATAAACTCCTTCTCCATCTTCGTTCGGAGAATACGAGGGAAGTACTTATTGAAAAATAAGTTCTTGAACTCATCCCATTCCATGGACTCAATTTCATCTCTTGGCCTCGTATTCTTGATAAGATTGCACCATTGATCAGCATCACCTTCCAAATGATAAACTACTAGGATGAATTTATCATTTTCAGAACATTGAAGAACTGAAAATATCTTTTCAGTAGTACTAATCCATTGTTCAGCAACTAATGGATCAATAGACCCACTGAATGAAGTTGGAAGCTGCCTCATAAAGGATTCAACAGAATGTTTCTCCTTCCTTTTCTCGTTTGGAAGTACTACATGATTCATAGCTTGATAAAGTTGTGTGAGCATGGCTATAAGATTTTTCATTCCATCTCCCATAACGTTTGGTTGCTCAGGAGGATAATAATTGCATTGCCCGTCGCATTCCGCATTAACACAGTTCCTTCGGGTTCTAGCCATTGACTAAAACCAAGAAGAATAGTGTGAGAAACACTAATTATAATAGGAAAACCAAATAATCAAGAATAAAATTTCACACTTAAGGTCTTATAATAGGTTTTTCATGGACATTTTTAAACACTAATATTGTGTTCTATGCTTAGACTTATCCTTATGATTCTTACTAAGGCTTTCACATCCTAGTTTCCAAAGGTTGACTATACCTTTCCTCTGATACCAACTATAACGACCCATAATTTACATACATGGTTATTACTTCAAAATTGAAGAATACTTATTACAACATATAACAAAACCATGAAAGGACCGTATAGGTATAGTGTCTTTAGAAACTGGGAAACATAAACAACTGGTTCATAAAGCATCTACATTGCCTCCCATTTATTTCATCATATCTAGAGTCCCTTTTGGCATATCCTACTTAATAACCTTCTTCCTGACCTGGGGAAATAAAACATACAAAAGGGTGAGCTCAAATGCTCAGTAAGGGCAAATAAAATAAATATAAATCACATCATATTAATAAGAACATAACATTTTGGAAATCTTAACCTGCAAAAGAGATCATAATTTCATAACATGGGATAAATCATAGTAGTGAAATGTAATCCCAATAATCATAACTTAAAACATGAAACTTTGTGGCATACACAAATAATCATAGAGAATCATTTCTTATTAGTCAAGACTCATTTCCAAGACTATCTTAGTGGATAAAGTCCATTTCTGAACCGAGTTCATTCCTCGTTTCAGTCCTGTTTCACTGAACCAGTTTAACCTGTCGTTCCAGCCATGTCTATCTCATGAGATATAAAATCTTTACCCAATTCATTGTAGGGAGATATAGGTCCCACCCATCTCATAATGATACCATTCTTATGTGTGCCACAAAATCAAAAAAAATCATACATCATTGCATAACCCATGTAATAAAAATGGGATTCTTAAACATCGTGATATCATAAAACAATTCATATAAGATAAAGGAATTCATAAAAATAATTCCGTCACAACATAATAAAATCAATGTAATAATAGGGATAGAAACAGAACCCTATATTATCTTAGATGGAAAATAATTTTGATAAAACACTTGAACTCCATTCTCGAGGAAAATATCCGTTCTACTTCAAAAACATTTTTCCTTTCTTAACATGTTATACAATTTTAAACTAAAAGAAGTTGATTAAAAATAAACTTGAAAAATTTTAAAGGAAGCTTCTTTTAAATAATGTTTTAAAAATCCATTCATTCCGTATAAGTTAAAAAAACATTCTTCTCGTACTTTTCTCGGAAAAGTCAAAAAGTACCTCGTACGAAAAACGACAAAAGATTCCTTTCATATCTTTTACTAAAAACTCAACGAAGGGTAAAATTGGATATAAAATATTGTAGAAGGATATAAATATTACATATTGAGGAAACATGGATGTGGATGATAAAATACACCCCAGTAAATTCCAAAGTATAAACAATCTTGGAAAAAAAATAAGATTGTGATATTTCCCTTACCTTAGGTCCGATTTGCTTCGTAAGTGTCCGAAAATCCTCTATAATGATTTAAATAATGTCACTGACTTATTCCAGAATCATACTCATTGTTATGATATCATATATGGTCATATTCTTAGCTTCTTATTAGTAATATTTCATTGTTACTTGTTATTCGGGTGTTTATTGCTTTTTGTTCTTATGCGTGTTTTGTCAAATAAATTTTTATTATTCTTTTAGGTTATAAATAAATAATTTTTATAATGGTATTAGTGTAATATATATCATATTTATTCATTCAATTCATTTATATAATCATTATGCAATGAAGATCATGTATAACGAGTCGCATCACATCGTGGAGACAGTAGGCCATACGTACGCACGAGCGATGATATCGTTCCCATGATCGTGGAATTGTATTGGAGTGTATTTATACTATTTCAGAATAAATATAATTTTACAATAATCATATATAGTTATTATTTACACCATTATACCCATCCAATTAAGGTGGTGGTGGAAAATAGATTACACCACGGCGTGGAGACGGTATTCCGTACGTACGCACGCGCAGTGATTTAGTTTTCCGTAGGATAGATAGATGGTGAAATAGGGTTGTTTCATACTTATAATAACATATCAGTATATGAGTGATACTGATTTTGTTACTTCATAATGAAAAAACTAAAGAAGAAGAAGTGGAAGAAGAAATAAAGTTGAAAGAATCGGTAACAGACATTACCTCTTCTTTGAAGCGCCTCTTTGAGACCTCCTTTTAGGGCACTAAAATTTGTCTTTGAAGAAGACAATGAACTATAGGATGTTTCTAGGGAAGTGGATAGGAGAAATTGGCAGGGTTTTTCTGATCTTGAAGTCTCAAAGTGGTCTTAGGAAGAGGGGGAGGAGGTGCCCTTTTATAAGGGAGGAGAGGGGCACTTTTGGAAAAACTAAAAATATTATTTTATTATAAAGTCATATTTTCTTTTAAGTAGCTCAAAATTGATTTATTTTGAATCTAAGGTGGGGATGGGTATAAATACTCTCATCCAATAGAATTTAGACAAGTTTAGGTTCCTATTTCAATCTTATCATTTAGATTTAACTTTAAGTTAAATAATTTTACTTTTACCGTGTCTTCTTGTTTTCTTACACTATAAGGTTAATAAACTTACTATAACAAGCCAAAAGAACCCCAATTTGTTTATTATTAATATATATAACCTTATCTAAGTTATTTGGCTGAGCCTTAGATTTTTAAGAATAAAATAAAAATTAATAATATAATATTTGTTTTAAAAACTATTTTATGTCAATTTTGATACTATTTGGTAATTGATTGTTGTGAAAATCATAACAGAAATATTAGTTCCAAAAAAGTGAATTAAATCAATAATAACATGTCATATTAACATATAAAATTATTTGAATTCATAAAAAGTCTCAAATTACATTTAGTTGGGTATTTATAACATCAATTATGTCGATATTTCATTAATAAAATAATTACTGCATCATCATTGTGTCATAAATAAATTAAATTATTTAATGTATAAAAATTAAAAATAAAATATCATTATGTAGGAAATATTTTTATCTTTCTAATGAATATTTATAGTCAAATTTATCGTATGTATAACCCTATATTAAAAATGATTTACTTATTAAACTTTGATTTTAACTATTTTAACACTTCTTTAAATAAATTAATAATAAATGTCCTAATCTAATCCAAGTGGGTATAAATGGTCATATTTTATTCCTAAGGTTGTTTTTGGTCGAATTAAATTTATCCAATAGAATTATGACATGTGTTAGGGTAATAATAATATCATTTTTACCCTTAATTACCCTATTTACTTTTAACTGTGGTAAAAAAAAAAGTTACTATTCACCAAAAATTATTTTCATCTCATTGAACCACATTTTAATTACTGACATCAACCGTGTCTCTCAGATTTTTTAAATTCCACTCACAGAAGTGGTAAAATTAAGTTTTATGTAAATTTTCAAATTCTCCTAGGAGGTGGGTAAAAGACAGTCAAAAGTTCAATAAAATTTTTATATATCTAAAATTATTATCAAATGACTCCAATGAATTTCAATGAACTTATATAGTTATTATGTATCAATTTTGACCTAAAATAAATTTAAATAAAATAAATAATTATTTAAATAAAAAGTCGGTTTTTAAATAGTAACCCAGTGTTTTCACTATTCATCAAAAATTGAAAGTTTTCAGAAAAATACCAAATTTCACCCTAGGATAATTTCGATATTCCAAATCCTAAAATGAAGTCCATTTTGAAAAATAAAATTTATAAAATTTCAAAAAGTGGTTATTACTATTCATAACGGCTAGTTTTAATAATATTTTAATAGCATATCGTTGTTTAGTGAAACTTGGTATTGCGTACGACACAAGCTATCGAGGAAGGCCAAGTTTGCGTGTAAAGCAAGCCAAGCCAGTATTGTGTGTAGTGAAAGATTCCTTTGATGATTTATATAACATAAAAACAAAATATTTCTTATAAAATTCTTGGGTGTTATAGAAAGGCATTAAATTCTACATGAATAAGTAGTTTGTTTAGTATTAGAACAATAATAATATAATACTTAACTTTAGTCCTAGTTGATTTAAAGTTCCACATCACTGTTTATGGTTGTTTCACTTTTCCACATCATCATCCATGTTAGTATTGATGGTTGTTTCCATACTTGGTATTTTCTTATATCCTATACGATTAATTATAAGTTCTTATGGTCATTAAATTTGTATTTACGGTCATACATCTATTTTTTTGGTTAAAATCTCTATAGTGGTTGATCTTTTTATGATTAAGGTTGATAGGTTTCTTATACGGTTGATCCAACTAGCTTTATGATCGATATGGTCCTTTTTCATTTTTTCCATGGTTGATTAGATGTTCATGCATTCATTTTATGCCTTTGCAATAACTTGATATATTTAGAAGTTGATTGGATGATGAAATGTGATCAATTTATTCTATCATTTGGTTTCTTGACTTTATCATAAATTCATCATGGTAAATCAAATGATATTGTGACATATTGTTTATATCATGTGATTGTTTCTAGACTTAGAAAAAGTCAATGAGAATACTTTTTTCCTTAAAAAAATATAGAATGCATTAAAATGAACATAAAAATGATTTGTGATTATTAAAATAAAGAATTTCTGAACTAATCAAACAATCTCCCCCATTTTTATGATAAAAAATCATGACATTATATCCATATTTTAAAAAAACTTAAGAAAAAATTGTATGATTCCCATTGATCCCCCTTTGGGATTATCAAAAATAATTTAGAAATTTTTATAGAAGAAAATTAAATTTAATAAATATGAAAGAATAAAATGAAAGTGAAGAACGTAAGAATAAATTAATATTCCATTAAATATATAAAAAGTTTTACAAAATCCCTATCATAGACTAATTAGAATTAGAATCTTCAAGAATGGTAGGGTCCTTTCCTGTGTTAATATTAGATGAAAGATCTGATGGAGGAATAATAGGAGACATGTGAATAGAGATAACTTTGGAAACTGGGATTATGTAACTAGGATCTTGAGAAAAAGAGATACCAAAAGGTCTTGTTGATGGTATAGGTTAGTAGAGGATGTAGAAACTGACATAGATATAGTAGATACGATTAAAAAAATAAGGCATTAGAAAAACATGAGGTTACAACCCATTTGTTTTTGAAACATACATATAAGGTTCCAATATCCTTATGATATTAGAAATTTCTCTTGTGTCATGATCCATTATTTTAAGAAACTCATCTTTCTCCTACATAAACTAATTTAGTAGAGGATTCATTACCAATAACTTCTCTACTATAGATTTGAAAGTAGCATTCAGAGGTGTAATTTTTAAATTTCTATCCAAATAAAAGAACTGAGTTTTAAGATCTTCCTTATTGTAGATTCTATCTAAATAATACTTGATTACAACCATAATTATATGTTTATATTTGGTAGTCTTGGTGGTCTCATATTTAATCAAACCATATTACTTTTCACCATGATCAATAATGACTATCTGTACTTGATTTATTATACTCATCACAATGTCAAGAACATTCAAAATTTATTCATGAATAAAACTTTTAATTAAATAAAGTTGAAATAGGAAGATGTTATGAAGCATAGGTTGATGGTTGAGAAGGATTGGTAATCAATTAAAGATACCTTCTATCCATAGTAGCCATTATATCAGATAGATATTATTAGAGTTCTACCATTTGACTATGAAAAATTTCCATTTTTATTATGAAATAAAAAACTATTTGATACAAATGATCTATTTTTAGAAAAAAATTCAAATGAGGATGAGCAATAACTTTTTAAAAATTCCAAGTAATATCTTCCTCACAGTACATTTTATTTGAAAAATAGATACCCAAGAAAATATAATTTAATATCTTCAAAAGGTCATTCTTAAAATAAATAATATATTAAAATATTAGAGCCAAATAAGAGTTATATGATGGTCTAACTTCTTGAGATGGAGTAGTTTTATCTTGATAAGAATCACATTCACAAAAAATATCATATCTCATATCATATTAATGAGAACTAAAATTCTAAGGGTTTTTCCATGGATCTCCCTTAAGTGAAAAGATTCCAATAGGTTTTTCAATATCTTTTAGTGAGGCCTAAATTTCATGTGAATAATATTATATATTAAAAACTTTTGTTCTTGGAGAGTAGTCATAGATATGATCTTTTGAAATGGAACTTCATAAACATATTTTGGATAGGGTAGAGTATCTAAGAGTTTTAATAAATCCTCACTAGAATCAGGTATGACTAAACTTACTAAAGTAGGGTTGAGGGTTTATCAGGTACTACTAGTTATTATTTAGAAATATAAAAAGAAATGCATTATGGATTTGGTGAATCACCACCATCTTCACTACCATCATCCTTCTTTATATTCTCATTACCTTGATTATCGCATTTATCAAATGTATCCTTTTCACTGCGTTTTTCATCTACCATTTTTCTAACCAGATCAATATAAATATTATTAGTAGAAATTAATGGATAAGAAATATCTATATCAAATAATATATTTTCTAGAGTATTATCTTCACAATTAGGATATGTGTTAATAATTGGACCTACCCCTATCTCAAACATAGGTAGACTCTCTACTAGTGTAGGATTCACATCCTTATCACTTTTAGAGTCTATGAGAACTGGTCTAAAAAACACATATCTAGGAATAATCTTTCCCTTAGCAGATAAACATCCATATAAAATAGGTTTAGTTAACATAGAAACATCATTTTCTTTTTCCACTTAAACTAGAATATCAGAAGACTACGATATATTAAGAACAGGAGGTGTTTTTTTCATTATTGGCTCTTTTACAATATGAACTTGAGATGGAGTCCTTGCTAATATTTACTCAACATATATTATAGATTATTCATCTATATTGATTAGAGATTCAAATTATTCTTCATCATAGGAGTAATTGTCTTAAACTATTTTATCTAGTTCCAAACCAGGATCAATTATATATCTTGGACTTATGGGATGAGAAAAGGGATTGAATATTTCAGTGAGTTTCTCCTAATCTTCCACCCACATCATTTTACATGGATTCTAACTAATATTTATTCTCTTATTGGTAGTCTGATTTAGATAGACACCATTTAGAACCATAATTTTCTCACTCCTATAGGAACCAATCTATTTTATTCCAACAAGACATAAATTAACTTAGGGTAAGGAAGTGAGTTGAACCTAGATGATTGCTCAGTCAACTCTTCCACATGTATCATTAATAAATGAAGCAATATGATATAAATACCATGAACCATCAAATACAAAAATAAAAAAAATCTTGATATCTAATAGAACTGAAATCTCCCCGAGGAAGATACAATTATGAATAAACATTAACAAGAGTATGAACTCTTCACTTAGATCATTTACAATAGGTTTAATAATGATTATTATATTCCTTAGTTCTTCCAAGGAATTCCAAATCTCGAAATGGGGATGGACTACTAGATACAAGATCTAGTAGGGCTCATATTCTCCAATACATGGGACTCTTAGGAAATCATCCTAGAAGGTTAAGGTAAAATCACACTCTTAAACATCGATGAGTGTTTAAATAACATCTTCATATTTTCCATCTTAAAAAACCATATTCATATAAAACTATATGAATAGGTGAATATTGAAAGGTCAATCTTAATCTAAAATCCATCTTTTACAATTTGGATGCAAAACTTATTTCTATAGAAATGAACGACTAGTTTTGAACCATTCAACATATTCTTATATTTTACATATAAATTCACAAGAAAGAAGGTTCAAATTAATAATGTTATTAAACTTACTTGACCAGGATTTTGATCTATTGGATGATTTAATAACACCATCCCAAAATGATCTCTTTATATTGACTGATCATGATGAGAATCCCAACTTGAGTGCTAGGTATTTGATGAAAGAGGGTTTGAAAAGAGGATTTTGGCTCAAGTTTAGAAATAGTGTGGAAATTAAATTTTTATTTGATACTTTAATCATTTAGGGATTTATTTACATAGTAACACATAGGAAATAACAATAACTTTTAATTTATTTCCATATTATTTAATAAAATAAATAAATAAATAAACATAATACTCATTAAAAAGAGAACATATAATATTATATTAAATAAAAAATGATATTAAAATAATTATAAAAACATTTTAACTAAAATTATTCATACCTAATTCATGTTTGATATAATTAATTCTATTACTATTCAAAGCATTTATAAAAATTATAGTAAGATAATGTTTTGTACCAATGAATTGTAGCATGATATATCTTTTTTTTGAAAATGACCTCTCAAAAAGTGATGTCGTATATCAGTATGATTTGTTCTATAATGTGATATAGGATTATTATAAATGTTTATGGCACTTTTATTTTCATAATTTATAATTAAATTTCTAAATTGATATCCATAGTACAATAATTTGTGTTCTATTTACAAAATATATGCATAAAAACTATAATTAGCTATGTACTTAGCTTCAACAGCACATAATGAAACAAAATTTTGTTTCTTACTACACCATGAAACTAAAGATTTTTTCAAAAGGTGACATGTTCTAGATGTGATTTTTCTATCTATATTATAACCACAAAAATCAATATTCGAATAACTAACTAATTCAAACACATTTCCTTTAGGGTAAACAATCCTAAGTTGGTTTTATTTTTGAGGTATTTGAAAATTATTTTCACAGAAATAAAATGGGATTATTTTGGGTTTGATTAAAAACTTTCACACATGAATAAAATAAACATAATATCAGGTCAGTTAGAATATAAGTATAGTAAGCTTCCAATCACACCTTTACAAAAAGTTTGACCAAATGTTTTTCCAGTTTCATCAAGATATATTTTACAATTTTTACTCATGATAGTATCACTATTTTTAATACTATCCATACCAAAATAATTTAAAATATATTTGGTGTAATTTATTTTAAAAAAAATGAATCCTTTATTTTTATAGTTTTTCAATTCAAGAAATAATATTAACTCACCCATTAAACTCATTTCAAATTCATTTTTCATCATTTTTTAAAATTTAGTACACAAAGAATTTTTAGAAGAACCAAAGATAATATCATCAACATAAATTTGTACCACTAAAATATCTTTTGAATTTATTTTGATAAAGAGAGTAGGGTTATCTATTTATTTTTTAAAACTATAGAAATTTAAAAAAAGATAATATTATCATATTAAGATCTAGGTGTAACATCCTAGGTTTTTAGAGTGGGTTGAATTCCTCACATGTTTTGAATTTTTGAAATTTGGTTGGTAAAACAACTTCTTTCTCGATCTAATGAAGTTAATTATAGGGTTTTATTTGACACAATACCCTTTTTAGTGAAAATATAAGTTTTTATTTTTTTATGGGTGTTCTAATGGGTTTCGGGTGTGTTGGAGGTCCGAAGGCCTTATTTTTGAAAAGTGTAGGATGAGGCGCACAATTAGATCTAACCATGTGGCCTCCTAGTAGAAACCATGTGGCCCATTTTTGAAATGAGCATGGTTTGGGAAACCATGTAGGATGGGGTGCTCGAACATGAAATACCTCTTTAGTTTTTAGAAGATGGAATTCATAAAGTTTGCGCAAGGTTAGGGAAAACTGTGCACAAGTTTCACACTTAGTTCCAAATGGGAAGTTCCCTCACACTGTAGAACGCATGGTCAGTGCATAGTTTGGGATAACCATGCGAGATTACTATGCAGGTCTTGGATCCTAAGCAGTAGGAGCCACATAGTTTGGAAAACTGTGTGAGCGAACCATTCACCCCATTAAAAGGGTGAACTGACCATTTTCCTTCCCTTATATTTCTTATATTTATTATTCTTTTTTCCTCTCTTGGTCATGGACAACAACGTGGGCACTCCTATTTTCCTCCTCTAGGGATTGATCCCTCTCCTTCATCCGAGCTCTATTCTTCGAGCCATTAGTTGTGGTGGATCCATCTCGGTAAGTCTCATTATCCTCTTGCTTTTATTCTTATTTTCCCTCAACATACGATTCTCTAAATCCACATGAGTGGGTTTACCCTATTTTTAGGGTATTTTTATAAAATTATGATTTCTTTCAAATCAATATTAATTAGAGGATAAGGTTGGATATGTGGGAATCTACCAACATGAGGTAGGTGTTTCTTACACTTTTTTGTGATTTTGTGAGTGTCTTTGGGGCACGAATTTTAGAACACTATTGGGTTGTCAAAGAAATACCCTATAAATTTAATTACTTGATTTTAATTAATTAAAGTGACCATGTGGGATGCCTATGGGAATTCCCAATTAAATATTGAAATAGTTTGAGCCGTGTGAGGGGCTTTGGACCTTTGGTAGATTAGGTCAATGTGATTTTTTATTTAAATTGATTTGTTTTTATTAAATAAAATTGACATTTATATATGAATTTCTTGAGATTATATCCATGGGATCATGATGGGATCATCTCAAGGATTGAGATAAAATTGGATATCTATTTGAAGTGATGTGATCATTAGGATGGGATTGGCCCAAGTCACTTGGGTGATGCTGATAATCAGTTGGGTGATTTAATTGTCAGTTTGAGGTAGTAAGGCCATCAGGTTGTGGGCATGGACTAGGATATAGTGTATGGTATTGGCCATCGGTTTGAGTGACATGGTCACAGGGGAATGAAGTGAAAAATTAGTGTGTATTAGTTTCCAAATTGGTGATTTCCACTCACCCATGTTAGCCAATGCACTATTTGGATTTGTGTACAGAATGGTTTACTCAGATGTTGAGGTGGTATTAAAAAATCATGTGGGTAGAGGCCTCTGGTAGTTTCATATTAGGAAATTGGTTGGAGGTTCTTGTCATATATTTCCAAGAATATGGTGAGGAGCCATCAAATGATAGTGATGAGGCTTTTAGTTAAGGGTTTAATATATTTGGGCTTGAGATGTTGGGCTAGGATTATTTTGGGAGGATGAATATCATCGTTCCTTTGGACATCGACTATTAAAATGATGATGATATCACTTTGAGGATAGATTAGTCTGTACCTAAAGGCATTAGGCTTCGAGCTAATGGGGACTTATGAGCTGAGGTATGTGGGACCGAGTATATGATTGGGGCATGCCTTCAGGACATTAGTGAATTGACATGAAAACGATGTGTTTGTTGGAACATGGTTCCAAGTGAATTTAATAAATATAAAACCTAAGGGTTCACTTAGACTATTTTATATCAGGGGGTTCCTTAACTTGTGGGATAAGGATCTTATCCTCTACAACATTCAACTATTGGTCTAAGCTGGTGATAGCTTCATTTGTGGTTGTTGAGCACCAGAGAAGCTTGTGTTTATTTAAATGCATGTGTTTATTTTCTTTATTTATTTCTATATACACCTTCTTAATAAAAAAGTGTAATATAGACACACATTGGTGGTGACCTACTGAGACTCATTCTCAAACCCTACACGGGCCCTTCGGGATGCATGTAGATTTCATGGTTTTGTGTTCATGTAAGGGATTAGGATCTGGAGTTGGATCCTAGGGATTGAGTTGGCATGGGATGGAAGGAAAGGGAACATGGGTAAACCTTTTTCTGTTTATTATATTCTATGAACTATATTGGATTGATATCTACAAATAGTATATCTAGATTTTTTATTTTATTGTGCTGATTTTGTTGATTATGCTTCTACTATTGTTTGATATTGCTACACTTCCGTCAAGGGTGGGTTATTGGTTCACAGTCTATATGGTCTTTTCTTTCTACTAATTTATATTTATATAGACCATTTTGATGTCATTACTAGATGGTATAATCTATACACTATCAACCATTTTCACCCTCGCTTCTAGTCTGCAACCTTTGGAATATGGGCAGGCACGCCTAAGACCAATGGAACTTGGACCAAAGTATTGTTTGGGTGGTTAAATGGTTTGGGGAACTACAAATGGTATTAGATGATCTCTTGAATGGGAATTAGTAGCAGTGTATGAATGAATACTCATGATACCAAATGATTTTAATTTTTTTATTGGGTCTTAATATTAGGGATATGGTATATTGGATATTAGGATGATGTCATAATCGGGTTTAGAACTTGTGTTTTGGTGCCTGCAGCCCCATGCATGGGGTATGGACAAGTTACCGTGGGTGAGAATTTCTGTTATGTTTGGATCTTTTTATAGTTTATTTGATTTCCAACTTGAGTGTTACATTGGAATGTGATTGTTACCTATTATGATATGTGATCCTTGGCCTGATACAACAAAGAATAAGATTTGGACCCTTGGCCTGATATGGAATAGTGGTGTTTGTTTCTTTTGATAGGCACATAGTAAGATTGTGACATGTATATGAATGTGCCTATGATTAATGATTATGATTTTCATTGGGGATCTAGATTGTTCTAAGAGGGGTTGGTTTATCTAAAGTGTCAACAAAAGAGGCTAAGTGGGGTTTTTCTACCTAACTTCTCTTTATTGGCATCTTACTCAACCATCCCAGGAAAGTAGACCCAATGAAATCTGTTTGTGATATGTGATATATATATATATCAATTTATGGGCCTGGATATTACAAGAGCAGGAAGGGAAAATAAAATTGTGTTCTGTTGATCAACAGGTTAGGCGATGATGTATTCGGTTTTAGGTGACGTGGTCCATCCGGACGGGCATGGCCCGAGGAATATTTTATGCTTGGATGATATGGGCGGGTAAGGAGGCCATGGGGTTAGGATATCATGTGACATGTTTTCTATGAGGGAGGGTAAGGGTAGTGAGTTTAACCTACCTATTATAGATTTACCTATCTACATTGTGTGTGTGTGTGTTATCTAGGATGTATGTCCATATATTGGTATTCAATGGGTTTTCAGCAAGCAAAGATCCTATGAAGCATCATGCAGTCGGTGATGTGGTTCCATAGGATCACATGTAGGTTGATACCCCTAAGGGCCAGGAAGATCATGAGTCACATGTATAGTCTTAGGTTTAGACTCAGGTTCAGACTCTAGTATACATGGGGATACCTCCATATTTGATTACTTTCGAGTTGTGTCATGATTAACATCTCAGATCGAGTCTGATACAAGCCATATGTGGGATTGATAGAGGAAATTAGGGAGTAGATCCTTCAATTGAGTATCTAACTCTGGAGTTCCAGTCACAACACACACCTCTATTTTATAATGAGGGTGGACCACAAGCTATTGAGAATTAGATCAAATTGATGTATATGATATTAAAGTAGTTTGAGGAACCCCCATAACAGAGGGAGAATCTAGAAACTTACATGCTCATATGAATATAAAATCATTGGTGGGGAATTAATATTTAGGCAGGTAGACATGAGGAATTTTCCTGGAAGGATTTTGAGTCTAGTTTCTTCAAGTGCTTCTTTCTAAAGATGTTGAGGGAAGAGAGATCTTGGGAGTTCTTGAGCCTAAGGTTTGGATAGATGTTCATCATGGACTGTGGAATGACATTCAATGAGTTGTCTCACTTCACACCTAGTATAGTGGGCGATGACACCTTGAGGGTGAGGCATTTAAAGGATGGTTTACGACATTCCATTCAGGTGTATGTGAGTATCTTCAGGTTGGTCTCATTCTCAGAGGTGGTGAATCAGGCATTCATAGGTGAGAGAAATTTTATAGATCAATCATACGCAAGCCAAGTGATGGATTTAGGTGATTTAAGTGGTGATTCTTTAGATAGTATGAAGCAATTCCAAGAGGTTTTTTAGTAGGGAAGTGAGGCCAAAGACTTTGGCAGGCTACCTCAAATTTGTTCATTCACAGTGTTCTTCTAGTATGGGCTGACAAGACATATTTGGAATCAGTTTGAGTGTCCTCCAAAAGAGTTTTAGTGTTGTGGATAGGTTGTTAATCTTGATAGGTTACATAGGATCCTTCTTGGACTATCATCAATCATAGACTAGGGAAAACTTAGGGTTCTTAGATTGGACCGAGTGTAGTACCGGGTGATGTTAGCTGAGTTCCAGTTGCACACCGAGGTCATGGAAAAGAATGTGGGACTAAATAGTGGGGTCAGTGTCTAGTGGTTGGTGCAACACCATAGGGATGTCAACTGTTAAGAAATCGTGATTCAGGAAAAGTGCATGTTGTAGAGCTACCAGGGTTAGAGCAGGATGGTGAGTCAATGGCGGTCAGAGGTATGTTGTGGGTGTGACTGGAGTTTCCTTTTGTTTGGTTTTGACATGTCCCTTTTAGAGGCATGTTCCTTTTGGTTGAAATAGGTGCATGGGATGTATATTTGGACTAACCAGACACTAGTTAGTAGGTTGGAATCATTTTAGATGCGTTATATATATATATATATATGAGGTGTGTGGTACCAAGATCTATATGTTAGCACCATTGTGTTCATGGCTATTGAGGTGTGTTGGCATCAGATAATCAAGGATATGAGGTTTAATTTTGGTGTATTAGTATATGGTCATCATATCGATGTGGTACTTATGGAGTTGTGAGGCACCATGATAGATTTTAAGCATTTTATGAGATGCAGGACCTTGTAGGTGATATCTGTAACATGGGAGCAAGGTTGGCATCGATGTAGTATGATATTTTGATAGGGATCAGGTATGACATGGTATCATCTGATGAGGTATACGAGTAATGATTCATCATGGGGGACTTTGATTCCAAGGATGGTCGGTGGACCACCCGATTTATTTGAGTTTTGGGCCAGGATGCAACCGAGGTAGGTAACTCCTCAGGTGGGGATCCTATTGAGGTAGTTGACATGTGCCCTTTTGAATGGGGTAGTTCAGGTTAGTTTTAAAGATATGGGTACATTTTTTTCCTTCTCCAAGTTTTGTTTTATAGCTTGGGGATGAGATATGTTAAGGTGGGGATATTGTAACATCATGGGTTTTTTGAGCGGGTCAAATTCCTTACCCATTTTGAATTTTTAGAGTTTAGTGGGTTGACCAACTTCTTTCTAAATCAATAGAACATAATTCTGGGTTTTTATTTGACCCACGACCTTGTTTTTTGTCATGGTTTAAGTCTTTAAAAGTTTCTCGAGTGTTCAAATGGGTTTTGGGTGCATCAGAGGCATGAAGTCCCTATTTTTGGAAAAGTTTATGTTGAGGCACATAGTTAGATCTAACCATGTGGTCTCCTAGAAAAACTATGAAACCCCCTTTTTAACTAATCAAGGTTTGGGAAATCATATAGGGTGGGGCATACGACCATGAAAGACCTCTTCTTTTTTTAGTAGAGTGAATTCACAAGATTTTCACAAGGTTAGGGAAAACCATGTGCAAGCCGCACACTTAATGAAAAAATGGGCAGTACCCTAACACTGTAGCATGCATAGTCAGCGCATGGTTTTGCCTAGCCTTATGAGCTAACCATATAGGGATTGGATCCTAAGTAGAAAGATCCATGTAGTTTCTGCATGGTTTTGAAAACTATGCGGCCCATTAAAAGGGTGAATTGGCCATTTTCCCTCCCTTTCTATTACTTATTTTCTTTTTTTCCTCATCTCTTGGTCACACACAACAGCGTGGGTTCTCCCCTTTTTCTGCTTTACTAGGGATTGATCCCTATACTTTTTCTAAGCTCCATTCTTTGAGCCATAAAATGCATTGAATCCGTCTCGATAAGCTTCATCATCCTCTTTCTTCTATTATTCTTTTACCATGCCATATGGCGTGCTAAATACATGTGAGTGGTTTTACCCTATTTTCAGGGATTTCATATAAAATTATTATTTTTTAAAAATTAGTCTAAGTTATAGGAAAAGGTTATATGTGTAGGAATTTACCAACCCAATTTAGGTGAATCTTACCTTTATTTGGGATTTTATGAGTGATTTGGGGGTGAAAGTTTTATCACATTGTCGGGTAGTCCAAGTGAGACCCTAAAAATTTAATAGTTTACTTTTAATTAATTAAATTGACCATGTGGTATGCTTATAGTAATTCCCACTAAACTCTAAAAATGGTTTGAGTCTTGTGAGGGGCTTTGGACATTAAGAAAATTAGGCTAGGGTTCCATTTTATTTAAATTGATTTTTTTTATTAAATTTAATTGAAATTTATATATGAATTGATTGAGATGAGATCCATGGGATCATGAAGGAATTGTACTAAGGATTGAGATATCATTGTCTATATTTTTGAGGAGATGTGATCATCAGGATGGGCTTGGCCCGAGGCACTTGGGTGATGCTAATCACTAGTTGGGTGACTCAGTCATCAGTTTGAGGTGGAAAGGCTATCAAGTTGCAATAATGGACTAGGATATATTAGATGGAATTGGCCATCAGTTCAAGATACATGGTCATAGGGGCATGATGTGTTGGATTGGTGTGGCTTAGGTTCTAAATTGGCGATTAGTGATCACCTGTATTAGACAATGTTCCATTTGGAGTTGTGTGAATACATATTGACAAAGATGTTGAGGTGTTATTGACCACTCATGTGGGTAGAGGCTTCTAATAGCTATGTCTTAGGAAATTGGTTGGAGGAGATTTCCATAGAAATCCATAGGGATGATGAGGATCTGTAAGACAATAGTTATGAGGTTGTGAGTTGGTGGATGAGGCTCACCATGATTGAGACCATTGGGCTAGTATTATTTTGTGAAAATGGATATCGATGTTCCTTAGGATGGCATCTATTGAGATGACGATGATATTACTTTGAGGATAGATTTTTTTTGTACCTCTGAGCATCGGGCTTCGAGCTAAGGGGAAATTATGAGCCAAGGTCTATGGGACCAGGTATGTGATTGGGGGGTTCCTTTAGGACGTCAATGACTTGAAATGGACATGAGGTGTCTATTAGAACATGGTGCATGGTGACTTTACTAGAGGTGGGACCTGAGGGTTCACTTGGACTGTTTCATATCAGGGGATGCCTTTAATTTTGGGTAAAGGATTATCACCTATATAGTATTAAAACATTGAATAAATAAGGTGATAACTTATTTATGTATGTTTAGAACCATGGAATCTTGTATTTATTTAAATTCATGCACTTCTTTTCTTTATTTATTTCTATATACACCTACTTAATCACAAGTGTAAGATAGGTGCACGTTGGTGGTGACCTACTGGGACTCATTCTCACAACTTACATGGGACCTTTAGTTCGCATGTAGATTTAATTATTTTTCATTTATTAAAGGGTTCAATATATAAAGATAGATCCTAGGGATTTAGTTGGCTAGGATAGAAGGAAAGGGACCATGGGTTCTTAACTCAGCTTGAGTTTCCTTTTGTTTTATTTTTGGTATTAGCTTGTTTTATATGTATATAATGATGGTCATCCATCGGAGAACCTTTTTCTTATTATTATACCATATGAAATATATTGTATTCCTTCTCTAAAAATGGTTTGTTTGAATTGGTTATTTTATTCAATCGCTGTTGTTGATTATGTTTCCACTATTGTTTGATATTGTTGCGCTTCCAACAAGTGCAGGTTAATATTTTAGAGTATGTATGTTATTTTATTTCCAATAATTTATATTTATATAGACCATTGTGATATCATACCAAGAGGGTATAATATCCCCATTATCACCAATTTTCACCCTCTCCACTAGTCGGTATCCTTTGGTGTATGGGGAGGCCCACCCAAGGTCAGTGGCACTCGGCTCAAAGCACTGTTCGGGTGGATAAATGGGCCAGGGTGCTACACTAAGAGATTATTTTAAACCATATAAATATTTTTTTAAATTAATAACATTATTTTTAAAGGGAGGGTTTCAAAATCCAGGTGGGTTTAAAAAAAATAATCCTCAATTATATAACAATTTAAGAATACACTCTTGAAATCCATTTGATATAATTTGAATTCCAAATTTTCTTCATAGGAAAACAACATTCAGATGAATTCAATTGTAGATACTAGTGATAAGTTTTACTTATATTATATAAGTTTTTCTTGAATATATCCTTCTGAAACCAATCTAGATTTATTTTTTATTATAGTTCCGAACTCATCTACCTTGTCTCTAAACACCTATTTAGTGTCAATAGTTAGGTAGTGTTTGGGTCTTTAAACTAGTTACCAAATTATATTTATTTCAAACTGATTAAGCTATTCTTGAATTTATATTTCCCATAATTCATCATCAATTGATTTTGTGACTCACTTAGGTTTAACCCATGACAGGAAATATTGATGTTTAACTTGGTTTTTAATAGAAGATATAGTTTGAGTTCTTTTATCCACGTCTCCTATAATAAAATTTAAGGGATGGACTTTATGAGGCCTTATTTATTTAGGTATTTAAGTATTTGAAACTTCAAATTCATCTATAGGTTCAAGTTCAAACTATTCATCACAACCGAGATATTTTTAATAGTTTTGATAGAATTATCATTAGATTTGGAATTTATGTCTACATTTGAATGGTCATCCTTAAGGTTCTCTAAAGGAGTCTTCAATTTATGTGGATATGATCATTGAAATTGACATGTACATATTCTTCCACAATCATGGTCCTTTTATGGAAAACCCTATATCACTTACTAGATGTAAAATATCTCAGGAAAATTCCTTCATCATTTTTGGATGAAAATTTGTTTAAATTCTCTTTTATATCAATTATAAAAACATTACAACCAAAAAGTATAAAGTAATTAACTTTTTGTTTTCTAAAATTACATAATTAATATGAGGTTTTATCTTAAATTAATCTAATAAGAACTCTATTAATTACATAGAAAAATATTCTCCTATATTTTTCCCAAAAATAAATAGGTAAATCATAATAATTAATCATAGTTTGGAAAATTTATCTAAGAGTTCTATTTATTCTTTCTAGTACACCATTCTGCTATGGTTTTCTAAGAGTAAAAAATTTATTATTATAGACATATTTTGAACATATATATTGAAAATATAAATTTTCAATCACATGAAAATAATCAATTATTAAGGATTTGATTCAAAGTCCACTAATATTTTCTATATATTTATAATATTTAGAAAAATAGGAAACAACTTAACTTTTATGAGAAATGAAAAACACCGAATTATATATTGAATAATCATTAAATATAAAAAAGAATAATTTATCCCTAATAAAATATAAAATCTAGAAAATCCAAAAAAAAATATATTAATCAACTCTAAAGGTTGAGAATTTGAAACTTCGTTTTTTTGTTGAAAGAGATTTTGTGTTGATTTCCTCTTTGAAAAGGGTTAAAACTTTTTCTATTGGGAATTTTAGTTTAGGAAGATACTTGAATAATAATTTCCTAGATATATTTTTTAAGTGGGTGTAGATTATGATGAACTATAATCCTATTCCAAATAAAATATTATTTATATAAGGTACTTAAATAATAAATATTTTGAGAAGTCAAATAATTTAAATCAACAGTATAAGAATTATCATTACATAAGGTAGTAAAAAAAACATTATTAGAATCATAAAATTTACAAGAATTATCTCACAATTAACCTGATATCCACAGTTAAATAATTATTATATTTTAATTAGATTAAAATTTAATTCATCTATAAATAATACTTTATAAATTAAAAAAGTATAAGAGTTACAGATTTGATCGAGCCCTATTATTTTTCTTTTGTCATTCTCACCAAAAGTGACATGTACACCATTATCTTTGATTAGGTTCTAAAAAATTGAGTAATACCTATTCATATGCCTAGAACATATACTATATAGATACCATAAGTTCTTACTAATAATCTTCAAGAAGTTTTCCTACAACAAAATGTTAAACAAGAATTGATTTTGGTACCCATGTTTTCTTGGGTCCAAAAGTGTTAGTAATAAGAGCCTTAGGAATCCATAACTTTTTAATAGGTTTCATATAAGAAGATCTTAGAATTTTATAAATAAAAACTTTATTATTTCTACTATAATAAGAATTATTTACATAACTAGTTGAACTAGAGTTAGGTACAATATTTTCTTATATATTTTCCCCTATCTAGGTTGGTAACCAGTTCATATAGTATATTTAAGAGTATTTTTTTACCAAGAATATAGGTTAGAGTTTTTATTCCATTGGTGCATATTTATATATCATTTTAAATTTATCATTAGATAGTTTAATCTCCTTGTTTTCTTTTAAAATTTTAACATTCATATCTTTTTCTATAAAAAAAATCAGTTTATAGTGAGTAGACAAGGTTTGTTTCTTATTTAAACCTTTTTACTTATCGTTAAGCTCATTAAATGTTTCTTAATGTATATTAAAATATTCAAATAGGTCCTAACTAGTTTTATTTTCATCATCATCTTCATTCTTAGAAATATTTGTAATATGTTAAGAAGATGTAAGACAAATATTTTGTACCTCAAATGTGTTTTTCATGAAGCTCATATTATATTTATTATCTATGTCAGAGTCAAAGTTTCTTGAACTATCTTTATAGGTTCTCTAAGTGGATTTTATAAAATTTTATAAAATTTTGCTTTTCCCTCAGGCTTTTTCTTATATTTTATCTTAGGATAGTTTCTTTTATGTGTCCTTTCCTCTTACACTCATAACAAGTTATTTCATTTATAGAGTCATCCCTTTTCCACTCCTTTCTCTAATTACCTATATTTTCATAATTTCTTTGTAATTATTATTTTTTAAATAACTTATTATTCTTATAGAACTTATTAAATCATCTAGCTAGCTGATCTATTTTCTCATCACCATCTAAAGGTGATTCCTCATCACTTTAACTCTAAACTTTGGTATTCTCTTTTAGTTTTGATTTTAAAGTCTTGAAGGATAGTGTATTTCTTTTTGGTTCATCACATCCTTACTTATTTACTTTAAGTTACAACTCATATATCATTATTTTTTCAATGAGTTTTTAACTTGTAGTGTACTAATGTCACATGACACCCTTATGGAAAAATTGGTTCTTCTATATATTTATGGTAAGCATATGAGGAGTTGCACCACTTGATCTTTGTTAGAAAATTTCTTTCCTAGTGTGTGAATTATATATAGTATTTGATTATAAATGATATACATATCAAAAATGGATTCATATTAAAAGTATCAGATTTAATAGTATAAGTATTTAAGTACATTTCTTTAACATTTGAATTTCATTCATGGGAAAAAACTAGTGTATCCCAAATCAACAAAGAAGTAGACAAAAAACATATCCAGTTAAATTCATATTCTCATAAATCCTAGTAAAAATAATTTATTTCTTTAAAATTAAAATTATTGGAAACCTTGGTGGAATATATCTAATTCTAGGAACCTTATTTTTCTCATATTTTTCATCAATAACACTCCAAATATCAAATCCCATGCTTTCTATATAAATTTTTATTTTAATATTTAATTGAGCATAGTTCATTCCATTAAAAAGAGAAGGATGATTAGTGGAAGTTAATTCAATATTAGAATTATCCTTAAATATATAAATTTAGATAAAACAAAAATTATGATCTTTAGGAAAAAACTAGATCATAATAAAAAGATGTTTTGAAAATCATCTCATACCAAATATTGGTCGGAGTGGAAAACTCAAGAGTGGGGGGGGGTGAATTAAGTTTCCAATTAAAATTTCTATTAAAAAAATTTAAAACTTAAATCCACTCATTTTATAAAATTCCCCATTAATAAAAAATATAGAGATATATATATATATTTTTCAAATAGCTTCTCAAAAGTGGGATCATGGCTTAATTAAAATAACTTAAAAATTAAAATTTAACTTTTTTAAATAAGTTACTTAATCAAAAAATTATATAAAACAAAAATTAATATTAAATATAAAATTAAGGTTATGCAAATAATTTTTAAAAATAGATAAAGATATTTTTTGAAAATAGAGTATAGTAAAATAATAAACAAACAACATAAATAAACAAGTGGTTTAGTCTCAAGCTGAGACTTAACCCTCTACACTTAGAAATAACCCAACGACAAGTAATTTATTATTAAATAAACCAATACACAAACTAGATTAGGTTTTATACATAATATCTCACAAGTATGTAGAGGTATAGAGCCAGTTCCACAGTTTTATACGGGAAAAAAATAAACAAAACAACTGCACATAGGCAGTCTATGAAAGGAAGGCTCTTCCATAGTTCTTTATGTGATCACAAATAAGTAAAAGAGAGATAGAGAGTGATAATTTCTTGTACTCTCCAATCCATATAGAGTTAGTGTTGAATATTTATAAATAAAATACACATATAATGCTCAAAAGTAAGTAAAATAGAGTAAGAGAAAGATTAGAAATTGATGGAGTCGAGTATTTTGAACTAATATTTTTTTTGGAAATTATTATCTTCAAATTTTCATATCTTGATTTTTGAAATGTGACCAAAGATGTTTGAATGTTCTTTTATGAATTGATGATAATATTTTATATTTTAAGTATTTCTCTAAAAACTAGCTGTTGAGAAATAATAATGAAGATCCCCGTATTTTGGAATCAAAATCTGAATCATTAAATTATTCTAAAAGGGATTAAATTCTTCACATAAAAGTGGTTAGTTTAGTATTAAAATAATAATAATATAATACTTACCTTTAGTTATGGTTGATTTAAAGTGACATGTCAGTATTGACGATCATTTTACTTTTCCATGTCAGTATTTAAGTCAGCATTAATGGTTGTTTCCATACTTGGTATTTTATGATATTATGTCCAGTAAATCATAAGTTTTTACATTAATTAAATTTTTACTTGTGTCCATACATCTGTTATTATGGTCAAAATCTCTATAGTAGTTGATATTTTTTTTCTTAAGATCAATAGGCTTCTCATGTGGTTGATCCAACTAGCTTTGTGATTGATAAGGTCATTTTTAATTTATTCCATGGTCAATTAGATGTTTGTGTGGTTGTTTTATTCCTTTATAAAAACTTTTTATCTTCATCAGTTAATTGGATGAAAACATATGGTCATTTTATTCTATTATAAAGTTTCTTGACTTTGTCATAAACTCGTCAGGGTCGATTAGATGATACTATAGTTAATTGTTTATATCGTGTAGTTGTTTACATACTTAAAAAAAGTATGTGAGAATATTTTTTCTTTCACAAAATATAGAATGTCTTAGAATTAACATAAACATGATATGTGATCATTAAAACATGAAATTTTTGGACTAAGCCAATAGACATAAAACAAGGATCCAAATGCTCCCTCACAATCTTGAATAGAATATAGTAAACTATCTATATGATGCATCAAGACAAAACATATCAATAATAGATAAACGTGGAATAAAATACATCATATATAATAAATGACACATTAGCCTATACATGATGAGAAATAACTAAAAATAAATACACAGGCCTCTGACCCTACTCACATAATCTATTCCATCGAATACTCAGCCTCCAACAACCTTCTAATTGAATCACATGTCCAACTCCAAACAATACATGCATCATGAGAGAAAACATGAAGGTCTAACCATATATCAGAACTCGTACCATGTACATGGGTAGGAGGTGAGTCCAATGAATCAGTAGTAATCCCCATTGCCTCAACCATACCGAGTGTTCTTACGATCAAGTGTATGTGCATGAAATAAATATAAGGTGTGCAGTCATGCTCATGAAACACACTAACCTATAAAAAAATAACACACAATGAAAATACAAGAATACAAGTCAGGTCATCATGTTCTAACTAGAACACCATGATTCCTAACCATACCTACTTCAGTATGATATCATAATCCACCCCATGTCAGCACCACACACACATGTGTTGGATCACCATGTGCTAACTAGACCATCATGACACCTGACCATACACGCTTTAGTGCCATGAAAAAATTATGTTTTTTCCTTTCTCCATGACATAACCCATCCCATATATTAAGACTCAGGGTAGGAATTATTCAAAAACTCAACCCACTACCCATAGTATAGGGCATGATCATATGTTCGAATCCCAACCCACTACCATATCTCTTAAGGTAGGGTCTATATTATATGTCTCACCTCACATCATGACCCAACCCTCTCACTCAGGGTATTACAAAATACAAGCCTCCTCACTTAAGGAAAGGTCCAATTAATTCACATATTGACTCCTTCTCACTCATGATAGATCTCACTCATTGTGGGGACATAACTTAGGATCCCTCTCCCCCACTGGGTCTATCACCTCTCATAAAACACAGAAAACACATACATGTAATATCAATTAAGTTACAAAAACCATATCAAATGATTCCCATCTGTCACCAAGGAATTAGTCACTTGATACCCAATCCCACATCTCAATCACATCCAAAAACCCTTCCCAACTCTCTAAGAGGCCTATTCTATCCAACCTGACCAACTCATACCTTTCATAAAAAAACCAACATCACTGACCAAATCACATAACATGAATCATCATACAATAATGCACATACTAGTAAATCACAACCAAGGATCACAATAACCAAATGATATTAGAAAAACATAGTATTTCCCACATGAGGTTAAATGGACTAAAACTAATTCAATGAACCCCTTCAGGATTCCTTTAAAATACAAGTCCAAATAAAATTTCAAAACTATTTCAAAATTAATCACAAGTCATATTACTCATGATAGGAACTTTTATAAATCCTATAAAAACATTCCTTAGAAAAAAACTTTTATTTTGAAATACCATTTCAAAAAATATTTCCCAAATCACCTACTTTCCATTGAAATTAACATTTAAGTCCACTCCCATTAAAAAAATTAAAAATAAAATAAATTAAGATTTGAAATCCAACTCATACCACTAAGAAAATGATAAAGAGGTCTACAGACACTTTATTTACTAAGGTTCCACCATCAAATCGTTTAGCAATCAATGTGGTCCAAATTGACTATTCGGCTGATGCAATCCTATCTCAATCTATGGAGGGATAAAAAAAGCCACAAAACATATAGGAAGGTAATAACAATGCTTGCAAAAAAATATAAAATACCAAATGAGAAATGTATTTAGAAAAGTCAATGCCACCCACCTCAATCAATGATTCATAAATCCATCTCAATCCTGTACTGGCCTCCTCTAAGTCTGTAAGCACCTATATCGCCTATAAACACTAAAAAATTAATAAAATAAAAATTTAAAAACAAATTATAAAATTATTATAACCAAAGAAAAAATTAATGGGTGACCACATGAAACAAAAACTATAATAAATTAAGTTCATTCCACCTTCAAAACACACATGAACCTAGGACAAACAAAAGAACCGAATTAGACACTCAAATTAATATCCGATTTAAAAAAAAATTACTAAAAACTCTAAATAAATCCATGGGAAAATATACCTTAAGGTGAATGATAATTGATAACTTGAATATATTATCTTAGGAACTCCTCTATGAGCCATTCATGAAATCCCCATCAAGTGGGATCATTTCACCATGCTCTAATAAAGTTTTCTTCCTAAAACCCTAGGCAGTGAACAAAAAATGAGGGAAAAGTAAAAGGGGAGAACAAGAGAGAAGATATGAGAGAATTTAACTTGAATAAGTGTTATGAAATTCTCCCAAATTAATCATATAAAATGGGAACCAAAGGGTAAGTAAGGGGGAAAGGTCTTCGACCCCCCATCTCTACTCACATGTCTGAGGGGAATAAATACCACAGGGTTTCTAAACTATAAATCCCTAAAAAACCACAACAAACATTTAAAAGAAACAAGAATGAATCTTAGTTATGATGTGTCCAATATTAGGAAGAGAAGCATGCCTCTACCTCAACAATTTCAGGGTGCGACCTACATGGTCCTAATATGACCGACCAAATATTGATTTTCAGCATCCTGGTCACCCTAACATTGTCCTGATGTCCCCTTGATCACCTAAGAAACTTATTAGGACTTGTAACACATCAAAAAAAGAATATTATATGTATTTAAATTCTTGTAAACCCTATTCGAGTCCCAATAATCTAAATTACCCCTACCATGAACCAAAAATTCAAACTTCAACTCAAAATAGTAATCCATAAAAGTTTTAGTTCATTGCAATGACACTCCATGTTGTATACTTTAGAGGTATCCATCACAAAAAACCTATTTTGTGCCTCATGATAATATTTTATATCCCAATACAATAATACTACTCATATTGATCTTAACATTTCATCATAACCGATAATAATCCACGATGAACATTAGTTAAGGATAACTCAAAGTCATACTTTGAGATGCCAATTTTTATTTCACTTCATGATATATATATGTATATAGACACATGCACACACACATTAAACATACATGAAATAATGATAAAATATAGATTTCCTTTTAATATAACATTTTATATTCACATTCTTAAACCCCTTTAATAATTTTTACAAAACCATATATAATCACTTGTATAACATATCAGATATGATTGATTTTTATATTATCCTTATGTTTGATACACTTTTATGGGTTTTTTAAACTCATTACATATCTATGTAATTATTACCACATCTATATATAACCATATGATAAAACCCTCCCATATAACTCTTTAGTGAGTAACTTCTATGAATAAATCTAGTTTGGATATTTGTGAGACTTCAGAATCATATTCCCAATGTTCAAATGTTTGAACATAGTATTGAAACTCTATAAATCCGCAACATCTAATGTTATGATGTTAATAAATTCCATTGTCCAATTAAAACTCTTTCTATGTTCATCATCATCATCACTCTTAGAAAATTTCCATTAAACAATCTTCTTTGAAATATTTTGGTAAGCATTGTAACTATTTGCATTAAAATTTTATTGAAATACCCTAAAATACTTTAGGACATAAAGTGATACACACTTTTAATAATGAACAATATAATCTATTATTTTTTAAATTTTAACTTTTATAAGTCTATATATACTCCCACTAGCCTCCTAGAAACTATATTATTTATAGAATATCATGATAGGTAACACAAAATCATTTGTGTTTAGTAAATAACACTTATTTTCTTTATTGGGAATAATAAAATATAAACTCACTATACTCATATCATATATGGTATTCTATGTTTTTAGATCATCATTCTGAAAAAAATACTTATTATTTTTATTCACGTTATAAAATTTGGATTATTCACAATAATATGTATCAAATAAACCATATCATTTTATTGAAAACATAAAATTGTTTACAAAAAAAATTTCTTATCACATAAGTAAATGAGATAAAAATAATATAATATTTATTCTAGTCCAATCAATATTTAAGTTATCCATTTCATCAAACACATATAACCTTTCTTATTACCCTATAAATATTCTCATGTTTCAATACCAGTCTATAAAATTACTTCCATTATGTTTTTCCATCTCCAAGATAGATCTAAATGTTAAGAGTAAAGATGATAATGATTCAGTTATATACATAATGAAATCTTTTATTGGATTAGATATATTATAATCAATAGGTTTTATATTTTATTTGTTAATAATCATTGAAGGATAATGAATGATAGTAATTGAAGCTGTTAACAATAATTGATGGTTAAAGAATCAAAATTAATGAGTTATTCTCAAAGTTATGTGAAGGTTTTGTTTTCTAGAAGTATATAAAGGTAGTGTTTCTCATAAGTTATGAGAAGGATTTTTTCCTTTGGAATTAAATCACCTAAAGTATATAATATGAGTACATTTAGAAGTTATATAAGTTTTTGAATAATTGGAAGTCAATTTTTTTGAAAATGAGATTAGGATGTTTGGAAATGGTTGAAGGTAAGTTATAATGGTTTTGGAGTTATAGGGATAAGCTAAAAAATTAACAAAATGATTACATAGTGAGTAGAGTTCATATAAAACAAAAATTTTTTCACAGGTATCCTTATATATATAAGATATTTTTGGAAGTTTCATAAGATTTTATGAATACACAAAAATATATAAAAGGCATCAAAATCCCTATATATGAAAGATTTTTGAAGTTTTATACATAAGATTAATTTTCGAGTAGACTAGTCATAAAATTGGAAAGTTCTAAATAGATTCCATAGGATAAATAATGGTTATGACCCATATTTTAGTATTTATCCTTTGATGTGATTGACGAGAAGATCTAGTCACACTATGGGAATACTAACCACGCCTTGATGTATATACAATTTTGAAGTATGAAAAAAGTTTTGAAATCTTTATATATATACGGGACACCTTTGTGATAAGGGGTGATATATAAGGGAAACCTCATCAACCAAATATAGATTACAATACACATTATCAATCATAAAATATTATTGATAATTCTTACATTGTGGGAATGAATTTCATATCATAAAGATTGTTTAGGTGGATCTCAGTGGTTATTTCTATTTGAAGATGTCTATTTCATGGAATCTAGTCACAACATAATAGGCTTAGAGATCAATATTATATGGTATTTGATCAATATGTGGTACATATGTTACACTATGATTAAATAAGTCACACCAAGACACTTAGATTATGAAAAAATTAATAGTATTGTGATAATTAATCTTCGTCTTGTTTTGTATATAAATAAAGGTTGCACTATGAACTTCTGTATTATGCCATAATTCTATTGGAAATTAAATAAGGAACCTACTATTAATACCATAATATGATATGTCATATCATGATTATGATATATATTATCAATCATAAAATATGATTCATAATGTATAAATTTTGAGATTTCAAATATCATTTATCTACTAGAATTTTTATAAATATTTAGATGTTATGCAACAAACTTCAATAGTCTAAATAAATTTCAATGGTGGATATCTACTATAAGATGATCTAAGGTTTTAGTTTTAAGGATAGTAAGTTCAAGTTAATTAATTTTTTGAATTTGAATTTGAAATTCAAGGCTCTTGACTAAAAATGGTGGGATATGTCTATAATAAAAAGTGGAAAAGTGTTATTGAAAAGATAGAGAAAAATAGAGAGACACAATAAGAGAAAGGAGGAAGAGGTAGAAAGGTAGTTAACAAATTGGGATTTGTTTAATTTATGGTTTAAGAGGGTTGTGTTACTACCAATAGGTAATATATTGAATATCATATTTTGGAACATTATGGCCATATCTAGTTTTCTATATTGAGTAAGGTATAATAAATTGAATATAATTCCCATGCTATAATTATTATACTCGAAGTGTATTATTTACTGCTATGTGAATATTTTTTTTGAGAATTAATGATTTAACTATTCTAAAAAATATTTTATTATATCTATTCATGAAATCGGTAGCAACACATGGTTTACATTGAAGTATCACATTTGGAATTATGATTAAAATTATAGTTTTTGAGCTTGAAGGGACCTTAATTTCAATAAATTGAGGACATATATACAATTATTTAAACCACTATCTATTCGAGCAGTTCTTAAAGTATGATAATGGAGTATCCCTAGAGAGGAAGTGAGCCATTCCCTTAATCATTCTATAGGAATTGGGACTTGGTGAGTAGTGACTTCACCCAAACTTGTATAGACAGCGAGCCTTGGTGAGTAGTAACTTCACCTAAAGTTTTTATCCATCAAAAAAATGAGTTATAGTGGATTTTGGTACATCAACACAATGATTAGTGTATAATCTTTATATATATCCTCATATGGGTGAACCAAATGAAATATATGTTTCCCATAATGTTTTATTTTCTACACATGTACATGGTATTTGATGTGGGTGCACTTGATAAAGAGATATTTTTGAACAATGTAGCTTTTGATAAGGGAATAAGTTTCAAAGGTAATGGTAAGAAAGAAAAAGTTTGAATTATGGAACATCCTGATTCACCCGACTCTCTTAGGGAATCTTAGGTTATAATAGGTAGTATTATATCAAATCTCTATTTTTTCTATTCACCCTTGAAGATATAGTATCAACTTAGTATGGATTATATTTATCAAAAGGTAGAATGATAGTTCAAGGTGTGAATGGACTATAGGGAGTGATTGATCTTGAGGTAGAGATGGATAGTTATTTTAAAGAATTATATATTCAAAGAAATAAGAACTAATATATTAGAGGAATGTTTAAATTTCCCCTTGAATATGTTAAAAAACTTTATGCTGAGTTGTCATAACTTGAAAAAGTCATTCAAGATCAAGATTAAATTCATGAAGAATTAGAATCTGATATTGATTTGAATCTAAAGTCAGAATAATGATCCTATTTAATTGAAAATTTATGTTCTTATATTTAATAAAAAATAGAAATTTGAGACTCATGAGGAAAAATTTGTTTTGTTTAAAAGGAGGACTTTTGAGGATCCCTCAAAAGATGATTTATTTAAAAGAAATTTTTTTAGAGGATTTAGTTAAGAAGATATGTCACTTATGTATGATGAGATTAATGATAAAGAAGTACTAGAAAATGTTTCAATGAATGGGAATGAGGGTGATCTTCAGAAAAAGAATTAATCTTTAGAGAAACTATTGAAAGAAATAGGTGAAACCATAATAAGGCTCTCTAAGTATCTCATTGAAAAAGAAGATATATGAATATGTCTTCTTAATCATTTAATGAATTAAAAAAATGGAGTTAGATATAAATTATTGACCATGACTCTTGAAGAAAAATTTAAATAAGTGGAGGGAGCATTAAAATCATGTATAATAGTTAAGAATTATTAGTTAGATGTAAATAGGAAATGGATTAAAGATCATAAATATTATTTAGTATCTTTACAAGAAGGGAATAAATATCAAGTAAATCTAATCAAAATTTAATATGAATATAAATTAAAAAAATTGTTAGATAAAATATATATACTCAACCTGATGTGTTTTGGTATGGATGTTATGTTGAAAAATTTCTAGGACACAATTAATGAAAATAAGAAGATTCAGTGTATATTTTATAATTCATTGAGAAATATTGACAAGTGAACTTAAGTTTAAAGACCATTTGTTATAGGAAAATTAGTTTTGAGGTTTGATACATCATCATCCAATTAAAACAAGAAACCTTTATTTAATTACAAATGGGAGATAAAAGGATTTCATGAAGATAAATTGAATAAAGAAACTCAAAAATTAAAAAATATGGTTGAATCAAACAAGTGGATACAAAGAGATAAATAAAAAAATACATGTTATTATTATGGTATTATTATTTATATAGTATGTTTTTGTAAAGATGTTATTAGTTTGATTTTATATTATGAAAGGAAATGAATTTCAAATACATACATACCACAAGGTAGAAGGTACAACTCTTATACTTCTAATTATTGCTATTTTAATTATGGTGTTGGAAACGTGAAAAAAATATAAAAATATAAAAAAAGGTTATACCTCAACAAAGGAATTAAAATTAAACCTTTAAAGGCATATGTTTTTGTTGTGTATAACAAGGTCACTTTATGAATAAGTGAAAAATGGAATTTTTGGGTGGAATCCATAGATGTGAAGAAGAATAAATGATAATTATAGTAGAAGATGTTATAGATATGAATATAAAGGATATATTTCAAGGTATTGTAACATGAGAAAAAGAGAAGGTATAATGTGTAAGAGCACTGCTCCAGTGACCAATATAAATCAAGCTAGTATGGAAAGAATTTTTTTTACATTTATATTCATGTATTTTAGGAAATATGATGCAAACTATCGAAGGGATTTATATTAGACATCCAAGTATATTATGATACTAAAACCTTAATGGAAGGAAAATAAGTAATTATGGAAAAATAGAAGTAAATATAAATCTGTCACTGTGGATAGAAATAAATATTTAAATAGAAATATATCTTTTCAAAATGTGAAAAGGAAAGAACATGAAGAGACTTATAGAACTTGTAGAGAATGTCTTGCTATGAAAAGGAAGGAATCTTGAACAAGGGGATTTATCAAAAATATACCCACATAGGGAATGAACATGAATTAAAAATATAATAAGAGTAAGAAAAAATATATTCATTATTAAAAAATGTAGTAGTGAAATAATTAAATGAAATACCACTAAGAAAGTTTGTAGAAATTATGGAAGAAATGGGTTGGTTTAGCCAGACCAACCACAATACTCAGTTTGAGGATGTCAAAGGAACCCCTCTCCCAAATATACTTAATTTTTATATATTATAATTGGAGTGATGAACGATTAATGGGTAGATAAAATCCATGTGGTTTATTTATTGAAAGTGTATTCATGCATTGAAAAGAGATGAATGTATAATAAAAAGGATGATTGAATTGAGAATATAAAAAATAAAACCAGTGAATTTGGAAGAAACTAATATGGATTTCAAAGAAAATTATTAGACAATAAGTGTGTTAAGAGATATTTAAGGGAAAAACTTGCTAAATATGGTTATAAATGTTGATATGATGTACTAGAAGTGGTACAAAGTCTACTTTGGATAGAAACATGTGTCAAAAACATATCTGAGTTTTTCAAATGGTATCAAGAAAATATTTAAATTCAAAAATGTGGTATTAGTCCTTTACCTAGTGGTGGAAGTCCCTAAAAAATAAGACAGACAAATTGATTGAGTAGTAGCTAAATTTTTAGAGGAACAATTGTTTTATTTGTTTAAACTAACAATATGGTATCATCTTGTTTCTTTAGAATACACTAAAAGTCATTGAGAATAAATTATTATGGATAACAAGTGGCATCCTTGTGTTAAATATTATCACAAAACTTGGTATAAAAAACCTAATAAATAAAGGGGAGTTGGTGATGAACATTCAAAGGCTCATTTTACTCATCTGATAATGGAAAAATACTTAGAAGAAATAAAGATCAAGGATATCAAGTAGTGTCACTAATTTATTATAAACTTATGGTATCAATATATTTAACATGTGGTATAAATCTCACAACTTTAGATTTATTTTCTATACACTGAATGTCTTGTCTAAGTGCAATTATGATCATAGGGAATTTTGTTATTTAAGGTACTTAATTACAAAAATTACATAAGTTTATGGAAATAAGCGATTGACATGGAAAGATTGAAATTATTAACTTAAAATCTTATTTACTACACCAAGTTATGAATCAATAATATTAGAGTATTTTATGATAATTCACTTCCAAGTGGTAAATTCACTCCCTGTAATTCCTGGAGATTAATGTAGCTAAAAGGGAAAGTGAGTTAAAATAAAATTTATAATAAATAGTGGTTTAATGAAGATCATAGGTTCCAATTATATTCTATAAGTTGTTAAAAATATCCTAAATGTTTTTGAAGGTGAAATAAATTGGATGAAATCTATAAAGGTATGGGTTACCAAAGGGGAGTATGGCCCCTTTTAATAAGGTGGTTCTTGAAATAAAGACAAGATAATGATATTTCTTGAAAATATGGTGCAATAATATCATTGAAAAAAGGGGAGTGCAGATGATGAATATGAAGGAATAAAGTATTTTTTTGAATATAAACACTTTTGATTTTATTAAAAAATATTAAATAAGTTTATAAAATCTATATAATTAGAGGATCATGGATTGAAAGATAAAGGAAAAATTATCTCTATATCTTTATAGTGTATGTGTTTTATGGAAGTATATTAAACAAAATCAAAATTTTTGACTATTGAAACTAGGAGGTTGCATGTTTTATTTGTTAAAAAACACTACAGGATGATAAATTATGATCTACGATAACATTGATAATAATATAAAGTTAAATAACTGAAATTCATGATTTGTTCCTGAATTTATGTGAAGGTTGTGTCTTTCTTAAAAGTATGTAAATGTTGTGTATATCTTGGAAGTTTTGAGAAGGATTTGTTCCATCAAAAGTAATATACCATAACTACAAAATATATGTATAATTGGAATTTCTTGAGGTTATTGAACATCCCTATGTCTGGTAGTTATTTTGGAAAAGGAGTTGAAGATGTTTGGAAATGGTTGAAGGTATGTTTTGATGGTTTTAGAGTTGAAAGTATAAACCACAATGTGAACACAAGGATCATAATATGAGTGGATTTCACAAAAAATTAACAAATTATTAGAGGTATTCTTGTATATATAAGATATTTTTGGAAGTTTCATAATATTTTCTAAGGACACATATTTTTAAAAAAGTCGTGAAACTCCATGTATATATAATATTTTTGGATTTTCATATGCAAGAGTAATTTCTTAGAATTATAGTTAGAAAATGGAAATGTCCTAAATGATATTCCCTAGGATACATAAGGGTTATAACCTATATGTAAGTATTTATTATTCACTATTTTTGAGAAGAATAATCAATCATGCTATGGGAAGACTAGCAATGTTGTGATCTATATAAAATATTTAAATGAGATAAAGTGTTGAACTCCCTATTGATATAAGAAATACCTTTGTGATAAAGGGTGATACAGAAGGGTCACCTTATCATCCAACCATGGATTACTATATACATTAAAAATTATAAAATATTATTTATATTGCACACATTGTGGGAAGGAATTCACATCATAAATAAGTTTAGTTAAATCTAAATGGCTCTACCTATTTGAATATTTCCATGCCATGGAAGCTATACATGTAGAAATAAGTTTGGAGATCAAGAATATCTAGAATTTTATCACACTCTGATACAAAGGTTATGACATTATTAAAGGATTTGTGTTGTGACACTTAGATCATGAATAAAGAAACATGGTCATGATTGTTAATATTTCAACTATTTTGTAATATAATGAAAGTTCGCACCATGAATCTCAGTGTCACATCGTGATGCTGCCAGTAACTTAATAATAAATCAACGGTCCATGGAATAATATAATATTATACACCATGATTGTGATATACCTTATTAAAAATAAAATATAATCGATAATGCAGAAATATATATAATTTAAATTGGATTTATCTAATAGATTTTTTTGTAACTAATTGGTAGTTATGAAAAAAATATTATCAGTATAAATGAAGTTTAATGGTGGATATCTATTGGAAGATGAAATGAGAGATGCGTTTTAAGGATCTGAAGTTCAAGGTAGTTAATTATTTGAATTTGAATTTTAAATTCAAATATCCTGATGAAAATGGTAGGATATTATTGTAATAAAAAGTGTATAAGTGTTCTTCACAAGATAAATAAAATTAGAGAGATAAAATAAGAGGAAGAAGGAAGAAACAAAAAGTCATTCAAAGATATGGGATTTATTGAATATACGATTTAAGAGAATTGTGTTGTTGCTGATATGAAATATATCGAAGATTAGATTATTGAAAATTATGGACTCATCTAGTTTGCAGGAGTAAGGAAGAAAAAATAAATTGAATAAAATTCAAATGCTGTAATTATTCAATCTAGAGAGTACTGTTTTCTATTTTTGTGATAATTTTTTAACAATTAATGATTCAAATATTCTAATGAGGATTTAATTATATATATCCAAGGAATTGGTATTAGTAAGTTTTTTACATTTAAATATCATATTTTTAATTATGATTAAAATTATATTTTTGAACTTGGATAATTTTTTATGTCAATAAATTAAGAAGATACCTGGAAGTCTATAAACTAATATCTTCGAGAGAAGTGCATGGCAGAGGAGAAGGGAGTGTCCCTTGTGAGTTAGTGATCCATTCCCTAAATAATTTAATAGTATATGAGAGTTAAAAAATAGTTACTTTACCAAAAACTTGTTTCCACAAAAATAGTGATATATAGTGGATTTGTTACACCAACACAATGATAAGTGTACACTCCTTGTATGCAACCCAGTATAGGTGAAACAAGAAAAATCTATTTGTCCCTACATGTTTTAATTCACACACATGTGCATGATATTTTATATGGGTTTAATTAATAAATATATTGGATAAAAAATTTTCCTTTAAATAAGGTAATACAATATAAAGGGATTGTTAAGAAAGAAAAATATTAAATTGGAAAACACACTAATTCACACCCTTTCTCAGGGTGTATTGGGTTAAAATGGTATCATGTTTTACATTAATTTAATAAGGAATATAGTTAAATGAACTATTTATAAAATTATTATCCCTTTTAAATTCTTTAACCCTATATATTAGACAAGATCCATATTTAAATATGTAGATTCTCCCACTTTGGTATAAAAATCACCGCTTAGCTATTTAGGTAGGGAATCATCCCAATAATATCATATAAGAATCTTGGATGGTTGAGTGGGTGACACTTTTCCCAATACATTATATGGATAAAATAGATACTATTCCCATGGTATCCTAACTTAAAGGGATTCCTAAAAAAGTTTATCCCAAATAAAATTCTAAAAATGATCCACTTAACTCTTAAGGTCAACTCATTTTTTTCATTCCTTGCACAAGATGATATAAACAAATAGAGAAAAGGGATATGACCAAGGGTGAAGACCATGGCTATAGGTTTGATGACCATGGTCATAGGCTAGGACCATAGTCACACCACATATGGGAACTATTGGCATGTCTATAGACCTTCATTCTATTTCTATGAGCATGTGGTAGTGGTTGTAGAGTTGTTGCAACGAGTAACCTATTCCATGAGTTTCATCACCTATAGAAATAACTTATATCCATGGGTGATTCCCATGGACCTAGGTATATCACCATGAGAATTTTTTGTGGCTATGGGTCTATGGATACAAAAATAACCTATGGATGTAGCTTGTGATTTTTTTTTAAATTTACTATAAAAAAGTTTTGATCTTAGAACGTCGACATTATACTATGAGGCACTCTACCAGTCCCATCCATTACACTATATGTATAAGAATTTTAAAATGTCTTTTAAAATAAATATTATAATAATTTTTCTATTTATTGTTCAAGGTGGTTGGGCCCTATAGACAAGGACTACACCATTCATGACTATAAGGTCCCAAACAATTGGACCTATAGCCACGAGTGAAGTGGCCTTAGTAGTAGGGCTAGGTCGATGAGAACCTATAGCTACAAGTATCATAGCCCATGCCCATGGGCCCTCCCCCATGGACATATCAACATAAGTGGCATAACCCATGGTGGTAAGTCTATTCCACATACACCCATTTCCATGGGCCACACCACCCATGGATATGGGGTCCCAACCACATGGATCGACTGCCATGAGCCATGCCACCCATGGATATAGGGTATGTACTGGAATGGTCTATAACCACAAGAACTAGTACAAGTGTCTTCAGGTTCTTCTCAAACACTTATTTTGCAAGAGATGTAGTTATTTCATTTCTCTTCAACCAAAATAAAAATCACCCTTGGATATAATACTTTCCCATGTGGGATTATCTATAGGAGTGATCTTTTTCAAAAAATCCCTATCAATATTTTGTCTCTTGGAAATGAAATATAGCATCCCCCAAGGTTGTCTCTTGAAGAGATTGCATACTAAGTTAAAAAAATTCAATATTGTTTTTTAGTTTTATAAAATAATAATAAAATTAAGGATTTTATAAGTTTGTTCAAAATTTAAATAAAACTAAAAAAGTTTATTAATAAAAAACAAGAAAGTTAATATTTATAAAAAATAGATTGTATTGAAAATTAGTATGAAATTAGATTTAAAAATAGAAGTAGTGAATAAGTTTCAAACTTTAGACCCACCTTATTCATTTTAAAAAAAATTATCCCATTTTAATTTTTAAATTAACAATTTAATACCTAAAAATATGATCCTAGTTTTTCTTGAAAACCATATAAAAACCCCAGTATGGGTGTTATTTATCCTACAAAAGTGATTTAATTACTCAAATACCTCTAAGAAATTAAAACTAATAAAATATATATCAACCCTTTATAGAATATTAAGGGATCTATTAAAAATTAATATTACTAGAGAAAGAAACTAAATCCCATTCCCAAGATCACCCATTCAAATAAATTGGAATATGTGAAACTGGAAATAAAGAACTGCTATAATATTGTGCATACCTGTCATTGAAGAGAATCAACATCACCTTCATTCATACTTGATAAATATCATATGATGGGAAAAATTATCCAACCTAAAAGGTATATTAATGGGTTAAATTGGATTTTATTTCATACATGTGGGATCTTCCATCCACTATGACATGCTAGTGCCTCTTTATAAAATGGTGGTAGGATATGAGAACATCAATGGTAAGGAGTCTAATCCAATTTTTTTTTCAAGAATTAAATCCACACTATAATTAAATAATAGTGGTTTATATATACTTGGGTACCTTCATTGATTGATTCATGCATTAAACCATGTTTTATAATTCACGAGTTAATAGTTTAGTCATAACATGCATCATATGAATATATTTAACGATCTCCATCACGTAACATCTCACATTATGGATTCTCAAATGATAAAAATTGTGTAATATCAGTGTATATATGTTAAATATTAATGTTTTGGAGCTATATATATAATACACTTTTCCAAATTAATCTAACAAATGATTCGTTAAAATATAAGTGGTGTGTAATCTCATTACATACTTTATATATCACCCCAATCATAGGCTATGATTTCAAGGGGAAACATATTTAGTGGCATGAAATATTATTTCATGCCATTCCCTATGATTTACCCAATCATACCATATGATTTATAGGTAATATAACATGAAATAATGAATTTAATTTTGGTTTATAAAATTTTAATCATTAGATATGATAACCTATTGCATCATATTTAGTTAAAAGGATTTAGGGAATTCCAACACCTTTAATCTACCACTTTCACTAAATCCTGATAGACTAACGTACCATTTCACTTTATATTACATCATATATGATAAATTATGAAATGATATACAAAAATATTGTGAATATATTTCAAAACACTTTTAAAAAAATATCATCAACCTCACCATGTACCACATTAATTTCGGCACACAATGCTCTGTAGGTTGTGTCATGAGAAACATAATCCCTGATTCTTGATATCACTCAATAATTTATGATTAAATGATTTAATGTTATTCATTTTATTTTATATGTTCATTTTTCCCATATTTATTTTTGAGTTGACACAAACCTGATTTCTAAAGGTAGACAGTCACTGAGATTTTACCAGCACTGCTTGGGTTATGCATTGGTTGAAAGGATGAGAGGTTGGGATCATCACACCGTTTAGGTTTAATTTGTTCCTACTCTAGGACACTATTATATATTTTATATATGTTTTTAAATACTTAAAAAATACTAGTTTAAGGATTTTTATCTCTGTGCTTAGGATTTGATCAAAATCATACAATGATGTGAACATTTGAATATATCAGAGGTTCTCCATTGATGGGTTAATATGTATATATAAAAGGTTCTCCGTCAATATTATAATATTTTTATATTATAGTTTATCTATGTATATTTTATCAATTAGTGATTCAATGGTTTAAATCCACACATTTTGGTACTCTGGAGTTTATCACCATCTTGGAAGGTGATAGGTGTTCATGGTATTAAGATTAGTCCCATGATATGGGATTCCTATATATACCAATAAAGGGAATAAAAATCAGTGTAGTTTTGTTACACTTAACAAGACACACCATTCCATTTAGTTTCATGTGATAAGGAACTATTAAAGTATTTTAGAACCATTTGGAATGGAGTACTATCTTAAAAGTGATTAGAAATAGTTGGCTTGGGACTTATGCATAAGAGACCATTTTTGAATATTTTTATAAGGAATATGGACCATTAAACAATAGTTAGTTCATACGGAATATGACCCATTGATAATGATTTCATGAGAAATATAGCTCAATGTAGGTTTTGTTTTGGATGATGGGATTGAACCTCTAAGAGGCATCCTACACATCTTGGTCAATAGGAATCAAATCCAATGTAGTTGATGTTTCACAATTTAAGGTCATGTTTTTTTATTTAAAAAGGGAATTTTCTAGTGTGGCATTTTCGAACCCTCCACATAGAGAAACCCCCCTCTCCCACAAAGGGGCAGTACTTGCAGGTATCTCCCCAGTAGGGGAAGGAGCCATTGCCAGCCGAGATGGCAGAGCGTCCCCGAGGGTAACGACCCGACAGTGATGGTTTGACACAGTGATCCATCAGCAATTGGGCCGCACCTCATTTTTCCCGCCCAGAGGAGTCCGGGCGGCCTGTCAAGGTGGGTGTATCCCGGGGGAGAGGTTGGCCCTGAAAGAATACTCCCAAGATTCGAACCCTGAACCTCCCAAAGAACGACCTTGTTTTGGAAACTCACCTTTACCACCGCACCACCACTGAAGTAGCACAATTTAAGGTCATTCGATAGGTCTGTTACATTCAATTTAATTTCACATAGTGAGGTTGATGTCATTTAGTTTTTCATCATAAAATATGGATATTTTTTTGTGGAAGGGGTGACAACAAAGGATTGAGTGGAGCTTATACATGGGTGACCCTTTCTGATTCACTCTATTTCTTGTTAATGAAACAAGATAGGTTAATGGTGAACTCAAAAGGAATATATTCCATTGAGTAAAGGTAAGAAATATTTAACATTTACATGGATACAATATCATGGGTAATATAGCCCCGATGAGGATATGGTGTCTCATAAGGAATATGGCCTAGCAAGGATGTGGTGGATCAAAGGGAATATGACTCCTTGAGAAGGATTGATCATAAAGAATATGGAACTTTTATTAGGATGGATTATAAGTAATATTTAACTTTAACAATAAGTTTCACAAGGGATATGGATTTATGAATATTAATTGGGTATTATGTATAAGCTATCTATATGGCAGTGTCTCACAAATGGATCATTGGGATAAGACTATCAATGAGGTCACCACTGAGGATTACACTTAGTAGGAGGCATACATATGTGTCTAATTCATGTATATTAATGATTGGATAGTAAAATACGACTTGAATCATGGGGGATATATATCTATGAGAAATATATTTGGGCTTATGCATATGTATCTAAACCAGTGCTCATGTGAAATAGGCTTGAATGCTGCCGAGAGGTGCCTGACCTAGTATATGAGTTAGGTGAAGGTGGGATTTATGGTATCACACCTAGTAGGAGGCCCATTCATAGATTTATTTAGTTAATTTATGATTCATTGTTATGAAATCATTAATCTTCACATGGATGGGGATTATACCTAAGGAGGAATCCCATAACTACATAGCTCATTTAGTATATCAAGGAGGCCAACTTGAAACATGGGTAGCCAATATGATCATATTGAGATGGGAAAGGTATCATTAGTATACTTGAAATATTAACCCTTATTATTAAATGAGTTCATGATCATGACTACCCCAAGGGTCCTATTAGCGAAGGGTTATTTCCCAATAGACACCTTTTATCAAAATAATACACAATCTAAGGGGTACATGCTAATGTGCATGGCATGATCATATATCTCGGGGGATGGGGGTATAGGAGGCCTTAATGACATGGGATTTTCAAGTATCTAACCTTGTAAAAAGTATTATAATAAATTAATTTGGATGGAATTGACCTAGGTAGATGACCTGGGTGGAAGAAAGAATTATAAGGAATCCTGGTTTCCCATAGTTGAGTTTCTTCATGAAGTTCCATCCTCAGGTAAAATTATTCACACTCATAGAAAATATGAATGAGGAAAAATAGTAACCAAGGTGTACCCCATTTAAAATATGAGTAATTTTATATGAAAATTAGGGAATAAAACACATACATATTGGGATTAAAATATACATATAGGGAAATTGTGGATGTGAAATTGCAGATGAGAAATCACAGAGGTACCTCATTGATGATCCCTCTCAAAGGGACCTCATGGGTGAGGCTTTGTAGAGGTACATCATAAAATATCCCTTGTGAAGGTACCTTGTAGATCATTAACCCTCATAGATGAGACCTATTAGAGGTACCTTGGGGATAAACATTCATAGAGGTACCTAATAGATGATCCCACATGAAGGAACCTCATGGATAATACCTCATAAAGTGTTTGATTTTTTTATTACTTTATTTTTCATTTGGATCAAGAATTACTTGGTTTTTCCTTCATTAAATATCCAATAATCAAAAAGATAATTCACTCTTTGATCTAAGGGTAAATGTCACTCCAAATGGAGAAATGTTTCCCAATCAGGAAAAGTTTTTTTTTGAATTTTGAGTTAAGTATTTATTGGAAATGACTTCTTGAAATAAGTAGTCATGGAGGAACCATATATCTATGTGGGATATAGGAAACCATTCTGAGGTAAGAGACTATGATAAAATTCCATCTCATGTACGTGTATGAATCCTGGTCTGCAAATCCACCATGTGATCAAGAAATGACCGCACGAGCATATTGGTTCACTGTAATGGAATACCCATCTATTAAGGAAACATGTGACTATAAAGAGATTCCCCCATATAATCACAAAAAATGAAACATCTCAAAGTGACTATGCATTCCCAAAGGAACCCCATATCAATCCCATGTATTCTTGGAGATTATGGTTTCACCATTCAGTCATGTAGGGTCTCTACCTCACTGTCATATACACATAGATTCTATGAACAACTGAATACTTTACAAACAAATAAATTGATTTTCAGATCAATTTCCTTTGTCAAAATTTCACTTCTATCATCTTTTTGATACCATTAAACATTTTGCAGGCCTAAAAAAATTCCCCATTTCAAAATATGGTCTGATCGACATGAAAGGGATTGATTCTGAGGAAATAAGATATATTGTGAAATTGATTCACCATAAATGTGTGTTCTTTGTAAGAGGCCCCAATCTGTAAATAGGTTATAAGGGGACCTCGTTCTATACTTTATTAAAACTTCAAGGTGAGTGATTCATGAATGAGTTCCCATTTTTTGAACTGATCTCCCCTTCATGAATGGTACCTTTCATGAACTAAGTGACCCATGAAGCAATATCCTCCATGTGAAAATCAAGAGGTATCTGTGAACCAATTTCCTTCATGAGAACTATATTTTATAGACTATCTCCAATGCAATGTCTACATGGTTCACTGCTTGTATAGAGACTATGCAATTCATGTGCTCGCTATAAAAAAAATTCACACCTTACCTATTTTTTCAAGATTTTTTTAATATATACGTATTTAAAACCATCATTTATTTTCACAGAGACAATGAAATTTAGATCTTTTTATGTATATGATTTTATGAATTAAAATAAAATAGGTCTACCATTTCTATAAACATTAGGGAAGACTGTCGATACCATGTAATACTTCATAATAAAGAACTGAATATTTTTATTACACTAGAGTTTTAGGACTATTTTCTATTCAATGGACTACTTATATAAAAATTCAGGTTTTATGATGATGTTCCAATTACTGTACCTAGTTATAAACTTTAATCAATATGTTTCGTGTCTTCCCTAGACTATATCCAAATTTCAATCTCCATTTAAGTTATTCATATTGTAGAGATGTATCAAGGAAGTGACTACATATTAAATAGACCACTATTAACTCAAGATGACCAAGATCAACACAAAAAACCATCATCTAAAACTATTCATCTATATGCACAATCTCATTGAAAACTCCCATCAGTAGATGAAGTATGAAGTGATATATCTTCCCTAGAGGTAGACTTTATAATGAATGGGAATAGGCATTTTAGATACACTAGATTTATGTTTAATTCAATTTTAATCATAGGAAATTGATCTCTATGTGGAATTATGGATATCTCAATTACTGATGTAGCAACCAATTTAACTTCTCCCAAAACTATTCTTCCATTGATGTTTGAGCACCAACACTTTTTACCCATCACATGGAAAGGTTGGGATTGGTCTATGGGATATCCAACAATTGGAATAAATCCCAATACTAAGATGTATAATGATTTCCTTCCTAGATCCAACATATGAGAGTATATAGAATAGAACCCTCCTTTAGTGAGGTATTTATTGACCAAAGAAAAGTGGATATTGATAATGACTCTCTATCCTCACTCAATTAAGCCTTCTGGGAACTAGGTGAATATATTTCTTCAACCAATTGGGTTGAGCTCGGAATTTAGGCACTCTAGGAGTTGTATCACTCCACAATATTGGAATGGTAATTTTTTTATTGGAATAAACTATAAGTGGACCAATATAAATCATATGGGTATACAGTTTATCCAAACACAAACCTCCATTTTCTAACTAGTGGACTTCTTATCTATATTTTGAGTGGGTGGATCTTCTCTACTGGGGATACTCACTTGAGAATTATATTTAGAACCATGGGGATGAAATATCTATTAGAAAAAGGTCAAATTATTAATCTATAAGTGATATCCCTTTCCTATATATAACATATACTGGGACACATAAAATAGAGGAAGACCCTATATTGGATCAATGGTCCATTCCAATTCTTGTATATTTGGATGACTTAGTAATTTTAGTGAAATGAATTTTAGAACACCATAATAGTTCCCTATTCTATTTATTTTCTTAGACTAATCAACATTATCAGTGTTTGGATAATGTATTTGAGTATTAGTGAAGTTACTGATATGATGAATAAAATTTTTCATTTCACAATCATTCCTTATGACACACCTTTTCCTTATAGAATAATTGTCGATAATGGAAGTGATACATAGAATGAGTACTCCATCATTATTTCTTCTCAGGATAGGGTTCTAGTATCTTGAGTGGATTATATAGTCATTTTCAAGCCTCATACCTTGTATAGGTTCACACGGTAGTTCAAGTGTTTATAAAGTATTTGATTTTTACCCTTCAATGGTGTGCGGAGTGAATGAAAACTAATTATTATTTGCAAAAATTTCATTAATGTTGTATCATGAGTATGTGAATGAATATATTTCCTTGCCACCTTACAATGATTTTAATAATATATTGTGAGATCATTCTCAATCATGGGAAGAGAATTTCTGGAATATTCTTCTAGGATAATTGTTCTGATGGGTAAACAAACCATTGGTTTGTTACATTACATTACAAAAAATCACCTTTGAGTAGAACTTTCAACTAGAGGGTCTTATAACCAATCCCCCAGAAAATTTGTGGAATCCTCATATTCACATCCACTTTATATCAAAAGTGGTAAAAATCCAGTGTCATGGACCAAAATTTCTGGATACATTACTGACAAGGATCCATCTATGCTAATAGAAAGTGATCCACTATTAGGGGATACTTCTACTAAATCAGTCCCTAAAACCAATTAGGGAATAATAGCTAAATATTCTTCAATACCCAAATCATAGGATAAATTGGGTTAATCCATGTAAAAATTTATTCTGGAATACATACCTATAGGAAAATGTGACTAGAATTATAATATTAATTTTTTTTGAAGATTGGGTGGTGAGGAAATGGGATTGGTGCCAAGTATATGATACTATAACCGATATCCAATTTGAGGATATAAATGAAAAGTTTGATATCCTTATTCAAATATTTCATGGCTGGGGTGTAGGTGAATATGACAACCACAAACTGCATGCTCTCATCCACCAATATCTGGTCATTCAAGAGTAATTAACTACCCATGAAAGAGACCTCAACTCATTTGATAGTTCAAGCAACCAAGTATACTTTGTGGAGTGTGATACTAAATATATGAATCAACTGAACATCAAGGAGTCAAAAATTCACAATTTGGTGGCTACTTAGACCATGGATATTAAAAAATTTAAGGATCACATGGAAAATATGAAAGCTTTAATGTTGAAAAAAATCATAGGGCTTAATTATTTTTAAAAAAAGGAGTCAATAATTGTCTGAATGTATTGAGAAAATATGATCTCTAGCTGAGGATGAGTCCATTAAATGAGTGTATATCTTGATGTCACCCATTTCCTCCCATTAGGAATTAGTCAATTTACTAAGTTTATCAAACCGAATCACATGATAGTTGTATTTAATTGTATTTTCTTATATTCAATAATAAAGAGAGACTCTAAACTATGGATGATCCTATCTCCTTTTGATAAAAAACAATGTTGTTGAGCCCCTGGATAGATTTACCGCTATTGGGGTGAATCAATGATTTACTTTTATGAATTATTTTCTTTTTAATTCAACCACTTTAAATTGATAAGGTTCTTGATCCACTCAGTGATTCTAACAGTCTCACCTCATATGTAGAAATGACAGGAGTGCTTAATTTTTTTGGTATAAAGACCTACTCCTTGAATTTTTTATTATACCCCCCAACATGGATTCTCCAATATAATCTTATTATTAATTATAGTGGTTTAGGAAGAAACTGGTTGTACACCCTAGTAGTTGATTCTCCATTTGATATTGGTTATACCACCTGACAATACAACTCTTTCTCCTTGGTTGGTTATACCCCCTATTATCTTCTTCTCCTTGATTGGTTATACCCCCGGTCTCGAGCCTCTTCAGAAACTAGTTATACCCCTATTCATAAGCTACCTTTTCTTCCCTATGTTTATATAATGTAGGATGATATATTGTTCTTCCTATAATATATTTTTTAAATAAAACTTTCCTGTGTACACTTCATGTACCTTTTCAATTTTCTAGTCTTTCTCAAATAGTTTTGATCACCTATGTATGACCAGTTTCCACAATGTAACAAATGACCTAACAATTCTTTCTTCTATATGATGAAGCCCCAACATCAATTAATTCATGAAATTGGTGCACAAAATTTCTTTTATATCATCTTATGAAGTAATAAACTTTCTCAATTTCAAATCAGGATCCTATCTTCATGAAACAATAACACATATTATATCTCTCTTTATTATTATTTTTTCTACTCAATATTATATTTGAGTTATCTTCTCAAGTGTCCATGAATTCATGTATGCATGCATGGGTACACACATTTTCTTCCTACCTCATGCACTCTCCTCCTTCATGAAAGCCACTTCCTTCTCTATATAGACCCAATATGGGTCCTGATCATGAAATAAGAGCATGATATCTCATATATCCTTTTCTCAATGGAATGATAAAGTTTTGAAATCAATTGTTCAGTGTCTCAATGGAATTCACATATGGTTATATTGGAATAATATTAGATACATTGTGAAACCATTGAGTACAATCCACATTTCAATATTCTATGGGTTTTCTTTCTTTACGAAAGAAAATAATGCTTTAAAAAACTTCTTCTTGAAACCGAAATTTCATAATGATTTGTTTTTCTTAGAAAAAATGAGATCCTATTTTTAATTAGAAACATCAATATCTTAGGTTGGTTACTGTACTTTTATAGGTGAGTTCTCCACCACCTTCCTTAATCCATTCACTGACTTAAGTCTCATTTTTTTAAAGGTTGGGGCTGAAGCCTCATTTTATTATTTAAAGCAAATACCTCTTTTGGACTGGGTAGAGGGAGACCCATTACATAACCCGAAGGCCCAAGGACAAGTGTCCTGAATACTAGGCTTGAAAGACCATTTTTTGGCCCAAAGGGCCACTTGGTAAATAGTACTACTACAGTACCTGAGCTGCTACAGTACCTGATACAGAACCTCCGCCGCTACAGTTCCTGTTACAGTGCCTCCATCGCTACAGTGTCGCCGCCACTACAGTTCCACTACTGCTATAATACTACCATAGTGCCCCCTGCTACAGTTCTACTATAATACCCCCGGAAATTAGTCCCTGCTCGGATTTGATCCTAGGTCTTTTGGATGCCAAGTAGGATCCTCTACCACTAGGGTACAGGCTTGTTGGCACTGACTTAAGTCCCATATTTTGTGCCATGTCAAGGTTAATATTCATATCACCTAATATTATGTATCATCTCAAATATTTTCACATATAATACTTTAATTTCTCTATCATCAGTTGAAATTGAAAATAATGGCATCTCTTCTTATGCGACAAATCCTCACATACTTGTGATAATATTCTAATTCTTCTTTTATCATTGCATTAGATATGTACAAACAACCTCCTATAATTTCATTTTTCATTTGGATCTTCCTTAAGACAAGATATGTATTCATGGAAAAACTTTCACCCACATCATATATGAATGAAATATGATCCAATGTATGATCATATTAATATCTCAACTATTAGAGCATGGATCAATGATTTATTTCATGAAATTGAAAGAACTCTGTAATATTGGAACTCTCATATGAGATATGAGGTTGAAGATGATGGATACCTCAATTAGATATCCCATATCCACATGAATAGATGAATGATGTTATATATATATAATATATATGAACAATGTACAAATTTGTTGAGTCCCATAATGGTTTAGCATGCATCTAAGAACTCCTTTATTAATCAATGCATACTACTTCACCTTCGAGTTGGCACCAGGTTTAGAAACTAGAACACATGACACAACACACCCCATGACATCATATAACCCTTAATTGTGGATATAGAACCTCTATATATATTCTTAATGTGCCTCTCACACACCCATCCACACTCTATGGGTTCTATGCATGCCCAACCTCACACATTCCACCTTCAGTTGGCCAGATTAAACCTATCTCACATGATTGGACTCCAGGTCCCACATATGTGGTGGAGGGGATCCTTGTTTATCCAAGGATTGGCCATATTTTTTTTGATAAGAGACCATTCATATGATTATAAACACTATAATTATGGAATATAATACCAACCCACATCAAATTACATCTTCAGAAGTCATCATGAAAAATAAATAATATTTTTCATGGCCTTCTTTTAATTCTTCGTTATTTTAAATAATGTTCTCAGACCAAAATACTATAGAATATGTTATGGAATTTAGGACCAATTAAAAAATAATTAAATTTACATAGGGAATTTATCAAGCATGACATCTAATTGTATTATATGAATCCATAACAATTATCCAAGAATCACCACTTCATCTCACCTCACCAAACAATATTGACACATCAAACACATATTGACACATCATTGAAAACAAATTAAATACTTAGGATAAAAAATATCCCCTTTGTTTTTTGATTTCAACGTCCCTTCATATTATAAAATTAAATATGCGTGTTAAAAATTTATTCCCCTTATTATCAATCAAATGAAAAGTATAAGTGGGGGTTTTTATGTATCTTCTTATTTCTTTCAAGGAACTATCATTATTTCCCTCCCTTTTATGAGTGAAATATAATAACATAGGTTTATTTTAACAAAGATCCTTTATTTTATCTACTATAAGTCTACATGGGATAACCCTTTTTAGAAAACAAGAGACATACAACCAGGGTTGTCTATGTTGTCCATAAAATACCACGCTTGTGATATCATGTTCAGATTTTCTTATTTCTAAAATTAGGGGTTGTTAAGACATGAAATACATGACCTTGAACACACTTTAACAACACATTAGAAATTTCAAGTGAAAAAACAATATCTCCCCTTTGTATCATATTTTCATCAACCAAACACCCCCTGAATTAATATGATTAATAAAATTAAGAATGAGGGATTAAAGTGTGATAAACATACCTCAATCTTCAAGTTTGAAATCTATATATAATCTCAAGATTCACTGGAATTTAGTATTATTATATATTCTCTTCAAGTAAACTCCTCCTAAAAGGATTCACTCATCTTCTTTCATTTCATGATAGTCAGTAGACTCTATGAAGGATAATCTCCTCTTACTCTCTAGAAGTGGAAACCTCAAAAAACTCCTTCAAATCCTTATGTGTTAGCTTAAAATATATAAAATAATAGGGAATAAGGAAGGACCTCTATGTTTCATAGAAATAACAATCATATGGAGGGATTCCTCTCAATACATGCCTTTATTTTCTCCCAATCTCAGTATGGGAAGATTTATTTATACCCTTATTTTTATTTTATGTCTCATCTATTTGACTATCTTATTTCTTCCCTTGAGCTTATTTCTTTTGTGGAACACATTTTTCCACCTCATTCTTCTATTCCTTTACAATTGTGAATAAATTCTCACCAAATTTTACCATACCTTCCGATACAACTTTATTTCCTTTATCCTCAACAAGTTTTTCATCCTCTTCTAATTATTTATCCAATTTCAATTAATTTTTATAAAAAACTAAGAAATATTTATGGACATTCTTAGAATATTCAAAATATTTTTCACATGTATTATTTTGAAACCTATTACCTTTTAAAAAATAGAAAACCTATCCTTCCAACCTTATCATTCACTCCTCAGCCTTGTAACATTCTAAAATTCATATTCCATAAACTTCTTCTAAAATTTTATTTTTTATATAGATAACTATGGTAGAGATCTGGCCATAGGTTGTTTTCTGTAATATTTTTTTTCTCATATTATCATTCAAAATCCCCATTGGTTCTTACCTATTGCTGGGTAAAGACATATTGGACTAGAAATAATAGTATTTTTGTCTGTTCTTACCACAACACCAACATATCCCTTGAAACTTTGTTATTCTAGATTGGCTCTAGATTTTTCTAGATTCATGCTAATACTATCCTATTGAAAATAGAGATTCACTTTACTTAGTGGGTTTTTTCCTCCTTAGAATATTATTCCCTTCTTTTTTATGTGGAATATTTACTCTAATTTTTATTGGTCTAACCTTATACAATGTTGTGTTTGTGATCAGTATTGTTAGTTATAACAAACCCATCTTGAAAAGTACTAGTTTTACATGTTTTTTAGATCCCTTTATCTCACAAACTTGAGAAGACTCTCCATTAACTTTAACTGATTTAGTGAAGTCTTATTTTGATTTGCTGAACTTATGTTGTACTGTGAGATATATGGATTGTGTCTCATCCAGTTCCTCTTCCTTTAAAACTAATTCCTTTCTAAGATCTATGATAATCCTTTCATGTTCATCTCATTTAATCTTGTGCTACTTGATCTCATCATATTAGGATACATCCTTATTAACTATCTCTTTTTTATCATCAACCACTATTTTATTTCATTTATCAACCATTCTAATTTATTTTATGATGAATTATATCTATCCCATGAAAAATTCTAATTTTTCTCTTAACTCTGACTCAGTTTTTCTTCATTATTCTCCATCATCACTAATATTTGATGAATTAGTTCTTTTCTTTACATGAGAGAGGAAACAAAATTCATTATCCTAATAAAAAATTTATGATGAATCTTTCTTATGATTTCTCTTAATAATTATATTCTTTCTATTAAGTTTCATCATCATCTTCTTCTTGACCCATTTATGATCATGAAGTCTCTCATCATCTAATTATGATTTTGATTCCAATTCTTCAAGATTCTACCTTATAAATTTCTTGGAAAAATGAAAATATTCACCACTATTTAAGAATTTTGGTGACTTATTACTATTTATCTTCCACTTACCTTTTTTGAATACTTTTTTATAAAAGATATTTTTTTTGAAGTAATCACCATCCTTATCACTATCTGAATCTTTAGATACTTCAACCACTTTTTATCTAACTTTTACCTTTATCATGGATTCTATTTAAATTTTTTCTTTCTTATAGAAATATTGAATTTTAACCATCTCATAATATTTGAGAATTTTATGTAGTTCATTAATATAAAAATCATCTATTTATTCTAGGTTTGAGATATTTGAATCAAAATGTTCTGGAAAATTAATCATAATTTTTTTTATAATGATAGATTCATCTATTTTCTCACAAAATTCTCAAATGTTTTTTTAATATTTCATTCACTCTTGTGAAATAGTCATCAATATTTTCTTCATAAATCATTTTTATATCCTCAAACTTACTCCTCCAAACTTTTAGTTCGGATTCCTTGAATTTTACATTTCCTTTATAACTACTTCTTAGCTAATCCCACAACTCCTTGGATATCTAGAGACCCATGACCTTTGTGTATACTTTCTCTGATAGATCCATCAATATGTAATTTTGGTCTATTTCATAAAACTCTATATTTTTTTATCATCTTATTTCATGGAAATATCATCAGTAATGGGTAAAAAACCCACTGTTGCAGCATCTCTCACTTCCAGGCCGAGTGATAGGAGATATGGTGACATCCTATTCCCCCAGATGTGATAATTCTTCCCATAAAATGTGGTAAAACCTTGGATAGTGATAGATTTTCTATTATACATATCTAAAAATAATTCTTGTATCTTTATATGAAACCTCCTCTGATACCAATTATAAATACCCAAGCCTGATTGACCACTGCGGGGGGGGGGGGGGGGGGGTTGAATCAGCATTTTACTTTTTCAAATTATTTTACTTAAAATTCAAACTCCTAAAATTGTTAAGGTTATCAATACAATTAATGATTATAATGGTATAAAATTATTTATATAAATAATTAGTTAGAGAACCACACATGGTATTTACAAGGTTTGGTTTAAAGACCCACTCATTTCCATGTTAATGATACCCCCAACGGAGATTCTATACTATAATATTATTATAAAATTTAGCGGTTTAGGAAGTAATTGGTTATAAACCCTATTAGTAAATCCTCAAATTGATATTTTTTATACCCCCTAGTGATACAAATATCATTCCTTGTTGGGTTATACCCCCAACTATATTCTTCTCCTCAACTAGTTATACCCCCACTCTCGAGCCTCTTTAGGAGCTGGTTATACCCCTAGTCACAAGATCCTTCTTATTTTCTATATTGATCCACTATATGATGATATCTTGATCTTCCCCAATGATCATACTAAATTATACTTGATCATTTATAATTCATATAACTTTGCATCTTGTTGGTCTTTCTCAAATAGTTATGATAACCTGTGTATGATCAATTGTCTCAATGCAATGCTCATGAAATTCTTCCTTATGTATGATGAAGTCTTGAACTTAATTAATGTGTGAAAGTGGTGTACACAATTTCTTATTTATTATTTTATGGAATAATAAAATTTCATAATGATAACTCAGGATCTTATCTTCTTAAAACCCTATCACATATTATATCTCTTTTTATTATTTTATGTTCTACTCAATTTTATTTTGGGTAATATTCTAAAGTGTGTATGAATTAATGTATTCATGCATGTGTACATGAACTATATTCTAGCCTCATGTGATCTCCTCCTTAATGTAAGGCACTATCCTTTCTATTTAGACCTAATTTGGTTCTTGATTATGAAAATATGAGAATGATATCTTTTTCATTCTTCATAAAAATGAATGAGTAGGTTTTAAACTCAAGTGTGAAGTGTCTCAAGCCACTTCACATTTAGGTATCATATAAGTGTCTTAGTTTATTCATTAAAACCTTGAGTGTGTGAGTCTCATGTCAAAATTACATGAGTTATCATTCTTTGAAAAATAAAAAAATGCTTCACATAACTTCTTTATAAAATAAAAGTTTCACAATGCTATGTTTTTCTTTAGAAAAATGAGATCCACTCCCCAATAGGTATTAATGAACTCTTAGGTTGGGTAATATACTTTTATAGGTGAGTTTACAGTACAATTCCTTCATTAATTCACCAACATAAATCTTATATTTCTTCTATGTCAAGGTTAGTATTAATATCACCAAAGATCATGGCATATCTCAAATATTTCCACATGAGTTCCTTATATTTCTCTAGATTAACTTGGAACTAAAAATAATTGAGTATTTTATTACATGAGAGAGCCTAACATTCTTGTTATAATATTCACATGCTCCTTTTATCCATGCATTACAAATTTATGAACAACCTCTTACAAGTGGCTTTTCCCTCCATCTCTTCCTCGACAAAAGATATGTATTTGGGGAAACACCTGCATGCACATTATAGATTCATGTAAGATGATATAGTGTATGATCGTATCAATATATAATATATTAGAGTGTGGATTTATGAAGGAAGACACGACATTGTAATAACATTGGTTCACTATAACTCTTATATGAGAGTCGAGGTTGAAGATGATGGATGCCTTGATCAGATGGCCTAGATCCACTTAATCGGATGACTGGTGTCATATCCTTGTCTTCTTAATATGGATTAATAGTGTGAAAAATGAAAAATTCCAACATCAGTTTAGAATTCAGTTGATTTTTCCTTTATTAATTAATCCATGTTTCTTAAAACTCAATCCGACACCTAGTTCATCACCCAGAACACTTCACACACCATGCCCCCACACCACTGTGCCTCCTCACATGGTGGATATAGAACATATATGTGCATTCTTAATAGGACTTTCAAACACATCTATGTGCTCTATATTAGATATTTAAAGGAACTATCATGGTCACTTTCAAGGGAAGTGTTATTTTTTGGTACTTAGGTGTTGTAGAGTGGTTGACAAACATCATCTCTCAAAGGAGGAAGTAATTAAAAAACTTATGAAAGGTATTTTAAAAATAAAATAAAAGGGAAGAGACAAACTACTTAAAAGTATGGGGGGTTTAGATTTCTAAATCTAGAATAATTATTCTCAAAGAAGTTCATATTTTTTTTGTTTTTATTTTTGAAATGCAATTCGATTAATAAGACACAATGAGAAGATGTTTTTTTAGAAAATATTTTTAGAATAAGTAATAGATATAACTCTACCTATTAACTTAATTATTAAAAATTATAATTTAAATTAACATCCACTTAATTATGATCCCCTAATTTTTTAACACTTGAACCCTGTGATAATTAAATTTACCAAAAAGATGAAAAGAGTTAAACCCTAGTTTAGCTTTAGAACATGTAATCGTAGCACCCTGATTTTATTTTCATTCTAAGTCTAGATTATGTTCAGTGGTAAATTAGTTCATAAATCTATTTTTTAAATAATTATGAATTTATTTTTGGTATTATATTTTAAATCTACAAATTTATCCCAGTGGTAAATTAGGCCATAAATCTATTTTTTAAATAAGGATGAAAACTACTCTTCTATGGGTCATGTAGTCATCATAGAAACATATTGAATGTCAAAAGGTTTAGAAAGGGTATAACAAAATATCATTTATACTATTGATTTTCAGAAAAAATAGGATGAGTAAAGAAGAATATAATTTAATAAAACATAAGAAAAAAATAATAAATAAAAGAAGAACTAAGAAGTTTATTACACAAACACAAATATTACAACATGAGAAAGAGAGGAAGGATACAATGAAGGGATCCTTTATTCAAGAGCTCCCCCAATGAGTATAAGAAGTTAAAAAACCTCCAATTTTATGATAATAATCATATAGAAATCCAAAATGGCAATACTTAACTCTTTGGTTGAATTAGAAAATGGGGTTCCCAAGGTGCCAATTTATAGCCCAAATGAGAAGTGGTTTTCAGCGCCAAGATTTTGAGATACCACTTGTGTATCATTTTTTGGTTGGTAAATGGAATTATATAAAATTGTAAAAAAATATAAGAGGTGTTTTCCATCATCTTTAATATCAAATTATCAAATTTGGCAACCATTGAACATATAGATTGTAATATATATCCAAAATAATGAAAAAAACTTTTGACTTTGTGCAGATTCAATTCTCTAGAAAGATTGATTCGGTTGGGGAACCATATTCATGAATTGGTCTTTGGTTTCGGGGTATGAGTTGTATCCCATTGAGTTATGGATCATGTCACAAAATTTCATCCCATTTTAATGCCTGTATTTATCGGGACATGTAAAATAGTGTACATATGTCATTGGGCTACCATGAAAATGGGACCATTTTTCGTCTACATCATCTCCTACCCTCTAAATCACCTCCTCCTACAATAAAATCACCAAAAAAATATAATTTAACTTTTTAACAATGATAAAAGTTGAATAATTGAATAAAATTGGAATTGAAATTTGTTATTATATTTTTAATTTTCAATACAAAACATGTTTAAAATAGTTATGTAAGGGTGAAATAATGTAGTAAATTGTGGTGCAATCACACCCCCACACTTACCATTTTTCACTCTCGGAAAAAACCTCATATAATGAATTTCAAAAAAAATTGTGAAAATATATACATTTTCATATTCTTCAATACACAATGGAAATATAGGAAAAATAAGAATCTAATCAAGAGTCAATATCAATAAATTTATAAGTCATTATCTCATAAATTGTATCAAAATAAAATCCAGTGAGATTAATGAGACAAATCATAGAGAAACAATTTATAGGCCCATCATTCCATTAATTATCAATGCGTGTGTATTCCAACCATTTCAAGATCATATCTCCACCCTTTATTCAGTATATTTAGGTCAATTAAAACCATTATTCTCACATGGTTTAATTCATCGAAACTATTCTGTATTACATTTCATTCAAATTTCAAGACCCAATCACATAAGAATTCATGAAAGTCAAAACATATATTGCCAACCTATATATACCCATGTGTTGTACATTTCATTACTCCCCTAATTTTTTTTTCAAAATTTTCACTTGGAAAAAATCTCACACTCATCCTTCAACCCTTGTTTGATTTACTCATGACACTAATTGTAATAGACATAACAAGATGAAAGGTTGAGGAAGCGTGGGTTTTGACTTTCCCAAGACCCAACCCATGTTTTTGTGTTTTTATTTTGATTTTGATTTTTAGGGCGTATAACATTCAGATAACAGGTATACACACATTTTTTAATTTGGTATAGTAATGAAATTAATTGTAAGAGAGATGAATTTATGGATCGACAATTGATATAAGATGATTTTTTTACCTTACTTGGATATAACTTCAATTGAGTAGGAAAAAATTTATAATTCATGGTCGTGTGGATTTTTTTGTGGATAAATAAATGAAATAATTTACCATGAAAAAATATCACAAATAATGGTGTCAAAATCTAAAAAGTTTTTATAATGAAACAACCAATAATATCATCTTTGACTTCAATTTTTAAAAAAATCAACCCTTGATGATGAAACTGTTCCCATGCTTATCCTGATACGAATGAATTTTGAAAACATGAATTTTCTATATGTTCCACATCTAAATGATCATGTTATATGATATGTTTTTTATTACTATTTTTTTGAACATTTTAACGAAAAACTTAATAGAAAACACATAAAGCACACAAATGGAAATCCTAAATAACTACCAAAAAATGTTGTCCCCTCCCCCACACTTAAAATATTTCATTGTTCTAAATGTGAACTTATGATATTATACATTCATATGAAATGTAGAATTTTAAATATGAAAAATAATATAAAATTGAAAGGGTTAAGAATAACCTGATATTCTCAATTGATGATGGGGTCATGCAGTGTGATGAAATCAACTACATGGGTAGTAATTCCTTCAATGTGTTTCTTAAAATGTTTCCCATTGACTGTAAATATCCTTATGGTGTCCTCTTGTGTGATCTCCATTGCACCATAAGAAAATAAATTAGACACAACATATGGACTTAACCATCTATAATGCAACTTACAAAGAATCATCTTCAGTCATGAAATATAGAGTAGAACTTTATCTCCAACATGAAACTTCCTTTGTTGGATTTTTCTATCATGAGATACTTTTAATCTTTGCTTATAGATCCTTAGGTTATCATATCATGACAATAAAATCTCTTCAAGCTCTTTAATTTGAATCTACCTTTGAATTCTAGATTAGGACAAATCCATGTTGTATTTATTTATATCCCAATAATCTTGGTGCTCAAATTAAATTAGGAGATGACATGATTTCCCAAAAACTATCTGAAATGGGTACATACTGATGGGTGTCTTATACGGTATCTTATAAGACCAAATCACATCATCCAAGAACTTTTTCCAATCCTTCCTATTAAATTTCACAGTTTTCTCAAAAATATATTTCAACTCCCAATTTGAAATCTCATCCTGACCATTTGTTTGGGGGTGGTATGGTGTTGATGTTTTGTGTTTCACCCCATACTTCCTAAGGAGTGAAGACAAATTATAATTGAAAAAATGTGTCCCTTGGTCTCTGATGATGGCCTTCAGTACTCCAATCCTGCAGAAAATCCATGCCTTGACAAAATCAACTACTACATGAGAATCATCAGTCCTAGCGGCGTTGGCCTCCAACTATTTTCTAACATAACAAAAATAAACCAAAATGTAATATAAACCAAATGAACTAGGAAAATGACCCATAAAATCAATTCCCCATACATAAAAAATTTCATAGAAAAATATGGGCTATTGCAGAATCTCACATCTCTTAGAAATGTTTCTTGTATGTTGGGAACATGTGCACAAATTAAAAAATAGATGAGAATAATGGAATAAGATAGTCCAATATAATCCATAGTCTAAAAATTTCCTTGATCTCCATTGGGGTCCAATGTTTCAACCATAAAAAAGTGTATGAAAAAAATGTAAAACAGACTCAAACTCATGATAAGAATACACATCCTAATAACTTGGTCACTATACATGTGCCAGAGGTGGGGATCATCCCAAAAATAAAACCTAGACTCAGTTTTTATTTTTTTGTACTTGATGTTTCTTTAAATTTTTAGGAATTTTATAGGCAACAAGGTAGTTCACTAAATCATCATACCAGATGATGCATACTTGAGATGGAATACGCATGCTAATCGGGGAAGGTATCCTGAAGTGGTACTTAGTCCATGGTGTCATCCTCTAGTGTGTGAGTAATCCTACTCATGTGGTTTTCCACCAGTATTTCTAACCCCTTATTTTAATTTATCTCAATATAAAATTCTTGAAGAAGTAACATCAATTAGATGAGTCTGGGATTTGCGTCTGGCTTCTTTAAGAGGTACCTCAGAGCTTCATGGTTAGAAAAAACAACTACTTTAGAGCCCAATCAATATGAATGTAATTTATCTAAATAAAATATGATAGCAAGAAACTCCTTTTCTATGGCTGTGTAGTTTTATTGGGTTGAATCCAATGTCCTCAATGTATAGGCAATCACACGTGAACATCCTTCCACCCTCTAAGATAAGACAGTTCCAACTACAAAGTTGGACGTGTCACACATAAGCTCAAATGGAAGGTCCCACCATGGGGGATGTATGATAAATTGAGTTGTCAGATGCTTCTTTAGCTCATAAAATGATACCCTACACAAATCATAAAAAATGGAGTCAATATCTTTCTAAAGCAATCAAGATAAGGGTAGAGTGATCTTACTAAAATATCAGATGAAGCATCAATAAAAACTCGCATTCCCTAGGAATGATATATCATCTTGAAAAAATTAAGGATATGGTAAGGATGAAATAATATCTACCTCGGATCTATCAACATCTATTACAAGTTTTGACACTAAATTCCTTAAGACAATTCCATGCTCTACCATGAAATGACACTTTTCAAATTTCAAGACTAGATTATTTTTAATATAATGATTCAAAACCTTTCCCAAACTAAAGATAAATTAATCAAATGAAGATCCATACAATATAAAATCATCCATAAATACTTCCATCTGATCTCAATGAAATCTGAAAAAACACTCATAATGTATCTCTGGAAGGTACCTGGGGAATTATGTAGTCTGAATGGTATTCTTTGGTAGGAAATTATACTGAATGTAAAAGTGAATGTTGTATTCTCATTATCCCATATAGCTATAAGAACATGAAAATATCCATAAAATCCATCCAAGAAAAAATAGTGTGTTTTCCCAGCTAGTCTATGAAGAATTTGATCAATAAATAGGAGGTGGAAATGTTCCTTGCGAGTGGATTGATTTAGTTTCCTATAGTCAATACACACAAGCCAACTGTTTTTCACCCTCTCTCATTTTTAACAACAGTAACAACACTTTTCTTAGGACCAACCTGAATAGGGATCACCCATTGTGAATCTCAAATGGGATAAATTATACCTTCCTTGATAATTTTTTCAACTTATTTTAACAACTTACAGGAGAGTTAGATTCAATATCCTTTGTGAATTCCTCACCGGTTTATCCCTATCCTTTAAAATAATCCTATGCATGAAAATGGAGGTGATAATACTGATATGTCATCCAAGGTCTACTCTATTTCCCTAATGTTCTCCCTCAAAAGATTCAATTTTTTTCTTTATGTTAAAAAGGAAGATTGTTAGAAATTATAATAGGTAATATCTCACCACTCAACAAGTATGAGTATTTTAGATTTGGTGTAAATGGATTGAGTTCGAATGAAGAAGGGTGCAATATGGATTGAGACATTGAAGGAACTGAAATATGTGCACATTGAACACCAATACCGGAATAAAAATCATCAAAATCATAGAATAATGAATCAAATGCATCACCATAATAAAAAAAATTCATAATCAGAGTGAACATGATCAAAATAAGAATATGAATCCATTTCAAAATCAAATATAAGATTATTTTGTGCATTAGGAACAGGTGTGGAAGTTCTCTTAGACATCAAACTAGAACCAATGCTCATAATATCTCTAAGTATAGGGCAATAAAAATCCATTGGGTTTTAACTTGGTCGTTCAAAATAGGAGATAAAAAAAGTATAGTGGTACTATGAGGGGTACTTCATGGAGTCCATGACATTAAAGATCACAAATTCATCTCTATACTCCATGGAAAGTGTACCCTCATGAACATTTATGACAGTTTTCTGTAGTTTTGAGGAAGGGACTACCTAAAATAATGGGAGTATGAGAAATTACCTGATCATCCTCCATGTTAAGCACATATAAATATGATAGAAAGATCATGTCTCTTACCCAAACAAGTACATCCTTCAAGACTCCCATTAGATACACTATATCTATGTTCTTCAACTGCACCACTACTCTCATCAGCATCAACTCACCAACCTATAAATAAGAGAATATAGAGTGAGGAATCACATTTATAAAATCTCCCAAATAGCATAAACATAAAAAAGTGTAACTCCCCTATGTTTCATGGATGATGAATATCCCTGGATCCTTTCACTTTTTTGGCATTGCTAGAGTTGTTGTAATAAGTATTGACACATTCCTTCCAATATTGATCCTCTCATTTCCCTTGAGGAATATTCAATTGGTACAAAGTTATTTTAAGAATTTGACATAACTTGGTATTTGTTTAATGGTTTTAAGTAGAGGTATGTTGATCTCAACATGCTTGACTGTATCCAAAACCTCTTTTCTGCATATCCTATTCATCCATCTTCTTGGTTTGAAGAAATCTATTTGAAAATGGAAGGGGTTTTGGAGGAACATCATCAATATTTTTCTTTCATTTTTCTTTATCCATTGGTTTCTCAGTGACCAATGATGATGGAAGAATATCCACAGGTTGGGTGAATCCTGATGGAATGGTATGTGAAAATTTATCATTCATTTGCTTACCGATTTTCAATGTGATGGAACTAACATTCCACTTTGGATTTGGAGTAGGTTGGGAAGTAATATTTCCATAGTTCTTACTTACTAGTTTGTGGAGGGTAGTGGAAATTTGGATCATTTGTGTCTTCAATTATCTCAACTCTAAACCTTGACTCTTTAGCTCATTCTTTTGATTAAGAACCATTTTTTTCAAAAGGTCATCAGTGTTAGAATCTGCCTTTGGTTTATAATTACCTTGTTGTTTAATTGTTGATGCTTGAGCTTTAAACCTCCTTTGAGGTTTTTGAAAAACCTATTGGTAAGGTAAAGGCTACTAGAAGTTTTGTTGAAAAGGGGTACTTTGTTGTTTTCTAAATCCATACCTCATATCCAATTGATACATACACCCTTGGTTATATGTTTGTGAAAAAAATCATAATTCTTCTGGGGATGTGGTTATTGTTTCTGCTAATATGTTCTCCTAGAAAATATGGAAGCACAATCCTCTATCTCTTATAATTGAGGGAAATAGTTAGTTGGGTGGTTTGTTTCAGTGGAAGTGCCACAATGCCTTGTTAGAGAGGGTTGGGATGTCTTTTGTTCCAAATCAATATGTCTCACCATAATGTTAAATTATTCCAACTTAGTATCAATTAAATGAATTTAAAGAGAAGAACGACTTACACGATGTACACCTCTAACATGTGGTGTACCTCGATCACCAAATTGTTGGGAGTTTTGTGCCATCTTGTTAATCAATGCACGTGAAACTATTGGTGTTTTATCAACCAATGATCCTCTAGATATGGCATCCACCATGCTTCTGTCCATTGGTGTGAGGCCTTCATATAAGTACTAGATGAGGAGTTTCTCATTGATTTGGTGACATGGATAGTTTGTGAATAATTTCTTGAATTTCTCCCAATACTCATACATTTACTCCCCTTATTTTTTATTGATCCCTGATATTTCCTTATGAATGGAAGTGGTAATTGATGATAGAAATTTTTTTTTTCAATAAAATACATTTCAAATCATTCCAACATGTTACATATTCATGTTTAAGTAATACATCCAGTATTTTTCAGTTCCATCAAGTGAGAATGAGAATGTTCTTAGTTTTATTTGATCTTCAAAGAAATTTATTATTTTTAGGGTTGAAAAAACCACATTAAATTATTTAAAATGTTTTTTGGATCCTCATATGATAATCTGTAAAATTTTGGAATATGGTGAGTTAACCTAGATTTTAATTCAAAGTCTGATTTGAGGTTTGGGTATGCAATACAATTTGGTTGATAGTTAATATCTAGTGTATCCAATTATCAAATGGTTATGTTAAGTTCATTGTTATTGTTTTAAAACAATGGTTCTTATTTTATGTTTGAATTAGAATTTATTCCAATTTCAATGTTACTAGAATAGAGGAATTCTCTAACTGGTTGAATTTTGAAACTTTCCATAGAGTGAGAATGTCAGATTCGAGCCCTAAGACTGTGCTCAATCTTAGGGTCAAGATCTAAGAGATCCCCAATATTAGTTAATATCATAAATAAAATAAAAATTAAAAGAATAAATGTGACCATAATAAAATAAAAAATGATAAGTTTGAGTTAGTGGTCCAAAAAAGAAGTAGAAGAAAACAGAAGAATAATAAACCAAAAGAACAAGAAAAAAATCAGATTGGGTGAAGAAGGAAGAAATAAGAGAAGAAGAGAATAAAATGAAAAATAAAAGAAATACATATAATTGGTTGAAATAATTACTTTACTCCCTAGAAACGTCACTAATTTGAAAGGTTCTATTGTGGATGATTTCAAATTAAGTGTTATTTTTGTGTACTTAGGTGAAGTAGAGGGGTTGGACAAGGTCATCTATCAAAGAAGGAAGTAATTTAAAAAATTATTAAAGGTATTTTTAAAATAAAATAAATGGAAATAAAAAATACATAAAAGGATGGGGGTTCCAATTATAAATCTATAAGAAGTATGTTGTTAGAGGATTGTATTTTTTTGTTTTTCTTTTTGAAATGAAATTCGATTAATATGACACAATGAGAAGATATTTTTTAGAAAATATTTTTAGAAGGTGTAATCGATACAAATATACCTTTTAAATTAATTATTAATCATTATAATTAAAATTAAAATTCACTTAATTATAATCCCCTAATTGTTTAACACTTTAACCCTATGAGAATTAACTTTACCGCAAAGATGAAAAGAGTTAAACCCTAGGCTAGCTTTAGAACATGCAATCGCAGTACCCTACTTTGATTTTCATTCTAAGGATAGATTATGGTCAGTGGTAAATTAGGGAATAAATCCATTCTTTAAATAAGTATTAATTTATTTTATATATTATATTTTAACTATATAAAATTTATCCCGTGTGGTTTTGTTTTACTGATTAAGTTTGCGCTCTCACAATTTACACAAACCTCAACCTTGTGTGTTTTGTGTTGATTGTTTGATTAATTACTTAGTTTCTTATAATTTAAAAACTCAATTAATGGATCATATTATGTTAATTATATTGTCTCATTTATTCAAAATAAATAAATTAATAAGGTAAGAGGTATATTGATTACTAAGAAAATTACTCTTCCATGGGCGGTGTAGTCATCATAGAAACATATTGCATATGAAAAGGTTTAGAAAGGGTATAACCCAATCTAATTTACACTATTTATTTACATCCAAAATAGGATGAGTAAATAAAAATATTATTGAAAAAAATATAATAAAATAGAATAAATAAAATAGGAATTGAGAAGTTTATTATACAATCACAAATATTACAACATGATAAAGAGAGGAAGGCTTCAATGAAGGGATACTTGCTTCAAGAGATCCCCTATGAGTATAGGAAGTTACAAAAACTCCAAGGTGATGATATGAATCATATATAACTCCAAAATGGTATCAATTGAATCCTTGGTTGAACTTGTAAATGGGGTTTCTAAGGTGCCAATTTATAGCCAAAATGAGAAGTGGTTTTTAGAACCCATATTTATAGACACCACTTGTGTCTCATTCTTGGGTTGTTAAATGGAATTATCTAGACCTAGAAAAAGAGAATATGTGTTTAAATAAATCTTTACTATCACCATGTCAAATTTTTCTAAAATTGGGCATATGAAATGATAGATATATCCAAAATCACAAACCAAACTTTTGAATTTGTATAGATTCGGTTCTCTGGACAGATCAGTTCATATGGGCCACCATATCCACATATTGGGCTTGGATTTCTTGAGATGTGTTTTATCCCACTAATTTCTGGATCATATCACAAAATTTCATCCCATTTGTATGCACTAATTTCTTGGGACATGTAAAACTATGCACATATGTCATTGGGCTTCCATGAAAATTGGCCCATTTTCTATCTACATCATATATGACCCTCCAAATCACCTCATCTTACAACAAAATCACCAAAAAAAACTTTTTAATAGTGATAAAATTTGAATAATTGAATAAAATGGTAAGTGAAATTTGATATTATATTTGTAATTTTGAATACAAAACCAAATTAAAAGAGGGATATAAGGGTGAAATAATGCAGTGAATGGTGGTGTGATCATATATGCATGCCCAACCTCACACCTACCACCCACAATTGTCCAAGTAGATCCTATATAACATGACCTATGGGTCCCACATATGTGGTTGAGGGTATCCTTGGTTATCCAAAGTATATCCATATTTTTTGATAAAGTCCCATTCATATGCTTAGAAATATTCTTAGGATGGAATATAGTACTAAGACAAAATAAAATTCCTTTTTAGAAAAGAATCATGAAAAATAAATATTATTTTTCATGGTCATATTTTAATTCTTCATTATTATAAAAAAATGTGCTTGTATAAACTTCTCTAGAACATGTTTTGGACTTTAAGATCAATTCAACAATCATCTCACCTATAAAGATAATTTCTCAACCATGAAATCCAATTCCATTATATGATTCCATAACAATTCTCTAAGTATCACCAATTCATCTCACATAACCAAACAAATATTGATACATAGTAGACAACAAATGAAACACTTGGGCTCAAAAAATTTATTATTATTAATAATTATTAATTATTTTATTCATTTCCCATCTTGATCATCAATTAATGATGACTCATGAAACTATTGAATATTAATATTAAGATAATTGAATATACTAAAAATTTAATGTTACAGAATAATAAAATCATGACCCCAAACTAATAAGTCAAAAATGAAATGAAATATGTAGAAATAATCATCATTCAAATATGTGCCTTTGTATAAGTATAATTTGGCTGGATAAAGAGGCACACATACCATCACCATATACTAGGGTGAATATTATGTGATAAATAATCAAAATTTCTTCTCTTATTACGTGAGTGAACATAAATAGATATAAGAAGTTCAGATATACATTGTATGTACCATAACCATACAATAATTTTAGCTCACTCGGATATGATATTTGGTTTCCTCTTAGATGTATTCTTTTCATATGGTTAAAGGGAGGCTAGATATGATGGTGTATATACCATTCATGTACATTAGAGTTATTCCATTGAAATATTGAAAAGTTAAATGAATCATCATAAAGGAAACCATAATGAGGAATATTGTAATGAGTATTTCAATGTTTGGGAGGCCTTGAGTTTCCCGAGATCACACTTTTGTTCATTTAATATGGGTTATATGAACAAATATATGAGAGGGAATATAAGAGTAATTTTATTTTTTAACTATTCCAAGAGACTTAGTGGGAATTAATTCACATTTTTCAGGGTCATATGGTGGACCCTGCAACTTTTTTTTAATCTTTTTTGTTTTATAAACTCAAATTTTTCTTAAGACTTATACATGGGAAGATTTAGCAGGAAGGAACTCATATTTTTTTATCAAGCCTCCCTTTACATATTTTTATCTAGACATGTTTTGTGACTTTTATTTTAGATACTAAATTTTTCTAGGTCACACAAGGTGAATTCCCAGAAATCATAGACTCAACATTTATCCAGGATGCCCTTTTTGGGTTTTCATCTTAGTGATTATTGTGCCTCTTTCCTTGAAGATTTTAAGGTCTTACAAGTTGGATTATTGTAGCTGGTATTTAAATACAAGATAGTTCGAACAAAAGTTTCGGTATTCTATATAATATCATGGGTAAAGAAATACATTATTTGAATAGAGTTCCTAAAGCCACAAACATAGAAAAACTCACAAAAGGGTTCATGAAGTTTAGGGCCTTGATGCTTATACCATTATGTCATGTGGTTTAGGGTTACACGATGAGTACCATCACATGTTCAAGAATAAATATGTCATATTCTTGTTTTAAAATGGGTATGATGAAAAAATGTGTAACGTTGAGGGTATTTGATTCCACTTTAATAACTGGGTTATGGAATGTTTAAATAATATATTGATACATTTGAATTAGGATATGACGATATAAAAGAAGTATGATTAGGATGACTTCAAACCACATTTTAATGACAGGTTCCATTACAATATTTATAGGGAATATAAAAATTAAGGTACCTTCTCCTTAGGATGAAAACATGCCTCGAGTTGGAATGGTCAAATATGGCGGCACTGATATCATTACAAAGCAGATGTGTCACTTGGATCTAAATATGCTCATTACCGGTATCTATGAAAGACATGAGAGGATTCAAGAATCTTAAATAATGAAGTTGGTTTATAGAGGAAACAAAACTCAAGTAGGGTTTGATCACCCTAATGGTCACACCCCTACATACTAAACACATTCTCAAGGAAAATAGACATGATATGATATTTATCTAAACTTTTCATAGATTGGTTTGTTTATCAAGCACAAATCAATAGTTTTTAGGGTCATATAGTGGCCCCTGAAAGCCTTGTTCCTTTTTATCTTATTCTATAACTTTTTCCTAATTCTTTAATGGGGGTGAATTATCCATAAGAGACTCTAATTTTTCTCAACCCACCCTTTATATATTTTTGAACTTAAAATCTATGTGTATTATTTATTTTTTAGTTTAAGGGTATCTAAATTTGTACCATTTAGGGATAAAGGTTAAGATCATATAGATTTGACCAAATATTTTAGGAGTTTAAGGTTACACAATATTGACCAAGTATTTTTAGGATTTATGGTTTCTTAGATTTGACCAAATATTGAGAGAACCTATCTAGAAAAGTCAAGGAAAAACCTACTATGAATTGAGAGATTAATTTTAGTATAGAAAATCTCATGGATGGGTGTACACAATTTAAGTTCATAGTGTTTGGACTAATATAAGATGACTTTTAAGGTTATATAACTTTTATTAAAAGTTTATATGGTCTATATAACTAGGGAAAAATAAACACGATGTGAATGAGAACCCCAAGATAACATAGTTTACCTCCGGAAAGGGTGAACAAAATTTAATATCATAGTGTGTGGATCATAAATGGACATGGGACATGATAAATTAGATAGGTCACAAGGGATAAGTGAGAATAATAAATTTTTAATGGGGAAGGATGATTATGTAAGTCACGGCCTAAGGTATTTTATTAGGAAATTATGAGATTAAAAAAGTATATAGGGTATGACTACTGACCACATTCAAATGATGGATTTCACAGAAATTTTATCATAGTGTATAAATATTAGGGTACATTTTCCTTAGTATGAAAAGATGCCTATGATTAGTAGGGATAAATATGGTGACAACAATATCATTACTAATCAAAGGTATCCCTTGGAGCCAAATGTTAACATTACTGATAGTTATGAAAGGTTTATGATGATTAAAAACACTCAAAGAATGAAATGTGGTATGTGGGAAAGGGATATTAAGAAATAATTAGGGGAAATTACAACCCTAGACTAACCATGGTTAGGTCATATTGGTCCTTTGAGAAGGATTGAAAATGGATGATGATTTGTGGATGGAACTGAAATATATGGTTTAGACATCACTATGTATCCTCAAGTAACATGAATTAATCCACATATAGTTCTTATATAAAATATCCTCTATATAGACCAGGATTATATGCAGAAGAAGGTAATTTTATCTTGACATAGAGTTGGAATTATAATAAGTTCCATGGTTTATACTAAGGGTAATATCATAATACATAGTTGGGGTAGAAAAATAGATATATAGGATGAGATGAAACACATGGAGATAATCCTTGGGAATAAGGGGGCATTTTATCCTAGTGTAGGTCTAAGATAAAATACCTTATGTAAATTTACAATTATATAGATACGTCTCTCATGTGGGGAAGTTGGGGTCATGTAAGATAAACCCTTATAAGAAGTTTAAGGTTATATAGGGTGAACCACATATCATGAAATTTAACATCATTTGATAAGGATTCAAGAGTTCTATAGTTCAAATTCATAATATGAGGAAATATATATGGTATATTTCACACAAAACTGACTCGTGCACAAAAAATAGCTTCATCTTAGTGATAGAATCTTGATGGAAGACCTGATGATAATAGATAGGGCTCAACACTATAAAAAAACTCTCTAAAGTGGATAAATTTTTATCTTAGCATAAGTATATGGATAAATGACTATATTTTGTGGGACTTACATAGATCTAGATCATATTTATAGAAGAAAGGCCTCATAAAACTAACCACTCTTAGTAGTTTAGGGTTATACAGGGTGGAGCACATGTCAAGTAGTTTATCATAATACAATAATGATGTATGGGATGCGAATTGTAGTTGAGTATTGGATAAGTTGTCTAGATGTCACTATGTATCTTATAATTATAGGAACCAATACACATTTATTTCTTATATAAAACATCCTCTACAGATATCTAGATCATATAACAGAAATTGGTATATTTTTTTACATCTCAGTGTGGGATTGGAACCATAAAAAGATCCATGTCCTGTACCCAGTCTAGGATATTTGAGGTTCCTTAGAAATGAGACATTTTACCATACCATAAGTTTATAGGTAGGAACCATATTCATGAGACCTTTATATTAATTTGGATATTATGTAAGGACATTGGGTCATATGGTATGAACCACTCTAATATGTTTAAGGGATTCCAAGATATACTATATGTCATGTAGTTTAATGTAATACAATAAAGACATAGATGCCATGTAGTTTAGGGTCATAGAATGAGGAACTATATAGAGGATAATTTGTGTAGATATAACTCATTTACAAAATGAGATAACCCTATTTTAGTTTCAAGTGAGTATAAAAATCCCAACATGAATGAATGAATGTTTAAACACAAAGACAGAGCGAGGGATTGATTTTAATTTGCGACTAGTCCCAAGACAAGTTATTTGGGAATCACTACGTATCCAAAAGTAATAAAAATAAATCCACACATAGTTCTAATTGAGTTGAAATTTCCTATCATAAATTAGGAAAACCATGAAATTCAGATCATCTTTTATAGTCATGTCCAAAATATCCTTGAGTAAAGGAATCCCTCATGTAGATCGAGCTCTTACAAGAGGGTGTTTTTTATTCTCATTAGGGATTCCCTTAAGGATCTAAATCTCAAGGAAAATAGGTCTCACCAATAAACTATCCTGAAAAACATATGAAATCATGTGTAGTATATTATATGTCATATAGTTTCACTTTATGTGATGAGGACAAGTGAACCCCAAGTGAACTGACAAGAGCCTATGCACCAAAATTAAAATCAAAGGATTTGTGATGAGGCATGGAGTAGAGAATCCTAGTATCATTACATATCCTAAAATAATAGAAATCAATTCACACATTGTTCTTATTGTATAAGTTCATTATTCTAGTCACAAGTTACCATAACTATGACATATCTAAAGAAAGAGTGTGATGAGGATATGTGAACCTCACATGAACGGATAAGAGCCCATGCACCAAGAGGAAAATCAAAGTATTTGCAATAGAGCTTAGAGTAGGGAATATGAGAATAATTATATATATTGAAATAATAATAATCAATCCACACATAGTTCTGATTATATGAGGTCATTATTCAAGTCATAGGTGACCATAACAATGATATCTCTAAAGAAGGAGAGCACTTAAATGTGGAAAGCTCTTATTAATGGGAGAATTCTTTCTATATCCAAGTACATGGGAAAAAAATACATGCTATAGGATCTCACATAGATATATATTATTCATGATATGGATAAAATGATTATTTCCTAATATCGATATATGAAAGGAGTAACCTATAATTACTAAGGAAGTGAAATAACAAGGGATTTTTGTTTTTTCATAGAATTATGGATAAAATCAATATGATGGTAGGGATATTAAAAATATTTGGATCTCATTCACTGAAATTATGAAATGGAATATATGACTCTATATGTATTTTATGTTCTTTAAGAATGAACTAAATTTTATGTAGTTTAATTTCATGTGACAAGGACTTATGGCTAGGTAGTTTAATGTCACGATACAAGGAAATTGTCACATAGTTTTATATCGTGATACCAATAAATCATTTCATGGTTTTACATTATGTGACAAGTATGTTGTTAAAATTTTTTATATAATGTGGCGAGGTCCTAGAATGAACCCATCATGAAATTATGAGAAAATTATTTCTTGATAAACCTTGCATTGGTGGCTAGTGTGATATGCTCTCCATACATTGTGATTAGGGAGTAGGATTCATTAGAGTGAAGTTTTTTCATGGTGAAAGGCCCTTCCCATTTTGGATCTAGTTTTATAGGTTTCCTCATAGGTATCATGGGTTTTTTAAGGATAGAACCATTTATCCTTAAAATAATTAATGGTGGGAAAATTTTATATTGAATTATCATGTAACTAAATTATTATGGATCTCCAGGTCATGAAATATGTGAAATTTTTTGTCATCAATGATTTTTGGTTCATCCATATAAATATGAGACCACTCATATTTAGAAAATTGATTAAATATGGAAATTAAGACAGAAGGAAGTTAGACAAAAAAGTCCATGACTACCTCTACCTTTTATACAAGATAATATGGATTCGACCATGTGGTAGTGATGGTTATGGTGATATAAGACTATAAAGAATATATGATCTTATATATAAAAGAATTATTATCCTTGTCTATAATTTTTGGAAGTATATTTGACTGAGAATTGTTAAAAGTCTCCATATATCCATTTATTACTTCATGGTAGCAGGGTGAGTTGTTGGACTGGATATTGTATTCATGATAAAATGTCTTCAATTAGAAAGCACAAAAATTGCTATCTATGTATATAAATATTATGTGGGGACACCGCATCTAGTGATGATATTTAAATTTATGAAATTGAAAATAACATTTATTATGAATTTCTTGAGGGATATAGTCTTAGCCCAATTTTATAAGAAATAAGTGGAAGTAAGGATACACTGGAACTACCTGGATGTATCTAGGGGATATAGCCTCATAAAATCTATTCCCCTAGATGAAAAATGGTCATTAGTTCTTCGAGGTATTAAACAACTTTGGGGGTTGGTGAATGAAGTTGGAATGTATTTGTTATGTGTGGTATTTTTTGGTGAACTCTAAATAGTCTTGTTTTATAAAGGGATGGAAGTATCCATGTCTTCTAATTTAATGGAAGATCTTGGATCATGATTGATGGGAACCATAGGCACCAACATAAAATTAATATATTATATCAAGGTTATCTCTTACTTTAATGAAAATGAGGAGGAATCTATTATTGCCTTGATTTTATAGGATTTTTGATAATTTGGGCCTTCCTAAAGGATAAATTTTTCTACTATTCATCAGAACTTTTATCTCTTATCTTGATATGGAAAAATAATTTTTCTTTGGTTGTAGTCCATTATTATGGGTATCCATCCAATTATGTTATCACCTGGTAAGAATATGGGATCTTCATGATAAAGGGGGTGTTGACTCCCTTGATTTGTTTTATTTCATTGTTTATGAAGGAATAGAACACCCTATAGTGTGAAAAGTGGATGATTATCATATACTGGTATAGGTCTTATAGTTATATGGCTACATTATCCAATGAATTGGCATGAGAGTTCTCTGAACATGGGATATGAGATAGTTTTGTCTTGGAGGGGAATCCTTCCATTGACCATCATACATAATCAAGAGAGGGGCTTAGTTTATATTTTTTATTGAAATATTCACCATTAATTTTATTAATTACAAAATCCAAATCACCCTTAATGTTTAAGTAGGCCAATGATTTCTACAGAACCATCTCTAATCCTATAATTATGGCTTGGTATTATGCTTCATTATTGGTGTAACCTTATGAAAACAAGAAGGAATTGGGAAGTATCTCCTTCATGGGAGAGATGAGAATGATTCCCAAGAAAACTTTATTGAGGTTTATATTTTCCATTATCCTTCCCACTAAGCATCTAGATACATGATATAAGTACATATTCTGTACTAGGGAGATGTTATTGATGGAGAAAAACTCCTTATCAAGAATCTATGTATTTACCTGCATATTTTCTAGTGTAGGGTGTACTATGAGAAAATATACCAATTCCTTGCCTTTAACTGCCTTATGAGACATGATTTTATTGTAAAATTATTGTGGGATGGATTCCCATCATGCTAGAAGTCATGTTTACATTAAATATATAAGGATATATTTAATTGGATTAATGTGAGTGGCCGAGTGGACCTCATGATATTACAAGTAGCGTCCTAGATTATGTACCATGAAAATTAATGAAAGGTATTTCTTATTGATATATGAGTATTGGGTCTTAGTATTCAACATTGTTTTGATAAGATAGTATAAAATTTTCTCCATGTTTTAATATATTTTTTGATTAAGGAGGTAACCAATAGATCAATCCAAGGATACCACATATAATATGCATAGATTCCCCTTTACTTTTGGAATTAAAATTAGTGGGTGAAAGTGGAATTTCTTGTGGTCTTCAATATATATCTAAAAAATATCATCCTACTGATAGGAAAACCCTTTATTCATTAGCTTTATAATGGTTAAGAACTTTTTATAAAGGATGGATATAAAGTTCATGATGTAGGTAATATTTCTATAGATTACTCTAAAATATTTAATGTTTTTAGGAGGTGGTATATTAAGGATTAACTCAGTATTTTCATAGTAAAATTTTATGCTAATGTGGAATACCAAGAAACCAATATATTTTCTTGATGCTACCTTGAATGAAAATTTTATAGTGTCCATCTTGAGACTATATTGCTATATTTTATTGATGAATTTTTCAAGGTTAGTAATATGATCACATGGTTATTGAGATCCCACCACCATATTTTCTATGTATCATTATATTGAATTTTCTATAAGGGAATTGAAGTTATAATGCATGGAATAATGGCATATAGAACTAAAATTATTCAATTAAAAATGGAATCACTTGATATAAATATATACCTTTATGTTCTCTGAAATAAGTGGCTTCTTCATCTTTGGGGGCCATCTGAATATGGTTGTATCTTGAGAAACCATCCATAAAGGAGAGAACATGGAATCTATCCATCACATCAATCATAAGTTACATTATTGGGACTGAGAAATCATCTTTTGGGAAATTACAGTTGAGATCCCTAAAGTCAATAAAAACCCTAATCTTTCCATTATTTTTCTTGATAGGAACAATATTAGTAAGACATTTCAGGTTTTGAACCCCCATATGAAGTCAGGTTTGATGAGCTTATTAAAATCATCTTTTACCTTTCCAGCATGGGTTGGATTCATTCTATTTGATTCTTACTTATAACCATGGAAATCGTTTAGAAGACCCAAATGATGGGTATCCACATCAGGATCTATCCCATTTATTTTTGTACAGCTGTAGGAAACAAATCTTGGTGTTGTTTGAGGAAGGGTATATATATAAATATATATATATATATATCTTATTCTTCTAATGACATGGAAACACAAATAAACATAGGATGTGGATCCTCCTATGAACCTAGATTAACTTTTCTGAGATCATCAATAATGTTTGAGAACTCTTCCTAAAATAATGGAGGGGAAACTCTAAAATATTCTTCTTCTCCTTATTTTACCAACCATTATCATAAGTGTAATATGAATGAGCATTTAGGGATATGAAAAATGGTATGGATGAATCTTTAGATTCTAAAGATGTTTATGAAGGGGTATATTCATTGGGGAAAATTATGTATATCTCCCCCTTCTTCAAAATCATTGAGATTAGAAGATATAATATTATTTTGATATTTAGGAGATGATGTGGGGATATTGTTATTAGGGATTCTATTATCCTTACTAAGATCAGAACTATCCTTTTCATGACTAGATTCAGATGATATAAACAATATCATAAGGACAATGGAAAATATGACTTAACCTCATGATAGTCTCTACCTTTTAGGGTTAAGGTCCATTTGAACAAAAATATTTTACTGTGTGGTCTAGATATTGGTCAAACCATCCCTTGAGTAGATGAACTTAGGATAAATATTGATCCACATGGATGGTGTATTAGTATTTTCTTGGAAGTGGTTTCTCTATGGGAGCCAACATATGAATGTAAAATGATAGGATTATTTGACCTCTAAAATGAAATTTTCAAAACCCAATGACTTCCTAAATTGGGATTTGTTTCCTCAATTTGATTGATAGGAAACATATAGTCCTTATTGAGTTCACTCTATGGACTATTAAGAGCCATTTTCAAACCATTGGGGGGAATTGTAGAGATGGAATTATCTACCATTTCCTGCTTGCTCTCCATTTTTTAGAATATAGTGTCTGTATAATAATATTCACAAGACTCAAAAGGGGAATTATCACCATTTAGTACCTCATACTATCCCTTGATAGAGTATTTGAGGAATTTATGGTATGTTGATGGAACTTCCACCTACATATGGAGCCAAGACCTTCCCAACAGAGTATTAAAGGCTATATATTAACAAAAAACCATAAAATTTGAGTCAGAGATGTGGTCTCCAAATTTTATTTTGAGCTTGATTATACCAATAGGTTTATTATCAATTTGATTATATTCCTCTTTTTTAGACTCGATGGGGATAGGTTAGCCTCATGGTTGCTTAGATGGCTAAGGGTTTAGACCAACATAAAGTTGATTCTAGAGATGTTATCGATCAAGGATTTATAGATGTTGATGTCATATAGATTTATAGATATGTGATAGGGTATAATGTGTCCTTTTATGGAAACCTATTGACCTTTATCTGTGATGCATATGATCATGTGACAGTAAATAAGACTAGTTTCTATCCTACAGGCCTTAGTCCTAGTGACTTGAGTATCAAATTCTTAGGGGATTAATAGGGTCTCAATGAGAGACTCTTAGAGTTACTTTTATAGATGAAGTGAATCCTCATTTTAGATTTTAGTTGGGACAATAAATATCTATTTTAGGATTTCATATTTCTAGAATAGGGGCCTATACTTCTTATCGTAAGGCTATTCATTGACCTAGGGCTTAGAGGATAAGGCTACTCATGCTTGTGGTTCTTTTACTTGATTGGAATTTAGGGGTGTGTTTTTTGTTTTCTTATTAATTTGGATTGGCCTTCTCATTTTCCAATTCTGTAATACTCCATGTCCATATGGTTTATGAAATCAAATAGATTGTTTTTGTTTTAGTGGATGGTTTATTTTTAGAAAACTGGCCCATAATTATATTTTGAGAGTTTAAAAATTAGTAATATATATTTTTGGATGGGTTTAAAGGTTTTATGAATTATCTAGGGGTTTGAGAGAGCATCAGTGGAAGGAAGGGTCCTCAAGAAACTATAGGGAAGCAGATGTAGACCATTCATGCCTTGAAGCAGGAATTGAAAGCATAAATGTTCGAGAAAGAGGGAGGATCCCTCTACCCCGGAGGTTCATGAAATGAACTATAGGTTCATACTATGAAAGCGTGTTTGATGTTTTTTAATTTTTTAAAGAGGGGTCTTGACCCCCTTTTATCAAAAAAGCAACACACTCAAGGAGAGTCTTGGATAGACCTCCCCCTCACCTTTATACCTTCAATTTGGGGTGACCTTGGATGTATTTTAGTGTAATTTTTTAGTAGGTTTTTCCTCCCTCTTTCCTTTCATGTTTCTTTCTTTACATTAATGCTAATTTTGGGAAATTTTATTTTAGATTTTATCATTGATTCCACTAGAGTATGGTGAAATTGACCATTTTTTATGGAGATTTTTCATGTCCTAGCTATAGGAGAACTGGAGATGGTATCTACACACCATCACACATCATTTCGATAAAGGTACATTATTGTATGGGTTTCCACGGTTTTTTATGAATTTGGGTGATTTTTTCCATTAAATAAACTTTTTTAATAGGGTATTTCATGTTTCTTAGGAATGGAGGTGTGTCGGGAGGTGACCACACCTCATTATTGGCAGTTTTTTCATGACGAGATGATCCGATGAGATTTTAGGATTCATGCATATTTAAATTAAATTAGAGTAAATTATAAATTGTTATGATTAAATTGGATAATTAATTTTAAATGATTTATAATTAATTGTTGGATATTTTCCCATGAGTTATGGCCTCATATAGAAGGGTGGTGGCTATATGGACTTGCACGATCTTGGGTGAGAGTTTCTGGGCTATGTTTAGGAAGGTAAATACATGTTTATGTTAAGTGGTACCTTGTACATGATTGATGATATTTTCATTTATTTATTTATTCTTGGAATTTGATATAAATTATATCCACTTAGGGCGATGAACTTTGTTAAATATAATTTTTTATTTAAAATTAAATACCTAGATAAACTGAACAAAGTGCCAAGGCTAAGTGGGTCCTTGGGATCTGGCTTGGTTTCCTTGGTTATCGATGACTAAGGATTTGATTAAGAATTTATTCCTTGAAATTTATAGATCCAAAGGGGTTATAAATAATTTAAGTGAGTCTAATGTAGTGTCTCTAATGTAAAATTCCATAGATACCTCTCAATAGAGGTGAATGATTAATTGATATGGTTGGATAGGGGAGTGTCCATGTGGGTCATTGAGATACTATAAATCCTTAGGGTTTAAGAGATGGTTGTGGGATGATTTTTCCTTCTTAAATGTGAAATTATTACCTAGATAGGTATGCCTTTGATAGTTTGACATTAATTTGAGTGTTCAGAACAACCTTGGGAGGACTTGGGTACTGAGAAGTTACTTAAGCCTTATTTTTAAAGAGGTCACTATATAGATTTTACTAGGTGGATAAGGAGTCATTGAGATTTTATAATGATTATGAGGGGTGATATTACATCTTAGTGATGGGTGTTAACTTGAGAGACATGTTTGAGATAATGGAACCCATGAAGTGGGTTTGTTCGATGATTAGACCTAGGGGACCCACTAGGTTACCTAGAGAGATGTTGGCCCTTGAGAGTGTGTGTGTTTAGAGAGTGGGTAGTAATGATTGGGGGTGTCACCTTAGAACCCAAATCTAGGATTTAAGCTAATTATGGTGGTGAGTAGGACATGTCATGCATCAATTTTGATCATGGTATATTGGTGTTGTTGTGTATATATTGATAAATTATAATGTGATCCTCAATGGGGTGACTCCCATATATAGAGGCCCCATGAGGATCAACATGAGATTTTAGATTCTTAAGGGTGTAGTCTCATATGTGGATGACCAGTGAGAATCAGTGTCCTATAGGTGTGGTGATTTTAAAATTCCTAATGTATTTGTATACATGAGACCCTAGTATGGGTATTTGGGCATGAGTTGTCGTGTGATATTTGGGATGAGAACATAGAGGTGTTAATTTTGAGTTATGATTTATGTGAGGTATAACCTATTGGTTAGAAAGGAAAGCCTAGTACTTTTGAGATACAAATCATGATTTTGGTGATCTAGGTGATATGAATGATCTGATATGATCTTTGATTTATATTAGGGTAACCCAAGAGTGATGGATTATACTAGTTTTGTGAATTACTTAGATATAAGAAGCATGGATAAATTATTTGGTTTGAGATCAATTCATGGGATGTGATATTGAATATGGGATGTAGGAATGGTGATGGATTAGATATTGTGAACATTGAAGGCATGGGTAGGTGTCTTTCCTTGTAATCAGTTCATAATAGGTGCTTCGATATATGGTTTGGTCACGTGAAATGACATGGAATTTTCTTCGATGAAGCACCTTGATTTCTTATGATCTAGCATCAAGGTAGGTTTTTGAGGGAATAAATGATCTAGTACCTAAACCTATTGATTTTGAGGTGTTTTAAGAGATGTGATTATATCATGGATGGACAAATGTGGTTTTTGGAATGAAACCTAGGATGGAGGGTGATTGTGAGATAGAACATGAAATAGTTGAGATACATGATTTTGAATAGGATCATCGAGGGTGATTTAGAATGGATGATATTGAAATTTTGTAGAGAATGGTTAGTAGTTTAGGAATTTGATTCTAGGTTTGATGATTCATGCCTCATGGGATCATGAGTGGGGGTATATGATTAGGTGGTTATTAGACTGTACACCTGTTTCTTTTGATGAAATTAGAATATCATGTGTTTGTTGGTAATGATGCTCATTTGAAATATGTATCCATGAGTAGTTGTGTGTGGGCTAAGGACATATGGTTTGATGATTTTTTTGGCTTGGTTAACCAAATTTTTTATGTCAATGAGAAATGATTCCTCTGTTATGAAAATGACACCATGGATATCATGGTTTCTGGAATTTTATAGTAGATGAGTTTGAATTGGGAGGAGCAATGTGTGTATGAGGATGGAACCTGTAGAGGTTGTGCTTAAGGAGTGGTATAATGGTATCCATATAGTTTTGAGTACAACATTTTCTATTTTAGGTCATGACCCTTGATATAGAAAAGAAATTCATTTTATTTCAGGGATGATGTTTTAGTGATATAAGAATAGGTAGTGATTAATATTTCATATTAGAGATCAAGTATGAGAAGATCAATTATGACCAATCATCAAATAAGTTAATAGAAGGAGTTTGAACCATGTAGCATGAAACTCGTATTGGAATGTTTTCTACCATGGTGAGACTGATCATTGGATGGTCATGGTGAAATTTGGATGCCAGTGAGTAGTAAATATGATTTATCTAGTCCCATGTAAATACCAGATTTATGATTTGGATGAGTTGATATATGAATTGGGGTATTGGAATCAAGATTTGGATAATTTTATAATTATTTGTTGGAGATTTTTGGGATGGTCCCTGATTCATGACTTGTTTTAGAGGGTTAACTAGTGATTTGTGACATGTTTCATGGGGTGAAACCATTTTGTTGCATGATTTAGGGGTGAACTCGATTTGTCGCTTGATTTAGGGGTAAATCATGTGAAAAATTTAGTGATGGTGTTTTTCATGAGATTAGATATGGAAGGTTATTTAATACATTTATTATATCATATTTTTCACAAAAGGGGTATTATGAGGTTTGGAAAAGACCTTTCGTGGAAAGGTTGGTGTATACAGGCCCTATTCATGGGTGGTTGATACTCATCTAATTTAGTTTGGAATTAGATATTAGAGGTATTAACTATTTTTTACTAGTGTTTTCAAACATATTTGGGTATATTGTGATGAAAAGATCACCTATTGGGTCTTTAGACTATTGATAATGCGTTTTATTAGGCGATTTTGATGGTAGTAAGTACTATTGATCAGGATCAACTGTTAGGGGATGTGGATTATGGTGTCGAGAACCATAATCCAGATAATGAGTTTGTTGATTCCACTTAGGTATATTGGTATATACAAGAATGGGTAAGCACCATATTGGTGTTTTAGTGATGTCCATGAGTGATGGATCAATTTTTGATGAATTATATGTTTCATATTTGGATATGTACAATAGGATCTCATCCAGCGTTTTAAGATTAAACATGATGATTTGATCATGAATTGGTGGCTTGAGTAGGATGATATTGTTGATTGAATGGTTTAAGAGGCCTCTTGAAGAAAATAAGAGTTATGATGGGGTGATTGTAATACCCCATGTCCGAATATGCTACAAAATTCAAGTGGAATTTGAATTTTTTTGTGGACTATTAATTTTAAGAATTGGGATTTGAAAAGAGATTTCTAGTGTTTGGAAATACTAAATATATATTTTTGTATTGTTTTTAATGTTTGGTGTATGCTCTATGGTTTTGGGATAGTATTTGAGGAAGGACAGGTGTGCATGAAGATACATGTAAACAACTGTATAACATTCACACCATGAAGCAGATCTTTATGACATCAATGTTTATGATAGAGGGTGTATCCATTTTCCCCAAAGGTTTTGAGAATAAAAAATGGGTTTACATTTTGAAAGTGTTTATGATTTTTTTTTTAAATTTTTAAAAATGAGGCTCGACCCCCTTTCTTCCTAACATGAAACATGTGCAAAGAGGGTAATTGATGGAACTCCCCCTTTCCCTTCATCCCTCCATTTGGATTGACTTTGGATGTGACTTGATGGAAATTTACAATGGATTATTCCTCCCCACTTCCTATTATTTTTAATTCTCCCCATCATTGCTGATTTTAGGTGATTCAATTTTAGGGTCTGGAACTGATTCCCATACATTATGGTGGAATCGACTATTTATAATGGGGATTTTTCTTCACATAGATATAGGAGAACCTAATATGACATTTGAATGTTGTTTCACATTTTTTTGGAAAAGTTATATCACTATATGGTTTTTCCTAATGTTTTTGGTGAATTATGGTAAATTTATCCATTGAATGGGAATTTTTAATTAGTTTTTTTTGTATTCCTTAGGTATGAGAGTGTGTTAGGAGTGGACCACACCTCATTGCTGGAGGTTTCAATATGATAGGATGACCTAGTAATATTTTAGGCTTTATATATGTTGAAATCAAATTAGTGTAAATTATAAATTATTTTCATTAAATTGGATAATTAATTAGAAATGGTTTATAATTAATTAATGGAAGTTTTTCATGAGTTAGGGCGTCATGTGCATAGTTAGTGGCCTAATGGACATAGATGAGCTTGGGAAAGAGTTTTCAGACTACAATTAAAAAGGGAAATGAATTTTTTGAGGTAGGTAGTCCCTTATACATGGCTGATAGTAATTTTATTTATTTATTTATACTTGGAATGTGACATGTGATCTCACCATAGAGGGAGATGACCCTGGTTAAGTATAAAGTTTTATTTAAAATTGTGTACCTAGATAAACTATATAAAGTTTTAAGGCTATGTGGGTCCTTGGTAACTTTCTTGATTATCTCATCCACCGATGGTCAGGGCCATGATTAAAAACACATTACATGAAATGTATATACCCTAAGGGGTGGTAAATAAGTTAAGTGAGAATAATTTAGTGGCTATAGTGTAGAATCCCCTAGAGACCTTTAGGTATAAGTGAGTGATGAATTGAGATAGTTTTCCATGTGGACCATTGAGATATCATAAATCCTTTTGTATAGAGATATGGTTGTAGGGTGAGTGTTACTAATCTAATTAGACATGATTACCTAGGTTGGTAGACATTGGGTAGTTTTACGATAGTTTAGGTATTTTGATGGAACTTGGGATGACTTGGGTACTGAGAAGGGCCTAAATCCTTATCTTTAGAGAGGTTCCTGTATGGATTTTCCTAGGCGGTCAAGGAGGCATTGGGATGTTATGATGATGATGAGGGATGTTATTCCCTACATGTGAAGGGAATCAACCTTAAAATAAATTTTTGAGATAAGGGATTCCATGAAGGGTTTTTTTGCTATGATGAGATCTAGGGTACCCCAGTGGGTACCCTGGTGAGATGTTGACCCTAGTGAGGGTGTGCGTTAGGGGAATGGGTAGTGATGATTGTAGGTTTCACCTTATAACTAGAATAAAAAATTTTATCTTATCATGTCTATGATGAGGAAATGTCATTCACCAATATTCACTATCCATCAAGACATACTAGTTGGAATACTTAAGAAATTCTCCAAGGAGTTGGATAAGGCCTATGGGTGTATTTTTGGATTCTATGGTTTGACCCATGGATTTAGAATGAATATTGTTTTTGGTTACCTACGATATGATCCTATGAGTTGGATGAGGCCTATGATATTGTTTTGGGATTACATGGATTTTGTTCCAGGATACCATGATTTTGGATTCCATGTATTGAATTTGGGAGAACCATTGTTTTGGATGTCAAGTATTTGATCACCAGAGTTGAGATGATAAACCAAAATGTAGAATTACATGAATTAGAGTTGAGAGTACCATGATTTGGGATACCTTGGATTCGATCCTTGGAGTCAAGATGATATATTGGTTTTAGGATTAAATTTTGACCCCCATAGGTTTGAGTCACCATAGACTGGTTTCTTGGGATCAAAATGAAACTTGGTTGACATAGTTGTGTGACATGCTCATATACAGTTCAAAACTATCTAAAACAAGCTTGGGTAAATCCTAAGTGTTACCTAGGACCTGAGGATCGAATATAGTTATTATTTATGCTTCCAGAGTTTTTTTTATATAAACATAAAAAATGTGTACACTACATTTATTGGTTATGTAAAAGATCATGTTGGTGTTTCCCTAGCATTTTATACTCACTGCCTACTTGGTTGACATGGAACTTGGATACCCATTCATCCTTCACTATTTATAGGTTCAAGTTGGGTAGAGGCCTAAGGTAGTATGATCAAGCATGAAAACTCTAATGAGATAAAATATTTAGATGATGTGAGGATTGAGGATATAGTAGATCCTATTGTATTTTTGTTTTATTATATATTCCTTTTGTATATGTGGTCATCCCAATGGGTGTCAAGTGATCTTTCATTACTGCATTCTTCTACATTCATTTATTATTTATTGATTCATATATTTATTACTTCCATATAATCAATTTTATGTTATGGATGATGTTTGATTTATTTAATTTTCTTATTCTATATGATATGGGGTTATAGTATCCCCACTATACTACTCAAAACTCTCACTTCTAGTTATCAACCTCTAGAATATGGGGAGGCATGCTTGAGGGCTTAGATAAACTTGACTTAATTGCTATTCACAGTGAATTAGGGTGGGTATGCTATAAATTGTCACAAAAAAAATTCATATTTTCTAGTAGTTCCTCAAATATAATTGAATATGAATGGAATCTAGATGATTTAGGAGTATATTGATGCTTCTATTGATCTTATTGAAGTTCATTCCTCTGGGTTTCTGAAGCATATATAGATTTAGTAGAGACATTTCTTAAACATAAGGGTCCAAATTGACCCTATCTTCCTTGAACTAATTAACCTCTATGACACCCTCTATTATGGAAGGGGATATTATATTTCTATGAGTCTTCCTCATTACAAAAGGGGTATGTTAATTGGATCAAATTGACAACACCATAATTTCATTATTCATCTAACAATAATCATATTTAGTGGGATTGTTCTCATTGTTTCATTTTATGGGATAGTTCCCATCCTACCTGTAATGGAGGTAATGATTACAAGAAGGTTTGGATAGATTTTGGTATCATTAAAGGATCCTTCAACTATGTTTTCTATCATCAATAATGATTACATAATTTTTTGTAAGATTGTGATGCAAATTTGTATTCTCTGATATCATAAGGTGATATGGGGTCACAACTAGCTAGTTTAGTTGAGCCCTGAGTATGAATGAGATAGATAATTTTTTTTGTTATCCATTTAGAAAACTATTGTGTGCCACCACTCATAACTTCCTACCATTATTCCTCTTCCTAATTTGGATGATAGATACACAAGTCACCTATGTTGGGGGATTACCCAGTTTTACTTTCCCATGGTCAACCATGTTTGGGAGGATATATTTGAATAAAAATCAATCATAGATGTTGTTTCATAGAATATCATGAAATAAAAAATATCCTAGATGATCATTTAGAACAACTTTATTAGGAATTTTTACCTTCAATAGTTTAAGAAACGTTTCCTCCTTGGAAGTTATAAAGTTGATTTGGACCTACTTTCCTCAAGAAGAATAAATGTTATTTATTTAGTCCTCAAAACTTAGATGATTCTGATATTTATTCCCTTATTAAAAATGGTATTTTAATTATTATTGTTGTTTCTCATGAGGAGGTACTATGTGATATTTCATGGTCTTGGGTGCCACAACTGGTGTTGTCACTAGTTTTAGTGTCATGGTTTCAATATCTACTATATTAGATTTCTTTTCTCGGGATGATGGTATTGTACTATATTTAGACTTGGAAAATAATATGGAATACTTTATAAATTGTTCCATAGCTTTAAAATATTGAAATTCACTAGGTTATTTCATAAAAATGAGTGGCGTCTACAACTCAACATGGATATTTTCTATAGAGATCTCCCATAGCTACTCTTGTGAGAGTTTAATATTTAGGGAACATGTTAGGACTTTATATATGAAAATGAAGTCTAAGTCCCTCTTATTTTAACATTTTTTTCAATTAACAATACTGAGGATCATTATTTTTATTAGTATGTATCTATACTAATAAAGGAATTATCAATGAAGGGTTTCCAACCTTTAATGGACTCGAATAGTAGATTGCTACACCAGATAAATTCTAGTCCCTCTATATTTTTCACAAAGCACCTGATCTTTATTGGTTCATGTTATTCAAGTGTTCCCATCATGGGGATGCTCCAAGACTTAAAAGGTGTTAAATTTGGGTACTTAGTTCCACTGAATATGGGAAAGGCAGTATTCCCAAAGTTGGGTAGATGAGGATTTTCATCCAACTACTCAGAATATTTATTCCTATTAGGAAACATTAGTGAATGTTATCCCTATATGTCTTGCTTTCTGGTGTAAAAGGATTTAATGGAGTCAAGAAGTTTTAGAGGCACTATCGGAAAATAAGATTCTTGAGTAGAGGTAACATGCTAAGACTGATTTGATTGGAATTCATGGGATGGATGCTAATATTTTGTATGATATATATTAGGTTAGATTTATTAACATGTATTCGATTTCTATCCTAGAAGAGGAAACTCTTGATACTCTTAGGACATAGGGTTTAGATACACTGGTCTCATACACCAAGAGTTAGATGTATTAATGGACTCTACTGATATATGATGAGCATTTCTATCCTCCTTGGTGTGTACTGAAGGGAAACATTTTTCTTTGTATAATGATTATACTCATTAGGAATATTGATTCTAAGTAAATATATATTAATCTACCTCAAATTATCCAACTCAATTTCATATTGGGATAACTTCTCCTAGGTAGTAAAAGGTTTACTTTTCTTGGGAGGTGTGTGGGATATGGCTACACCCTTCCCTTTTTCTTTGTCTAAAGTCCATTGAGTTAGTGGTGGTTGACTATTTAGAGGAGCCCTTAAATTTTGAGTTTTCCTCTAATTATAGGTACACACACCTTTTTCAAGTATTTTAGTGTGGAACTTATCTTGAACATATGTTTCCTCACCATGTTCTTCTGTGTCAATATCATTCTTCATGTTATCTATTGGGCTGACACCAATGATATTTACTAATGAATTTTATGTAGTGAGGATCATATCTTGATAAAAAATATAAGGATATTTGTTGAATTCTGAGTATTTTTTGAAGGAAAAATTTTCAATCCTCCTTCATATTTGTATTATTAGGGTATTTTTTCAGTTTATGGCCCCTTCAAGGCTTTTATTTATCTTATTGATGTTCCCCTTAAGTGATTTATAGAGGGTGATCCTATGGGAGTCCCTAAAATCTCTAGCTAAAAGGATGGGGAATGTAGTAGGAGAAACTACCAGGTATTTTCCTATAAAGATCCTCCCTATCTAGAGAATACCAACTTAGAAGGAGTAATAGAGAAAAATAATTCCCCAGTCCCATGGGAATGTATCAAATTGGATTAGTCACCATTACATCATTAACCTGTTGGGTATTTGAAAATCATAGGGGGTGGTGGTGGTGGTAAAATTTCTTCTAGACCTATAGGATAGGGTTGATCCTGTAATGTTACTTAAGAGGAGACTATCATGGTATTATTAATTTTTTATAATTTTACTCAAGAATATAATAGATGTAATATATATTCTAAACATAGGATTCTCACCACCAAGGGTTTCTCTGTGGTTGTGGATCTCACTTTCCTCAAGTCAAAGGACCATTTGACCTTATTATAAGAATGATGCTGGAGTTTATCAATGTATAACTCCTGCTATGTGTGTAATTTATAGTCTTTATGAGAAATAAGGATATTCAGAATAGACCAAATAAAATATGTGGACCCCAGTCCTGATACTTGTTAAGATGTGAAAATTTTGTGTGTGACCATTCTGGTGGAATATTTTAGTATTGAAGTTGGGTAAAATGTAATGCTCCATGTCCACCCCACCCTTTGATGTCCACATCGGGTGGGGGAATCAGTGATTACCTGGTTAATTGTTTTTAAACCACTGAGACATGCATATTAGAGGTCTGTGTATTATTTTACTAACTTGAGATTCCATGTTGTTGAGAGGGTGACCAAGGCTTAATGAATTTTAGGACATGTTGGTTGGAACACCCAAAAGGGTGGCCCAAATTCAAGGTGGAAACTCTCATTTCAGTTTCTCCGTATGAAGGAGTCACTACGGGCATGGTAAAACATTATAATTAATTTAATATTCTATAACAAGTATTTTTCGGAAGGATCTAGCTAGTGACACAATGACACAGTGACAAAAATCCACAAAATAAGTAGGAAAAAGAGTAGATTCCTTACCTTGTGGTTTTAGTATTCCAAACATCCAGTAGAAAGGCTTGATTCAACCCATAATGGGAGAAATCAAGAGATTTAGAAAAACCCCCAAAATAGGGAAAAGATATGTTGCATAGATATAGTGCAATGAGGGTTTTAGAAACCATGAAATCAAAGGGTACGAAAGAGAGAGATTAACGAGAGGATTTTATATCTTATGACGGTGAAGAAAACGGATCAATATTGATGGAGTAATAAAAAATCCCCTAGAGAGGAGAGGAGGGGTGATTGTGCACCTGGAAGTGAAGAAAATCTAGAGTAGGAGAGAGAGGGAAGAAAAATAGTGGTTAAAAAAATTTCATTAAAATGAAAATAGAATTTTTCCAACACAGTAGGGGGCATGGTTTGGCTGCACGGTTTTCCAATCTATGTGCGAACCGTGCGACATGTTCTGCTTCTTAGGGGCACAACACATAAGATACCACATGGTTTGAATACCATGAATAGATTGTATGGTAGCTCACTACCCAGAGTGCCTGGAACCACATAGTTGTAGATTATCCGTGCGGCCTTCAGGTGGTCACTTCCTTTTACCACACAGTTTAGGGAAACCCTACAGTCTGGGCTACAAAATTTCCCCTAATAGTGTGCCCCAATATTTCTCCACCATTTTTGTGGATTTAGGCTTAAATGATCATTAGATAAACCCAAGAACTCCATTTTAAGATTATTCATTGATATTAGGGTTGTTTTAAGGAATTAAGACAAAAATTATTCTATCCGTACCTTTGGATAAAGTCGGGATGTGACGACCTCCCTTCATTAAAACAACTCATCCCTAAGTTTTCCTTCTGAGGGTGGTAGAACATCATATGAGAAGAGCTCCAACCAATGAGAATTTAAATCAGCCTCTAGATCCTAGGTCTCATCCTGAACACATCCATACTTCCATATCAATTGAACTAAAGGAACTGAACTTCCTCTAAGATCCATCATACTAGGGTCAATGATACAGATTGGATGCTCCTCAAAGGATAAATCTGACTCCAAATCGATATCTTCAGGATCAAACGAATGAGAAAATTATGGATGATACTAATGAAGTTGAGATACATGGAATATGTCATGCACAACACAATACCAATGAGGTAATAAAAAACTATATGATACCATCCCAACTCACTCCACTCTCTCAAAATAATGGAAATATCTTAGAGATAACTTTCATATCTCCTAATTTGTTCATGTCCCAAAGGAGTAGATACACATAGAAAGACCCGATGTCCCATCTAAAACCCTAGAGGTCTGTGATGATGATCAGTATAAGACTTCTGCCTCAACTTAGTTGTATCCATATGCTTCTGAATTATTTGTACTTACTCTGAAGTCTTTTGAAAAAGATGAGGACCAAATAGATCTACCTACCATGCCTCTATATATCATAGGAATTAATGAATAAAATTTACTATATAGATCCTCAAATGAAGACATATAAATTGTTTTTTGAAAGTAGTTATTATAGGAAAAATAAACTAGAGGAATATTATTCTACCATAAACCTCTAAAATCAAGGATACAAGAACTAAGAATATCCTCTAATATCCTAATTGTTTTCTCAAACTAGCCATTGGTTTGAGGGTGATATGTAGTACTCAGGAGAACCTATGAACCTAGTTCTTTCTATAACCCTTTCTAGAACTATGATGCGAACTGGGAATCTTAATTCAAGACTATAGAACGAGGTACCCCATGAAGTCTCACTATCTCCTGGATATAAAGTCTACCAAATCATAAAAAGATTAGTTCTATTGGATTTAAAATAAGTTAGTGAATTTGGTCAATCTATCTATAATCAAACATACTACATAAATGCCTCAAGTAGATCTCAACAATCCTATAATGAAATCCACGACGACATTGTTCTATTTCCACCCATGAATGGATATAGGTTATAAAATTCAAGGGGTTCATTGGTGTTCTTCCTTGACCTTCTAATAGGTGGAGAAATAAGTGATGAATCTTGATATCTGCTTCTTAATACTTGGCCACCAGTACTGACGATTCATATCCCAATACATTTTGGAAATCCCAGGATTAAATTCCAAAACTGAGGTATGATATTCCCTCATTAGCTCTTCCCATATATATGAAGGCACCCAAAAAAGACCACAGTAATGAAGGGTATCACTAAAATAAAAAAAACCAACTGGGAGGTGGGTTATCTCCTATGATACTCTCTCTCAGAATGAGGCCCTTATAATTTGATAACTATCACATCTGAACCCATTCTCAAAGATAAGTTATCGCTCTCAAATATGATAAGACCGACTGCCCATGCTGCTCTTGAATGTCCATATATAACTTAGAAAACATATCCATCATCTTCAAATCACCTCTAGCCACATGAATGTCTTGGGTATGAGTCTTGTAGATCAAAGTATTAGCCATGGAATTTCCTTTACCAGGGTTATAAGCCAGCTCAAAATCAAAATACTTTTGGTATTACACCCACCTACACTGCCTCAAATTCAATTATTGTGGTGTGGATATGTACTTTAATATTTTATTATTTGTATAAAAAATGAACTTATCACCCAAAGATAATTCATCCAAAAATGAAGTGTATGAACCATGACTTCTATATCATGATCCCGCATAGGATAATTTCTCTCATGAGGCCTCAGCTAGGGAGATCTATATACAATGACCTGATCACCTTGCATCAAAACTACACCCAAACCAATCTCTAAATCTTCACAATAAACTGTATAAAATCTATCTAAATCAAGAAGAATTAGAATCAGAGCAAAAGTGAGTCTTCCTTTTAACTCTTGAAAGTCCTTCCCACAAGTTTCAGACTATAGGAACTGCACACCCTTATTATTCAGGATCGTAAGAGGCACTACTAAGCAGAATAAGTCCTAGATAAAATGCTTTTAATAGCCATGAATCCCTAATAAGATTCATATATCAATAAAATTCTTAGGATTATACTAGGAAACTACTACCCTCACCTTCACTGAGTTTATAGATATGCATACGTGTGATATGATATGACCTAAGAAGTGAAACTTACAAATCCAAAAATGAAATTTACTGATCTTCACATATATCTAGTGTTCTCTCAATGTAATAATCATGATCTCAATATGATTTTCATTATATTTTCTAGAACTTTAATACAATAATATGTATTCTATGAATACTGCCACTATGGAATCAAGATATGGGTGGAAAACCTGATTCATCAATGCCATGAAAACTACTGACGTGTTCATCAGAATGAACAGAATAACCAAATAGTCATACAAGCTATAACTACTCCAAAATGTTGTATATGGTATATCTGATGGTCTCACATGAACATGATGGTAGCCCAATATTAAGTTAATCTTGGATAAACCATTGTTCCTCAGATCTAGTCAAAGAGGTCATCTATATGAGACAATGGATAATGGTTCTTCACAGTAAGATGATTCAACCGTATATAATCCGCACACAATCTTAGGGTTCCATGTTCATTCTTTGTGAAAAGAACAGGTGAATCCCATATAGATGTACTGGGTTTGACAAAACCCTTAGGCTCAAGACCTTCAAGATGCTTTTTGAGTTCCTATAGATCTGTCAGTTCCATCCTATATAGAGGAATGGACACTGGTGCCCCACCTAGAACTAGATCAATGGTGAAATCAACCTCTCTCTCAGAAGGTAAGCTGGATAAATCTTCTGGTATGATTCCCTTGAAGAGATCCACAATAGGAGGGGAATCAACATGCTGTATTTCTTGATCTCTCATAAAGAGACTCACTAACTGAGCTATAACTTTTCCAAGACTAGTCTACATGGGTCTAGTTTTATCTACCTAGATATCCCATTCACCCTTATGTATATAATTATTTCCCTAAGGTAATATGAAAGACACTCGATGATAATAGAAATCCACTTGGGCATGTTAAAACACGAGCCAGTCCATACTAAGGATGACGTCGAAGCTGGCCATCTCAAGGATGAAGAAATTCTAGAAGAAGTGGTGCCCACCTTTTTCAAGGGGGAGCTCCTAACAATAACATATTCCATATTTTCTAACCCCTAGAGAAGTTTCAAGGTACATAACTCCATTAAAGTACTTGATAGTAAGACCAAGTATTTCCACACACACAATATATATGAAAGAGTGTGATTCACATGTATCGAAAAGGGTAGAAACTAAAGTATAGGCTACCCGGATAGTACCTATAACCACAGATAGCCCTATATTCTGCTCCTATGGTGCTAGTTTCACAACATACATATGGCCTATATGACGACCCTAAGATGCAGTCTGACTTGCCTGAGCAAATCCACTCTGATTTCACTGATGATTTGAAGCATGAATGCCTCGACCGCGACTGCTACTACCTTATCCTGATTATCTAGTAGAGGAAAAAATCCTAGATTGAAATGGTGTTAAAGATCCTATACCTAATAAAGGTGATGTTACAGATCCCTTTCCACTAGATTTTAGAGGAAAATAATGGAAAAAGAACTGTAAATGACCCATCCTGCCATAAGCTCAACATTCCATTGAGTTACTCATGCACTAGGGCTTCTTATGGTGTATCCTATCAAATTGGTGACATACTATGGAACTATTAGTATGTGTCACTTGGATAGAACTTTTCCCACATAAACCCTTGAAACAACTCTTTCTATTTTCTAAAGAACCATCACCCTGACGCAAAACATAACTAACCTAGATCATAAGACGGACTTTTATAAGATTTTGTTCTATGATCAAGGCCTAGTTCACTATCTGTATAATGGTATTAAACCAAAATATGTTCACTTATGATTGGGAAACATATCAAATCCTATCCTTAAAATTATTCATAGTAGTCAATTAATCACCTGTCAGAGATGGAGAAAAATGATGAAGCTCAGTGAAGAAAGAAAAATACTCAAGAACTTTCATAGAGCCCTGCTGAATATTCAATAAATCCCTGTCTTAATCCACTCTCAATGTCTACAATAATAAGTGATCATGAAAATACATCTAGAATTATTCCCATCCCATGTCTCGATAACTCTATGATTGAGATACGACATCCAACCAATACTTAGAGGAGTTGTGAAGTATATAGGTAAAAATATTGACTATCCTCTCTAGAAGAATAAAAATATGGTCAAATATGGATATCATATCTTTTATCCATGAATCTACTACATGAGTACCTACATACCCTAAAAAATTGGGAGGATTCTATTATTTAAAGTCCCATGTAAGCTCTTCCATAGTTGGGCAAGTCAGGGATCACCCTGAATAGTCTACATAAACCACAAAAATCTATCCCTGAACTAATCATCTGCACCTATTGGAAGATCAACAAGAGGTACCTTAGATGGAAATATGGGAGGAATCACAAGTTTCTCACATACCACCACCTCTAGAGTGTAGTCATCACCACTCTCTTGGTGTGTAATATGAGTACATTGAAGTGGAATAGCTCTACAATTTCCAAATACATTCCTCATAAAAGATTGATAATAGATATAATAAGTTGGTAAGGAAAACATAATACAAAGGGTAGGTACTAAGACTCCCTGATCATGGAACAATAGATAAGGAAAGTAATAAGTGGACAAGATTTCCTCTAAGCATAACACCACTGACATCCCACTCTAAAGGAAAGATCTTGATACGAAGAATGTACCTCAAAAGGCTCACAAGGAATTCGGCCTACATCCAATTCCATGGTAAGGTCAAGATCACACATTACCATACAAGGAAAACATTTCTTTTTAACATGTTGTTTTCATTTTAAATTTAAGTACTTAATTACCCTTTTCATTTGGCTAAGTTAGGTGGATCACCTTCCCAATCCATAAGGTCCCATACACCTCTTGAGTTGAAAGTGGAGTCCACTTAACCAAATACATAACATATCCCTACAATATAAATAGGTACACTTATATTATTATAACATTCAAAACTATAATATATAAATAATAAGAACAGAGGCAATCACAAGAAAATAGGTAGATGAACACTAAAATTAAAAGTGGCATGGAATTATTCATGAGAATTCATTCCCTATAGTGCCTAGTATGATTCATGTAATGAAAAAACCTCATTTTAGTAGGATGGAGTAATAAGAATTCATCATTTAAATCAAAACAATATTGATAACATCACAAATCATGTGCATCACCCAATAGTGAAGTCGTATCAACCATTAGTGGCATAATAAAAAACTACAATTCCTAACCCAGGAAATTTGGGTGTCCCCTGTACATGGGTTAGCTACGTCCAAGCATAGGGTCAGGTTCAAATCTCTATATCCTAGTCTCCTGTGAAATACCTAAATAGTAATATAAGAAAAAATAAGCTTCAATACCAATTTGTAGTGTCCTGGTCCCAGATTCCACTTAACGGTTCCCGAGACTAGTTGGCCACATGACCTCAACACATATCCCTAAATTATAAAGGATTTTGACTAGCATTGAGGGCCTATGGTTTGTATATGTGGAGACTATTCCCTCAATGATTGAGTATGCAAAACGATGAACAATTTATAATCAATAACAAGAGCTTAAGAATATAGCATAAAAAACATAAAAAAACAATAAGAAATATAATAAAAATAACAATTAGAGGAATAATAATAATGATAAAAGACACAATAAGGATCATTAAGATGTCACATTTCAATAAAAAATGAGAGTGTAGGGGTCTAGGAATACAACCATATATTTCATGCTACCAAAATCTAAAAAAAGATAAAAAATTTCCACTATAGAATCTCGAGCATAGGCTCGGTCCTTCACCCCCAAATCCCCATCCTAAATAGAAAGAAAATAAATCATTAGAACTATCATTATTTCCTTTATCCATACCTATGAGTATAAAGTCTAATTGGGTACCAAACTGTGCATGAGTAGGGTGTGAGACATAATATCAGTGCCTATACCTTTCCATTTCGTGATGTAAATATAACAACATTCTAGATATAATAAATGACAGATAAATAAATAAATAGAACATTTCATCTTGGTATGGGTCTATAAATAGACACCCATCCCATACCACCTTCTTCACCCAAAGCTGGAAGTCTGAATAGAGTACCTGTGCAAGCCAAGATATGTATATAAGGGCCTAAGTAAACAAGGAAACTAAAAAAATCATACCCCCAAGCTCATTCTCTGGATTGGGGTCTCATATCCATGTCATTGAATAATAATACATAAGTATACACAATAAACACTGAGAGACATCATAAAGTGATCATAATAATAGTAAAGGATGAATTTCATAATAATAGGGAATCCAAACAATCAAACATTTCTATCAAAGCAATCCATCAAATCATGAGGTGGAGTCCCATACCTGTCCAAGGTGATCTAGTAGAATCTAAAGTATCACAATGGGAACATCTGATAATATCCAATACCACCGAACCCATCCAAGGCGACCCTTATGGCATCTGAAGTATCACTACAAGATATGGTAAACTTTGGAGTTCATCCCGGGTATCTCATAAGGGGACTAAGTATCACCCAAGGCATGGCATAGAAATATTTCCAAAATTTCTATCCATAGTTTCTCCCCTCGAGAATTAGTATCACCTAGGAGTATAATAAACCACCTGAGAAACCCTTACTCTGCAAGCCAAAGTATCTCCCCCAGCACATCAGGTCATAACCCACTGAGAACGAAGAGTCCATCTATGGATCCTTAATATGGAACTCATGTTCTCTCACAAACTGTGTAAAGAGAACCAAGAATCCAAGGTATATCATAAGGCAACGATCAATGTATATATCAAGTAAAAGTAAATATATAACTACATTACAAAAATCATCATCTCAATTCCACATGCTTTGCATTTAAACAATCCATGATATTCAATCCAAACAAAAAATACACATTTCATATAACAATGCATTCATTCTCAAATAAGAGAAACCATGGTATGAGGCATTATCTACAAGGAATAAGCCTTAAACAATTTCATGTCATCACATTCAACTCAATGGAACAAGATAACAAGCCTATGAAGTAATTTCATATAGTTCAAACCACTAAATAAGGGCATAATCATAAAACAATTTTCATAATCAAAGAATTGTAAGCAAGGAATATGACATCAATATGCCTCCATTTACATGTCATCCATGTCATTCTAATTCCTCAAACTATCAATATTGACTGAGCTTATCATTCTGATTTAAGAAATTTAAATGGCGTAAGAAAAGAGCACCCAACAAGGCATGATAATTTATATAATTTACATGTCATTAATTACATTCTAATATCATAATCTAACATGCTTTCCCAATAATGAAAAACAAGAATGCATAAGTAATTATCATAGTGCATATGGAATAAGAATAATCATTTTAGTACAATAACACCAATCAAGGAACATTCTAGGAATTATAAACATTTATCATGAGACATAAGAGTTTAAATATAAGTAAAAGCATTCATGTGACTTGAAACAACCAATTTAGAATGTAAGGCATATGGAATTTATACATTGACCAATTAATTATAACTAAACATAATAATTTTCCAATATGGATCCAATTTATTTTCCATTATATATTCTAAATCCATTTATCAATTTAAGGCATTAAACTAAAGTGAAACTCATCCTAAGGAATACGTCATTTTAGGCCTTATAGTTTGGAACACCCAAAGGGGTGGTCTAAAGCCAAGACAGACACTTGTAGTTGGGTTTTTCTATATTCAAGGGTCACTATAGACATGCAAAAACTTTACAATTAATCTAATATTCTATAACAAGGATTCATCAGAAGGATCTAACTAGCGACACAATGGTGCAACACCAAAAATACAAAAAATAAGTGGGAAAATAGCAGATGACCTACCTCATGGTCATAGTACTCCACACATATGGTAGTAAGGCTTGATTAAAACTAGAATGGGACAAATCAATAGATTTCGAAAACCCCCCAAAATAGGGTAAAGATTTGTTGTATAGAGATAGAGAAATGAGGGTTGGAGGAAACAATAAATCAAAGGGTGCAGAATGGGGAGATTATCAAGAAGAGTCTGTATCTTCTAACAGTGAAGGAAACCAATCACTATTAATGGAGAAATCACAAAACCCCAAGAGAGGAGAGGAGATGTGTTCCTACACCTGGAAGGGGAGACAATCCCGATTGGGAGAGAGTGGGAAGAAAATAGGGGTTACAAACATTTCATTAAAATGAAAATAGAATTTTACACACACAATAGGGGTCGCACGGTTTGGATGCATGATTTTAAAAACTGTGTGCCAACCGTATGCCAGGTTCTTCTTCCTAGGGGCCCAATGAATGTGATACTACATGGTTTGACTACCATTCACATACCATATGGTTTCTCACTACCCATTTTTTTTAAATGGCTACACGTTCGTGCGTTTGGTACCGCTCAGTTGCAGACTAACCATGTGGCCTTCAGGTGGCCACTACTTAATACTACACAGTTAAGGGAAACCATGTGAGTTGGGAAAAAAGATTTCTTCTAACTGTGTGGCCCAATTTTCCTCCCCCATTATTAGGGATCCAATATTAAAACAATCCCCATAAGCACCCAAGACTTATATTTTAATATTATGCATCGATATTTGGGCCGTTTTAAGGAATCAAGCTAAACATTAAATAGTCTATACCTTTGGATAAAGCTGGGATGTTACAACGACGATGGTCAGAACCTAAATCATGACCATATTAGTGTAATTAAACCATCAACTCTCTTATTTATGAGTCTTACTAGGAGACCTCCCACCCATCATTGGAATTTGTTGATGAATTTCTTGGATAACTTTTGAAATATTCTGGAACTCTTCACAAGTATGAGAAGGTACAGGGATATGTTACCATTATTGATCATCAATCACTATTGGGATATAACTACATGAATTTTGGGTGAGGATAATAATATTATCCTACTCCTTGATGGGTTCTACCAGAATATTTTTATGGGATTCATATACATGGGTGGGAATATTAGCATGTCATTATGTTGTTTCCAAAACATTTTGTTGATCTCCACTAGTGAGATTAGGGATATGAGCCTTCTCTTTGGTGATTTTCAGAGTATTCTAGAAAGATTTTGTTATGTTTAAAGGGATATAATCTTGCACTGAAGTGACTAAAGAAGAATACTGGTGAAATCTAGTTGGAATGGTAACATGGTCCCAATCGTGTTCTTCATTCTTCACTAAGATATAATGATGATCTTCCTAAATGGAATATGGAATATAATCCTAATCTTGAGAAGATACTGAGGTATATAGATGATATCTTATGATGATATGGGCAGGAATATAGGTCTACTCACTATTACCCATCAAGATATGCTTATCGTGGTCCACTATTGCAACTATTAAGAAATGTTGGAAACTTTTCAAGATATGAGAAAATATATAATTCTTTCTTTTAATTAACACTAGGATAAGATGAAGGGTTTTTCCAATAGGAATAAGAATATAGGCTCTCTCTTGAGTAAGAATGGGGATATAGTCCCATTAAATTCCTCAATTTTTTATTAGAATATTTCAATGAGCTTCATATGTGGAAGAATGAATATGATATTTCTCCCTTGTTGTTTCTATGGTGTATTGGTAGAATTTATTAATGAGAAAAGAGATATGTACCTATTCCCTGACCACTTTCAGAATATGTTGGAATGATTAATCACTAAATTCCAAGACATATTGGAAATCATCCTTATTGGTAACAATAATACGGGACCATTACCCATATTGTAGGGTCGATCTTCCCTAACGAGACTTCCACCTAGGTGCTCGAGTTTGAGTAAATGGGGCCGAGATCTCTTGGGTTACTTTATAAGTATGTTTATAGGGGGATGGGATTTTATGATATTGTTGGTGGTGATGACTGGTAGGATCCCTCTTAGGAAACTCTAAGATGACTATGGGAACATGTTCATCCCCTCCCTCTATCTTCCTAGGATAAGAGAGGTTGTTATTATTACATTTTAGGGATAAAATAATGAAATGGTTTCTTATGGTGATGAGTTACAATGGATTCATTATGGTTCTCTATTCACTGGATGATCCATATGGTTTGATCTCCTAGAGGCTCTCTCAAGCTACCCATAAAGTTGGAATAGTACCATTAATACAGTACTCCTTCACCAACACATTAATCACTCATTGTTGAATTCATTATGTTGGAAACAACACCTCCTTCTAGTTTGAGGGGATACAATCTTTGTGATGGATGGTGAATATGTATATTTACCTTTTTATTCTATTTGTTTGTATCTAAGGGGTATATTGAAGGATTTTTAAAAATTTCTTATCAAGGATCAATGACCAAAAACAAAAATCCTATTAATATAGCCACATAAGTATGAGCATGGAAAATTTATTAATTTAATGGGTAAATGATTCATTTCAACTTCACTATTTTTGTTTCTAACATGAAACTCTCTATGATCCATGTAATGATAAATATAACATGTGATTCTTGATATTACTCAAATATTTGTGGTTAAATTAGTTAACTTGATCCATTCTGTTTTCAATGTGCATCATGAACACATTTGTTTTGAGTAAACACATACCTTCTTTCTTAAGGTATAAACTCACTAGGACTTTACCAATGATGGTTGTGTTGTGAATTGGTTGAGAGGATGGGGGGTTGATATCATAAAACCATTTTTGGGGGTATTATTTCCTACTCCTGTACTCTTTTATAGATTTAATATATGTTTTTGAATCCTTCCTAAATCCCAATGCAGTACTGATTACGTCCATGCTTGAGATTTGAACAAAATTATGTGTTGATGTAAACATATATATGTATGGTTGGTTCAATATCTATTTGAACATATATATTTATTAGTGGTTCTCCATCAATAGTATCATCTATATATACCATAGTCCATCCATCTTTATTTTACCAATTTGTGATGTTATAGTTTAAAGCCACATAGTTGGGAACTCTCGAGTTTATCACAATCCAAGGAGGCATTATTTTTTCATGGTATTGAGATCAAGACCATGAAAGGGGATTCTTATGAATACCTATAAAGGGAATCAAAACTTTCATAGTTTGGTTCTCCTTCATAGGAAATGTTATACCTTTAATGGTTTTTTGATAAGGATATATTCCAAGAATTTTAACATCATATGGAATGAATTACTAGGTGAAAGGTGCATAAAAAGAGTTGGTGTGGGACTTATGCATGAGAAATAATTTCTGGTTATTTTTATAGAGAATATGAACTATAAAGAGTTATCTCATAGTGAATATATCCCATTGAGAATGTGTTCATGTGGAATATGGCCTAATGAAGTTATATTTTTTGATATTGGATTTGAAACTCAGAGAGGAATCCTATATATCCTAATTAATAGGAATCAAATCCCACATAGTTTGAGATATATAGATTAAGGTCATGTAATAGGACCATACCATGTAGTTTAACATTATGTAGTGAGGATTTTTTCATATAGTTTTATATTATGTGACAAGGAAATTTGTATCATACAAGGGGTAGTGATAAAGGATTGAGTAGGGATTACACCTGGGTATCCCTTTTTGATTCACCGTATTTGGTGCTTAAAAAATTATAGAGGGTAGGGGTGAAATAACATGGAATATAAACCATTGATTAAAGATAATAAACATGGAATATGTCCTTGGATACAATCTGATTATGAATATGGACAAGTACAGATATGGTGTCTCATAGGGAATATTTCCTAGTGAGGATATAATAGCTCATATATAATATGTCCCTTTAATGAGGATGGATCATAAGGAAAATGGTTCATTAAGTATTATGGATTATTTGGAATATAACCCTTTGAGGATGAGTTTCATGAGGTATATGGATTGATGAAGATGTGTTGGGGATTATGCATGAGCTTCCCTTAAGGGTGAAACTCACTAATATATCATTAATATGAGACTATCAATGAGGGAATTCATAAGGCTTACACCTAGTATGAGACCCACATATGTGCCTAATTCCCATCGATTAATGATTGGGATTACGTATATGCTTCATAGCCATTTATTGTGTGAAATAGTTCTAGATGATACCTAGATTTTCCTAATATGGTAGGTGAGTTAGGTGATGGTGGAATTTCAATGATTACACCTAGTAGGAGTCCCTATCATAGATTTACTTAGCCTATTTATGATTCATAGTGATGAAACAATCAAATAGAACATGATTGGGAATTATACCAAAGGAGGAATCCCATTATCTCTTAGCTCATTAAGTAGACCAGGGAGGGCCACTTGAAACTTGGGTAGTCAATATGATCATATTATACCCGGATAGGTCTAACCAGTATCCTCATAAAATGAAAACACATTATCAAGGGAGAAAATGATTATGACTACCCTGAGGGTCCTATTGGTGAGGGAGGATTTCCCAGGAGATGAATTTTATCAAGGTAATACATGATCAAAGGATTGGACACTGATGTGCATCGTAAAATCATGTATTTTAGGGGCCATGGAAGATTTCTTAATTATATGGTAATTTTAGGTATATAAACTTAGTGAAAGTCTTATAAAAAGTAATTTGGATGCACTCGATCCAAGTAGATGACCTAGGTGGAAAAAGGGATGTCAAAGAAACCAAATTTCCTATAGTTTCTTTTCTTTGAAAAGTATCCACCCTTGGGTCACTGGATTCTCATTCGAAGACCATTTTAAAGAGGGTGAGGAGTACACCCGGAGTCCCATATTTCCTATAGAAGTAATTCACTGTATGAAGTGGGGGAGTAACCTATATAGGGTATGGGATTAAGGATGTGTACAGAGGGACCTCACAAATGAGGCTTCACAGAGGGACCTCATAGATGAGGATTTATAGAGGGACCTCACAGATGGGCCCTCACAAAGGGAACTCCTAGGTGAGGATTCATGGAGGGATCTCAAAGAAAAGGATTTGTGGAGGGACCTCACGAATAGAGCTTCATGGATAGGGATTCATAGAGGTATCTCATAGATGTGGATTCATAAAGAGACCCCGCATATGAGGCTTTATGACAAGAAATCATGGATAGGACGTCATGAAGTCTTTTACTTTTATTTTATTTCTTTATTCATCCTTTAGTGTAATAATTACATAGTGATTTCTTCATGAATGATTCAATCACCCAAATAAGGATGCAATATTTTCTTGAATAGGACATGTCTCTCTAAATGGGAAAGAGTTACTCAATTATGAATAAGTTTTTTTTTAATAGTAATTCATGTATTTATAAGAAACATTTTTTCTAAATTGATAGTCACAGAGGCAGAAAATGGTTTCATTAGATGACAATGACCATCACGTAGTAAGTGATCACATGGGAATTATAAATCATGGAAGCGTAAAAATATTATCCCATGATGCCATAATGTAATCATGAAATGATCACATGCGTGTGAATGGGTTCATTGATATACTATAAATAAATGTATATTTCTTAGTAAACCATATAGCTGTGAAGGTATTGTACAATTTTATCATGAATTATGAAACCTCATGAAGTGACCATGTGGTCATGGAGGGACCACATATTGATTCCCCATATTGTTGGATTTCATGAAGTCCACAAACAATTACATAGGGTCTCTGCCTCACTTATGTGTATGATTAGAGTCTTTGGATAGATTGATTCTTTAATAATTAATTAATTACTTCATAGATATCTTTATTTTTTCAATTTATCACTTTGATATCATTTCAAATACCATATAACATTTTGCAGGACTCAACAGAAAACATATTAAATACCATGTGAATTCCCATCCAAAACTCTTTTAGAATAACTCTAAAACATTTTTAGAGAAACTCTTCGAGTTAAAATTAGTACGTATTTGGTAAGATACAAAATTTAACCCCATGGGACTTTGTATCATCAAAAAAAAATATAAATTGCATGATCCTTAAATGTAAGAAAATAGAATCCTTTAAAAAAGTGTCAATTCTACTCATGATATAAATGTATCTAGCATGATCTTCATCAAACACATGTATCTCTATACCTATGTCCACCAACTGAATGTCATGCTAGCATGAACTCTCATACATTACATTTTTGAAAGATTTCAAGTGAACATGGGACATGAAGTGTGTAAATTCCATTGACCTGCTTATATTTCCAAAACTCTCTGAGTATAAAATGACACGATCAATGAATACATCACATTTTATTCATATTTATGGATGAGAAAATTACATTCCCATCATCTTAATGTATAATAAAATAATATATACTATCTAGGTGTGGTGACATAATTCCTATTCTATTTCAATAAATATCCTAGATTTCATACTCATCATATGAGAGGAATAATCTCATCTTAGTTAAGCTCTAACCGATAAAATGATCAACAACATACCCAACTACCCCTAATTAGCTAAGCCAAGATGGATTAATTAAGAAATGTATCAAATTATGAAGGTACTAATTCTAGGTATCTCGAAAACATAAATAATATGGACTCATATATGATTAATGAACCCCTAGTATACCAAAGACACAATGTATAACACTCCATGTGGTATAACTAATGGGATATCTAGCACACAAAATAACTTTTTGTGCCTTATAAGCACATTTTGTATCTCATACTAGAATGTTACTCATGTTAACATTTAAGTATCATCATAACCTATAATATTTCATGATGAATATCAATTATGAATAACTCAATGTTATATTTTTAAAGGTCAATTATCATTTCATTTCATGAAATGTATATCTATATATACATCTATATTAAATTACTACCATATCTTTACATGAACATCTATTAAAACCCTCACACTGGACTCTTTAGTGGGTAACATCTATGAAGAAAACAATTTTAAATAATATTTATATTTAGGAATCATATCCCTAATTTGTAACTCCTTGAACATATTTAAAACTCATTTATTTCACAACATCAAATGTTATGAAGCTAAATTCTTGTTGTAAACTTAGAACTCTTTATAAGTTTAACACCATCATCCTTAGAACCCTATTCCATCAATTTTTTCCATGAAATAATGTAACTATTTACAATACTATTCACCATCACATCTTAAACTCCTCTGGATAAAATGTTTTTCACTTTCTATTTTGACTGGCATAATCCTTTAGAAAATAGTGATATTTAATTTTCAAATTAACAAAATGTAACTTTTTTACATTATTATTTACTACCACATGTCCTAAACTATTTAGGATATTAAGGGGAAAACATTATGACTGGTATAGTCTTTTATTTTGTTAACTTTTAACTTCTATAAGTTTAATTGTACTCCCACTATCTTCTTAGACACTATATTATCTTCAAAATCTCATTCTAATAATCAAAAAATAATTTTATTTAAGAAATAAAATTTTTTTATTTTAGTAATAATATTTAACAAACATATTATTGATTTAGTATCACATATGGTATTATATGAGTTTGGAGTATTTTCCCTCTGAGAAGAATAATTTTTTAAAATATTCCACTGATGGGTGGGATGAACATCATTCCTCATATTTTAACAAATAGTTGTATAATAAATTTATCACAAATAATTTTTTTATCATTATATCCTTTTTCAAAACATATTATATAATCCAATGAATCATAAATCATTTTTATACAATTAATCATATCACTTTTTTTACAACAACTCTTTGTTAGTGAAAAAATTCTCTTATCATATACAAGGAATTAGATGAATATAAACATAATTTTAATATCCATATGATCTTGATATATATTCTTTTATATTAAAATATTTGATGTAGATAATATTTGATTCATCAATTAAATGAAAGCTAAAATATTAAAAAATTATTCTCTTGATTTTTAACTCTGGTATATTTTCAACACTTATCAAGTATAGAGTAGGTGTCACATACCTTTCTAAAATAAAGAATCAATTTCTATAGCATAAAAAATTAGCATGAACATTCCATGGATTTTTATAAATTCATTTATATATATTTAATAATTCCATCTTATGGAATCATTACACCATCTTCCTTATAACACCTTCAGGCTTCAATGACCTTGAAATACTACTTGAATAAATATCATTTGACTCTTCCAATAAAATTTTCTTCTTACAATTCAACCATTTATCCATTTTTAATATATATAAATCACCATAACCTAGTCATAATATACCTAGTTTATCTATTATCAATACTTTATAATATTAGGTAAAGTTTTCTTAAACTCTTTCATAATGTAAGAACATTTCTATAGATGACAACAAAATGAATTCTTTAACTAGAAGTATCCTTAAGGAACCTATGGCCTCACAAAGTTGTTAAGATATACAATGATATTGAACATATAATTAGATATTAATATTACTTTGGTCAATATTTATCTAATTCCTTTGAAACCTTAAGTTAATCATTTTGTACTTCATAAGTATCTAGATTTACCAGTTGAGTTACTTAAAAACTTGGTTACTCAAGAAAGTATTACTCTAACACATATAATTTCTCAAAATTAAGAATTATTATTAAGTTATAAAAAACTTATGTGTTGATAACATTAAGAATATATATCCTAAGGATTGATCTCAAAACTAATTTTGATGACAAGGATGTTATTTATCCATAAAAAAACTTTTATCAGATGAATATCATGTTTTATTACAACTTAATAAAGAATTTTATTAAATGGGATCTCACTAAAATGATGAACCCTTTTGAACTCATCATATTTATTAGTAGGCTAAGTTCCATATTTCACTAAGAAATGAGTGTAATTTGTATTTTATCTCACCACATAGTTATTTAGGTAGGTAAACATCCCTATCATAACATATACAACTCTTAGATAGTTAAGTAGACAACTCCTTGTCCAATACATCAATTATATTAACCCAAATATATTCCTCTTGTATCCTAACTTTTAGGTTTCCAAGATAAGTGTAACCCAAAGAAAATTCCAATAACATGCTAACACAAGACAATCTATAAGCACCATGATTTGGTAGAACCTGCCCAAGGATGATCTAGGGTCACCCATTACTTTCTTTCATTACAAAATATAACCTAGGGTCACACCAATTTAGTAGAACCTACCTAGTTGGATGATTAAGGTATTTAAAAGTTTCAATTTGGAAGGAATCTAACACTTATATATTTGAAGGAGTTTTAATCTCACTATCTTATCACATTTTCATGTCCTGACCTAGATAACCCATCCAACTAGGCTCTAAAACGGAACATGAAAAGACTCAAAGGGCATTCCCAATCCCCATAGGCTAGTAACTAGCACAAAAGAATCAAACAATAATCAGAAGTAATGATTTCATACAATAAAAAAAATATACACAACATATATATACATGAGTAAGAATAAACAAAAAAGATATATTCTATATATAAAAAAGTAAAGGTAGTGATATAACCTAAGAGTAATAGATAAAACCCAAAGTAGTAGTCCAAAAACAAAAAATTATAGGTAAAATAAAAAATAGATACTCAGTGTGATATATAAAAAATATCCCAACATATCACCATCACTACCCATACCTAGATGACATAACCATCATTTTTTCATTATGGAAACTTGACCTTTCCTACATCAAAATCCAATACAAGGTCTACACACCCCTGAGGGAGTGTATATATCATGAGATAAACATTCCTAGTAGTATCCCACCTAGGTGTTCTATATCAAGTATTTATATGATAATCCTAATACGATAAATTTTATATAAAACAATTCATGATAATAGTTAAGAAGTTTTTATATAAAATAATGGAAAAAAGTTGCCCCTTTTTTGTAGTTACAAAACAAATCTAGGTAAAATAGTTTTAAAGAGTATTTAAAACAACCAATTTCATTAGTCAAAGAATATATAATTTTATATAAAAATAATAAATTCAAAGAAAACATACAAATGATAAACACACTATGGCTAATTTTAGTTTGGCCAGATTGACTACTCATACCTCAATAAATTACTAGTGCACAATAAAAGTCCCTATAACTCATGAATAAAATCTAGGGAATAGAGTATAACCCCATAAATTTAACCCCCTATCATATCAAAAAAGTCCTATAGCCTATTCATCTATAACCCAGAAACCAAGGAACACCCCATAATGTGAACCCCTACCAATAAAGATGGATGAGACCTAATACCACACCTTTCACATAAGTTCCCAAGGCTCCCATGTGTGGCACATTTCAAATAAATTAAAAAGGGATTCACATTTTATAATAATTCCAAAAAAACCTTTATTTTATCAAAAAAATTATTTGAAAACCCATTTCATAATCCATTTCACAATTATTTTAAAATACCCTTTTATTTTACCAAAATGAGGGGAAAATATCTTTTCTCTAAAACATTTTTTCACAAAAAAATCAATCAATAATGCCAACTCATTTATAACACTATTTATAAAATCTAGATCATTCAAGGTTCACTAAACATTGGTTAGAGATAGAACCACCTACCCTAAAGGCAGACCACACACCAATCATGATGGGATCCACACACTACAAGCAGAAAGAAAACAAAATATAAACAAATGAAGACCCAAAAAATGATTCTCACATATTATAATAAAATTATATAAACAAAAGGGTCAGAAGAGAAGTTATATTGACACATAACTCAATAAAACCTTTGACCGAACCACAACCAACAAAAGATCCAACCTTCTGAATGTGATCACATAATGTATCTATAAAGGAATGAAGAAAAATCATAATCACATGATCATAGATCTCATAAAAAAGTTTAAAACACTACCAATTAATATATAAAAAAAGAAAATGAGAATAAAATAATCAAACTTACCAAAAGTAGAGTATCCAACTATGAGGAAGATCAAAGCGCCAAAAGGAGGAGCTTGGAAGAGAAAAATCCTCCTAATGTCTGAATAATCCCTAGGGTTCAATGTAGAGAGGGTGATGATGAATGATAGGAGTGATATGTGTGAAGTGAATAAAACAATTTGGTAAGAAACAATTTAAATATTAACCCATTAATTCATGACTTGAATCCATATATTTTCATGTATGTCAAAAAAAGCCACCTCAATTAATAAAACCTATATGAACCATTCATGAGGTGAATATAATTTACATCATGAAAGATTTTCATGAAATGTGAGTGGGTTTATGTATTAATTCCAAGATTCATTTACATCATGAATCTACCATTCATGGTGTAAATAAGATCCTTTCTCCAGCACTTAGCCCAGTTCCCTAATAAAAATCCTAGATTTCATAAAATACTCCCTAAATCCAAAGTATAAAATCTTAAAAATTAAAAAGAGATCATACCTTAACCATGATGTTACCATTCTACCCACCATAGGACTTTTCCCCCTAAAATCATGCAGCAGAAGGATTCTATGGAAGAAGGTTAGGCCACTAATCCCTTACTAAGGATTCAATCTCCCAAGCATAATAGAAATTTGATTCATTCTACCACAATAATTTGATAAATAATAGACTAATAATGCATCAATTTCATTTAAGAATTAGTGATCTCTAATGGTTTCTTTATAAAAGAAACATATGCATCCAACCTAGTCTCCTCCAAACTCATAACATGAGATGGATTGGGGTGGTAATTATTAAGATGAGATGTATGGAAAACATCATGAATACCCATTAACTGTGATGGTAATGCCTAATGATAAGAAATTTGAACAATCTACCCAGTGATATCAAATGGTCCAACATATCTTTGAGCTAGATTCTCATGTTTCACAAGCCAACATTGACCCAAATGAGGATATATTTTCAATAAATCCCAATCACCAACAAAAAACTCCAAAGGATGACACAGTTGATCCATATATGATTTATAATGACTCTAAGTTATAACAAAGTATTGAATCATATCCTGAATAATCGCTAGAATCTTATGAATGAGACTTGGTCCCACAAGATAGGCTTATCACACCTATTCACAACAAAGATTTTAACTACATGGGAGACCATACAAAGCCTCAAAGTGTTCCATCCTGATTGACATCTGGTAACTATTATTACAAGAAAAATAAACTAGTTCCAGATGGATATCCCATGATCCATCAGAATCCAAGATGTAGGAATGTTGAATATCCTCTTGAATTTTAATAGCATGATCTATTTGTCCATCCATTTCTAGATGGTAAGCTATTCATAACATGACCCGAGTCCCTATCACCTTTTAGATACTCTTCAAGAATCTAGAAGTAAACCTAAGATCCCTATCTAAGAAAATGAAATAGGTAACCCCATGAAACCTCAAAATCTTCTATATATACAACATAACTATATATCCAACCTTTATAGTGTCCCTGATAAGAATAAACTGACCTGATTTCATGAACCAATCAATCACCATCTATATATAATTCTTCACTTGGGGAGTCTATGGTAATCCAACAACAAAGTCCATGAACACCTCATCCCATTTCCAAACTGACATCATAAGTGGTTGAAGTATACTATAAGGAATCAAGTGATTTCCATTATATATTATAGGGTTTAATTAGAGGAAACATAATCAACAATGTCATTCTTTATACCTAGACACCAGAAATGTCATCTCATGTAATAATACATCTTCTTAGTTTGAGGGTGAAAAACCTTAGAAGAACTATGGTAATCATAAAATACCAAATTATTCAGTGATTATGGGATGAAAAACTAATCCTAAAAATAGATAATACCATCAAAAGTGAGAGAAAAAACTGAAATATTCTCCCCTTCATAAAGAGTTTCCTTAATTCCTATGTACTCATAATCTTTCTTCTGACAATACAAAATAGACTCAAGGATATATAATAATAAATGAACACTCGTCAAAACCATAAATGAATCATCCTTCTCTATATCCAGTTGAAACTAATCAAAGATCCCCATAAGGATTCATTCCTTCTTCGATGACAAGATAGCCTATGATGGAATTTTCCTATTAAGAGCATCAATAATGAGATTCCCCTTACATAGGGTGTAGGAAATTTCAAAATCAAATGTCTGGATGCACTCCACCCATTTTATTTTCCTTATATTCATGTAATTATAAGAAAAGGTATATATTAGACTCACATGATCAAAAAACAACATGAACCTATTCCCAAAAATATAGTGGCACCAATATTAAAGCATGTTCATAACTAGGATATGCTCCAAATCATGAGTGGGGAAATTTTTCTTTTGTAGTTGAAGATGATTAGAGCCATAAGACACAACATGATCATCCTACATAAGTGAAAAAACTATAACAACACCATAAGCTTCATAGTACACCACAAACCCCTTATTAGGCTTAAGAAAGATCAAAATAGGAGTTGATGTTAGAATCCATTTCAACTCATCAAAATAATTATGACATTCAGTATCCCACAATAACTCTACCCATTTATTAGTAAGTGAAATCAGGGGTGATTACAACTTCAATAAATCCTTGATGAATCATCAATAATACTCTACTAGACCTATAAATATCCATATATAAAAGACATTCCATAGTTATTCCCATGGAAATAAATCCTTCACCATATCAAGATAGACTGAAAGGAAAATTTTAGAAATCATGAACCCTAAGAACATCAATTATTAGATCCTGAAATTACACTATGATAGTTTCCCATAAAGGTGATGACTCCTTAGGATCTATAAAACTAGATTAATATGGCGCTCATGCTCATATTTAGATCATGAATAAACCTAAATATCATCCACACACACCATGAAAAAGGTGTTGAGATATTGATGGAATATCTGGTTTATCAAATTTGTAAAAAGTATAGAAGTTTTTGTTAAACCAAAAGGCATTATAAGATATTCAAAATGGAAATTCCTTCTCCTAAAAGTTATATTAAGAATACAAGACACATGAACCTAGAGATGACGATAACCCAACCAATGTATTATTTTTGAAAACTACTTCCCATCATTTAACTGATCAAATAATTCATCCACATGGAAAAACATCTACTTATTCTTAATAGTAACTCGATTCATATTTTGATAGTCCATGAACAATCAAAATGAACTATCAACCTTCTTGGAAAAGATCAAGGGGCATACCCATGAAAAAACACTAGGATGGAAAAACCTTTCTCCATTAGATCATCTAACTAGATATTAATATCCTTCAACTTCGTAGGTACCATATGATAAGAGGGTATAGAAATCCGCTGCATAATAATCACCAGATAAATCAAGAACTATACCTATCTTTATGAAGTAAGGCTAAATAATTTATCTAGAACAACATCAATTAAGTTCATAACATCCCTGGAAAGATCAAAAATAAAATATACATCTTTGGTCTCAAAAAAATGAAAAAAACTCCCATGATCTGAGTGGGGAGGTCTCGAATGATTAGACCTAAGATCCCACTCTACCTAAAACATATGAAAGCTCCCATAAATGGTAAATAATGAAACAATAAAATGATGAAAATAAATCCTAGAATGACTAGAAACTATCTAGTACATCCTGATGATGGTATCAAATATATATATATTGAGAACTTTGAAATAACAGACAAAATTCACATCAATTGTTGATAGAGAATAAGAAGTACATAGAAACCCATATTCTCTCATCTTTACAAGCAGTGTATCCAACTTTATAATAATGGAAATGAGCTCCATTGGAAGTTTTCACACATTAAAAAATGGGAAGATATAAATGAGTGTGAGGAACAATTATCAAATAGATCAATTTTTAATGAATATTCAACAAATATAATACCTCTCACTATAGCTAGGCCCATGTTAACCTCCACCTGAAACTCATCCACTACATGAAAACAATTCCATCATGAGGCCTATGACTGGAGTCTTATAGAATTTATAGCATCTAAATGTTCCATAATAACCTTTAGATCTAATGATCCCTAGCTATAATGAGCCATAAAAATATATTATTAGAACCTTTACAAATTTCCTCACTAGCCACAAGTATTACAAGTCTTTCGGAGTGTAGGATAAGTATTTTGGGTGTACCCTACCTGGAAACACTGGTAATAATTTTGGGTTCACACTACTAGCTTCTGCTGGTAGTGTAAAGGATTATGTCTATTAGGAACCACCTCCACCACCCTTTCAATTATTGTGGCACTTTATCTTCTTTCCCTATGTGACACTAAATCTACCATAGGTTTGAATAGAATTGGACGAGTATGCAATATTTCCCATAAAATCCATTACACCATCATATCCAGATAAAATATCATTACATAGGTGTAAATATTCAACATATATTTATCTATGACATGATGTTTGGTCACCATCTCTACAAGTATTTCTAAGATTTCATCTGATCATTGATTACCACCTTTGTAGAAAAATGAGCCAACTTCATAAATCAATTGGAATACTCTAAAACTGAATTATCTTTCTTCCGGAAATAGAGGAACTATAAATACTTGGAAATCATTAAAGACTCTAGATAGAACTTATAAAAGAATAGGGTCTTGAAATCCTTCTAATCTAATTCCAAGTGTTGGATTTTTTGTACCATATAATCATATCACCACTTACCAGGACCCTAGAGATTGATTATTTTTAATTTCACCTTAACAGCCTCATATTTTTTCAAGAATTCAAATGCATGATGGATCTTGTCTGGCCAGTCCTCCACCTCTTTCTGTTAATTTGTACCCTTAAAGGATGGGGGTTTCTCATATAAGAACTCTCAAGCTTAATGTCACGAACCGGATCTGGTCGCCACCATTAACGGCACCAAACCTGGCCCGTGGCAAGTCCCGAAGGGCGTTCCCTATCCCCACGGGCTGGCACAAGTGCCCGGGTATCAAACAAATCTGGTTTGGGAACAATTTACCCGAGTATGACAGCATAAATCATAAAAAAACAATCAATTATTAAAATCTGAAATTTTCATGCTAAACAATTCTTAACAAAACAAGATCTGAATACATAAGTTTAAAGACACTAAAAGTGGTCTAAAAACAAATAATGACAACATAATGACATCCCCATGGACTCCACATGACAAGGGGATCATCACCCGCAAGCCGTCCCCGCAACTCCGCCCCAACGATGGGGACTAACATCCCGAACCGCCATCACCCTTAGCCTTCCCTTTACCTGAGTCAAGCATGAGCAGGTCTACTTACACCCAAGGGGTGTAAGTAGGGTGTGAGCCTAAGCCCAATAGGATACCACCAGTTGATTCCAAAGAGTATGCAATACAATGTGAACAAAACAAGCAATTTTAATACACAAGGTGAAACAGTGTTAAAATTCAAAGAAATGAAACTTTCAAATGAAAACAGTTTTCAATCCGAGAATTTCAGAATGTTAGCACATTAAATAGACATGTGAGCTACTGTAATGTACTACCAAAAACAACCCACAACAAGGGTAAATACCACAAATTCTATGAGCATCAAAATCAGGAACACCACTAAGCACTAGGTTGTCTCGGGCCCTATGTACCTCGTACCTCGGTGTAGAGTAACCATAGAAAAATCCATTCTCGTGCACGATCCACTAGTAGGGAACATACCCATAACCTAGTGGTCCCCAATCATCATCCAAATAGTTTATTTAGAGTTTTCGTTATCCAGATTCTAAGTGGAACAGGGACAAAACCCATCCGATCCACTAGCCGTACTAGTACAAATCCGCCCCACCTAAGTACCAGGGCTTCCCCTTTTGTGCTCAAACAATTTCAGCAAACAAAACACATCCATTTTCATATAAAATATCACTACTGGTCACAAACAAATTGTACAGTAGCTACACACATTTTATACCATTTAAAACACACAATAAAATAATTTTATTTCCAATAAAACAACCTCTCAAAACATCACATTGTTTTTCACCCAAAGCTCTTTAAGATGTCCACCTTTCATACTATGATAACACTTGTAAGATATTAAAACCAAATTGCAGTTCAAAACACTTTAATGAAACCAAAAATTCAGTTATGGGGCATCCCAAAATGAACCATTAAAAGATTTGAATGGAAAACCCTCAATTTCACCAAAATTTGGAACTTAAAATTCATTTGCATTATAAATGAAACTAAAACCAATTTTTACAGAAACATTCAAGTGAAATAAACATTAGAGTACCATGAAAACAGCAAGCTAATTCACAAAAATTTCACACACAATGGAATCACCTGCCAAATTAACAAAACCCCTTGAATCTCCGTGCGAAATCAAATCGCACCCCCGCCGCACCAAGAGAGAACTAGATCAAACCTAAAACCACACAAATTGGCCAAGAAATCCCAAAGTTAAACCCTAGGTTCGAAATCCTAGTTTCTGGACATTAGTAAACTCAATTATAACCTAATAAACCCTAAGAACAATGAGTTAAACCCAAAGTAATTTGAAAGAGGAAAGAAAAGGGCTCATTTACTTGAAGTATCTTGAAGTAATCACTCCAAAACTCTAGTATCTGAAATTTAAAAGAGCCAAAATTTAAGGTACGTTCGAACAAGATGTATTATCTCATTTAGGAACTAGAATGGAGGAAAAAGATTGATAATTGAGAGATTTATGAAAGAAATACTTTACCTCTTCAAATCTGGGCGATTTGAGGAACCCTATGAAGATCGGCACAAAATCGCGATTCTACAGAGCTCCAAATGGGTGGGAGAGAGTTCAGACGCGCGGCTGGGTTCCTTGGGCTTGAGTGAGACTTGGAATCACCGAAAAATCCCAAATATTGAATAAGTTATAACAAAATAAAATTTTATTTTTAAAAAAGGAATTGGGCTTTCGGGCAGGCCCAACCCCTTAGACAAAAACCCAAATAACCCCTGGTTATGGATTTCTAAAAGCTCCAAATTACCTTTGTGGTGTTAATATGTTAGGGAAGGTCAATTAGGAATTTGAATGGATGAAAAATGTTGAAAAATGAAAAAGTTATAAAAGATACAATTTTTTTTAATCTGGAATTGGGCTCACGGTTTGGCCCAATTCATGAATACTCATCTATTCCTCCCTAAAACCTAGGGAAACCCCCAAAACAAAGAAAGGATGTAAATTAAATGAAAAATACCTTTAAAATATGTCTTTTATGTGACAATTCTCCCCACCATGAAGGACTTTCCGCCCCGGAAAGTCAACATGAATCTCGGTTGGAAAATAAGAATGGGTACTCTTCCTTGACCCATGACTTTCGCTCCCATGTCTCATGTGTATCATTCCCATGCTGCCATAAAACCCGAACTAAAGGAATAGACTTTCCTCGAAGTATCTTCTCCTGGGAGTCCACTATTTTCACCGGCCTCTCAACGATAGACAAGTCAGGCTCTATCTAGTTCTTCCCAACTCAACACATGGGATGGATCTGGATTGTATTTCTTCAACTGGGAGACGTGGAAGACATCATGGATAGATGTCAACTGAGAAGGTAAGGCCAACCTGTATGCCACCTTACCAATACGCTCGGTGATCTCAAAGGGTCCGACATACCGTGGCATCAACTTACCTTGCTTCCCCAATCGACGATGGCCCAGACGAGGGGCCACTTTTAAGAATACCCTATCACCCACAGAAAACTCTAGGTCTCGACGCCTCCGGTCAGCATAAGATTTATGACGACTCTGAGCTGTCAATAAGCGCTACCTGATCAACTTGACCTTCTCAGAAGTCTCCTGCACAAGGCTCAGCCCCAACAGTGAAGTCTCTCCTACCTCATCCCAACATAGGGGGGACCGACAAGGCCGACCATAGAGCGCCTCAAAAGGGGCCATTCGAATCGTGGATTGGTAACTATTATTATAATCAAACTCTACCAATCCCAAATGGCTATCCCAAGAACCTCCAAAGTCCAGGACACATGCACGAAGCATGTCCTCCAATATCTGATTCGCCCGCTCTGTCTGACCATCCGTCTGTGGGTGGTATGCCGTGCTCATCTTAATTTGAGACCCCAAGGACTTCTGAAGGCCTTCCCAAAATCGAGAAGTGAAACGGGGGTCTCTATCCGAGACAACAGCTGATGGTACACCATGGAGTCTCACCACTTCTTGAAGACACAAATGGCCCAACTCATCTACTTTAGTTGTATCTTTAATCGGAATGAAGTGGGCTGATTTGGTCAGACGATCAATCACCACCCAAATAGAATTCTTACCCCGAGGTGTACGAGGTAACCCAACAATGAAGTCCATGGAAACCTCTTCCCACTTCCAGGTAGGAATGGGTAGTGGTTGGAGCAAACCGGATGGCCTTTGGTGCTCTGCTTTCACCTGCTGACATGTGTAGCATCTCGAAACAAAGTCTGCTATGTCCCGTCTCATACCAGGCCACCAAAACTGCCGACAAACATCATAATACATCTTAGTTGCACCTGGATGGACAGCCCACTGAGACTGGTGGCTATCTTGCATCACCACCTTCCGCAGAGATAATGGCACTACTGAACGGCCCTTAAAGCACAAGATGCCCTCGGGAGATGACGACCAATCAGAGGATGTCTCCCCACCATGAAGGAACTTCTTAGACCGCTGACAAAGATCATCACTGGGCTGTTCCTGCTGAATCAACTCTAATAGAGAAGGAGTCAACTGGACACTTGCCAAGAATGCCCCTCCACTGTATTCCCTGGCCTCCACATGCATCTGAGAAAAGAGACCCATCAATGCCCACTCATCACTAGACTTCCTCAAAGCCTGCACTGGAACTCTTCTGCTCAAAGCGTCGGCCACTACATTACCCTTTCCTGGGGTATAGACAATGTCAAAGTCAAACCCCTGCAAGTACTCGATCCAGCGACGTTACCTCAAGTTGAGGTCCTTCTGCGAGAAGATATAAGCCAAGCTTTTGTGATCAGAGTATACCACAAACTTCTCCCCAAAGAGGTAGTGACGCCAAGTCTTCAAAGCATGCATCACCGATGCCAACTCCAAGTCATGGGTTGGGTAGTTCTTTTCATGTGGTCGAAGTTGGCGAGATCCATACGCGACCACATGATCATCTTGCATAAGCACGCACCCAAGACCCATACTTGAAGCATCACAATAGACCACATATCCCTTTCCAGCCTCTGGCAAAATTAGCACGGGGGCAGTAGTCAGCCACCTCTTCAGCTCCTCAAACGATGCCTGACATTCTGGACCCCATACAAACTTCACCCGTTTACGGGTGAGGGAAGTCATCGGTGAAGAAAGCCAAGAGAAATCCCGAACGAATCGCCTGTAATAACCGGCCAAGCCAAGAAAACTCCTGATCTCAAACACATTCTTCAATTTCTCCCATGACATGACTGCACTAATTTTCTCAGGGTCCACTGAAACTCCATGCTCTGAGATCACATGCCCCAGAAATCTCACCTCTCTGATCCAGAAAGTGCACTTTGACAACTTTGCATAGAGGCGGTGATCTCGTAATGTACCCAAAACGATCCTCAAGTGATGTTCGTGTTCCTCCTCAGAGCTAGAGTATACCAGAATGTCATCCACGAACACCACAACAAAGGAATCGAGATACTGATGGAACACCCTATTCATAAGTGCCATAAATACCGCTGGAGCATTGGTCAATCCGAAGGGCATGACCAAATACTCAAAGTGGCCGTACCTGCTTCGGAAGGCTGTCTTAGGGATATCTGACTCCTTCACCCTGAGTTGATGATACCCTGAACGCAGGTCTATCTTTGAGAACCACTTTTCCCCCTTCAACTGATCAAACAAATCATCTATTCTGGGCAAAGGGTATTTGTTTTTAATTGTTACCTTATTCATCTTCCGGTAATCAATGCACAACCGGAGGGATCCATCAGCCTTTTTTGCAAACAACACAGGAGCGGCCCAAGGAGAGACGCTCGGGAGAATGAATCCTTTGGATTATAAGTCGTCCAGCTGTATCTTTAATTCCCTCAACTCGGTGGGGGCCATGCGATAGGAGGGAAGAGATATCGGCTGTGTTCCCGGCGCCAGATCAATCGAAAACTCCACATCCCGCTCCGGGGGCAAACCAGAAAAATCATCAGGGAATACCTCAGGAAACTCATTCACTACACGAGGTAGTGAACCTTCAGGGGAAAGACCATCCTCTAGCACAATCTAAGATAACTAGAAGATAAAACTTCCCAACTCTGGGAGTGGAGGCCCTGCGCGACTTGATCGTGGATCCCATTCTCCATGAAAAACCTGACGACTCCCATCAGGTGATGTGAAACTCACCCGCCGTCTGTAGCAATCGATGTGTGCCTGGAAGTTTACTAGCCAATCCATCCCAAGTATAACATCAAAAAGGTCCATATCTAAGACCAAGAGGTCCCACTCCATCTCGACCCCTGACACAGAAAGTGCACACGAGGGGCACCTCAGGCCCTGCTCCTTCTTCTTTCCCAATGGTGTCACCAACTCCATCGCAAAAGACATCAACTCAGTTGGCAAATTTAGAATGTCCACAAAACGTTCAGAAATGAATGAAATAGAGGCACCAGTATCAAAAAGAGCAGTAGCTATAGAAGATGCGATCAGAACGGTACCTCGAACTGTCGACGGTCCCACCTCTGATCCTACTGGTGACTGATCCACTGCATGGAGATGTACAGTATCTGCCTGGGGACGACCGCTAGTCTGTGGTTGTGCCCTGAACTGGCTCTGCCCAGAAGATGATCCAGCCCTACCACCACGACCACCAAATCGGGATCCCTCAGTCCTTGACGGCTCGGACTGTGTTGGCACTCCTCTTGAAGCCACTGACCCTGCCCCACTTGGGAGTGGACGTGCCACACCGAAGAAGCGCTGCAAATGCCCTATACCTCCACACTGGTAACAAGGATTCGGAGGAAGAGGACATGCTGGTCAGATATGCCCAGGCCTCCCACATTGGTGGCACACGACCGATCTCGCATCAGAAGCCGCAGAAGAAAACTGCCTGGAAGAGTGGCCTGAACTGCCCCCTCCTTTATTCACATGATCCTCCCGCTTCCTTTTCTTCTCTGAGGAGCTTCCACTTCCCACTGCTGATACAGAACCATAGAAACCAGCCCTGCCTTTTCTATCAATCTCCACCATGCACGCCCGATCAACGACCTCAGCATAGGTCCTCAGCTTAAACAAGAACACCTGGGAGTATATCTCTGGTCGCAAGCCTTTATCAAACCTTTGGGCCTTCGCTTGCTCATTAGAGACAATTTCTGGAGCATACCGAACCAATTCAGCGAAACAGTTGGCATACTCCATCACAGATAGATTCCCCTGAACAAGTTCCATGAACTCTCTAGACCTGGCATAAGCCAACACCTCAGGGCAATACTGTTCATTGAAGACAGCCTTGAAATCTCCCTAGCGCATCTGCTCATTCTTCCCAGACTGAAGCACTGACTCCCACCATTTACGGCTGGGACCCTCCAACAGAAAGGAGGAACACTTCACCCTGAGCTCCTCGGGTGTTTCCAGGAACTCAAACATACGCTCGATCTTCTCGAGCCATTCTTCTTCTTCCTGGGGTTCTGAGCTGCCTCGGAAGGTTGGAGGCTTATTTTTCAGGAACTCCTGGGCCTTGTCCTTTCTAGGACCAGTATAATCCTCTCTAACAAGAGCTGTAGCTGGAGCTGGTCCATATCCTAGAGCCTGGACAGCCCAGACCACGGCCTCGACTAGCCTCTGATCAATCGGCGTGGGAGAACTCTCTCCAGCTTCCTCCTGTGGGTGCGTGGAAGCTTTCCGGGGAGGCATGTTGCTACAAAATGAAACAGTCACAAAACAAATAGTCAATACCACAATTCTGAAAATTGTAATCAAATACATCAAATATAAACAAACTAAACACATTCTTGTAATAAAAGAAACAACTACTCCACATCTGCCTGATGTCCACATGTGGTTTGCAGCCCACACGTCTCACCTGGAAGTAAAGTAAATCAGTAAATTCCAACATCCTCTGGTGACTCAAGGTCTGCCATGAGAGGTGCGGGCCAGGCACCCAACTCACAAACAATACCCCGAGCCCCGACAGTCCTAGCTCCTGTCTATCCCGACTCATCTCAAAATAACAATATATCCCAAAAACATTAACCTCATTTGATACCATTTTGTCACGAACCGGATCTGGTCGCCACCATTTACAGCACCAAACCTGGCCTGTGGCAAGTCCCAAAGGGCGTTCCCTATCCCCACGGGCTGGCACAAGTGCCCGGGTATCAAACAAATCTGGTTTGGGAACGATTTACCCGAGTATGACAGCATAAATCATAAAAAAACAATCAATTATTAAAATCTGAAATTTTCATGCTAAACAATTCTTAACAAAACCCGATCTGAATACATAAGTTTAAAGACACTACAAGTGGTCTAAAAACAAATAATGACAACATAATGACATCCCCATGGATTCCACATGACAAGGGGATCATCACCCGCAAGCCGTCCCCGCAACTCCGCCCCAACGATGGGGACTAACATCCCGAACCGCCATCACCCTTAGCCTTCCCTTTACCTGAGTCAAGCATGAGCAGGTCTGCATACACCCAAGGGGTGTAATTAGGGTGTGAGCCTAAGCCCAATAGGATACCACCAGTTTATTCCAAAGAGTATGCAATACAATGTGAACAAAACAAGCAATTTTAATACACAAGGTGAAACAGTGTTAAAATTCAAAGAAATGCAACTTTCAAATGAAAACAGTTTTCAATCCGAGAATTTCAGAATGTTAGCACATTAAATAGACATGTGATCTACTGTAATGTACTGCCAAAAACAACCCACAACAAGGGTAAATACCACAAATTCTATGAGCATCAAAATCAGGAACACCCCTAAGCACTAGGTTGTCTCGGGCCCTATGTACCTCGTACCTCGGTGTAGAGTAACCATAGAAAAATCCATTCTCGTGCATGAGCCACTAGTAGGGAACATACCCATAACCTAGTGGTCCCCAATCATCATCCAAATAGTTTAGTTAGAGTTGTTGTTATCCAGATGCTAAGTGGAATAGGGACAAAACCCATCCGATCCACTAGCCGTACTAGTACAAATCCGCCCCACCTAAGTACCCGGGCTTCCCCTTTTGTGCTCAAACAATTTCAGAAAACAAAACACATCCATTTTCATATAAAATATCACTACTGGTCCCAAACAAATTGTACAGTAGCTACACACATTTTATACCATTTAAAACACACAATAAAATAATTTTATTTCCAATAAAACAACCTCTCAAAACATCACATTGTTTTTCACCCAAAGCTCTTTAGGATATCCACCTTTCACACTATGATAAAACTTTTAAGATATTAAAACCAAATTGCAGTTCAAAACACTTTAATGAAACCAAAAATTCAGTTATGGGGCATCCCAAAATGAACCAATAAAAGATTTGAATGGAAAACCCTCAATTTCACCAAAATTTGGAACTTAAAATTCATTTGCATTATAAATGCAACTAAAACCAATTTTTACAGAAACATTCAAGTGAAATAAACATTATAGTACCATGAAAACAGCAAGCTAATTCACAAAAATTTCACACACAATGGAATCACCTACCAAATTAACAAAACCCCTTGAATCTCCGTGCGAAATCAAATCGCACCCCCGCCGCACCAAGAGAGAACTAGATCAAACCTAAAACCAAACAAATTGGCCAAGAAATACCAAAGTTAAACCCTAGGTTCGAAATACTAGTTTCTGGACATTAGTAAACTCAATTATAACCGAAGAAACCCTAAGAACAATGAGTTAAACCCAAAGTAATTTGAAAGAGGAAAGAAAAGGGCTCATTTACTTGAAGTATCTTGAAGTAATCACTCCAAAACTCCAGTATCTGAAATTTAAAAGAGCCCAAATTTAGGGTAAGTTCGAAAAAGATGTATTATCTCATTTAGGAACTGGAATGGAGGAAAAATATTGAGAATTGAGAGATTTATGAAAGAAATACTTTACCTCTTCAAATCTGGGCGATTTGAGGAACCCTATGAAGATCGGCACAAAATCGCGATTCTACAGAGCTCCAAATGGGTGGTAGAGAGTTCAGACGCTCGACTGGGTTCCTTGGGCTTGGGTGAGACTTTGAATCACCGAAAAATCCCAAATATTGAATAAGTTATAACAAAATCAAATTTTATTTTTAAAACAGGAATTGGGCTTTCGGGCAGGCCCAACCCCTTAGACAAAAACCCAAATAACCCCTGGTTATGGATTTCTAAAAGCTCCAAATTACCTTGGTGGTGTTAATAGGTTAGGGAAGGTCAATTAGGAATTTGAATGGATGAAAAATGTTGAAAAATGAAAAAGTTATAAAAGATAAAATTTTTTTTTAATCTGGAATTGGGCTCACGGTTTGGCCCAATTCATGAATACTCATCTATTCCTCCCTAAAACCTAGGGAAACCCCCAAAACAAAGAAAGGATGTAAATTAAATGAAAAATACCTTTAAAATATGTCTTGTATGTGACACTTAATACCTATCTCCATCAACTACTATCCACAACAAAATAGTTGTGTTTTAAATTCTCGGTATATTATCATTCATGGAATGAACTACTAATTTGATACATTATAAGATATTTTGATCTAAATAATGATTAAATTGAGGAGAACCTCTTGTTTCAACCTACTGTGGTAACCATGGAAGATTCTTGGAGGCATATTAAGTTGATACTAAGATTAAGGAAAAATACAGCACAAGAGACACACATCCCAATATCCCACAGCAACTTGAGGCTCATCAATAAAAGAGGTGGCTAGAAACTCACCGAAATCTACCTCTCAAGTCCTGAAAATCCTATCTCATTTCTAAAAAATTCAAAAGACTAAGAATAAACTACTATGATACCAAATTATCACATACTGATCTAGAAAACCCATTAACTAGGCTTAGAACTGGAACATGATAGGACCCAAAGGGAATTCCCAATCCCCACTGCCTAGATACTAGCACCCGGTCATTTAATAATAACCAGAGGGAAGAATTTATCCCAACCTTAAACAAGATACATGGAAAATATATACATGTAGAATAAAAACTTAAAAAGATATATGCCATAAAAAAAGAAATAAAAATTAGTGATATCACCCAAGAGTAACAGATAAAACCCAGAACACATGTCCAATTACCAAAAAATGACAACTAAAACCCGAAATACCCACTTTATGTGATATTTGGGAAATGCTCCACCATTTCCCCAGTAGTTACCCATACCTAGATGACATAAACCTCGCCACCTCATTATATCTCCTTGTCCTTTATTACATTAATAGATAATAGAAGGTCTATACAACCCCAAGGGAGTGTGTGGGGTGTGAGATAAACATGCCTAGTAAGATCTCACCCAAGTGTTCCATATCAATTATATGTACAAGAATCTAAATATTATCAATTTTAGAGAAAACAAGGCATGATAACAGTTAATTAGTTTTTATATAAATTCATGGAAAAGAGTTTCCCTTATTTCTATAGTTCCAAAACAAATCTTGGTAAAATAGTTTCAGAGAATACTTGAAATAACCAGTTTCATTAGTCAAAGAATGTATCATTTCATATCAAACCAAGTAGTTTAAATCCAACACACAAAGGATAAACATGACATGGATAACATAAGTTGGGCTATATAGAAAACTCGTAACTCAATAAATGACTATTGTACACTATAAGTCACTATAACTCAGTTATTAAGTCTCGGGAGTATAGGAAAACCCCATAAATTAAACCCATAGATGTGTCAAACAATTCCTGCAGCACATGCATATATGAACCAGGAATATAGGAACACCCCAGAAAGTGAACCCCCTACCAATATAGATAGAAAAGGCTCACTATTATACCTTACACCTAAGTACCCAAGGAACCAATGTGAAACACATTTAAAACCAATCCTAAAGGGTTAAATATTCCAAAAAAATCCAAAACAACCCTATATTTCATAAAAAAATATTTTAAAACCCATTTCACAAACCACTTCACCGTGATTAAAAAATACACTTATTTTTACCAAATTATGGGAAAAAACTCTTTTCTAAAAAAACCTTTTTGAAAACACAAATAAATCAATCATAATTTTTTTAGAAAACCATTTATCAAATAAATAGCATTAAATGTTCATTAAACATAGGCTAGAGACAAAACCAACTACCTCAAACTTGGTTTTCACACTAACCCCGAAGGGATCCACACACCACAAGTGGAAAGTAAAACAAGTGAAATGAACAAAGGCCCTAAATTGATTCTAACTTCTTATAATCAAATTCCATAAACAAAAGGGTCAACAACAAAGTTAGATCAACACATACCTTGATAAAATCTCACACTGTACCACAACCAACACAAGATTCAACCACTAGATATGATTACACAACAAATATAGAAGGGTATGAAGAATAAAAATCATCAAATGATAAAAAATCCCATAAGTATTTCCCAACACCACTACCTATTCCCATAGAAGTGAATACAATGATAAGAAAATTATTTCACATACCAAAATAAGAGTAGCCAACCAATATGAAGATAAAAATAACCAAATAGAGGAGCCTAAAAGAGAAAAATAAAAATTACAACCTCTAATGTTTCGTTAGGTTTTGAGGTAGATAGGGGGAATCCAAATGAGAGTAGTGCTATTTTTGTAACAAATAAAACCCAATGGGAAGAATAAATTCATGTTATATGCCATTAATTCATGACGTGAATCCCTAGGTTTGTATTTATTCTGAAAAAGGTGTCACCATGTTTAATAAAACCTAGATGACCCCCTCACTATGTGAATATAATTCACATCCTGAATATTTTTCACACCATGTAACAAGGTTCATGGCTTCTACCTTGGCCTCATTAACATTGTGAATGTACCATTAGCAGCATTAATAGGATCTTGTAGCCAGTACGTAGTGTAGTTCCCTTATAAAACTCCCATCTTGCCTCCATTTCTCCATAAACCTGAAGTGAAAAGTATTAAACATTAAAAATATAGTATACCATAACCAGAATGATACACACATGACATTCTGTTTATGAATTATTCTAATTATTTTGGTTTGAAATCAATTTACCTCCACCAAATCATTATGTTCAAACCATATAGATATGTAAATATTTATATAATATATATTTTTTGCTACTCATCAAAAAATAGAAGTAAAATGTATCCATATATATCCAAATGCATCTCATACAAAAGGTATATGAACTGTTCATGTAAAGGCTTAAATTTATATTATATTTACAATCTTTACATGAGTAATCCTAAAGTGAAAAATAACCAACCCCCACTTTTATAGAATAAGTCATGAGCCTCCCATATAGTGAGAAGTCTGACCCCAGGCCCCTCTTCCCAAATATAATTTATTCAAAAGTCAATATAATTCATTATAACTTTATTACCTAATACATATAAACCATGATAAAAAACTAAATTCAAGATAATAAATATAATCTTAAACTCAGGTCAAGGTATATGAACAACTAAATCTTATATAATCATACCTGGTATGAAACTCTTAGATTATTGTATGATAACTAATAAGAAGTTTAAAAAATTTAAACTAAAGCACTTAGATATTTATAATATAATAAATTTATAACTACAAATAAACTTGGAAAAACCATTAAATAAATGATCATTTAACATATTTAAACATGATATAATAATTTATGATAAATTCATAAAATAAAAATTAATCGTAAACATATTATAGTTTTCCTTATCTATTATTTACATTCCACGATTCATGAATATAAAAATTTTATATCCATTTCATAATATTAATTTTATATATTATTCATTTCATGGCATTTTATTTTAAGTATATGTGATATTTTATGAATTATAAATATTTTATAATTCAATCTTTATTATGAAAACTATTTATATAATCTAAAAATCATATACTTAAAATTATTTAAACCTTTGTCTAGTCTATAAAAACTCATTCGATTAGGTTAAAATAATTTCTAAATAAGGAACATTTTAATTTGAACACCTCAAATTAATCATTATAATTATTTCATAATTTTCTTAAATATACATACTTTATATTAAGCCTTACTTGTTAATTTATAAATAATTTATAAATTACCCTTATTATTTTTTATCTAATCACTTTATATTAAAACCATAATATATTACATATAAATTTGAAAAAAATATTTTTAATATGGAATCTTAATATGAATCGATTATTTATAATAAATGTTTTGAAACATTTAATTAATTAATAAAAAACGTTTTATAATTAATTAATTTATAATTTTTTTTGGAAATTAATGAATATCCCAAAATTAATTTTTCTATTATTTATAAATAATTTATAAATAATTAATTCAAATCATAATTTAATATAGATAAAAATAATTTTTCCTTCATCTAATAATATCCTAAATTTAAATTTATATCATAACCTATGACACACTGATTTATTTGTCATATTTTATGATAGATAATCAACATCTACAATATAACCCCTCATTTTTTATAAATATTATTTTAGTATTTTTTATTATATTGTATTTACAATACGATGTTCTATTTTCTGAAAACAGCACAGAAGATCATGTTCTATAATGGGAGGGAGTTGTGCACTATGTCTAGAAAGAAAACCATAGATTTATATTATATATATTTTGATGATATATTATATCATAGGGTGAAACTATATCATAGTTAATGATATCATATATCATATTAACATATTTAGTATAAAAATTGAATCACATTGAATGATATATAATAAAACATATAATATAATTTGGATTTCTACATTTCCATGAATGATTTCATTAATGCAATTACATGTAAGGATCTAATACCATTGTTAGGATCATAAGTAGTTTATTAACTCTAAATATAGCTAAAAAATCTAATTTAATCCCAGGCCCAATATCACCATGCTATGATAAATGAAATATTCCAAACTGGAAATGAATAACTATTTTAATTTTGCACATATCTATCATCGAAGAGAATCTACATCAATTTCATCCATTCTTGATAAAGATCACATGAGAGGAAAAACCATGCCACCTCTAATGTGTGTTCAAGGGATAAATTAATCATACATGAAGGATCTTCCACCCACCATGGAATGCTAGTTCCTCTTCACATAAAAGGTGTTAAGAGAGGATATCATCAGTATTAAAGAGTTTAATCCAAGAACTATTCAATAATCACATCCACATTTCCATTTCATGGTAGTGGTTTATATATCCTTGAGTACACTACTTAGATGATTCATGCATTAACTCAAGAATTATAATTAATGAGTTATGATTTAGTCTTAACATTCATCATATAAATGTATTTAATGAACTCTTTCATGTCACATATCAGGTAATAAATTCACATATGGAATCTATTTTGAGATATTGGACTTTGTAGAGTAAATATTAATGTTTAAGTTTCATATGTATCATATATTTTTTTCAAATGAATCATAACAAACAATTTATGGAAATAGAAGTGGTATATAATTTCATTATATACTTCATATGACACCCTAATTACAATAAATGATTGCATTGGGTGGCATTGGTAGTGTTATGAAATATTATTTTATACGATGCTTTATGACTACCCCAATTGTATCATACTATTAATAAGGAAGATAGAATGAAATCATACATTTCATTATGTCTTAAAAAATTACAGTCATAAAATATGATAACCCATTATATCATATACAATTAAAATTCATTAGGAAATACCAACACCTTCAATCCTAAACAAGACCTTTCTTAAGAAATTTAAACACCAAATTTGACTATATTACCCTAAAAAATTAAAAAATAATCCAAAATAAAACAAAAATAATAATTAATCTAGAATAAAAACAACCCTTTAAATTCAAAATTAATAATTCTCAAAAAAATCATAAGGATATAATGAAGTTTAGAACATAGAAGTGGGTGTTCACTGGTATCCATTTCTCATAAATACTTTTTTATTTGTCTAGACATGGCTAAACTAGTCCCAATATCAGTCCTTTACTACTACTTATGTCTAGATTGTGTGAACCACCTTCTTATTGTGTGATGATAATGATTTATATCATATTTTATCTAGTCATGCATATACCTATTTTTCTCATAGTGGAAATAAAATAATTTTAAAATGAAAATGATCTTCATTTTTCTCCTAGGGAATCTTCATGTATGCAACATTTTTCTCTTTTTTTCCCGGTGGTATAAATGATAGTAGAAATCTTAAATGTGTTTTGGAATAGAAACTCACATGCATGAGAATTAAATATTATTCACATGTGTAGTATAATGACCCTTTCTTTTCATACATTAACATTAAATAACATTTTTGGAATACTTAAAATAGTATACAAATAGATTACCAAAGACTGTACTAGTCTAGTGCCTTTGGAAACATGGTAACATAAACACTAGTACATAAGTGAGCTACATTATCTCTCACAAGGTTCTTCATGACTATAACCCTTATTAGACACATCAAACGTAGTACATATCTTCATAACTTGGGGAAGGAAACATAAAAAGGGATGAGCTCAAATTATTAGTAAGGGTAAACAAGGGAGATATATAATCATAATCCTAAGAATAAGGGTATCATAACATGATCATGAAAATAGAAGATCATACCATTCATATCAAAGATCATATACATGAATCATAGAATAAATATTGGAAGTTTATAAGTCATGAATGTTAAGAAAATAAAGAACATTAGCCTTGAAATCATAACATAGGAATAAAACATGGAATCTTGGCAGACACATAAGAATATATAATGATTTCCATAGTAGTCAAGGAATTTCTGCTGAGACCATTGGAGTGGAAAAAGTCCTTTACTAGACTAGGTTCAAACCCCGTTCCAACCTTATATTACTGACCTGAGTTCACCCCTCATTCCAACCCTGTATTACTGAACTGACTTCATTTCCCATTTCAGCCCTATAATACTGAACAAAGTTCATTTATCATTTCAACTATGTATATATCATGAGATATAAATCTTTACCCACTTCATTGGAGGTAGATATAGGTCCCAACAATCTCATAGTGAAATCATACATACATGTTCAACAAGATCATAAATAACCATATCAAAACCCATGAAATGAAATGGGTATAATAAATATATAAATATCTCATAAACTATGGAAAGATACTGGTTTCATAATCATTTCACCATAAACATAACTCGTTAAAAGAAGCGGGTTTCAAAAACATATAACCCGTGAACGAGAAACGAGTTTCATTAACATCATGCCATAAAAACATAATCCATTTATAGAAATAATATGAGTTGATATATTGATTAATTTCCATAGTAATCCATGAGTAACACCAATGGATGTTATCTTAGATGAAAATAATTTTTAAATATCTTTTAAAATATTTATTGGGGAAAATACCCTTTTTGCATTGAAAATTATTTTTAGAACATAAAACCGTTTTCAAATAAAATTTCATTGAAAATATCATTGAAAATTATAAAGGAATAATTTAAAACCATTAAAAGTTTTTAAAATCTTTTTTCTTTGAAAATGGTCTTCAAATAAGTTTTGAAAACATTTGAGAAAACATGATTTTTTAATTCAATAGATTTCCAACCGGGGAGAGAGACAATCAGATTTTACCTAAAAATGTTTTATTAAGTAACAAAGAGTGAAAAAATAGTACTAATAAATGGATATATCTTAAATAAATATATTATAAAAAAATCATGAGTTTTCTTGAGATATGTATCTTAATATTTCATCAAATAATAATAATCATTTACAATATCAAAAATCGATGAGATTGTTTCAATAAACTCTTATAACATTGTAACTTGGGATCATAATCTATATGTAAGAAATGAAAATTTAATACAGCATAAAATATCTTGAAAGAAATTAAATTCATGATATAACATGTAAAACAGAAGTTTATACACCTCAAAAGATAATTTATGCGCATAACAAAACATGAGTCTCAAAGAAGGAAAATTGAGACAAAACTATTTTACCGATTTTGTAACTTTTGAAACATCAACCCCATGAAATAAATATCATATAATGGATACAAGAATACACAAAAATTTAATTATAAGATACATAGAATACAATCATTGGAAGTTCATACACCATACAAAAGGAAAGGGTGACAAATATACCATGTATCTCACATAAATAAAAAGTGAGATGAAATCCCCTTACCTTGTGTCTTGACTCACATCATACTCTTTCAAACTACCTGTATAATAAATATAAATTTATTATAAATATTTTAAAGAACCATATTATTATATATACTACCATATATTATTTGATTATGACCTTATATTAACTGCTTTTTAACAATCATAAGTTAAGGTTTCACTTTGGGTAACATTCGCTTTATTTTTCGCATGTGTATTAATTTGTTATATCTTTGGAATTTAAAGTTTATATCATGATTTATAAAATTTAAAACATGATATAATAATAATTTATATATATAATATTTGTATTATAATAATATATAAAATATATAATTATGAAACGGAATACATCATTCATGGAGACGGTAGACTGTACGTATGCATGAATGTTATTTCTGTTTAATTATCGTGTTGAAAGAAAGAAAGTAAAAGACATATATTTATATATATATATATATAATTTTTAAATTATATTTATTATATAATAAATATACTATATATTCACTAAAACCATCCTTAATACAATCCTTGTAGTGTATGAATGAATCATATCACTTTGAGAGGGTGGTAGTCCACACTTCCTCAAATGAAATTATCATATTAACACCAAATAGAAAGTAAAAAGATATGTGTTATAAAAGGATTAAAAAATATTATGTAAATAATAAATATAATATATAACATACATAAATAAAGTTTCCATCATAATTTACACCATGAGAGGTGGTAAAGAAAATTGAACAATCATCATTTAGTGAGGCGGTAGTTCACCATACACATAAAAAATATGTTCATTACCCATTAGATGAATTTTCATGTAAGTGTAGGTCAAACAATTAGCATAAAAATACTATTATATTTAGGATTATGTTTTTTTATACAATAATGTAATAAAGAGAGTGGAGGGGGTGGATAAAGAAAATAAAAGAAATGAGTTTGAGAGAAGATATTACCTCTTAATCAGGTAACTCCTTTTGGTTTGTTCCAAAAGGATTCCATGGATTGCCTTATGCACAAGGGAATGATTATATGAGTAAGGTAGTATTACTTTAAAGTGTATTGGGAAGATTATGGCCAAACTTAAGAGGGTTTTTTGTTGTGAAGAAGTTGGAGAGGTGGTGGCCTTTTATAGGGATAGAAAAGGGCTCGCTTCAAATTTCTGAAAACAAGTTTGGTGTACATATGTTATTGCATAAAAAATTTCATAAAAAAGCAAAATAAATCAATAATGGAAGGTTTATGGCCAAATAATGGTACAAAAATGGGTTTTTTTACAAGTAGATAGGTCATTTGGCCCCCAAAGATTAAGGTTTAGTCCCTAATTAAGCTTAATTTGACCTTAATCGTTGTGATTAATTTTAATCACTTTTACTAATCATTTTTGGTAAAAAAATAGACATTATATAATTATAATATAAATATTATACTGATTATAATGATTTATTTTGGATTTTCAAAATTCAATTCACAGAAGCGTCAAATTTAAGATTAATGCTAATCCCATAGACAGGACGAAATTACTGGTTTTTAATATAGAAAGAAGTTTGAAAGTTTATTAAGTTTTTATATTTAATTTCAAAGTGAAATTGATTATAATGACCTAAATTGTATTAATAGATATATATTTGAAATAATTTTACCTTAAAAAAATTAAAAATATAATTCAATATTAATAATTATTTAAATGAAAATGCAGTTTTTAACTAAAAAGTAATATTTTTCACTATTAATCAAAAAACAGTTTCTCAGGAAAATCCCAAAAATTCACCATAAGATAATTTTTTCATAATAAATTAAATGTGTCTATTTTTTTATTTTCACAGAAATAAATTAAAAGCAATTCATTTGAGAAAATGATATTTCTAAACATATAAGGAATTTAATAAAAATCATATATTTCATTATAAATATTTTTTATTTATATACAAAAATTATAAACAATATTTGAAAAGTAGTTATTACTATTCATATTACTAAGTTTAACGACTAGGTTATAATTATCTCATTGAAATAATTATAACAACAAAATGATGTTTTGTTGGAACATCGGTGTTACATAAACATATGCCAAGTTAGTGTTGCGTGTATTGTATTCCAAGATAATGTTTCCTATAATTTACAACAAGTCCATATGTGTGAAATTAGTGTTTTACTTAGTGCATTTGAATATATAAATGAAATTTTAATTTATTTGAAAAAATTCCATAAAAACTCAAGGTGTTATATTTTTCCCTCCTTAATATGAATTTCTACTTCAAAATTCATCACTCAGGTAAACAAAATGAGGATAATTTTGCTTCATTATATCCTCAAGTTCCCACATAGCTTCCTCTAACTGGTGATTTCTCCACAAAACTTCGACCAGGTGAATCGTCTTGTTTCATTGAACTTTCTCTGTATAATCCAAAATTTCAACTGGTTACTCCTCGTAAGAAAGAACCCACTATAGTGATATAACCTCTGAATTTAGAACATGTGAGGGGTGAGGTATGTACTTACTTATTATAGATACATGGAACAAATCATGGAATTGAGATATATCTAGAGGAAGTTCCAAGCGATAGGATACCATCTTGATACGACCAAGAATATCAAAGGGACCAATATACCTAGGGATTAGTTTTTCTTTCTTCCCAAATATCATAACTTTCTTCCAGAGTGAGATTCATAGAAATTTTTTTTCACAAACTTCAAATTCTAAGTCATGTCGAAGGTTATCATCATAATTTTTTTGCCAACTATGAGTTTCCTTGATATACTGTTGAATTTTTCTAACCTTCTCGACCACTTCATTAGCGATCTCAGGTCCCAATAGATTTATTTCTCCACCCTCATCCCATCACGTCAGAGCTCTATATTTATTCCCATAAAGGGATTTATAAGGTTCCATATGAATTCATGAGTGAAAGATAATATTGGTAGAAAACTCAACTAGAGGAAGGTTTTTATCCAAACTACCTTTAAAGTATAGAGAACAAGATATCATCATGTCCTCTAGGGTTTGGATTGTTCTTTCAGACTATCCATCTATCTGAGGATGATAAGAAGTTATGAAACTCAATTCTGTATCAAGTGATTACTGAAGGAATCACCAGAAATTTGAGCTAAACCTTCGATCCTGATCTAATATAGTAGAATGTGGTAATCCATGAATCCTTACCACTTCCTTAATGTGTATCCTAGAAAGCTGATCTAAAGAGAAGTCTTCTCTGATAGTGATGAGGTGTTCTAACTTAGTAAGGTGATCGACTACCATCCATAAATAGTTAAACCCTTTAGAGGTTTTGGGTAGTCCAAAGACAAAATCCATATTGATATTCTCCCATTTCCAATATGGTATAGGTAATAGATGCAACATCCCCTTTAACTTTTATCTTCCGGCCTTAACTTGTTGGCATACCAAGCACTGAGACACGAACCCTGCATTATCTCTCTTTGTTCCATCCCACCAGAATTATTATTTTTATTCCCTATACATCTTCGTACTTCTAGGATGAATAGAAAGTGAAGAACTATGAGCTTCCTATAATAGCTCATTCTTCAAATCTGGTATATAAAGAACACTTACATAGTTCCTAAACCTTATCATTCTATCCTAATCAAGGTTAAACTTAGGAACATTTCTAACTTTATTTTTTAGATCTTCATCTTCCTTCTATACCTCATTAATATTCACTTGGATAGAGGGTTGAACATTTATTTGATAAAGATAAGATTTATACCATTCCTTCAGGATTTATAGATCCATCCTTAAAAAATCTAGAAATATTGGATCTTTTATGATCCTCATCATGGATATACTAGCATGATCCTTCCGACTTAAAGCATAATCCACCTTGTTTGATTTCCTTAGGTTTTAATGTATTGATAATCCATAATCCTTTATCAACTCTAACCATCTTCTCTAGAGCATGTTCAACTCCTTCTATGTGAATATTTATTTCATATTTTTATAATCAGTATATATATCACACTTTTCTCCATAAATATAATGCCTCTATATATTTAATGAAAAAAATTACCACTACTAACTCTAAATCATGATTTGGGTAATATTGGTCATGAATCGTCAATTGTCGTGAGACATATGCTATAAAGATGTTATTCTATATAATAACACATCTAATCCCTTCTTGTATGCATCACTATAGATTACAAACTCTTCTCCACTATAGGGTGATGTAAGTATAGGTTCACTGATTAACCTTATCTTAAGTTCCCTGAAATTTTTCTCACATTTATCTATCGAGTGGAACTTGAAACCCTTCTGAGTTAACATGGTTAGAGAATTAGATAGTCATGATTAATTCTCCACAAACCATCGATAATATCCTGATAAACAAATAAATCTACAGATCTCAGTCACCATGGTTGGTCTAGGCCATCATTCAATATCCTCAATCTTTGATGAATCTACTTCTATACCATATGTTGAGATTATGTGACCCAAAAATGAAACCTTTTGTAGCCAAAATCTACACTTCGTAAAATTTTCTTATTGATTCTCCTTCCTTAGGGTCTTTAGTATAATTCTCAAGTTATCTTCATCATCTTCCTTTCTCTTTGAAAAAATAATAATATCATCTATAAAGACTACCACAAACTCATTGAGGTAATCTCTAAAGGATCTATTCATTAAATCCATGATGATATAAGGGGAATTAGTAAGTCCAAAAGGAATCAATATATATTTGTAGTGTCCATACCTTGTATGGAATTTCATCTTGGGTATGTCCTCTTTCTTGAACCTCAATTGATGATATCCAAAATGAAGTTAAATCATGGAAAAGTACTGAGATCCATGCATTTTATCAAACAAGTCATCAATACGGGGAAGAGGATACTTTTTCTTGATTGTGATCTTGTTCAATTCCCGATAATCAATGAAGAGTCGCATTGATCCATATTTATTTTTCACAAAAACAATGGGTTCACCCCAAGCTGACACACTTAGTGTCACACTGAGTTGCAGCCCCAATCATGGAATCAGGGGACTGATATTGAGCTTAGCAACCGTTTTGTTGGTTTGGTTATGGATTATGTGGGGTTGGACTGAGATGGAGTTGTGTCTGTTGGTGGAAAAGCCTCGGAGGGGCAGAGTGCTGTGGATTCAGATGGTTCTGTTGTACCATTGTAAGGGCAGGAGGATGGTGTTGATGTTCCTGCACTTGACTCCACTGGAATTTGTCTACAAGAGTCGGGGAATGGGAAGGTTGCTAACACTGAGGGTGATTTTTCAATCAATGCTGATGGAAGCATTTCACAGGAGGCTGTTGCTGGTGATATCTTTATGAAGCAGGGAACAAATGTTGGCTGCGCGCTTACGGGTAATTCACAGTTTCTTGATATGCTTGATTCTAACATTCAATCTCAGTAGAAACGTGGTGTAGAGGAGGGTTACCGTGTAGTGAATAGTTCTAGAAAATGGGGGGATTGTCTCGATAGTGACAAGGAAAATGAAGGTGGCATGGTATGGGCCTCCTACAGTGATGTTGTCCAGGGTGGGAAAAGTAAGGTGTCTGGGAATGAAGAAGTGATTACTGCCCCACCACGAAGAAGGCCGAGGAGGGACTATTCTTATTTTCCAAAGCCAAAGACTACCAGGTCCTCCATTGGGGGGGGGAGGTTGGGCTGATCAGTCTTCTAAGGAATTTCTCTCCTTGGAGAAGTTGAATCTCAGATGGAAGTTTGCCAAGATTTTGCGACATCACAACAGATCAGAGTGGGAATCGGCTACTTCAGATGATGCAATATATCATGGGTATGGTGATGGGTCAGACTAATATGATCTGTACTTGTCATTTCACTTTGGTGTACTTGTCTGTTGTATTTTATTTTATTTAATAAATGGTCAGAATCCTTCCTATTACTGAGTTTCCTGGTATAAGAAGTATTTGAAATTGGTGTGGAACCAAGTATAAGTTCTATTGAGAACTCAACTTCAAGTTTTTTTGGAAGACTAGGAAACTCTTCCCTAAAGAAATCCAAAAAATCCCAAACAATAGGCATATCATTGATTCCAATTTTCCCCCAAATCATTTGATATAAGAAACCCTTTTGAATGGGATTTAATACCCATACACTGGATGTAATATCCAAAGTATGTTCATACTTATCGTCACATTGATGGATAATCATAAGAGGGTTTGAAATATCAAACATAACTTCCCTTACTTGAAAATTGATTTGGTATTTATGAAGAGAAAGTTAATCCATGCTTAAGATGTCATCAAATTCAACCAAAGGAATAATGAAAATATTTGCAGGAATCACATTCCCACAAACTCCAATCGGAGAGGAATCATAGACTTGAGATACAATCATCATGCCATTATAGGTTTTCACTAGTAATTCCACTTCTAATTTTTTTGGTGGAATCTTAACACCCTTATAAAATTATTTAGATATGAAAGAGTGGGTAGATCTAGAATCAAATATAACATTATAAGTTCTATAGTGGATAGTAATTGTACCTTTCATCATGTTGTTATCTCACCCCTCATCATAAATAGCGATTCCATGAGATTTCCCCTCATCCCTTATATTAAGAGGTTTTTGATGTCAATCATCATAACCATCCCTTGGGCTTGGGTAGTGGTGAGCATAATTACCATTCTCCTTAAACTTGTAGAACTGGATAATGGGAGGTTCATTCTATGTGGTTTTTTTCTCCATTATCATTTTGATCTAACTTCTTCCCATTATTTCGACAATAAAATGATCGGTGGCCTTCCCTTCCACACTTAAAACATTTATTAGACCCTTAGAGGAAATTTAATTTATGCTTCTTAGCACACTTATAGAATAAAGGGAAGATCATATTCTTTTCTTCATGGTTTTTAGATTTTTCTTAAAACTCAATCTTCTTCTTGTCAAAACTAGGAGATTGATACGTGACTCCAACCTCTATTTCAACCTTGACTGTACAATGAGAAATATCTTCATAGCCACTGAATTTTCTTATTCCTAGATCACTTCTAGGACTTGTATTTAATCCTCTAAAGTATATATAATCTTTAATTTCAGGTTGTATGATAATTATTGAAGTTTACCTCTCAGGTCTTGTGAAATTATCCTCTTAGGTACCAATATATTCTTCATCCTTTTGCTTCAAATAAAAGAAATATTTCTCCATAATGGTATGAATAATTATAGGAAATTAATTATTCAAAAATAAGTTCTTAAAATCATACCAATCCATGGATTCAGTCACATCTTTTTACCTCACATTCATTATTAAATTCCACCACTAATATGCTTCTCCTTGTAATCGATAAAAATCCAGAATGACTTTGTCATGCTCCAAACACCAGAGAATGGAGAATATATTTTTAGTAGTACTGATATATTGTTTAGAAACAAGTGGATCATAAGACCATAAGAAATAAGGTGGAAGTTTCCTCATGAAAGAATCAACAGAATGTTATTCCCTCTTTTTCTCATTTGGAAGTCCATCGTGATTCATAGCTAGAGAAAGCTATGTGAGTATAACAACGAGGTTTTTCATTATAGTTATTATATAATTCAATTGCTCAGGTAGAAAATCAATTCATTTTCCATTACAATAACCATAAACATGGTTTCTTTGGGTTCCATCCATTGACTAAAACCAAATTCATAGAGTAAGAAACAATTATAATAATGGGGAACCACATAATCATGATAATTCACTTATAGGATGTCTAAATTATGACACCTTCCTTAATCTATGACACCTTAGGTTTATCATAGGTTATTCACAACCAAATTCTATTTAAATCCTTTATAATGGTTTTTGAATATTTTTTGAATTCCCAAAGAATATCCCCTAGGAGTGTCAAATCGGGTGTGTAGCATGGCCCATTGTAATGTTCTAGATTACCCTGAGTTAGGCCTGAAACATATTGTCAGAGTTATTACCTCTAGGTATATCTGTTCCAGAGCCACATACACTTGTATTATCCATACAAGGACGTATTTCTTGGAAACCACTAACTCTATCCTTTACCAATATTCCAGGACATTTTCCTATACTTTTCCTTATCCTTAGAAATGTGCTTAGGGTTTTTACTAAGATTTTCACATCTTATATTATAAATTTTAACTACACCTTTTCTCTGATACCAACTACAGTGACCCTCTCTTTTTATAAATTAACATTACATAACATTTGAGGAATACTTAAAACATTATACAAACACATTCCCAAAGACTTTACCAGTCTAGTGACTTTGGCAACATGTGAACATAAACACTGATACATAAGTGAGCTACATTATCGCCCACTAGGTTCTTCTTGACCATCAAAATTCTTAGAAACATAAAACACAATACATATATTCATAACCTGAGGAATTAATCATAAAAATGCATGATCTTAAATGATCAGTAAGGGTAAAAAAGGGAGATATGTAAGTATAATCATGATCATATAGTTACGATAACATGATCATGAAAATAGGAGATCATACCATGTATATCAAATATCAAATATACAAATCATAACATAAAGATTGTAGGTTCATAAGTCATGTATCTTAAGAAAATAAAGAACATAATCAATGAAAGTATAACATAGGAATAAAACATGGAATTGTGACAGACACATAAGCACATATAATGATTTCCATAGTAGTTGAGGAATTTCCGTCGATACCATCTTAGTGGACAAAGTCTTTTATTGAACCATGTTCAAATCCCGTTCCACCCCTATATTACTAAACAAAGTTAACCCATCATTCAAACCCAGTATTACTGAACTGAGTTCATTTCCCATTACAAGCCTTTAATACTTAAACAACATCATTTCTCATTCCAAACAAGTATATCTAATGAGAAATAAATCTTTACCCAATGAATTGTAGGGACATATAGGCCCCACCCATCTCATAGTGAAATCATGAATACATGTGCCAAAAAATAATAAATAACAATATCATAACCCAAAAAATGAATTGGGTATAATAAACATATTAACATATCATAACCGATGAAAATATATAGATTTTATAATCATTTCATCACAAACATAACTCGTGAAAATAAGTGGGTTTTAAAATCATATAACTCATGAACAAGAAACAAGTTTCATCAATATCACACCATAAAAACATAATAAATTCAGAGAAAAAATATGAATGGAGACATTGAATAATTTCCCTAGTAAGGTATGATTAACACCAATGGATGTTATATTATATGGAAAATAATTTTGAACGATCTTTTAAAAAAATTTATTGAGTAAAATATCCTTTCTGCATAGAAAATAATTTTCAAAACATAAAACCTTTTGAAAACCTTTTTCTTTGAAAATATATTTGAAAAATTATAAAGGAAGCATCGAAAATGATAAAAAGTTTTTAAAATTTTGTTTCCTTCAAAATGGACTTCAAAGATATTTTGAAAACATTTGTGAAATGTTTTTGAAAATATGGGTTTTGAATACAATAGTTTTCCGACTAGAGAGCGATACAATCATATTTTACCTAAAAACGTTATCTTAAGTACCAAAGAGTGGAAAAATGGTAATAATACATGGATATATCTTGAATAAATGGAGTATAAGGAAACTAATTAGTGTTATTGAGAGACATATCATAATATTTCATCAAATAATCATAATCACTGACAATCTCAAAAAGCGATGAGATTGTTTCAATAAACTCTTATAACTTGGTAAATTGGGGTTATAATATCCATGTAAGAAACAAAAATTACATGAAGCATAAAATATAATGTTATAAATTAAATTCATTATATAAAATGTAAAATGGAATTATATAATCCTCTAAAGATAATTTAGGTTCATAATAAAATATGATTCTCAAAGAAGGCAAATTATGACAAAACTATTTTACCAATTTGGTAAATTTTGAAACTTAAACCCCATGAAATAAATATAATAGAAAGGATAAATGAATAAAAAAAATTTAATTATAATATACATAGAATAACATCATTTGTAGTTTATACACCACACAAAAAGAAAGAGTGGCAAACACAACATGTATCTCACAAAAATAAAAAGTGAGATTAAATCCCCTTACACTGTGTCTTGAATCTCATCGTACTCATTCAAAACACCTGTATAGTAAATATAAAATTAATATAAATATTTTAAAGACCCATATTATTATATATACTACCATATTTTTTTATTTCTACCTTATATTACTCACTTTTTAACAATCATATGTTAAGGTTTCACTACAGGTAATATTCACTTTATTTTTCGCAAGTGTCTTAATTTGTTATATCTTTGATATTTATACTTTATATCATAATTTACAGAATATAAAGCATGATATAAATATAATTTATATTTATTATATTTTTATTACAATAATCTAAATAATATATAAGTATGAAATGGAATACACTATTCATGGAGATGGTAGGTCGTACGTACACATGAACTCTATTTACGTTTAATTGTCGCGTTGAAAGAAAAAAAGTAAAAGAGATATATGTATATATATAATTATTAAATTATATTTATGATATCGTATTTATCTTATATATTCACTAAATCCATCCTTAATACAATCCATGTAGTCTATAAATGAATCATATTGCTTTGAGGGGGAGGTAGTCTACACATCATCAAACTAAATTATCATATTAAATACAAATAGAATGTAAAAAATATACGTGTTTTAAAAGAAATAAAGAATATTAAATAAATAATAATTAAAATATATAACATATATAAACAATTTTTATATCATAATGTCCACCATGATAGTTGGTAAGGAAAATTGAACAATTATCATTTAGTGAGGTGGTAGTTCGTCGTACACATAAATAATATGTTCATTACCCATTAGATGGAGGTATGTGTAAGTGTAGATAAAAAACTTATAATAAAACATCCTAGTATATTTATGATACTGGTTTTGTTATAAAATAATGTAATAAAAATAGTGTAGGGGTGGAGAAAGAAAAAATAAGAGAGGGGCTGTAGAGAAGGCATTACCTCTTAATTGGGTAACTCCTTTTGGTTTGTGCCAAAAGGATTCCTTGGATTGCTTTATACTAAAAAAAATTATTATATGAGTAAGGTAGGATTTATATGAATTGTATTGTTTAGATATTGGAATAATTAAGAGGTTTTAGAGGTGTAAATAAGTGGGAGAGGTGGTGGCCTTTTATAGGGAAGGAAAATGACTCACTTGGAATTTTTGAAAACAAGTTAGATGTACACACGTTCTTGCTGAAACAATATCATAAAAAACAAAAAAAATAATTAATGGAAGGTTTATGGCTGAATAATGGAAATAAAATGGGTTTTTACAATTTTATAGGTCATTTGGTTTCATAAGATTAAGGTTTAGTCCCTAATTATGCTTAATTTGACCTTAATCGTTGTGATTAATTTTAATCACTTTTACTAATCAATTTGGTCAAAAATAAACATGATCTATTTAGAATATAAATATTATACCGATTAAAATGGTTTATGTTGGTTTTTTTAAATTCAATTCATAGAGTCATAAAATTTAAGATTAATGTTAATCTCACAGATGGGACAAAATTATGGGTTTTTAAAGTAGAAAGAAGTTCGAAAGTTTATTAAGTTTTTATTTTCCATTTCAAAGTGAAATTGATTATAATGACCTAAATTATATTATTATGTATATAATTTATCTAATTTTACTTTAAAAAATATTTAAAATATAATTTAACATTAATAATTATTTAAATGAAAAGGTATTTTTTAACAAAAAACAGTATTTTTCACTATTCATCAAAAAATGAAGTTTCTCAAAAAAATACCAAAAAATAAACCGAAGATAATTTTGAAATTATAAATTAATAAAATTAATTTTATTTTATCAAATTAAATTTCTAAATATGTCTAAAACTAATTTTACTATTTTTCACATAAGGATATTTAAAGAAGTTCATTCGAGAAAATTGTATTTTTAAACATATAAGGACTTCACAAAAAATTATATCTTTAATTATTAATATATTTTATTAATATAAAAAAATTATAAACATTAGTTGAAAATTAGTTATTACTATTTATATTACTAAGTTTAATATATAGGTTATAATTATCTCATTTAAATATTTATAACAACAAAATGATGTTTTGTAGAAACATCACTGTAGCGTGTAACATATGCCAAGTAAGTGTTACATGTAACATATTCTGAGTCTATGTTACATTTTACTTACTCCAATTCCATGATGTGTGAAAGTAATGTCTGACTCAGTGCATTGCAAGACATAAATGAAATTATAATTTATTCAAAAAAAGGTCCATAAAAAATTGGGGTGTTATATGTAGTAAGATTTTAATACTCTTTAAGTATTCAAATGTCTCACTACCTCTTCATTTTCCTTTTCAATGAAATCATGTGTCTGAGATATGAAGATTTATGGAATATCATTGTAATTTCGTTCATGGTTAGACAAGCCAATTTAAGACATGAAAATTCATTTTTTATTTTTCATCTTCTCTCATAGTGAAAATAAAATTTCCATGGCATGGATACTTCTAGAATAGTAGTGGAACTTTAATCATTCATAGTTTATTTATGGTGTTACTAAATCCCTTTTGGTATGAATACTATTATTCTACTATTTTAATTTATTCTGTTATTATGTGAATGGATAATTTAAAATAAAAAAAGACAAAATTTTATGTGAGTGGCCCAGTTTCGATTTCACAAAGTGTAATATATTACATGACCCCCTATGAATAGATAAACACCCATATATAAGAATATTTTCATCATATGTGATATATAAAATGATCCCCTTTGAAAAATTATTGTTTGTGTTGATATGTATAATGTTCAATTCATACATAACATGTTTCAATTTGCCAAAAAATCTGATTTTTAAGGGATATGTAAGAAAATGATCATTTTATATGATATATAAGAAGATGAACTTTTACAAAATTCTCAATTTTGGTTCATAAATAAGAATTTCTTACCAATATGCAAGAGGGTAAAATTATTATGTGATATGTAAGCAGTTTATGTTTTCAAAACGTCATAATTACAGTGTGTACATAAAATGTTTCTGGATAATGTAGAAGAAGATCAATTTCTTTTATGATGCATAAGAATTTAACATAGACATATTTATTAATTACAATACTCAAAATCCTATGTATCATATAGATATATCCATTTTTCCTCTTATATCACTTCATATGTAGAAACCAGACTTATATAAAATCTGATTTTCAATCCAAATGATTATTTTTTCAAAAATTATCAAAAGAAAAAACAATAGTACGTATTGTTATAATAATTCCATAAATGATTAAAAACATTTAAAAATCATGAATTGATCCTTTTAAGAACAAATAACCAAATATTCTTAAATACTAAAAAATTAGGTGATTTCCCTTAAACTGCAAAAAAATTATAGGTATTAAATTATTGAAATAAAAAGTAAAAGTCACTAAAATAAGGACTCTATAAATTCCCTTACACTTAAGACTTAAAATATTAGACAATTAAGCATAAAAAATATTACCAAATTAAATTTTAAAACACAAGACAAAAAGAGTTACCCAATTTAACACTAAGGCACCCAAGATTATATGACTCCTGAATAAAAATTATTTCAAACTATATATTAGATACATTTAATACATTACCAATTCTTCCATTATGCCATGCACATAAATACCCACCTCAATATAATATTTAAATTATCACACAAATATTAATTTTAATAAAGTTTTGTTCATCCAATCACATGTAAGGGTCACCATAGGATTGATGAGTTCCTAAATATCTACCTAATTGATTCAAGAAATTATGTTAATCATGAGTTATTTTTATGAATTTTTTATGGTTGATAGTTGGTAGGGTTTAGATGTTAAAAATCTTGAGGTAGAATAAGTTGGTGTGGTTATTTTTAAATAAAAATTCATGATTCTAGTTTTATACTCAAAAATATTCTTTAAAACATTATTCTTGTATTGATTTAACTCCTAATATATTAATTTTCATAGAATTATCACACCTTTAGCATTTAAATATCATAATATTAATTTTATAACTCTCTACCTTAAATAAAATTTCACTTATATTTTGAAGTTCAAATTCATCATAAATTTATTGATTTTAAAGGTAAATAGAGTTATTTTAACTTCAATAAGTTGTATGATCTTCCCAACTTAATTTTTGAACGATAAATCTCAATTATAGCTTCCCAACATTTCTGTTTCTTTGTTTTTATAGAAATTTTTAAACAGATCTACCTGACATGGTTTTATCTTTAAAAATTATTCTTAGAACAACTTTATTTAATGTACTTATAGAAAAATTATTAGCTTTAAATTTTATTTCAAAATTATCCACCAATGATATAAAACCCCCAAATATTTCCCTCCCCAACACTTTAGTTTAACTAAGTTCATGTAATTTATTTTTAGAGAAAGTTGGATTGTTATTTCGGTATGTAATTTGGCTTCCTAACTCTATTTTTTATGGATACCAAGGGGTCACAAAGGTAAAATGTATGGGTGGGAAAATATTAGAGTTTATTTTTATAAAATGGGGATTTTGAAATAAAAGTATTTCCTTAATAATATTTTAGAAATTACATTATATCTCCATGTTTTTAAAGGAAATAAAGCAATTTTTGGTTAATTAATAATTGTTTTGGTCACTCTGACTGACTGAAAATTATTATTATTTATTTTATCATAAACCCATTTTAAGGATGAAGGGGAACCTAACATGTCTTCAAGGACATAAGACATTAAAATAGTCCCCAAAGGGTCAAAATCCATAAAACCAAATCAAAGAAACAAGGGCAGCCCCTCCCCAGTATAAAAAAATCAGTCCAGCTTCCACCTTCTCATCGCTACTCGGCTAGCTGTCCCGTGCAGTGATGCACGGGCCTGGAACCGATGAAAAAAGTCATACCCTCTCAAACATCTAATTCCAAATAGCCATGATCAGAGGAAAACTCAGATCTAAACCTCATATGGAACAACCCCTGAAGCAGAAATGGAATCATAGACCCTTGTACCTCTAGCCGCACATCATAACACACCACCCAAGAAGAATCAATCATAATCAAATATTCGCACAACAGATTCACCGTAAGAACATACCCATCAACAACCATCATAAGAAAACCAATCTCAACACCATCTTAGTAGAAACCAACTTCAACACCATTCAGAAAATCACGATCATCACCAAAAAAACCTTTAAAACACTCATAGAAGGCAATAAGGACATCCCCCTCCAAGATAAGCTAGATCTGTCACCGACCACACCAGAATCACACCGGAGACGTCGCCAAGGTGTGCCGCTTCGAGCCGAGAAGCAGACCAGTGCTGGGACATGATGTTGCCGAGACCAAGAAGTCATCCACACCGAACCGAGCCGAAACATCGGAGCCATGCCAAGAAAACCTTGAGAACGAGAAGCTGAGCCCCGTCGATCTGAGCCAGAATCCAGATCAACAACAAGCTTCGTCGAATGCTGAGCCACATCACAACCACACGATTCACACTGACATAATGCTACATCATCTCCGAGAAGATCCAGTGGGCCTCTGTCGAGACTAAACCGCACCAGAGGAGGGAGGGAGAAAGGCTGAGGAAGAAACCCTAGCCGCCCCAAGGATAGCGTGATGCCGCTCAAAGGCAAATAAAATTTAGGATAATTGAGATCTTGAGTGCGGTGTTAATCCAAATTCAATTGTTTTGGTCACCCAATAATTGAGGTTATTTTGAATAAAATGTAAAAAAAGGTTCAAAGTCCTCATAAGTGATTGATTTTAAAACGTGCATAGTAATGCATGTCATGCGATTCAAAAATTCAGTGGTTCCTTCATGAATTTCTTAAAATTTTGAATCTGAAAAAAATTCATTTCGACATTCACTTAAATTAAGTTACATGGGTCAAGATAGTTCATACATTATAATTGTTTATAAAAATTGATTTGATTTTTATTTCACATGTTTTAAAAACATAAAAATTTTAAAAATAGAAAAAACAAAATAAATTTAAAAAATGAAAAATAAAAAAATGAAAAATACAAATATAGGATAGGATTTACCCCACACATATTTTGTATAATGTCCTCATTATATAAAATTTCATGTGATAAATTAAAATAAGGAATTATAGGAATAAAAACTAGTTATAAATAAGGACATAAGATTTCTTCAGGTGTATTCAATATCTTGTAAATTAATGTCCTCCCTTAGAGGCTCTTGAAAATTCTCTGTAAATAGCATTAATTTGTGTCCATTGATTGTAAATAGTGCTTCCTTATCTAATTATTTAATCTACACAAAACTAAATGAAAAAATGAGTATAATAAAGGGTAAAAACCATATGGAATTAAATTTAATTAGAAATATATTGACTATGGATTAAAACAATATCAATTTATCTTCTTCTTTGAATTCCTTATTTAGGACTAATTCATCATGAAAATATTTTGTTTTATTTCTGTACCACCTAGATTTTTTATAATCATTATTTCTAATCTCCCCCAACTGTTGTAAGCATAATTTTATTTATTTTATTAGTTTAAATAGAATCATGTTTTATCTTTTGAGTTGAGTAGAGAGGGTTCTCTCAATGGAGGGTTTGTTCGGGGTAAACGCAGGGGAAGGCGAGGGAATCGAATGAATGAGGTCAACCCAATGAGGGAGATTTGACCAAGGGAGACCGAACACCAGTGAAGGATTTTGGAATTCGTGCTATCGTAGATGGGATTCAGTTGTATCTAGGGATTCCAAATCAAGAATCCAGATATCGATCTGAGAGATTCAGATCTTCTTTGACCTAGAAAGGTCGATGTGTGGTTTACTTTTTAGGTGTCCTAAACTTAGTTTTAGTGTAGTTTTTTGGATAATAGAGATGCTCATATTTTTTCTATGTAAATATCAATGTTAAAAATTTTGTGTTGTTTCTACCACTTCATTATCAACCGATTATTGTGGTCTATTTAAATTAATTTAACAATTTTTATCATTTCTTTTATCTTGATTTTTCATTTGGTTTAATAATGATTTGATTTAAATTTTTGAACTATGGAAGAATGAATTTGATCCATTGTTTGCTTTAAAATAGATTTGGATGTCCTATTTTGTGTCAATTTTCATGAATTTCGCTACACCTGTACATTGAGCTTGCACCACAAGCTTGAAATATTTCAATGTTATTATTGTTTGGACGAATCTTCTTTAGTGATTTATTGAATATTAAATTTATATATATCTTATTATCTATCTGCATCTCCATTATCGACATGTCTTCTTCTATATTCTCGACTTTTTATTAAATATTTAACTATATATATATATATATATCACCATGTGAGATATGTCTATAAAGATCCTTTAACCAACATGAAAATGAAAATTGGAAAGCCAATTTTATATCATAAGAGAGGGAGATTCTGAGGTGACATAAAATCAGGTAAGGGAATTTATTTTTTAAATCATTTTGTAATATTTAGGTTTTTTGATTTTCTAAATTTATTATGTTGTTATATTCTAAGATAACCCTTAGTAAGGGTTAATTTTACTTATCAATTTATGTTTTTAAATTTTATAAGGGTTCAATTTCATCCTATCAAAATATGCTTGTTTTACAAATATTTATATAGATATGTAAATAAATTTTATAATTCTAAATTCATTATTGAGGGCATGTAAGGGAAATTATTTTTGATGTTTATTTGTTTTTTTATTTTAAATTAATTCATTAAATTTTAAATGTTTTATTTTGAAAGAGAGTATCAAATGTATTATGTAAAGGTTTAATTTCATTTTGTCTATTGAGTTGTTTAAAAAAATCAAAAGTATGTATACATATATATTACCATGATTTATTTTAAGACCCCTGAAAAGACTAGTTTTAATTAAAAATCCAATTTTTATATTTGATTTTATTTTCTAATCCGCAACAATCAACAATAAAAAAACTCTATTTTGTTATTGTATGTCTTAAAAATTTTAAGGGTATATTTAATTTTATTTTGATATTTCATATATTATTTCATGTGTATATAGATGTTATTTTTTGTGTAAATATTTATTTATGATAAGTTTTAGTAAATAGCATTGTGTTATGATTACCATTTTATATGGATATCTTATTTACAAATGTTAAATGATGTCATTTTATGTTCTAATTATATAATATCATGTGAAAAAAATATTCTAGCTCATTCATACATGTCATTCATAAATTATATATGGACATCATCAAACTTATAAGTGGAATTCTAGTGAAAACATGAAAATCCATTAAAAAACATTTCTTAAAAACTCATAATCATATATTGAAAAATAATGTAGTCACCTTGAGAAATAATTTACATAACAATCTTACATTCACAATTACAAATGGAATATCCATATGATCAACTTCCATCTCTGGAGTACCCAATGCATTAGAGAGCTATAATGGGGAAAACTCATCATATATTGAGCTATAATAGTCTCAACCCAACATATCTTGATGTTTAATGGGGATCAACCCATCATATCTTGAGATATAATGGGATCAACCCATATTAAAAAATGTCTAAGGAACATATCATGAATGAAACTCTTGATAACTTATTCATACTTTTGAGAAAAACACATTCAGATTTCAAAACACCCTTTTTAATAAAAGCCACTTTTAAAAAATAAAATCTACGCACATAATAATGGAATCATATTACTCAAAAATAAATATTAAAAAATATAAATGAAACATTCGTGTAATAAATTTTTATGAAAGTGGTAGAAACCACTCATTATGTAAATAAAAAAACAATATTTTTGAATTTCGTGAAAGATAAATTTAAAAGGATTTCAAAAAGAATGTCCCCTACATAACACACTAAAGAGATAAATTTGTGAAACACATGAGAGAAATTAAAAGGAAAAAAACCATATAAATACCTTAATAAAATCCATTTTGAAAACATGGACATAAAATAAAAAGATTCAGAAGAATAAATATTTAAAACATTTAAAATAGTGTTTTAGTTAAAGATTCCCTTTCCTCAGGTTCATCTTCCTTCAAAATTAAAACATCATTTATAAAGGTTTGAAGAGTGTTATTAATTTATTACATAACTATACTCATGTTCATATTACCTTATGCGCAATAAATTATTAAGCAAAGTGAACACCTTCAGAACATTCTATTAAACCTATGAAAAATAAATTGTAAACATAGGATAATCATCTATTTTGACCAGTATGGGGTTTTAAAAACATTAATAAATTATTTTAAAATATTTTATTTGAATAAATATATATACATAAAATTATATTTTAGAATATTGGAAACAAAATAAGTATATATTAATTTCAAAAAATAATTATATTTCAAAAGATAGTTGAGATTTCTCCATTGAAAATAATAATTTTTGATGGGTCATTATGATAATTGGAAAACCATAATAAAAAATGTAAGGTTGATAGTCATAAATCACATGGAATAAATTAAATTTAATATTTATGGGTTCAGTCCCCCTGGCATAATATTTATTATACTTGTGCCAATTTTTTAACACACTTTTAATGGTCATGCCTTTCTCAATCATAACCCAAAACATTTCAAAAATACATACATAAATAAAATAAAATTTCTTATAACATGTCATAAACATATTCCTAAGAGTTTCTAAAAAACGTTTTAGGATAATACCATGCTTGAAATAGTTTTCATTTTTTTAAATCATAAATAAAATGGATAATGAAATAAATACACTCTTGATCTAAAACAATTCATGGAATTCCACTTAAAAATTATATGATGGCCATATCTAATTTATGAATGACATGTATGAATGAGTTGGAACACTTTTACACATGAAATGATATTAGTATCACATAAAATGATATCATTTAGCATTTGTAAATAAGATATCCACATAAGATGATAATCATAACGTGATTCCATTTATTAAAACTTATTGTAAATAAGTATTTACACATAAAATAAAAGATTATATACACATTAAATAATATCTAAAATATAAAAATGAAATTAAATATCCCTTTAAATTTTTTACGTTATAAAATAAAAAAGGGTTTTTTATTTTTTTTCATTGCAGATCAAAAAATAAAATCACATATGAAAATTGGAATTTTAATTAAAACCAGTATTTTCAAGGGTTATAAAATATATCCTGGTAATATATATGGAAATATATATGTATACATACATATTATTTTTAAAACAACTCAATATATGGAATGAAATTAAACCCTTACATAATACATTTGAAATTCTATTAAAAAATAAAAAATTAAAAAATTAATGAACTAATTTGAAATAACAAAAAAATAAACATCAAAAATAATTTCCCTTACATGACTTCATCAATGAATTTATATGTATAACATTTATGTACATATCTATATAAATATTTTTAAAATAAACATAGTTTGATAGGATGAAATTGAAACCTGGTAAATTTAAAAAACATTAATTGATAAGTAAAACAAACCTTTATTAAAGGTTATCTTAGAATAGAAAAACACAATAAAATTAGAATATTAGAAAACCTGAATATTAAAACATGATTTAAGAAAATAAATTCTTTTACATGAGTTTATGTTTCCTCAGACTCTCCCTCTCTTAGGACAACATATTGGTTTTCACAAGGCATTCATGATATGCCTCCGGCTTTTTCATGAACACCAAAAGCAAGGTGGATTACTTCTTTAGCAAGATAAATCCAAGAATATGAAAATAATTGGTGATTCAAGACTTTTAAAGCTATGAAGATATTTTACATTGCACCCTTAAGGTTGAAATGGAGACTGAAGACTCTTAGTGGTCTCATGGGCCCATTAACAAAAAGAGGAAAATAGAGTCTATTATGACTGGATTAGTAGATAAGTACCTTGATGGAAAGAAAACCCAATATCCTACATGTGAAAATTGCGAGAGGAAGTATCCTGGGAAATTTTTATAGGGAACTGGGAAATACTTCAAATGTGGAAGAATGGGGCATCTGGATAAGAATTACCGAAAGGAGATGAAGAGACCCGCTAATGTGGAAGAATAAGGGAACAATAAGATCAACACTAAGCCTATAGTATTGTATTACAAAAACAAGGAACATAGGAATTATGTGAACCATTTATCTAAGCCATGGGTTATTGGAGTTAATCAACAACAAAAACCTCCAAGGAGGAAAGGAAGAGAATATTCTATCACTACTACCAAAGTGGTTCTCGAAGATGTTGTGGTGAAAGTATGATGATTACCTATAAAATATTAGTTAATATACTATTTGATTATCATTATATGCATTCTTTCATATCTTAAAAGTTTAGTAGAACTATTTAATAACCACCTCAAAATTTAGAGGTTGAGTTATCTGTGAGAACCTAAAATGGGGAAATTGTTTTATTCAAGTTTATAACTCCTCCCCAGTTAACATTTGTGGATTAAACGTCCCAAAAAATATAGTAATAATACCTTTGTTATAGTTTGATGCTATTTTGGGCATGGAATGGGTATCTTTATACAAATCCAACATTGATTGTTGGGAAAGAGAGATCACTCTTCACATCCCAAAACATCCTCCAATTATATACACATCTAAGGAAGAGGATGAATCTCCTTTAGAATCATTTTATCAAGTGTGGATATTACTACCTTATGATAAAGAATATCTAGATCAAATGATTGAGATAAAGAAAAGAATCATGCACAAAGACATTCTGAGCATGAGGGATTACATTGATGTATTCCCTGAAGAATTGCCTAGTCTTCCTCCTGATTGAGAGGTAGAGTTATCAATTGAACTTATTTATGGATCTACGCCTATATAAAAGACACATTATAGAATGGCAACTTTTGAGCCAGAATAACTGAATAAGTAATTATAGGAGAATGTGGACAAGGGTTTTATACACCCAAGTGCTTCACCATGGGGTGCACCAGTCCTCTTTGTCAAGAAGAAGAATGGATCAATGCACCTAGGAATTTATTATATTGAGATTAATAAAATCAAGATAAATAAAAAGTATCCCATTACTTGTATATATTACTTGTTCAATCATCTATGTGAGGAAAGTTATTTCTTTAAGGTGGACCTTCAGTCCGGATATCACCAATTAAAGGTGAATAAAGAAGATATTCCCAAGATTGCCTTTAAAACAAGGTATGGACACAATGAGTTCATATTGATTCCCTTTGGACTCACTAATTCCACTATAATATTCATGGAATTAATTAATGGAGTCTTTATATATTACATTTACAAATTTCTGGTAGTCTTTATTGATGATATTCTGATATAATCTAAGAGAAAGGAGTAACATGAGGAGCATTTAAATATTATGTTACAGACATTTTTAAGGGATAAAATCTATGAAACGTATAGTAAATAAGAGTTCTAGATGGATAAAGTATCATTCTTAGGGAATGTAATCACTTGAAAAGGGATATATGTGGACCCTTCCAAGACAGAGGTAATCGATGAGTGGCCCATGCCAACATATCTAACAGAGATCCGTAGTTTCCTTGGTCTATTTGGGTATTACCGATGATTTTTGAATAACTTATCACAATTTTCAGACCCAATAACGAAGCTCACACATAAGGGAGTGGAGTTTTTACATACATAAGAATGTGAGGAAAGCATTAAGGATCTTAAAAAGAGTCATATCACTATGCAAGTACTCACACTTCTAATAAGTGGGGAACTCTTTGTGGTATACAATGATTCTTAAAAGAAATGATTAGTCTATTTACTAATGAAAAATGATAAATTAATATCCTAAACCTCACGTAAATTGAAAATTCATGAGAAAAACTATCCCACACATGATCTAGAGTTGGAAGCAATGATCTTTGCATTAAAAATCTAGCAGCATTATCTATATGGGGAGAAGTGTGAAATATATACCAATCATAAGAGTCTCAAATATATATTCACATAGAAGGATCTTAATACGTGACAATGTAGATGTTTTAGAGATCATTATGGATTAAAACTACTCAATCCACTACCATCCCAATAAGGCAAATAAAGTTCCAGATTCTCTAAGTAGAAAGGATCCTCCAACTTTATCAATGTTGAGAATTGAGAAGGATCCAATCTTCTTATATTTTCAAATGATGGACAAGGGAATCATTAATATATGAACATAAACAGTACTTTCTCAAATGATGGTTCAATAGTCCCATATGAATAAAATAAAGTATTCTCAAAGAAATGATGTGGAAATCCAGAAGAAGGTGGAAGTAATGAGAAGGGGAAAATCCAAAAAATTTAAAATTTACGAGGAAGGAGTTGTTAAATTTGGGTCACGACTATATGTACCATCCGATATATAGATAAAGAAGGATATTATTAATGAATCACATAGATCAACCTTCTCTATCCACCCAGGGAGAAAAAATATGTATCAAGATCACTGAGAGAGCAATTGGTGGGACAATTTAAAGAAAGAGAATTTCAAATATACATTAAAGTGTTTGGTATGTCAGCAATTGAAGGTCTAAAGACAAAAGTATAAGTGTATGATAAAACCAATACCCATACCAACATTTAATTTTGAGAACATTACTATGAAATTTGTCACCATACTTCCAAGGACATCCATAGAAAACCATGATATATGAATTATTGTGGATTGTCTCACAAATAAAGATAACTTTATCAAAATCTAAGAGGAATTATTATTGGATCAACTTTCATTGATATACATCAAAGAAGTAGTAAGGTTGCATAGATTACCGCTATTAATTGTATCTGACAGAGATCTAAGATTCAACATCAACTTCTGGAAAAGTCTCCAACATACAGTAAGAACTGATATGAACTTTATTACAACCTATCATCCTCAAATTGATGGAAAATATGAGAATAATATTTAGACACTAAAAGAAATATTGAGACTATTTTCTATGGACTTCAAAAAAGGATGGGAACACCATCATCCACTGGTCAAATTCTCATACATCAATATTTTCCACTCAAAAATCCAAATGGCTCTTTTTGAATCCCTATATGGGAAAAGGTGCAGAATACTGAAATGGTAGTTTTAATTCAGTGAATGTATGCTTCTAGGACATGAAATTGTTTAAGAAATGGTGGAAAATTTCAAAACCATTCAGCATCACATCAAGGAAACCCAAATTAGACAAAATAGATATTTAGACAATTGCTCATGGGACCAAGAGTTTAAGGTTGGATTTGTTGAATTCCTTTTCATATCTACATGGAATAGGGTCACAATATTTGGGAAGAAAGGAAAGCTACATCCTAGGTACATTGGGCCCTTCAAGATCCTTGATCTTGTTAGAGTTATGGCCTCTCAACTGGAACTTTCACCAACCATGTCACAAGTACATGATGTATTATTCATATCCCTCTTAAGGAAGTACATACCAGACCCCTCACATATAATGAATTCATAGGTTGTATAGTTGGAGAATGATATCTCATATGAGGATCAACTCGTGAAGATCTTGTATCATAAAGATAAAGTTCTATGCAACATGAACACTCTTCAGGTCAAAGTACTATGACAGATCCATAAGTATGTAGAGGAAATATGGGAGCCTAAGGAGGCAATGGAGTAGAAGTACCCACACATATTTTTAACATAGTATGTAAAAAAAATTCAAGGGAGAAATTTCATAAGGGGGGAAGAATGTAACAACCCAAAATTTTATCAATGGAAATCCCTTTCTCATACTTATTTTATGTATTATAATAAAAAAATTACATTAATAACACATCAAAAACATAATAAATGAACAATGAATGAAATAATAATTATTTATAGAAGTTAAAGAACATATACTGATGAAATAGAAACTTGACCTTTGAAACATGAATAGTAATACGACCCTTATGAATAGTAATCCAAACAATTGAATAGTAACCTCATCTATGAATGTATAAATAAAATTCAATCATATTATAAATTGAAATATGATATAATTATATCATAGAATAAGTAAATAAATGTTTTAGAAATTATTAATTAAGTTTTGATATTTGTATAAAACATAAGTATTTATTTATAATTTTTCAATTAATATAACAATTTAAGAAAAAAATTTATTTTCATAAAATGTACTCATGAATTAATATTTTAATTTCTTATTATTATAAGTTAATTTTATGAGATCTTAATTAATTGTTCAAAGTGTAGTAAAATCAGTTATAATTTTAAAATCAGTATTTTTTGATTAAATGATGATTTTATATAAAAATAAAATATATCATAATTATAAAATTATTTTTATATAATGGATTTAATTTTTTAATTCTACACATCAGAAAATGATTAGGGTTAATTTTTGGGATTTTTTATAAATAGTTGAATTTTTGGTGAATAGTGAAACAATACTTTATAATATAGATACATTATAAATTAAATACAATATTCATTGAGTCATGGATGATGTAATAAACATTGGTTAGAATTTACATGAACTATTTCTATATTTAGTCTCAATAATCAGAACTATTGATTTTCTTGAGCAAAATAATAAAATATTGAATAAAATTAAGAGAATTCACCCCTCCCCTCCACTATAAATACCACCCCCACCTCTTCTCCTCGCACCTCTCAAGACTTTATCCATGTAAAAATTGTACCCAACTCTCTTCCCAATCCCCTTTACCATGTATAATATCTTTTTTTCTTAAAAAATACCAAAACCATTCCTCTTAAGGAGGTTCTCAAGAAGAAGGAATCAAGAGGTAAAACCCTCTTCCGTTTTCTTTCAATTTCTTTTCATGTTATTTACTTTTATTATCTTCTCCTCAATTAACTTTGTAAAATTGGATTAAAAAATATATTATCTTATATATATTATAATTATATCAATTTTTTGTAATAATTATTCATTAAACCTCTTCTCTTCTCTATTTTATTTTAAGAATGAAAACATCGTCTGTGAGGTGCTGATTTTCCACTTTCATGGACGACATGATTATATCTTTCAATACCACCTTAAAAGGTGGTAATGAAACCATTTTTATGGTTTAAAAAGATTATATTATATGTATTAAAACCTATTTAATGTTATAAAACCAGTATATATACTTTATATTTAATAATATAACAAAACTAGTTTGTGATGATAAAAAACACTAAATTAATCTAAACGATTATCATTAATGATTTATCTAATGATTCATCCTTAATTATGGAAATTAAATGGTATTTTAATACTATATATGTTCATTAATAACATATAAGTTTAGTTCTGGACAACTATACTCATTCTACATGATTTTCCATACACATATTCAAGTAAACTGATCATGAAAACCAAGGAAACTAATGCTCCCAGACGATGAAATTGAATCTCATAACCTATCAAAAGATAAATAAATGAACAAAATAAAATTATTATAAACAAAATAAATTTATAAAATGTTATTAATTAATTGAGTAATTTGATTATTTAGGACATTAAGATCAAGTGCAGAATCGTTTCAGACATAAGGTAAGGGATTCAATCCGAGCCTCCATTTGTTCCCTTTTGAGTTACGATTTATCTCTATTTACCCAAATGTAACTCATCATTATTTTATATAATTAATATAAATTATATGTATTTGTTTCAAAATCATGTATCCAAATTAGTAAAACCCTATTTTATGGGAAAATACATGCTTTAAGAAGGTTCCCTACTCAATTCTTCTCGATAAGCAAGCCTGATTCAAAGGAACTTTCCGATCTATTACCCATTATAATGTGCACTACATTATATTTTTTAGGCCACCATTATTTTTCTAAAATCACTAATTTTATCATTAATAACTATATTGGTTCATTTATGGTTTTATGAAAACAAATATTCCTTTTCTTCTTTAAATTCTCTTTAACGATTTCCTTAAATCACACTAAAATGTTCAATTTATAATGTTTTTAAATGTTATTTTTACATGTTTTCACTAAATTTTGAAATAAATTATAATTAACTATGCCTATTTATCCTTATTAATTTCCATGTATGTTTTAAATCTATTCTTTTAGGGACACATTTATGATACACAAATTTCTTATACTCTATGACATGATTACAATGCCCATTCTTTTCATGGGTAACCCTTATGTTTATGTTTCATTCTTTTGGTGGCACACATATTCATGAACACTTTATTATGGGTGGGCCCGGATAGCTCTCCAATGAATTGGGTAATGTTTAGTCTTATGAGATGTCATGTGCAACAGTCTTGGTGGTTAGCTTTGACTCGTTCTCCATGTGCAACAGTCATGATGGTTAGCCTTGACTCATGCTCCTACATGTACAATTAGACTTGAATCATGGTAAATTAATTTTTTATATTGCTTCCAAATTATTATGATACCATGATTATGTGATCCCATGCTATAAATGTTATTCCTCCTTATGTTTATTCATGTTACATGCCTTTTATGTCATTATATTATGCTTTCTAACCCTTGTGCTATGTTTTATTCCTATGTTTATTTCCTTACTGAGATTATTAGCTCACCCCTTTTATTTATGTATTCCCCAGGTTATCTTATAAAGTAATAGGTTATCAATTGAACTTAGGAACTCATTATATAGATTAAATAAAAGATTTTTTCATGATGATTAATTATATACCTAATATTTCAAATAAACTAGTATTTGCAATCCATGTCTTGTAATTTGATGTTTAATTAATATTAAAATTATGTAATGATACATGTAAAAGGTTAGGGTCTCTATATTTTGGAATAGTAATGTAACACTTATGAAAATTAATATGAAAAAATTAATAGTAACCACACCTCTCAAGCCTTAAGACTTGTCCAAATTCTATTAAAATATCATCCCAATCTCCTTCCCCATGTATATGATATTTTGGTCCTAAAAAATGACCAAACCCATTCCCTATGTAGGTTCTAAAGAATAAATAATCAAGAGGTAAAAACCTTTTCTATTTTATTTCAATTTCTTTTCAAGTTATTTTATTTTCTTATATTCTCCTCACTTTTCCTTGTCTAGGTTTAATGAAAACTCTATTATATTATACATACTAGAATTTTATCATGTAAATAGAATAATTCTTCATCAAATCACTTCTCTTATATCTTTTATTTTAATAATGAAAACATCATCCATGAGGTGCCGATTTACAACCTTCATGGACGATGTGCTTTCATATTTCAATTAAAACTTCAAGGATGGTCATGAAAACATTTTTATGGTTGAACCAGATTATATTCTATGTATTAAAACCTTTTTAATGTTTCAAGACCATTAGAAATACATCATATTTAATAATATAACAAAACTAGTTTGTGATGATCGAAAAACACAAAAATTAATCTAAACAATTATCATTAATGATTTATATAATGAATCATCCTCACTTATTGAAAAAATGGTATTTTAATATTATATAAGTTCATTAATAACATTTAATTTCTGTTCTGAAAAACTATCCTCAGTATAAATTATTTTCCATACACATATTCAAGGAAACCGATCATGAAAACCAAGGAAACTAACACTCTCGAACGTTGAAATTGAATCTCATAACCCATAAAAAGGGACATAAATGAACTTAATAAAATTATAATAAATAAAATAATTATATAAAAGGTTATTAATTAACTAATTAATAGATTTAATTTTATTTTTAAAGACATTAATATCAATTGCATAATCATTTCAGACATAAGGTAAGGGATTCTACCCGAACCTCCATTTGTTCTCCTTTGGGTTAAGATTTCTTTATTTTTACCCCAATGTTACTCTTATTTATTTTATATAATTCATCTAAATTATATGTATATGTTTCAAATTCATGTATAAAAATCAGTATATCCTTCTTTGATGGGGAAATACATGCTTTAAGAAGGTTACTTACTCAATTCTTCCTGATAAGCAAGCCCGATTCAAGGGAACTTCCCGATATATTACCTATTTTAAAGAACACTACATAATATATTTTGAGCCACTGTTATTTTTATAAAATCACTAATTTTATCATGAATAACTATATTGGTTCATTTCTAGTTTTATGAAAACAAATATTTATTTTCCTCTTTAAATAATCTTTAATGGTTTCCTTAAATCTCACTAAAATTTTCCATTTCTAATGCTTCTTAAATGATCTTTTTACATGTTTTCACTCCATTTTGAAATCACTTATCATGATATATGCATAATTTTTCTTATTATTTTCCATTTATGATTTAAATTCTTTCTTTAATGGACACAATAATGATATTCACTCTGGTTATTACATTTGATATGATTATGTTTCCCAATTATTTCCATGGTTATCCTTTATGTTTATGTTTGATTCCTTATGTATGATTATTTATGTGGAACACATATTTATCAACATGTTATTATGGGTGCACCTAGATATATCTCAAATTAGTCGGGTAATGTTTAGTCTCATGAGACATCATGTGAAATTGTCTTGGTGGTTAGCCTTATCTTGTGCTCTATGTGCAACATTCATGGTGGTTAGCCTTGACTCATACTCCTATATGTGAAATGAGCCTCGAATCATGATAATTCCATGTTTTATGTTTCTATATTATTAATATGATTCCATTATTAGATTATCCCATTGAAATTAATAAGTTAATATAGGAATATATCATGATAAAGAATGTCAAGCATATGTGAAAACATGTAAAAAGAGTATTTAAGAAACTTTAGAAATAAAAAATTTTAGTGCGGTTAAAGGAATAAATTAAATATAATTTAAATAAAAAAGGGGAATAATGTTTTTTATAAAACCATAAGTGAGGAAAGAAAGTTTTAATAACAAATGATTTATTTTATAAAAATAATTTTGCCTTAAAACATATTATGGAGTGCACTTGAAAATGGGTTAGAATTCGAGATGTTCCCTTTTTATTGGGCTTACTTATCAGAAAGAATTGAGAAACGAACATTATTAAAGCATGTATTTCTCCATAAAAGAAGGATAAAATGATATGAATACATGATATTAGAACATATACATATAATTTATAATAAGTATATAAAATAAATAAGAATTTTATTGGGGTAGAGATATAGGAAGAGTAACCCAAAGGAAAAATGGAGGTTCTGGTAGAATAACTTACCTTATGTCTAAAATGATTTTTCACTTCTTCTTAATGTATTGAATAATAAAATTAATTAATTAATTAATAATTTAATAAAAATTTATAAATTTATTTGATTTATTATAATTTTATTAAGTTCATTTATGTCCCTTTTTATGGGTTATGAGATTCAATTTCATTGTTTGGGAGTGTTTGTTTCCTTGGTTTTCATGATCGATTTACCTATATATGTGTATGTAAAATAATGTATAATGAGGATAGTTGACCAAAAATGAACTTATATGTTATTAATGAACTTATAGAATATTAAAATACAATTTTTTCAACAATTTAGGATTATTCATTAAATAAATTATTAATGGTAATTGTTTAGATTAATTTAGCATTTTTTATCATCACAAAATAGTTTTGTTATATTATTAAATATAATTTATATCTACTAGTTATAGAACATTAAATAGGTTTTAATAAATATAATATAATTCGTTTCATCCATAAAAATGGTTTCATGACCATCCTTGAAGGTGTAATTGAAATATGAAAGCACATTGTCCACAAAGGTGGTAAATCAGCACCTCACAAACGATGTTTTCATTCTTAAAATAAAAGAGAGGAAAAGAGTTTTGATGAATAATTATGATTAAAAATGATAAAATTATAGTATATATAAGTTAATTTAGTTTTTATTCCAATTGTACAAGTGTAAGTGAGTATAATAAAAGAAAAAAAGAACTTGAAAAGAAATTAAAAGAAAAGAAAGAAGAATTTACCTCTTGAATTTATCCTCCATGAAAACCTCCTTAGGGAAAAGGTTTTGGTATTTTGATGAGACCAAGATATCTTGGACATGGGGAAGGATATTGGGAGGATAGTTTAGTATAACTTGAACAAGTCTAAAGGCTTTATAGGTGTGAGTATTAGAGGTGGTGAGGGGTGGTATGTATTGTGGAGGAGAGGGGTGTTTTCTCCTTATTTAATCCATTAATTTATTATTTTTCTCAAGACAAGAAATAATGTTGATTATTGAGTCTAAATATATTAATTAGATCATATTATTTAGAACCAATTTTTTTACCACATCCATGACTCAAGGAATAGTGTATTTAACTTATAATATATAAATATCGCAAATTACCGTATTTTACTATTCACAAAAAATTCAAGTATTTTACAAAAAGCAAAAAAATTCACCCAAACCATTTTTTTCAATTTTTAGAATTCAAAAATTAACTTTATTTTATGAAAATAATTTTCTAAATATGAGAAAATTATTTTATAAATAAAATCACCATTTACTCAAAAAATACATATTTTAAAATTATAACTGACTTTATAACACTTTGAAAAGTTAATTGAGGTCTCATAAAATTATCTTAAAATCATAAGAAAACAAAATATAAATTTATGAATACATTTTATGAAAATATTTTTTTGAAAAATTGTTCAATTAATTATAAAATTGTAATTAAACATTTATGACTTATAAAAATACCAAGACTTAATTAGTAATTTTTAAAATATTCACTTACTTATTATATGATATAATTATATCATACCTTCATTTATAAGATGAATAAATTTTATTTATACTTTCATGGGTGAGTTTATTATTAATTTTTTAATATTATAATTCATAAGTGTAACAATACTATTCCAAAGGGTCAAGTTACTATTCCCCCAAAAAATTATGTTTATTCTATCAGACTCTAAATATCTTACTGATCACAACCGTGTATGTCCATTTTTCAAAATTCAATTTACCAAATAGAAAAAATTATGTTTAGCAATTAGGTTATAACTATATCCTTTAAATAATATAAGGAAAGTGTTGCTTCATAGAGAATCAGTGTTGCGTGCATTATATTGTATGTTAAATTTATTTGTAAATATTTGGGGTGTTACATTCTTCCCACTTATGAAATTTCACACTCAATTTTTTTTACATTCTAAGTTTAAAACATATGAGGACTTGAATACTTATCAAATAATAATACAAATAATACATTGAATATATAAGGATAAAATTGTAAATAAAAAGTATATCATAACTTATGATTCCTTATGTTTCAATCTAGGTTATCCATGATCTATTTCCAAACATATATTCTTGTTGGTTTTTTGTGTGTTCCTTTAGTAATGGTTTGTAATGGGATTATGAATTTACCAAAGAATATCCTCAAGGGGCGTCAAACCAAGTGCATAGTAAGGCCCATTGTTGTGTATGAGGTTAGCCCGGGTCATACCCAGAACACCTTTTTAGAGTTTTTACTCTATGGTACATCCGTTCCAGAACCATGTCCACTTTTAGTATCAAGACAAGGATGTATTTTTTGATAAACCTCTTACTCTATACTAGACAAAATTTAGGGATGTTTTCTCATACTTAGTCTTATCCCTAGAATTCTTACTCAAATTATATATTCATAATATCTAAAAATAACTATACCTTCCTTTGATACCAAATATAGAGACCCTAGCCTTTTACACATATCATTACATGGTATTAAGAATAATTAAACATCAAATTACCAGCAGATGATCACAAATTCTAATGTATTTGAAAGATTAGGTACATAATTAAGCATTATGAAAATATATTTTATTTAATATTCATAATGAGCACCTAAATTTCATTGAGATCCTATAACTGCATAGGATAACTAGGGGAATACATGAACAAAATGGATGAGCTAAAAATCTCTGTAAGGAAATAAACATAGGAATAAAACATAGCACGTGGGTTAGAAATCATAATGTGATGAAATAGAAGGAATGGAGAATTAATAAACATAAGAAGGAAAAATATGTATATCATGGGATCACATAATCATGGAATCATAGTAATTTGGAAGAAATATAAAAATTGACTTTAGAAGGATTCAAGGATCATTGAACATGGAGGATCACGAGTCAAAGCAAACCACCAAGACTATTTCACATAGAGCACGAGTCAAGTATAACCACCAAGACCATTTCACACGAATTCTCATGAGGATAAATATTACCCAATTCATTGGAGAACTATCTAGGTTCACCCATCATAAAATGATCATGAATATTTATTCCACATGAATAATCATACATAAGGAATCCAACATAACATAAGGGTCACCCATGGAAAGGAATAATATTTTATATAAAAAATAAATTGAACCAAGAATGTTTTCATAATAAAATGAGTGTTTTTAGAAAAATAATGGTTTATTAAAAAAAATTATGGAGTGCACTTGAAAATGGATAATAATTCAGGATGTTCCCTTTTTATTGGGCGTGCTTATCAGAAAAATTTGAGAAGGGAACCTTCTAAAAGCATGTATTTCCCCATAAAAAAAGTATGAAATTATATGAATACATGATATTAGAACATATACATATAATTTATAATATGTTCATAAGATAAAGAATAATTACATTGGGGTAGTGATATAGGAAGTGTAACCTGAAGGAAAAAATAGAGGTTCAGGTATAATCCCTTACCTTATGTCTAAAACAATTATTCACTTGATATTAATGTCATGAATAATCAAATTCAATCCATTAATTAATTAATTAATTAACTTTTATATATTTATTTGATTTATTATAATTTTTTAAGTTCATTTATGTCCCTTTTGATGGGTTATGAGATTCAATTTCATCATTTGGGAGTGTTAGTTTCCTTGGTTTTCATGTTTGGTTTACTTGTATATGTGTATGGAAAATCATGTAGAATGAGGATAGTTGTCCAAAACTGAACTTATATGTTATTAATGAAATTATATAATATTAAAATTCCATTTTTTTCATAAGTTATTATGATTTATTAGATAAATCATTAATGATAATCATTTATATTGATTTATCATTTTTGATCATCACAAAATAGTTTTGTCATATTATTAAATATCATGTATATATACTAGTTACAGAACATTAAATTAGTTGTAATAAATATAATATAATCATTTTAAACTAGAAAAATGGTTTCACGACCATCCTTGAAGGTTTTATTGAAATTAGAAATCACGTCGTCCATGAAGGAGGTAAATCTGTCCTCATGGATGATGTTTTCATTCTTAAAATAAAAGAGAGAGGAGACAAGATTTGAGGAAGAATTATTCTATAAACATGATAAAATTAAATTATATATAATATTATAGAGTTTTCATGCCACTTGGAAAATGGTAAGTGAGGATAAGATAAGAAAATAAAAGAACTTGAAAAGAAATTAAAAGAAAAGAAAGAGGAATTTACATCTTGAAATTCTCCTCCTTGAAAACCTCCTTGGGGAAAAGGTTTTGGTATTTTGATGAGACCAAGAGATTATAGATGTGTGGATGGGGATTGAGAGGATATTTTTTTTATAATTTGGACAAGGATAAAGGCTTTAGAGGTGTGAGGAGAAGAGATGGTGAGGGGTGGTATTTATAGTGGAGGAGAGAAATGTTTTTCTCATTATTTAATTTATTAGTTTATTATTTTTCTCAGGACAAAAATAGTGTTGATTACTGAGAATAAATAGATTAATTAGATAATTTTAGTTCAAACCAATGGTTATTACATCATAATCCTCCTCTAATGGCCTGAAGGCCTTCATTTTTTATTTATTTTTGATAATCCACCTTTCAAGGGGTGAGGTGGAACCCTTACAAGGCCCATAGGAGTAAGTATTACATGGACCGTAGGACTTAGAGGAAATCATTTCCCGTAGGCTTCAAACATTACATGAAACCCATAATCACTACTTGGAACTTCTCCTCCCCAACATCTTTATCATGAGATTAGCTCTCCACCTTCACATGGTTGTTCGGCTAGGCTTTCCCGTGCATGCACATGCTTGTCCCAATGGAAGGTGTCATACCCTATCATTCTTGAAATCCGTTTAGCTTTAGCTATGGTGAAAGCTCCTTTCTCCTCCTACTTCTGAAGCTTGTTCCTTGTAGGTTTTCTGGTTTTCATCTGCACTTAAGGTGGCCCAAAGGCCTTGAGGTGGCCCGAAGGCCTTAAAGGACTCGGGGACCAAATCGGTGTCCTGAAGGCCCAAACGTGGGAATATTCCCGGCTACTACAGTGCCAAACATTGTCTGCTACAGTACCTTCCATAGTTCTGCATAGTTCCTACTACAGTTCATGCTACAGTACTACTACAGTACCAGAAATTAGCCTTTACCTGGATTTGATACCAGGTCTCTTGGATGAACTTAAGGAGTCCTCACCAACTAGGATGAGGCTCATGTGCACATCATACATGACTCAAGTAATAGTGTATTTAACATATAATGTATAATTACCTTAAATTACAACATTTTACTATTCACTAATAATTCAAGTATTTTATAAAAATCCCAAAAATTCAACCTAACCATTTTTAAACATGTAGAATTAAAAAATGAATTCTATTTTATGAAAATAATTTTTTAAATATGTGTAAATTAATTTTTAAATAAAATCATTATTTACTTGAAAAATATGGATTTTAAAATTATAACTGATTTTATAAAACTTTGGAAATTTAATTAAGGTCTCATAAAATTATCTTAAAATAATAAAAAATATATATATTAACTTATGAATACATTTCTTGAAAATAAATTTTCTTTTAAATTATTAAATTAATTATAAAATTTTAATTAAATATTTATGACTTATAAAAATACCAACACTTAATTAATAATTTTTAAAATATTAAATTAATTATACTATGATATAATTACATCATGCATTCATTTATAAGATGCCTAAATTTCATTTATAATTTAATGGGTGAAGTTACTGTTAATTTGGTCATATTACTATTCATAAGGGTGACATTACTATTCCAAAGGGCCAAGTTACTATTTACCAAAAAATTAAGTTGATATCATCATACTCTAAATATCTTACTGATCACAATTGTGTATGTCCATTTTTCGAACTTCAAATCATAGATGTGAAAAAAATTATATTTAACATCTAGGTTATAACTATCTCCTTTAAATAATTATAATAAAAAAGTGTTGTTTCATAGAGAATCAGTGTTGCGTGCATTAAATTCTATATTAAATTTATTTGTAAATCCTTGGGGTGTTACATTATTACTCCCTTATGAAATTTCTCCCTCAAATTTTAATTTTACATTCTATGTAGAAAATATATGAGGACTTGAATACTTAGCTAATAAGAATATATAAAGAAAACATTAAACATATAAGGATAAACTTGTAAATGAAAATTATATCCTAACTTGTGATTCCTTAGGTTACAATCTAGGTATCCATTATCTATTTCTTAAAATATATTCTTATGGTTTTTTTGTCCTCCTAATAATGGTTGATAACGAGCTTATGAATTTACCAAAGCATATCCCCTGAGATTGTAAGACTAAGTGCGTATTAAGGCCTGTTATTGTATACTGGGTTACCACAACTCAGGCCCAGAACACCTTGGCAGAGTTGTTACTACTAGGTACATCTATTCCAGAACCACACCCACTTATATTATCCAGACATGGATTTATTTTCTTGATAGACTACTTACTCTATACTAACCAAAATTTAAGGATTTTTTTCTGATACTTAGTCTTATCCATACAGTTCTTACTAAATTTCTCTATCCTACTTTCCAAAAATAACTAAAACATCATCTGATACCAACTACAATGGACCTAGACTTTTACACATATCATTACATGATTTTAGGCATAATTAAACATCAAATTACAAGCCAAGGATCATAAAGTCTAGTGTCTTTGAATGCTTGGGTACATAATAAAACATAATGAAAACATATTTTATTTAATCTTCATAATGAGATCCTAACTTCCATTGAGCTCCTATAAATACATAGGATAACTTGGGGAATACAATAACAAAATGGATGTGCTAAAAATCCAAGTAAGTAAATAAAAATAGGAATAAAACATAACACATGGGTTAAAAATCATAACATAATGACATAAAAGGAATGAAACATGAATAAACACGAGTAATAACATGTAAAACATGGGATCACATGATAATGGAAAAAATTAATGTTTCAGAAACATAAAAAAATAATTTATCATGTGTCAAGGATCATTTCACATGGAGGCGCATGAGTCAATGCTAACCACCATGACCGTTACACATGGAGCACGAGTCAAGGCTAACCACCAAGACTGTTGGACATGAAATCTCATGAGACTAAACATTACCCAATGCATTGTACGGATATCTAAAATCATATATCATAACATCTTCATGAATATTTGTGCCACATGAATAATCAAACCTAAACATAAGGGTTACCCATGGAAAGAAATGAGCATCATAATCATGTCATAGTGCATAACAAATGGGTGTATCATAAATGTGTTTGTGAAATAATGTATTTAGAACATACATAGACATTCATAAGGATAAAGAGGCATATATAATGGTAAGTTATTTCAAAATGGATTGAAAACATGTAAAAAAATCATTTAATAAATATTATAATTGGGACATTTTAGTGCTATTTAAGGAAAACATTAGAGATAATTTAAAGTAGAAATGGAATATTTATTTTTATAAAACCAGAAATGAACCAAGATAGTTATTCATGATAAAATGAGTTATTTTAGAAAAATAATGGTGGCTTAAAATAGATTATTTAGTTCACTTGAAAATGAGTAAGAAATCAATAAGTACCCTTGAATTAGGCTTACTTATCAGGAAGAATTGAGTAGTGAACCTTCTTAAATCATGTATTTCCCCAGTAGAGAAAGATGTAATTATTGTGATAAATGAGTTTGAAACACATAAATATAATTTTTGTGAATTATATAAAATAAATAAGAGTTAAATTTTGATAAAGAGAGGGAAATCATAACCCAAAGGAGAATAAATGGAGGTTCAGATAGAATCCCTTACCTTACTTCCAAAATGATTCTGCACATAATCTTAATGTCCTAAATAATAAAATAAAATAAAATAATTAATTAATTCAGAACATTTTATATATTTATTTTATTGAGAATAATTTTATTAAGTTCATTTATGTCCCTTTTTATTGGTTATGAGATTCAATTTCATCGTTCGGGAGTGTTAGTTTCCTTGGGTTCATGATCAGATTACTTGTATATGTCTATGGAAAATCATATAGAATTATGGTAATTATCTATAGCTGAAATTAGATGTTATTAATGAACTTATATAATATTAAAATACCATTTTTCCCTAAGTTAGGATGATTCATTAGATAAATCAATAACGATAATCGTTTAGATTAATTTGGCATTTTATGATCATCACAAAATAGTTTTGTTATATTAGTAAATATCATGTTTATCTACTAGTTATAGAACATTAAATAGGTTTTAATAAATACAATATAATATGTTTCAACCATAAAAATAGTTTAATTACCATCCTTGAAGGTGGAATTGAATGATTAAAGCACGTCATCCACAAAGGTGGTAAATCGACACCTCACAGACGATGCTTTCATTCTTAAAAATAAAAGAGAGAGGAGAAGATATTTGATGAATAATTATTAAAAAAATATGATAAAATTACATTATATATAAGATAATGTATTTTTCATGACAATTGGATAGGGGGTGTGAGGAGAAGATAATAAAATAAAAGAACTTGAAAAGAATTCAGAATTTACCTCTTGAACTTATCATCCTTGAAAACCTCAGGGAAAAGGTTTTGGTATTTTCATGAGACCAATAGATCCTAGACATGTGGGAGTGTCTTTATAGGATATTTTATCATAATTTTTAAAAGGCTCAAATCATTAGAGGTGTGATGAGAATAGGTGGTATTTATAGGGGAGGAGAGGGGTATTTTCTCATTACATAATTCATTAGTTTATTATTCTGCTCAAGACAAGTAGTAGTGTGTATTATTGAGACTAAATACAGTAATTAGATCATGTGAGTTCTAACCAATGGTTTTTACATAACTCATGACTCAAGGAATACTATATTTAACTTATAATGTATAAATACCATAAATTACCGTATTTTACAATTCACTAAAAATTCAAGTATTTTAGAAAAATCCTAAAAATTCTTCTTAAGCATTTTTTGGTGTGTAGAACTCAAAAATGAACTCCATTTTATGAAAATAATTTTATAAATATGAGAAATTTATTTTTAAATAAAATCACTATTTTTTCAAAAAATACAGATTTTAAAATTATAACAGATTTTATAACACATTAATAAATTAATTAAGGTCTCATAAAATTATCTTAAAATTACAAGAAAAAAAATATTAATTTATGAATACATTTTATGAAAATAAAATTTCTTTTAAATTATTCAATTAATTATATAATTGTAGTTACATTTTTATGACTTATAAAAATATCAAAAATTAATTAATAATTTTTTTAAATATTTACATACTTATACTATGATATAATTATATCATACCTTCATTTATAAGATGCCTAAATTTTATTTATACTTTAATGGGTGAGTTTACTTTTCATTTGGTCATATTACTATTCATAAGGGTAACATTACAATTTCAAAGGGTCAAGTTACTATTCACCAAAAAAATATGTTGATCCTATCAGACTCTAAATATCTTATTGATAGCAACTGTGTATGTATATTTTTTGAAATTCAATTCATAGAAGTGAAAAAATTATTTTTTTGAAGACAAGATTCTAACTATCTCCTTTAAATAATTATAATAACATAGAGTTGTTTCACATAGACTCAATGTTTCATGAATTAAATCCTATATTAAATTTATTTGTAAATCTTTGGGGTGTTATATTCTTCCCCCCTTATGAAATTTCACCTTAAAAATTTCATTTTATATTCTAAGTTAAGAACATACAAGGACTTGAATACATATCTAGTAAGAATAAAGTCTCTCGCATGCAAATGAGAGCGATATTCCTAGGGTTTCTTAGGTTCAGGTGAGCTACGATGATGTCTTCATCCAAGAGACAATCGGGGCCCATTTCCCTATGGGGGTCTTTGCTTGGATCTATGATAGAGAGAATCGGTTCAGTGTGACTATGTCCTTCGGGATATCCCACATTCTTCAGGGACTAGTGTTCTTCTAGTTGCTCTGGAGATTTTTGAGTTCCCTATTTTTGGCTGTTTTTCGATGAAATTTAAATATTTGTTTAAATATGCAGGGGTCTATGATGGACCAGAGATGATATGATTGGAGAACTATGTGCTTGAAAAGCCTCTTTCATGAGTGCTAGTCAAGAATGCCTCAGATCCTCAACTATTGATGGCTTGGGTGATCTTTAGCTTCATATCTACATCCTGAGACTGACGATGGTGTTGTTTGTGAAGGTAGTTTTGATTGGTGACTAGAGGTATTGTTTCTTTTCACAATTAGAACAGATCTTGCATACCATATGGTTTTTGTTCTTATTTTGCGGTGTGATTTCTCAGGTGGTTCGCGACCCTTCTAAGAAGGGTTTGTATCCAAATGTGGTTCGCGAAGGGGAGGAAATGAACTAAACACATCGAGTGTAGTGTGTCTTCTAAGTAAGGGTTCGCAAATGAGGGGGAATATGAAGGAAGGGTGTACGTAAAGGATGGTTTCATGAAGGAAGATCTCGTGAAGGCTGGGTTTTCAAAGGAAGGGTTGGCAGAGGAAGGGTTTACGAAGGAGGGTGTGTGAAGTACAACACGGGTTTGGTGCACAATGGAGGGGAGGGGAGGCCTTACAGTGGAGGGGAGGACTCATGCAAGGTGTCTGCAGAGAAAGGGGTGTTAGGGAGGGTGCATAAAGAGACTTTCAGGTGAAGTGCACCACGTACATAGTGATTGGCCTACGTGGGGGTGCATTCGTGCTGCGTACGATTTGTGCAAGGGTGGGTTGTGAAAGGGTGAAAATTGGGGGTGGTTTTTTTGCATAGGTTTCAACTAGAATTGGAGTTGAATTTTGATAGGACATAAATGGGGTTCGTAGTAATGGAATTAGTCCTGATGGATAGATGGAATAAACATTCTCTGAAAAATAAGGAGAAATGGATAATTTCCACACAAAATAATGAAGATTCATTTATTTCACGTTGTATGGGTCTGTTGATTGTTGGGAAATGCTTGGAAAAATGAACATTCAACCATAAGGCCCTTAAAAATACCCTACGAAACATCTGAAAATTGGAGGATGGGGTCTCTATAAGAGAAGTGGGGGAGGGCCACCTTGACATTGAATTTTTTAATAAGAGAGACAAATAAAAGGTCCTCAATGGGAGACCATGGTCCTTCGATAACCAGATCATTATCATGGAGGATTGAAAAGGCAAGGAAGATATCCAAAATATCCCACTGAGCCACTCACCATTCTAGATATGAATTAAAGGTATATTATTTCATTGTAGAATTGAATGAGTTATGTGAAAAATTGGAGAACATATTGATACATTTCTGGAATAGGATCAATCCGATCAAATTCACTAGGGACCCACGGTTCGGATCAGAGCACTTTTAGATGTGGCACAACCACTTATGAGGGAACTCTTCTTGTCATAGGATGAGTCTAGTGCCTGGATATCCTTTAAATTTGAAAAGATCCTAATTTTTTCTTCTTTTGTGGGTGTCTCAGACATTTAGATAAGTACTTTGGATCTAAGGAGGATGATAATGGTAATGTCATTCTGCAATATGGAACTTTTCTTTGTGCAAGAAATAATGGAGAAAATTTAATTCCTAAGATGAAAAAACAAAAGGATCGATATAGTCTAGAGAAGGAACTCATGAAGCAGTCGAAAATAGTTCACAATAACATCATAATGCTTGGGCCACCAGAGTTTCATCCTAGAAACCCAGTGGATTAGTGGGAAAAAGAAGTAATATGAGGAAGCATTTTGGCTATGACCAACTCAGGGGAAATGACTATAGGTAAGGCGAAGGACCCAACTCTTTACTCAAAATGGGCCCCTACTTATGCGAAGGAGTCCTCTCCCCCACATCTTGGGTCATCTACAAAATTCAAAGAACCTCCAGACCTAGGTTTTGGCTGGGAGGACTTTGGACAGAAACCCATTGATGCAATTCATTGGACAGAGGGTGAAGCACCAAGGTTCACTGCCTATGATGTAGAAGACATGGTTGGATTAATGACGTCAGGTATCCAAAAACATCGGATGTTGAAAAGGGGACTAGAAGTGATTGAGATGGCGTACCAAGTAGTAAAAAACTAGGTGACCACAAACGAATTTGGGAGCCAGGGACAATGCATGAGAGCATCCCAAAGAGGTGGAAAGTGGCAGGTGATGGACAATGTCTCAACGTTATGGAGGTGAAGGTAGGTGTGGCCTAGTCCTGCCCGGAGCAATGAAAATATTATGTTGGAACTGTCAGGGACTTGGAAACCCTTGAATGGTTTGGTCGCTCCATCACTGGTGTCCAAAATACCACCATGACATAGTTTTTTTATCCAAAACTATGTTGGATTGTAAGTATAATGGTATTCTAGGTTATAATATTGGTTTCAAGAATGTCTTCCCTACTGGAAGACATGGAAACTCTGGTGGTCTGTTCCTTTTAAGGAGAGAGGAAATTGGTGTTCAGGTGACTAATTTATTAGATAATCACATTGTTGTGACTGTTTCAGCCTCAGGATATCTATCATGGTCTTTTTTGGGATTATATGGGTGGCCTGTGCACCAAGATAAACCCAAATCTTGGGAAATTTTTAACCTAGTGAGATTCTCTCTTTCGGGCACACTTCTAGTTGGGGGAGACTTTAATGTGATCCTTCTTCATCATAGAATAGAGGGGGGTGGGGGGGGGGGGGAGTTGGCGGAGTGGTGCTGCTATAGAAGAGTTTAGGAATTCTATTGTGCTGAATTCCCTTCATGACCTTGGGTTCTCAGGTGATCTGTTAAATTGGTATAGAGGGAGATCAATGAAGAATCATATTGCTCAAAGGCTGGATAGATTTCTGGGAACTGATGAGTGTAAATCCCTCTTCCACGATTTCTCAATGGTTTACCTTCCTCTAGTATCTTCTGACCACTGTCCAATCATTTTCTCAATGACCTCTCATAGAGAAGTTATAAGACCTTTGTGGACTTTTCAATTTGAAAGTATGTGGATCCAAGATAGTAATTGTGAGAAGGTGGTTCAATCAGCTTGACAAAGACTGAACCATCCCATTATATCAAATATCTGGAGGACTGCCTCTCGTTTACAAGAATGGAACTTAGTTAGATTTGGGGATTTTGAAATATGTATTAATGTGGTAGAGAATCACTTGAAGAAGCTACACTCTTTTCTTTATTGTAACTCTATGATCAAGGATATATCATTTACTAAAAATAACCTTAATTAAACAATGAGGGAGAATGAGAGATTTTGGTTTTTGCAGGAAATAGAATCCCATTTGAAAGAGGGTGAACAGAACACCCACTTTTTTCACCAAAGATCCTCAGCTAGGAAAAGTAAAAACCATACCTGTCAACTTGAATATCACTCTGGCAGGGTTACTTTTGACATTAATAATATCAAAACCATTATCCTGGACTTTTTCAGAAACCTCTATAAAGATGAAATTATTAACACTCCTTCGAGCCTAACTAGCTGTATCCCACAAATTGTCATGAAGGACATGAACTGTAATTTGGAGAGAGATACATTTGAGAATGAACTTCTAGAGTCTCTTCATCTTATTCACTCCACTAAGGTCTCAGGGCCTAATGGATTTCATGCACTATTTTTTAAATGTTTTTGGCATATCGTTGGACCAGATGTGGTTTCCCTGATGAAGGATTTGTGGTATGGAAGTGCCTCTCTTGATCCCCTAAATGAAACTCTTACTAACTTCATCCTTAAAACCCATTTCCCTCATAAAAGCATGGAATTATGACCTATTTGATTATGAAATGTGGTTTAAAAAATCTTTTCCAAGATCTTTGCGGTGAGGCTCTAGGATTGTCTCCTGTGGCTTATCACTGAAAACCAGAGTGATTTCATTCCAAAGAGATCCATTACTGATAATGAGGCTATTTATTTCGAGTTTTTTCACTCCATGAAAACTCAGTCATCATTCAAAAGAGGTTTCATGGAAATGAAATTAGATATGATGAAATATTACGAAAGAATTGAATGGCTGTTTCTTGAACTTGTTCTCTCCAAATTGGGATTTATAATGAAATGGATCTCTAATATCATGAAATATTTTATGAATATCACCTTCAGAATTAATATTAATAGATCCCACTAAGAAATATTTAAACCCTAAAGAGGTCTGCGGCAAGGGGACCCTCTCTCGCCTTATCTCTTCATTTTGGTGGCTGATGCTTTTTCTCATATTCTCTTTAAAGCAAAGGGGAAAGTGATGATGCATAGTGCAAAGTTATGTAGAAATTACCTCATATAAATCACCTTTTCTTTGCAGATGATAGTCACCTCTTTTCTTGTGCTACCCCGCAAGAATGTGTTCAAGTGATGAAAATATTTAATATGTATGAAAGGGTTTATGGACAACATATTAATCCTTCAAAATCAGAATTATCCTTCACTAAAGTTATTTTATAGGAAAAAATGGATGAACTACAATAGGTGTGTGGATTTCCGCTGGGGAAAAAACAGCCTAAATATTTTGGACTCCCGACCCTTTTCAGAAGATCGATGAACCATGTTTTGATGTCAATTATAGAGAGAGTGGAAAATTTGATTTTCTTATGGTCCAGTAGGAAGATATAAAAGGAAGTGAAGGAAGTTCTCATTAAATATGTGGCCCAAGAAATCTCCTCTTAGGTTATGTCTATTTTCAAGTTTCTGAAAACTCTTATCGATCAGATCCATTCTCGGGTGGCCATCTTCTGGTGGGGATCACATTAGGGTAAAAATAACACCTATTGGATGTTTTGGGGAAAAATTTGTGTTTCAAAATTTTGTGGAGGTCTTGGGTTTAGGAATCTCAAATGGTTTAATGAGGTGCTTTTGAAAAAACAAGTTTGGTTCCTTCTCACAAACCCAAAAACCCTATTCTCAAAAGTGTTGCATGCTAAATATTTTTCCTGCTCTGATTTTTTTGCATGCCTAGCTAGGTCCGAGGTCGAGTTTTGCATGGAGAATCATTTGGGGTGAAAAATATCTGCTTGATTTAGGCTATGTGTAGAGAATTGCTGATGTTAATGATGTGAGTGTTTGGAATGATCCATGGCTGAAAAATGGAATCAACCTTAAAGTGTCCTCGATTGCTGCCCCAAGTTTTAAAAATGACAGGGTGCAAGACCTGATCAATGAATCAGTTGATGACTGAGATAGAGGTAAAATTTATAACTAGTTTAATGATGTTGATCATACTCTTATTCTGAGCATTCCTCTCACACCAGGTATGGGGAAAGATCAAATTCGATGGACTAGGGAAGTATCTGGGAAGTTCTCAGTCCGATCAGGCTACAAAATGAGGGTTCATGACTTGGACCAGGTCACCCCTAAAAATCATAGGAAGAGTCTCTGATCAATATCCTCTCTTCCCAAGGTGAAATTATTTTGGAGGAAAGTATGTTCTGGTGTTCTGCATACCTGTGACCTTTTTGTGAGACATCATCTGGTAGATGATGATAGTTTTCCTCTATGTCTCCAAGAGGTAGAATCTCCTTTTCATGCGCTTATTATCTATAATGGGGTGGAAGGGGTGTGGAAGGAATGGGAGAAAGATTTTAAAAAGATCTTTAATCCATATATTGGGTTGATTCAAAACTTCATTAAATGTGTGTATTCGTTGGATCCAAGGGTGATGGGGGTGATTTGCACAATTTATTGGCCGGTGTGGACTCGAAGAAATGAAATTATTTTTCACAATAATATGACCTAAGATCATATTTGGATTTAAAGGGATTTGTATTGGATGAATTGTTTTACTGTGAATGATGTTGTGCCCTCTATGGGTAGTAATCAGCAGAAACCTCCCTGTTGGTTCCCCCATCTAGAGGGGTTTTTCAAAATTAATACGGATACAACAATCTATACTCTCCCTAGGGATGGCATTGGATTTATAGCCCATGAAAGTGATGTTCAGGTCATGGAAGCTCATTGAAGGGTTGTTGATGCCTCCTGGATCCCTATTGTAGCGGAGGCATATGCAATTCTCTATGGGATTCTTCTTGCTTGCTAAAAAGTTTGGATCAATGTGGTGGTGGAATCTAACTGCATTGGAGTGATTAACTCTTTATCAAAGAAATATGAGGAATCCTATAAATTTGGCCTCATTTTGAGAAAGATATAGTCCCTGAACAAATTATTCATTGAATGCAAATTTTATTTCATAAAGAGAGGGGGAAATTGGGAGGCTCATCGTTAAGATTGTTTTTGGAAATCTTGGGGTAACCATTATTGGGTAGACTCTTTCCCTGGGTGGATCTGTAGATCTCGTGTGACTGATCAGTAATTTATTTGTTTTGATTAAAAAAATATAATAAGAATATATAAAAAAACATTAAATATAGAAGGATAAACTTTTACATGAAAATTATATCCTTACTTTTCTTTCCCTAGGTTTTAATCTAGGTTATCCATGATCTATTTCCTAACATATATTCTTATAGATTTTTTGTTACCTTAATAATGGTTCATAATGAACTTATGAATTTTCCAAAGAATATCCATCAAGATTATCAAACCAGGTGCATAGTAAGGCCCATTATCATGTACCAAGTTACCCTGAGTCAGGCTCGAAACATGTTTTTAAAGTTATTACTCTTAGTTACATTTATGCAAGAACCACATCCACTTGTTGTATCCATACATGGATGCATTTTCTTGATAAAAAACTTACTCTATACTAACCAATATTTAGATATTTTTTCTCATAATTAGCCTTATCCCTAGGGTTCTTAATAAATTTATTTATTCATAATCTTTAAAAATAACTAAACCTTCCTCTGATACCAACTATAGTGACCCTAACCATTTTCACATATTATTACATGATTTAAAGTATATTTATCCATCAAATACAATCATGGATCATTAAAAAATTATTTATTTATCCTCCATTGTGAGCTCCTAACTGACTTTGAGCCCTTATATCTGCATAGGATAACCTAGGAATAACATGAACAAAGGGATGAGCTAAATACCTTGTAAGGGGATAAATATAAGAATAAAACATAGCATATGGGTTATAAATAATAACATGATGACATTAAAGGAATGGAAAATGAATAAACAGAAGGATAAATAACATGTATAAAATGGGATCATATAATCATGGAATCATGGTAATGGGGTAGCAACATAAAACATGACTTTAGCATGAGTCAAGGCTCATTTCATATGGAGGATCACAAGTTAAGGATAACCACCAAGACTATTGAACATGATATCTCATCATAATAAACATTACCTAATGAATTTGAGTGCTAATGGGAACACCCATCATAACTTGTTCATGAATGTGTGCGACACATGAAGAATCATACCCAAAGAATCAAACATAACATAAGGGTTAACCATGGAAATGAATGAGTATCACAATCACGTCACAAGGCATAAAAAATGAGCATATTATAAATATGTCCATGAAATAATGGATTCAAAACATACATTAAAATTAATAAGGTAAAATAGTTATATATCACGATAAATGATGTCAAAATTAAGTGAAAACATATACAATGGTTATTTAAGAAACTTTAGAACAAAAACAATTTTAGTGTAGTTTAAGGAAAATATTAAAGGGAATTTAAAAAAAAAATTAGAATAAAGCCTGTTTCCTTGATTTCAGAGGTTCTTGGGAGAAACATATACCTCTTTTCGTGTTTTCCTATAATAAAAACTATCATAAGACCATATAGATGGCTCCTTATGAGGCCTTATATGGTAGGATAGGATGATAAACTATATTCTGGATAGAGGTATGAGAGGTGGTGATACTTGGAACTTGTATTGTCTAGGATACCTCAGAGAAGGTACAAATTATTAGGAAGTGTATGGTTACTACTATGTCTAGAAAAAAATCTTATGTGAATCGACTTTGACGACCTATAAAGTTCAAGGTTAGGGAAAATTTTTTCTTGCGTGCTTCAACTTATATGAGGCATAGACAAATAAAAAGTAAAGGGATGATAACTCCCAGTTTTGTTGTACCTTCTGAAATATTTGAGACAGTTACGTTGGTAGCCAATTAGATAACTATTCTTTAGAGGCACTAATCCATGCACAATATCTTCTGTATATCCCACATTCACTAATATCATGTTGAATCATCTCATAATTTTTATCCCAATGATGTTGATTTAAAGGCCGATGCTTATTTTGAGGATTTTTCTATTCATATCATTGATTAGATCACAAAGGATCTATGAGTCTAGTATCTTTAGCATGAGTGTAATGTAAGCATGACCATGTACAAGAAAAGACTTGGGAGAAAGAGGACAATGTGTGCGCTCAATAGATGGAGTTATTCTTATATGATATTTTACTACCCTCAGAAGGAACACTTAGGGATTAGTTTATTTAAATAAGAATATTGTAAGAAATATGTTTTTCTTTGAGGAATGGAAACTATATTTTTCTATTTAATTCCTTATTATTTATCTTAATGGTAATTCCTAATGAAATTATGATGGAAATGAGAGTATCTGAGGCTTGCTTCCATCCCAAAAACCCAACTATTTGAAGAAACAATTGGGTTTCATGGTTATTATAAACCATGAATCATAGGATTAATGGTTTTCTTAAATTTCACTGGGTGCTCCCATGCATAGAAGGGGCCCACACAGTTTATCCTAACCATACAGTCCAGTATTCACAACAATAATTTTTTTTAAATTCCTATTGTAGAGGATTATTTTATGTTATGTGCATGGTTATTGAAACCATACGCATAGCCCATGAAAATGGTATCTTTGGGTAGTACAAGGTGCATCATTGGAACATGGTTTTGAAAACTGTGAAGCCAAACCATATTCCCTTTAAAAAGTTGAAAAAACCATTTTCCCTTTAAAGACATTATATTTTTCTCAACTTTTTACACTATCATTTTCAATGTGCGGTGACTCCTTCTCCTTAAGATATCCATAGATTTCCTAACCTAGGTTCTGAAGGATCTTTTCTATTAGATGTATGATCAATCTAGTATTCATCTCATTGGATCTATCTAGGTAAGATATTAAATCTTCTTCCTTTATTATCTCATTTATCTCTCCCTCTCTATCATTATTTAGGTAAAATATGATATTCCCTACTTTCATAATAGCTTTGTAGAAGATTAATGGGCTAGTTCTTGGTATGATTGGATAGTTTTTGTACTTTTTTACTATTTTGTATCTTCCTGATGTTATATATGTTTGATATTCTGTAGATACATGACATCATTATTGCATATGGAACTTTTTCAACTTTTGAGTTGATTATTTATGACTCAAATGGTTATTATTATACCTAAATATTTTCCATTATCATTGATTTTTTGGTTATTTAAATATTTTTTACTACAATGTTACACTTTTATTATGAGGGTATAGTCTCTCCACCATACCACCTTAGATCCTTTTCCTACTCCTAAGCCAACTGAATACAGGGAGGCATGCTTGAGGCCATGTGGATAACTGGTATGACTACTATTACTGGGTGAGTTGGGTGGGGACATCACACCTGTAGTGTAATCTAAAATTAGTATTGCATGTAATGAAAATTAAACTCAATGTTTCATGTAATGAAAAATATAAAAAAGACTAAATTTATTTTAAAAAAATATTTTAAAAAATCTTGGGGTGTTACAATAAATAAGGATAGTGGTTATGTTATAACCAATTACCAGTGGTTTCATTATAAACTGTGATAGGTGTGACCTATATCTTCCTCCAACGCATTGAGTAAATATTGATATCTCATGAGATAAGTAGGATTATAATGGGGAGTGAACCCAATATAGTAAGGGACCTTTTACACAATGATATTATTGGCGGTAAACCTTGAAAACTATAATAGTTTGGGGAGTAAACTATTTCCACTATGATAGTCTTGGAGATGATCCTTGACTACTAGGGAAATGATTTTTTATGCTTATGTGTATTCCACAATTCCATGTTCTATTCCAATGTTATGATATCATGGATCATGTTCTCCGATTCCATTATTATTCATGTCTTATAAAATACCAATATTTATGCCATGTAACATAATTATGATCATTGATATACAGGGTATGGTTTTAAAATGTTAATATCATGTTCTTGTACCCTTATGATCATGTTATGATTATAAGATCATTGATATATACATTGTTTACCAATACCAATAATATAAGACCACCCTTTCTTATGTTTCCTTACCTCAGGTTATAAAGAAAGGTATTATTTTTGATATGCCTAATAAGGGTGATAGTTATGAAGAATGTAAAGGGAGATGATACAGTTCACTTATATACTAGTTGATTATGTATCCATGTTTAAAAATACACTAAATGTTTATGCTTCATGAGCGTGTTTATGTAAAATGAAATTAATATTCATATATTAAGATTTACTATCTATATATGAAAATCCTAGGTGATTACAGAGTACACACCTAGGACCCCAAGTGGATAGACATGCCTTGTTCCCATAGGGACACACCATGTGAAACTATCCAACTAGCCGATACATGTTTAGGGAAGGACACACCTATAAACTCGGGTTTTCCCACACAATATATAACTCCCAGAACATGTTATATACATAGGTTTTCACATGTCATGTAGAGAAGCCAGACACATCTTGGGATAGGCTTGGGAAAACATGTCGTGTACCCCTGATGAACACATCATGTTAATTTATCATTGTTTTCTACCTCCCATATTTTCGTATTTAGGACTCATATTTTGGTCCACGTCTAGTCCATTATGAGTATGATTATAAATTGGTAGTGATGGTAGACTTTATTTTGACATCAAATATATGTTGTGAGGTGATGTGAGTAGGATGCTTCTTTTGATGATGTTGGATGATGATATGGTTTATGCATGATTGTCAAAGTTGATACTAGGATTAGTGATCCCATAATAAAGGGAATTTATCTTAAGGTGTGGGTGTATCATATGATATTTATAGGTATGAATGGTACACCTCATACATATCTGGGTGTGGTTTCTTCATCTATGGATTCAATACTCTACCATAATCAAGCTTTTTTGGGGAGTAGGTATTCCCCAAGAGTCAGTACTCCCTTGGCAGATGAATCTTCTAGTGAATTGTGAGTCCTACATTATACTTTGGTGAGGTAATATTGGGTTACTAATATTAGGAAAAAAATCCTATCTTGTTTCTATAAATAGTCCCATCTTTCTCAGTGGGTTGTGAAGATCAAGATTTCTCTATCTTCAACTCAGATTTCAGTATGAGCATATTTGTGTTGGGTTTATTTTACCTCTTTTCTTATGGGTCTATTTGACTATATTATTATTATTATTATTTATACCCTGATATTTTTCAAGGAATCCTATTAGGTATGCATATACACACCTATTCATGGATTGTTCCTACATGTGTCGTGTCTTATGAAAAGGACAAGAATCTTGGTAGAGATTTTAGTGGACTAGAGTAGGTGGAGTTTAGTTATACCAGGAGTCAGTGTCCGCATACAATGTTAAGTTTCCAAGATCATGAGAAAGTCTCTATCATTCATCCTAAATAGTTATTTTTTGGTTATAATACTTTCCATTTGTTGGGTGTGTGTTTTCTTTTTAATTGTACTTGGATTCTTTTGATATACTCTAATGTTTACCTAGAGGTTGTTTCATGCTTTTTATCACTTTCAAGAGGTTTCAAAATTTATTATTATCCTTTTTTTCTATGGAGATGTGTTTGTGTGTGTGTAAAAGTAATTTAGGATAAAGATTTCTATTTTTTGTGAGATATACCTACTTGTTCCTACTTTCCATCCCCTGGACTGTTGGAGGTGGTCTTAGGTTGTTATTCTCAATATAGCACTTGCTCAAGCAGGCCCCTGTTGGGTTGGGTCATGACAGAGTGCCATCAGGGTAGGTCTATCCTTGGGATGGTGTTTAGAGATATATGTTCTATGAGGATTGGTTTTGTAACCTTGGGAAATGGTCTTAACGTGACTTGAGTTTGGATCTCAGACTAGGGAACCCAACAATGGTGCAATGACTGATGTATCCATATACAAGAACTTTTAACACCAACATGTTAGACCAACATGATGGGGACCAGTTTCATGGAAACCAATAGTACATGAATAAAATTGGAATGAATATTTTAATATCATGTACTTATTAAGTCATATCATGAGATATTATTTTCTAACCATGGTATGTATTTTTAACTTTCATGTTTTCTTCATGATGATAGCCAACTAGTATATTGAGATAAGCTTGTGATAACGACTAGTTGAGTGATGAGACATCCATGTAGGGACTTATCCCTGAGGTGTTCCCCATAGAAAATCAGTTAATAGTGATCCCACATGGTGGGAAATGGGGGGACCCAACTCCATCATTTCGAGGATAATGTTCATATATATTTTGATTAGTTGATTATTCCAGTGATACAAGATGATGATAAGAAAATTCATAACACATTATATGAATTTTAGTGACAAATACTGCTTAGGTTTCATTGCGATCTATACCTTTAGGTAGAAGAGGATTTTCTTGAGTTCGTGGATTCATTTTTTTATCCTACACAAACTCTAAAATAAATATATTTGTTCTTGTGACTACTCTTCTTTATAGAGTGACATGACATTGTTGGAGTCTAGTCACCCTAACCGATAATGAGGTGACACTTTTATGATAGGAGTTTTTGTTCTTGTTCAATGACGAATACTACTATTAAAACCTATTCTATCTACATATTAAGTATATTTTTAGTTTCAGTAGGATGATATTACTGTTTCAGATTATGATACTATCTTGAAATGGTGTGAGTTGGATACCTATGGGTGAAGACCTCTGAGTAGGGACTCCTTAGGTACATTTGAGCTAGGTTAGAATCTCCATAAACTAACAATTATTTTGGGGTTCTAGATAAGGACTTAGTGATAAATATCATCTTGGAATATGATCATCGAGTAACCGGAGATAATAGTGTACATTATAGAGAATACTCATCTATTATTATTTGTAGATGGAAGACTTTAGGATCTCGATGTAGGAGTAAAACTCATTCCTGAACTTAGATGTGAGAATAGGAGAAACCAATATCTCATAAAGGATCCAGTAATCCTAGATATGGATGATTCTAAACATACAACAGATGGGGTCACATGGATCATGATTTCCCAACCTGATATGCTGCAGGTGGTGGCTAGACAGTAGATGGACCACCCCGATAGATACAACATCAAGATCTAGGATCTCATAAGGGTTCCTAGGGTGAAACCTAGGAAGGTAGTGTTGACCAAGGGGTAGGTGTATCCCTGGGAAAAGGATCTATATTTGGAGGATGATGTTATAACCTACTTCAACCACCCCCATGTGTTCCATATGTGGCCCAAAGAGATGGTTCCAAAGGGCCTATTCAGTTATAGGCTATATAGAGATATGATCGGTCTATGCATGAGATGATTCAATGTAAGATCTTTAACCTCTATAATTTAATTTTTGTACTTTAAGGAATAGTTTTAATCCATACTTCATTTTTTTATCCCTTGTGTGAGAGATGGAGATTCCTGTAGAGTCTTTAGACCATCAATTATGGATATAGGTTCCTAAAAGGAGTGGTTATTCTATTTTGAACATATTCTAATAGTTCAAGATGACATTCAATGAGGAGAGTTTCATGTGGGACCTCTTGGTTGTTTCAATGAAACTATATGATATCATTCTAGGTATGGATTGGATATCCATGGTATATATCCTAATATATGGTCAAATAAAGAGAGTTATATATTTATAGATATATTGGATGATATTTTAATTTAGTGGAGAGAAGGAAATATTGGAGGAATTAGTGGGGATTGAGAGTAGGAAGACACAACTTATCTTCTATAATCTATTGTGTCCATACCTTAGTGTAGTGATCTCACCATACGTCTGACTTCCAATAGTAGTGGATGAGTACATAGAAGTATTCCCTGATGATATTTTAAGACTACCTCTAGGTAGATAGATTAATTTCTATATTAAATTTCACCCCATTACTGGATCGATATATTTTGTGGCATATCATATGGGCCCTATTAATATCTGGGAGATTAGGGTGTAGTTGGAGGACCTTTATGAGTAAGGTTTTATCAGACCTAGTGTGTCCCCCTAGACAGATTTGGTGTTGTTTGTCAATAAGTAAAATGGGATATTGAGGCTATGTGTTTAATATCATTATCTAAACCAAATGATTATAAAAATAATTACCCATTTATAATGATTGATAACCTCTTTGAGTAATTAAAATTATCAAGATAGTTCTTGAATATTGATCTTAGGTATGGCTACCACCAGTTAGGGGTTCACAAGGATGACATTCTAATGTCTCTACGGGTACTATAAGTTCCCAGTAATGCCATTTGGTTTGAAGAATACCCCTACTGTTTTCATAGGTTTTACAAATAGTAAATATTATCCCATATTTAACTAGTTTATGGTTTCCTTTATCAATGGAATTATAATTTTCTTTACATCATAGGAGGATCAGGTAGAGCATTTGAGGATGGTCATGGACTTACTTTAGTAGCACTAGTTATACAATAAACAGTCAAAGTTCCAGTTCTAGATGAGTGTGGTTCACTTAATATGGTATTTCATCTCTTTACATGGTGTATTTATGGTTTATGTGAGGATAGAAGTAATTTTTGTAATAAACCAAAATTTTATAAATGAATACCCCTTTTTGAATAAATAAAATCCTTATCAAGTAATCTAGTTAGAGAAAACACATGAACTAATTTCTTTATTTTAGACAGCTGTAGTTTTTTGGATTTAAAATATAATTAGTAATGATACCTATTGATAGTATAGTCCTTGTACAATGACAATTAATTTTAGTATATTAAGTGTCATGATTAAGTTCAATTGACATGAATGGAAGAAGTGATGAACTCAACTAGAAGGATCATACTCTTTGAATCCCATTTATAGAAGATATAGAAAGAGATAAGATCCCTGTGATTTGATCTTGACTAATCCAAAGACAATATTCAACATCTAAATCACGAGTGAAACTGTTTATGGGAGAAGTTTAAGCTCACCTAGATCACGATCCAAACCATATTTTCTGAAGTACCCATTAAAATATCACCATCACACACCTTACACTCATAGAATTCACTAGTTTAATATGGGGTTTTGTATTTAGTCCCTAAAAGTATGATTTTTTATATTTTATTATTCTAAATAATTATTATATTCATCTTTTTTTAATATTACTTTTTAAATGATTAAATATTTTATGATAAAAATTAGATTTTGATATGATGAAAAAAATTTATTTTTTGAAAATATATAGTTTCAATCAAGACTTGTTTTTTGATGAATTTAATAATTTTTGAAATAAATTATATTCTAATAAAATAATATATATTAAATATAAATGATAATATAATTTTATGAAGTCAAATGTAATTTCTATAAGAGATAGTAAACTGTTATTGTAAAAAAACTAGTATTTTTAAATAAATAAGGATTTTTTATTTAAAAGTATAAATTCTCATATTTTTGAACCAATTTTATAAACTAAATATTATTTTTAAAATTACCACATTAAAAATTATCAAATGATGATTTTTCAATAATTTTATGAGTTAGTCATTTTTTGGGTAAAAGTTAACTACATTATAATTATATAGTTTGTATTATGACATCATAAATGCCCAAAAGTGATGTAATAAATATTATCCAGAGAATCCAAGACCAAAATTATGTTTTCAATTTAAAATAATGTGTTTCGATGTTATTTTACTGATTTTATAAACCCTTAATGAATCCTCCAAAACCTATATTATATTTTATGGTTTTAAAATAAATTATTTATAAACATTGCTCACTTATACATCACCAAGGGAATTATTTTAACGTGTTTGGTTCTTATCCTAATAGAATAATGAAAAATTATCCTCTCTTTAAAAAACCATGGGAAAAACCCCTAGTAATGTTTCTGGTTTTTATTACTTTATCATATAGAGTCCACAACCTAAGATTGGTAATTAATAAAGAATTATCCTCTATTTTACTATATAAACCCACCTGACATACCATTCCTCTTAAATAAAAACTATTATAGCTAATATTAATCTCTCTTTACCACTATATGTTCTTCACGAGGCTCCCCCAAGCTCCTAAGAAGATCTTACCAATATTTTAAAAGTGTCCTCTCAAGGTCAGGGATCCTCTCCTTATCCTCATATTCAAGCACCTTCTTCATTTCATGCCTTTTGATATCCAATTTTTCAAGTTGGTATATGTTTCTATATATTAATATTACTATACTTATGATTCCCAAGTAATTATAGACCCCTTTTTCTCTCATTCACTCCTTCTATAATTCTATATGTACACCCATTACGCTGGCTAAATTCTCTTGAGATTTTCCATGCCAATCATTTATGTAGTGAATAACCGTCTCCATTTCTACTCAATTATATTCACCTAGTTGTATTTATCCTTCATTTATTGGATATTTACATGTATATACCTATAAATCATTGAAAACGGGGATAAATATTTTGAAATAAATCCTTATGTTGTATGATCTGTGTGGTATACTTATATATATTCATGATATGAAAGTGACAGGTGGACCTGAAATTATATAGACCTCCAATGAATTGGGTAATGTTTTTATCTGATGTAATTATATATATAGTGCACAAGAAGTTATCCTAAGCACACTATATTATTTTTTCTTAGCAGTTAGACTTGTCTTATTTGTATGATATTTGGTTTTATGTTGTTTCCACGTTATTATGTTTCCTTTTTGTTATTATGTTATATCATGGATAATTGTTGAAGAGTATGATTATAACCCATCTTATATTAGATTTATATGCTTCATGGATCACATTTACTACTTTACCTCGTGATATTATTTTATTATTCCCTTATTGGGATTTATATCTCCCTCCTTTCTTATGTATGTTCCATGTTATCCTGTACATTTTTAAAAGAATAGTGAAATTTTAAGAGAATGTTAAGGAAGTTTTCAATAATGTCATTAATTTTTTTTGAAATCTGTTATTCTATATACCTAATTACCCAAAAACACTTGGCATAAAAATCTTCTATGGTTTTATTAAGTGTATATCTATATAATAATTCATGAAAAATTTGTATTAAAACATAGGATGTCATAGTTAGTATCAAAGGAAAGTCTAGTTATTTTCAGGGATTAGGATTAGAAAACTATATTGAAATACTTTAGTATGAGTATAAACATAGTAAAATATCCCTAAATTTTGTTAAAAGATATATTAAATAGTTTCCAAGAAAATGCATCTTTATTTGGATACTAAAAGTGTATACGGTCAAGCATAGAGGTACCTAGGGGTAATAACCCTGAAATGGTTCATTAAGATAGAACTGATAATCACATGGTGTACAACAATGGTCCTTTCCACACAACTATTTTGAAATTACTATGGGATATTATTTGATAAATTCTTATGATCATTAAGAACCATTATTATGGGAACAAAAAATTCCCATAATATTTTATGTTAGGAAATAGATAATGGATAACTTAGATTAAAACCTAGAAATTCATTGGTTAAAGGGTATATGTCATTTATGAGTAATCCCTTTAATGTTCATGATTTATTGTTTAATTTTTAATAGTTTTAAAATAATCATCCCTAATTTTTATATTTTTTTATTCAATAGATGTAAATTAGAAAAACCATGCCAACAACCAATGTGAGGGGCAAGGTGATGATGACCCAAATGAGATACCCAACCCAATGGGAGTAGGAAGTGAGAAATTTATGACAATAATTTCTTAGTTAACTCAAGTTTTAAATAGAAACATGAATCACGAGGAATACCCAATTCTCCCTAATAAAATTAAATTTTCAATTAAAACCATTATGAAGTAAAGGGATTTGACTTTCATTTTATCTCAAAATCCCTTTACTTTAAAGGAATAGATCAAGTCCACTAAAAAGATATTCTATATCCTTCAATTAATATCCCAAATAGGTTAAATACCTTGAGAGGGGGTGGGGGTAATCAGGGTATAACATATAAAAACAACTTTCCATTTAGATCTAGTTTCTTTGTTAAACAAAACACTCTTCTATCTTTTTCCCATAGAAAAGTTTGAGTATAAATTAAATCATGCACGATACATAGTGATTTTACTTGGTTAAACATAACTGGGAAACACACAGGGGACATACAATGGAAATGTGATAATGTACCAAATCCACTAAGGATCACTTCAAAATTACATGTTTTGTACTAGATCACTTATATGCCCAGGGTCACTGCCTTTACTATGTTTATGGTCGAATCATTGCTTTCCTAAGGGTTACTCCCTAACTCTATTTTGGTGTATCACTACTGATATAAAGGATCACATTCTTCCTCTTACTTTACTCATTGTTCTGTAAAGGACCCGCACACAGTTTATGGACATGTAAGTCCCTTCATTATCAATAATGAATGTATCCACAGTTATAGGTAGATGCTCTATTGAAGTCATGTTTTCACCCAGTATATGAAATCCACTTTTCCGTATACTATTAGTTTGAAAAAATTTACATCAAGAATTATTTTATTCCCTTTTCAAACTTCCTTACAATCACCATGAATTGACTTGCAACCTCTATGAGCTACCTTGCACTGCATGGCATAAGTGCTTCACGAAAAACCTTTTCTTCATAGAACTCCTATTCTTTGTGGACATATGATACCTCAAAAACCATTGATTCCTCATATAACACCTTGGATTCGTGTTCCTTTTTTTCCTTTTAGAGCTACCAATATCCACAAAACTGTTCTATGAACTATATTTTTAAACTATCACCTTCACAAAATTTCCTCATCACAAAACTTTTATCCTTCATGGAATTCTCCATCATGCACTAATCCAAAATTATCTGAATTATTATATTAGATATTATATTATCTAATTAGATTATATCTTCTTAATGATGTGATTAGGGTCTTTTATATATAAAAATAAATCCTTCAAAAACCATTAATCACAAATATCTAAAACTCTGATGTTGGATAGCCTTCATCAAGAACTACTATGCATTTTTCATAACACATTTAATTATTCTTGGCACCCCTAAATCACCACATTAATTAAAAAAATGAGCCTATTGTAGAAAACAAGCCTCCCATGAAATAATTTCACAACACAGTTAATGTATCACGCTTCGTGTTTTACATTCCTTCGTTGTGGTCTGCAATGAAAAGTTGCGCTACTATGTGGTACATGAAGTCCGTGTTTTGTGGTATGAAAAATTTGTGATTAATAGTTTGAAAATGTGGTCCATGAACTTCTTTGAAGAAAACATTCATTTTACAGAAAACAAACTCCTTTTTTTGAGGTCAAAAAATTTGGTAGATATTGGGAAACATTTCCACCTTAAATGCATCGTATTCAGCAACACTAGCCATACTGATTTACAGTCATCTGGCTTTGTCAAAAAAAAATCACACCAAAAACACCAAGATAGAAACATGAGGGATTGTTTCCCAAAAATCCCCCCCTTTGGGTTTGTTGAAAAATCTTCAAATTTGGATACCACATTAATTCTTTTTTCCTTCTTCTACAAAAACTCACTTCTTGCAATTCTGATAACAATCAAGGATTTACTCAAGACATACTCTAGGGACACATGATCCATTCTCAATGTGTGAAGTAAGAGTACCATGAAAAGTTCATCAATTAATCACTTTATTGAAAAGCCTCTCATCTTATTTCATTAGGAACCTAATCTATCATGATATATACCCTTTGATTGATCACCATTAGAATCATCATATTTAAAACTCCCCTAACTTAAATTCTTCCCATATCAGCTTCTACCCTATCTTGATTAAGATATTTTATACCATTTTATAGCCATAATTTATTCCCCTTTTTCAATGACTCCAAGGTCACTTCGTTGTGGTCTATAATAGGGGAAAATACACAGATCAACATATTAGGAAAAACACATCATACCTTGGGGAGAGGGGTTTCCATATCCACACTTTTTCATGTGCGGGAAGTTGACTGAACAATAAGTTTCAGTCGATGCCATTAAAACTCTACATTGGGTAAAGCCTTTATCAAAATGTATGCAACCTGTAGTTCTGTAGGCTCATAATCCAACTTCACTAGACCTTGTTTCATATTCTCCTTGATAAAATAATACTTGATTTAAATGTTATTTTTCTTTGAGTGATTGGTTGATTTTTTCTAATATTTATAGAACATGAATTGTTGTAATGGAATCTGATTGAAGACTTCACTTAAACTCCAATATCATCAATATGATTCTTAATCCACAGTAACTATAGGCATGCTTGAGTATCCATAATATATTAAGCTTCTTCAGTGATCAATGAAATGAAATCCCATTTCTATATTATCTAAGAAATAAAAAATCTTCTAATATTGAATTCACCACCTGATGTCTATTTTATATCATCTATTGAACCGAACCAATCCACATTTTTATAGCCCAATAACTCTTACTGATATTTTTAATTATACTCTAAACTGTAATATACCATTCCATTGATATATTGAAGTATTATTTTCACTACAAGAATATGGATTTCCTTGGGAATTATTTTATATCTTGCTTATTGGCATGTGAAAAAAACAATATTAGGTATTTTCACTATCAAGTACAATAGATTGCCTATGATTTGACTATATTCTATGACATTAACTACATTTTATTCACTATATCATGATATTTTCATCCAGGTTGCTACCTGAGTCTCCATCTCCTTGGAATTATCCATTCCAAATCTTCTCAAAACGTCATTGGCATATTTTTTCTGAGAAATGAGTGTGAAATTCTTTCCTTGTGTCACTTATAAACCAAGGAAAAATGTTAATTTTCCAATCATTTACATTTTGAATTAATAATTCATGAATTCTATGAATTTATTTCACTAATATTCATATGATCCACAAAATATAATGTCATCTATATACACCAGAACCATAATCCTTTGATTACTATCATTATTTACATATTTATTGTAATCAACTCCACCACAATGAAAACCATGTTTCTTCAAAAACTGATCGAGCCTTGAATACCATGTTATCAGTGCTTGTTTCGTCTGATATAGTTCATACCTCAGTCAATCTCATCTTTATGAATAAGAAAATCATCTAGATGCTCAATATAAACCTCTTCTTATAAAACCTCATTCAGAAATGTAAACTTGACATCAATCTGGAAAACTTTGAACTTTCTTTTCACTTATATGGCGATGAATAATCTTATTATCTGTAGCCTTGAAAAAGTTGAAAATGTTTCATCAGTATTGATACCCTCTATATGGGAGTAACCTTTACATACTAGTCATGATCTATTTTGAATCATTGCACTATATTTATTCATCTTGTTTTGAAATACCCATTTAGTCTTGATGACATTTTTATCTATTAACCTCAAAACAGTATCCCATGTTTGATTATTCTCAATTTGTTCAAGCTCTTCACTCATAGCCTAGATCCAGTTTTCTTCTCCATCTAATTCCTCAAAACATTTAGGCTCTACCCCTGATAAGAACAATTCTTGTTGTATAATTTTTATCCTTTATGTCTGTACTAAAGCTGTCTGATCACCAATTTTGACATGTCTATCATTTTTGACTATTCTCTTTGGTATTTGTAAAGATTATAGTTTATGATCATTCTTTTCATCATTTTAATCTTCTTCTAAATCATCCTCTAGAACTATAACATCCCTTGAGCTACTTATCTCTCCATTTCTAACCTCTTGAGACTGGTCATGTATTCATTAAATATTCTACTCATTCTATACTATAGTTACATCATTTCTTTAAACTACCTTTCCCATCCACTTATTAAAACATTTATATGTTTTTATTTTTCTTTAGTATTCAAGAAATGTCCCTTCATCTACACGATATTCAAACAACATGTTTTTATCCTTATTAATAATGAAACACTTAATTCTGTACACTAAAAAAAATTCAATGTTTTCCAATTTCAATACCATAGTTCATATGTATTTTTCTATTCTCTCAGACATAATAATGATCTATTTTATATGTATATTTATTTCATCACTACTTCTTTCCAAATATTATCTGGAAGGTCTTTCTGATTGAGAATCATTCTATCCATGTTGTGGATAATTTGATTTCTTCTCATAAATACTCCATTTTTCTATGGAGTTTTTACTGTTGAAACGTGGTTCTTTATCCCATATTTCTCAAGATAATACTATACTTGGATATTTTTGAACTCTACTCCATTATCTATTCATATCTTCCGGATTTTTTGACCTAACGTACTTTTAAATTGACTTCAATAATTTTTTATGAAACTTAAAAAATCAAAATTTTTGAGCGATGACTAAAACCCATGCCATTCTTCTAAAATAATCAATGAATAGTACATAATATTTCCTTCCATAAATATCTCTTGGTGAAATAGGTTCAAACACATCAATATACACCAAATCAAGTATTTTTTTGGACCATTTCTCTTTTTCCTTATATGTTCTTTCGAATGATACTCTCTTGTTGAAAATCGTCACATGTATGAGTACAATCACATGATAACCTTAAGAGGTCTCAAGAATCATCACATTTCACCATATCTTCCAAGGCTGTTTGGTTCAAGTGAACAAGGCATTTATGATATAACTTGTTTTCTTCTTCCTTGGACAGAAATCACATATCTTCTACTCCACTCACAAGGTATAGATTCCCTTTCACACAATTTCCCTAAAAAATAATCACATTTTTACATGATGACATATAATTTATTAGAATATCATGTGGAATGTCATGAATCACATAACTCATTAACACATAGTAAGTTGTGACTGATACCTTAAACAACAAAGAAATCTATATGTCTCATGTATTTTCCAATAAACATTTCATTTCCCGAGCCATTATTTTCAATCATTCATCATTACCAAACCTCATAATACCTTACTTGTCATATCTAATTCCTATCACTAGTTTATTATTTTTTATCATATGCTAGGTGCATCCACTATCAATGATCAATATTCCAGTGTGATATGAAGCTTTGAAAGAAATCTCTTCAACCACATCCTACTCATATATTTTCTTTATGATCTATGCCTTTTAATGGTATTTTTGATGATACTCAAATCATGATGGACTAATTTAATTTTATAATAATGAAAATTTATTTTTTTCAGATCATTTGATGATAAATTGAGTTGCTACTCATGACCACATTCAGTCTTCTTCATCACATTTTTCTACATTGATAATGAGTAATATCTTTTCATGTGTCTAAATTCTCCAGTCTTAAAATAGTGACCATAGAATGATGTACTAGATAATGGAGCTCTATATGGTTTCATCTATTGGTATTATTCCCTTCAGTACCTATTGGATATAGAAACTAAATTTTGTGAGTGTCCAATATTTCCATAATTGTATAATCTAATGCAGGGTTCATTCCTATATGTCATTACAACATGACTAGTTTTACTTTGGGTTCTATGAATATTCTGGTTCAGATTCATACTGAGTTCAATCTTCAATCTATGAGTGGGATCTTATGGTCTAAATTTGACCATTACTACTTTTTTATTGTGATCAATATCCCTACCAGTTTTATTATTATAATTAATTGTTATCCTTTCCTAACATTCATTTTTCTGTTTTACTAGAACTCTGAATTCTAATTTTACATTTTATGTTGTCTTCATATATTGATTTTCTATAATCAAGAGTTTCTCCTAACATTTCACTTTCCTTCACATAATGAAAAATTCCCCTTCAATTTCTTTGATATGTTTTATTAGATCTATTCTAGTATTATTCAAAATATAAATCTCCCTTTTATTTTCTTCAATTTTGAGTTTTTAATCAACTGTATTTTCTAAGTTATTAAGAATTAAAGATTTAATCCTTTCAATTTTAGGTTCTAGTTTAGACATTTTTTCTTCCTTCTATTTCATATATATTTTTTCATCATTAACCCCCATGTTGGATTTGTTTTTTTTCTTTCCAAATTTCCATCTCTTCAAGTGAAACATATAATTCAACATGAAGTTCAACTCTTCCTTCTAATTATCCTTCATCATTGTCTTTATGTTCCATTTTTTGGGAATTTTTGACAATTTTCACCATAACATCTACTTCATGATCCTTTTAGTACTCTAATTATTTTGCATCATATTCTTATGAACTGTTATCTTATTTTGAAGGAATATTATTTTTTGAATAAATTTTTATTGGTAATCCTCATACTGTTAACATTTACTAAACACTTATTCCTGGGAATTTCCCCATTTTCTTCATCGTTATCTTTAAACTTCTTAGGAAACTTTTCTACAAGTTGTCCAATATTTCTACATCGGAAGAATGTAAGTAGAAGTTTACCTTTAAAATTTACTCTTCCTATTTTCATATTTGAGGGGACAAATGGAATGAAATAACCCAAATTATCTTTCTCCCGACTATCTTCACTAGTGAGCTTATTCATGGCCTTGAATTCAACTTCTTTGGACTTTCCCTTTTCCAAAACATCGTTATCATAATTTATCATCTCTTATGCAATAAGATTATTGTGAAAGATATCCAACATCAACTCTCTATGATATTTATCTTCCAATACATAAACATTTAAATTAAACTAAGGTGATAGTTTTCTAAATATGTGATTAAAAATCATTATATCTTAACTAATTTATCTTAGACCATGCATGTATTCAACAACAATATTCCCCCAGTTAAATAATTCATCCCCAAATTCATTAGGGTTCATTATAATATACTCATAATTATTCCATATAACCTAATGTTTTTCTTCTATTAATTTTTGGTCACCCTAATAAATATTTAGTAACTTTTCCCACATAGCATGTGATGACTTACAAGAAATAATGTTTGTATAGATTTCATTGTATAGGTCTCCCCCCAAAAGGACTGATTCCTTATCATCAACATCGAATTATTTAAGTTCTATTTCTAATAAAAAAATTAATCTCAATAGTAATAGAAATAAAATGAATTATAGTTGTAAATACATCCATACCAATGATTTAATGATGTTTTTTCATTCGATTATTCCATAGATGAATATTGTTTCAATCAAAGATAAAAATCCCTTTATGATTAACATCTTCCATTTATTCAATTGAGATAGGACTACTGACTTCTAAAAATTTTCTATGATACCAATTATTTTCCCAACTAGGTTAAATATCCCATGGGGGGGGGGGTGAATCAGGGTATGAAATATTGAAACAAATTCCCCATCAAATTTTGTTTTTTAATGAAACACTTTCCCCTCTCTTTCTAATAGAAATGTATGATCAAAAAAGAAATCATGCACAAGACATAATGATTTTACTTATTTTTCCATCACTGGGCTACATCCAAGAATAATACGAAGGAAATGTGATGATGTAACAAATCCATTGAGGCTCACTGCCAAAGTATAAGGATTGGGCTAGATCACTTTTATTCCTAGGCTCACTGCCTTTACAATGGTTAGGGCCAGCACGCAGCTTTCCCAAGGGTCACTCCATAACTTTCTTTTGATGGATCACTACCAATGGAAAGGATCACCTTCTTCTTATTCCTTTTCTCAATACTATAGAAAATATCCAGACACAGTTTATAGACATGTAGGTCCCTTTATTATCAATAATTAATGCATCCATAGTTTGAAGTAGATGCTATGTTGAAGTCATCTTTTCACCTAGTAAATGAAATCCACTTTTCCACATATTATTAGTTTGTTAAAATTTAATTCATGATATCGTTTATTCCCTTTGATAAATTCATTTCAGTCACCATGAACTACTTTAAGCCTCCACAAACTACATTTCACCTCATGGTGTGAGTGCTTTGAAGATAACCTTTTATTTGGAGACCACCTCTTCTTCACAGATGGATGATGCCTCGAAACCATTGATGCTTCTCAGTCCAACTTGGATTCTAAGTCCCTTTTCCATTTTTGAGATACCTAGATCTAAAAAACCCCTTCCACAAACTATATTCATAAACTACCTCCTTCATGGAATTTTCTCCTCATGAAACTCTTCTCTTTCACAAAATCCTACCTCACAAACTACTTCAAACTTACCAAATTTATCCCCACAGTGATGATATTATCTAATGAAATTAACTATTATTAATTGTGTTATTAGGATCCTTTATATAGGAAAATAAATCCCAAAAAAACTACTAATCACAAATACCCACAACTCTGATGTGGGAAAAACTTTATCATGTACTACTATGAAGTCCGCATGACACCTTTAATCATTCACGACACCCCAAAATCACTACCTTCCTTATGAAATAATGTGCCTCATGAAAATGAATTATCCTACCATGAACTAATTTTGAAAATCAGTTTTTCTAGCATGCTTCACAGTTCATATTCCTCCTTTTTGGTCCATATAGAACAAATGTATCACTATGAAATCCATAAATTCCACACTTCATGGTTCATGAACTATGATCTGTAAATTCTATGCTTCATGGTCCATGAACTATAGTCCAAAAAATACTTAAAAATCATTAATCTTCCATAAAAAAACTTTTGTACTTGAGGTCTAAAAATTTAGATAACATTTGGAAACTGAGCCACATTAAATAAATCTACTTTGTAAATACTAGAAATACTGATTTGTAGTCATCTAGATTTTTCAACATAGACAATCACCACAAAAACACTAAGATAGAAACTTGAGGGATTTTTCCCAAGATCAATTATTTGAGAAAGAGAATTTCATGCTGGTTGTTTATCATATAGAGAGAGAATATAATCAATATGAATGCTGGAAAAAATATGATGCCCAAGGAGGAGATAAAAGTGGCAGAGTGGAAGGAATTTCAGAAAATTATTTTCAATGTATATTTTCCTCTTAGTATCCAACTTAAAATGAATATGGATTTACTTAGCCTCAATCAAAAGGATTATTAATCCATTGAGGTGTATAAGGAAACTTCATAAGACCTTTGTGATACAACTTTGGCTTTATTATTACCCCAAAAATTGAAGTTGACAACCTCTTTGGTGAGATATATCTGAATATACAAAAATCATTGGATATTGGACACTTTGATAGATATGAATACATTTTATAATTTTCCCTCAAATTTTAAAAAGATATTTTTTAAATATCAAATGTCTCTTGGAACTAGATAAAAGAAGTAATAATTGTATTATAATTTTAGCGGTGTGATGGAAAAATATCACGGGGGTAAGAAATTCCATCATCCCAATTTTTTATAGTAATGGATGAAGCATCCTGAAAATTTCTTGAAAGGGACAAGGAGATTATTTAGGTGTTGGAAACCTACCTATTTATTAAATACGGGATAAACCCACCAATGTCATGGAAGATAGGAATTATCCAGCAAACCCTCATCCGATTGTCTAATGTTTCAACTACAAGGAACATGGTCATGATTCAAATAAATGCCCTAATCCTGGGGTTTTCGACGATAACCATTAACACAAAACTCCAAGGCCTAGAGAGAAATGGTAGGAATATTCAATTAAAAATGATAAGGTTGATCATTACAATGAAGTGGTGGCATGTAAATTATTTATTCATTCAAGGATATAGAATGTACTATTTGATTATGGTTTTACACATTCTATTATATCATGAATGTTTAATATAAATATTCAACACCACCTTAAAAAATGGAATTTGAGTTATCAGTGAAGATGAAAAATGGGTTAATTACTATATCCCAAGAATATAAATACTCCCCCGACTAAATGTGTGTCCTAAATTATCTGAAAAACCTTGTGATGCTCTCCTTACTAGAATTCAATGCTATTCTAGGATTGAATTTCCTTTCCTTGAATAGATCCTATATAAATTACTGAGAGAAGGAAATAACACTTTATATCAATAATAAACATGTGATTATATAAAAGTTCAAGGAGAAGGATAGATATTATTTGGTACCAACATCTCAAGCATGAATATTTTTTCCTTATAAGCAAGAATATCTAGAAAAAAATGATTTAGACTAAAGAAAAGATCATCCTTGATGAAATTCCCATTGTAAATTAATTTTCTGATGTGTTTACTAAATAATTTCTTTATCTTTCTCCTTTTAATGAGGTGGAGTTATCAATTGTGATCATAAACATAGATTTTAAATAATCCAAGACTCCATATAAAATGGATTTTGATTAACTCAAGTATCTTAAGAAACAATTACAGGATAATCTAGATAATGGGTTTATATGACCAAGTGCTTTACCATGGGGTGAACCAATCCTTTTTGTTAGGAATAAGGAAGAGTTAATGTGACTCTTCATTGATTATCATGAGGTCAATAAGATCATGATAAAGAATAACTTTCCTTTTCCATAAATTGATGTGTTATTTGATCAACTATGTAGATCATGATACTTCTCCAAGGTGAACCTTTAATTGGGATATTACCAAGTAAAGGTGAAGAATGAGGATATCCCCAAGATTATTTTTTATACAAGGTATGAGAAATAAAAGTTCAGAGTGTTTCCATTTGGACTCACTAATGCTCCAAAAATATTCACAGACTTGATGAATTGAGAATTTTGGGATTATTGTGGCAAAATTATGTTAGAATTTATAGATGATATTATTATCTACTCCAAATTCAAGTATGAACATGAATATCATATGAATTATATACTAAAAAAATTTTAAAATGAAAATTTATTTGTGATGTATGGTAAATGTGTGTTTTGAATGGATAAAGTAACCTTATTATGGAATTTCATCACCATCAAATGAATATTTTTGGTTCTTTAAGAAACTGAGGCAATTTAAGGATAGGCAAGAAAAACATATTTGATTGAAATCCATAGTTTCCTTAGATTAGTTGAGTACTATTGTTTATTTATAGGAAAATTATCATCATTTTTTATCCCACTAACCATGATAACTCGAAATAGAGACATGTTTTTTTTGGAATGATGAATACACGGACAAATTTAAAGAGTTTAATAAGCGGCTAATCACTTCACTAGTACTCATATTACCCACCATCTAGGAAGGATATTTAATCTAAAATGATTCATATAAAAAGTTATTGGGTTTTACACTCATGCAAGTGAAAAAGTGATATCCTATGCTCCCTCCAATTAAAAATTCTTGAGAAAAACTAGCCAACAAAAAATCTAGAATTAACTATAGTGCTCTTCACATTGAATATTTGTTGAAATTATCTATATAGGTGGATGTATGACATATATACATATCAAAAAAGTCTCAATTATATATTCACACAAAAGGATATCAATATGTTCCAACATAGGTGGTTGGACCTGATCATGGATTATTTTTGTTAAATCTATTACAATAATTGTAAATTAAACAAAGTGGCATAGACACTTAGTAGAAAGGATCCCGTAAACATTATCTATGGTGAGGATTGAAATAGATCCAATCTTCTTGGATGTAAAATGGATGGATATAGGAATAATAAAAGGATCTTAATACTACCTTTCTAAATTAATTTCTCAACCATTTATTCTTTATAGGATCAAGGAGTCCCAAAAAGATGATGAGTTGCTAAAAAATAAGGAAGATAATATTCCAGAGTTCAAATTTATAGAAGATGGAGTTATAAGGTTTGAATCTCAGATATGTGTCCCATAAAAACCAAAATAGAAGATGGAAATTTTTGATGAGTAATATACATAATATTTCTCTATTTATCTAGGAATCACTAAGATGTATAGGGATTTGAATCAAAACTTTTGGTGGGATATCATGGAGAAGGATATTTTAGAGTTTGTATCTAGATGCTTGGTATAAAACCATGTCAAGGAAAAATTAAATAAGTATATGGGTATGATTAAACCATTTTCCATAATAATATGGAAATGGTAAAACATAATAATGGATTTAATTATAGGACTCCACAATACATATAAAGGAAATAATTCTATTTGGGTGGTAGTCGATCACCTTAAAATGTCAGAAAATTTATTTTCTATCAAGGAAGATTTACTTCTTGACTAATTCTCCATGATATACATACTAGAAGTGGTAAGACTCTATGGAGTTTCACTCTCTGTTGTATCTGACCGATATCTGATGTTTACCTTGACGTTTTGGAGAAGCATTCAGAAAGGTTAGATATAGAACTAAGCTTAAACATTTCTTATCACCCTCAGATGGATATCCATTCCAAAAATACCATTCAAACTCTGGAGGATATATTGATATCATGTTTAATGTATTTTTAGGTATGTTGAGACTATCACCTTACCCTAGTGGATTTCCCATATAACAACAGTCCATTTTATCATCAAAATGGCACCATTATGAGGATTTTTATAGGAAGAGGTGTTATACTCAAGCATACTAGGGAAAACCTAGAGGTTTTAAACATATGGGACTATGTCATATCCAAAGATGATATATAAGGTTCAAAAAATTCATCATCACGTGAAATCTACACAAAATCGATAGAAAATCTATGAAAATAATCATCGAAGGAATGTGGATTTGAGGTCAGAGAAAAAGTATTACTTTTTATATCACTTTAGAAAAGTCCATGAAGTTTGGGAATAAGGGAAAGATTATATATAGAAATATAGGCCCCTTTGAGATCCTTGATCGCATCAGAGTGTTGGTCTGTCGACTAGAACTCCCACCTAACCTATTTCAAGTACACGATGTTTTCTATGTATCACTCTTGAGAAAGTAAATATTAAAACCCTCACATGTACTAAATTCAAAGGAGGTATAATTAAATAATTATATTTAACATGAGAAAAAGTTGGTGAATATCTTAGATAGTATAGGGAAATTTATATGAAACAAGACAACTCACATAGTCTAAGTGTTATGGAAGAACAACAAGTTAGAGGAAGCAACACGGGGACCGGAAGAGGTGATGAAATGGAATTACCCTCACTTGGTTTAGTGTATGAAATTAAAATTTCAAGGGAGAAATTCTTGAATGGGGAGTCATGAAAATACCCATACTTTTATAAATTAAATTCCATTTTTAATTAATAAATGTCTTATCAAGTAATATAGTTATGAAAATACATGCACTACTTTGGTTATTTTGAATGGTTATAGTATTTTGGATTTAAAATACTATTAAGCATCATAATAATTAAAGATATATATATTTACAATTAACATTATGATTAGTATATTAAGGGTTATGATAAAGTCCAATTGACACATATGGAAGAAGCTATGGTCTCGACCAGTAGGATCATATACTATGAAGCCCATTTATCTGAGCTTCCAAGGGAGGTAACATCATAGGGATTTGTCCTTGACCAATCCCAATTCAATATTAAACAACTAAATCATAAGAAAAATTATTTATGGGAGAATTTAAATATCATTGGGATCATAACCCAAACAATATTCTCTGAAAAACCCCTTAAAAACCTCACCATCACATACCTTACCCTTAAGGAATTCACTTGTGTAATAATGGTTTATGTATCTAGACCCTAATAGTATCAATTTGTATTTTTTATTTTAAATAATTATTATATTTATCCCTTTTAAAATTACTCTTTAAATGATGAATTAATTAGTTTGATAAAAACTAGATATTGATATAATGAAACATAAATTGTATTTTTAGAAAACATATATTTACAATCAAGGAATGATTTTTGATGAATTTAAGAATTTTATAAATAAATTATATGATGATAAAATATTACTATTAAATTATATTTATTAAATATATATTATAATATAATTTTATTAAGTCAAATATAATTTTTATAAAGGTTATAAAACTATTATTGTAAAAAAACTCATATTTTTCAATAAATGGTTACTTTTTATTTCAAATTATAAATTCTCATATTTAGGAAATTATTTTGGTCAAATATATATTATTTTTATAATTATAAAATAGAAATTATACAATAGTGAATTTTTTATAATTTTTCAAGGTAGTTGAATTTTTTGGGTAAAAATTAAATACATTATAATTATATGGTATGCATTATGACATCATAAAAAACAAAAAGTGATGTAATAAATAATATAAAGAGTATCCATGAAGAAAATTATGTTTCCAATTTAAAATACTGAGTTTTAGAAGTTATTTGATTAATTTTATAGACCCTTAATGAATCCTCCAATACCTATATTATATTTTAGGGTTTTAAAATAAATTCATTTTAAACATGAATCTCTTCCACATAAACAAGGTTATTATTTTAATTTTTTATTTTAATATACTAATAAAATAATTAAATTAACTCCTATTTGTAGAAACCATGGGTAAAAACCAAGGTATGGTTTGTGGTTTTGATTACTTTGTCCTATATAGTCTAAAAAATATGTTTGGATATTAATAAAGAATTATCATATATTTTTACATAAAATCCCATACAAACCACCATTTATCTCAACTAAAAATCATTTTATAATGAAATTAATCTTCTTTTCCTCCCTATATTCTTCCCATGGTGCCACCAATCTTTTAAAAATCTCCTCATAAGCTTTTAAATGTGTTCTCTCATGGTAATGGATCCTCTCATTATCCTCTTTATTCAAGCACCTTCTTTATTACATGAATTTTTATTTCCAATTTTTCTAGTTGAGATATGTTTTTATACATCCCTATTACTATAATTATTATTCCCTAGTAATTATAGACACCTTTAAATCACATTAACCGCTTCTATAAACCTTTATGTACACTCGTTATGCTGCTAAAATAATCTTGCATTTTCCTTTCCAAAAATTTTTACAGTGAATAAAAATATTCATTTACACTCAAGTATATTCTTCTAGTTGTACCTACCCATAATTTATTTTTAATTTTTATTTATGTAACCCATAATTCTTAATTTTTGGATTAAATTTTATGAAATAGATCCTTATGTTGTATTATCTATGTAGAACACTTATATATGTACATGATATGAAAGTGACGGGTGGTGTTATAATTATATAACCCTCCAATACATTGGGTAATGTTTTTATCTATTGACATGCCTTGTATTGTTCATGAGATATTATTTTAATAACTCTATGTTATGATTTCTTTACATTTATCCATTAATTATGTTTATGATGTCTTGTTTTATGTTGTTTCCACATTCTTATGTTGCCTTTACGCAATCATGTTATATCACGCCGAATTATTTATGATTATAATTCTCATTACTATAATATTACCTTGATATTCATATTGGATCACATGTAATACTTTAACTCATTCTATTATTTTATTATTTCCTTACTGGGATTTATTTTTAACCCCTTTTATATGTATGCCCCATGTTATCCCATGTAGTTTTAGAAGAATGAAGGAATTTTAGAATCTTGTTAATAAATTTTTTAAATAATGTCATTATATGTACCAAATTATCCTACTAAACTATGAATCATGATATTTGGGGGTTTAATTATGTGTATCTCTATGTAATAATTCATGAAATAAAGTGTATCAAAATATGGTTTGTCATAATGTTTTCTTGAGAACCATCTAAAAGCATGTTAGAGGTGAAGAGTTTTCTCAGTTTGGTAGGGTACTATTAGAGGTTTGTGTTAGAGTTTTTGACCCTATCCAACTACCTTAATAATTGATTATATGTTTTCACTATTAATAAAAAAATTTATCACATAATTATTGTTCATTTTCTTGAATTTTTATGTGATAATGTTCTAAGAATATGTGTCACAATTAAATGTAAAATTAGTTTCCTACTATGATGAGAACCTAGAGGTACCATGATAATATTATTGAATATTTTTCTATGGCCAGATGATATTATTTGATGGGATATATAAGATATACGATATCAGGGGTAGGATGATCATATGACATTAAGACACCTTTTCATGGTGTTCTCCCTTGGTAATCTCCAAGGTAGAAGGTTATGAGAACATACCTACCAATAAGATATCCACATTTTCATGTGTAATTTGATTTTTCTATCTATAAATGTATGTATTGATCCTTATACTTTAATATTTTCATTAATGGATATCATTACCCTCATAATTTGATGTATTGATGAAAAATATGATGACATATGCTTATGATGAGGTAAGATACATTGGGTGAGTTATGAGTGATATTACATTAATGGATAATGTGAGAAAATATTTATCCATTCTATCCCATAATGGAAGTTGATATCTCAGTACCTTTGATGGAATGAAACTACTTACCTAAATCCATGTCCATGGTTCTCTATGGGAAAGTTCATTTCTTTAAATTCAAAGAAATTGACATTGAGAATATATGTTTATGACACCATCATCAAACCTTATTGATTTGAGATATCATAATAAAAGGATTGTATTACATGGTAAGTTTTCATAGAAGGTTGAATGTCATTGCAACGTTAACTTCTTTCTCTATGTGTTCCTTGGCATTTTTCTAGATATTAACCTTGTACTTTAGGTGGTTATTCATAATGCCACTGAGAAATAGGCTTAGTGGGTAAGACACCAAGTGTATCTACAATATGAGTTGAATTTAAGTATTGAATTTAATAAGTTGGAATTAATCAAAAGTTATTCAAAGATTAAGTGAGTAAAATAATAATAATAAATATTGTTTTTTATGGATTGATGATTATAATATTTATTATATTTATTAATGAATAATGTAGTGATATTTATTTATTAAATAAATATTCATTATTTAAGGATTAGTAAATATCAATGAGGGGAAGAAGAATCAGCTTAATGGTTTGATTGGAAGTGGAAAAATGATATTTATTTATTATTAAAGTGTTTTACATGTTATGTTATTAATAATAATAGTATTTTCATTATTGAACATGGGGACAACTATAAATTGTAAAGTAGGGAATGATCATGTATATAATTTTCCAACCCCAAACCCCTATAATAGGTATCAAATTATATCACTTTCCAAAATCACTCTTGTTGCACACAATAAAGAGAGAGAGACTCTCTCAATCCCTAGAGATAGATCTAGAGATATATAAATCTTTCTCTCTCTTCCTCCTCTCTCAATCCACCGAGAGAACACAAAGAGTTATTAGTCTTTTAAGAATAATTTTACTGTGATCAACTATGAACAATGCAAGTGATTAAGATCAATCATGCTAGCACCCAAAAATTATATGGAGAGATTATTATATATTGTGGGGTACATGTGGATCATTAATAGATGTATTATACACTTGGATCCTATAGCATAATGATGGAATGATGAGATCTAGTCAACTATATCACCAACAAAGAGGGAATTAAAATTTAACATAATTATATCTCTATACATAACACATTTATAAATTACATGTGAAGATCCTCCTCTTCATATTTTGATGTTTTTATCTAGTGATTTAATCTATGGGTTTCACTTGACATGGAATTATTTTTCATGTGTAGTAAATATTATTCATAGATTAACACTAAAAAGATGAGTTTTCCATACCATAAAGGTGATTCTACTATACCCAGAACCTATAAGTGTTATCAATTAATTCGCAAGTTTAATTTATAATTATTTATTATTAATTGATTATTTTCATGAATTTGAGAGTTATTTTAATTCATATCAATTTTTTTTAATATATGAACATCTTTATCTCTTACTTTATTCATGATAACTATTATAACCAGTGTACATATTAACATTTAAAATGAAGAAACATCTAAAAAACACCATCTGAAGGTGCAAAAGGTTCTGTCATAAAAAAACCATAGTACATAAAATGTACTTCCTAAATACATATCGTGTAATAGTATTTCTAACCTACATCTCACTATATCAGGTCATATCTGATTAAATTAGATCTAATATCTGATAAAATAGGATTGGCGTGTAGATCCGAATATACTGACACATTGTTTGAAGAACTACATGTCATATGACCACTTTACTTGACATGTGGTCCTTGATTTTTCATGACTGAGGAAATGAGGTGTCCCAGCATGCTATATATCAGATACTTGACATGGGTAATGACAGTCTATTCATCTTTCAGGACACACACTGTATAATATAGACAACATGATGTACCCCTTAAACTCATTCACAATAGGCAACACACCCATTCCAAAGGAATGTCTTATAGACATGGGAAAAAATAGTATACACCATGTAACATAGTACACATTGCGTAGTCTATTGTAGAAAGTGTGTACAATTTGATGCATATAGAAGAATTAAATATAAAATTAAACATATTCAAATGTGTTCCTTGTTTAATTTATTTGATAGTACACTTCATGTCATAGGATTTATAATTCTATATCGAATTAATTCCTTGTTTAAAATTTTGGATGAATACACGTAGTTACCTTCAAGTATTCTTGTGTACTATATTAATTTTAAATAAAATTAATTTTGTCTAAAATTACATCTGATAGTGAGTTAATTTTTCTTATATGGAATTACGATAAATCAAATTATATAGATTAATTCATGTAACATTATCTTAATTAAAGAATTAATTGAAGTAATTGATATCTAGATTTAAAATTTATGCTCATTTCTTGATGTGTGGATAATCATGACATTAGACTAGAACTTTGTTTGTGATTGGTTTATTTTAATTTATTATGGTTAAATTAAAATTTATTTCCTATATTTCATTCCCTCCCCCTTATTATGTAAGGGCCCATGTACTCATGGATTATTTTATGTAAACCCCCTTTATCAAATAAGTTGGATCCCCTGACCTAGGTATGAGTAAATGATTATGTAAGGATGGAGTTCCCATGAGAGAGGAGGTGATCTGAGTCCATGATTTTAGGTGAAACCAATCAAGGTGATACATATGAGTTAAGGTGGAATACCTCAAAACAAACTAATCTACAATTCAAGGTGTTTTACCCTAGGGTTAAGTGTTAGTTTATCACCTGCTAGATAAACTAACCATTTGAGAATCTCATGATAATGCCACTTATATTTTATTCCTGTAAGTTGTATAGTTAATTATTTATTTTTTTGATGCTTCATGATCACCTAAAAAAGAATTATCAAGCATGTAAGATGGAATAAAATATAACCAGATTATGCATTAATGTTTTATCATACATGGTAAATCACTTAAGTAAAATAAAATTAATAATAAAAAGGCCTGTGATGGGATGAAATGAGATTTTATTCATAAAGAAAAAGTACCTCAAACTAAAATATTAAGTTATCATAGCCTTCCCCTACTTAAGTTTGAATCGACCTCATAATTCAAAGTGTTTGACCAACCCAAATTGGGGTGATTTCAATTATCATGTAACTTTTAGATTAAAGTTTCAAGTTGAATTAAATTTGTTAAAATAAAGGGTTGAGTATCCAAGAAGGACTTGGTGTGACTAAAATGAAAGGGTTGAGGAAATATTTATTCTGGATTTCTGGATTGGGGAGTCCACTCAACAGATCAAGGAATAAATAGTTAATGAAGTTGGGATGTTACACCTACCTAAAATCCTTAAAATAACTTTTCAGACCCAAGTATGAGTTATAAGAATGAGAATTTGGATCCTTTCCATTAGAATATATAAGAAGTAATATATTAAAAATATAATGGAGAGGGATATTAGGTTTAAAAATTAGTGTTATATTAATGGAATTTAATTTTAAATTTACTAGTCTTCTTTTTGTAATCAAATAAAGTACTAATCATCTTCTCTAAATTTAACGAAATGGAAAATAAATGAATTTGAAAATATCATTTCAATCCATAATAGATAAAGGAAAAATTCTCACTGGTGTGAATTTCTAGTAATGGTATAGGTTCCTATGAGTTATACCATGACATAAATAGAAATTATGTGTGTTGGAAACCCCACTTCCTGAGTCACATTCCAAAGGGGAAAGTGAGGAAGAAGTATCTCTTTATATAAAAAATGCGATTGATGTAATTAATTCCTAATGTTTTATGATATCCTCTATGTACAATTATCTTATAAATCAATATAAGGATATGGATTCATATGGAATCACTTCTCACTATCAGGATATATATCAATAGAATATGAGATAATAGAATTATAAGATCTCCAATGCACTGTTCACATGTGGTCTTGGACATTCAACAACACTTGGGCCACATGTAGTAAATATTATTTGAAACATTGAGAACCTAGAAATATTGGAGTTTAAGAAACTTGATGAGCTACTCATAGATCCCATTTAGTTCTCACTACCTCAATACTTATCTAGTTTTATTATGAATTATAATATGAGAAATAATGAGAAGACACTTTCAAAATTTCTTACTATTATTTTGCAAGTTGATAAATAATTGGGATGTAAAAAAACCATTGTACTTATGGTATATAAGAAGAGTAATAATAAGGAAAATGAGTTGAATATTAATTCCAAGTTTGAGAATCCATATAGTAGTTCTTACAAGAAGAATAAGAAGTTCCCGAGGAAAGTAAAGAAACAATATGTGGTATGTTTTTCATTTAGAAAGCATACCCTAGAAGAGGAATTATACCCAACTAAATAATCAAGGGTGTTCTTATTGAGTGTTCATTATTGAGTGTAATATTTTCATATCTATAAGTTAGGAATTAGATATTGAATATGGTGCTCATATTTGTATCCAAATATATGAACCAAGTAAATTTTAAAAGGTTTCCACTGCTGAGGTGAATTTACAAGCTACCAATGGGGTGAGTCTATCTTCTCAATCCATTGATTACTACCATATCACATTGCCAAAAATTTTAATTTTTGTTATAATGAATTTTTATTATGTGCTTAGTGTTATCAAAAACAACATTTAGGTTTATTTTTTAGACATTTATGGATTCATTTTTATCTTTTGAAATAATAGTTTCTAATTTTATAATGATATAATGTGTTACAGTAGGAAACAATTAAATAATATCCTTTATGTATTAAATTAAAAACTAAATATTGATAATTGATAATGAAATAAATAAACATGACTCATATAAGACCTAATTGTTGCATCACATTCTTGGTTATGTAAATGATAATCATTTTACAAATATCTATCAAGATGTCTACTTAGAGACTTTTAAGATAAATCAATAGAAATATTTCATGCTTTTTGATAAGGTAATATGACCAAACCACTATTTGGTGGTCAAGGTGAGAGGGATAAAAATATTACGGAATTGGTACACACTAATGTTTATATACCTTTTCAAGTATAATCTAGATGTGGATTCTTACACTTTATTACTATTACCAATGACTTGAGTAGGTATAGTTACATCTAATTTATAAGTTATAAGTGTAAATTTCTATAATAAGTTAAAAGAGTTCAAGAATTTAGTTGAGAATCATCTTGGTAAGAAGATAAATAAAATTTTATTAGATAAAGGTGGTGAATATCTTAACCAAGACTTTATTAGATTTCTATGGGAGTATTGTGTAGCTCCCCGACTAGTCTTTCTACCAGAATAGTGCTCAGGGATAGCGTACCATTGGACCTTAGGCATGCCACCCCGCATGCTAAAGGCTGGTGACTAGAAAGGAGGGTTTAAATGGATGAGAGTGGAGAGACTATACTATTACGTGGTGATAATAATACATGTCTATAGATAAATATATCTATGTAAGAATGATAAAAAACCCTGGACCAGTAAACTGTTGTAGCGGAAGTAGTGAAAATAAGTATACTCAATTTAATTGGAATAAATATACACCCCAACCTAATCCGACCCAGGCCCAAATCCTCTCACGAAGATTTTACCATATGTAGTCAGGTTGAAGTATGACTATAGGAATCTCAAATAATAAATAAATTAATTTAAATGCAAGGAATTAATAAAACATGGTATTTCTCAGACTACCCAACTCCACACTCAAGAACACCCCCCTAAACATGAGGAAAATCAAATAGAAATCAAGGAACCAAACACCTCATTTGGTTAGAAGTCCACTCATCCAATATTAGTGTCTAACTCAAGCCGGTTCAGAGGAAAGCAAAGTTTTAGAAAAACACCCAGAAAATATGATAAAATGGTTCACATGAATTTAGAACTCCATATGAAAAGAAAAATGTGAAAAAATTCAAGAGGAATTGGAGACTTACCAAAGTGAATCTAACACCATAGACAGATTTAGAATAAAAAATCAGATGAGGGAGATAAATCAACAAATATAAGGAGGGAGAGGAGATCTCCACAACACCTAGAGGAGAAGACCACGCATGAAGGGAGAAAATAGGTGAAACCCTCTTAATGAAAATAGGAGAAAAATATCATTTTTCTAATTTTTAATGGTATACATGGTTACCACACTATTTGGAAAACCATGAAAAGACCGTGTGGTTCCCAATGGTCAATCACCAGTCTCACACAATTCATGCACATTTTTTCCCAAACCATATTCAAACCATGCATGAAACCTCTATTAAAAATTATAGAGGCCCTCACACAACCGTGAAACCCATCCTGCATGGTTTCACAAACCCTGTCTAGAGCCTATATAAGGACACACAATTACACTTGGGTGGCCACATGATTTTTCCAAACCATGTTTCCCAGTCTACACACAATTTTAGTTGTGTTCTCGACCTCTAACGCACCTAACACCCAATCAAAACTCTAGGTTACTTAACTAAGGTTAAAGACCATACAAAAAATGCATTAGGTTAAAGTAACTCTTGGAATTAGGTTCCAAATATCAATAAAGAAGCTAGTCTATTCACTAAAATCAAAAAATTCAAATGGGTTGAGGATTTCCCCCCACTACAAAAAACCCAGGATGTTACAGTCTTACCACCTTAACATAGATCATTCATGATGTATCAATCCTTATCCAGATATGCTACTGAACTTACCCATATCATTTAAAATTAACCCAATCTACCCCAGTCATAAATTGCATAAGTCATCTACCTCAAGGTGCTCCCGAAAATTAGGAGTTACCAACCCCAGTCACTTCCCAACTCAAAACATAGTTAAATTGATGGCACAACGAACATCCATTGACTCAAAACCCTCTTATGATGCATCGTCACTCATTAACCCCGTCAGGTTATCGAATCATTCTTATGTCCCATCTGACACCCATTGAGTACCAAAAATCATCAGTTTACTGCCTCATGCCCATGTTTCACAGGGCACCTATGAGGCCATGTATCTCTTCATATTCCTAATATCAGTCAAGGTTACTCACACCTCACAAAAATCCCACATCTAACCAATGAATAGATTCCAATGCACCTCAAAGGAACCCACATTGCACCAATTCCTTTATTATAATGGACCTTAAATAAATCTTCATTACATTGATTCTCAGATGCCAACATTCATCAAGTGTCCCCACATCACATCGATGACCATAGATAATCCTAGTGCAAACCACCTCATATATATTTATATATATATAAAACATCCAAGATTATGAAAACCTACTAATAAGCACTTGGTTAGTCCAAAAATATAACTTGTGCCCCTCGTTCACCCAAACTAGACATGCTTATAAAAAGGGGTCATTCCAAAATAAAACAAAACCTAGTCACAACCATAGAGTACCACTAACCATCATCATCTCACCATCCTGCTCTGACCATAGAAGATCGATGGCATGCATCTAGCCTAAAGTCTTACTAATTGAGGCATGATCTCCATGTAGAGATGCACAATCTACCATACACTAACCCCACTATCTCTTCCATGGCATCCTCATGTAGTTGAATCCTAACTACCTGCTACTATTACTTCTCACGGATTGAACATAGAACCCTATGTCTTCCTTGATCCCTTACTGCCAACTATCTAAGATGAATTCTTATATAAATTTTTGAGTTTCTCGACCTGGCTTCATACTTGGAAATCCTTCGATGATAAATCACATTATGTCCACACATTTCCTAGCTACCCACACTAGAAGAAAACTATCAAGGAACCACTCCTTGGGGGTCTGATCAAGTCTCTGGACTAAACTACTAGTTGAGACTCATCTCATACTTTCTTCCTATTATATGAATCATCGCTACTAAAGTCACCTGATGTTATCACCTGACACAATTTTAACTAGTTTTTCAAATTTCCCTCAACTATAAACACCTGATTCACTACTTATAAGAATGAGGCTAACCTGAATATGTTTACCAGAACCTTGATTGTGTGAAATAAACCATCCATGAAATGTCTTACCCTCATGATGTCATCACCCACCATAATGGGTGTAAAACGAGACAAGTTATTGAAATTAGCATCATATCCCATGATAGACATGTCACAATTCTACAGGATCAAGAACTCCTGAGCTCTCTCAACCCTCAATATATCTAGAAATAAGAGCATAAATAACCTAGACTTGCTGTCCTTCCATTCAAATCTATCATGTATGTCTATCAGAACTTGTATGTCCCACTAATGCATTACTAGTACTCTGAGCATATAGGTTTACAACTTCAACATCTAGATTGAGGTTGTGTCAAGCTACTCAAATATGTTATGACCTAAATCAATCCAATTCTCCACCACTTGTGGTCCACCGTCACCCTAAAATAGTAGTGGGTTCTCTGAATGGAACTCTCAATTCAAGTATTCCATTAAAGGAATGACTCTAAGAGCTCCCCTATCAATGACCTATATGAAACATACTAAGCTCGCTATGAGATTCTCATCAAGAAATGTACCAAAGGTTGTCATATCATATAGTTTTTCCACCTATACCTGAGCCTATACCTATGAATATATATAAGACACAAGATATTTGTGACCCTCTAGGGTATTATCCTCACCCTCATGGGCCTCAACCTACATGTGACATAAAATAACAACCCACCTAATGCTCCATCAGAAGATGTCTAGGTGGAAACCCACTGAATAATAATAAAATGGTAAAAATAATATACTATATATATGTAGAGACCAAATATTGATGTAAATGTACATTACATTACTTTTGCGGAATACTTAATGCTACTACTGGAAATGGAGGATATACCAACGGTTCTAAACTATTGGTATAGGCTGGAAAACTGTTGGTATATTCTATACCAACGGTTGTCCAAACCGTAGGGAAGTAAGGTGTGGGGAAAGATCTATACCAATGGTTTGAACTAAACCGTTGGAATATCCCACTCTATGTATTGATTTTCCAACAGTTCTTGTTGAACCGTTGGTATAGGTGTACCCAACAGTTTCAAACCATTGGGAATTCTATGATTTGGATATTATGCCAACGGTTTACAACCGTTGGTATAGTTTTTTTCCCAACGGTTTCAATGAAACCGTTGGCATATGTTCAATAAAAAATACTATACCAACGGTTTGTAACCGTTGGTATAGTTTTTTTACCAATGGTTTATTGAACCATTGGTATAATTATTTCTCAAAGTATACCAACGATTGTAAACCGTTGGTATTGTGTATTTCCAGAATTGTTGCACAGCAGCCCCTCTAGTGCATACACCTGCATACAAAACAGCACTTAAAACAGTGAAAAACTTAAAACAACAAAAAAAGACCACCTCTTTGATTAGAGACATGGTGAATAATTCCCTATTTGAATATTCATATGACAACAATCATCCAGTATAGTTGAATAAGAGTTTCAATAACTCAAATCTTATTTACACCCATTTCAATCTTCATATGACAACCACTTTTCTAATATATGGTGAAAAGGTATTTTCTTAGGAGTCTCATCACTTGTGACTCCATAAGTGCCACACCGGGCCTCAGATTGAGGTGGGGTTTACTAGTACACGTCACATATTATCCATGAATCATTTTCCTAAAGTTTCAACACAATCAGAATCCGTTTAATCGGTTTGGCGTATGTGCGTAAAATATTGTCCATTTTGAACAAAAGAGAGGTAGTTTGGGTGGTCCCGACCCCACGGTGACTCGAATTGAGGAGGGGTTGACTCGTACACATCACATATGACCCATGGATCATTTTCCTAAAGTTTCAATAGAATTATAAGGCGTTTGGTCCGTTTCCCGTATGTCATTTGCTGATATCACTTACAATTTAGTCCATTTTAACAAAAGAGAGATATTTTGAGTGGTCCCGGCCACACCGTGGCTCGGATTGAGGCAGAGTTGACTCTTACACATCAAATATGACCCATGGATCGTTTTACTAAATTTTCAATAGAATCCGAAGGCATTTGGTTGGTTTGGCGTATGTCAGTTGTTGTTTTCACTTAAAATTAAGTCCATTTTAAACAAAAGAGAGACACTATGAGTGGTGACAGCCACACTGGGCCTCGTATTGAGGCAGGGTTGACTCGTACACGTCACATATTATCCATGGATCGTTTTCCTAATGTTTCAACACAATCAGAATCTGTTTGATCGGTTTGGCGTATGTACATAAAATATTGCCCATTTTTAACATAAGAGATACAATTTGGGTGGTGTCGGCCACACCGCACCTCAGATTGAGGCGGTATTGACTCGTTCACATCACATATGACCCATGGATCATTTTACTAAAGTGTCAATAAAATCCGAAGGCATTTGGTTGATTTCTCGTATGACAGTTGTTGATTTCATTTACAATTTAGTCTATTTTCAACAAAAGAGAGACAGTTTGAGTGGTCCCAGCCACACCACGGCTCATATTGAGGCGGAGATGACTCGTACATGTCATATATGAACCATGGATTGTTTTTCTAAAGTTTCAACAGAATCCGAAGGTGTTTGGTCAGTTTGGCTTATGTCAGTTGTTGTTTTCACTAAAAATTAAGTTCATTTTAAACAAAAGAGAGGCACTTTGAGTGGTGTCAGCCACACCGGGCCTCAGATTGAGGTGGGGTTTACTCGTACACGTCAAATATAATCCATGGATCATTTTCCTAAAGTTTCAACATAATCAGAATCCGTTTGATCGGTTTGGCGTATGTACGTAAAATATTGTCCATTTTGAACAAAAGAGAGGCAGTTTGGGTGGTCCCGACCACACAACACCTTGGATTGAGGCGAGGTTGACTCTTACACATCAAATATGATCCATGGATCATTTTCCTAAAGTTTCAACAGAATCCTAAGGCATTTGGTAGGTTTCTCATTTGTCATTTGTTGATATCACTTACAATTTAGTCCATTTTGAACAAAAGAGAGACAGTTTGAGTGGTCCCGGCCACACCACAACTCAGATTGAGGCGAGGTTGACTCTTACACATCAAATATGACCCATGGATCGTTTTAATAATGTTTCAACATAATCCGAAGGTGTTTGGTTGGTTTGGCGTATGTCAGTTGTTGTTTTCACTTAAAATTAAGTCCATTTTAAACAAAATAGAGGCACATTGAGTGGTGTCGACCACACCGGGCCTCCGATTGAGGCAGGGTTGACTCGTACACATCAAATATGACCCATGGATCGTTTTTCTAATGTTTCAATAGAATCCATAGGCGTTTGGTCGGTTTTCCATATGTCAGTTGTTGTTTTCACTTAAAATTAAGTACATTTAAAAAAAGAGGCACTTTGAGTGGTGTCAGCCACACCAGGCCTCATATTGAGGCAGGGTTAACTCGTAAACGTCACATATGAGCCAAGGATCATTTTCCTGAGTTTCAACACAATCCGAATCCGTTTGATCAGTTTGGCCTATGTACGTAAAATATTGTCCATTTGGAACAAAAGAGAGACAGTTTGGGTGGTCCCGGCCCCACGGTGCCGCGAATTGAGGTGCGGTTGACTTGTAAACATCACATATGACCCATGGATCATTTTCCTAAAGTTTCAACAGAATCCAAAGGTGTTTGGTCGGTTTCCCGTATGTTAGTTGTTGATTTCACTTACAATTTAGTCCATTTTGAACAAAAGAGAGACAGTTTGAGTGGTCCCGGTCACACCACAACTCGGATTGAGGTGGGGTTGACTCATAGACGTCACATATGACCCATGGATAGTTTTTCCTAAAGTCTCAACTGAATCAGAAGTCGTTTGGTTGGTTTGGCGTATGTCAGTTGTTGTTTTCATTTACAATTTAGTCCATTTTCAACAAAAGAGAGACAGTTTCAGTGGTCTCGGCCACACCGTGGCTCGGATTGAGGCGAGGTTGACTCTAACACGTCACATCTGACCCATGTATTGTTTTCCTAAAGTTTCAACAGAATATGAAGGCGTTTGGTTGGTTTGATGTATGTCAGTTGTTGTTTTCACTAAAAATTAAGTCAATTTTAAACAAAAGAGATCCACTTTGAGTGGTGTTGGCCACACCGGGCCTCAGATTGAGGCGGGGCTGACTCGTACACGTCACATATGAGAAATGGATCATTTTACTAAAGTTTCAACACAATCAGAATCTGTTTGTTCAGTTTGGCGTATGTACGTAAAATATTGTCCATTTTGAACAAAGGAGAGGCATTTTGGTGGTCCCATCCACACAGAGCTCGGATTGAGGCAAAGTTGACTCGTACACATCACATATGACCAATGAATCGTTTTACTAAAGTTTAAATAGAATCCTAAGTCGTTTGGTAGGTTTCTCTTATGTCAGTTGTTGATTTCACTTATAATTTAGTCCATTTTGAACAAAAGAGAGACAGTTTGAGTGGTCCTGGCCACACCGTAGCTCGGATTGAGGTAGGGTTGACTCGTACAGGTCACATTTGACTAATGTATTGTTTTACTTAAGTTTCAATATAATCTGAATGCGTTTGGTCGGTTTGGCGTATGTCAGTTGTTGTTTTCACTTAAAATTAAGTCCATTTTTAACAAAACAGAGGCACTTTGAGTGGTGTCGGCCACACCGGGCCTCATATTGAGGCGGGGTTGACTCTTACAAGTCACATTTGAGTCATTGATCGTTGTTCAAAAGTATAAACACAATCAGAATCTGTTTGATTGGTTTGACGTATGTACGTAAAATATTGTCCACTTTAAACATAAGAGAGACAATTTGGGTGGTGTCGGCCACACCGCACCTAATATTGAGGCAGTATTGACTCTTACACATCACATATGACCCATGGATCGTTGTACTAATGTTTCAATAGATTTGGAATGCATTTGGTCAGTTTCCCGTATGACAGTTGTTGTTTTCACTTACAATTTAGTCCATTTTCAACAAAAGAGAGGCAATTTGGGTGGTCTCATCCCCACAATGCCTCAAGTTGAGGTTTGATTGACTCTTACACATCACATATGACCCATGGATCGTTTTACTAAAGTTTCAATAGAATCAGTAGGCGTTTGGTCAGTTTTCCGTATGACAGTTGTTGTTTTCACTTAAAATTAAGTAAATTTTAAAAAAAAGAGGCACTTTGAGTGGTGTCGGCCACACCGGGCCTCGTATTGAGGCGGGGTTTAGTCGTACACATCACATTTCACTCATGGATTGTTTTCCTTAAGTTTCAATAAAATCCAAATGCGTTTGGTTGGTTTGTTGTATGTCAGTTGTTGATTTCACTTAAAATTAATTCCATTTTTAACAAAACAGAGGCACTTTGAGTGGTGTCAGCCACACCGGGCCTCGAATTGAGGCGGGGTTTACTCGTACACATCACATATGAGTCATGGATAGTTTTGAAAAAGTATCAACATAATCAGAATCCATTTGATCTGTTTGGCGTATGTACGTAAAATATTGTCCATTTTAAACAAAAGAGGGACAGTTTGGATGGTTCCGGCCACACCGTGCCTTGGATTGAGGCGGGGTTTACTCTTACACGTCAAATATGACCCATGTATCATTTTACTAAAGTTTAAACAGATTTAGAACGCATTTGGTCGGTTTTCCGTATGTCAGTTGTTATTTTCACTTAAAATTAAAGTCATTTTGAACAAAAAAGATACATTTTGAATGGTACCATCCACAATGCGCCTTGTATTGAGGCGAGGTTGACTCATACACGTCACATATAACCCATGGATCGTTTTCCTATAGTATCAATAGAATCCGAATGCGTTTGGTCGGTTTACCATATGTCAGTTGTTGATTCACTTAAAATTAAGTCCATCTTTAACAAAATAGAGTCATTTTGAGTGGTGTCGGCCACACCGAGCCTTGTATTGAGGTGGAGTTGACTCATAAACGTCACATTTAACTCATGGATTGTTTTCCTAAAGTTTCAACAGAATACTTATGCGTTTGGTCGGTTTTCCGTATGTCAGTTGTTGATTTCACTTAAAATTAAGTCCATTTTTAACAAAACAGAGGCACTTTGAGTGGTATCGGCCACACCGGGCCTCGAATTGAGGCGGGGTTGACTCGTACACGTCACATATGAGTCATGGATAATTTTTAAAAAGTATCAACACAATCAAAAGATGTTTTATTGGATTGGTGTATGTACGTAAAATATTGTCCATTTTAAACAAAATACATACACTTGGAGTGATACCGGCCACACCACGCATCGGATTGAGGCAGAGTTGACTTTTAAATGTCACATATGACCCATGGATCGTTTTCCTAAAGTGTCAAAATTATCCGAAGGCGTTTGGTCGGTTTACCATATGTCAGTTGTTGATTTCACTTAAAAATAAGTCAATTTTGAACAAAAGAGAGATAGTTTGAGTGATCCTGGCCACATCGTGCCTTTTATTGAGGCGGGGTTGACTTATAAATGTCAAATTTGACCAATGGATTTTTTACCTTAAGTTTAAACAGAATCCGAATGCATTTGGTCGGAGGGGAAGGGTCTAGTCGGGTACGCGGAGATGCTCGTCTACCTCTCGTATGAACCTCCCTCGAACCATCGGCCTAAGCACTGAAAGAATGGAATAATGAAAAGTGCACATACTTATGTACCTGTAAAATCTACAAATAGACAGAATATAGTCGCATCATGTCATAAAAAATAACACCAAGGATCAGACAAAATAGAAGCATTCATGCAGAGTAATGACAAGTGCACATACAGATCAGAAGCAGCTAAAAGATTATTGCATACATGCCATGTTTATTTCCTAAAACAGAGTAAAAAAAGAAAAATGATGAAACTCTAGAATATGGGTTGCCTCCCAAGAAGTGCTAAGTTTTATGTCTTCAACCAGATGGATGGACACTGGTCAATCGTCTTGGTCCATCAGCTCAGAACTCCTCTGCCTCTTAAAAGAACTGGTGGTCGTGTCATCAGGCTCACATGGACGCTTAGTGGGATTGATCACTTCAGGAGAGTAGCAGGCGTGAATCTGGTGTGGAAGTAAGAGAATCTGGTGCTCATCATCATCCAGACGCTGAGTGGGATTGATCACTTCAGGAGCGTAGCGGGCGTGAATCTGGTGTGGAAGTAAGAGAATCTGGCGCTCGTCATCATCCAGACGCTAAGTCACCCATCGTGCGAGGTCAGATGGAGATGGGACGTGCACATCAATGATCATAGAAGAGGCAGACAAGCTAGACATTGTTGGTTAAGCTGCATCCACAAATAGATTCATTTTTATATATTAGAACCTTTATAATTGTTTTTCTAATTTTTACAAACAATTAATGTGTGAAAATTGTGAAAAATAACTTATCGGAAATATAAAAATGGATTTACTCATGGACATGATGCATAATATCTCAAATATTCCTCATTGGATCCCAATTTGAAATTTTAATCCATTACCAAATGTCTTATATCAATTTATTTTTATTTGGATCTTTAAGGTTGAACGCTTTTTGTAAAATCTAGCCAAGGGAGGATAGACTAGTGACTTGGAATACAATTGGATGTTATGTGGTGAAAACCACATTATAAGCATTGTTTAGGATATTATTGAGGTGGTTTGAGGATAAATCTATCTTTTTAGAGAAAATCTAGCATGTCCAAGTTTGGTGGTCAATGTTTTGAAGTGGGGGGGGGGGTATTTGGTGGTTGAGGAGGGGGGTGAGGGGGATGTCCAAGGTCTAGGAGGAGGGGTGGGGGGCTGTCCATGGTCCAGGAAGGGGGGCAGGGGGCTATCCAGGGTCAAGGAGATGGGGAGAAGGGGCTGTCCATGGTCCAGGAAGGAGGGGGGGCTATCCTGGGTCCATTGAGGAGGGGGGCTATCCAGGGTCCAGGGTGGAGGGTGGGGGGCTTCCTAGGGTCTAGGAAGGAGGGGGGACAATACAAGGTCCTGGTAGGAGGGTGGAGGGGGGTTTTCCAGGGTCCAGGAGGGGGGATGTCCAAGTTTTAGGAAAGAGGGGGGCCAGGCTGTCCATATTCCAGGAGGGGGGGACTGTCCAGGGTCCAAGAGGGGGGGTGTCCAGGGTCCATGAGGAGTGGGGGATCAGTTAAAGGGAGGAAATACCCAAATAATTCATTGAAAATTAACTAAACTTAATCCAAAAAACATCACAATTCCAATCCATCACCCAACCAACATCCAATCCATCCTCAATATCACTAACCATTGAATGCCATAAACAACACAACCTAGTTTATACCAAATTAAAACAGAAAACAAAAATAATATATGAGAAACATTAAAACTAAGGTAGTACTTACATATTTAGAGTGTAGAACTACAAAATTGTTAGATTTATGATGGATCTATGAGTGGAATGAGTTTCTAAGTCCTTGTATAGAGAGATCTGAGACATTTAGGTCAAATCAAAATAGAAAATAAAAAATAGATGAAGAACATTAGAACTTACAGATTTGAAGTGTAGAATAGAAAAATTGTTTGACTGAAGAGGATGGATGGAGTTTCAGAGACTGGGTAACAAGAGTGCGTCGGGAGAGCTTCAATTTAGGGCTGCAGTCGAGCGGAGGGGGACTGCAATCGAGCGAAGGGGCTACTGGATTTAAGGGAAAAATTTCCCAACGGTTTTTAAAAACCGCTGGGAATGTATGTTTACCTAAGGCCTATACCAATAGTTTACACAAACCGTTGGTATAGATTCCAACATATACCAACGGTTAGTGTATAACCGTTGGTAAAAGTGTCTTAATGGAGGCTTATACCAACGGTTTTATAAACTGTTGGTAAAATTCTTTATAAAAGCCTCTATACCGGTTTTCTTAAAACCATTGGTATACATAACCATTCCCAACGGTTTGATAAACCGTTGGGATATAAGCGTTGGTAAAAATGGGATTTCCAATAGTGTACATAAAAAAATAGACACCCAAGGACCGTAATAGTTTAGTGTCTTGGGGAACTTGAAACACAATCTTCTAATCATGGTGAAAGATCTTCAACATCTCCCATAAAGATCTTCCCTTTATTGTTTTCTTACCTAAAAACTTTATTTATATCCTGGGGAAAGGAAAACATAAAACATAGAAAGGGTGAGCTCGAATGCTCAATAAGGGTAAACATGGAGAACAAAAAAAAATCCATAAACATTTGAACTTAAAAACATGAACATAAATTTAAACATCAAAATATTGAGCAATGACATAAAACATGGTAGTATGTAAGGAATGGATCATAAAATAACATTAGTCATGATAAAATGGCATGAGAATAAAACATTTAATTTTGGCAACCATTAAGAACATGTTATGATTTCCATAGTATCCAAGGCATTGCAGCCAAGACCATCATAGTGGAAAAAGACCATTACTGAACTCGGTTTACTTTCCATTCCAGCCCTATATTACTAAAATGGATTCACTTGTCGTTCCATCCATTTCTATCTCATGAGATATAAATCTTTATCTATTTAATTGGAAGGAGATATAGGTCCCACCCATCTCATAATGAAAAAAATTCTTTCATGTGCCACAAAATAAACATAAATCCTTCATTATAACCCAACGAATAAAATGGGTTTCATAAACATCATCTCATCATAACATAATCCATATAAAACAGTGGATATAATTTCATTATAAAAAAAAATAAAACCATGTAAATAATAGAGAAATTATGCTTAAAACATAACCATATTGAAGAATTTCATCATAGATGGAAAATAGTTTTGATAAAAAACTTGAAATGAATTTTTGAGGAAAATATCTTTTCTTCTTTAAAATAATTTTATTTTCTCAAAATTCCATGCAATTTTAAATGAAAAAGATTTTTGTTGAAAATAATCATGAAATTTTTTAGAGGAAGCTTTATGAAAATAACGCTTTATGATACCGTAAAAATCCATTAATTCCGTATAAGTTAAAAAAATTCTTCTTGTACTTTTGTTGGAAAAGTCAAAAAGTACCTCGTATGGTAAACAAAAGAATGATTACTTCCATACCATGTGGTAGAAGTCAAAAGGGTAAAAATAAAATTAAACATACATGAAATAATAGTAAAAAATTTATGAAAATATTTTTTTATAAAACATGGACATGGATGATAAACATAACCCTAGTAAGTACTTACGAATAAATAATCCCAGATAAGAATGAGATTGGAATAATTATCCCATACCTTTTATGATCGATGAAATCATACATGTCATAAAATAAAGAAAATTACATTCATATGTAAATATCATATCATCCAGAATCAAAATCATAAAACATTCATGGGAAGCATAAACACCATACAAAAGAAATAAATGGTGATTAAGGCATAGGTCTCACAGAAATAAAAGTGAGACAAAATAATCCCTTACATTATGTAAAATTTCATCCATATGTGTCCAAGACTCTTGTATAGTGGGTTTAAGAAAATTATTAACTTGTAATATAACCATAATAATATTTATGATATCATATATGCTTCACTTACGACTTTATTTACCCGTTCATTTGTCAATTCCATGTTAAATCAGTGTTTTGGGTAAAATTGTTTCATTTATTGTACGTGTTTTGACTTTTAATTTTTCATATGATTACTTAGATCATGATTAATTACTTCCAGAATTTAAAATATGATTTATATATCACATATTTTTAATATATAAATATATATAATCAAATCTATAAATGGATTGGAATACACCGTTCATGGAGATGGTAGGCCGTACATACGCATGAACGTTGTTTTCATTTCCTTATTAAATTAAATGGAAGTAAATGACATATATATATATATATATAAATACAGTAAAATTATTATGTCATATATTTAATTATTATTTATTATATATACTTTATAATAATTTTTGAATGGTTAACATGGAGAATGAATCTCATCGCGTCGTGGAGACGGTAATCCGTATGTACGCACGAGTGATGATATAATTCCCATAATTATTGAATGGAATTGGAGTGGATGATATAATATCTTAGAATCAATATGATTTTATAATAATAATATATAGTTATTATTTCCACCATTATACCCATCCAAGTAAGGTGGTGGTAGAAAAACAGATTACACCACGGCGTGGAGACGGTAAGCCTTACGTACGCACGCGCGTTGATTTCATTTTTTGTAGGATGTATATAATGTGAAATAGGGATGTTTCATATTTATAATAACATATCAGTATATTATTGATAATGATGTTATTACTTTATAATGAAACAACTAAATAAGAGGAATTAGAAGAAGAAAGAAATTTGAAATAATTGGTAGAAGAGAATACCTCTTTCTCGACGTGCCTCTTTTAAACTTCATCTTAGGGCACTAGAGTTGGTATTTTGAGAAGACCATAACATTTAAAATATAACTATAGAGGCTGAGAAGAGGAATTTTCATGGTTTTTTCAAGCTTGAAGGCTCAAAATTGAGTGGAGAGAAGAGGGAAGGAGGTGCCCTTATAGAGGAGAGGAGAGGGGCACTTTTGGAAACCTCGAAAATATTAATTAATAATTAAATAAAACCCCCTTAAAAACCTCAAAAATCACTCAATTATAATATTAGATGATATAGGGTGGTAATATCATCAACCAATAAAATTTATAAATGTTTAAAGTTTATTTTAAACCTTATCATTTTGTTTTATCATTATTTAATCTATTTAATTTTATTTATGGTAATAATACTATAATTTTTAAATTGTTATAAATACTTACTTATGTGTTGTTAATTTTCCAAAATTATATAAATTATTACATTTTCAACCATATAATTTTAAATTTTAAATTTTTCAATATTATTTTGACTTTTAAACAATTTAATAATATGTTATTTTTATAAAATATCAATAGTGTCAATTTTAACACTATTAAATTACTTGAATTTAAATAAAACCGAAACAGAAGATATATTCAGAAAAAATATTTAATATATTCCTAACATGTTATATTATTCTAAAAAATTAATGTATCACATTAATTTGTTCATATAATATTTATTTTAATAATTTTAAAACCATTTATTTGATATTTCTCTTAATAAAATAATTACTACAACATTTGTTTATAATTATTTAATATACTTATTTGTTGTATAAAAATTCAAAATAAAACACTGTGATGACGATAAATCTAATATATTTTATAATAATACTTTTAATCTAATTTATCATCTTAAAATTACAACATTTAAATTGTTATATTCATTAAATTATGAAGGTGATAACTTTGACATCATTTAAAATAAAATAATATAAATGTCATAATCTATTTTATAAGGATCCAAATGGTCCAAAAGTCGAACCTTGGATGGTTAAGGTATATATTTACTCTACCAATAAGGTTTGGTCAAGTTTATGGTACTTTTTATAGGTATTATTATTTTAATAATAACTATATTATAGATTTTTCACTAAATAAATAATTTCTACATCATTAATATATAAGATATTAAAGTAATTATATATTTCTTAAAAATCAAAAATAAATTACCATGATGAATAAAAACATTTTATCTTTCAAATGGGTATTTATAATATAATTTATATTATGTATATATTTATATTAAAAATATTTTAATTATTTTAGTTTGAGTGAGACATATTTAACTTTCTTTAAATAAAATAAATTAAAGGTCTTAATCACATCCACGTGGGTTCCAAAAGATACCATTTCAACCCAAGTATATTTTAGGATAAAATATAATCATCCAATTATATTTATACAAGTGTTACAGTAATTTTATGAAATTATTTTTACCCTTAATTACCTGATTTACCTTTAACTGTAGAAAATAAAATTTACCGTAGTTACTATTCATAATGCCCATAAATAAAAAGTAGCCTATTAACATAATTTGGAACTACTGATTCCAAATATGGAATCAATTTTTCCAAATTCAATACACAGAAGTTGTAGTATATAATTTAAAATTAATCCCGCTGTTGAGAAAACGGGTTTTAAAAGTCAAAACATTGCGAAAGATTGAAATGTTTTTACCTATGAATTCAATGTAAAATTAATGATAATGACATACATAATATTAAATGGTAAAAATATATTCTATTTATATTTTAAAACCATTAAATATTATAATTTAACCATATAAATTACCTTGATGAAAAAAGTTGTTTTTAATTAAAATTTTGTGTATTTTTACTATTCATCAAAATATGAAAGTTAACAGAAAAATATTAAAAAATTATCCAAAGTTAATTTTTATATACTTATTGAAATGAATAAGTTTATTTCGTCAAATTGAACTTATAAATGTGTCAAAAACTAGATTTAAAGTGGGTGCTCCATCAAAATGCGGCAAAAATGCATTTTTTAAAAAATACATATTTTACCCGAAATATTTATTTTCTTCTCATACCATGTTCTGGATAATATGTAAGATGAATAATAATGTTATAAAATTCAAAATGTGGTTAATAATATTCATAATGGCTAGTTCATAATAATATTATAATATATCATTGTTTATTGTAACTCGGTATTGCCTACCACACAAGCTATCGAGGAAGGTCGCTCTTGCATGTAACACAAGCCAAGTATATTGTTTGCGTATACTAAAAGCTAATACGGTGTTGCGTATAATACAAGCTAATCTTGGTGTAGCGTACAACACAATACATCAAAGAAATTAAAAAGAATATTTCTCATAAAATCTCAGGCTGTTACAATATATATATATATATATATATATATATATATATATATATGCAGATAGGAAAATATTTAACAACTAGTGCCATTTCACTACCCTTACACCCCCATTGCAACCATATCACATGACATCTGGCCTCATGACGCCTCACCTACCCATATCATAGTCTAGTGTCAAAAGTCACCCATACTCATGGACCACTTCCTACCCACATCAAAGTCAAACATAATGTATCATCTGGCCTCATGGACCCTCTTCTATCCACATCAGAGTTAGTCTTCACATTTCATCTAAAGTAGCTGAGTAAAGTTCCACCAAAGAAGGACATGTGAGAAAACAATGTTTAACTTCCTTTATTGACATTTTAAATAGTTCACACCTAATAATCCTCATTTATAGACTCTATCAAATCTAGGACCAAATATATATATATATCACATATAAAATCAAATATAGATATCATTGGAACAACATGATATGGTTGGCTAAGTAGAATTCCACCAAAGAAGGTTAAGTAGGGAAACCCTGTTTAGCTTCATTTATTGACACTTTAGACAACCCAACCCCTCTTATCATAATACAAGTTCCCAATGATGTTCCTATGAAATTTAATTATAAAAACACATAAATAAATATCAGATCATATGTTACTATCAAGAACGAATAAACAAACCTCCCTTAACATAATGGTCCAAGGCTCACAAATCATAATAGAAAACAATTGCACCCAAGTGCACTAATCAAGGTGTAAATCATATCAAATTTTAAAATATAAAATTAGAACAACAACTTCCCACCCTTAAAAACTTGGTATATCACACATGTATAGGACTATAGGCAACCAAACATGATATTTTTACCAAGTTCAACGACATCCTAATCTTTGGACTACCATATCCCAAATAGTAAGACCAATAAAAGATCATTTATTTCCAATAGTATCTAGATAAAAACTGCTAAAAATTCCCAATAATAAACTGCTCAGATACCAATTTCTATTACCCAACCCATCTTTCAACATGAATAGTGCCCAGGTTCGGTGTTCCACCAGTCCTTAGGCGTGATTTCTCATCCACTAAAGGCTTCCAACTAGCAGTGAGGGTGTAAAGGAGTGATAGTAGGGAGACTATACCCTTAGGTGGTTATAATAATAATGGTCCAAAGATAAATATAGTAATATAGGAAAGATAAAAAACACTCGACCAGTAACCAGTTGTAGTAGAGTCAATAACAAGTAATATAATCAATTTAATTTAAATAAATAAACCCATCAGCCTAATTTTACAAAGGCCCGAAACCTCTCACTAAGATTTTACCCCATGTATTCAGTTGGAAGCATGGCCATATGAATCAATAATGATCAATTAATTAATTTTAGAACAGGGCATTAATTAAATAGGTTGTATGTCAGACTACCCAATTGAAATCTCAAAAATTCTCCCCCAAAACATAAGTAAAATAAAAGATAAATCTTGGAACCACATACCTCATGTTGGTAGTCATTATCTCATCTGATATCATCATTTAACTCGAGTCAGTTTGGAATAAATCAATGTTTTAGATGAACACCCTGAAAATAGGGTAAAATAGATCATATGGATTAAGTACTCTGTATTATGAGAAAAAAATATAAAAGAGGTAACATGATTTAGATCCTATACCAATACACATCCAATTCCATAGACGAGTCTAGAATTAGAGATCAAATAAGGAAGATATCTCAACACCTAAAAGGAGGGAGAAGAGATCTCAACGACACTTGGAAGAGAATCCCATGCGTGAAGGGAGAAAAGAGGAGAAATACTAATAAATAAAATAGGGGAAAACTATGACTTTTCCCTTTTTAATGGGCCACATGGTTACTACATAGTTTGTAAAACCACGCAATTCCCACTGGTCAAGCACTAGACTTTCACGGTTCATGTGAAAAGTTTTCCAAACAGTGTGAAAAATGTGCATGATTCCTCTGTTAAAAATTATAGAGGCCCTCACATGGCTGTGTAATCCCTCCTTCATGGATGGAAAAAACTAGTCCAAATCAAAAGGAGGGCTGCACAGTTACACTTGGGAGGCCGCGCAATTTTTTCCAATTTTTTCTCCCCATCCAACACACCTTTTAAGTTGGGTTGTTGTCATTTGATGCACCCAAAACCCAATAAAAACCCCAAGAAACTAGAAGAGGATTAAAAATTATCTAAAAAATCAGTGTGTCAAAGGAACTCTAGGATTTAGGTTTTGAATATTAAGAAAGGAGTTGTTTTGACAACCAAACTCTAAAAATTAAAACGAGTTGAGGATTTCGACTAAATCCAAAACCCAATACATTGCATATGTGATTTTATATCAACTCACACCACCTTATAAACAACAATAGAATATTATTAGTGAAAGGAGGAACCATATATCACTATACATGGTAAGGTTAATGATGAGTCATGCATTCCTTCCATTTCCTTTTTTGGATATGAATTATAGACATAATAATAATTACTAAACCAAGTACCAACTAAAGAGGAAAATAGAACTCCCATAAAGTTATTGATTGGAAAGATATATTTTTATCCAAAATTCATGAATGGGGGTGTGAGGCATTTGTAAAGGTTACATTAAGAAAAAAACTAGCACCCTAAGGAATGAAGTGTATCTTTATATGGTATCCTGAGGAAATAAAGGAGTGATATCTATAAAACGCTTTTGAAAAGAAAGTAATTTTCACAAGACATTCATATTTATTGAGAGAGAGAACATACTCAAGGAGTATAGTGGGAGAAATATTGAATTTTATGAATTTTATGCTCATTATTCCTGGGAGGTGTCACAAGAATAGATTCCCTGGGTCCCCATGGGAGAAGTTCTTCCTTAAACACAAGTAAAGCATTAGAGAACCAAAGAGGTAACATAAATATATATATATGGTTTTCTAGTCATTGATGATGTTAACTAGTTATTATTTAAAAATAATTATTATCTATTCTATAAGGAGGTAATAGAGAGATTATAGGCTATTAGATGGAAAGAAGGAATGAATTGTAAGATATATTCAATGTTCAAAATCATTTTTGGGTTTTGATCGATCTACTAGTGGATATAAAACTTATTGGGTGTAAATGAGTATTCAAGAGAAAGATGGAGATATAAGGTAAATTAAATACCTATAAATTATTTATAATGGATAAAGGGTTTAGATAACATCAATGTATTGACTACAATGGAACCTTTTCTCTAGATTAAACATTTAAATCCATCAGAATATTTTTTTCTATAACATCTTACCATGACTACGAGATTTGGGAAATATATGTCAAAAATTGATTTCCATAATGTGAATCTTCAAGAGGATGTGTATATAACAAAACTAGATGGGGTTTTGACTCTATTAAGTTCCAAAAAGTATTCAAATTATAGAGATCTATTTATGGATTAAAGAAAGAATATAGGCCATGGAACATTTAGTTCAATGAATCCATAAAATAAATTTTTTTCATTAAGAATGGATATGATCCATGTGTTTACAAGAAGTTTACCAGGATTATAGTTGTTTTCATATTAGTTTATGTTAATGAAATATTACTAATTAGAAACGAGACACCATCCTAAAAAGAGGTTATGTAATGGTTGAGAAAGTGATTCTCCATGAAGGAATTAAGTGAATAAGACTACTTTATATGGATCAATATCATAAGTGATAGATCAAAGAGGCTTATTGGACTAAGTCAAAGTTTATAAATTGAACAGATAATAAAGTGTCTTAGTATGAAATGATCTAAGAGGGGTTAGTTCTAGTGTCACATGTTATAAATCTTTCCAATGAAATGTTTCCTCAAACGCAAGTGGAAAGATAAAGAATGAGTAAAATTATATTTACTTATGTGATGGTATTTATCATATACTCTATGTTATATATGAGGCTTTATGTTCCATACAGTTTGATAATGGTAGGAAGATATAAATAAGATCCAGGTGAACAATATTTGACTACTGTTAAGGATATCCTTAAGTATCTGAGGTGAATTTAGAATATGTTCCTGGTTTATGGAATATATTAAGAGATATTAATTATAGGTTATACATATTCTAGATTTTATATATATCAAAATGGCCTGAATTCACATTCTATATATGTGTTTTTTCTCAATAGAGAAGTTGTCATCTAGAAGAGTTCAAAATAGCCATGTTCACCTATTTTAAAGTGGATTCCAAGTATATTACGAATTCCAATGAATATAAGGAATCAATTTAGATTAGAAATTTTTTCCATGTAATTTATGTGGTTCCTAGAATTCAATACTTTATTACATTTTACTATGATAACATCACAATGGTGTCCCTTTCCAAAGATCTAAGGTCATATCAAAGGACAAAGAACATACTTTAGATGTTTTATATCTCGAGGTTTTTTCTTAGATTTGTGATGTTTTAGTGAGTAGAGTATCCAAATAGGGAAAATTTTTAGACCCCTTGATTAAGGATCTATATTATAAGAGGCATGAGTAACATGTGAGAGTTAGTGGACTAAAATTTGTTGTTAGTTGGATCTAGTGAAAGTGGGAGCCTGTTGGAGCTGGTTCTCTCCAACTGACTTACTTTTTAATGGATTAAATGTTTTAATTATTAATGAATTTTATTATAAAATAATTAATATTTATTTTCATGACATTTTTATTTTATAATTTCCTAAGACTATGTTTCACACTTAAAGGTCATAGTAGTTCCTCACTATATTGAGAATATAATGGTTCCAGAATAGAATTATTGAATATTTTTCTATCACCATATGATATTTTATGATTAGAAATATATGGTATAGGTTATTAGAGTTAAAATTATCATAAGACACTGAGACACATTCTCATGGTGTTTTCCCTTAGTAACCTATAATATTAGAGGTTATGAGAACATACCCACTAATAAGAAATCCATGTTTTCATGTATCATTGGATGTTCCTATATGTGGATGTATGTATTGATCCTTATAATTTAATATTATCATTAATAGATATCATGAATCATGTAATTTTATGCATTAATAATTCATATGATATGATCCCACAAAACCGAATGCTCTATTTTCTAAATATCTTTCTCTAAAAAATTGCATTAGAAATTTCATGATTTCAAAATTTAATTTTTATCTACTACCAATGAGTGTTCATCATATTACATGAATTATACATTTATTATTGAATTATAGAACTTTATACTGTAAAAATCTATTTTATATCTGGTGTTATTTGTTGGATTTTACAAGACTACACTTTCAAGACATATATGTTCTATCTGCTATTGTTGTGTGATTTTACTACTATTATCAAATTTTGGAATTGGATACTAATGATTTATCTATATATGTTCTTAATATTTTTAGAGTTTCTTCTTGGGGCATACAATTTCTAGATATATATATATATTACTCTAGAGATGTCATCATCTATCGGCTGCAGTATCCATGTATGAATACATCAATAGTCAAGTTATCTAACCAAAATTAATCTTATATTTTTATGAGAACTTGGGTGTTTATTATTTTTAGGACTAGTATTATTCCTTCTTAAAATAATTATAAAATCCTTATTTTAATAATTAAAAGTTCCTAACACTCAATTTACAAGATACTTGAGAAAAGATATTCTAGTGAGAATTACCATGACTAAGGAGAGGGTGTTGGTGGAGTAGATTAGGGTATCGCTATGCCCGAAATCACTATACATCATCATTTTATGATTTTAATTTATCTTAATTTAAATTTTATAATACATATATGGTTTAATATAGGAATAAAAAGTTCTGATTAACTTATTTTTTAATGTTTGGAAACTAGGTGTGAATGTTTTAAGGGCACAATTGACCCCATCTTATGTCTTTCTCATTATCGATGGATAATAAACATGACCCTTAGTGTGGTATATCTAGTGGATTTTTATTAATTCAACCATCAGATGAAAAATATTTCTATTTGGTGGATGAGGAAGTTTTCTTGGGATATTGTGGTTCTTGACTGCTTTAGTTCTCGTAGGTATTATCTTCAAGCTTGGGGAGGATATATAATGGTCATCTGAACTTTCAAAACCTTATACGTCAAATTTTAGTGTGTTGGGTATGTGAAGAATTGTTGCATGAAACTAAACAGTTTAAGGAGTTTGGTGTTATTTCTTTACTTTCTTATTGGTAGATTTTATAAAAGATGGGTGACACCATAACCAGACCACCATCAATAGTTTATGAGAAACCATTTGAATTTCAGGGTGCAGATAGAGGATTCCCTAATCCGGTTGAGTGGAAATTGGGAAAGAAGTCCCATGTAGTCATTATTCTATAACATAGTGACATTGGTTCATGTTTATTATTTGAAGAAGATATTAATGAATCTAATGTGTGACTAGAGGAGCATGAAACCTTACATCTCTTCTAGTATTAGTGAAAAATATTTGTGAAGAAATTTATGTTGGAGTGTGGCATGGATGGGTTTTTCTCATATTTAATCTATCTATAAATACATTTTAAATGTGGGGAGATGAGTAGCCCCACCAAATATAACCATTGTAATAACACATTCTAAGATGGACGTTAGTGGTTATGGAATCATTTTATACAATTCTATCAAATAACCTTTTAATAAAAGAATTATTGTATATAAAGGATTTAAAAGGTTCTTCTAAGGTAGTGGAATGTCTCCATTTAGTTCATGACATAAATTGGGATGGAGTTGGGATCCTTATGTATGAATATGTTTTTCCATTCCAGGGCATTTTAATACTTATTTCTAACATAGCTCAGACCTCCATAATTGAATAAATTTCATATGACGTGGTAGTTTACCAAATTTGATTGTTTTGTAAAATTACCTCTTGAAGAGACCTACTTTATTTCATTTATGAATAATAATTTTTATGGAGGGTAGGAGATAGTGAGCCAAAATTTTAATGGTCAAGACTTAACTCATATTTTTAGAGTCAATGGACCCCCTTGGGGTAAACTGTAAAATTTACCCTTGTAAATAACTTCACAATTTTTTTGATGGTTTCATTAATTCCACAGTATAGTGCTTACCCATTGGTATACCCAATAAAGATTTGAAATAATCACAGGTCCATGATAATAATATATTAAAAAAAATTATTTTATTCATCACTAACTTTTTTGTGATTAATTGATTATAACTCTTAAACATTGATTCATATGGAAAAAATAAGACTATGGTTTCATCCTTAATGGGAGTTTACCCTAGGGATGGTATAAATTTTGATTGAGTTAGATTCTTTAGGGATTTAAAATCATATATAGATTAATTAATTAAATAGGGAATTCAAAAATTAATTAATTAACCCATTTAAGGAAAATTAGGCCACTTGACCTAATTTATATATCTATTTAATCATCATGATCTCCAATTTCTAATGTTTTACACATATAACCTATAATTTGAGAGTGGAATCATGGGAGATATATTAGAAGAATTAGTGAAAACACCCAACACTATGGGATAGAACTTCTCGTCAATATCATCAGTGATGATGAACATGGACACACCATTTTTCAATGAGATATAAAACATGAGTTAGTGCTTTGTTATTTTTCATTCATCTACCATTTTTTGATTCTATGTTTAAAATTTTAAATTATTTACACATTATTCATGATAAAATCAAGTATAATATCTATTTAATTTATTTATTCTCTAATTATTATTTATATAATTTCAATCCCTAGTACCATGGAAATTTTAGAGAAGATTTATTTAACCCTAACCTTATTGATATATAGTGAAAAGTCAATGAGGAAAAGGGACAAATTGTCCTATACTTTCCTTATATCTCCATATATCTTACCTATCTCTATCATACTATCTTATTTTTCTTACATGATGTTATAAAAGGCATTAACCAATGGGGTTGGATGATGGAGATAGCAAGGTAAGATTCACTCTAATTAGTAGTTAGGTGACGATGCAGAGTTGGGGATTAGTGTGGCATGATGTGGAGATTAGTGTGAGGAGGATGATGGGGTGTGGTATGAGGACAAAATGGTTGTAGTTTTCGATGTGATGAGGAATCTAGCTATATTGGTGGAAGATAACATGGGTGAAGAAAAGTGTGGAAGAATTCATGACATGATAGGTTGATTAAGTAGAGGATACATTCACCAGGCTGGGCATAGTGGTAGAACATGAAGGTTAACCACAGGTGGACTAGGTTTGGTATGTTCCACCTAGCTTGGGGTTGGGTGGATCATATGCATCAGACACACAACACATGTGGGAAACATGTTCCCATGTGCTTCTCTATGTGTGGGAATCCATGTTCCCTATGATCTATTCCCACCCTAACATAAAATGTCACATTGCATGCCTTGAGTTTTCCACATGGCCATATTTCTCTTTCATGGGGGTTTTTTAAGCCTTTTTCAGTGGGTGTTTGATTTGAGTAAATATATATCATATCCAAATTCTTTTTCTGTATATATAATAATGAGTTATTTTTTTATCCATATGAGTCTATTTGTGATATGAGATTAGTGGATTCTGAATTTAGCTCCATGGAACCAATTTTATGGTTAGGCATGGTGTTTAGAAAATTCATGGGGTCATGTATCCCCCTCATATATTGTTTTTGATTTAGTGAGGTGCATGTCCCCTAAATTACTAATTGAGTTAGATTTTATTCCTTCGACCCATTATGTGCTACTTCCATCTGCTGTATGATATTGATGATAAGCCTATCAATGGATGGTTTAAAGAATAAGTATTGAATTAAAATAAATATAGTAGTAGTGTAATTGGGTTATCTTTAGATATAAAATTATTGTGGATGTGTTCATATTTTATTTGGTGGGTTTTGGGTGTGAAAAAAGTTTGTAAAATAGAATAGGATGGGTTTTAAATTCGATTTTAAAAGAAGTTACATACTCTATGATATCTCCATACCTTTCCTGTTAAATCATTATTCCATTTTTTACACTCCTATTTTTTCTCTAATCAAGTGAAATATCACTTGATTTTCCTCACAAAGGAATTTTTGATTAATTGGAGGGATAAAAGACCACCTCTACCTATAATATCCCCTAAACTTTTAATGAGAGTTCTCCAATTACCCATAAGTCAACCCACTACTCAGGATAGAAAGAAATGAAGAGAACCAATGTGGCCTATTTATGAGATCTTGTGAAGAAGGGAATAAGAATTAAAAATGTAATAAATAAGTAAATTTCCTAATTTTATGCAGTTCTAATGTATCTAATGAGGTTAACATAATAGAAAAAAAATATTAAATTGAATAATTAATTAATAGGGGTATAAGCAGAATCTCCTAAGCTCAACCACTAATGGATTAGTGTTCCATCACCAGAGTTATTATAGTAAAATTAAATTAATGAAAATAATAAAATACTAGTAGTAGCATGATCACATTATTGTATAAGAATCCTCCTTTTATATCCAATAACACTAGTGAATGGTTCTCTATTTATAAAAGAATACTAAGAGATTATTTTTATGCTTTCAAATTCACCATGTGAGTAGATTGAGTTTAATCAACTCTTTTAGTTTACTCTCAGAATGTTACTAGATATTTGGTGTCAAGAATCAGCCTATTATTCATTGAATGATTAAAAAAAATTCAAGATTCTAGGGAATGGATGGATTTATTTGAGGGTATCTTTGAGAATTATCACAGATTTAAAATTCCTCCTATAATTGATCCCCATAACTTTAGTAATAATCCTAAAGGATATGATTTAGTGCATCATGATAATTATTTAAATTAGTCACTTACCAACATTGCTTCATGAATAGTATGTTATAGGTTAAATCTTATAGACTTATAACAAAATACAAGCTTAAAAATATTTGGTCCTTGACTCGAACTTTCACCTGGACATCATTTATTTTGGATTTTAATTTATAAAAATGAGGTGGGGTATCTTGGATCTAAAAATTTGAATATTTACTTAGGAACCTGCTCAATATTTTGATTTTGTGCCATTTTCAAACAATGTCCTGCAAAATGAAAATCACAATCATTTCGGGTTAAATAAAAATTTGTTTTCTAGAAGTGTATCACTTCTTGGAATCAATGTGGATATTAATTTTTATGTAAGATTGTGACTATTTTATTTGGGTTTAGAGGACATATTTTTGGAATCTTCATTTGTAAAATTTTAACTCTAGGTTATATGAGGTTTTTCCTGATGTTTTACAACTCAAAATAATGTTTTTTGCTACATTATGGAGCTACAAGTATGGGAGATTGGGTTTTTCATTGATGAACACAAGTTTGGTGACATAACTAATATAAAGAGCATGATGCTGCCTTGGGTCCCCTGATGTTGTGATTCTAAATTTATCTAGTCATCATTGAATTTATTCGGTTCGATTCTGGGGGGAATAAAAGGTTTGTAGTGGGAAATTCAGTAGTGACTTTGGATTAGGTAAGGTTCATCACCCCAGCCTTGAAAAAGTATTAGGGATTGTCTTGGACATTCCATTGGGAAATATATATGTTTTCTACCCTAGGAACCCAACTAATGAGTTGAGGTCAAGATAGGTCCCCTCCATCCTCAGTCAAATGCATAGGGAACAAAATACATCCAAACAACAAAATTTCTAGGACCAACCTCTATCCAGTGACTCATTATCAGCTTTAACTATAAAAAATTTCATAGATGTGGATGATCATCATTGGAAACTGACTTCACCATTAATCTAGAACATAAAGATCATCCGTCTCAGTTTCATTCAATTTTGGTTTCATAATCTCAAAGATGAAAAATATAATTAAATCTAAAATTCATCTTGGGTGGATTCATATCTTCCCATTATAATTCATATCAATCTCTAATCAGGCTCAAGTATCTTTTATAATAGTTTATTTATGTTGGGGATCTAAAAATATGGAGTGCGTGTTAGAGTTGGAAGAGTTGATCTTAGCTTTTTGTTCAAGATTTAATGACATGTTGCTGATGGGATGGTCAAACATGACTTTGAAACCCCTGATAGATCTCAGGTTATTATTCAGATTCACTATCATTGGAGAAAATTAAACCAACTTCAAACTCACCTTGAATAGTTTGTTTACCTTCTGGTTTGGTGAGATTTTTCTTAAGCAGACCCTATGATCGATCAATGTTTTATATTCTTGGTTGAGGATACATGAAGGTGGTTCTTGCTATAGTAAAATTAAATTGGATCTAACAGTCGCAAGCATAGTGAGTCGAAGGTTCAATCGTAAAGGTATAACATTAAAGAAAGGGCTTCATGGTATAAAGATTGGGTACTGAAACAATAGTATAATGGTGCATGGTAGTAGTTATAATGGAATGATGGTATTTATAGTGGAATGATAGTAGATGAATTCTCATGGTAGCAGGGTTGTAATTTTTTTGATCTCACAGCCAGAGACTATCTCACAGTAGCACACAATTCTTTCTCACGGAAGTAATAATTGTATAAAATGGGGAATAATATTATATGTTTTCCCTTATAACATTAGAAAGTTTCTATGGTGATGAAATCCTCATGGTTTCATGGTAATGGTTATAGACCATTCCATTTTTTTCTTTCTTGTACAAACCACATAATCATTTATTATTGTATGATTTCTCTTATGAAAATTTAATTAGTCATATTAATTTTGAGGAAAAAATAATTTGAAAAATAATTTTTTTATTTTATACCAATTTAAATAATATTTCCAAATCATAATCAATTTTCATTGTATCTTTTTAAAAATGCATTTAAAAAAATCTAGGATGGTATTTCAAAATTTGAAAATTAATAGTTCTAAATCAAAATAAAATTCAATCCTTCAAGTAAATTTAGGTATTTTATTTAATTCAAAAGTGGAATAAAATAATTAAAACTCATAATTAAAACCATTTAAGTATGATAATTCTAAATTTATTATAGAAAATTAATGAGATTATTATATTTCAAAAAAATATTGATTCTTGATTTAATTCCAATAATGAATAAAATAAAAAAAACAATTATTTAAGGAATTTTATAATTTAATTTTAAATTCCCAACATTATCAAAAAATAATAATTACTTAGGATTTTAATGGAAATTGAGGGTAATTTTCAATGAATAATAGTTATTTTTTTGAATTTTAATCTCTCATTACTTCCCCACACTTGATCTATCACACTCCCTAGTAATTTATAATTAAATTAATTTTATTTCAAACATAAAAATAAGGTGACAATCCTAGATAATTTCAAATACACAAACCATAATTAAAGAAAATCACCTGTCCATTTATTATGGAATTATCATGCCTCATATGAAAAAATATCCATTATCACATTTCGATTCAATGAAATCTTCATGTCTAAGAGCGGAATAAATTATATTCAGGTGGAATAAAAGTGTTAATAAAAAAATTATATTTATCCATTTCTCTTATGTTTTCTAAAATAGAGTGGGGTTCTCCACTTCATTGATACCATTAAAATGAATTTGTTATAAGTCAAATACCTCCCTTTTCATCTGGGATCAATATTACCCTCACCTTAATGCATTAATTTTTTACAATTAGAAACTTTATTATTATTATTTTATATTTTTACAAAATAAGTATGTGTGTGGAACTATGAAATAAAATTATTGAATATTTATAGAGGGGGGTTACTCACAAACCTAGTGCCAAATGACTCATAGATTTATTATGGGATCCCAATTTACCATTTTACATAAGCTTTAAAAAACATAGATCAATTTACATAGAGTTGGATCCCTAAGGTGTTATTTTTCAAAGAGGCATATTTACATTTAATTATGTTTTAATTTATAGTGACATAATGTTATAATTATAATTCTATAAATAATTTTTCACTCACACTCCCTTTCCTAGTTCTAAAACTAAATTTTTTACGAAGGCAATGTAAAATTAACTCAATAATTATATATCTCTCACAAATCTAGAACCTAATGAATGATCAAAAAATAGAATGGTATTATACTAGGCTGGATAAAAATTATGTTCAATGTGTTTTAGTTTTTTTAACACTTAAAAAATATAAAAACAAAATCATACAAAAACTATGTACATATTTCTAAAAACGGAATGGGATATTGTTTTTCATTTTTTGTTTATTATTTTATTTTTTATTATAGTAATGATTCTAAATGTAAAATAGAAAAGGGTATTTACATCCTAGATTAATGTTTCCCTCTCACCACACTTATCTCAATCACCAATCTAATTAATTTCAAAATACATTTTAAACAGGAAAGTTATAATTGAAAATGAGTATCCAAAAAAATGTATAGGAAAGAGAAAGACCGAGCATTCTTCATTTGATGTTAGCATTGATGATTTTTGAATCCTCTATGGGGTATTTCCAAAAATATCCATTAAAATGATTCAGTTATTGGTTATTAACTATTAAGGGGTTCTGAGTATCTTCTCTTTTGATGTTAACTGCACTAACTGAAAATATATCATCCTCTGTATAAGGAACAATCCACATAGAATGACTTTTACTAGGCATTATCTTATTTTTTTAATATTAAAAAATATTTTTCTTCAATTATAATGTATCTCTTTTGGATATGTTTTCATGGTAAAACCTGGAATTTTCCTTACATAGTAGGGGATTTTCATGAGCTTCTCTACCTAGTTCAACCATTTCCAAAATTGATAGCTTCCTCTTCTCTATAATCTCTCAAAAATCAATGTAATTTTCTTCATCCTAGTAATAATTATGCTGAAACTCACTAGACAATTAATTATTTTCGTTAAGGCATATCCCAAGTGGGATGATGATAATTTCAATTCCATTTTAGGTTGATTTTTTATTGATGATCATAATTTATTGTTATCCATACTTGAATCCTGCACAGGTAAGGTATATTTTTTTATATAAAATTTTAGTAACTCATATGGACATTCAACACTAATATATTCTAGTTGTTCGATGTATAAAATAAATTCTATATTTAACTCACTTCTATAGACATATTTAATAGTAAAACAATGGGATTCCAGATCCATTATTTGTCTCATTATGTCATCCAACATTCCAATTTCTTCTTTAGAACAAAATGAAAATTCAAAATTTATCTTTATAAAAATTGTTTTTTCTGCATAGAGGTATTTCATAGAATCAAGAATATTTAAAACCACATTTTTTGTACAAAATTCATGAAAACTATCCCATAATTAACATTAATTATTATTTTTTGGTATTCAATAGATATTTTCTACCTAGAATGATGTGAGAATGAGTTTTACCTTTCTCTTACTCTATGTTCAGAGTATAGAAATAAATTTGGAATAAAAAACCTTATACACTCATCTAAACAAATTTGAGTACACCTACAAGGTAAGAAATGGTTTGGTTGGGAAGTTTCACAACCACTTAAGTGTGGTTGAGTTATGCTATCTATAGAGATGAATAAACTTAATAAGGAATTAAATTAATTGATTCTCATAAATCACATAATAAATTTGAATGTTTAATCTCACCAATATTTTAATAGATGGTGAAGGTACTTGGATCTTGGAATTTATATAGTATTTATGGGTTCAAAAGTGCAGAATTTTTTTTATTAGGATAAATTTTCATTACCTTATGATCTTCTCCTCATGATGCATAATCCATTGATGAATTTAACATAACTTGGAATACATAGGATGACATCCAAATGAGGTATATTAATCTCATATTTTTTAAATGTTTCCAAAATATCTTATTAAAATGTGTCTTCATAGGTTCAATTGGGGAGTTTAGTCCATGTAAGGTAGGGAGTTCTTGGTTAAAGTGGACCAACCAACATTGATTTTCCTTTATCCATCATCAAAGGGTGTGTCGAAAAAAGTAATTCTTCTATAGGTTCTTTAACAAGTAAAACTTATTTAGGATTTTTGGGTTATCCACTTCTAGCCTCTTCTCTAGATGTTTATTCTTCAGTTCATTCTAGATAATTTCCACTCCTTAAAGTTATAGAGTTGATGTTACCTTTGGTGTTAATTTTTTTTTGGGAATGAAGCTTAATCGCTCCTTGGTTTTTTAATTCATTAATAGTGGTAAAGATATAGATATTGGAATTAAGATGTTATTTAATCAGTTCCTCTATTGAGAGTTATTTATATTTCCTCAACTGATAGATTCTATAGGGTTAAAAGTTATGTATTTTTATGGTGGTGTGTAAAATTATGGTTGAAAACCATACTGGATGGGTGGTCTTTCAAGTTGTTGGTTTCTTACTACATATTGAATATTGAAATAATTTCTTCTTCCCTGATGGTATATTGTATAATTCAAGTATTTTATTTGGCATATGGTTTTATAGTTTTCTTGAACTTGAGGCCATCTATTGGTGTAGTGTTATAGGGATCAGAAGAGTTTGAATACCCATGGGGGTGTGTTAGGTGATGTTTAATGTAGCTTTTTTAAAGATAAATTTCACATAATAAATTTTATTTCATCCATTTTTCTGAAAAAGGATAGAACCTCATATACCCCCTTGTTTTAGTTCATATGCCGAATTGATGAATATTTTGTGAAATACTTTCAATCATCTCTTTGAATTCTGCAGGTGAATTTTCAATTAGATCCCCTCTATAGGAATCATATAAAAGGTTTTGGTCATTATCTATCAATACTTATTAAATAAATACCAAGAAATGATGTTCTCCATAGGGTTAATGTTGATAGGAATTTTTTAATCACCTGAATCTCTACAAAAACTCATAAATGGTTCCTCCCGCTAGTTGCTTTATTGAATATATCTATTTCCCTATATAGAAACTCCTTGATGTAGGGAAATACATATAGATGAAGGATTAGTCTATTTTATCCTAGGTGGTGATCTCTCTGTGTAGAAGGTTATAGAGAAACTTTTTAACAGATCCTTCAAGGGAGAAGGGAAGTTCCTTTTAGCCGATTTGATCCACAGTGATTGGTCTAGGTATAAATACATTGTATACCTCTACAAATGATCAAAAATTAATATTGGGGGTTTCTTATGAAGAACCAAAAAACCTAGGTATCTGACCTATTATTCTATTTTTAATCTTACAATCCTATTTATTATTCATTTTTAACTATTTTTTATTAATGTTAAAACTATGAGCATACATTTATCTCAATTTTATATTCCATTGATCTTGATAATCCTCGATTTCTTTAATCCCTAATGTGACTTTGGGGGATGAATAATAAGAGGGTGAGGAATTATCCCATAGGATAATGAAAAACTCCCTTTCCTCTTACTCTATGATTCTCAATGATCTATGTCTTTATAAAAAAATTTCTCAACCATTCTATAAAAACCAAAAAGTTGAGGGGAATTGGATCTAGGAATTTATTTAATTAATTTTTTTAAAGGTAGAACTAAAAAAATACTCTCTATAAATGGATCTAGGTTTGATGATATGGATATAATGGGGTGCTAAAAGAAATAAATTTTGAACACAAATAAATATAGTTGTAGTGGACTCGTGCTGTGTCCTGAGGGGAAAGTATTGTGTATGTGTTTTTGTTGTTAGGTGGGTTCAATGTTGAAAGAAGTTTATGAAATTGAACTATATTGGTTTTAAATTCAGTTTTCAATGAAGTTTCATACCCTTGGATATCTCTATACCTTTACTGTTAAATCATTATTCATTTTTTACTCTCATTTTTTTCTCTCTAATCAAGAGAAATAGTACTTGATTACCCTCACATAAAAATTTTCGTCTAATTGGGGGGATGTAATGACTACCAAAACCTTTAATTTTTCCCAAGAATAGTAATTAGAGAGATCTAATTACCCTTAATACCACCTAATAATCATGATCAAAAGCAATATATAGTGCCTATGTGGCATATTTTTTCTATCTAGTAAACAAGGGTAGATGAATTCAAAATGTAATAAAGAATAAAATCTTCAAATGTTTGTATAGTTCAAATTAATCCAGAGAGTTTTATATGAGATTGTGTACTATTAAAATACCCAATTCATTAATATAGGGGTAAACAGAATCTCCTCATCTCAACCACTAACTTCTTAGTGTTCCATAATATAAGTTATTAGATTAAAAAGAGATTATAGAATAATATAAAATGGTAGTAGTATCTTGATCAAGTGATTGAAGAAGTATCATATTCCGAGATCTAGTAACACAAGTGAAAATTTCTATATTAATATATGAATAATAATATATTCTTAGTAATATTTAAAATTCACTACGTGAGTAGAAAACTTTTCTTGTACACATTTAGGTTACTCTGGAAAAGTTCCTCAATTTTTAGTGTCAATTAGTGTTTACTTCTTTATTTAATGATCAATACATATAAAGCATCCCAAACTTGAATGGATTCAGTTGAGGTAATATTTGTAAATTATTTCATCTCATAAATTCCTCCCATGGTAAAGGTTTGCACCTTTGAGAATAAACCCTTGTCGATATGCTTTAGAGCATTACCATTGTTTTGAAAATTTATCTACTCCTAATAGTATCTCATAAAAAAGATGATTCAAAGTTAATATCCCCAAATTAGAACAATATATAGGCTTAAAAATATTTGGTCCTGGTCCTGGACATCATTTATTTTATCTTTTAACATAAACAATATGGGGGTAATCTCAGATCCAACATCATGAGGATTTACTCAATCTACCAATCAAAATTTTGATGATTTTTTATTTGAAAAATTGTCATATAAAATGAAATCCACAATCAGTTCATGTTAAATAAAATTGAGTGTCCTATTAGTGTTGAACATCTTAGATTCAAGGTGAAACTTAATGATGAATTGATCCTATCGATTGTTTTTATATGTTTCAAAGTACATTTTTTTAGGTTTATTTATCTATACATTAAGAATTATAGTGCATAAGAGGTTGGGGATGGTGTTTGAAATCACAAAACGATGTTCTGGATGCATTAGAGAGTTACATTACTAGGAGACAGTGTGTTTCACTAATGAAGTCAAGTTTCATGCAGGCACTGGTATAAAGAGCTTGAGGATGGCATGGGTCCTATGATGTTGGGATTCCAAATTGATCTAGTCATTATTGAATTTCCTGGGTTCACATTTGGGAGGAATTGATGATGTGCAAAGGGAACTTCAATGGAGACTTTGGATCAGATCTATTTCATTGTCCCATCATTTCAACAGTTTAGGGGATTCTATTTGGGATTTTATCAAGAAATATGAATGAATTGTTCTACAGAAACCCATCATATGAATTGGGTTTGATCAAGTTCCCTATTGTCTATGATCACCTACACATGGAGTAGAATATAGCTAGCGAACACAATTTCTCATATAATCCTCCTTTATCTAGTGAATCAGTTTTGATTTCTATTGAAAATCTAGTGTACAGGTGAGATTATTTATCATTACCAATTGGTTTCAATATTCATTAAAAAAATGTAGAGACTCACATTTTTCTTCATTAAATTTTAATTTTATGTCATCAATGATAAAAAATCTCATAAAATCCAAAATTTGACCTAGGTGGTTTCAATTCATCTCTGTTCACCGGCCTTCATCTCCAGATCTAGCCGAACAAGGTTCTAATCTCTAACAGTTCTTTGATGTTTGATTTTTAAAAATTTAGAGTATTTTTTAAAGATATAGGAGTAATTATTATATTGATCTTAAATCTTTTATTACATGATATCTATGGTAATATTAAATAATCATTTTAACCCATAATCAACCTGGGGTCTTTGTTCATCTTCACCATTATCAGAGAAGATTGATCCATCCCCAGACCCACCTTACAAGGATTAGTTACCTTCTAGTTCAGTGAGAACCTACTTCAATATTCCCTTTGATTGATTGATATTTTAAGTTCTTGGATAAGGATGTGTGAAGGTGGTGATGGCTAGAGTTGAATAAAATGGGAGATCAAAGACACAAGCATGGAGAGTCAAAGGTTAAACCATGAATGTGGACCACAAAAGTGGGGGATTCATTTTAGAAATATTGGGTGTAGACATGGTAGAAGAATAGTTCATGATAACATTTTATATGGAACAATTGCATATATATTCTCATATTTGTAGGGTTATTTTTTTTTGATCTCATCGCCACACACCATCTCATGGTAGAACACACATTTTTTTCTCAAGGTACCTTGTCATTTTATTTCTCAAGATATAAATCATGGTGGAATATTCATGGTAGTAATAGGGGTAAAATAGAATATTTCTACCCTCTCATTATAACAGGTTTCCACGATTTCTAACTCCTCGTGGTTATATGGTCATGGACACAGATCATGCGAAATTATTTTCTTTTATATACCAATTAAATAAATAATTTTTTAGTATAGGATCTGTCTAATTCAAAATTTAATTAATCAAATTAATTTTTAAATAATTGAATTATAAATTCATTTCCCAATTTTTTTTAAAAAATTAAATAATATTTAAAATTCAATATTAATTTTTAGTGTATCATTTTTAGAACACATTTTAAAAAAACTAGGTTTATATTTCAAAATTTCAAAATTTCTAGTTCTAAATAAAAAAAAATCAATTAATTCTGTCAATTTATAGATTCCATTTAATTTAAAAAATTAGTAAAATAATTAAAACTCATAATTAAATAAATGGAAAAATTTTAATTCCAAATTTATTTTCAAAATTGAATGAGATGATTATATTTCAAAAACCAATGTATGACTTCACAATTTAATTCAAAGAAGGAATATAACATAAAAATAATTATTCAATCCATTTTATAATTTAATTTTAAATTAAAAACATTATGAAAAATGTTAATTACCCCATATTTTGATTGAGATTGAGGGAAAGTTTCTTAGAATAACAATATATTTTCTTGGAATTTTAAGATGTCATCAACTACTTTGGGTATGGGGCCTCTATTTATGAAGTCAGACCCCTAAACCATTTTTTATACTTAGGTCATGGGTCTTCTACTATTTTTGGTTATTCCATTGTCTAATAATATTCTCTCAGTGAGGCATGAGTCCCCCGCTTCAGTTTCCATGAGGTGATGTGAGTTTTCGCATAGCCTCGATGGTTATGATAGTAGGGGTTACTAATCCCTTAAAAAATTTCCATCCTTGGTCAAGGTGATGGTTCCTATTTGGGTTTTTATTATAGAGACATGGTATTAATGGATAAAAGGGAGTGATAATCTCTCAACTGGTATGCTTGGTTATGTGAGGTCTAGGTTCCACTTTATGGATTCTTTTAGTGGTTTAGAGAGACTTCTAAGAAGTTCTTATTCATTAATTCTTATATCTCTTTAGAAAACCTAGGTTTCCTTCGAGATGCTGTGTCCAAATAGGGTCTACACTTTATAATCTATAGTATTTTTATTAATTTGATTATATATAGGTATTTTTGATATATTAACCTTCATGTGTTATAGAAGAGGTGATCTTGAATTCTCAATGTCCCTAATATTTTTAGTGGCAGGGTATATCTGGATACTTTCACATTTTTCTCTTAGTTACTAACTCTTACTCGGGGTTTTTAGTTGAAGGATTACTTTTATTTTTTAATTATGTTTTCTAGGAATCCAATTGAGTATTTTTATAGTCTCCAATGCATAAGACTTATACCCACATGTGTTGTGTGTATGAAAATGAAACAATATATAGAGAAAGTCGTGGTGGATATGAATCTTGTGTGTCCTGTTGCTATCTAAAATTTGAATATTCCTTGTCACATTAGGGGATTTAGTGTTAGTGGATCTTAGTGGTATCAGGAGGTGATAATAGCAAGCTATGTTTTTGTTTGGAGTCGTATTATAGTGAGAGATTCTTTATCTTAGCTAATTATGTTGGTATTCCTTTTCGGATGTTGGGAATGTATATTACCACTTTTTCATTATGTATTTTATAATGATATAACTTTTTGGATATTTGAATTTATCACTTTCATTACATAAATTATGATTAGTTTTATTTATATTTTTTCATTATTATGTTCTAAATGGAGGTGTACGATGTATACAAGATCATATGGATAAGGCCTACCATTATATGTGATAAAACTTCTTGGATATATTATAAACCCGTAGACTATTGTAGTTGAGATTGGTATTTCATAGGTAACTTAACTTTACCTAAGAGGGGTCCGGGTGGGTCCGATCATCTAACAGTCCAAAAACATTTGGATAAAGTTTTTTAAATTTCTGTCATTTTTGAATAAAAACATTCTAAAAAACATAATCTTTATCCAAAGGCCTAATTGTGTGACCCTACAGACCTTAATATACTTGAAAAAAAAATATAAAACAATGATTTCATAGTTGCAAACAAAAAGTGTCCTATTGAAAAGCTTCTATACTACTCAAGATACTAAGGAGTTTGGTGTGATCTCGATCAAATATACTCACATTGTCACGAACCAGGTTGGGTCACCATCCGACCCGGTGCCCGACCCGGTCCATGACATAACCCGAAGGGTGTTCCCAATCCCCATGGGTTGGTACAAGTTCCTGGGTATCAATATTAACAAGTGGGAACGGTTTTACCCGAAATAAAAGATAGAAAAACAACCAAAAAGCTAAATAAACTGAAACTGGAAACAGGCTACCAAACACACTTCTAAACTATAAACAGGTTTAGGTCTACAACTTAGCTAAAAACCCAAATGAACAAAAACAAGAATAGAGAACTAAACTCCAAAAACAACCTCATGCGACACGAGAAGTTACATCCCCAAGCTACCAACACCAACCTGTACACGAAGACCAACAACAACTAGAACCACCATCGCTGAGCACGAAGTCACAACCTGGAGTGCAAAAGAAACAGAATCTACATACACCCAAGGGTGTATGTAGGGTGTGAGCTAAAAGACCAGTATGATGCCACCGAGAAAGGGTTCCATGCATAATTATTAAAATAAAAATAAATTTTAAATTTAATAGAATAAAAATAAATAAGTGTTTAAAGAATTTTTTTTATGAAAATGGTTTTTAAGGGGAAATTTCTCTAAAAGGAAAACAACTTAAATCAACTTACACACATGCAGGCACACCCACACACGCACGCACACACACAGACGCACGCACACACGTACACATGTACACACACTTTTCTTGGTAACTCCAACATCACACCGTGTGCCGACGGTGAGCAGAAAGCAGAGGAAGAGCACAATAAATGGGAGAGACCCTAAAGATACTTATGAGAAGTGGGACCCTAGAACCTAACATCTCGATGAACCATATCACACATTCCCGTGCACAAGCCACTGGTAGGGAAACAACTCCTACCATAACGGTCTCCATTCATCATCCAATGTTTATTTAGTGTTGTAAGTGTCAATCCCGCTAAGTGAAACTGGGCCGAGGCCACTCCCGTATCACTATCATGCTAGTCTAGTCCGCCCACCTAGTACCCATGATTCCCATTTGTGCTCAAGTAATTCAAATTTCATGCCACATGTCATAATAATACACTCAAACCAAGCAAGAAATCACGCACACCAAAAACCACCATTCGCACACACAAAATCCATTTGAAATAATACACACACTAAAATGTTCCAAAACTCAATATGCATTTCTTACACAACCAATTAAAACAACTTGTGTCCTTAATACCTATTTAAGAAAACATTTAATATTTTTAATAAACAAATTTTTGAAGAGTAGAGCATGAATTTACACACAAAACCAACCAAACCTTCTTTCATAACCAAACACACACAACGCCACATCAAGAGTTCAATCCACACCACTTACACCAATTAAAAAGAAACTGTTTGAGTAGTTTAACACAAGTTCTAACAACCAATGCAATAATGTTTTCACTAACGATAAATTTGGTTTTATTTATAATGCCACTTTAGAGCCAAACACATGACATAATATTATAAAAACATGATTTTCACCAAAAATATCATTTAATTAAAAATTTAACAATTTATAAAACACTAAACCAGCTTGACATGGGTTTCTAGAAAATCACCCTAATATCACAAAAACACATTAATAACAAATCAATGCATATGAGATCTCAAGAGAATAAAATAAGACCCCTTCGCACCCAGCAAACAAACTAAATAATATGCTGAATTAATTAAACACGCAAATAAATTCATCAGACAATAATTATGAGTGGAACCACCTACCTCGGTGTAGCTGACTTCACAAAAATGGTGTGCAAGGATCATTTCCCACCTACCGTAACTAAAAAAAACCAAATTGAATCTAAAACAAGAATTTGGACAAAAAAATTGAAAATCGGACCCCAAACACAATAAACCCTAACTGAAAACCCTAAGGAGGGGAAAAGAGGGATACCTGGGTGGTCTGCACTTACGGCGAAGGGAGTGGAAAGCTGCTGTGAGGGTTAGGGAGGCAGGACGGGTGAAAAAAAATGGGAAGGAGATGTCAGAGCAGACTGCGGGAAGCAGGGGAAACTGCGGCGTGAGCTGCTGTCACCAGACGGAAGGATGGTCGGGGGGGGGGTTGTAGTGTGGTGTGGACTGGTCGGCGCAAGGGCGCCATGGGGGGGGGGGGGGGGGGTTCTGCAGGGGTGTGTGCAGCTGGTCGGGGAGGCCGGAGATGGGGAGGTCGGCGGACGGCGGTCGCCGGATGGAGCGAGGCACCAAAGGTGAGCAACGCCGGAGGAGTCCAGCCAAAGAGGAAGGTCGCGACGCATGGGGGAGGCAGGTCGGGGGTCTTCGTGCAGGTCTGAGCGGGGAAAGGTGCAACGGGAGGGGATTTGTGCAGGGGGTAAGAGGTCTTTCGGTGTGATAGGTGATTAAAGGGGAGGCGGCAGTGGCCTTCAGCACACAACAGGGGGGAAACTGCGCCGGAGGATGGAGGCTGGATGAAGGGGTATGGGTCGTGCAGATCAAGGTAGCAAGGGGGGATGCGGCGCACAGGGTTGGCAGGGCAAAATGGGGTGTGGCGCTAGGTTAAGGGGAGGAGGGGTGCGCCGAAAAAAGAAGAAGAATAGAAACCCTAAAAGAGAAAAAAAATAAAGAAAAACAAAACAAACACAATTAATGAAATAAATAAAATAAAACAAGTAAAAAAAAGAGTTAACAACATTACATAATATTAACTATAATAATAATCATAGTTAATTGTAATAATATTAATTATAATGAGAGGCTTAAAAAAATAACAACTATGCTCTTAGTAATAATAATAAGATTAATAATATTAATAATTATATTAATATCATCACACGAATAATAATAATAATAATAATAGTAATAAAAGTAATTAAAAAAGTAATGATAATATTAATATCTTAATAAAATTTATATTCCCAAAGATATCAATAATAACAAAAATAATATTCTCAAATAATATTGTTTTTTTAACATCATTAAAATAATTTGTCAAATTTTATCACACTTGTTTTTATTTTATCTACATTTTATTATTCATTACATTACCTTTATCTGCCTTAAACACCGGGCAGGGCATGCAGTGAAACGGGTGAGGTCGCACGGTGACCTGGGAGAGGCCGCGCAACTTCGACCGCGTTGCGTTGGATGCAATCAAGACCAAAACACAAAGAACTCAAAATCTTAAGTCATGTTTTGACCCAAACTACCCGATGCAAATGAAATTAATAAAATAAGTAAATTTTGAAATGACGGGTGTTACAATTATCCCCACCATAAAGCTTTCCGTCCCCGGAAAGCCACAACTAAGGTAGAAACCCAAACTAGTAAATGACACCCCACTAAGGATCAAATAGGATCCCCACAAACATAAAGCAAAGAGAGAGAAAAAAACATCGTGCTTAGAGAAATTGACTCAAAGAAAACATCATGAAACACGTAAAAAGACTTTCTGATACGTGTCGCCCGCCTAAAAGAGTTAGAACGCCTCCAGCTGATTGTTTTAGAAAACGAACTCTTGAACCCACAGGAACCAACTTCACAAGCTGAAACGCCTCAAGCACTATGAAACTAAAACCACATCACTTGGATAAAATGAACAAATATGGTCAAACCATGTCCACGGAACACTCTTATCACTTATCACCAAAACATATTTGAAAACGTAATCAAAAGATAAAAATGGGGAGGGCCGAGAGGCTCCCCACCATTAAAAAGTCACTGACGCTCAAAACGAGACTGGAAAACCGACACAGACATGTTCGAGCGGACTCCCCACCATTAAAGAAAAGTAAAACACTGATTCATTCTAGAGAAATTTGTGTGAGACCCAATGTGGGTCTCCCCACCATTAAGAACCTACCAACGCCCAAGGCGACACTAGAACACCAACATGGGGAGGTACGGGCGGACTCCCCACCATTCAAGAAAGGCCAACACCGATTTATTCCAGAGACCTTTGTACGAGACCCATCGTGGGTCTCGCCACCACTAGAACTAATAGAGGATATAGAACTTTGAAAAATTCCTGATGGTGACCAAAAACCCCACCTCAAGGGGCAGGGAGGGAGGGGCCCGACTACCGGGCATCAAAAGCATGACCCAAGACAAACCATCATTTCCACATTCCTGGATGAGCATTATTCAGATTTGAGACAAATTTACTCAACAAACCCTCGTAAGGACCAATAAAACGATTGCATCCAATGGGACACAATCCCCAATACTTTAAGGCAACGAGACGAACATGCCTCCACATGGTCATGAAAACCTTATGCAACCAGACGACTCATTCGGAGCGGAACAACCTTGGAAACAATTTAAACTGCCTCTACTTTTAACATTGGTGACAAAAATAAAGTTGGGGTCCCATACACTCCCAGGGTTCCCGACCAAACGCCAGCTTCACTCTGAGGCCTATGGATGGAGCCCTGGTGTTTGAAGCATCTTCTGCCTCACATTCAGGCACTGAAGACTCTCGAGTGGAGCTTCTCATTTTGGTGCCACAAGAAATAATATTGCACCCGGGGAAACACCATCAAACACAACACATTACAACAGCTGACTGATCATACGCGGAACATTCACCAACACTAGAGTTGAAATGGTGCATGTGCATCACCCTTTGTCACACTGAATGAGAACATGACACCACCAATCATCACCTGAACATGACTGTTGCTGTTGAGAGGAACTTTACTTTGAGAAATACCTTAAACCGCCTCTTGAACAACACATGAGTCCTACGAATGACCATAGCATCCTCATACAACTGGGTCTGCCAAACTAGTAGCCTAACATGAACCTTTCCATAAACGAGGCAAACCAAAGACTAGAGGTCATTTAGAACGATAGACCGCACCAACAACTTAGGGTTGCTTCCACCTTTTTCCCACTGGAGTCTCCTTTACCTCTTCCAAACCACCATTTAATATCAAAGGGACCTCACGCTGCAAGACGTCACCGAAAATGACCCTTGCAGCCAATGTAAATACTACAAATCCCTTTAAGACACTGGTCAACACTGAAAATTCTGAACCACCTTCACCCTTCCCCGCTATATTTCCTTTCTCCATTTCCAGGGGGAACCTTCAAACATGACGACGTCAAAATTCATACCCGATAGGTCAAGACACTAAAAGAGACCGAAACTCCCTTCAGTTCCCCTCTCATATGTCACCCCGCTGCGAGAGGATCTACTTAACCGAAAGGAGAAAGGAGAATACTTAGCACTATAACCCAAAAGGGAGATCCCTTACTTTAATCAACTAGTGGGTCGGCCAACGACGAACTATCTGTGGCCGCACGTCATTCGTACATTGACTCTTTATTGGGGCATACACTAGCCAAGAAGGAGAACCATGGACCCAATCAAACAGTTCCAATGGTCAAGAAATACCACAAGCGAATACCAAAAGTGCAGTGGGGCCACTGTAAGGGCTCCCCGATACTTTTCAAAATAATTAACTAACTACACGCTGGCATACCAACTTACAAATAAGAATTCAAACTCGGGACATAAGTCATTCAGAAAGGATCCTCATCTCAAAATGCCTCACAGTCGACATTTCCAAAACACATGGACACGCCACACAAACACCGGTTACTTGAAAACACCAAATTTTTCATTTAACAAAACTTTTTGAAAATAAGAAAATTTGGTGGGTTGAATAAACACCAATGGTGTCCCATGGGCCAAACAGATGCATGTTCTCGTGCCACACCGGTACCCACCTCATGTCCATCCATGCACTCATCCACTCATACAATTAACCATTTATTTTTCCCATATACACTCATGCATGTGATTGCCCACGAGAACACCAAGGGTCAAAAACAAACCATTCCATTTTTCAGAACCAAAACATCCAACCCACACTTTTCAAACCTAATACCTCATTTTCTTTTTAAAGTGCTTTATTTCAAAACATTTTTCAAAAAATTTTCCAAGACCAAAATTTTTTTTTACTTAAAAACCAAATTCCCACGAATCCCAAACAAAGAGACGAGAAACAATGCAGGAGGAAACTAGTGTCAGTGGGTGATTGGAGCGTATGGTTGGCGGCCATACGCCAATCACTCTATTGGCCACAGAGAGTATTTTAGGACAGTGTCCCCGGCTCCACAAGGCTTTCCAGACCTTGAGAGCTCACTAAGACCATTGGCCTTACTCCCTTTTAATTTCCCTTAGTCACGATTAACCGCGAGGACCAAAAACTCAAACAACCCCCATCATACTTTGGTAACTTGAGTCCTGCCACAAGTTGTGTTGGCCTGACACCTTACTCGTAGCCAAGACGTCGAGTCCTGAAAACTTTAACTCAAGTCTACCGTGACTCTATCCCAAAAGAAAACGACCCAAGAGAGCAAACCTTGCCCTCTGATACCATTTTGTCACGAACCAGGCCGGGTCACCATCCGACCCGGCGCCCGACCCGGTCCGTGACATAACCCGAAGGGCGTTCCTGATCCCCAAAGGCTGGCACAAGTGACCAGGTATCAATATTAACAAGTGGTAATGGTTTTACCCAAAATAAGAGACAGAAAAACAACCAACAAGATAAATAAACTAAAACTAGAAACAGGATACCAAACACACTTCTAAACTATAAACAGGTTTAGGTCTATAACTTAGCTAAAAACCCAAATGAACAACAACAAGAATAGAGAACTAAACTCGAAAACCGACCTCATGTGACACGAGAAGTTGCATCCCCAAGCTACCAACACCAACCTGCACACGAAGACCAACAGCAACCAGAACCACCATCGCTGAGCACGAAGTCACAACCTGGAGTGCAAAAGAAACAAAATCTACATACACCCAAGGGTGTATATAGGGTGTGATCTAAAAGCCCAATAGGAAGCCACCGAGAAAAGGTTCCACGCATAATTATTAAAAGACAAATACATTTGCAATTTAACAGAATAAAAATAAATAAGTGTTTAAAGATTTTTTTTAATGAAAACAATTTTAAGGGGAAATTTCTCTAAAAGGGAAACAACTTAAATCAACTTACACACACACACACACACACACCCACACATGCACACACACACACACAGATGCACGCAAACACATACACACGCACACACACTTATCTTGGTAACCCCAACGTCACACCGTGTGCCGACAGTGAGCAGAAATAAGAGGAAGAGCACAATACATGAGAGAGACCCTAAAGATACTTGCGAGAAGTGGGACCCTAGAACCTCATGTCTCGGTGAACCATATCACACATTCCCGTGCACGAGCCACTGGTAGGGAAACACCTCCTACCATAGTGGACTCTATTCATCATCCAATATTTAGTTAGTGTTGTAAGTGTCATGCTCGCTAAGTGAAACTGGGCCGAGGCCACTCCTGTATCACTAGCATGCTAGTCTAGTCCGCCCACCTAGTACCCAGGCTTCCCATTTGTGCTCAAGTAATTCAAAGTTCATGCCACATGTCATAATCATACACTCAAACCCAGCAAGACTTCATGCACACCAAAAACCACCATTCGCACACAAAAAAGCCATTTGAAATAATACGCACACTAAAATGTTCCAAAACACAATCTGCATTTCTTACAAAACCAATTAAAACAACTTGCGTCCCTAATAACTATTTAATAAAAAATTTAAAATTTTTAATAAACAAATTTTTGAAGAGAAGAGCATGAATTTACACACAAAACCAGCCAAAACTTCTTTCTTAACCAGACACACACAACGCCACATCAAGAGTTCAATCCACACCACTTACACCAATAAAAAAGAAACTGTTTGAGTAGTTTAACACAATTGCTAAAAACCAATGCAATAATGTTTTCACTAACGATAAATTTGGTTTTATTTAAAATGCCACTTTAGAGGAAAACATACGACATAATATTATCGAAACATGATTTGTACCAAAAATATCATTTAATTAAAAATTTAACAATTTATAAAACACTAAACCAGCTTGACATGGGTTTCCAGAAAATCACCCTAATATCACAAAAACACATTAATAACAAATCAATGCATATGAGATCTCAAGAGAATAAAATAAGACCCCTTCGATCCTAACAAACTAACTCAATAATATGCTGAATTAATTAAACACGCAAATAAATTAATTAGACAATAATTATGAGTAGAACCACCTACCTCGGTGTAGCCGACTTCACAAAAATGGCGTGCAAGGATCGTTTCCCACCTACCGCAACTCAAACAAAACCAAATTGACCCTAAAACAAGAATTTGGACAAAAACAATGAAAATCGGACCCCAAACACAATAAACCCTAACTGAAAACCCTAAGGAGGGGAAATGAGGGATACCCGGGTGGTCTGCACTTGTGGCGAAGGGAGCGGGAAGCTGCTACGAGGGTTCGGGAGGTAGGCCGGGTGAAAAAAATGGGAAGGATATGTAAGACCACACCGTGGGAAGCATGGGAAAGTGCAGTGTGATTTGCTGTCACCGGACGGAAGGCTGGTCTGGGGGGTTGCAGTGCGGCGCGGACTAGCTGGCGCAAGGGCGCCATGGGGGGGGGGGGGGTTCCGCAGGGGTGTGTGCAGCTGGTCGGGGAGGCCGGAGATGGGGAGGCTGGCAGACGGCGGTCGTCGGACAGAGCGAGGCGCCAAAGGTGAGTAGTGTCGGAGGAGTCCGGCCAAGGAGGAAGGTCAAGACGCATGGGGGAGGCAGGTCAGGGGTCTTCGTGCGGGTCCGAGCGGGGCAAGGTGCAACGGGAAGGGAATAGCGCAGGGGGGAAAAGGTGTTGCGGCGTGACAGGTGATGAAAGGGGAGGCGACGACGGCCTTCAGCGCACAGCAGGGGGAAAACTGCACCGGAGGATGGAGGCTGGCCGAAGGGGTAGGGGTTACGTGGATCAAGGCAGCAAGGGGGTATGCGGCGCATAGGGTCGGCTGAGCAAAATGGGGTGCAGCGCTAGGTTAAGGGGAGGAGGGGTGCACGGAAAAAGAAGAAGAGGAACCCTAAAAGAGAAAAAAAAATAAAGAAAAACAAAACAAACACAAGTAATGAAATAAATAAAATAAAACAGTAAAAAAAATAAAAAAAAATAGTTAACAACATTACATAATACTAACTATAATAATAATCATAGTTAATTGTAATAATATTAATTATATTGAGAGGATTAAAAAAATAACAATTATTCTCTTAGTAATAATAATATGATTAATAAGATTAATAATTATATTAATATCATCACACGAATAATAATAATAATTACAGTAATAAAAGTAATTAAAATAGTAATGATAATATTAATATCTTAATAAAATTTATATTCCCGAAGATATCAATAATAACAAAAATAATATTCTCAAATAATATTTTTTTAACATCATTAAAATAATTTGTCAAATTTTACCACACTTGTTTTTATTTTATGTACATTTTATTATTCATTACATTGCCTTTATCTACCTTAAACACCGGGCAGGGCGTGCGGTGAAACGGGAGAGGTCGCACGATGACCCGGGCGAGGCCGCATAGCTTCGACCGCATTTCGTTGGATGCAATCAAGACCAAAACACAAAGAACTCGAAATCTCAAGTCATGTTTTGACCCGAACTACTCGACACAAAGGAAATTAATAAAATAAATAAATTTTGAAATGACGGGTGTGACACATATCATCGTATGAATTTGTGAACCACAAGAAGTATCATATAAATAATATGTATAAATATATAATCCTTTTTTCAATGAAATAAAGTAACCACTATATATAAAACAATTTCAATTTAGTATATGACATCTCAAAATTCCTTGATTCCATAAAAAATATTGATTAGGTTGATGAATTAATCACATGTCATTCATCTAGAAGAAGAAAAAAATCACATATCCATCATATAAGTAGCTAATAATATCACATGTCATTTAACTAAGCATGGACACACATTTCCTCTTTCCAATTAAATAAAGGGACATATGAATTATCTTATCAAATAAGTGAAAAAATACCATATTTTTTGACCTATAACTGATGGCATGATCAATTATATACCCACCACCACTCATTATCTAATAATCAAGGTCTAGTAAGAAAGGTACAATAGTGAAAATATTATCATGGTATATATCTCACCAACCTCAGGTAAAAAGGATTCATAATAAGCATACAACCATTAATATGTCGATGACTATATGATATTCCACAAGCTATAATTTGGCCGGTCATACCAAGTAATAAGTATTGACTTATTACCTCATGAGTATATTCATCATATCTTATGCTCAAATATTTTTATATTATGAAAGATTATACTCATGATAACCTTAACATACCATCGCAACTCATAATAATCTATGATGATCATCAATCAGAGTTAACATAAAGTAATAATTTTAGGGGATATTATTATTCTACTTTCTAAGTAATATAAATTAGTGAGAACATGAATAAATGAAAAATAATGATTACATTTATTTATAAAATCATGATATATTTAAAACCATTAGATTAAATCACTTATGTGTCACACACCAAGAGATTCAACATGAACCTTAAGATTCTACTATGATAATGGTTTCATCAATGGATCCACTACATTGTTATCTATATCCACCCAATGGATCCTAACATCATCTTTCTCAATTATATCTCAAATGTGATGGTATTTCTGAAGGATTTATTTTTTACTATGGTGAGATCATGGTTACTTTTCTTGAGTAATGGATCCATTGTTTTCATAATGAATATAAATTACCCCAAAAAATATAGAAACCACTCCATGTTTAGAAATGAACATATTTATCGAAATATATTCCTTCATAACATATGATGAAACCATTTACTCAGCCTCTATTTTTGAGTCTTCCATGTTGGCCAGTTTGGAACTCTTCCAAATGATAGCTCCCCTATTAAGAGAAAACGAAAAATCATATTGAGATATCATGTCATCATCATCATATTGGTAATTGGATTTAGTGTGACCATTTACATATATCTTATCATCTCCTATAATTATTAGTTATATATCCTTAGTTCTTCTCATGTACTCAAGGATGTTATTAATAAAAATCAAACAGATATCACTATGATTGTATTGGCATCTACTAGTTATACTAAGATAATTTGTGAAATTAGGTAAAATATAGAATATGGTTACGTGATAGTTCATATTTAATACTCTTATATATTTTTATTCATCCTCCAAAACTCCTTCGAAGGATCTTGAATCTAGTTAAGATCTATACCATACAATGATGATAAAGATTCCCTTTTAGAGTTCTCTATATTAAACACCTTTAACACTTTACCAATGTATATTTACTAAATCTGTCTATGATTACTATTAGATCTATCTTTATAGATCTTTATACCATGTATGTAGGATACTTCTCCAATATCTTCCATAGAGAATCATTTTCCTATCCACATCTTTAAATAGTGTAAATCCGTACATCATTATTGATAATAAGTATGTATTTTGTATATGATATCAATAATAATACAATAGTATAACTAATAATAATGACCCCAAAATTTCATATATAAATATTATATCTTAATAGGTTAATATCCATATTATTTTACAAAAATGTGCCTAAAGACCATAAAAGTTTAGTGTATTTGGAGACTAGACATAAAATATTCTTATTTATTGAAATATATTCAATATATCCCATAAATATCTTCCCACATAGAAATATTATAAGACATATCATACTTAATACATTTATTTATAACATGAGGAAATGAAACATAAGAAAGGGTGTTCTTAGATTCTCAGTAAAGATAAATATGGGTGATATTAAAGATCATGTAAGAATAAAATGAGATGAATGATATGAGAACATGATATTAACATTTTAAAACCATACCTTGTATATCATTAATCATAAACATGTATTATATAATAAATATGACCATTTCATAAGACATGATTCATAATGATATCAAAAAAAATAATCCCTGAGAGATTAACATTGGAATAAGACATATATTTTTGGCAGACACATAAGCATTGAAAATTATTTCCATAGAATTCATTGATTATTTGAAAAACTATCATAGTGGAATGGGTTCACTCTCTAAACCATCATAGTCGTGAAGGTTAATTTTCCTGGATTTCTTAGTGGACAAAGTCCTTTACTAAACTATGTTCATTCCCCATTCCATTCCTATTTATCTCATCATATATCAATATTTAACTAATGAATTGGAGGGAGATATAGGTCCCAACTGTCCCATAATTAAAATCATACAGACGTATGACATAAGGTCATAAAAAATTAATTATATTATAAGCCATGAGAAAATGGGTTTAAAAAACATTTTATAATATCATCACCTATGGAAAAAATAGGTTTTATAATCCTTTCATTTTTTCATAATATAATAACCCATGGAAAAAGAAGCAGGTTTCATAAGATTTTTTTCATGGTAAAACTCATGAAAGAGAAATAGGTTTCATAAATGTCATATCATCATAAATATAAACCATTCAGAGAAAGAATAATAATTTCATCCTTTTATTATACCCCTAGTAAAGAATAAGTAACATCAAAAGATTTTATTGTAGATGGAAAATGATTTTGAAAGATCACATGAAACATTTAATGACGAAAATATCCTTTAAAATTCGAAAATAATTTTTTAAAACATTATCAGTTCTAAAATCATTTTGTTGGAAAAAAAAAATTTGAAACTAATAAAGGATGATTTAAATATCATTTTAAACTTTCTCAAGGAAAATATCCTTTTAACAATGAAAATAAATTTTTTTATAACTAAAAATTTATAATAAATTTTAAAAATCATTTTAATTGAACATAGCCATTAAATCATATAAAAAATATTTAAACCATTATGTGGTTATGATAATATAAAACTTTATTCATGTCATAAATGTTTAAAAAAATTTCCTTTAATATTTAAAGTAAAATCTAAATGGATTTTTTGGGAAAAACATAAATATTCCTTCTAAAACCTTTTGTAAAAATCTAGAAAATGGTGAAAATTTCTCAAAAAAATCATTTATATTAGAAATAACTTTCATTAAAACAAGGTTTTAGAAAACATTGATATTTAATAAAAATTATTTTCGATCGAGATAGATATAAAGTTGATTTTTCTTAAAAACATTATTTTTGAAAATTTGAGTACATAATGAAAATAAATTGAAAGAACATGTATATTTTAAAAACATAACTAATGTATAAGAAATTAATGAGTTTCATGTGGTATATATTATAAGATATCATCATTGAAAAAATAAATATAAACAATCTCGATTAATAATGAGATTATATCGTAAAACTCTTACCACTTTGGTAACATTGAGTCATATACCCCATCCATCCATCCAACGACCCAAAGGCCTTGAAATTTTTATTATTATTAAAAAGAAAACTCCATTTTAGGGGATAAAGTGGGAAACCCTAACAGACATCATCGACATAAAACATTTCATAACCTGAAGGTCAGGTGAGATAAACCAAACTAAAAATATGAAGCTAACCCTCCCCAGCAAAAGATTGTGAAAATATCTCCACCGATGCAATACTGAACGGAAAGAAAGTGTCCTATGTCAAAGCACAAGCCCGGTCCGATGGCTTCTACCATACCCTTTCAAACGTCCAAATCCGTAAATTACTACAGCAGTGAATAGATAGATCTGAAACCTCCCTTGGAGCTTGCTCCACGTGGTCAAATCCGGAAGCAACACCGTACCAATAGGTCTCGCAATCCCTTCCATAATTCCAAAAATACAAAACCAAAAAACCTCCAACATCAACCATCCTGGACCAACCCCACCATCCTGTTGAGGAAACTCACACCACCGTAGCCACAGAAGTTCAGAAGGCATATAAAAAAAACAAGAGGTCAAGGCATCGACACCTAGGACTGGATGACCCAACCCCACGCTGAGATAACACCACCAATAAAAAATAATTTCATGATATCACATTTAAAAGGGTATATATATATACCACATAAGATAATATAGATGTGTGACAAAACATATGTCCCAAATAAGACAAATTGAGAAAAAAATTTGCTTACCGTTTTGGTAACTTTTGAACCATAAACACCATAAATGAGAGATACAAAAATGGATTTGTAAATCCACATTATTTTCATGAGAATAATCATAAATTACATTCACTGTAAATATATAAACTATAAAAAATAAATTAGTGGTGAATATGGCATGTTTGACACAAAAAATAAATGTGAGATGAAAATTCCATACCTTAAGTTCTGAATTCCTTCACACACATTAAAAAATTATGATAAATATATTTTTATTATAAATATATTTTAGAACCATAATCACATTTATCATACCATATATTATTTACTTATTCATTTTTATTTTGTGTTTATTAACAATTCCTTGTTAAAATCACATTTCAGGTAATAACTGTTTCATTTTTGAAAGGTCTTGATTTGGTATTTTAGGTACTTTTATATTGATCATGGTTATATCATCTCTAAAATGTTAAAAATGATATAAATATTATATATATTTATTTACATTAATTCTATAAAGTAATAGATTGAAAATGAATTACATTGTTCATAGAGATGGTAGGCATACACATGGAAAATGTTTCCATTTTCTCCAAGAATGAAATAAAATAAAGGTAAATAATATATTACCATAATAGAATTATTTTTATTTCACATATATCAAATATATTAATTAAATCTATTCTTTTTAATTTCCATGAAAATCATTAGTAAAAAATGAATCACATAGCTACGCGAGGTGGTAGTCCACCGTACACATGAATGATGTTATTATATCCCCCATGAAATGGAAAGTAAGAAGGTATACATTATATATTAATTAAATAAGTATAATTATATTAAAAATATCATATATATTCATTTAATATATCTTTATTACTATACAAGTAAAACATAAATGAAAAACATATAATATCGGTTCGTGAGGAGGTAGTCCACCGTACACAAGTGTGATGTTATTATTTTATAATGTGTTGATAGGTAATAAGTTATATGTGGTATTATAATTAAACAATTTAAAGAATATCATAAATATAACATATAAACATTAAATTAATCATTATATTTAGTTGTGATAGGTGGTGGTGGGAAACAAATAATATCAGTTCGTAAGTCGGTAGCTCATCATACGCACGATCGATGGTTTCGTTTCCCATTTAATGGAAGAGGATATTGATATAAGTTATTATGTTAAAATAATAAAATATCCATATATGGTATATAATAATATTATTATTATATCATCATAATTTAGTAATAATTTATGGAGGTTTAGGGAGAAATAAAATTAAACGCAATGTTATGAATTTTACATATTCATCGAATAGAAACTTTGGGTTTATACATAAATCATTATTAGGAGGGATGAGTAAAAAAATAATACTTAAAGGATGTTGGAAGGGAATATAGGAAGATATTTTTTTATTAATTGTTTGAATTGAATGGATTTTGAAGTGTGATTTGGAGAGGAGAGGGTGTGTCCTTTTACAAGTGGGGAGAGAAAACCCATGGAATTATTGAAATGAATAAAGTGTACCCACATTTTTCACAAGATAAAAGGATAAAAAATGATTAATTATATAAAATTATAGGTTATAAGGTCAAAATGGGGATATAAAATGGTTATTGGATAAATTTATATGTCATTTTACCTCTTATCTTTTTAGTTTAACTCCAGTTAAACCTGTTTTATCCTTAACCACAATATAAAGTTTTGTAGTTTTTACTATTCATTTAGAAAATAAAATTATTTTTAAATTATTATATAATATAAATTATTATTATTCCAAATATTTAATAATTTTTTAAAAATTCCATTCACATATATAGTAAAATTTAATTTAAAACCAGACCCGTAGATAAGAATGCGATTTTCCAAAGGGAAAATTTTCATTAGTAAAGAATGTTTTAATATCAAATTTTAACATTAAATTTATTAAAATGAATGAAATTAAATTAATAAATATATAAATTAACTAATTTAACTATTTAAAATCATTTTATTCTAAAAATGAACCTTATAAATTCGTTAAATAAAAAAGCAATTTTAAATAAAAACTAGTATTCTTCACTATTCATCGAAAGATTAATATTTCCTAAAAAATACCAAAAAATAACCATAATAAAATTTTGACATGTTTATTACCAAAATTAATTTCAATTTTTTAGAATTATTTCTTTATAAGTTTCAAAAAATAATTTTATTATTTTTTTCACCAAAAGCAATATAAATCATTTTTTGAGAAAAAATGTATTTTCAAATAATATATAGACTTTACCCAAAATTAAGTTCTTATTTATCAATATATTTTATTTATCTAAAATTTCATACTTATTTTTAAAAAGTGGTAATTAATATTCATACCATGAATTTTAATGGCAAGGTTATAATAATATTAGTAGTATATCTTAGTTCATTAAAACTCAGTGTTTAATATAATGAAAACTACGAAGAAATTAAAATTATTCATAAAAAATATTTTGTAAAATATCATGGTGTTAAACTAATCCGATTATTTACACAATAATATTCCAAATTCATTACTAAACCAAACTCTTTGTGTAACAACCCAAGAATTTACTATATGTTTCCACTAATTGAGTCAAATATGCTCAGTAGCTTTCTCCACATGAAAGACTAATCTAAAAAAACAACGATATGTTTAGAGAAATATAATGTAAACATTTTTTAGGTGTCAATTTAAATAAAAAAATTATGAAATATATTAATATAAATATATAAAGGTTTTTTATATAAATTTACTTAATTTATTATTGTGTTTAAGAAACTATCTTTTATGAGATGTAATTTTTGTTAAATAAAACAAGATATATTATTATTAAATAATTACTTTAATAAAATATATAATTGTTTTATTTATTGTTGTATTATTAGCGCATCATATAAATTAAGAATATGAAAAACTATAATTTTAAAAAAAATTATTTTAATAAAAAATAGTTTCTCAATTTATTTTATGATTTTATTTAAATGTTAAACTACAAAATTATAGAAATTTAATTTTAAAAAATAAAATTCCTTCTTTTATTTATAATTTAAATATTAATTTAAAATTAATTTTTGTGTTTTTTCAAAAAAGGTTGATTTTTTGGCGAACAACGTAAATGAATATTTATTATAAATGAAATGAATTTATGAAATTATTAGTATATAAGTATGAATTATAAATTCATAAAAAATTTAATATGTCCAAATATGTATTTTATAAGTGAGTTTATAATTTTAAATATTTTGGTCTTAATTTATAAACTCATATTTGACATTTTATAACTTAAGTTCCATTTTTCAGAAATTGTTTTTAATAAATTATACATTTAGTATTTTAATATTAATTTTTATCACTTATTTAATTTAAATATAATAAAATTAATTCCATTTTTTGGATTCATCATATAAAAATTACCATAAGATAATTTTTTGTGATTTCTATAAAATAATTTATTTTTAGATAAATAGGGAAAAATATATTTTTTACCAAAACTGTGAATTTTAGTACCTGATCGGTATATAAGGGAGACATAAAATTTTATAAAACATTTTTATTTATTTGAGAAATTATTTTATTCCTTTCGAATATATTTTTTAAAATTATTATAATATATGATTAACCTTATTAAACAAAAGTATTATTTTTATTCAAATAAAAAATTGTTTTAGGTCTTTTTATTTAATTAAAATTTTTAAGTTAAAATTTGGTTATTAATTGATTTTAAAGGCATATAAAATTAAGATGTTTTACTATAAATAATTTTTTTATTTAAAATAGAAATACATTTATTATATTTTCCCACACATAAATTTAATTTTAAAATGAAGTTTTTTTAAGAAAAAGTTTTTACAGGCCATGTGAACTAATACTAAAATTAATTACTATAACCATTAGACCTTTTATTTAATAAAATTATTTAATTTTTTGTTAAAAATAAAATTAGTAAATAAATTTTCTTTTAATTTTAGACATTAAAATTAGTTACCAAGGGTGATAGTGGAGTTCCCATGGTAAGGGTAAATTATGGAAACATTGTTTAAACCTTGTGAAAAAATATTAAACATGTAATATATTGGATAGTGGAAAGTGGATCGACCTTATCTCCTTCACCAAACCATTGGAAATATATTTTTGATCCATTTTCATTGAATAATGTGGTGACATTTTTGAAAAAAAAGAGATTTTACAAAAATAGCAATATCCTCTCTTATAAAAGGATCTCATCCCCACATCACTTCTACACACATTATAAAGAATTATCTCAAAAAAATCATCCATAGTATCTTATAAACACCCTTCTAATTACTTATAATCCTCATTCTCACCAAAATAAATAGTTATGTAATTTTAAGTAGTTACCCAGGGATAACTTCCAAGGGATTGGAAGTTAAGCACAAGTGTAGAGAGATTTTTGACATGAGGTAAGGGATCTTCCATACGACCCTCATCACTAGTCAGTTAAATCATATATATTAGTTTTTCTCAATTTTATAAAATTTTATTCACATTAAATTATAAATTTTTTGTATATATTTCCATTACATATAAACCTATGTAAATATCCCTTTCACTTTTGGGGTTATACATGTTTTTAGTTCACAGAAAAAATACCATTTTAAAGTAAACCTAATTTAAGGGAACATTCCTATTCATTATATCATGTCGATAATAACGCCTATAATTTTTTTTAAACCATGAATTTCTTTGAAAAAATCTAATTATTTTTTTGAACCCTCCTAGTAGATCTCACCATGATTAAGTGTTTTATTCCACCCTTACACAATTATATTAAACTAATTTTTTATTATAAATTTCAAATATAATAACAAATTTCACATCATTATTGATTCAATTATTTAATTTTTTTCACTTTTAAAAAGGTTAATTTCACTTGTTTTGATTATTTCATTTAATGAGGAGGTGATTTGGATGATCCAGAATGATTTTTAGGCCAAATCGGCCCACCTTCATGGAATCCCATTAAAACTTGTCCACTATTTTATGTTTTCCAAGATATACATGCCTCTAAATGAGATGTAATTTTCGAATATGATCCATAAATCCATGCAATACGAATAATCTCAAGACATCCAAGCATGATTCATCAATTTTTTGGCCCAACAAAACTGATCTTTCTAGGAAACTGAATCTGCAGAAAGTCAAAAATATGGTTTGGTAGAATTACTATATATCCCATTAGAGACATAAAATGGCTAGAAAATTTGTTATGGTGATATTCAAGATTCCAAAGAACAACTCTTATATTTTATCCAAGTTGAGATAATTCCATTTAACAACCCATAACTGATACACAATTAGTATCTTGAAAATCGTATTTCAAAAACCACTTCCCATTTTGGCAATAAAAGGGAACCGTGGGTACCTCATTTTTATGTTCGAACTAGTAGAAAAGATATTCCATTTCGGAGACCCAAAAGTTCATCTTCTAATCTAAGATTTTTTTGGTGGAACCGATCTTCATAAGGGGATCAAGGATGAAGGTGAAGTTCCACCTGAGCCTCCTCCTCCTCTCAATAGCGAGTTAAATGGTGGATGATCATTTCAAGGGTGCTACACATCATGTTAAGGGAGTTTCATCACTTGTTCTTATGATGTTTTGGAGTAATTTGTGTGTGAAAAATTTTATTTAAGTATTATATTAACTTGATTATTTTTTAGTTCATTTATTTGTTACAATTATGTGTAACACTTTTTATTACTATATAGATTAGATAGATATTTAAGTGTAAATCTTGGGTTGTTCAGATTGGAAAAGATAATAATCCTCTTTATCTCACATATAAATGAGATATAAGTATTATTTAGAAACCCTCACTCATTTTTATTTAAAACCTTGATAATGTGATTATTGTGTCAAGGGGTGTTTCTTTATTCATTCTTTTAAGAGGAAAGATAAGAATCAAGATCTTGACCTTTCAACCAAAGGATTCCATTAAAACATGTCTCTTTTTTTAGAACAATGAACTAACCATGTTGTGTAGTGAACATGAAATTTCATCCTTCTCTCATAATTATCTAAAAACCACAATTTTTAATCAACTATTATGAAGTGCACTGTGTTGCATTTGTTGTCAATGAGGCATGAAGTTGTCTTGGAATGAATGGAAGTCAAGGAATGTCAAGAGGTGAATGACAAAGGTTGTGATGGTGTTGGTGAGGAAAGGAGAATGGCCATGGTACTAAGATGCATGTCACTTAGGAGATTCACTAAGTGGTATTGGAAATTGTGGTTGAAACATTCTCCATGTACATCTGACGATTGTTGAGCTGTTCTTAAAGTTCCAAGAACTTGTATCAACTGGATACAAAGTCACAACAAAGTTAGAAGACCATGCATTGTAGTGATAATGCATGAGGAGTTGAAGAAGCAAGATGATCCATTAACTACTTCTAAGTGGATGAAGTGGTTTAATGAAGTCCATGCACTATCACTAAGTGCATGTGAATCAGAAGATGTTCCAATTGATCTCTGATTAGATCAATGAAGTTTATTGAAGAAATATTTGATTTAGGAGCTCGGTTGAAGATGAAGAAACCTTCGGGAATTCCATTCTTAAATGTTGATTATATGTTGATGAAAAATGGAGGAATTCTAATGAAGAAGATTAATACTTGAATTCGTAAGAAGAAGATGAAGGAGAAGAAAGGCTTGAAGTGGTTCTCTTGATATGGCTTGATTTCATGGAGGACTTTGTTTTTTGACAAAGTCTTATTCAAGACTTAGCCAAAAAATTTGGCCAGCCAAGGCACCTTGAGGGTTCAACCCCAAGGCATGGGCACTAGGGCACCACGCCCGGGGGAACCCGTGGGGCGAGCCAAGGCGGCAGGGCGCACCCGTAGGACACCGCATGGGCGCCTGGGGCACGCCCGGAGGAGCGCGCGGCAGGGGCCGTGTATAAGCCCCCGGAGGACACGCGGTGGTGAAACCCGCGCGCCTGAGGTGCATAGTGGGCGCTAGGAGCGCGCCCGCAGGAGGCATGAGTGGGCGCAGAGCGCGCCCGCAGGGAGAACTCGGTGCGGGGCGGCACCGAGAGAGTTGGAAGTTCAATTTCCGGGTTGAGGCGGCGCTAGGGTGATAAAGCGCGAGAAAAACGCTCGCCGTTTCGATGTGGGACGCGCATTTTTCACCGGGAACGAATCCCAGCCGCTCATCTGATCTCGCGGACGATCGGCGCTGCTCATCTAATCCGCCGCGCCCCCGATCTGATCCAGGCCGTTGAAGATCTGATCCGACGGCCCCGACATCGTCTCCCACCTTCGGCCATGCAGAGCCCTCCCGCGAGCAGCCGCTGAACCAGAGGCATCCCGACGATGGTTTTCGAGCTCCCGGCCACCTCTGATCAAGCTGAAGGGTCCATTGAGATCGTCTGGCCCTATGGAACTCGTCCATGGTTTAAAATGAGCCTGCATGCAACAAATGAAGATTTTCGATGTTTGGCCGAGGCAAGCAAAGCTGCCGAGGCCACGTGGTTGGTGGTTTGCATGGTTTGGACCTAAACCGAAGGCCGTGCATGCGTTCTGAGTCGCATGCACGTAGAGGAAATTAAAAATGAGAACCCGCGTAAAACAGAGGATAAAAGTAAATATTTTGATGATTTTAAAAGATCCGAAATATTCGGGCGATTAAATGTATCTCTACGCGGATGAACCGCCTCTGCTTCGCCTATAAAAGAAGAGCCCAAGGCTCCAAAGTTGCTTGCTGAATCTTTGTTGAAGAACAGAAGTCCCGTGAGTGCTCTCTGCCTCGCGAAGATCTGCCCTGCGCGCACCACTTGCGCGGCAGCAGCCCGAATCCATTTTTGGCTTTGCTTGAGTTCCTTGCGCGCTACTTCTTTGCGCGACAAGAAGAAGGAGCAGGAGGAGTCCCCTGTGCGCTATCCTTTGCGCGACAGGAAGGAGGAAGGGAGAGCCAACTTGCGCGCCCCCTCTGTGCACCGCGCCCCCTGCACGGTAGGCACTTGCACGGCCAAGTGCACCCTTGCACTTGCGCGCCCACGGCTGAGGTCCTTTGTGCCTTGTGCTTGCGCGACAGAAGCTGTGAAGAGAGGAAGGCTGCACCCCTTTGCGTGCCTATTTTGAAGTCTGAGAGTTTTGGGTGTGTGCAAGGAGGAGTGGAAGGCCACCACATTTGTGTGTGTGCAAAACAAGAGGAAGGCCGAGGCCTTAGTGCCTTGTGTGCAAAAATCAGTGGAAGAGGCCGTAGCCTTGTGTGTGCACACTTTGAAGAACAAAGAATACTTTGTGTGTGTGCAAGAGGAAGTGAAGTCCAAAGTGTCAAGTGTGTGCAAAATGAAACAAGTGTGTGTAAGGAGACAAGTTGGCCGAACCTAAGTGTGTGCACTAAGAAGTGTGTATACACTTAGAAGAAATAAGGAGTGACCCACACTAAAGTAGAACACACTCTCAGTGTGTAAACAAATTGGATAAAGTGTGTGAAGGAGGAAGAAGGTGTGTGCTTAAAGTGACTACACCCTTTGTGGGATTATTGCACCTAGAAGAAAGAGAAGGAGAGTGAATGCATGCATGCATGCAAGTGCACACGTGAACAGTGCTAAATCAGTTGTGTGCATTTGAGTTGTCCAAGACCAGAGGATCTTGAAGAAATTGAGAAGGCCATGCAGTCAGTGCATGAGGATTCAGAGTTTCCATGCATTCAGTGCATGAAGTTGTTTTGAGTTGAGACTGGACCAGACTGAAGTTAGAGATATTGTTTGTCTGAGTTTGCAGTAGATTGAGAAGAGCCTGATCAAGAGAAGTGATCAGAAGTTGCTGAGAAAGACCAACAGACCTTTTAGAGGCTGTTGAAGATTCTTGAAGAGAGAAGCCAGGTCATCCTGAAGAAAGAGATAAAGCCTGAGCTAGACGAGAAGCCCTGATCAACCACAAGTGATCAGAAGAAGAGCAAGGCCAGCAGCCTTTATCCCAGGCTACTGAAGATACTTGAAGAATCTTAAAGTGAAGAAGAGCTACTTGTGTTACTCGAGGAGCCAAGAGAAGACCCTGTGGGACTCAGGGAGAAGAAGTCTTCAGTGGGATTCTGGAGCAGGCCAGTGGGACTTTGGTAACACTGTGGGACGCAGTATAAAGACCCTCCTGTGGGACTCAGGAGAGATACAGTGGGACTCTGTATCGACCATTGTAATTTTAACAGATTATAATGGGAGAATCCATGCTGGGAGAGCATGGCAAGGATGTAGGCCTTTGGTGCCGAACCTTGTAAATCCTTGTGTCCAGTGCCTTTACATTTACTGCATCATTCGTGGAAAGGTGAGAGATACAAGAAGAGTGGATCGAGGCTTTAACCAGCCATAGAGGTTTAATTGATAAAGAATCAATTAGTAAAAAGTTTTAAGGGATCAATGATTCACCCCCTCCCCCTCTCAGTGATTCACACTGATCTGGGCACTTCAATTGGTATCAGAGCCAGGTTACCTCTAAAAGATCCAAGGGAGTCTTTATGAAGTGCAGATTTGAGGAAATGAAAGAACAGCCTCAAATGGAGATATCTGCCAAGACTCAGAAAAATAGAAAGAATAAAAAGGCCAAGAAAATGAAGAAAGCCTGTCCTAGCTGTGATGAAGTTGAAATAATGAATGATCTTCAGAGTGCACTCAAATATCTTCAGAAGACAGTTCCCATGGAAGTGGCAAAGTGTATAGCTACAGGAATCCATGATCTTCATGAAGAAAAATCACAGTTAGAAGAAGAAGCCAATGCAATGGAAGATCAATTGGCTAAAAGGGTTGGCATAACCAACACTCTCAGAAAGCTGGTGAAGGCTAAAGATGAAACTGTATCTCTTTTCAATGAAAGATATGAAGACACTGCTGAAGAATTGCAAAGAAGCCTTTCTGAGAAAGAATTCTTTATGATAATAGTCAAAGATGTTGTCCATGCACTGGAAAAGAGGCACAAAGTGTCAATGGTTGTCAGAGATGCTCAACTAGAAGACAAAGTCAAAAGGGTGAAGGAGCTTGACAATTCATTGCTAGAATTGAAGAAGGTGCATGAAGACCAGATAAAGCAGCTGGAAGAGAAATGGAAAGGAAGGCTAAGAACTATTGAGGATGAGAAGAACTCCCTCAATATGAAATTCTTAGAACTAGAGGTGATATTTAAAAATCTGCAATCACCCAAAGCTGAAGCCTCCCAGTCAGCTGAAAGAAGAAATGTTGCTACTCAAGTGAGCTTTGAAAAGGATGATTCTAAAAGAAAGACATCCTATAATAAAAGGGCAACAACTTCTAAAAAGAAGGTACCATCCATACCATCTTGTACTGATGCTTCTAATTGTGTTTCCACAAAAAGTGCAGGATGGAAGAATAATTCCAAACAAATATGGATGAAGACAGTAAAGAAGCAGAGCTCTCCTAAAACAGCACAACAGGTCAAGAAAAGTACCCTACAATCAGAAGGACTGAAGAGGTCAAGATTCGTGGGACAATGCTGGTGTTGTAACAAGTATGGGCATTGTGCAAAGGATTGTTGGTACAATCCACTGAATGCCAAATCACAGAGGAAGCCCATGCCAAGGGGGAGCAAGCCAGAAGGAAAGAAGCAACATCCACAGGTCCAGAGTATAACGACCCATACTTTACATACATTGTTAATACTTCAAAATTGAAGCACACTTATTACAACATATGACAAAACCACAAAGGACCGTATAGGTATAGTGTCTTTAGAAACTGGGAAACATAAACAACTGGTTCATAAATCTTCTACAGTATCTCCCGTTTATTTCATCATATCTAGGGTCCCTTTTAGCATATTCAATTTAATATCCATCTTCCTGACCTGGGGAAAAGAAAACATAAAAGGGTGAGCTCAAATGCTCAGCAAGGGCAAATAAAGGAAATAAAAATCATATCATATCTTTATGAAGATCAAAACCTGCAAAAGAGATCATAATATCTTAACATGGAATAAATCATAGAAGTGAAAATGAGATCCCCATAATCATAACATAAAACTTGAAACTTTGTGGCATGCACACATAATCATGGAAAATCATTTCTTGTTAGTCATGACTCATTGCCAAGACTATCTTAGTGGACAAAGTCCCTTTCTGAACCGAGTTCACTCCTCGTATCAGTCCTGTATCACTGAACCGAAATAACCTTCCGTTCCAGCCATGCCTATCTCATGAGATATAAATCTTTACCCAATGCATTGGAGGGAGATATAGGTCCCACCCATCTTATAATGAATCCTTTCTTATGTGTGCCACATAATCATAAAACATACATCATCGCATAACACATATAACAAAAATGGGATTCTTGAAACATCATGACATCATAAATCAATTCATATATGATAAAGGAATTCATAAACATAATTCCATCACAACATAGTCAAACCAATGTAAAAATATGGATAGAAACAGAACCCTTTATTATCTTAGATGGAAAATAATTTTGATAAAACACTTGTATTGAATTCTTGAGGAAAATATCCTTTCTTCTTCAAAAACAATTTTCCTTTCATAACATGTCATACAACTTTAAAATAAAAGAAGTTGATTAAAAATAAACTTGAAAACTTGTAAAGGAAGCTTCTTGGAAATAATGTTTTAAAAATCCATTCATGCCGTATAAGTTAAAAAAAAAACATTCTTCGTACTTTTGTCGGAAAAGTCAAAAAGTACCTCGTACGGAAAAACGACAAAAGATTCCTTTCATATTCTTTACTAAAAACTCACCTAAGGGTAAAATTGGATTTAAACTATTGCAAGTGGATGGAAACAATATTTCATATTGAGGGAACATGGATGTGGATGATAAAATACACCCCAGTAAATACTTACGAATAAACAATCTCAGATAAAAATGAGATTGTGATATTTCCCTTACCTTAGGTCCAATTTGCTTTGTACGTGTCCGAAGCTCCTGTATAATGGTTTAAATAATGTTATTGACTTATTCCAGAATCATACATATTTATATGATATCATATATGGTCATATTATTAGCTTCTTGTTAGTAATATTTCATTGTTACTTGTTACTCGGGTCTTTATAACTTTTTGTTCTTATGCGTGTTTTGTCGAATAAATTCTTATTCTTATCTTTAGGTTATAGATAATTCATTTCCAGAATGGTATTAGTGTAGTATATACCATATTCATTCATTCAATTCATTTATATAATCATTATGAAATGAAGATCATGTAGAACGAGTCGCATCACATCGTGGAGACGGTATTCCGTACGTACGCACGAGTGATGATATCGTTCCTATGATCGTGGAATTGTTTTGGAGTATATATATATATTATTTCAGTATCAATATTACTTAATATATAGTTACTCATTACACCATTATACCCATCCTTGTAAGGTGATGGTGGAAAATAGATTACACCACGGCGTGGAGACGGTATTCCGTACGTACGCACGCGCGGTGATTTCATTTTTTCCGTAGGATGGATAGAAGGTGAATTAGGGTTGTTTCATATTTATAATAACATATCAGTATGTAAGTAATACTGATGTTATTACTTTATCATGAAACAACTAAAGAAGAAGAAGTTGAAGAAGAATGAAATTGAAAAGATCGGTAATGGATATTACCTCTTCTTTGGAACGCCTCTTTGAATCCTCCACTTAAGGAACTAAGATTGGTCTTTGGAGAAGACCAGGACCTCTAGGATTATTCTAGGGAAGTGGAGAGGAGAAAATGGCAGGGGTTGGCCGAGCTTGAGTGCTCAAATTGGTGTGAGGAGGAGGGGGAGGAGGTGCCCTTTTATAAGGGAGGAGAGGGGCACCTTAGGAATATCTCAAAATATTATTTTATATTAAAGTCAAAATCGGTTTATAATGGTTCCAAAGGGTCTTATTTCGAAGCTAAAGTGGGGATGGGTCGAAATCCTATCAACAAATAGGATTTAGACAAGTTTAGGGTATTATTTTAACCTTATCAATTAGATTTAACTCTAAGTTAATTAATTTAACTTTTACCGTGTCTTTTTGTTTTCTTTCACTATATGGTTAATACACTTACTATAACATGCCAAACGAACCCCAAATTGTTTATTATTAATATATATATCCTTATCTAAGTCATTTGGCCGAACCATAGATTTTTAGGAATAAAATAACAATTAATAATATAATATTTGATTTAAAAACTATTTTGTGTCAATTTTGACACTATTTGATATATGATTTTTGTGAAAGTCATAACAGAATTATATGTTCGAACCAAGTTAATTAAATCATTACTAATATATCATAGTAACCTAGAAAATTAGTGGAATTCATAAAAAGTCTCAAATTACATTTATTTTGGTATTTATATTATCAATTTTTTCAATATTTCATTAATAAGATATTTACTGCATCATCTTTGTGTCATAATTAAATTAAATTATTTGATGTCTAAAAATTACAAATAAAATACCATCATGTAGGAAATCTTTTTAGCTTTCTAATGAATATTTACAATCGAATTTATCTTATGTATAACCCTATATTAAAAATGATTTACTTATTAAACTTTGATTTTAACTATTTTAACCCTTCTTTAAATAAATTAATAATAAATATCCTAATCTAATCCAAGTGGGCCTAAATGGTCATATTTTATTCCTAAGTTTGTTTTTGGTCGAATTACACTTGTCCAATAGAATTAGGACATGTGTTAGGGTAATATTAATATCATATTTACCCTTAGTTACCCTATTTACTATTAACCGCGGTAAAAATAGTAAAAAGTTACTATTCACCAAAAAATTATTTTCATCTCATTGAACCACATTTTAGTCCTTGATATTAACCGTGTCTCTCGGATTTTTGAAATTCCATTCACAAAAGCGGTAAAATTAAGTTTTATGCAAAATTCAGTTTTTAACCTACCACTTAGTGGTTTCACTATTCATCAAAAATTGAAAGTTTTCAGAAAAATACCAAAATTTCACCCTAGGCTAATTTCGATATTCTGAGTCCAAAAATGAAGTCCATTTTGAAAAATAAAATTTATAAAATTTCAAAAAGTGGTTATTACTATTCATAACGGCTAGTTTTAATAGCATATTGTTGTTTAGTGAAACTCGGTATTGCGTACGACGCAAGCTATCGAGGAAGGTCGCGATTGCGTGTAAAGCAAGCCAAGCAAGTGTTGTGTAGAAAAAGATTCCTTTGATGATAACATAAAAGTCTCGGGTGTTACATTCTACCCCCCTTAAAAAGAATTTCGCCCTCGAAATTCGTCACTTTGCAACAAACAAATGAGGATACTTCTCCCTCATCATATCCTCAAGCTCCCATGTAGCTTCTTCAAGTTGGTGGTTTCTCCATAAAACTTTCACCAAGCGAGTGGTCTTGTTTTGTAGGACTTTTTCGCTACGATCTAGAATCTCTATCGGCTGTTCTTCATAAGAAAGATCTTGCTCCAGCGGTACAACTTCTGAGCTGAGTACATGTGAAGGATCTGGTATGTACTTTCTCAGGAGAGATACGTGGAACACATCGTGAACTTGAGAGAGATTCGGTGGAAGCGCCAATCGGTAAGCTACCTTCCCAACACGATCCAGTATTTCAAAAGGACCGATATATCTAGGGCTCAACTTCCCCTTCTTTCCAAATCTCATAACCCTCTTCCAGGGAGATATTCGTAAGAACACTTTATCGCCCACTTCAAACTCTAGGTCTTTTCTTCGGTTGTCGGCATAACTTTTCTGTCGACTCTGAGCTGCTCTTATGTGTTGTTGAATAGATCTAACCTTTTCTACCATTTCATCAACGAGATCAGGTCCTAATAGCTTTCTTTCCCCAACTTCATCCCAGCAAGTTGGAGTCCTGCATTTCTTTCCATAGAGAGCTTCATAAGGAGCCATCTGAATACTGGAGTGAAAGCTATTATTAAAAGAAAATTCCACCAAAGGTAGGTGTTGATCCCAACCTCCTTTGAAATCCATAGAGCAAGCTCTCAACATATCTTCTAGGGTTTGAATTGTTCTCTCAGACTGACCGTCTGTCTGGGGATGATAAGCAGTGCTGAAACTCAACTCTGTATCCAGAGTATGCTGAAGACTTCGCCAGAACTTCGAGGTAAATCTCGGATCTCGATCAGATATAATAGAAAGTGGTACTCCATGCAATCTTACCACTTCCTTTACATATATCCTGGCAAGCTGATCTAGAGAGAAATCCTCTCTAATAGCAATGAAGTGTGCAGACTTTGTAAGACGATCAACTATGACCCAGATAGCATTATTGCCTTTGGATGTTTTAGGAAGTCCTGTGACAAAGTCCATAGTGATGTTTTCCCATTTCCATTCGGGTATGGGTAATGGTTGTAACATCCCCTTAGACTTCTGTCTCTCAGCTTTAACTTGTTGACAAATCAAGCATCGAGAGACATACTCAGCAACATCTCTTTTCATGCCATCCCACCAGAAGTACTCTTTCAGGTCCCTATACATCTTCGTGCTTCCAGGATGAATAGAGAATGATGAACTATGAGCCTCATCCAGCAGCTCATTCTTTAATTCGGGGATGGGAGGAACGTAAACCCGATTCCTGAACTTTATTATCCCATCACAATCAAGGTTGAATTCAGGAACATTTCTCACCTTCTTTTGTAACTCGACATCTTCTTTCTGTGCCTCTTTAATCTTCACATGTATAGATGGTTGAACATTCATTTGGGAAAGATAAGATTTTTCCCTTTCCATTATAATTCCAAGATCCATCCTTTGTAAATCCATAAATATTGGATCTTTTGTGATCCTCATCATGGATAAACTAGCATGGTCTTGTCGACTTAATGCATCTGCCACCTTGTTTGCTTTCCCAGGGTGGTAATGGATTGAGCAGTCATAATCCTTAATCAGCTCCAACCATCTTCTTTGACGCATATTCAACTCCTTTTGTGTGAAAATATACTTTAAACTTTTATGATCAGTATAAATATCACACCTTTCACCATAAAGGTAATGCCTCCAAATCTTTAATGCAAAGATTACCGCAGCCAACTCCAAATCATGTGTTGGGTAATTTTGCTCATGGATTTTCAACTGTCGTGAGGCATAAGCTATCACCATATCATTTTGCATAAGAACACACCCCAATCCCTTCTTGGATGCATCACTGTAGATCACAAACCTTTCTCCACTACAAGGCAGTGTGAGCACAGGTGCACTGGATAACCTTCTTTTCAACTCCTTGAAATTCTCTTCACATTCCTCTGTCCAGACAAACTTAACTCCTTTCCGAGTCAACTTGGTGAGTGGATTAGATAATCGTGAAAAATCTTTTACAAAACGTCGATAATATCCAGCCAAACCAAGAAAACTTCGGATCTCAGTTACTGTTGTTGGTCTTGACCATCTTTCGATAACCTCTATTTTTGCTGGATCCACAGATATCCCCTCTTTTGAGATTATATGACCCAAAAATGCAACTTTTTGAAGCCAAAATTCACACTTGGTAAATTTGGCATAAAGCTTCTCCTTTCTCAGGGTCTTCAATATAATTCTCAAGTGATCTTCATGCTCTTCCTTGCTCTTTGAATAGACAAGAATATCGTCTATAAAGACTACCACAAATTGATCAAGATAGTCTCTAAAGACTCTATTCATTAGATCCATGAAGATAGCAGGGGCATTAGTAAGACCAAATGGCATCACTATAAATTCATAGTGTCCATACCTTGTACGGAAAGCCGTCTTTGGTATATCCTCCCTTTTGACCCTTAATTGATGATACCCTGAACGAAGATCAATCTTGGAAAAGTATTGAGCTCCGCGTAGTTGGTCAAATAAGTCATCAATGCGTGGGAGAGGATATTTGTTCTTGATAGTGATCTTGTTAAGTTCTCGATAATCAATGCAGAGTCTCATTGATCCATCTTTCTTCTTAACAAATAGAACAGGTGCTCCCCAAGGTGACGCACTAGGGCGTATGAATCCCTTATCAAGATTCTCTTGGAGTTGCTTCTTCAATTCCTGCAACTCAATTGGGGCCATTCTATAAGGTGTCTTTGAAATAGGCAAAGCACCCGGTACGAGTTCTATTGAAAACTCAACTTCACGATTTGGTGGAAGACCCGGTAATTCCTCCGGAAAGACATCATCAAACTCCCGTACAATGGGCATATTCTTAATCGTGAGTTTCTCACCAACCATTTGAGATAAATAACCTTCATTTAGTGGAATCAATACCCATAAGATGGAAGAAATTTCCACTGGAAGGTTATGTTCATCCTTGCATTGATAGACGATCGTAGATTGATCTGGAATATGAAATGTGACTTCCCTTCTTTGGCAATCGATATGAGCTCTATGTAGAGAAAGCCAATCCATGCCAAGAATCACATCAAATTCCACTAAAGGAAGGATCACAAGATTTGCAGGAAGCACTTTCCCACAAACTTCGATCGGAGAAGAATTATAAACTTCTGATGCGATTGATGTGCCATTAGGTGTTGTCACAGCTAACTCAACATCTAATTGTTGAGGTAATACGGTGATACCCTTAGAAAATTTTTCAGAAATAAAAGAGTGGGTGGATCCAGAATCAAATAAAACATTTGCTACTTTAGAGTGGGTGGTAAGTGTACCTTTCACCACATCGTTATCGTACTCCACCTCGCTAATAGAAATTGCATGTGACTTTCCTTTGTCTTTAGCCTTAAGAGTTTGTTGACGTCGACCATCATCATCAACCCTTGGATTTGGGCATTGATTGGCATAATGCCCCATCTCCTTGCACTTGAAACATTGAAGTGTTGTAGGTTCATTCTGTGTATCCCTTCCTTTGTTTGCGTCATTAGACATCTTCTTCCCATTATCACGGCATTCAAATGCCCGATGACCTTCCTTTCCACATTTAAAACATTTACTTGTCCCTTTAAGACAACTCCCTCCATGTTTCTTTCCACACTTTGAGCATAAGGGAAAGTTCATCTTCTTTTCTGTGTGCTCTTTAGATTTTTCTTTGAATTCCATCTTCCTCTTCTTATCGAACCCATGTGACTGATGGGTTACTCCAATCTCCATCTCGACTTTGAGAGCACATCGAACGATTTCCTCGTAGCTATGGAAGTCCCTTATGGCTAACGCCCTTCGAAGACTTGGTTTTAAGCCACTAAAGAATCGATCGATCTTACTCTCAGGTTGGATAATAATACCAGAAGCGTACCTTGCAAGTCTTGTAAAATTTGCTTCATAGGTACTAATAGATTCATCATCCCTTTGCTTCAGTTCAAGGAACTCTTTCTCCATCTTTGTTCGGAGAATACGAGGGAAGTACTTATTGAAAAATAAGTTCTTGAACTCGTCCCATTCCATAGACTCAATTTCATCCCTTTGCCTCGTATTCTTAACAAGATTCCACCATTGATCAGCATCTCCTTCCAAACGATACACTGCTAGGATGACTTTATCATGCTCAGAACATTGAAGAACTGAAAATATCTTTTCAGTAGTACTAATCCATTGTTCAGCAACTAATGGATTAGTAGACCCGCTGAAAGAAGGTGGACGCTGCCTCATGAAGGATTCAACAGAATGTTGCTCCCTCCTTTGCTCGTTTGGAAATCCTGCATGATTCATAGCTTGAGAAAGTTGTGTGAGCATGGCTACAAGATTTTGCATTCCAGCTCCCATATCGTTTGGTTGCTCAGGGGGACAATCATTGCATTGCCCATCGCATTCCGCATTAACACGGTTCCTTCGGGTTCCAGCCATTGACTAAAACCAAGAAGAATAGTGTGAGCAACACTAATTATAATAGGAAACCACATAATTCAAGAATAAAATTTTCATGCTTAAGGTCTTATCCTAGGTTATTCAAGGCCATTTCTAAAACACTAAGATTGTGTTCTATGCTTAGACTTATCCTTTGGGTTCTTACTAAGGCTTTCACATCCTAGTTTCCAAAGGTTGACTATACCTTTCCTCTGATACCAACTATAACGACCCATACTTTACATACATTGTTAATACTTCAAAATTGAAGCACACTTATTACAACATATGACAAAACCACAAAGGACCGTATAGGTATAGTGTCTTTAGAAACTGGGAAACATAAACAACTGGTTCATAAATCTTCTACAGTATCTCCCGTTTATTTCATCATATCTAGGGTCCCTTTTAGCATATTCAATTTAATATCCATCTTCCTGACCTGGGGAAAAGAAAACATAAAAGGGTGAGCTCAAATGCTCAGCAAGGGCAAATAAAGGAAATAAAAATCATATCATATCTTTATGAAGATCAAAACCTGCAAAAGAGATCATAATATCTTAACATGGAATAAATCATAGAAGTGAAAATGAGATCCCCATAATCATAACATAAAACTTTAAACTTTGTGGCATGCACACATAATCATGGAAAATCATTTCTTGTTAGTCATGACTCATTGCCAAGACTATCTTAGTGGACAAAGTCCCTTTCTGAACCGAGTTCACTCCTCGTTTCAGTCCTGTATCACTGAACCGAAATAACCTTCCGTTCCAGCCATGCCTATCTCATGAGATATAAAATCTTTACCCAATGCATTGGAGGGAGATATAGGTCCCACCCATCTTATAATGAATCCTTTCTTATGTGTGCCACATAATCATAAAACATACATCATCGCATAACACATATAACAAAAATGGGATTCTTGAAACATCATGACATCATAAATCAATTCATATATGATAAAGGAATTCATAAACATAATTCCATCACAACATAGTCAAACCAATGTAAAAATATGGATAGAAACAGAACCCTTTATTATCTTAGATGGAAAATAATTTTGATAAAACACTTGTATTGAATTCTTGAGGAAAATATCCTTTCTTCTTCAAAAACAATTTTCCTTTCATAACATGTCATACAACTTTAAAATAAAAGAAGTTGATTAAAAATAAACTTGAAAACTTGTAAAGGAAGCTTCTTGGAAATAATGTTTTAAAAATCCATTCATGCCGTATAAGTTAAAAAAAACATTCTTCGTACTTTTTTCGGAAAAGTCAAAAAGTACCTCGTACGGAAAAACGACAAAAGATTCCTTTCATATTCTTTACTAAAAACTCACCTAAGGGTAAAATTGGATTTAAACTATTGCAAGTGGATGGAAACAATATTTCATATTGAGGGAACATGGATGTGGATGATAAAATACACCCCAGTAAATACTTACGAATAAACAATCTCGGATAAAAATGAGATTGTGATATTTCCCTTACCTTAGGTCCAATTTGCTTTGTACGTGTCCTAAGCTCCTGTATAATGGTTTAAATAATGTTATTGACTTATTCCAGAATCATACATATTTATATGATATCATATATGGTCATATTATTAGCTTCTTGTTAGTAATATTTCATTGTTACTTGTTACTCGGGTCTTTATAACTTTTTGTTCTTATGCGTGTTTTGTCGAATAAATTCTTATTCTTATCTTTAGGTTATAGATAATTCATTTCCAGAATGGTATTAGTGTAGTATATACCATATTCATTCATTCAATTCATTTATATAATCATTATGAAATGAAGATCATGTAGAACGAGTCGCATCACATCGTGGAGACGGTATTCCGTACGTACGCACGAGTGATGATATCGTTCCTATGATCGTGGAATTGTTTTGGAGTATATATATATATTATTTCAGTATCAATATTACTTAATATATAGTTACTCATTACACCATTATACCCATCCTTGTAAGGTGATGGTGGAAAATAGATTACTCCACAGCGTGGAGACGGTATTCCGTACGTACGCACGCGCGGTGATTTCATTTTTTCCGTAGGATGGATAGAAGGTGAATTAGGGTTGTTTCATATTTATAATAACATATCAGTATGTAAGTAATACTGATGTTATTACTTTATCATGAAACAACTAAAGAAGAAGAAGTTGAAGAAGAATGAAATTGAAAAGATCGGTAATGGATATTACCTCTTCTTTGGAACGCCTCTTTGAATCCTCCACTTAAGGAACTAAGATTGGTATTTGGAGAAGACCAGGACCTCTAGGATTATTCTAGGGAAGTGGAGAGGAGAAAATGGCAGGGGTTGGCCGAGCTTGAGTGCTCAAATTGGTGTGAGGAGGAGGGGGAGGAGGTGCCCTTTTATAAGGGAGGAGAGGGGCACCTTAGGAATATCTCAAAATATTATTTTATATTAAAGTCAAAATCGGTTTATAATGGTTCCAAAGGGTCTTATTTCGAAGCTAAAGTGGGGATGGGTCGAAATCCTATCAACCAATAGGATTTAGACAAGTTTAGGGTATTATTTTAACCTTATCAATTAGATTTAACTCTAAGTTAATTAATTTAACTTTTACCGTGTCTTTTTGTTTTCTTTCACTATATGGTTAATACACTTACTATAACATGCCAAACGAACCCCAAATTGTTTATTATTAATATATATATCCTTATCTAAGTCATTTGGCCGAACCATAGATTTTTAGGAATAAAATAACAATTAATAATATAATATTTGATTTAAAAACTATTTTGTGTCAATTTTGACACTATTTGATATATTATTTTTGTGAAAGTCATAACAGAATTATATGTTCGAACCAAGTTAATTAAATCATTACTAATATATCATATTAACCTAGAAAATTAGTGGAATTCATAAAAAGTCTCAAATTACATTTATTTTGGTATTTATATTATCAATTTTTTCAATATTTCATTAATAAGATAATTACTGCATCATCTTTGTGTCATAATTAAATTAAATTATTTGATGTCTAAAAATTACAAATAAAATACCATCATGTAGGAAATCTTTTTAGCTTTCTAATGAATATTTACAATCGAATTTATCTTATGTATAACCCTATATTAAAAATGATTTACTTATTAAACTTTGATTTTAACTATTTTAACCCTTCTTTAAATAAATTAATAATAAATATCCTAATCTAATCCAAGTGGGCCTAAATGGTCATATTTTATTCCTAAGTTTGTTTTTGGTTGAATTACACTTGTCCAATAGAATTAGGACATGTGTTAGGGTAATATTAATATCATATTTACCCTTAGTTACCCTATTTACTATTAACCGCGGTAAAAATAGTAAAAAGTTACTATTCACCAAAAAATTATTTTCATCTCATTGAACCACATTTTAGTCCTTGATATTAACTGTGTCTCTCGGATTTTTGAAATTCCATTCACAGAAGCGGTAAAATTAAGTTTTATGCAAAATTCAGTTTTTAACCTACCACTTAGTGGTTTCACTATTCATCAAAAATTGAAAGTTTTCAGAAAAATACCAAAATTTCACCCTAGGCTAATTTCGATATTCTGAGTCCAAAAATGAAGTCCATTTTGAAAAATAAAATTTATAAAATTTCAAAAAGTGGTTATTACTATTCATAACGGCTAGTTTTAATAGCATATTGTTGTTTAGTGAAACTCGGTATTGCGTACGACGCAAGCTATCGAGGAAGGTCGCGATTGCGTGTAAAGCAAGCCAAGCAAGTGTTGTGTAGAAAAAGATTCCTTTGATGATAACATAAAAGTCTCGGGTGTTACACAGAGACATCTGTTTACTGCTAACAGATTTGGATTACTTGACAACATCTGGGATGATTGAAAAAGTGGTCAAAGAGATACGTGTCAATCTCCAACTGTATCCAGAGCTAAAGAGAAGAGAAGATCACTGAACCTGGCTAAAATGGAATCCTTGGGAAGCAAGAAGAAAGTTGAAGATGCTCCCAAGAAGAGTTTGAAGAATGAAGAGAAGACCTTGGAGTCTAAATCCAAGAAGGGTGATGCATCCAGAAGGACCACCAAGAAATGCTTCTACTGTGGAAAGAAAGGACATATCATGGATCTTTGTGAACAAGCCATGGAACTAAATAGAAGCAGACTGAACTCCAGAAGACAATCAATCCAGAAGAAGAAGGGATTGATTGAAAATAAGTTTCCTAAGAGAGGTAGCTTAGCAGCATCCAAAGAACCATGTGGAACTTCCAAAACTGGGGCCACTCTTCCAAATGATTTACTTGTCATATGGCCACATCAGTTGCAACTTGCCAGAGAACTACAAAGAGTTGAAGATGAAGCTCTGGCAATTGCTAAAGCAAAAGGGAAGAAGAAGGTTTCACATGAAGATGTTTTGAGAACCACACCAGCACAATCATCAATGAAGATCAAATGTGCAAGTGTGAAGACTGGTGAAAATGGAACATCTCGGTTGAGAGAATCTTCTCAACCTTGTTGTTCACATTGATGAACCAAGGAGGTTCCATCTTATTCCCTAATCACTTGCATTTACATGTGATAACATTACAGGGAATTGAAGATGATGATCATTCTCAATTGGAGGATGGTTTGGAAAGAATGGAGTGCACCCCTTGAGGGGGAGCCAATCTGAAGAAGATGGGATTCTTAGATTAATACCATCTTGAGAAGAAAAGTGAAGGATTCAGCAATTCATTGAATATCTGAAAAAATTCAACCCCTAAGCATGATCTCACATGTGTAGAGAATTGTGGACAGCATTGAGTTCCTTGGTTACATCACTCTTGTTTTCTACACCGGGTTAGCCCAAGTAGACTTGGAGTTGATCTACTAAAGGTTCTTTGCTAAAGAAGAACATGTGACATCATCCCTCTCTCAGTGTTATTCAAGAAAATACTTTTCAAAGGGAGGAAGAGATTTTTGAAAGAGAACCACACCACACCTTTGCATTTGATTGCCAATAAGGGGGAGAAAATATTGGGCACACATATTGACCCATTCATATGTGCTGAAGTTGTGATATTGACAACAAATACAAAGGGGGAGATTGAAGTGCACTGTGTTTCATTTGTTGTCAATGAGGCATGAAGTTGTCTTGGAATGAATGGAAGTCAAGGAATGTCAAGAGGTGAATGACAAAGGTTGTGATGGTGTTGGTGAGGAAAGGAGAATGGCCATGGTACTAAGATGCATGTCACTTAGGAGATTCACTAAGTGGTATTGGAAATTGTGGTTGAAACATTCTCCATGTACATCTGACGATTGTTGAGCTGTTCTTAAAGTTCCAAGAACTTGCATCAACTGGATACAAAGTCACAACAAAGTTAGAAGACCATGCATTGTAGTGACAATGCATGAGGAGTTGAAGAAGCAAGATGATCCATTCACTACTTCTAAGTGGATGAAGTGGTTTAATGAAGTCCATGAACTATCACTTAGTGCATGTGAATCAGAAGATGTTCCAATTGATCTCTGATTAGATCAATGAAGTTTATTGAAGAAATATTTGATTCAGGAGCTCGATTGAAGATGAAGAAACCTTCGGGAATTCCATTCTTAAATGTTGATTATATGTTGATGAAAAATGGAGGAATTCTAATGAAGAAGATTAATACTTGAATTCGTAAGAAGAAGATTAATGAGAAGAAAGGCTTGAAGTGGTTCTCTTGATATGGATTGATTTCATGGAGGACTTTGTTTTTTGACAAAGTCTTATTCAAGACTTAGCCAAAAAATTTGGCCAGCCAAGGCACCTTGAGGGTTCAACCCCAAGGCATGGGCACTAGGGCACCACGCCCGGGGGAACCCGTGGGGCGAGCCAGGGCGGCAGGGCGCACCCGTAGGACACTGCATGGGCGCCTGGGGCATGCCCGGAGGAGCGCGCGGCAGGGGCCGTGTATAAGCCCTCGGAGGACACGCGGTGGTGAAACCCGCGCGCCTGAGGTGCATAGTGGGTGCTAGGAGCGCGCCCGCAGGAGGCATGAGTGGGAGCAGAGCGCGCCCGCAGGGAGAACTCGGCGCGGGGCGGCACCGAGAGAGTTGGAAGTTCAATTGCCGGGTTGAGGCGGCGCTAGGGTGATAAAGCGCGAGAAAAACGCTCTCCGTTTCGATGTGGGACGCAAATTTTTCACCGGGAACGAATCCCAGCCGCTCATATGATCTCGCGGACGATCGGCGCCGCTCATCTAATCCGCCGCGCCCCCGATCTGATCCAGGCCGTTGAAGATCTGATCCGACGGCCCCGGCATCGTCTCCCACCTTCGGCCATGCAGAGCCCTCCCGCGAGCAGCCGCTGAACCAGAGGCATCCCGACGATGGTTTTCAAGCTCCCGGCCACCTCTGATCAAGCTGAAGGGTCCATTGAGATCGTCTGGCCCTATGGAACTCGTCCATGGTTTAAAATGAGCCTGCATGCAACAAATGAAGATTTTCGATGTTCGGCCGAGGCAAGCAAAGCTGCCGAGGCCACGTGGTTGGTGGTTTGCATGGTTTGGACCTAAACCGAAGGCCGTGCATGCGTTCTGAGTCGCATGCACGTAGAGGAAATTAAAAATGAGAACCCGCGTAAAACATAGGATAAAAGTAAAGATTTTGATGATTTTAAAAGATCCGAAATATTCGGGCGATTAAATGTATCTCTACGCGGATGAACCGCCTCTGATTCGCCTATAAAAGAAGAGACCAAGGCTCCAAAGTTGCTTGCTGAATCTTTGTTGAAGAACAGAAGTCCCGTGAGTGCTCTCTGCCTCGCGAAGATCTGCCCTGCGCGCACCACTTGCGCGGCAGCAGCCCAAAGACATTTTTGGCTTTGCTTGAGTTCCTTGCGTGCTACTTCTTTGCGCGACAAGAAGAAGGAGGAGGAGGAGTCCCCTGTGCGCTATCCTTTGCGCGACAGGAAGGAGGAAGGGAGCGCCAACTTGCGCGCCCCCTCTGTGCACCGCGCCCCCTACACGGTAGGTGCTTGCACGGCCAAGTGCACCCTTGCACTTGCGCGCCCACGGTCGAGGTCCTTTGTGCCTTGTGCTTGCGCGACAGAAGCTGTGAAGAGAGGAAGGCCGCACCCCTTTGCGTGCCTATTTTGAAGTCTGGGAGTTTTGGGTGTGTGCAAGGAGGAGTGGAAGGCCACCACATTTGTGTGTGTGCAAAACAAGAGGAAGGACGAGGCCTTAGTGCCTTGTGTGCAAAAATCAGTGGAAGAGGCCGTAGCCTTGTGTGTGCACACTTTGAAGAACAAAGAATACTTTGTGTGTGTGCAAGAGGAAGTGAAGGCCAAAGTGTCAAGTGTGTGCAAAATGAAACAAGTGTGTGTAAGGAGACAAGTTGGCCGAACCTAAGTGTGTGCACTAAGAAGTGTGTATACACTTAGAAGAAATAAGGAGTGACCCACACTAAAGTAGAACACACTCTAAGTGTGTAAACAAATTGGATAATGTGTGTGAAGGAGGAAGAAGGTGTGTGGTTAAAGTGACTACACCCTTTGTGGGATTATTGCACCTAGAAGAAAGAGAAGGAGAGTGCATGCATGCATGCATGCAAGTGCACACGTGAACAGTGCTAAATCAGTTGTGTGCATTTGAGTTGTCCAAGACCAGAGGATCTTGAAGAAATTGAGAAGGCCATGCAGTCAGTGCATGAGGATTCAGAGTTGCCATGCATTCAGTGCATGAAGTTGTTTTGAGTTGAGACTGGACCAGACTAAAGTTAGAGATATTGTTTGTCTGAGTTTGCAGTAGATTGAGAAGAGCCTGATCAAGAGAAGTGATTAGAAGTTGCTGAGCAAGACCAACAGACCTTTTAGAGGCTGTTGAAGATTCTTGAAGAGAGAAGCCAGGTCATCCTGAAGAAAGAGATAAAGCCTGAGCTAGACGAGAAGCCCTGATCAACCACAAGTGATCAGAAGAAGAGCAAGGCCAGCAGCCTTTATCCCAGGCTGCTGAAGATACTTGAAGAATCTTAATGTGAAGAAGAGCTACTCGTGTGTCTCGAGGAGCCAAGAGAAGACCCTGTGGGACTCAGGGAGAAGAAGTCTTCAGTGGGATTCTGGAGCAGGCCAGTGGGACTCTGGTAACACTGTGGGACGCAGTATAAAGACCCTCCTGTGGGACTCAGGAGAGATATAGTGGGACTCTGTATCGACCATTGTAATTTTAATAGATTATAATGGGAGAATCCATGCTGGGAGAGCATGACAAGGATGTAGGCCTTTGGTGCCGAACCTTGTAAATCCTTGTGTCCAGTGTCTTTACATTTACTGCATCATTCGTGGAAAGGTGAGAGATACAAGAAGAGTGGATCGAGGCTTTAACCAGCCATAGAGGTTTAATTGATAAACAATCAATTAGTAAAAAGTTTTAAGGGATCACTGATTCACCCCTCCCCCTCTCAGTGATTCACACTGATCTGGGCACTTCATATTAAAATATTTAACGTATTCATATTATTTTTATAATAGTTTTAAAAAACAATCACCTCTTTTAGTAATTTTAATTGAATATACAATCTATAAACCTCCAACTATCCTTAAGAGATGACCCATTTTCTTCCTTATAATATAAAATCATATTTAAATAATAATCAATTTTTCATTTCCATTAAACTCAATAAAATTTGGGAATAATTTCTATGGAGCACTTTGGTTTTTAGTCCATGTTTTTTATAAGGGTTTTTTGTAAATTATGTGAATATTTATTTGTTTTATCTTCTAAATTTACACATATTTTTGTGTTCTGATTTATTTCTTATATAGGTTATTCTTATGACACGTTATACTCTAGGAGATTTACCAACTTTTGAACCCAAACTGGAGAGGATCCTACATTAGTGACACTGAGACACATAGGATAACCCTTTAATGGAGGACACCCAAAACATTGAAAATATTCTCGATACTTCTTCATATTCTTTTTCTAGAACCCACATTAAAATTGAAATAAACTTATGTAATATTGGTGAAAATTACCATACATTAAAATAATTAACCTTGCATGATGTAGATATATATCCTGTGTATATACTAATATAAGGAGAAGTACCTAATTTTGAACTAAATACTGGTTTAATTCACTAATTACCAAGATTCCATGGACTCATGGAAGAAGACCCACATAAGAACTTAAAATAATTTCAAACTATGTGTTCTAAATTAAAACCTACTAATATGAATGAAGAATAAGTAAAGCTTAGGGAATTAATTTTTTCATTAGAACACACGACAAAGGACTACCTATATTATGTTAATTCTCCAATTAGAGGCCAGGAGGTCATGAAACACATTTTTATAGATAAGTATTTCATATTCTCTCAAACTTCAATAATAAAAAATAAAATTTTGGGATAAGGAAATCACATGTGGAAACACTTCATGAATACTGGGAATGGTTTAAAAGGTTTTTTTCAATATGTTCACACCAGTAAATAAGTGATGAAATTTTAATAAAATATTTTTATGAATGTATAAATACAAATGATTGAAACATAATTTATGTGGTTGTAGGTGGTGTGCTATTTGATAAAACCCCAATATGTACAAGGACACTCATTGAGAACATTGTGAAGAACACTCAAAAATTTGATTCAAGGTCTAGTGTACCCATTCGAGGTGTCCCTGAGATCAAAAGTACTGAATTCAAGAAGAATTTGGGCATGATGTTTGAAAAGGTAAGCACCCTAATCCAAAAAAATTCCTTTACCAAGGGAAATCCAAATCCCTTCCTACCATCCACTGGGGTATCTGGTCTGCTCACACCCACTATTATTACCAATTCCCTCAACTGAGAGAAACATCTGAGAGTTGTGAGACAGTATTTACAGTACCCCCTGCAAACTAAACAATTTGGAAAGAGCCATAATATACATCCAACCCTGGGTGGAATGAAAATGAATCCAATAGGCAAGAGGGTATTCAATCCATCCTCAACAACCATTGAACCAACTAGGGAAGAGTATTCATCCACAAACACAACCCATAAATTATCAACCACCACAAAGATCATTCGAACCAATCCTCCAAAACATGATTTATCCTAGAATACATGATAAAACCAACAGCTTTATATAACCTTCAAATCCAAAAAACCACCCGATATTCTATACAAGACCAAAAAACCCAATTAGAACAACTCGCCCACTCGATGGAGGGGGTGGGGGGAGTCTAAAGTAATGGGTCGGGTAAACTACCCTTTTAGACACTATTCAATTCTTGGGATAGAGTAAATCACAATTCCATCACCCTTTAAAGTGGAAGAAAACATAAAAAATACCCCTCTATTAGATTCATCCCCTCATGAGGAAACCACCATCCCAACCACTAAGAATGATCCAAATGAGGGAAAACCTTATCCTGAGAGAAGACCTACCACAGTAAAGGGAGTATCATTTGATAAAACACCAAGACAAACCATTCCAATTCTATTTCTCCAAAGTTTTACCCAACAAAGAGAAAAAAAGAAACCGAACTTTATAAATAAATCATGGAAACTTTAAAAAAAGTTCTGATTAACATCCCATTAATAGATATCATGAAGAAAATTACACATTACGCCATGTTTTTAATGTATATGTGTACACACAAAATAAAATTAAATTTTATTAAAAGGTTTGTCATTGTGTAGGAATGTCTCAGCATTGATATATCCACCACTTCCTACCAAATTAAATGATCCTGTAAAATTCTCAATTTCTTGCACTATTGGGGTGTATATCTTTTCTGATGTTATGATTGACTTTGGTTCCTCTATAAATGTGATGAATAACTCTATATTATCCTAATTGTATGTTAGGTAAATAAAGACCATTTAAACTATTATTAAACTAGAAAATTAGAGTACCAGACACTCCACTGGTGTGTTAGAGGATGTTCTTATGAGGGTGAAAATTTTAATTTTCCCTGCCAACTTTTATGTGATTAAAAAGGAAAATGATAGGATGAGTTAACATCATCCATTTATATTGGAAATGAATTTATTGAAAACTAACAAAACCATAATTAATGTCCACAATGGTACATTATCTATGGATTTTGGTTGTAACATTGTCCACTTCAACATCCTTGAGGCTGTGAAGAACCCCTTGAAAGATCATTCCTCACTTTCAGTTAATTTAATTTATATACTCCCTTCCCATGGAAAAAAATTATTTCTTTACCTTGATCCCCCTTTTTTTTAATACTTGATAGAAATTATAATAAATTAATAATTCATTTAATGTTTTAGTGGTCTAGAAAAATGTCATGCATGTTTGTTAATTGATGATTTCATGAGAACTAAGGATCCCATGACCCTCGATGATACTACTAAGCTTGTTAAATATCATACCTAATTTGAGGATGTTACCATTGAGTTTTTAGATGATAAAAAATACCTATCAATTACAAATTCACTCCCATAAATCCAAAATTTCCCTGAATTGAAACATAAACAATTGCCTCAAAATTCGAAATATTATTTTCTTGAAAAAAGAAACAAGATTCCTATCATTATTTCTATTTCAATCCATCCAAAGTATGAATTGTGACTAATTATCCTTTTGAGAAAGTATAAATAAGCTTTGTGATGGACACTTATTGGAATTACTAGTATTATCTCATTAATTTTTATACATACAATATTGTTCAACGATTATTCTTAACTAGTGAAGCAGGCACAACATTGACTGAACCCAAACCTCCTTGATGTTGTAAAAAAGAGGTAACAAAATTATTGGATACTTGAATCATTTACCTAATTTTTGAAAGACAATTGGTTATTCTAGTGAAGGTAGTTCCTAAAAAAACTTGTCTAACAGTAATAAAAAATGATAATAATTTATTTGTTCCAACCTATTATTAGAATAGTTGGCAGGTCTATATAAACTATAACTAACTAAACCAACACACTAGTAAGAACAATTTCCCATAATCCTTATTTGAAAAAAGTCTAGTGAGGCTAGTGGGGAAGTCCCATTACTATTTCGTTGATAGTTATTCAGGAAACATTCATATACATATTTCCCCTGAGGATCAGAAAAAGGAAACCTTCACTTTCCCCTTTGGAACATTTTTATATTGGAGGATGCCATTTGGTCTATGCAATTCTTAATGTTCTTTCCAGAAATGCATGGTTAATATTTTTTTGGATTACCCAAAGGATTTAATGGAAGTATTCATGGACGATTTTACTATTTTTGTCTCTTATTTTGATGAATGTTTGAGTAGTATTGGTTTTATCCTATGTTGTTGTATTGAAAATAATCTCATATTAAATTATGATAAATTCCATTTCATGGTGTAAAAAGGAATAATACTTGGAAATGTAGTTTATGGGGATGGTATCTATGTACATAAATCAAAGTGGATGTCATTTCATCCCTACCATTACCCAAAACTGTAAGGGATGTGTGATATTTCTTAGGTCATGTTAGATTTTACTATCATTTCATTCATGAATTTAGTAAAATTTCACTACCCCTCTGCCCTTTAAACCAAAAAGAAAAATAATTTTTTTGATAAAAAATTTTAGGATACTTTTAATAAACTGAAATGAAGTCTAAAATCAGCCTAGATAATAAAACCAAATTGATGGGATTTACTATTTTATCTCATGTGTAATGACACTAACTATAAATTTGGGGTCGTCTTATCATAAAGGGTTGATCAAGATCCACATGTCAAATCTTATTTCTTACTCACATTTAATCCTACCCAAGAAAACTATATTAAAAATAAAAAATAATTCCTTACCATTATGTTTCCTTAGATAAATTTTGGTCATACTATTTAGGGTCTAAAGTCATTATGTTCTCAAATCTTGCAACCTTCTGGAATCTTCTTAAGAAACCGAAATACAAACCACAACTCATTTCGTGGATTGTACTACATTAAGAATTTAATCTAGAAATTAGGGATAAAAAGGAGCATATAATGTGATGTATGAACAACTCAATAAGATCTCATTCTCCTTGGAAATTGAATAATACCCTTGTATTACCATAAATGACATGTTTATAGATGACAAATCGCACCGAGTGAAATATTCAATATATTGTTATTACAAAATTATAAATTATTTGTTATCATATTCCATTCTTACCGATTTCAACAAAAACCAAGTTGATCTTCTAAAACATGAGTCTTATTGGTACATTAGATATAACCCCTAAATTTGGCACACATATAGTAATCAATTCATCATGATTTGTTTTCCCAATAGTGAGTTTTAGTCTTTTCATAGGTTATGTCACACTATTGCTTGTGGGGGCCACTTTGGTTCCCATCAGACTATTGAAAAGGTCCTCGATTATGGTCTGTTTTGTTGAATAATATTTTGAGATACCCATGATTTTTGTATATCTTGTCCTCACTATCAATGAATATAGAATGTCTCTAAAAGAAATGAAATTCAACAAAAAAACATACTATTACATGAAATTTTTGATGTTAGGGGAATTGAATTTTTGGGTACATTTCCCAATTCCTTTTAAAAAAGTGAAAATTCTTCTAGAATTTGATTACATGTTAAAATGGGAAGAGGCACGATCCAAGAAGAAAAATTATTATAAGGAAGTTGTGTAATTTTTGAGATCCCAAATTTTATGTAGGTTTGGATTGTCTATGTTCATCAATAATGACCACGATTCTCATTTATAAAACCGAACAATGGAATCATTTTTTCTTCAGTATGGTTTTGAGTATCATGTGTCTACTGCATATCACCCACAAACCAAGGGTCAATCCATGGTGTCAAATAGAGTGGTAAAACAAATTCTAGAAAAAACAGTTCAACCCAATACAAAAGAACGGAGTCTTAGGATTGATGATTCATTATGGTCTTATCCTACTACCTTTAAAATAACCATTGTAATGTCACTATATTGGTTAGTTTTTGGAAATAGTGGTCACCTCACTATTGATATAGAGCACCGAGCCTAATATTCCACTAAAAAAATGAAATTTTAATATTTCCTATGTTGGTGCTCAAAAGAAGTTATAGATTCATAAGCAGGATGAAATGTGTAGATATTATTATGAGAAATATCTAAACTATAAGGAATGAACCAAGGACTCCCATAACTATATCATATTTAATCATCAATTCCACATTGGGAATAAGTTCCTGCTTTTCAATGTAAGGTTAAAGTTGCATCCAGGTAAGCTTAATTCATGCTGGTTTTGCTCATAAAATATTACTAATGTTTATCCATTTTTCCTTTTTCATGTTCAAAATGACGAAACAAAACAAAACATCACTTTCAATGGGAATCAGTTGAAAAAAATATAAAAATTCATTCTGGATTCTATAATGGAGGAACTCCAAGTTCAAGAAGAATCCTACCAATGAAACCCACTAGGTTTTATGCTTTCTTACCACATTATCTTTTATTACCATGGGGAAATTGTGTGCTCTAGGCATGAGGGGATGGGTACATTTATAGGTTTGTTCGGAATTTTCATCATCTTTATTCTTTCTTCTCTTTTTAGCTTTCTAAATATGATTTTTTAACTTTACTACCGCTAACCTCATTTTACCCTTCACTTTTGTTCGGTAATATTAATTTTTAATGCCCAATTGATCATAGAAAATGATTTCCACTTAGTCCTAGAAAACTATTACCACTTAATCATGGATGTTATTGAAAATAAATGACGAATTTCTCAATTTCATGTTGTTTTAACATTTAAAAAACTTTTTTTAAGATGAAATGTGTGTCTTATCACAAATTTAACATTGAGGTGTGAATATTAATTAAATATTGATTTTTTTTCAATTATATAAATTCTTGTATCATTTTGAATCCTTCGAGAAGAATGGTACCCTTTTTGGGAGTAGTTTATCAAAATATAGTGTCACTTAATATCTTCATGCATCCTTATAACAAACCATGATGTTTTAATTTTTCTTACTCAATAGAAGTCAAAAATAAGTTAGTTTAATATTTATCATCTTTTGAAAAATGGAGTTTCCATTTGTTCATTCCACATCTGATCTTTTTCATTACTATACCATATTTACCTATGTGTGTGTATATATTATCTTACTGTTGGACACCATAATAAAACTATAAATAAATATAAAACAAAAACCCCAAAAATATGGATAGTTTCATTGGAATTTTAAAACCCACTATTTCTAGACATTTGATATTGTTATAGCTATTAAAATCAGTGTTGTGAGGTGATCATACAAGGGTTGATTAATGAGTGTGAGATTTTTTCTATGTATAAATTTTGAAAAAAATAATATTAAATCAGGGGAGTGATGAAATATACAACATAAAGGTATATCTAAGCAATGAGATTATGGTTTGAATATTTTCAATTCTAAAGTGAGTGGGTCTAAAAATTTGATTGCAAAGGATATAGGGCAGGTTATGTGCATATAATCATTTATGAAGGAACATTTTATAATAACCTATTTATATTGGATAGAAAGTGGAAATAATAGCATGAAATGGTTATCACACACTCATGTGTGAATTTAGTGACATTGTTGAATCTTTAATCACTTTCTCAAATTTTTATCATTCATCTCCTTGAATTTCATTATGATTAAATTTATGAGACATCATTTTTCATGATCATTAAGAATAACTCCTTAGTGTTATTTTCTATTTGATTAAATTTATATCAAGAATTAAATTTTATATGAACGTTAAATATTTAGAAATCTGGTAATATCTCCATGCATAATTTTTTGAAATTTGAATTTTCCCAGGAGGGAAAATGTTTAGGTGTGGGGGTGTGATCACACCCCGATTCCCAGTTTTATTTCACCCTTACACCACTATATTAAACTAATTTTTATTATAAATTCAAAATATAATAAATATGTTCACTTCATTATTGATTAAATTATATAATTTAAATCACTATTAAAGTATTAAATTTCACTTATTTGTAATTTTTCGTTGAAGTAGGAGGTGATTTAGAGGATCCAGAATGAAGTTATATCGATATGGGCCAAACTTCCTAGAAAACCATGAAAAATTATCCAATATTATTCACGTTTCAAAAAATACCTACATCAAAATGGGATGAAATATTTTTAGAGGATACAAAATTCCATGTGTTATAACTCATTTCCAGACACTGAATCTTGATTCGTCCATCTGGTGGCCCAATTGAACTGATTTGTATAGGGAACTGAATATGAACAAAGTCAAAAGATTGGTTCGATATTATGACCATATCTCCCATTAATGATATAAAATGGCCTAAAATTTTGACATTACGATATTAACTGTGCTATGAAATAACTTTTCTATTTTTTATAAGTCAATATAATTCCATTTTCTAACACAAAACCAAGACACAAGTGGTATCTCAAAAATTGGGTGCCCTAAACCACTTCCTATTTTGGTTATAAAAAGGCATAATGGGAAACTCATTTGAAATATATAACCAGGAAAAAATATCTACCATATTTTAGATATAAAGGATTCCTCTCCTCAACGAAGATGTTCTAGAGGCCCCTATCCTCATAGGGGGATCAAGGATAAATGAGGATTTCCACTCAAGAATCCTCCTCCTCTTGATGGGGAGTTAAACGGTGGACACTAATTTCAAGGGAGATACACATCTTGATAAGAGAGTTAAAACACCTTTTATTCTGATGGATTTTTGTAATTTGTTTGGTAAACATTTCATTTAAGTGGTATCATAACTTCATTCTCCTTTTAATGTATTTAATTGGTACACTTATGTGTAACACTTTTCATTTCAATACTGATTGAATTAAGATTTAAGTGGGAATATTTAGTTGTTCATATTGAACAAGACAATAATAGTCTTTTCCTTTACATATACATGATATATAAGTATTCTTTGGAAGACCAAACTCTATGTTTGAGGTCCAAACCATGACAATATTATTTTTGGGTCAAGGGGTCGTTGTTTACTCATCATTTTAAGAGGAAAGAGGGGAATCTATATCTTGACACCCTCAACCAAATGATTCCATTAAACCATGTTTATTTTTTAGAACAATGAACTAACCAAGAAGTTTAGTGAACTTTGAATGACATCCTTCTCTCATAATTCAAAGAACACAACCTTTATTTATGAAATATTAAACTCTTTAATGAAGTAATTTTATTTTTAAAACCATATTCAAAACCACCCCCTCTTTTGTAATATTTTTTAAATATATAAACTATAAACATAAAACTCTACCTGAGAGATGAACTAGGGTATTCCTTAGAATATAAAATCATCTTTAAATCATAATCAATTTTAAATTTCATGAAAATGTGATCATTATTACAATTATCATTATATGTAAAACAATAATCCCTTTACTTCTTCAAAACAATCCTTAACTTATTTCATAAACCATCACCCATGTAGTTCATTTTTATCTTTTCTTCTCTAGATCCTTCTCCAGAATTTTCTACATAGGATATTAATGTTAAATACCTATGTACCTTTTTCAATTATTAAATTCAAAAAAAATTAATTCCATATTCTCTTAGTAATCCTTATGATTTAACTTCCTTCAATAGTAATTATGAAACCCACATAGTTTTCACATGTTTGACCACTCTTATTGTTTTTGCATGGTTTATTTTTCTCATGTAGAATATATGAGTATTATTTTCATTATGTGATATGTAAACCAGAAATTATGTATCCCACAAATTAATTGGGTAAATATTTATATAACATGATATGTTATTTATGGGATTAGTTTTTCCACCTAATCCATTATATATCTATGTGAATTTTATGATTATGGTATTGGGAGTGACCCTTGATTGATGTTTATGATGTCCTATCTCATGTTGTTTCCATATATTCCAGGGTTCTGGGAACTTATAATTTCATTTCATTATTCTATGTTTCCATGTTCATGATCATTCTATTTATGATATCATGTTATGCCTCTTGACATTCATTTTATGATTTATTACAATAGTTATTCCCTTATTAGGATTTCTAGCTCACCCTTTTCCAAATGTATTTTCACTAGGGTATCCTATACAATTTTAAATGATATATGGGAGTTAAGATAACTATATAATGTTTTAAATAAAGATGGGTTTTTTAGTTTAAGATTATGTATTTTTATGCCTATAACTGTGTTCTTTGATGTATTACAGAAATAACATCTCTTAGTTTTCTTAGGATAACAAAGAAAAAAGCACTTATCACACATAGGTTTAATTTTTTGTAGAATCAAAATCCCATAAACTTTCTTCAAAAACTAAAATCTTTATAAAATAAAAATTATGACATATCCTATACTATATCTCATATGAAATATTTATGAATAATTTAGATAGAAAATGGTTATGTAGAAAGGATTAAATCTCGAGAGAATACCCCTAAAATGAAATAGGAAGGTCACATTTACTCTTCATCAATCAAACCATATTGGAGGAATGATCCATCCTCTAAGAAACACCATTAAAATGTGGTGTTCCAAGATGAGTGAGTTATAGAACAATTTCATAATATCTCAAATGATGAATGAATTCTCAGATCAAGTATTTAAAATCCTGTTCTAATCATTTAATCATAATTCTTATTCTTGGTGGATTCTATAAAACATTATAAAACAATTTTAAATTTGTTTCATACTTGTTTATTATAAAAAAAATGAACTATCTTGACTATAATAACCGATACAAGTAATGAAGTACTGAAAACCACCACTAGCATGTGCACTAATATTTCCATATACATTCTTATGTATGAGACCCAACAGTCCACTATCCTTTTCACATTTTTCAGTTAATTATTTTTCATTCTTTCTAAAAAAATATTTTTATACATTAAATGTTTCATAATCAATTGGTTCTAAAAATCCATAGTTATGGAGTATTTGCATGATTTTTTCATTTTGATGTCTAAGGAGACAATGTGAATGGTAGGTAGGAATAGATTAAACCATGAACTTTTAATTATTAAGGTTATAGATATGATTTTACATATCTATAATATATAAAGAATTTACCAAATTTAAAATACAATAAAAAATTCAATTCAAATCTATAAAAAAACTCTTTTTTATGAGGAATGAAAATCCCATCATTTCTAAACAAGATACATAAATAAAATATGTATATATTACAGGAACATAATAATAGTTATGAAATTTTATAACTAATCCATCGGGTAGACATAGATAATAAGTGATGAATTCCAATGCAACAACTCTTGATCCATTTAAAACATAAATATCTACTTCTACCTTCTTCAATTTCCTCCCAAATTTGAGTCTGTGTTTATCAGAACAAATGTGTGATACACACCTGATATATAATACCCATGATTCAGAATTGGAGAAATTGATATCCCTAACATTAATATTGAAACTCTTAATGTGATTCTCTTTCCAAACACTTATTAGTATTAGATACCATTATATAATTTTTTACTGTTCATACCTATAAACTATTGAAGAATGACTAATATAATGAATTCTATAATCTATAAAAAATATGTATCTATTAGTAATTATCAAGATTTATATATTTCATCAATGAATTTTAATAAAATTACTACCCCAAAATATGATGACCCTATACATCATATTCATTTAGAGATTTATGATGAATATTTTACTATGTACTGAGACTAATTTGTCATTACTCTCACCAATTTTTTTTTAGGATGGGAATCATCCCAATCCTAATAGTTATGACTCTTTTATATTTGAGTGGATAACAATTCATTGAAATCTATATTAAAAATAAAAGCTCAACTATATTTATCTTCTATATTAATCTTAGGGGTTTCCCACTATGTGTCACCCAAATATCATAATGGGATTTGGTTACCAAAATCTTAGTGTTTTCCATTTCCACATTCCTTACACAATATTATCCATGGGAAACCTACTTCATAAAAATATACTTTGCATGATTATTGAGGTCATAATATGTGTTTTATTTTGAAGGAATATCACACTTAGTATTTTAGGGGTTTTATTTTAAAAGTTTAATCAAATTAATATATATTATATATATATATATTAAATTCATAAATATTTCATAATATATAATCTTTATTGGCGAATTTTTTATTCCTATGTGTGTGCATGCTTCTAACAATTTATTTTCAGAATCCCTATTCCATCTAGCAAATTAAAATTTCCATGCCATATTAATGTGTAACTCTTTAAAAAACACACAAACTCTTTTAATCACCCAAATATTGAAACCAAATATATTCATAAATATCTAGATGCATCCCATGTATAAGGTTCAAAAATCAATTAGGTACTTGGAAAGGAAAATTCATTTCAATGGATGGAAGAGTCTACCTTGTTAAGAATATTATTGTCTCTAAGTTTGTTTACTCCTTCATGGTTTATTAATGAGTAGTTTCCTTGTCGAAGAATATAAACACATATATTAAAAATTTCTTCTAGAGTGGGATAATTCTTGAAAAAATTATAATCACAGTCCCTTGGATAAAATGTTACAAGACAATTAATGTTGGGGGCCTTAGCATAAAGAATCGAGGAAGATTTAACTTGGATCTTTGACCACACTTTATGTGAAGGCTAGTTAATGAAAAATACTAATACCTATGTTTTTTCAGAGATTTTTTTTGAACTAGCTCAAAGATAGAAACTTTAACTATTTAAAGTCCTCTATTTGGACAACATTCAATAATTCTTTTAAAATAATTGTTTTAAAATATCACTGGATGGGGAAAAAGAAGTTCCTCCAAGAAATTATTACTTGACAATTGGATAGGTATCCCTATATCATATCTGATCAATTATGATGAAATAATGATAGATTTAAATGTCACAATCACATAAAAAATTGAAAAAATTAATGATCTACCTCATATAATATAGAACACTATCAACAATTACACATTTTTTTAATCAAGATGATATTCTGATTTGGGAAATACCAACAAATGTTATTGCAACATCAAATAATTTTTAATGTTGTTAAATTGATAGGATTAAACATTTATGGATGGGTAAATGTATAATAACTAGATTTTCCCATCTCACTTCTTACTTCTGTGGAGAATTTATCATTAAAAACAGCCAATTAATGATTCTTTACAAATAGTTGGTATCAATATCTGTTCTTATTCTACGTTATGTCATAAGCCTAGAGAGGATACTAACCATCCCTTTTTAATCCATTTACACTTCCCTTTGGAAATTTATATTTAGTATTATTTATAAATAGATTCCTTGGACTGACTCTATACTGGTATAAAAATTTAACAGTAACAATTCTTCTTTTTAAATGCAGTTTCTTAGATTATTTTATGTTTCATGTTCTATACTCATTCATCAAATCTGTAGGATCCAAAAAATTTCTTCACATGATCACACACCCTAAAACAGTTGTGATTCTCATCTATATATCATCAAATTAATGAGAGATTCCAATTGCATTCATTATTAGTGATGCAATAACATAGTTCATGAACTATTTGTGCAGAAAGGGCTTGGTTTACCTACATTTATTTCCCAAAAAACATGTTACTCATGAAATATTTTGAATGTCACCATTCATGGACTCGATTAAATGAAATTTAGATAGTTATTCCATGGTAAATCCATGACCATCAAGATTTTTAGAGGTATTCAGAGACTATGAGGAATACATTGTGGGATTTATTTATGGTTCTTGTAGAATTTATACATCCTTAGAAGCTGAAATTCTTGATCTGATTAAAGTAGTGAATTTTTCTAAGAAAAAAGGCTGGAAAATGTATGGTTTGAATGTGATTCTTGTATTTATATACAAGAAATAATAAATATAAAAATACATATTTCATGGAATCTTACTGCCTAGTGGATTAAATGCATAGAGACCCGCTAAAAAATGTTCTTTTTCACCACACATGATGTTCAGGAAGCTAATTATCTTGAAAATGGTTTAGAAAACAAGGTCATTGGTAGACATGACTATGTTTTTTTGATCACCTATCTGATGATATCAATCCAATTTTTCAAATAAATTATTATAAAATTTTATATTTTTGATTGTTATCAAATTTTTATCATTAATTAAAGGAACTTTTCCTTTGGATGTGTTCTCACCATTTTGAAAAAAATGAATATTATTAAAGAATTAACAAATAAATGAAATATTATTTATTTTAAAATACATGCGATACATATATGAAATTTTTATAGTTAATTTAATCATGAAAAAATATCATTTTACAAGGTCTAACACTTAACATTTATGAAAATTTTATATACCATAATAGAATTTAGAAAAATATTATTTTTTTTAACAATTATTATCTATATAATATTTTGTGACTAATATTAGTATTATAAATCATAATATATGGTTGATATATAAAGGTATCCCAGCATATCAATTATATCTTATTATATAATACTATTGTAATCCAAGGTTGATATTTCTACTGATGATAGGTAATATCGTATAACTCCAGTCATATTTAATGATATCTACAATATCATAAAAAATTATGATGTTATGTTTTTTATGATATACAAGGATCAACTATATTTTAAAATATTATAGATCAAAAACTATGGTGTACTTCAAATATGTGTGATTTTATCATATTAGACCTTATAATATATGTCAAAAGTATACTATGACTAAATAAAATCGAGGCATTTAAACATATCATATTTTATGATATGTATTCAAATGATTTATGATAATGATGTTATTTGAAATAAATTTGGGAAACATTTTTATCTATTTAATAACAAGTATTTGATACCATTTATTGGTTTTTTATGTTAATTTAATAAACTCTGAAAGAAATATAAACACAAGAAATTCCCAGTCTCTCTTTAGCATTATCAACATGTGATAATAAACAACAAAAACAAGAGTAACTTAATAATATATATATCCATATTTTACTCTTTGATGTAGTAGATTTATGGATATCATGATCACAACAACCAAATTCCTCCTTCCTATGAGGGATTACACCATCCTTGAATCCTAGTTTGTAATGAAAAAAACCCTCAAAGGGATGCTAGCACATTTTTCTAAAGATAAATAGTGTTTCGAGATGAATATATTTTATGATTATGGTATGAAAGCATTGAGTCTAACCAATGAGATGGATTTTATCCTTTAAATATACCTTTTTCATTAAATAAAGATGGTAGGAGTGCTAGATACCATCTCATTCAATCCATCATGCATTACAGTAACACATAACCTGTTAGAGTTCTTATTCATTAAGTCCATCAATGAATGTATAAATTTCATTAAATAAATCAATACAAATGATTTATAAACAGTGGAATAGATTGGTAAGACATGGATAAATTCGTAAATTTGATATTGCATATCCCATTCCCATCACACACTAGGATAGAAGTTAATAATATGATATGATTTGGGAATAAACATCCCCATGTATCTACTTAAAAATTTGGGATGTGATATTTTATGATATCTCTAATTATAGTACATTATAAATAATATATATATATATATTATGAAAAAGAAAAATTCAATTACCCACACTGATGGTGGAGGGAGACCATATTTCATTTGTCCAAGCTAATGTAAATGAAAAAATTAAATAAAAAAATAGTAACAAAAGATAAAGAAAAAAATGGATTAATGATTTCTATAAAAATTAAACAGATTGTTTTATAGACCAATATTAAACTCCCAATATAAATCTTATGTTCTTTTCTCCAGATTATTATTATGAGTATTCCTAGAAATATTTAGCAGCTTCATTCAACCCCATAAAAATAGATCTAAATTTATCCATTCTGAGTTGAGGCCTTTTATAAAGACTCATTCGGTTGAAAAACCAAGATTTATGACAATATTAAATATTTTATGAAAATTTTATTTATTTTACTATAATTTATTAATATTTTTATAATATAATAAAATTTTTTGTGTTCCACTTCTTTATCATAACATAAGATAACAATATTTTCTAAATGTGTAATGTTTTCTATAGTCAAAGCTTCTACATCAACTATATTCTCATAGAAAAAAAATTCTCCCTAAAGTCAAAAAACATGAATCATTATTGAAAATCACATTACCTTCCTCCTATAATGAATTACCCCTGATAATATGACCAAAGTTTTTTTAAACTTACTATAGACTATTTTTTATTATGTTTAGAATTGTTATATGCCTCATAATTGACAATTTTTTTACTTTTATATGATAAAAATTTGGTAGAATTAAATATTTCTTGAAATATCATCTCATCTAATGGATTAACAGGATCTAATTCCCCAACATACATCCCACAATAAATATTTAAAATTTTCAAATTTCTAGCCAATGTACTTAATGAAATGTTTGAGTTCTGTGTTACTAAATCCACGTTAGATAATTTTTTTTGGAGATATCTATCTTCCTATCCCTAAAATCTCCAACCAAAGATATTATTAGTTGATTTTAATCCCATAAAAAATAAAAATACTCTTTTAAATGAATGTTAGACACATTATCTTCTATAATGTTACTATTTCCATGAATTTCAACTATAATATTCTTTTGTTTCTCAAGATCCTTTCCATTTAAACACCCTATAATAATTAAAAATTACTATTTATATTTTTGATAGAGTTTTACCCTTATCCATGTCTATTATAAATCTCTTTTTTTTCATCATTAGTGGCTGGTAATTTTCTCTTCCAATCCTAAATGGGTTTTACCATCACATTAGAATTCAACCAGAAATAACTTGATTTTTTCCCAACCAAAGGTAGAAATTAAAAATGAAAAAAAGTTTATCATATATAAAATTCTATATATAACCATTTTATCTATTTTCAATCTAATTTTAAGACATAAAATGATTTTTAACATCCAAATATAGAAATATTCTAGCGTTAACATGTTTGGTCTTAGATTTAGTATACGTGGAAACCTTAATCATCTTACCAATGTGTGTGTTATATATATTAAATAAAATAGGTTCAATATGAAAAAAAATTGATGGATTATAATCATATGATATGTGATTTTAGGTATGATTTACAAGGATTCATCAAATTTATAATGGGCTATATGAACAAACCTTCTCAAATTTTATGTCTATTTTGTTGTTATTCAAATAGAATTGTTCCAAATAAATTATAAGAACAATTGACCTATTATGAATGTTAGATGTAACATGAATAATAACTAAATATATTTATTGTGTGTACTAAAAATAAATTTTAAATATAATCTAATATATGTAAATGTGTACCTGATGATGTAGATCGTATTGTGTAAATGAAAATTACGGTTGAATATGAAGTTATTGATTTTTTTAAATTTTTTTAGAGATTGAAGAAATGTGAATAGTTGTTATTGTATGATTTTTTCATGAAATACACAACACTATAAAAATTATTAAAACTATATGACCTAAAAGTATACAATTGATAGAGTGAACCTAGTTTTATAGAGTTGTTTTTTCTATTGAAATAAATTATTCCATGTAATAGTAGGATTCATTTTCAAACATATGAATCTAAATGAATTTTATTATTCATGGGTATGAGATATGAAAAAATACATGTCTATACTAGTCACTTCATATTATTCCAAAAGGCGTCTGAATCTCTATAATAATGTTACATGTTTGATAAAAGATTATCTATTAAAAAATAATCAAGCATGGAAAAATGTGTTCGGTGATTTCCAATAATTTATATATTTTGATGTATGTACAAACATTTTGATACTAAAATTTAGTGGATGAGATATAAAAATATAATAATTTATGGTGATAAACATTAAAACCAATAGGTTATCCTATGTAGATGAAAATTCACAAGTAGTATCCCAAATCTGGGAATGAGTCATGAAACATTCATCCTACATTATCTATAGATGAACATGTTCCCCACATTGACCAAAACAATACTCATAACACATGGACAATTATGTTGGTAAATTTTAATTTTCTATCACGGTTATTCTTGAAGTTAATATATATTATATTTTCATTGTTTATTTCAAAACTGAAACAACCTAGTAATGATATTTAAATTTATTCCACTCCATTTATTAAAAAGTTGAGATATTTATGGGATATATAATTTATAGTATATGATGTTCACAAAAAATAATATTTCACATGAAGATACATTTTGTTAAATACGATAAATTTATTCTTTACTTATGGTAATTTTTAATGGTATAAAATTAAATTTTGGTTTGGGATTCCCTTACCATGTTTGAAGAAGTGGAATGCTTATTTAGGTTGAAACAAAGTATAAATAATGTTTTACTTAGACATAAAAGGTTGTTTACTTTGATGACATAAATACCAATATTAAATGAGAAAATTTTATAGGAATATGATAGAATGTTTATCAATTTATCTATTGATATGAGAGGAACAAATTTATTAATTAAAGTTTGTTGTCCGTTTTTTTGTAAACCTTTATCGAAAGACATTATAATAGCGGGTTGGTAAAAGAGATATATTTTCTTTGAATTGTTTTACTGAAAGAGGTAATACGTTTGATATTTTTTAGATGTCCTGAATTTAAATAAAAATATACATGATACTGTAATCAAAACATTACTAAATACGAAAAGGATGTCTAAATATGTAATTGTTGAAAGGTTCGACATGATTAAAAATTTCATTAGGGAATATTTGGTTCCACTAAAATAGGGGAATAAAATGTTTCTTCCTCCATCAACTCATAAAATTTTTAGGGAAGAAACCTTTTAGTTTTTCCACTTCTTTAATGTAATAATAGTATTAAACATATATTGATCAAATATCAAGAATTATGTATCGTTGAATTATATAAATTTTAAAGGTTTAAATTGACATGAATTTCATGTTCTGATTCATGAATTTTAGGCTCATGCATATTCATTTTATAGTTCCAATTTTTTTGGCCCACAATAATTAATCTATGTTTCTATATCAAATAAATATCCAACAAATTTAATGACCTAAATAAGTTTATCAAAATGAAGAAAAATAAATAATTTTCTCTTTATGTGAATTAGATATATTCTTACCACTATAATTCTTTGATATTTTGGTTTACTATGTGAAATAGATTCAACTTTATGGTCCTATATATTTCATATGGATGTACCCTATTGAATTTTATATGATGATATTAGAAGAGTATGTAAAAAATAAAATCCAAAAAATGGTTTTATTGTGAAGTGATACATTGTGGAAGAATTTGTTAAATTCTGCAAAAAATTCCCATATAATGTGGACAACATTGGTCTTTTTAAATAACATCTAATATAGATCCTAGAAGGGGAAAAAATTTAAAAAGAGATATTACTACAATACCCATAGTATATTGGGAACAACCCCACCCATATGTATTTTTTAATTGTTCATATATTATGAAAAATATTCAAAATCATAAGAAAATTATTAGGAATTTGAGTCTAATAAGAGTTAAAATTTATAAATATAATATATAGAATCAATAGTTTATTAATTTTTTTATGAGACCACATTCATAAAGAGTTATTAATAAATTCTTAATCCATATCAAGGAAATTATGGTAGTTAGAAAAATGACCAACTGTATATATATTTTCTTAAAATGACTAAATAATTAATGTTTATACAATCTATATAGAGGAACATTATGAATGGAACATGATTAATGTAGTAAAATAGAAAATAATGGAGTCTTTCTTGTGATCAGATAGATGAATATATATGGTTTTTGGGGGGAAAGTAATATTTATACAAATTTTAATTACTTTGGGTTTGATGAAAAAATATAATATTTTTACAATAATATATTTCATGTAAGTAGCATTACTACAATACCATAATTATATTGGATGAGGTTTCCACAACACCACATTTACACCTACCAATTTCTATAGAATAACATAAAAATTTCTGGATAAATAATACTGACGTGGGAGATGTATTTCCCTAATTGAATCTATAATAAATGATAAAATAGTAATGCAAGAATTTTGTCATAACAAGTGCAGATATATGACATATGAACCAAAATACAACTAACCTATGATGATGTACCTATTCATTTTGTTACCTAGATAATAATATATGAAACATAATATATATACTTAAAAAATCACATTAACAAAACTCAAAATGTCTATAAAGTTTATAAAACAACATAAACTAGTTATAATTTCATATAAAAATACTATGTTTTTTCTAAAAAACATCACAATATAATAATTGGTTAGTCCCATAAGTGATATCTCCCATGAATATAATAAGGAAATACCCCACTTCGTCAACCAATTTGTCCATCCAAAATTGAAAAAGAAGCCACCAGAACTCCATACCATACACACTATTTTTTCATATTCTCTAGGGACTTTCCTACCACACCCCCTCCCCACAAAGTGTACCCCTCCTGGGCTGGCAATATTAGAAGAGAGATAATGACTCCCGAGTCCCACCTCCAGTAGGCCCTAGGTTGGAAACTAGCACTAAGGGTATAGTAAACACAAAGATGGGAGGCATTACCCTTTAAGAGAACACATGCGGAAGAGAGAGATAAGATAGACACCAACCAAATACAACTTAGACTGAAATATAAAAGAAAACCCAAGTGCACATATGTAATGTCATGAAAAACTACTTCAACTGAAATGGGAAAACTACAAGTACCCAAAATAAAGTAAAAAAAGCACCAACCACAAGCCCAAACAGCTCATACATATCTAAGCTAGTAGAAACCAGATTGATCTCCAACTTACTCTACATGACCTAAAAAATAGTTTATATATAAATAGGGTGAGTATAAAAGTATACATAGTAGGATCCTCCCCGAATCCTCTCGTGAAAAAGTAAAGAAAGTTTGTTAAAGAACAGTGAACAAAAAGTGAAACTAACTCATCACCTAAAAAAATATACTAAGTTTCTAACCTCACCATGGATACTCTCACCAAGTAATGCATAAAAGAGTATATAATATAATAACGAATATCAAGGGTACTCCACTACTACTTCCCCACGGGTTTGCCACTTTTTCCCAATATCACACATCTTAAGCATCTCTCTCCAAAAAGGCTTTCCTACAGACACCTAGCCGAAGCACCACAACATGCACCTCGTGAAACCAAACCACCACGTCCACACAAGAATGTAACCAGGTAGTTTATAGGATCCACCACAACTCGCATAACATGTATCATACATTGGGTATTATACCTCTAGCCATTACAGCCCATACACTAAGTAAGGATCCTCAAGCCATCACAACCTATACATGTTACACATACAGTAGTCCATAGGATACTATATCCAGAGTATATGTGTGTGTAAATAACCACAAACCGTTACAACCATATACAAACATATATGGGGAAAACTAACTATTGTGCCTACCAGGGCTCAGAATCCCTAGGTGTTAGTTTCCCTAACTGATGGCTTGAAGTAGTGTATAGAAACACAAAAAGTACATAATATACTATATCTCACAACCACACTATGGGAATAACCTTGTCTTATACTCAAGTGTAGCTAACATCTCTCAGATTCTTGGATGCCACTTTTAAGACTAGGTATCCTATAAGAACACAACTATTTAAAGAGCTTAATTGCATTACTTCATTCCCTTTTTTTTAGTTCTACATTATAGTAATTAATTCTTTAAATATTAGTTAACTATTTACAATTTCACATTATATTTCATTAGCATAACACCCAAAGTCCAATGTCCCTTTAAAATTATAACCTCAACATTTTATTCCAGCATGCTCCAAACCCATGGGTTAACATCATTTATTCAATTATTTATTTACAGCATTACTTTCCCATATTCCCAGGCATTCTAGAAAAACATTTTATGCTACTAAACACAAGGGGGATCAACACGGTGAGTAGATGAACTACCCATAGATTCATTGACGCATATAGAAAGAGCGTAGACCCATCCTCACTTGAGAAGCTAGTCACAGAACGTACGTGGCATACCCCACTCATATTCACCCCTTTCTGAAGATGGGTAATCAAGAATAGCTTCCTTGAGAAGTGGGAAAAGTAATGAAGATAAACAAACAAAGAAACATCAAGCATCCAAAAATTCACATCCAACCCGTTCCACCATTTCCAATGTCCTCTCCGACACCAACATGCATAAACTGATGCATCTCGCCACTCTAGGCGTCTTCTGCTGCCACAATGAATTGGCCTCCTTGCCCCCACATATCATAACAGCCTTCTAAGATCACATCACAACACAAGAAATAGGAAAACAACCATCATATAAATTGGGATCTTGGCCCTTAAACAATAAAGATGGTAACTCAGAACCCTATAACGAATTATCTTTTATCAAATAACAATTTCTTTAATCCATCTTGGATTAACCAATTTATTATTTGTAGGTTCCAAACACGGGAAAACTAACAAGTAAGATATCAAAAATAATTAAACATGCTTACTGCACCAATTTAATTAACATAAAATTACTAAAAGAGTAACCAAATTAATTTATATTCCTCTTTATCTTTATCCAAACAATTATCAATTAATTATAGATTTACATTATTTAAAAATTTCCATCGAGAACATAAAATCTAAGCAAGGAAGCATAAATATCACACTATCTAGAAAAACAAGAGGCAATAATAAGATCAATCTCAATTTATTTATCCGGTTCAAATATTTATTATGCCAATTTCATTATGATCTAGTTGGATAAAACATGATAATTATATAATTTCACATAATAGAAAAGAGAAGAAATGAATCATCTACCTCCAACAGTTCTTAATGTTCTTTATACAAGAATGAGCTACACAACGGGTTATGATCTCCTCCCCCCGTGACAACTGTATCCACCTGAGGATGCAGAGATACCACCACACTAGTAAAAACCCAAGAAAAATCCATTAGGAACAAGGAGATAGAATTCCATAAAAGGGTGATGGGAAACAGGAAGAGATGAACCCAAAATAATGATGATATAACATACCTTATGTCGAAGATTGATCGATATTGCTTGGTTGCATCAAGACAGAGTGGAACAAATCCTAGGTGGGAAGTTATATTACACATATCCTATAGAAAGGAATTGGATTTTCGAGCATCTCACATCTGAGAACAAGGATGAAGAACCAGTGAGGAAGATATATCATCCCTTTATAAGATTTAACAGAGCAGTGGTTTAATATACGATGGATTTTCCATTAAAAGTGGATCGCATTAAACTACACGGTTTGACCAAGTACAAAAAACATCTCGAGCCTTATGAGAAATTAATATAGGAGTTGTGACCTTTGAATCATCCTCAATGTCCTTAAAATGAATCTTAAATGCATTTTATGTCAAAGGAAATGTCAAAGGGGCGAAACTGTGGGATGCTGGAAACATTGTTCCTGAACATGAAATTTGGCAAAGGAAATAGACTGAAAGTTGACTTTTTGTTATTAAAGCATAAAGGATACAACCTATTTCCCAAACCAAACTATGGGGGTCAGATGTGATGAATACCCAAAGAGTCCCCCACAACAAAATTATTACAAACAATAGGCAACGAACCCAAACTAGAGTAAACAATCAGCCGATCGTGCTCGCTACCTTCTTGCGATAAAGCATCTGCCGGAAAGTTGGCCTCCCTCTTGACGTGTCGAACCACACAACCCTGGATAATCTCCAACAAGCATCGCCTAGTCAAATAAGGTTACCAATGACACTATTCATAGAAGGTCACTGATGACACTGTTCACATAAGGTCACTAATGTCACTATTCACATAAGGTCACCATTGCACTGTTCACATAATGTTACCAATGACACAGTTCACAGAAGGTCACTGATGACACTGTTCACAAAAGGTCACCGATGTCACTGTTCCCATAAGGTCGCCATTGTGCTATTCACATAAGTTTATCGATGACACTGTTACTAGAATGTCACTAATGACACTGTTCACATAAGGTCACTGATGTCACTATTCATAAGGTTACCATTTCACTATTCATATAAAGTTACTGATGACACTGTTCACAGAAGGTCACCGATGACACTATTCACATATAGTCACCATTTCACTATTCACCTAATGTTATTGATGAAACTGTTCACAGAAGGTCACCAATGACACTGTTCAGATAAGGTCACCGATGTCACTATTCACATAAGGTCACTGTTGCGCTATTCATATAAGGTTACAGATGACATTGTTCACAGAAGGTCACTAATGTCACTGTTCACATATGGTCACCATTTCACTATTCACATAAGGTTACCAATGACACTATTCACAGAATTTCACCGATGACATTGTTCACAGAAGGTTACCAATGCACTGTTCAGAACTATCTACCATTGGAACTATTCATTGATGGAACTGTTTATAGATAGTTACCGATGCACTGTTTACAATGGTATATTGTTATAACTGTTCACCGATGGAACTGTTCACAGAAATGGAAATTTGGAAAACTATTGAGGATATGTCTCCTTGACCCCTCGAAACACCTAATACAATTGATTTTCACAATGGAATAGACCAGAGGTCCGGGAAATTACATTAGATACCTCTCAAAACATTCTCGTCCTCAAGAATTCAAAACCCACCTAAAGGGAAAACAAAATGGGGTCTGAACAACCACCCATCGAGATACCTCTCAAAAGAGAGAAAGACACAAAAAACAACAAAAGAAATCCATATTATAAACATGAAAGGTCTAAAACCACAAAGACTGCATCGATACATGAAAATAGTTAAACATCAAACAACTCTAGGTATTGAGAACGTATCTATGACTCACATTCCCATGTACTCTCTTCCGTGCCACAGTGTCGCCATAAGACACAAACCAAGGGGATAAAAAGACCGCACAACACCTTCTCTTTGTGGTCTTGGATCTCCATAGGTCGCTCCTCAAAGGTCGCATCATCATCAAAATTGATCTATCCCCAATCGATGATGTGAGAGTCATCATGAAGATAATGACAGAGCTGTGATACATGGAAAACATCATGTATCCAAATCATCTGTGGGGGAAGTTATACTCAATACGCCACATCTACTACACGAGATAACACCTCGAAAGGCCCAACAAATCAGGGAGAAAGATTACTCCCACAACCAAACCTTTTCTACCCACGACAAGCAGTCACCTTCAGAAACATGTGATCCAAAACATCAAACTTTAAGGGTGTCGTCCTTTGATCGGCATATGATTTATAATGATCTTGTGCTATCTTCATCCTCTTGTGAATCAACTGGACTATCTCTGTTGTATTCTGCACTAGTTCTAGTTCGTGAATTACTAACTCTCCAACCCCAGTCCAGCACAATGGAGAATGGAAAGGTCGTCCATACAAAGCTTCAAATAGTTCCATAACGATAGTGGAGTGAAAACTATTGTTGTATAAAACTCCACCATGGGTAAGTTTCTCATCCACGAACCTCCAAAATCCAGAATACAAGAGAGTAACATGTATTTAAGAGTCTGGATAGTTCGCTCTGTCTGAACTTCTGTTTGAGGATGAAAAGAAGTGCTAAGGCATATCTGAGAACCAAAAGCATACTAGAGACCTCTCCACACCCTAGAGGTAAAATGTGGATCATGATAAAAAATAATCATCCTTGGGACTCCACGAAGTCTCACCAACTCCTCCAGATACTGCCTCGACAAAACTTCTACTTAGCTTTACTCTTTTATTGATATGAAGTGAGCTGATTTTGTTAAATGATCCACTACCACCCAAATAACATCATGTCGTCCCTGAGCTCGAGGTAAACCAGTGAAAAATTCCATTGAGATGCCCTCCCACTTCCACTGAGGAATATCTAATAGCTAGATAAGACCCCCAGGAACATGGTGTTCGACCTTCACCTTCTGGAAGACCAATCATCGAGACACAAACTCCGTAATCGCATGTTTCTGCCCAGGCCACCAAAACTAGATCCTCAAGGATTGGTACATCTTTATCATGCTAGGATGAACCAATAAAGGATAAATATGGAACTCTATAATAACCATCTCATGCATCGTCAAAGGAAAAAATATCCTTCCATGATACAACACTCAGTGTTTTTTATCCTCAGAACAACCATCAGGGGCCTCACCACAAACAACTCGGTCTCTCTATACCTCTACCTCTAGATCCCCCATCTGGGACTATTCCACCTTCTGAAATATATATGACAACACCGTCATCAAGAAAAGACAAAATTTTCCCCCAACTTCTCCCATATCAAGATGCAATGCTAGAAGTTCTTCCATTATTCTCCAGGAGTCACAAAATTCATGCATTGCATCACTACGTGACTTAAAACTCAGCATATCTTCTACAACATTCCCCTTTCCAGGTGTATATGATATTTTTAAATTGTATTCCTATAAGAACTTCATCCACCGACACTATCGTAAATTCAAGTCTCGCTAGGAGAAAACATACCTCAGACTCTTATGATCGGTGAAAACTACAAAGTGCTCACCAATGAGGTAATGTCTCCACCACTTTAGAGAAAACACTACGGCTTCCAAATCATGATCGTGGGTGGCATGGTTATGTTCATGGGGACGTAACTATTGATACCCATAAGAAACAACCGATCTCTGCTGCATCAGAACACAACCTAACCCCAGATGCGAGGAATCGCAAAAAAAATCAAACTGAACTCCCCCTGCTAAAAGACAAAGAACTAGATCACTTACTAACATTTCCTTTAGATACTCAAAAGCTACCTGACACTGACCGGTCTATATGAACGCCTGATCCTTCCTGGTCAAAGTTTTTAGTTGAGTCGTAATTCAATATAAATAAGTTATAAACCTCCTATAGTAGCCGACAAGACCAAGGAAACTTCACAACTCTGACACAGTCCTAGAGGATTCACAAGACACAGCCGCTTATATATTTGATGGATCCATAGATACTCCCTATTGGGAGACCACATTCCCCAAGAAACGGACTTCTTGATCCCAAAACTCACACTTAGACAACTTTCCAAACAACTGATGTTGATGAAGAACTCCCAAAACAGTGTGTAGATGCCCTAAACTCTCTTCTTTAGACGTGGAGTACACAAGGATTTCATCGATGAAAACCACAACGAACTTTTCCAGGAACCCATGGAATACAACATTCATCAATCCCATGAACACAACTGGAGCATTTTTCATGCCGAACGACATTACAATGAATTCATAATGCCCACGACAACAACGGAAAGCACTCTTCAGGATATCCTCATCCTTCACAAGCATCTGATGATATCCTGACCACAAGTCGATCTTTGAGAACCAAATTTCACCCTTTAGTTGATTGAATAAATAATAATTCCATGGAAGAGGATAAAAATTCTTTATTGTCACTTTTTTCAAGCGATGATATTTGACACACTACCACAAACTGTCGTCAGCCTTCTTCATGAACAAAATTGGTGCACCCCACGATGACACACTCGTCTGAACAAAACGACACTATAACAGACTATCAAGATATATATGTAGTTCTCATAACTCATAAGGGGCCATCCAATATGGAGACTTAGATATAAGAGACATTACTAGTTGTAGATCGATCCCAAACTCGATTTATCGTCAAGGGGGTAATGCTACAAACTCTTCTGGAAAGACATTAGGGTATTATTCTAAGACCCTAAGAAACACCAGCTATTGAACCTCTGAAGAACTCAATATTATCTCAGCCATCATGTATTATAAGGACGAAACACACCTATAAACCATCTGAGGATCTCGCTCACCAACAAACACCACCTTCTTTCCATCCGCATAGAATAAAACGACTTTCTTCCTGAAGAAATCCACGACAACCTAAAATGAATACAACCAATCCATGCTGAGGATGAAATTATATGGTTTTATTCATAAACATAGGAAATCTACCCAAGAGTGGTGTTTCCCCAACACTATATCATAGTCTCTACATACTTCAAACAAGTCAGATCGACCTCCAACTGGCGTAGTCAATGCCAAGGGAACTAGAAGCCTCTATAACTCAAGTCACAAAGCATGGAAAAGGGTAGGTGATATGAAGGAGTTTGTCACTAATTAATCAAACAAGGCATACACTAGGGTAGAAACACAAGAAAATGGTACCTTGAACGATATCTGGATTGCCTGGGGCTGGCAATGCTAAAGCATTAAGCTGACCAAGACCTCCTCCATGAGCTCTATAACCATGAGGACGACCACCTCCACGGTTGTGCTCTTATCTCTGAGGATAGGGGGAATGACGTGGCTATCCTTTGCGTACCCCATCTACCCTCTGCTGGTCTAATGCTGGTGCAACCTTCTGCTGCCTCTGCTGGAACTACCTCAACAGAGGAACCTGGAGTGGAACACCTGGTGAAATAAGACTTCTCTGAAAGGTCAGGCACTCTCATTGCTGATGACATCAAACACAATAAGAAAAACAAGCGCATGATCCCTTGGCATAGGCATGAGTTCCGATGCCTCCAAATAAATGAGATGCGGAGGGCTGGTGTCTACCCTGGCTGAATAGAAACTCTTCTTCCCTGAAAACAAGGAAACCCGGACCACATCTCTACTTCGTGAGGAATCATGGTGACTCCCCTATTGTGATGATTAGGTTCTGGACAATTTCCTCTTGATGTCCTCTTCCCTTTCCAGCACCTTAAGATATGTCTTCAGCATAAATGGGGTGACCTGGAACTGGATCTATGGATGCAAAGCCTCCTCGAAATGCCTGACCTTGGCATCCTCATTTAGAAACAGGTCCGAAGCATATCATAAAAGGTTCCTGAAATGGATTCCAAACTACCGCACACTGGAGCTCCCCTATGGAAGGGTGATAAGGTCCTAGAGACTGGATGCATTCATGGTTGAAGAAAAAACTCGACACTATAATTTTCTAGAAACACATCCCAAGAGATCACTGACTCATCATGATCCCCAAGGAATAAGAACCATCACTACATCGCTGCTCCACGCAAAATTTTCACAAACAAGGACACCCAATGCTTCTTCTGAGCATGGATCAAACTGAATACTATATCAACCTCCTCCAACCAGTCTTCCATGAATGCATCTGAAATGGAGCCCTCATACTTATGCAGACTCTGGTTCCAAAACTCTCGGAGTGTCCTTCTCCTAGTGTACTCATCATCAACCTGTACCCGGCAGCGATTTGCTGCCACAACCTGCTGGATGCCTTTTATGAGATCCTAACTAGGACGTCGTCCTAGAGACATAATTTTAAAATATCAAATAGTTAGAGCTCCTAGACCTGGAATATGGAAGACTCATCATTAATTAATTAATTGTTTTCGTTCATTAATTTTAGTTTAACCTATCCCAAGGTCTACCCCTTCAAACACAGGCACAAAGAAGAATGATGTATGATCCTTTCCTAGGTCTCTACCCTACAACTAGTATCACATCATTTAGTAGCCATTGCAAACATAAAGGTTTGTACCTCATATTATAGAGGTCCCTAAATGCCTATGTATCAACATGTCTCCTATTTTTACATCAATTACTAAACTTGAATGACACTGTTTCCCTACCCACCCATGAAACCTCACCTTTTTCTAACTCCAAACTCCATCCTATCCCTAAACCTACCTACAAAACCACTCTGTCACGACCCCCTCCCCACAAAGTGTACCTCTCCTGGGCCAGCAATGTGAGAAGGGAGACAATTACCCCCGAGTCCCGCCTCCAGTAGGCCCCGGGTTGGCGACTAGCACTGAGGGTATAGTCAACACACAGATGGGAGGCATTACCCTTTAAGAGAACACATGAGAAAGAGAGAGATAAGATAGACAGCAACCAAATCCAACTCATACTGAAATATAAAATAAAACTCATGTTCACATATGTAATGTCATGAAAAACTACTACAACTGGAAGGGGAAAATTGCAAGTACCCAAAATAAAATAAAAACAACAGCAACCAGAAGCCCAAACAGCTCCTGCAACCCCAAGCCAGTAGAAACCAACTTGATCTCCAACCTGATCCAAGTGACCTGAAAAACAGTTGATATATACATAGGGTGAGTATAATAGTATACTCAGTAGGATCCTCCCCAAATCCTCTCGTGAAAATTTAAAGAAAGCATACTAAAGCATAGTGAACAACAAGTGAATCTCACTCATCACCTAAATAGGTATACTATGTTCCCAACCTCATCATGGATACTCTCACCAAGTAACGCATAAAAATTATATAATATAATAAAGAATATCAAGGGTACCCTGCTACTACTTCCACACTGGTTTTCCTCTTGGCCCCAATGTCGCACGTCCTAAGCATCTCTCTCCAAAAAGGCTTTCTTGCAGATACTTAGGAGAAGCACCACAACATGCACCTCATGCAACCAAACCACCCCATCCACATAAGAATATAACCAGGTATTTTCTGGGATCCACCACAGCTCACATAATGTGTATCATAAGTCGGGTATTATACCTCAATCCATTATAGACCATACAATGAGTAAGGATACTCAAGCCATCACATCCAATACATGTTACACCTATAGTAGTCCATAGGATACTATATCAAGAATATATATGTGTGTGAATAACCACAAGCCATTACAACCCTCTACACACATATATGTGGAAAACTAACCACTATGCCTACCAGCACAAGTAACTACCAAGAGAAGAGAGAGGGTCCAAAGGGGGTAGTCATCCATCCATCCTCCCACCAGAATATTGGGGAAAATACCCCTAGGGATCAAAATCCTCAGGGTGTTAGTTTCCCTAACTAACAGGGTAGAGTAGTACATAGAGACACAAAAAGTATAGAATGTACTATATCTCACAACAACACTATAGGCATAACATAGTTTTAGACTCAAATGCAACTAATGTCTCTCGAACTCCTGACTGCCACTTCTAAGACTAGGTATCCTATAAGCACACAACTATTTAAAGAGCTTAATTTCATTACTTCATTCACTTTTTGTCAGTTCCAGTTTATGTTAATTAATTCTTTAAACATTAATTAAACATTAACAATTTCACATTATATTTCATTAGCATAACACCCAAAGTCCACTGTCCCTTTAAAATTGTAACCTCAACATTTTGTTCTAGTAAGCTCCAACCCCATGGGTTAACATCATTTATTCAATTATTTATTTACATAATTACTTTCCCATATTCCTAGGAATTCAAGAAAAACATTCTATGCTACTAAACACAATGGGGCTCAACACGATGAGTAAATGAACTACCCGTCGAGTCTTTGCTGCCTATAGAAAGATCATAAACCCTTACTCCCTTGAAAAGCTAGACACAGAAAGCATGTGGAATACCCCACGCATCTTTGTCCCTTTCAGAAAAAGGGTAAGCAAGACCAAATGCATTGAGAAATGGTAAAATTAAAGCAGATAACCAAAAAAGAAACATCAAGCATCCAAACATCCACATCCAACCCATTCCAACATTCCAGGTGTCCTATCTGACACCCACATGCATAAACCGATGCATCTCACCACTCTAGGCATCATTTTCTACCACAACCAATCATCCTCCCTATCCCGACATATCACAACAGCCTTCCAGACTCACATCACAACACAAGAAGTAGGAAAACAACCATCATATCAATTGGGCTCTTGTACCTTAAACAATAAAGAGGGTAACTCAGAACCCCACAACGAATTATCTTTTATAAAAAAACCAATTATTTAATCCATATTTGATTAACTGATTTATTATTCGTAGGCTTCAAACACGAGAAACCTAACCAGTAAGCTATCAAAAATAATTAAGCATGCTTACTGCACCAATTTGATTAACATAAAATTACAAAAAGAGGAACAAGATTCATTTATATACCTCTTTATCTTTGGCTAAACAATTATAAATTGATTCGGACTTTACATTCTTTACCAATTTCCATCAAGAACAAAAAATATAAGCAAACAATCATAGATATCACACTATCTAGAAAAAAAGAGGAAATAACATAAGTTTGATCTCAATTTATTTATTTGGTTCAAATATTTATTATTCCAATTTCATTGTGATCTAGTGGGATAAAACATGCTAACTCTACATTTTCACATAAAAAAAGAGAATTAATGAATCCTCTACCTCCAACAGTTCTTGACGTTCTTTATACGAGAATGAGCCACACAACGGGTTACAATCTCCTCCCCCCGTGACCACTGTATCCACCCAGGGATGCAGAGACACCACCACACCGGTCAAAACCCCAGAAAATTCCATTAGGAACAAGGATATATCATTCTATAAAAGGGAAAGGGGAAATTGGAAGAGATAAACCTAAAAGAATGATGATAGAACATACCTTATGTTGAAGACTGATCGATATTTCTTGGTTGCATCAAAACAAAGTGGAACATCTCCTAGGAAGAAATTTTGATTTCACAACTCCTATGGAAAGGAATAGGTTGTTCGAGCATCTCACACTCAAGAACAAGGAGGAAGAACTAGGGAGGAAGATATATCATCTCTTTAGAAGATTTAACAGAGCAGTGGTTTAAGATTTGTTGGACTTTCCATTAAAATCATATCGCATTAAACCACGCGGTTTGACCATGTAGAAAAAAAACCCGAGCCTTAGGAGAAATTAATATAGGAGTTATGGCCTTTGAATTGGCCTTAGAGTCCTTAAAATGAGGTTTAAATGCATTTTACATCAAAGGAAATGTCAAAGGGGAGAAACTGTTGGAAGCTGGAAACACTGTTCCTAAACACGAAATTTGGAAAAGGAAATAGAGGTTACCAATGGACCACACCATTCTAGAAACACTATTCATGAACGCAAAATTAGACAATGAAAATAGAGGTTATCGATAGACCTCACCATTCTGGAAACACTATTCAAATAAGGTTACCGATGACACTATTCACAGAAGTTCACTGATGACACTGTTCACATAAGGTCACTGATGACACTGTTCACATAAGGTCACCATTACACTATTCACATATGGTTACCGATGACATTGTTCACAGAAGGTCACCGATGACACTGTTCAAATAATGTCACCGATGTCACTGATGTCACTATTCACATAAGGTCAACAATTTCATTGTTCACAAAAGGTCACTGTTTCACTATTCACATTAGGTTACTGATGAAACTGTTCACAAAAGGTCACTGATGACACTATTCACATAAGGTCAACAATTTCACTATTCACATAAGGTCACTATTTCACTGTTCACATAAGGTTACCAATGACACTGTTCACAGAAGGTCACCGTTGACACTATTCACATAAGGTCCTGAGGTTACTGTTCACATAAGGCCACCATTGCATTGTTCATATAAGGTTACCAATGACACTGTTCATAGAAGGTCACCGATGACACTATTCACATAAGGTCACTGATGTCACTATTCACATAAGGTCACCATTGCACTATTTACATAATGTTACTGATGACACTGTTCACTGAAGGTCACCAATGACACTGTTCACATAAGGTCACTGATGTCATTGTTCACATAAGTTCACTATTGCGCTATTCACATAAGGTTACTAGTGAATCTATTCATAGAAGGTCATGGATGACACTATTCACAGAAGGTTACTGATGCACTATTCACAACGGTCTACCATTGGAACTGTTCACCGATGGAACTGTTCATAGATAGTTACCGATGCACTGTTCACAACAGTTTGCCACTAGAACTATTCACTGATAGAACTATTCAGATAAATGGAAATTTGGAAAAGTGTTGGGGATATGTCACCTTGACGTCCCAAAACACCTCATACACCTAAATTTCACAAAGTAATGGACCATAGAGGCCCATGCCATTACATTTCCTTTACCTCAATTATATACAAAAGGGTGTATATACTCCTTAAAGTGGGATGTGTGTAGGGTGTGCATATCAAATACCTAATATGTGGTCACCACCTCACCAATACCTTCCTTTATTAAACTAATGTGTATGGAAAAATATGAAGTAGGCAGATAAAAAAATAGATAGAACATTATATTAAAACTTTTTGAAAATAATTTAAATCAAATTAATTAATACCTAATATAGGGCAAATCCATACATGATTTACCTACTTCTCACCATAGAACAGAAACTAATATGAACTAATATGAAAGAATCATGGGGAAATATCCTTATTGGGAGAAATGGAACTATATATATAAAGTCCAACAAATATTGAATCTCATAACATCATAAATTAGGGAAAGGGTTTAATAAGTTAGGGTGTTATGAGCATATCTTATTCCATTAACTTGATCAACAGTAATAGGTGTTACAATTCATAATATATATAATTATAAATCCTTTATAACATTATGAAAACCCATCTAAGAAATGTTATAATCAATTAATAATATCAAACATAATTACCTAGTTATCATTTTCTAATTTATACTAATATTGAATTTATTATTGAATGAAATAATAATTAATACAATGGTGGAAGTAAAAATAAAATAAAATGATTACGTAAATTATAGAGACCTATTAACATGAATTACCTGAAAGTCATGCATAAAAGGAAGTAATGTATGAATTAAAATATATACATAATAGTACTGGAATCCCAAAGTAATAAACATAAATAAAATTAACTAAAATAGTTTACAACTTTCATTAAATGATTTAAAAAAATATATTTGTTGAAAATTTTTTATAAAAATTATATTAACTTATCTCTATACCCTGTCTAAGTTAACTCTTTTATGAATTATATAGGAATATTGGGTCAACTACCAAAAATCAAAAAATATTTCTCCTTTGGGGGAAATAGGGAGTATATATTCTAGTAAAATAAGGATTTTACCAACCTAACTTGAGGGAATATTAGGCATTAATCATTTACAAAAAAGGAGAGAGAGATAATTATTAAAAAACCATAATAAATAAATTTTTTCCCTAAACGACAACTCTTGAGAAACTATATAAGAATTAATCCAAAAGAATTTTTAAGTTTTACAAGATATAGATTTAGAGAAATGTGGATTTTGTTTTCTACCTCGAGGAAATAAAAAATAATGGAAGATAAAAGAAAGAAACATCTTATAATTCATTAAATATAATCTATAATGAAAACTTAAAGGTGATCTAGAAAAAAATATCTTTAACTCACTTATGATGAGAGGAAGGATAAGGACAACAAAAATTCAAGAATACTATAGATCAAATGTGGTAAAATCCCAAGAAAGAGATTTCTTAGGGGTTAATTTTTGAAGTGAAATGAACATTTTATCTCCACATTTAAAAAAACATTTATGTAGTATACTAGGAAACAAGTACAGGGAATTTAGTACTGGGTGGATCTTATAGAAATGCAATAGCATTCCAAGTACCACAAGGTTCCTTGTATAAGTCCATCAGGTACATGGTGTCATCCAAACACCTTGGTCCCTTATCCTATTCCTTCCACCATATATTAAATCCCTATAAATCCTCTCTTAATCAAAATTATTATCAAAAGAGAACTAAATAGAAAACATTAATGAGGAATAACTTATAAAGGCTAGGTTTATTATAAACTCCCCACTATTGAGTTTCTCATCCCCAAGAATCTTCTTCAAGATTCAAGAGAAAATAATTTTGGCCATTTGGTTTTCATTTTATCATTTCATTTCAAGGCCTCATATTTAATCTTTCAATACCCCCATTGAACCAAATCAAAAGGATTAAACTTTTTATATAATAAATTTTCACTCAGATCAAGGATAAATAAGTTTTTTTATACATAATATGCGTATGTATTAAGTTTTGAATCATCATATTACATCGACCACATATTATTAACTATATATTTCCTCATTTGAGACACATTTATGGTATAATTAATGGAAAACAAATTTTAGATATAAGGAAAGATGATAGAAAATTTGTCTATGTATCTCTGTGATTTTAAAAAACCTAATAAATATCAGAGTTAAATTTCCATGATTTTTCATTCATCAGTGACCTAATCTGGGAGAAATAAGAAAAACATGATTAATAACTTTAAAATCCAAAGGTTATATTCAATGATCATAATATATATTTTGGAAACCCTATGTAGTACTTGGTCATTTTAAAATCAATAAGACCTATTATCTTTTCTCATAAACAATCATAGGCTTGATCATTGATGGATCTCCTATTTCAATATAATATAGGGGAGAAAGATATGCCATTATATAAAGTTCCACAAACAAAGGATGTTAAATGGAATATTAGTAGATTTTGTTGTATGATAATTCCACCAAAGAGATATGATCATATCATAGGAAATTTAAATAAAGTATACATTATCGTAACATATTTTCTAGAAAAAAAAATAGTTCACTCAGGATAGTCATCGATTTGGGGGTACAAATTAGTGTATAATTTTACATGAGAACCCAAATTTCATTGCAAAACTTTCCAAAAAAATAGAAATGAATCCCATTTATCTATAATATTTGATACTATCTATCACACCATAAAGCTTCATGATCAATTTTACATATAATTTTACTATGTTATTAATATAATAGGATTCCTTGATAATTAGAAATCATGAATTCTAATTTATATGACCTATAGTTAGATAAACTATATCTTGACCCTTAGGATATATCTATAGGATTCTTATACATTCCATCATAATTTCAACCCATTTTCATTGAAGTATTTCATTTTATTGATGTTTACTTGTTGGTATTTGATGATTTATTTTCACTCATTTAAAAGTGAAAAATTTAGAGAAAAACCCTATGATATTTTTTGTTATGATAGGGCACAAAAAGTATAAATAGATATCATGATATATTTTCATGATACTTGTATATATAACCCATCAAAAAAAATTATATCCATTAATTACATATTCCTTCATAAAATTATGTACATTAATTTATCCATGAATATATAGAAAATAAGGGGAATTTTTAAACTATCTATCAAGGATATACCCACCACTGAGTGAATCCCAATAATGACACAATCATGTTCAGTTATCAAGGACTCCCTGATGTTCTCCATAATAGTTTATTTAATATAAATATGGTATAAATATGTTCCACTATGATCCTTAATAACATCCAAGTGATGTTAAACCCTTAACGACATCAATTTATATTCTTATTTTCTTTTTACAACCTTCAAGGGTTAATTTTTCTACTGAGATCATCAATAACCACACTAAATTTTTGGGAGAATAATGGATTTTAAAATCAAGTTATTAGAGATATTTACCAATTGAATTTGTCTTAGATTTAAATATCTCTATGAAATGATTTATTTAAGGATTTTTTGGTCTGTAAAAACCATAATGAAGTCACTAAATATATGATGTTTTTAATATATTAATGTCCGAATAATAATGGTCATCCAAAAATCATTGATAGGATAGTTCTGTTTAGCATGACACAACATTCATGAACTATACACCACTACTCAAGGATCAAATATAAGAACACAACTGAGACTGAAATAAAAATAATCACAATACACATTAAGTCCTTCATCAAGATGAGATAATATACTAATTAGAATTGTGGTCAACGATTTCATTAACATGTTAAATGATAAATTTCACTGGTCAAAGAATAAAAAATGTTCTCCTTTTTTCATAAATATTTCATTAGAGTAGCTATCTTAAGTAAACCGTAGATAAAATAGTGATATTATACTATAAGTATAAAATAATACCTATTTAAAAGACATTTGAATGAAAATTTTAGGACACCATGGGTTATAGTTTTTCTGTATCTATTGAGAAGCCAATTTTAAAAATCATATGAATGTGTAACCTGATTTCTTGCATCCAAAATAATAATGTAGATTCCTTGTAATATAGTTGGTGTTCCCTTAATCTCTCCAATAAAATATGTGGATCATTCTCAACTTGTGAGTATATCACCATCAAAGACTATAATAAAATAGTCTAAAAATAGATGATATATAATGTTTATAAACACCATAAACATGGATAAAGAATTAGTCAATCCCAATGAAATTAAAAAAACACTTAAAATGACCATATTGACTCCAAAATTCGTCTTTATAATTTCTTATGTACTTACATGAAGTTGATGATAACTTGAACATAGGTAGATCTTAGAAAAAACACTTATCCACATTAAATCATCAATTTTAGAAAAAGGTTAATTGTTTTTAATTTTAACATGATTTAACATTTGATAATCTATGCATCTAAATAGGATCCTATCATCTTTATTTGAAAAGTGTACTGAAGAAACCATATGAGAAATACTTAGTATAATAAAACCCTTTTATTTATGTTTTCACAATTGAATTTTGAATCCCCTAAAAAAATTTATTCAATTTGATATAGTGTTATTTAAATAGGTTAAATTTGGAAAATAAATTAATATTAATATATACTTATCTATTAGGAATATATTTTGGGAAAAATCATGATAAATGTCTACTTCATGAGGAAAATACTTATGATATTTAAGTTCAACCACTTCGAGGAAAATATTAACCATTTACACAATAATCACTCTCACACTTACCTAATAAATACCTAATCAACCAACATGAAATTATAATTCTCTAATCAAATTATATTTAATAATAGTATAATATAAATAAGATAATATAATATTATAACAATCGATATAGGCTTGGAACTAGGTTGACCAGTGAATCCCCAAAATGGCACAAAAATATTTCATATTCTAAACCATAAAATCATAGAAATTATTTTAAGAGGTCACTATTAAAGTGTAAAATACCAAATTATTAGTATACTTTATCTCTTTACATTAAGGTTGATGAGTTTAGGGAGATCATCTAATAATCATTAGAAGTAGAAATAAATCCTCATTAACATGTTCTATCTTTAATATATTCAATGTGTAGGAAAACTAAGAACCCTAAATGCATAGGAATACCTAAATGAAATTTTCATAAAAATAATCTAGACTCATTGATTATATATGTATATTTTTTAAGGGTTTAACTATAATAGAAAATGAAACATTTCCGCTTTCATTGGTAGTACGGTAGCCTAGGATCTGTTGTTATATCAGGAGGAAACTCAACCACTAAAGGGGTGTTAGATCCTTCAACAAGTGATAAAAATTCCTCCAAGAGAAAGAAATATGTAACTAGATTTCCTTTATTAAATGGGTACACCAATAGGACGGATCACATCCCTTATATATCCACCCACAATTCTCTTTATTAAATGAAGGTCATTGGCCATATCAGCCATATTATGTGCTATCTCACAAAACCTATATGTTACCTATCATTAATATATTATTCCTTTAAAAAATTATTGAATATATTAAAATCTATAAAGGAACCATCTCATGGATCATATATTATGAAAAACATGCATGAATTGAGTTTCATGCATGTAGGGCTTATGTCATATGCCCAATCATACCTTACAATTGAGGTAAACAAATGAACATAATGCTTCATTATGATTTATGCTTGTGATAACCTATGATATGAATAATACGAATATATTAGAAAGATACCAAGTTCAATAATAAAATATTAAATTATTGTTTAAGTGTATATCCATCAATATCTAAATTTTAATAAAATTCTATATAGACTTTATGATAAATTTCACAACTCTTTGAATAAATCCAAAATGCTTTTGGATTTATTTTTTTGATAACTCTTAATTTTGGAATAAACACAATATTAAAAACTTAATACATATCCAAAGTATAAAATGTTTGATGATGTGATACTTAGTAACATTAAAAACAAATATAAAAGCCCTATTTTATATATTTAAGAATATAACATCCTCTAGAAAAACATCAGTTCTAATCATGTAATTAAAGTGTCTTGTGTGATTTCCATCAAATATAATCATATCTCATTTGAACATGTCCACAAAAATATGTATCATATAAATAATATGCATACCTATATAATCTTCTTATACATGACATCAAGTGACCACTATAAATGGAACAACATTAATTTAGTACAGTATATGTAATAATTTCTTGATTATATGAAAAATAATGACTTGGTCAATGAATACATCAGAAGCCACTCATCTATTTTAGGATCACATCACATTGTATTTCATTCAAGTACCTATAAATATCATATTCCACACAAATAATAATATCCCCGAATTCCCCAGTCTAATCCAATCAAGTTCTAAGTGTATTTTATTATCATATGACTAGAAATATTCCATCTTAGTTAAGCTTGAATCAAAGAAATTATTAGATAAAACCCCAACCACAACTAATTTTTAAAACATCAATGTCTTATAGAAGAATGGTATCAAATTATATAGGTTTTATTACTAGGTATCTTACCAAAAATTGGTAAAAAAGACTGATAATAATATTACACTCCAAAGTATATAGATGACTATATGACATCCCATGGGATATACTTGGTGATCCGGTTCAAATAATTAGTATCCACTTATTTAACCATGATTCCACTACTCATTCTCATCATAACATATCATCACAACCTATATTACTCCATGATGATCATTGGTTAGGGGAAACATGATTTTTTTACTTTGAGAGGATATTATCATTCCATTATTTATGTAAAGTACATTTCAACACACATGAATGAATGATAAAAATGATTTCCATTTATTATAAATTCATTATAGATTCTTAAGACATTATTTAAATTTATTTTGTATTACATAATAAGAAACATAACAAGACCATCATGATTTTTCCAGTTCTAATGGTTTTATCAATAGATCAACTACATTATTATATATATCCAAACAAAATATCATAATATCATCCCTCCCAATTATCCCTCATAGGATATGGTATTTAAAAAGGGTATTTTTAGTCCTTTAGTGAGTCTAGGGTTCCTTAGACTAATCAATGGATTCATTTTTATCATATTGAATCTCAATTTCTACATTGATTCTAAGAACTTAATCATGTTAAAAAATAAACATATTTAACTAAAAAACCTACTTTGTGGCATCTCATGAAGCAATGTACTTTGAATTTGTTTTCATGTAAACAATGATGGATTGTTTATAACTATTCCAAAAAATAGCTCTAAAATTTAGGAAAACAATTAATCCATATTAAGATTTTATGTCATCTATATCAGATTTGAAACTTGAATTTATGTAATCCTTTGCATAGAGATCATCCTCACCTCTAAATACCAATAAAATATCCTTAGTTATTCTCAATTATTTAAAAATATTCTCAAAAAAAATCTAATGACTTTGAACATTATTGGATTGACATATACAGGTTATACTAAGATAATATTCTACATCCAAATAAGTACACAACATAAAATACATTATAGATCCTATGACAGAAACCTATAGAATATTATCCATCCTTTACAAATACTTAGAAGGATTCTGAATCTTCCCAAGATTTATGTCACTAAACATCGATAAAGATATATTTTTAGAGGTCCTTATGATAATCATATTTAGTAAATTACCAATTTATGTGTCTTGACTTAGGCCTAGCCTCCTCTTATATCTATTTATTTAGATCTTTATACCCATTATACAAGATTATTCATCCATGTATTTTATATAAAAGAATTTACCCAATTACATCTTTAAAAAATGCAATATTGGGATTTCAAAAAACAATAATAAGTATGAATAAAAAAATATCCAAAATACTAATACAATACCACTAATACACTTATATATATAAGAATAATCCATGTTTTTAATGAAACATAACTCTTTGATTTTATCATCGAACCTGATATTCCAACTCTGAGAAACTTATGTTAATCCATAAATGGACCATTACAAAATTTATACCCAAGGATACAAATTTATAAATTAGAAACCTTAGGGATATATCATATAAAAATACTTGACTATATTACCATTATGGAAAGCAATTTTCACAACCATTTGATATATTTCAGAATCAAACTCATCGAATATAAAAATCAATACCTAAATAGACTTTATCATTGGATTAGTTGAGAGGGTTTTTTCATAGTCAATGACATAAATTTTATTTTAACCATTTTCCACTAGGCATGATTTATAGGTTTATAATTTACTATCCATGTCAGTTTTCTTGTTGAAGTCCCACATGATAATTTTTTGTTTAACCCCTTCAAGTGAATCCACTATTTTCTAAATCTAGTTATTATACATAGATGGAATTTAGATTATATGTTTTATCCATTTTTTAGAATCAAAACTCTCATTTTACTTCTAAAAGGTAGTAGTTTCATCTCCTATAAACATTATCTCATTATCCTTATACATGGGAAACCCATATCTAACAAGCTCTTAAAAAATACTAAAAGTACTCAAAGGTTCTTATCCAACTTTAGTTAATTGTTATTCCTACACTCTTTATTGAATGAGTTCAATTTCCATCTTTGTAACACTTACTATTTATAGTTCTTGAACTTATCTATGTTCAAATTTACTCCCACTGAATACTCAATCCATGTGTTCTATATTAAGTAAAAAACCATCTCAAAACAAAAACACTTTGTTTTTTGTAGGGTTATGGAAAGGGTATCCCTTTGTTTCTTTATGATAACAAATAAATAATCTTTTTTATGACTTGGGGCCTACCCTATTAGAATAAAATAATCATACATGTTATTTAAAACCTGAAATATTCATGAAATACATAATTGTATGGATCCCTATTCATATAACATATGGTGTATTTATGTATTATTTAGATGGAATGTGGTTTAGTAAAAATATATTAGTCTCTAGAGAATAACCCTATTATGAAATAATAATTCCACAATGACTCACAATCGATCAATCCATGTCCAAAAATTTATGATTAATCCTCTAAGACACACACTTAAACTATGATTTTCTATGAGCACTACATTATGGAATAATTCCATAATCCCTTAGATTCTCAGTGAATTATTGGCTCAAGTATTCACTACCCCTATTTGATCGAATAATTTTAATAAATTTTCTTTGTTGATTCTATAATTTGTTATGAAAATATTTGATTTTTCAAAACTTTCATATTTATGTATCATTAAAAAAAATACAAACACACCATCTAAAGTAATTTTAAAGGTATTGAAGTTACCAAACCATAACTTTATTGAGTAATCATTGGTCTACACACATAACTATTTATGCGATCCAACAATCCAGATGGTCTTTTTACTTTTTCATTAAAATAGTATTTGGTAATTTTTTCTAATAAAAAATATTATAATGTATCAAATGATTAATAATTGAATGGTTCTAATAATTTATTTTTATGGAGTCTTTGGATTCATTTCTAATTTATATGTATAAGGTGAAAATGATAATAATGGGTGATATTAGAAACAACCACGTCCTTCGTATTCCAAATTCCATTAGAGGCATTTTCCATATCTATAATGTATAAATGATTTACCATATTAAAAACCCCACAAAAAATTTCATTCATATATATATAACAACACTTATTCCTAATAGTAAATAAAAATCCCTTATTTTCTAAAAAATATACTAAAATCAAATTTATATTTATGGTAGGAACATTGGGGCCTGGTTTAAGGATTATTTAGCCACCACTAGGGGGGTGAATCAGAGATTCACTTTTACAAATTTATTCCTTTTTAACTTAAAATCTTGGACTAGATAAAGTCCCAATCCACTCATGATTTAATTAATTAGAATCACTCAAATTATGTTGGAAATAATAACATATTATTCACAATATTTATAGAAATCAACCTTAAAGGTCTACTACATTCCCTGATTCATTATCCCTATAAATCTTAGATTCTAAACTCTAAACCCAAGTGTTTACACCATAGAGACTATTTTACAAATCAATGTAGAGTCCCATTGGAAAATTAAGATTCCCTGAAAATACTACACAAATTTTTTGAAACCAATAAGAAATAACTCATTTATGCTTATGGTTTCTTCAACACCACAAGGGATTGATCTTACTACTCAAGCACCCGACAATATAATTCTAATGAATTATCCCTTTAATAATAACATCAATAGATATTTTTCAAGATCTCTCCTGGTGAACTTGTTCACTCTCCTTTAGATTTTCAATGATCTTAATCTTATTGGAATCCTAGTATTCTCAAGCATGAAGGTATCCTCCTAATTGAATGGATCCCAACATAAATATTATTCTTTTCTCTTTGATATCGTAATGTATTAAGTTTTTCAACTTCTCAATTCCATACTACCCACTAATTTATTTTTTTCACTTTTAAAATCATGGAGAAATGTTGAATATTATTTCCATAATGGTTTTTGGAAGCTCCCATAATTCTTGGTAGTGATGTATTCATCCTATTTAAATTGGTCAATAGATTTTTTATTTTTTATCCACATTAATACTCATATGAGTCTTATTAATTATCCTAATTTAACTCCCATATGAATATTATTTTATTCTCAAAACTCCTCTAAATCCATATATATGAATTAAATTTAAATTTAATCATTATGTTCATAAAAATATTCATCATTTATACATGTATTTAATTTTATGGTATGGAACTCCTCTAAAAAAATATCATGGATCATGATGCTTTTGAATAATCGTGAATTTTTAATCCTTGAATATTATTTCTTCAGAATCATATAATTTATATTTATTTAGAAAAATTATTCTATAAATTCTAATTTTTTCATATCTTTTGAAAGTTAAATATTTTTCAAAGGGACTTAATCATCCAATTTTCTTAGTTACCTTTCATAAGTGATATTTTACTTTTCCTTAGTGATGAGTTTTTTTAAGTTCTTATTTACTCTTCAAAAGATTCTAGGTTATCTTATGAGGCTTATAGATACCGTTATAAATACAGTGTTTATATTTTTGAATTTATACTTTATTATTATAAAGTTACATCTTACTCTTCCTAATTATACTTTACTTTTTATTACATTTATGAAACTCTTCTGAAGTGTAGGAAGAACTCTTATGTGGTCATGGAATTTATATTTTCTTCTTTATATCCAAATTTTAGACTCCTATCAAATGAATTCAACTGAACTCAAATCATTATAGGGACTTCTTATTCTCCTCAAATCAACTTAAAAAGTCATTCAATGAGTATTTTGAACATGTTAAAATAGATTTTATAATTGGTAATCATTAAATAGATTTTCCAACGCCTAACTAGACTTCACCTTTTAGATTTTATTATTCAATATTCTCATTTGGATAATTGACTTCTCTACCTTATTTTAAGTTGTTATGGATAGTAATCTAAATAATTTATCCCTTGTCTCAAACATGAAGAAAAACATATCAATTGTAACATATTTAGGGGTTTTTACCTGAATCTATCCAACAAAGGTATTTAATAAGCTGCCTCTTATTCACCATTTCCATTTAGGATAGTAGAAAATCACTCATCACAAAGTAATTTTTTCATGTATTAGATTGATTATATATACAAATTCATCTTAATAAATCATTTTGGTAACTTCATTCTCCCCCTATATTTTTTTTCAATACATAGATTCTTCCAAATTCAATTTTCACTTCTCCCCCACATAGAAAATAAATTAAAATGATTATAATGGTATAAAGCTCACTCATATAATCTTTGATAGTTCTCAAACAACTTTTTATTCTCCCCCTATTTTCACAATAACATATTGATTCACTTATTTATAGAAGAATTTATTCATATACATCCTTATAAATGATCCTTTATCTAGTACAGTCTAAGACTACATGTTTTAACCAAGTGTTGAAAGATAGAGTGAATAAAAAAGGTGATCAATGATGTCTATAAACTGCTATAAATGTGATACCAACTCAATAAAAATCACATTAGGGGGTTCATATCTTATTTTAATTAAGAAATCATGAATTAATCTTCAATTTTTATGGGTTTTCTATAAATTATTGATTCAGAAAACTTTTGATGTTTTGAAATATAATTTTATGTTTACTCCCCCTCAGGGGATGAACTCATCTCCTCTTATTTATGGATTATATAACAAATCATAAAGAGAAAATTATTTTTAATTCCCAGTAGTGATAAACTTATCCACCACTATTAATTCATTTTATATTAGCACAAAATAAAATGAAATAAGGGAATAAATAGGGATCTATTAATTCATTATTTTAAATAAAAAGTTTGTGTGTTTCTTATCAAAGAATAATTTTCATTACTTACAATATCAGTATAGAAAAATTTATCAATGTCTCATTTACTGTTATGATTCTTCATAGATTACATTCTCTTTTTATTCCCATGAATTTATTCCTTATGTGGATATATTTTATTCACTTACATCATAAAGAAAATTTCATTTATAGATGCTTGAATTAGATTACCATAAAATATTATTGAGTTTTAAGGATTATCACATAGTCCTTTATACCATTTATATCTTTTTGACATCTTCCACAAATATTTTCTGTAAATTTTCAGTCATTAATTATAGAAAACATCTCATAGTTATTATATTATTCATGACAATCCAATTTATTTTCCTTATAAGTTTCACTTGTTTGAGTTTTCTCTATTTTTTTCCATTTATATTGGGGATATCCAAACCATTAGGTATTTCTTATTGGTATTCTAAGCATGTTTAGTGTTTTCCCATGGTTTCATTGAAATGATATAAAAACCAGATTTTTTTAATTTTATTTTATAAACCTCATTCCTCTTAACACTTTTTGGAAACTATAATTGTAGGATTTTCATGAACTACTTAGTAATAAGACACTCTTTTTTTACATTTTCCAAATATTTCTCCTCAATAATGAAATCTATTTTTAGTTGAATGGTTTGCTGCAATTCTATTCACAAATTTCATATTTTGAGAATCCAGCCTTATCTAATCATTATACCCCCTAGTTCATGTCCATTACCTTGAAATGATATGTTAAACCTTCATGTGTATTCTTTGTGCCCATACATTACACAACACCAAAACAACATATGGAATTTCATATTCTACCATGATAAAAAAATTATACAAAGTTAATGTTTTTATCCTTATTTAAATCAATCCAACATTTTCCTAGGTGGAAGTGGCCTTTTTGAAATATTTATATATTCCACTAATACATAAGAGTTATTATAGCTTTTCTAATGGGTATATATAGGTTAGTACTTTTTTTAAAACACACACTATTAAAAATGATAGATTTAATTTGTTACTTATTAGGTTCATATTCATCTTAGATGTTGGAAACCTTCATACCACTAACTTTAGAAGATTCACATTTAACCCCATATTCATTAATAAATTATTTTATGATCTTATTTAAATAATTTTGGGATCCAATAAATAATGATTATATCATATCTAATACTTCTTATTTCCGAACCAGTTTCTCTTCAAGATCTCTCATCATATTTTCTTACTTAACCACATTTAATTTATATTTCTTAATCTCATAAATGTAACTTATTTCTAAACATAATCTTCTTTTTTAACATATATTCTATTATTTTATTTTATCTTTTACCTTTTATATTTCTTAATATGTGTATTATACTCAATACATGCTTATAAATTAACTTTAAATATATATTCATGTTCATTTATTTCTTACCCATCATCACTGATTGTGGTATCAAAATATTTTTCAGCATGGGCCATAAAATTTGTTTCATACTCTTCTTGGATACTTGGTGGGTCATTTTTTTATTTCTTACTCATAATTATCCTTTACATTATATTATAATAATTATTCCTACACTTTCCCCATTTTTATTTTTTGGGTTTCTCATATTTTTTTATTCTACTTCTTTAACTTTCTTATTTAGAAAATTATTTTAGAAAAGTCTAATTACATTATAACTATAACATATTGGTGGTTTATTTCTATTTTGTTTTTCCTTTACCAATATAAAAATATTATATAATAAAGAAAAAATTCTTTTGAAATATTTAACATCTCCCTCATTACCAAAATCACTTGATTATAAAACTTCTTTATCTATAAATTATTATTTACTCATGCCATCACAAACCATCTCATATTTTCCTTTCTTCTTAAGAGATTGATCCTATATCATATCATAAGTAATGATAAGATTTTTTAGTTCACACAAAAAGAGTTATTATCTTTATTTTAATTCTAAAACATTTGGATCAAACCCATCTAGAATGTTTCTCATCATCTTTTTGAAAATTATAAAATCATCCATCTTCTCACAAAATCTTTAAATATTAATGTTAATTTCAGCAACTCTAATGAAGTATTCATCAATTTTTTTGACCATAATACATTTTAATAACATTAAATATACTCCTATGCACCTGAAATTTAACCTCAATAACTTTTATATTTACTTCATAAATTATTTTAAATTTTTATTAGATTTCCTGGGATGTTTGGAGTCCCATGACTATTCTACAACAATTTTTGAATGATACATTGGAATGGAATTTTATGTTTTTACATCCACTTCCACATTTGAATTATTATTAAATTAAAGGATATAATTTTCATTAATAGGTTTAAATTACACTATTTTAAAATCTCTTACTTATATACCATGTGAAAAAGGTATGGAAACCTTATATTTCTCGAACTATGATAGTTCTTTCCATAGAATGTAAGGAAAACCTTATTTTTTATATAATTTAAATTATATATACTTATAAAATTCTTAGACCATGTATAAGAAACATAGATTTATATTATACCAATTATAGAGATCACATTTGTGTAGGTACCACTAGGGGGGATGATTCGGTGGTACATTACAGATTTATTCCTTTTTAATTATAACTCTTAAACTGGTTAAAGTCCTGATAAAATAACTATTTAATTACTCAAATACAATTTAATGTGTTTAGAGGAAAATATGTACTTACATGGGATATAAATAAAATCCAACTCCTTTTTGTGACTGGTTATTCCCTCTAATTAAATATTCCCTACTATAATTCCAAGTGGTTACCCTAAGGATATTCCTAACCCCATTACAATAGAGTCCCATAACAATTATATTTCTAGAGTCCCACTTAAAAATATTGTTTCAACCACTAGTACAAAAAATATCCAAAACCAATATGAAATACATCATTTATGCTCCTATTTACTTTAGTACCACATGAGATTGACCTTCTTCCTCAAGCATCCATAATTATTAGTTCAATTCATGCTACTTTATTCGATAACCATAGAAGCTGGTGATAATGATCTTGCCTTCTAGACTTAATAACTCTTCTTAAATTACATAATTATATTAATATTATTTGTATCCTTTAATTCTTTGAAATAAAGTTCTCCTCTTCCTTGAATAGATCACAACAATGGTCTTATTCTTATTTTCTCTTTGACACTGAAAAACTTTATGTTTCTCTACTTCACAATTCTTATACTAACATCTTCATGATTTTATAAAATTTTATATTCATAGAATAATTGTGAATATGTTATTCTTAATGGTTTATGGAAACTATTATAATTATTCATAGTTCTATCTTTATCATGTTTAAACTAGGCAATAGAATTCGGAATTTTATCTCCTCATTCAAAAACATTTTTATCTCTATTAACATCTTAATTTGAATACCATAATACTTGGGACATTTTTATTTTTAAAAAATCACTAAATACTTGTATTTAAATTAAATTTGAATTTTATCCACACATTCATTATAGATTGCATCATTTCCACATGACTCTCCTCTTGCGGCATGGAACTCCTCCAATCAAAACAACTTTGATCATGATCCATTCAAATGATAATTATGTTTTAATCTTAAAAAACCAGGTATTTATCATCATATAATTTATATTTATTTAGAATAAATATTCTGTATATTATTATCCATTAATTTCTTTAACAAAATTAATATTTTTAAAAGAGACTTACCATTTTGAAGTTATTTTTTTAACATTACAATATGGTATTTTACATTTATAAAATGATGAGTTACTTTTTTCATGTTCAAATTTATCTGTTGAAGTACCCATTTACTCTTGCAAAGTAATCATAACTCTTCCGAACTTGGTGTTAATATTTTATAAGACATTATCCACTCTTATAAAGATATACATTACTATTTTTATGTTTTTATAATTTTACATAGTCTCATGTGACTCTTATGAAGTCAAAGAAATATCATCTGGAGTTAGGAATTATCCATTTTACGCTTCATTTCTAAATTTTATGCTCCTCTTAAATGAATTCTTCTCAACTCAAATCATCACAACAAATTCATCATCAACTTAAATTAACTTAGAACAAAATTCAAAGAGTCTTTATCAAATATTACAATAGATTGTATAATCGGTACTCAAGGAATGAATTTACCAACATCCATCTTGAATTCTCTAAATACATTGGATTTCAATCACCCCAATTGTCTAATTGATGTCTCCACCTTATTATATGATTTTTGGATTGTATTATACACTATTTATCATCTGTTTCTAACTTAATGGATAACACAACAATCATCATATATTATATTATAATAATTCTATGTATCCAACCAAGGTATTTAAAAAACAACCTCATCTCTCCCTTTCCATTTATAATGGAAGAAACTTACTCATCACACATTGAATTTGTTCATGGGTTTGATTGAAAATAAATAAAAATTCATTGTAACAAATCCATTTGGTGGCTCAAAAAACATAATAATAGTTATCCAATTATATAATTAATCCAATTGGAAATTTCTAAAAATACGTGTTGAATTATAATTTAATAAAACTTTCCCCATTTAAAAAAATATAAACTTCACCCTTTTTCAATTATCTTCTATCTTTGTGACTATGCTTATCATCACACCTGATTTCCAATGCCCATAAGTTAATGCTGGGGAAATTTATTTCTATAACATTCACATTCAAATTATTATAATTATTCTCATTGATAAAACTTTTAAGCATTATATTCTAATCTATTATCGTATTATAGTTCACACCTAAAAGTGGTCTCAAAATTATTTTCATAAATTAATCCATAATCTACAATAAATAAATATCTACAGGTGAGTATCATGATATTTTATCTTGTCATCAATTAATTTCAATGAATTTACTCTAACTAAAAATAATGAACCTATATATTATATCAATTTAGTGATCCATGATCTATATTTTGCAATTCAATGAACCCGATTTGGTTAAAAACACATCATTTTAGTTTATTAGATAGATAATCATGCCAATAAAAATAGTTGTGATTCATTGATAGTATTATGGGAATATAATTCTCCATATAAATTATATGGATAATACTTATACTAATTTGGTTTATTAACCTTTAGGGTTACCCAATTAATTTTCACCCAAATATTATAATGGGATGCACATACCTAAACCTTAGGATTAACCACAACTAACATGCCTTATACAAGAAATTCCATGAGAACCACACATTTATGTGAAAATATATGGTTTGATGATATAGGTGTTGAAATATGATTTCTTTAAAAGAAATATCAAATTTATAAATCAAAGGGGGTTTATTTTAGAAGTATACCAAATTTAATATATATCACATGAATATTATAACCCATTGAATCCCACAAAAATAATTATTATCTCAAATTCTTATTCCTCTATTTATTCATTCTTATAATGATTTAGTTTTAGAATGCATATTCCATCCAAAAAATTAATGTGTTCACACCACATTAATGTGAAATGCTTTTACAAAACCCATAAGTTTGTGTTACTCACCAAAAAATAGAATCCAAACATATCCATACATATGAAAATGCATCTCATGTATAAGGTATATGAACTATTCATATATATTCTTAGAGTTATATGAAATTGAAAATATCTTCATGAGTAAGCCTGGAGAAATAGATAGTAAACCCACACCTTTGTAGAATAAGGGATGATCCTCTAGGACAATGAGACTTTTGACTAAAGTCCCTCTCACTAGGGAGACTTTACCTAAAAGAGAATCCAATTCAAAATAACCCTAAAACCTAATATACAAAAAATTATTTTAATAACTATATTAAAAAATATTAATTTAATGAAAATCGACAGTGAAGGTAGATGAAAACTAAATCATATGATATTGTACCAATAATTTAATATAGGGAATAATATTATGGAATAAATTTTTCTCATTAATAATGTATAAAAAATATTAATAATTCAAAAACAATATATAATCATGAATATTGTAAAGGAATAAATTAATAAAAAAACCCTTTATTTATTTTCAAAAACATGAGAAAAAAATAATCTTTTCAGATTTTATTTTTGATTTAAGAATCCCATTTTACATGACCTCATAATTATATTTTTGTAAATTTTATAAGATATATGTAAATTTATCAAAATATAATTTTTTAAAATTTTTTGGTATATTGTATTCTAGAAATGATGACCATATTATTAGTCATAAAAATTATTAATATAAAATGGTTTCAAAATTTATCAATTTTATTTAATTATTTAAGTTCCTATCATATGATATGATTCATATTGATGAATGTGGAAGGAAATATTAAAAAAGGTCATATCATATTTTATGATAGAGATGATATAGTATATATTATTTCATTATTTATTTTTCTTGAAACTTGGGACTGAAATGAATTTTTTTATATCTTATATAATATTATACACCATAGTTTAATTCCTTTTTATTTCAAAATTTCATACTTTATTATATAACACCATCATATGTTACAACAAACAAAAATTGAAGAAATACATTAAATCATATTTTAATGTAGGAACCAAACACATTATGATAATAAAATCATTGAAAAAACTATTAAATAAGACAATTATTTCTTGAATAAGGAGGATTTTATACCACTTAGGGTTTTATGGCTATCATCTAATTATCACCAGAAGTTGAAATAAATCCATATAAACCCAATCTATTTTCAACAGTTTCAACATGTATGAAAGTGAAGATCCCTACAATTGTGGGTGTACCTAAAACATTATTATCACAGACTCTGTATAGACTCTTCTATGTTTAATGGAGTATGTTTTAAGGGGATCACCATAGTAGGATATGAAATATTCCTTACCCTATATGTGGTACACATGTTTTGGATCCACTATAATATTGTGAGAACTCTCAATCATCAAAGGGTTCCTACAACTACCAACAAGTGATAGATAATGCTTGTGAATGAAGATAAATTTTATTATATTTTTTTCACTAAAGGTTTAACACTGTGATATTTTATGAAATTTTATAATAAATTTAATTTCATCAATATATTATGTTATGCACAAAAAATTGTTTCAACAAACCACAAAATACTATTAAAATATTATCACATGATAGTTATCTCCAATCCTTTGGATTAGAGGGCATGAATAGAGCTAAAAAATTACAAAAAAATTGTGTTTACATATATATAAATTAATTATTATTAAGTCAATAAGGTTTTCCTTATGGCTTTTTCATTCCTTCATTCAAGGGGGAGATTGTTAAGTCATTAAGGCTTTCCTTATGACTTTACCATTCCTCTTGTTTTGAAAATCACAAACACCTTTTCCTAAGGAAAATTTCATTTTACCCTTGTTTTACTTCTATAAGGAAAATTTACTTCCCCAAGGAAATTTAACCTTACGTCATTTTCATTGTTCATATAATTTTCTTTATAAGTGTAAAATTTGGATTGAAACCAAAAAACCTCGGAATCATATAATACTTATATATGAGGCATTCTGTTTAAGACTCCGAATTCTAGATACGAACTCTCATAAAGTTCAACTCCAAATTATGGATACAAACTCTCCATAAGTTCAACTCCGAATTCTAGTTACGAACTCTCATGAAGTTCAACTCCGAATTATGGATACAAACATTCATGAAGCTCGACTCTGAATTCTGATTACGAAATTATGAAAAGTTCAACTATGAATTCTGATTACGAATTCTGGATATGAACTCTTCTGAGTTCTGACTCTGAATTATGATTACAAATTCTGGTTATGAACTTATCCAAGTTCTCTCTTCGAGTTCTCTGAATAAAGACTCTGAACTCTTATGAGTTCTGACTCTGAATTCTCATGAACTCTGACTCCGAACTTTGTAAGTTCAGGTTCTGAATTCTTGTGAATCCAGACTCCGAATTTCCTTGAAACTCAGACTCTAGAATTCTACAGAATTCTGGTTCTGAATTCCTACAAAACAGAATCCTAATATCCTTGTACTATAGACTCTGAATTCAGTTTTTACTTAGACTCTGAACTTTCATTTACCTTCATTACTAGTATTAGTTTTTGATTATACTTACACTTATTTTGTTCTAAAATGATGTCGTGATTTAAGTTATCAACTAACCATTGTTTGAGTGACCCGTGTACAGGTCCCTCCAAAATTCAAGTAAGAAAATGACCGTTGGAGGAGGGAGTCGACCGTTGGAACCATGCCTATAAATAGTAGCTCATTTGAAAAGATCTCAACACTGAACTTTGAAAACTGTGCCCACATGTTTTTGAAGTGATTTCTAGAGAGAGCGGCTCTTATAAACTCTCAAGATTTGTGCAGAAAGTTTTGAACTGATCGTTCAAACATTTCTTCATGCATATTTTCTTAGTTCAAAGGTTCTATGTCCTTGAAATTAGAGACTTTGGGTTGTAAAGTCATAGGTGCCGATTTCCTTACAAATCGAGGGCTTGCGGGGATATCAAGACAGATACCGATCTTCAGATTGAGGGCTTACCTGGGTTTGGGTAAGACATACTTTCTTGAAAGTATAAATCAAGGGACCTCTTATCCTGGGTTGTTGGATACCCTCCTCTTTGGATGGAAAGAGTTACTACATCTTACTTGTAGTATTTTGTTTTCCACTGTGCATTTTTATTGTTGAGGAAAGTATAAATTTCTTATAATTCCTCATAATTATACTCTGTTTTAGTTAGATTCTATACGCTTTAAGCTGTAATTTTATTTGTTGTAAACTTTTGTTGTGTTTCCTTTACAAAATCACTTTTCCAAAATCAAGCATGTTATTATAACTTAGTGGTTGTGTGAATTTTGGTTACACAAAATTTCCTTAGGAAAATTTTAAAGTATACAATTCACCCCCCATCTTGTATTTTTATCTCATTTTACATATTCCATCCTACATTTGGTATAGTAGAGTATATCATACTCAGACATACCATCCTAAAAATTGGTATCATAGGATTGGTTACCTCTAAATTAATCTCACGATTAGATTCAGAAGTGAGTTAGTTCTCAAAATAGAATTTTCGGATTCATACTTAGGTTCAAATGTTTCAGAATCATATTTTTTGGATTCATATATTTGGACTCATAAAGTTCGGATTAAGTTTTTCTTAGAGATACAATATCTAGTTCATTTCTTAGGATATTTTCTCTTGTTTACAGACTCATACTTCTAACAAGTTTTTGTGCCAATGATTTCCTTAAGGATGGAAGTTTAAATGTTGTTTCTATTGATAATCTGAATCCTACCAGTCCTCCTACTTTTGATGGAAATGATTATGAGTACTGGAGAGATAGGATGAAGACTTTCATTATCAATACAATAGTTGATAACTATCTAATGTTTACTAGAGAATATAAGATTCTGGAAAAGGAATTGAGAACCTTTACGAATCAGGAGAAATCAGAATACCAAGAAAACATCAGAGTCAGAAATACTTTGTTATGTCCCATGAAAAGGAACATATATAGTCAAATATCATCGTGTGAAGCTGCAAATAGTATCTGGAATAAACTTGAAGTTACACATTTTGGTACATCTAAAGTCATAGAGACTAGAAGATCTATGATGAGAGTTGAATACCATAGTTTTAACTTTCCTTATGGAGAACCTATGAGAAAATTACAACAAAGGTTTATAACTATCGTGGATAGTTTACAATATGTGGTAGAAAAAGGTTTGGATGATGAGTCACTTGTTGATAAGATCATATATTTCATACCAAATGAATCAGAGTCCAAGAGGACAGCTATTGATGAGAACATGAAAGTTACTCAGATTTACTTAGATGAGTTGTTTGGAACTCTTCTTTATCATGAATCTAGAATGAAGAGAGATGCAGAAAATGTTAAGAAAAAAATGGGAATGGAAGAGTTTCTTTTACCATCACTTCCATGAATATGAAATCCAAGACCCCAGAAAGGGTAACTAGATAAAAGTCAAAGAAAGTCATTATTCAGTCAAAATCTAGTGATATAGAAAAATCTGAGAATGAGTTAGCTAATCATGCTCAGAGAATGAACATGATTATAGCTCAGAAGAATCATCAGAATAAGTACAAGAATAAATAATAAAGAGATAATAAAGATAAATAAGTTACTTGTTATGAATATAGAAGAACAGGTCACAACAAACCTGATTTTCCTTTGTTGAAAAAGAAGGATAAGAAGGAAATGAATTCAGAAAGGAACAAGAAGAAATTATATCGATCAAAGCACACGAAAAGTATTAAATATAATGATACGTGGAGTGCTAGCCGTGGAGACTCTTCAGAAAGTGAATCATCTGAATATGATTCATCAGCACAGAATAATATGGGATTCATTTCTACTACTTCTTTCCCAAATACATGTCTTATGGCCAAGGTACTCTCTACCGAGGATTTAACAAATATATCTCTTGATAAGAATTACTATTCTGAAAATAATACTTCTAATGAAGATACTTCATCTTCAGAAAATGAAGAACCTTCATATGAAGAAGTATCTAGATTTTCCAAGTTACTTGAAGCAGAAAATTGTAAAATTTCTAATAAATTAGACAAGGAAAATACTAGGGAAGAAAGTCTTACAAAAGCGATTTCATATCTTTCTAGAGATCTTGTAGATAAAGATGAGCTTTTAGAAAAACTTTCTAAAGACCTTGATAAAGAAAATAATGCTAAGGAAGAACTTTCTAAAGATCTTAAGAATGTTATCTCAAGGATAAAAGTTTTTGAGGAAAAATCTAACTCTAAGGAAATGATTCCTGAGGATAAGAATTTAGTCATTATACTGAAATATGAAATATTTTCTCTTAAGAAGCTTCTTGAAAACTTTACCTCTGGGAAGGAAAATTTTGACAAAATGTATTCTCAGATTAAACCTTCAGGAAACCCTATTGGAGTAGGTTATACTCACCAAAAACCGGTTTTCAAAAATAACTATTTTGTTCCTTCTAGAGCCCCTTTTTGCACTAAATGTCAGAGTGGTGGGCATTGGAAGAAAAACTTCTCCATGAATAAAGTTCAATATCTTGGGTTTCATAATGGTTATTTTTCTAAACAAATGTGGATACTCAAAATTTTGTTGTCTAAAAATTTCGAATCCAAGAATGTTTGGATTCCTAAGGTCTAACTATATTTTTTTCAGGAAAATAGAGAAGGTACCAATAGAAATATGTGTTACATAGATAGTGGATGTTCCTGGCATATGACTGGTAACAAAAACTATTTTGAAAAGATTATCAAGATGAAAGGAGCAAAAGTAACTTTCGAAGATAATGCACATGGAGAAATTATTGGTATAGGTTACATTGTTCTTCTTGGAAAACATTGATTTCAAATGTTTTATTTGTTAAGGGTCTTAAACACAACCTCATTATCATAATTCAGTTATGTGATAAAGGTTACCTTGTGAATTTTAGGAATGATAAGTACTTAGTACACAATTCCAAGGAAGAGTTTATTCTTTCTGCCCATAGGCAAGAGAATGTTTATACACTAAACTTAGAAGACCTGAGTAGCCAAGATATAACTTACCTTAGTGAAATGGAAGACCATTCTTGGTTGTGGAATAGAAGGCTAGAACACTGTAACCTTAGCAACTTACGCAAACTTTCTAAGAAAGAACCAGTTAAGGATCCACCAGAGCTTAGATTTGATTCTTCAAAAGTATATGACCCTTGTCAATATGGAAAGAAACATAAATAATGTTTTAAATCAGTCAGTGAAGTCTCAACTACTGATTCATTACAGCCAGTGCATATGGATCTTTTTGGTATTACATAAACTGGAAGCATTGAGGGAAAGTATTATGTATTTGTCTTGGTTGATGATTAAACTAGATTTACGTGGGTCTATTTTCTAGAAAATAAGTCTAAATATTTTTCTTATTTCAGAAGTTTTAGAGCCAAAGTTGAAAATGAGAAAACCTTCCATTGAAAACTATTCATAGTTATCACGGTGGAGAATTTTAAAATTATGATTTTGAAACTTTTTGTAGTAAAAAAGGTATCCCTCACAACTTTTCAACACCCAGAACACCTCAATAAAATGGTGTTGTTGAAAGAAGAAATAAAATTCATCAAGAGATAACTAGAACCATTTTGATTGAGTATTCTATTGCCAAATATTTTTGGGCTGAAGCTATAAGTACTGCTTGTTATACTATAAATCGAGTTTTGATTATAATGTTTCTTAATAAAACTCTTTTTGAGTTATGGAATAGTATAAAACCTAGACTTTCCTACTTTATGGTTTTTGGTTGCAAGGTATTAATTCTGAATACTAAATATAATCTCCATAAATTCGCACCAAAATATGATGAAGGGATTTTCTTAGGCTACTCCATAACTTTTAATGAATATAGATTTTTCAACAAAAACAATTGTACTGTTGAAGAGACAGTACATGTTAATTTTGATGAAACTGGTCCTTTTGTTTTTAAACAAACCCAACCTACATCCTCGGATGTGTTTTCAAAAACTGAATATCAACCTTTTATAGAAGATCCTTCTGATAAGGAAAATGTTCAAGAAGATACTTCTGAAACATTTACTCAAGAATATTTTCTACCCTATGTTGATGAATAGGATTTACAAACCCAAATCAGTCATTTCTAAGGAATCATCCCTGTGATATTATCATTGGTGATATGAATAAACCTCTAAGGACTAGAAGTTCCTTAAAAAATAAAGTAGAACATCTTGTATTCCTTTCCCAATTAGAACCAAAAAGCACTGATGAAGCTTTAGGTGATGATGATTGGATCAAAGACATGCAAGATGAACTAAATTAATTCGAAAGGAATAATGTCTAGACATTAGTTGAAAAACCTAAGGAAAACTCTGTTATTTGAGTAAAATGGGTCTTCAGAAATAAGTGTTATGAAAATGGAATAATTGTAAGAAATAAAGATAGATTAGTTGCTAAAGGCGATTATCAACAAGAAGGAATAGACTATGAAGAAACCTATGCTCCAGTAGCTAAACTTGAATATATTAGTATTTTACTTGCCTTTACAGCATTATTAAATTTAAAACTTTTTCAAATGGATGTGAAATGTGATTTCCTTAATGTTTATGTTCAAGAGGATGTTTTTATTGAACAAAAACATGAATTTGAAGATAAAAAACATGCTGATAATGTTTTTAAACTTACCAAAGATTTATATGTCCTTAAACAAGCACCTAGAGCTTGGTATGATAGACTGACATGATTTTTTCTTCAAAATAACTATGTAAAGGGAAATGTAGATCCAACTCTTTTTATAAAGAAAGATAAGAAAAATATTCTGATTGTTCAAATTTTTTTTGATGACATTATATTTGGTTCAACTCAGCAATATTTAACGGATTACTTTGCAGATTTAATGAAATATAAGTTTGAAATGTGTATGATGGGTGAGTTAAAATTTTCCCTTGGTTTTCAAATATCTCAAAAACCAGAAGGAATCTATATATCTCAACATAAGTATATTAAAGATCTTTTTAAAAAGTTTGTATATGACAGCACTAAAAGTATAAGTACTCCCATAGGTACCTCAAACACACTTGCTCTTGATGAAGCTGGGAAACCAGTAGATCAAACATCTTTTAATGGTATAATAGGAAGTCTACTTTACTTGACAGCTAGTTGTCTGGACTTAATGTTTTCAATATTCTTATGTGCAAGATATCAATCCAATCCTAAGGAATCTCACTTAAAGGTAGTGAAGATAATTTTTCTCTACCTAAAGGGAACCATGGATTTAAGACTATTTTATACTTCTGGAAATGATTTTATCTTAAAAAGATTTTCGGATGCTGACTTTCATGGATGTAGAATGGATAAAAAAATACATCTGGAACTTTTCATTTCTTAAGAGAATCATTAGTTTCTTGGTCTTTCAATAAGTAATACTTAGTAGCACATTCCACCGCTGAAGCAGAATATATAGCGGCTGGAAGTTGTTGTGCTCAAGTGTTGTGGATGCAACACACACTCACAGACTATGGCTTGAGTTTTATTAAGACTAAAATTTTTTGTGATAACACAAGTGTCATTTCCCTTAGTAAAAACCTTGCGCATCACTCTAACGCAAAGAACATAGATATTAGGCATCACTTTATTAGGTATCACACACAAAAAAGAGATATTATTCTTCAATTTATCGGAACACATGATCAACTTGCTGATATTTTCATAAAATCATTACCCTCTGATAGATTTGAATATATTAAACATAATTTAGGAATGATAACTGTAAGTTAATCCTCCTCAATTAACTTCTGGTTGAATCAATCTCCTTACAGTAATAAACACCTTTTCATAGGGGGGGGGGTACATTTGTTGTTATTGATTTTCAAAAAACAAATTCGTAGTGAAAATTTTTGTAGTTTGTTTTTCAAAAAATTTCGTAATGAAATTTTTTTGTAGTCAGTTTTTCAAAATTTTCGTATTGGAAATCCTCGGACCTGAAGTTTTCATAATGAAAATCTTCATACCTGAAGTTTTCATAATGAAAACCTTCGGACCTGAAGTTTTCTTAATGGAAATTTTCGGATTTGAAATTTTCGTAATGGAAATTTTAGGACTTACAATTTTCATAATGAAAATCTTGGGACCCGAAATTTTCGTAATAGAAACTCTCGTATTTGAAAATTCTCATAGTAAAGTTTTTTATTCATGTTTTTTTGAATTCAATGTTCTTTAAGAAGAATATTCCTCAGTACGAATAATCTTCCTAGCAATCCGAAATGTATGATTCTTTCTTGATTTTTCACAATCACCTTTTACTTTCTGTTAGATTCTTTTTTTTTTAATTTCTCAGATTTAAGTTTCTTTAAATCCTAATGTTTTCCTTTCAAAACCCCAAAATATTGATTTCAACCAAATTTTTTCATGCGGCTATAATTTCAATCATCAGATCAGATCTGAATAATTCTCAACCATTGGATTCAAATGGGAAGTTCAACCATCGCTTCATCACCTATATAAAGGGGACCCCCGATGGTTGTACCACATTGGTTTTCAAGCTCTCAGGTATTGAAGCTCTGCCTCTCTAAAAAATCATGTTCCTAATTCTTCAGAAGTTCTCAAGTCCTAATGTCTGTAGAAGTCCCTTCTCAAGAAATTTCAACTGTAAAGCCGATTGTGAAATGGAAAATTTACAGGGAGAGGTTAGTTCATATGAACTTCTACAATTAGTATGACTCTATAATTTTCAAGAACATCAAGCTCAATGGATGGGAAAGTATAGAGTTCTCAAAGATAGGAGCACAAGATGTGGTCTATCCAGATCTTCTCATAGAATTTTATGAGTCAGTTTCATTCTTTAAGGAAGATGGTAGGGAAAAGTTCTCTTTCAAGAGTTATGGGAATACGTACAAACTTTCTTACACCAAGGTTATGAGCTTGGTGGGGCTGACATATGAAGGAGAGGCCGAGTTTTGATCTCACAAGTTTCCATATTTTCACGGAAGTTTTGTTAAGACAAAGGCTATGGAATGCCTTGGGCTCAAAGATGTCAAGACCACACAAATTTCCCATTTGTCTACCAACAATCAGATTCTACAGCTATGGGTTTAAGGGTTCATTGTACCGAGGAAGGGTGATAAGGACACCCTTAAGAAAAGTGACATGTATATTTTGGACTTTTTAGTAAACCTACGGAAGGTTAATCTCATGAGACACATTCTCATTACAATTGAGAATATCAAAAATGGGAATTTGAGAGCTCAGATTATAATGTATCCTGCCTTGCTTTCAAAATTGATAGTTCGGTGTCTAGAATCCATCAAGATTCCCTGCAACTCCAAGATGAGGAATTTTAAGGTGATGTTGATAAGTGATGACAATCTGAAGATGATGAAAGTGGTATTTTCAAAGGAGTCAGGTGAGTTCTATGATTTTCCCGAGGATGAGGCAAAAGCCAATCTAGAAAAATGTTGAAAAAGCTGAACCATCAAATAAAGCTGGGAAGAAAAAAAAGTTGAAGGAAGTGGATGAAACAGACAAAACCCCTAAAGCCAAGGAAGCCCAATCCGCACCTCCTAAACCCAAAAGGAAAAAATCATACCCTGATGAGGTGGTAGAAACGTGGAGGGAGGATAAGAAGAATAGAAAAGAAGGGGAGACATAGTTTGGTTTGGATCCTGCTAAGGCTAAGGCCTTGAAAGAAAAAGCTGCAGATGAGTTAGATAAACAAGAAAAAGAGAAGAAGATGAAGAAGAAGATTTCTGAAGCAGAGATTGTCCAATATCTTTTAAAGGCCACTGAAAGTTCATCCGAGAATATTCTGGTGTTGAAGTCTTTTCTTGAAGAACAATTGCCTGAGACTCCGGGTAAGAGGATTCTGGAAAAACCACACGAGAAGATTATGGAAGAGAAGGAAGCTGCAGAAGAAGTACAAAAAGATACAATTAGTGATGGTTCTGATGATATGATTAAGCAAGTTGAAGAATATCAAGATAAAGGAACCCCATCCGAAAAGTTGTCAATCTGGATCCTCACAAATTGCTACTCCGGGAGCTGATGAAAAATGAGAAGAATAATAAGTAAATAAATTGTCAGTAGAAGAGAGTCATAATCACGAATTCATTCTTCCTAAAGATGTTGAAGTTGGAGTTGAGAAAGAAAAAGCTGATGAAGACAATATTTTCCAATTATCCGAGAGTGAGCATGAGTCTCCAAATGAGGAAGTCGTACTGAAAATTATTAAGGGTAATAAAGTGGTTGTTTAAACTCTAAAAAAAGATATTTTGAGAAAGAAAGAAGATGGAGGAATCTAAAATAGAAAGTTGGTAGATCTACAGGAAGAACCATTTCCTAGTAAAATGTCTGATTCGAAATCATCTTCCTTGGGACATGATTTTGTAGTTCAGTCCCTGAAGAAGCTGGTGGATACCATTCCAATTTTTTCAGCAATTGAATCCAGATGCCAGATGCTTCAGCATAGTATGAATCAAAAGATAGACTCGGTATCCATGGTAATGGAAAGATGTGTTAAGATAGAGGCTAATCACAAAAAATTTCATGATCAATTATAAATCCCACATAAGTTCTTGCAATAAAATGACCAAATGGTCTATGAAGATTGTTGAAGATATGGAAGAGCTTGATCAGTTTCAAGAAGATGTCAAGGAAGCCTTTGGTACTGAGGATTCCAAAATCAAAAATATTTCAGACAACTTTCAGGAAAAGCTAAACTTTAAACAAAATAACCAGATTCAAGAGGTGAATGATTTTAATGGGAAGAAAAATTATTTTGTTCAAAGCAGGAAAACTAAAAAAGATATCTGGATTGAAATGGAAGAAAAGACTGTAAAGCAAGGTGAATTGCTAAAGGATCAGGCAGAGGCCCTGAAGGCTCAAGAGGATAGGATCATAGCCTTAGAAGATCAAGCAGAAGAATATCACAAAGAGCTGATGAAGATGAAGATAATCTTGAAGAAGCTCATGCCTAAGGAAAAAAGAAACAAAATAGACCACTCTGATCTTTTGTTGAATTTTTCCTTGTACTAATTCTTCCAATTATTTTTAAATGATGGTTGCTTGTGTTTTGTTTGGTTGTTTATACTAATATTTCAGGTACTATATTATTTTTCCATTCCCTCAAACACTTTTTGAAAATAACAAAGGGGGAGAAGGAAAAATAATTCTAAAGAGGAGAAGGAAAAATTTCTAAGTAAAGAAGAACTATCCCTAAGTAAGGGGGAGTCTATTTAAGGGGGAGTTCTCATTACGAAGATTTCAACATTCAAATGAAATTCCATTCTGTAAATCTAGAATACGATCCTTAGAGTTCCAAAGCCTAAGGGGGAGTTATTCGTATTCACCATTGTCAATAAACAAAGGTAGATAAGATTTAATTTCATAGTCAAGAAATTTATTCTAAGTCCTTATATTCTTTTTCGTAATGATGTCTGTACTTTCCAAAAGGGGGAGATTGTTGAGTCAATAAGGTTTTCCTTATGAATTTTCCATTCCATCATTCTAGGGGTAGATTGTTTAGTCATTAAGGATTTCCTTATGACTTTACCATTCCTCTTTTTTCGAAAATCACAAACACCTTTTCTTAAGGCAAATTTCATTTTACCCTTCTATTACTTCTATAAGGAAAATTTCCTTCCCCAAGGAAATTTACCCTTACCTCGTTTTAATTGTTCATATCATTTTCTTTCTAAGTGTACATTTTGGATTGAAACAAAAAAACCTCAGAATCATATAATAATTAGATATGAGGCATTCTCTTTAAGAATCTGAATTCTGGATACGAACTCTCATGAAGTTCAACTGCAAATTCTATATATGAACTCTCAAGAAGTTCAACTCCGAATTCTAGTTACGAACTCTCATAAAGTTCAACTCAAAATTATGGATACAGACATTCATAAAGCTCGACTCCGAATTCTGATTACGAACTTATGAAAAGTTCAACTATGAATTCTGATTATGAATTCTGGATACGAACTCTTTTGAGTTCTGACTCTGAATTATGATTATGAATTCTGGTTACGAACTTATCAAAGTTCTGACTTCAAGTTCTATGAATACAGACTCCGAAATATTATGAGTTCTGACTCCAGATTCTCATGAACTCTGACTCTGAACTTTGTAATTTCAGGTTAAGAATTCTTGTGAATCCAGACTCTAAATTTCCTTGAAATTTAGACTCCAGAATTCTACAGAATTCAACGTTCCGAATTCCTACAAAACAGAATCTGAATATCCTTTTACTATAGACTCCGAATGCAGTTTTTACTTAGAATCCAAACATTCATTTATCTTCATTCTGAATATCAGTTTTTGATTATACTTACACACATATTGTTCTAAAATGATGTCGTTCTTTCAGTTATCAACTAACCATTGTTTGAGTGACTCGTGTACAGGTCCCTCTGAAATTCAAGGAAGAATATGACCGTTGGAGGAGGGAGCCGACCGTTGGAACGATGCCTATAAATAGGATCTGATTTGAAAAGAGCTAAACACTGAACTTAGAAAATTGTTCCCACATGCTATTTAAGTGATTTCTAGAGAGAGAGGCACTTATAAACTCTCAAGCTTCATTCAAAAAGTTTTAAACTGCTCGTTCAAACCTTGCTTCGTGCATATTTTCTTAGTGTAGAGGTTTGATTTCCTTGAAATCAAAGACTTCGGGTTGTGAAGTCGGAGGTTCCGATTTCCTTACAAATCGAGGGCTTGCAGGGATAGCAAGACAGATACCGATATTCAGATTGAGGGCTTACCTGGGTTTGGGTAAGACAGACTTTCTTGAAAGTACAAATCAATGGACCTCTTATCCAGGGTTGTTAGATACCCTCCTCTTTGGGTTAAAAGAGTTACTACTTGTTACTTGTAGTATTTTGTTTTCTGGTGTGCATTTGTATTGTTGAGGAAAGTATAACTTTATTATAATTCCTCATACTTGTACTCTGTTTTAGATAGATTCTATACGCTTTATGGTAGAATATTATTTGTTGTAAACTTTTGTTAAGTTTCATTTCCGGAATCACTTTTCCAGAATCAAGTAAGTTATTAGAACTTAGAGGTTGTGTGAATTTTGGTTACGCAAAATTTCCTTAGTAGATTTTTAAAGTATAAAATTCACCCCCTCTTGTATTTGTATCTCATTTTACATATTCAATCCAAAATTTGGTATAATATAGTATATTATACTTAGACATACCATCTTAACAATTATTTATATGAATATAAATTAATTATAAATAAATATAAAAATAATTTGATGGTAAAAGAGATATTTTTATGAAAAAACTGTGTTTATGTGCACAATGTATTTTTATCTTAATAAATTAAATTATTCACTATTGGGGAATGATTTTAATGAAATATATATATTATTTAGTTAATATTTTTTTTACATTTATTTAATATTTTTCTAGTCATGAGATAAGAATGAACAAATATTTATATTTAATATATATATTATATATATATATATATTATTTAATTAATATTTTTTAAAATTTATATAATATTTTTCAAGTCATGAGATAATAATGAACCATGAATTATGCTTAAAATATATTTATTAAATAAGTTATTGATCATGAGTTGAATTCTTATTTAAAAATTCATTTATGCCGCTTTTAGAAATTGAATTTGATAAAATAGATTCCATATTTTGAATAAGGAGGTTAAAATTTTGTAAATAGGACCCTTTTAATTTTGGTTAATATGAATAGTAATTGTGGTACAATTTATTCCCACGGTAAAGGGAAAATAATGTTAATATAGGATAAAAATATGTGAAAATGATAAAATATTTCATAATAATTAGTAATATATGAATCTAATTTTAACTTTATCACCTTAGTCTCAAAATTTCGTTATTTTATTGTCATTTGTCCATGAAAATTACTTATATATTTAATGCCAAGAAATTTATATAGTTTCACTTTCTTAGTTTTAAATATTTCTTATGTATCCACATAAATAGAACATCAATAAATTAAATAATATAAATTTATATTTTGAGAGTAATTAAATTATTACCATTATGGAGATTTATTTACTATTTTTTAGTAATTATATAATTACCTTAAATACTTATGAAATGGTTATTCAATATTTCTTCAATACATAAAAAATATAATAAATTATTTTAAAAATATTAAAAGTAATATAACATGTGTTAGTTATATTGTTCCATAGTTTTTATAGAAATATATAATGTCATAGCGTCATTTTAAAGGATTATATTCTAATTTTAATTTTTTATTTATGATTTTTAAAGAAAATTAAATGAATTATTTCAAAATTGACCTTAATTATATTTTACAAAAATATTATTTTATTAAATTATTTAAAAACAATGAAATATTTTTATAGGAAAAATAGGATAAAATATGGTCTAAAAATCCATCCCTTTTTAATTTATATTTCAATTGTAACCTTTTGTGTAATATTAAAACCCTTTACGTGTGAAAGATATGTTAAATGGTTAATGTTAAAATGTGTTAATTAAGGGGTTAACCAAAATATATGGTTTTAAACCCCATAAAACCAGTAAAAATTGTATTTTATAATAATATTTCAACCGCATACAATATTATCTACAAACACTTTTCCTTATGGAGGAACTTGGGCTAGATAATGATCTTTTTAATATTTTAATATTTTAAGGAATTCTAAAATTGCCCCTCACCTATACTATAAAAGGTAACCTACTCCCCTCACTCATTTAAACCTTTTTAGCATTATATCATGAACATAACCTAAAAAATAATTTATAATATTCATTTAAGATATTCTATATGTTCTGGTCTTCCCAAACTACCAACCCTAGGATCCTTTAGATGACATCTAAAGGATTTATTTCAAAGAAGAGGTAGTCACCTTAAACTGATAACAATATTTTTTAAATAATTATTTACCTATGATAATTATATGATATTTATCATAAAATAATGAAAAATTTAATGAAAATATACTAAATTTTTTCATGAATATAAAATCACTATTATCCACCCACATTTTCATCAAATGGTATGTGAAAGCATTGCTCTTGTGTATATACGATGTATTGCCTCTACATAGCGATATAATTCATTTTCCATCACTATAATTTACTGATGGTTATTATGATTGGTTTAAAGTTCATATATGGTAATTTTTAAATTATTATAATTCCAAGAACATAATATTTCGTCTAACTTCTTACCTTATAACCCATTTGAATACAATAACTCTACTCATGTGTACGTGTAAACTTCCACCTCTACAAAGCCATGTGATTTATTTTTAATACCAATTTTACATGAATCATAATAAATATTTATTTAATTAAAATATAATATATATTTTATAATATAATAATAATTCTTAAAATGTGAATTATAATTTTTCATTATTCCATTCAATCTGCTGAAAAGTGAAAACAATGCTCACACGTAGGCACAACCTACCGTCTCTATGAATGATGTAATTAATTTTTCTATATCTATCATTTATGAATGAATTTAAATATTAATATAATGGATATATATGACATTATAATTATATACGCGATTATTATATATAATTATAATATTTTTAAATATGTTACACATGAGGTTAGGGTCCCTTCAATTTAATTGTAACTAAACGTAAAGGATTTTGCCTCACTTATATTTTTGTGAGACATATGCCATATTCAAAACTTGTTTCTTTTTTGTGGTTTATATATTACCAATGAATTTATTTTATTATTATTATTATGAAAATTATTCTAATTTATATATCTATATATGGTTATTTATATCATGGGTATTATGATTAAAAAGATACCAAAGTGGTACAATTTTTATGTCACAGTCTCTTTGTTTATCTAGATTATTTAGATAAAGTTTCAGATGATAAAATATTATGATATACCTCTCAAGAAGATCATGAATTTTATTCTCATATTTTTAGTTATTAAAATATATGTTTTAATTTTATTTTCTTCGCCTTAAGCACTCAAGAGCTTGAAAATATTTTTTTAAGAAAAATAAACTTTATTTCACTCTGGTTGAAATTATTTTTTCTTCCATATCCATGTTTTCTAAAAATTTTACAATGAATGTTTTTATAGTAATTTAAGTATTTTTAAATAAAATTTTAACCACATATATATTTTTACATAATTTTATAAAATAAATCTTCATGTCGTATTTAGAATGAGGATCCTTTTCAGGTCTTCCTACAAAAGTGTGAAAGGAATGATTTATTTTAACGCATATGACATAAAAAATTTCCCATACCATGAATTATTAATGATTTAAATATAACATTATAATTTTTCAATAATAATTTCAAATAAATTTTTTTCTTTAATATTTGAGAAATTTTTATCTTTTAGAAAGATTATTTCAATGTGAAAAATACATTTTCCTCATAAAATTTTCTATTGATCCTTAAAAAAAATTATTCTATGATTATTTTACTTTATTGGGGATATATTCTAATGATATAATCCTTATTATTTCTCTGGATAATTAATGTTCATGATGAAAATATGTGTCTAATTCTTTTTCGTTTTTCATGGTTTATGGTACGATGAAATGTTTATGAAAGAAATTTTATTCATGGGTTATGCTTTGATAAAATTTCTATGAAACCCATTTTATTTTCATGGGTTATGATATGATGAATGATTAATGATATTGTGCCACACATATCTATGATTTTAATTATTTTATGTTCATGACATATATCTACCCCCAATTCATTTGGTGAAGATAGATATATTGTTAGATAAACATGACTCTAATGGAGGGTGAACGCTGTTTAGTAAGGGAATATTTCAGTATGATAGTCTTGGCAGTGAAGTATAACTACTATGATGGTTTTTGTAGTGAACCCAATCAACTATAATTGTATTTTTAGTTATCCTTAACTACTAATATGGTTTGAGGAGTGGAAAATCCACTATGATGGTCTTAGGAGTTAACCTTGACTACTGTGCTGGTTTGGGGAGTGAACCCAATCCACTATGATAGTCTTGGGAGTAAACCTTGACTACAATGATAGTTTGGGGAGTGCATCCAATCCACCATGATATTATTTTAAGTGATCCTTGAAAACTAAGGAAATTATTTTCTATGCTTATGTGTATGGAACATATCCATGTCTTATGAAAATATTACTCTATCAAAGATCATGTTGCTTAATTATTTTATGATTCCTATCTTATGAAATTCCTAAATTTATTCTATGACTTAAGGTTATGTGATATGATATGTAGGTAATGGATTTAAAATTTTAATCTCAAGTTCTCTTACTCTTATGATCATGTTTGACTTATGTTATCATTAATATCTCCCTTGTTTACCATTATTGAGAATCTGATCACACCCATTCCTTATGTGTCCTTTCCACTAGTTGTAAATAATGGTTTTAGGAATGATATGTCTAATAAGGGTGATAGTTATGATGAAATTAATGGTAGATTCTTATGAACCTATTTTTTATGTGTCAAAGTGACCAATAATATGGGAGATATCTGATTACAGCATGGATTATCATGATATGTAATGAATATTCATCTAATATGATGTAATATCTATGTATAAAAAGTAAGGGTCACTCTAGTTGGTATTAGATAAAGGTTTAGTTAACATTTGGAAATTAGGATGATAAAAATTTATTAAGATCCATGTGGATATGTATATGTATAGGATAATATCTGAATGTATGATAATGATCATGGATAACCTTGGATAAACCAAAGGTGTCATAGATTTAAAATAAATTGTATTTATTTACACATCCTATTAATAATTTTTTATTATAATTTGTTTCTGAATATTATTATTACTTATAAAACAATGTTTTTTGGTATTATTCAATGTTTTGAACATGAATGAATCATGAAAATTATGAATATGATGGATAATTCAATGATTTTCCTCTTGAGTAACCTAATTTCAAGGGAATTAGAATGAGAAATCTCATTGTTATGCTCACACTAATTTCTCAATATTTGAATCATGATGAACTTATGAATGAGAAAAAGAGGAAATAAAATTATATTAAGTCCGAATTTAGGAAAAATCAACCCTATTTTGGTGGTTTTTGTTGATCCACTAGTTTTTGAGAAATAGAACAATACCAGTGAAAATATATTTCCCATTCTACTATGTTCAAAACAAAAAAATCATTTTTGATGTGTATTGTTTGTAAGTTGAATTTGATCAATGGTGGATTATTATCCAGAATATGAATCAATATAAAGAAGTTTACTATATAGAGTGGGTTGTGTTTAATATACTATTTTTAAATAATGAATTTCCTTATATTCTTCATATCAAAATAGATATGGAATTACATGAGTTGATGTGAGGGGATGATAAATAATTTTTTACCTATGAGGAAAATTTTAAAAAACTTGTGATTTATGGTTTTGGTATTATCATCCAACATAAAGGTAAGGTTGATAGATTAATTAGTGTCTTAAAACCAAGGCTGTGAATGATTTTATACATAAATGACTTTGATATCTATGAAGAAATCATTCGATGTGATATCAAAGAAAAAATGGATATTGCAGTTACCCATTAATCTCATGGTTTTGTTAAGAAAAAAAGGATGAAATTATATTGTTTTTATAAAAACCATGAGGAGAAGAAGATACAATTTTATTTATTCTCAAGGTGTGGAAGTAAGGATGGAGGAATTATTCTTAAGGGGACTGGTATGTGGTTCATATTTTCAAAGAAAGGTCATCAAAAAATTAAATACTGAAGTGACGATAATAAGTAAGATAATAATGAAAATAGAGAGAAAGGTAAACATAATTAACCTCCCACAATCCAATATTTCAAATTTATGGAGTATGGTAACTAATATAACCATTTCCCAAATCCAAAGGTTAATGATAAAAATCAACATCAGCAACTACATATTCCAAGAGACAAAGGGAAATACAATGTGATCAATTATTCTGATGGGGGGTATGATAACAACATGGTTAAAGGTATACATAAAATCCATTCTAGAACTTCTAATGTCTTATGTGATTCATTATATAGCCAAAATTTTATATCTAAATAATTTTATAAGGCTATCACTATGCCACATTAGTGATTAGATGCTGAATTAGTTATGCAAACTCATAACGGTATAATGATCACATCTCAAGTCTATCATTATTCACTAGTTGTAGTTTGTGAGAATGTGGTTTCTAAAAATATTTGTATTCTCCCCTCAGTATATTTTGATGTTATTTAGGTCATGGATTGGATTTTTTTTATATAAACTCCACATCAATCAATGAGGAAGGGAAGCAATGTGTGACATTCCAAACCAACTAATGATCATCTATTAGTGTGACGAAAAATATGAACATCCTATGGAAATAAAATCCATTTTGTGAGTATGGATTCATTTTCAAAAAGGGTGTTTATCTTAAATATATGGGGATAAAATCAACATCATATATATTCCTATATTATGGGATAATGTTGATGTAATTCTGAATGAATTTCCTAGTTATACAATGAATCATGAGGTTGAGTTCTTCTTATAACTCATACATGGTTCTATACCTATTTCAAAGACTCCATATAGATTGGACCTGATTGAGTTTCATGAATTGAAGATGAAACTCTAGGAGAATATTTACATGGGATTAATTTGGCCTAGTGTGTCACCTTGTAGTGAACCTGCTCCGTTTGTTAAGAATAATATGGATCAATGGGAATATGTATTGATTATCAAGAACCTAAAAAGATCACTATCCGGAATAAGTATCCTATATCATATATTGATGACTTTTTTTATCAATTTCATGGTGATAAATACTTTTATAATATTTAACATCATTCTATATGTCATGAATTTATTTTCAAGAAGGTGGATATACTGAAAACAACATTCTGTATAAGGTATGGAAACTATGAACTTAAAGTGATTACATTTGGTCTTACTAATTCTCCCATTATATTCATGAATTTTATAGTGAACCAGGAATTAAATACATGGATATTACATCATTTTAGATAAATATTTATTACATTACAATAAATGCATGCCCGAGGACCATAATATTTTAGTGTCTTTGGAAACACAGAAACAAAGTCTTCTATCCTAGTGAAAGATCTTCAATATCTCCCATAAAGATCTCCACCTTTAATAGTTCGACCTAAAACCTTTCTTCATAACCTTGGGAATGAAACATAAAAAAGGTTGAGCTCAAATGCTCAGTAAGGGTAAAAATATATATATCTAATATTAAACATGATCATAAGGGTATGATAATGTGATCATGAAAATAGAAGAGAATACCCTACATACAAAAGATCATAATAGATATCATGGCTTAAATATTAGTAGTTCATAAGATGTGAATCATGATTAAATAGATATCATAAGCATTAAATCATAACATAGTAATAAAACATGAAATTTAATCAATACATAAGCATATAATATGATTTCCATAGTAGCCAAGGAATCACATATAAGGCCAACTTAGTGGAAAAAAGTCCTTTAATGAACCGGGTGGACCCCCCTTCCAACCCTGTATTACTGAACTAAGTGATCCCTCATTCCATCCCTGTATTACTGAACCGAGTAAACCCACATTCCAGCCCTGTATTACATAATTTATTAAACCCTTATTCCAAACCAATATTACTGGATTGAGTAAACCCTCATTCCATCCTTGTATTACGGAACTGAGTATACCCTCATTTCAACCCTTTATATATCATGAGATATAAATCTTTACCCAATTAATTTGAGGGATATATAGGTCCCACCCAACACATAATAAAATAATATATACATGTTCCATAAGATCATAAATAAACATATCATAACCCATGAAATGAAATGGGTATGATGAACATGTAAGAAAATCATAACCTGTGGAAAGAGACAAGTTTCATTATCATTTCATCATAAACATAACCTGTGAAAAGAAGCGGGTTTTAAAAGAATATGACCCATAAAATAGAACATTTTTCATAAACATATTACCCATAATGTAGAAATAGGTTTCATAAAGACCATAGAATTAAGAATAACTCATTAATATAAAGGATATGAATGGATCATTTAGATAATTTCCTAGAAATCCATGAGTAACATCAAAATATGTCATCTTAGATGGAAAATAATTTTGAAATATACTCTAAAAACATTTCTTGAGTAAAATATAATTTCTTATTGGGAAAATGATTTTTTAATACATAGAACCATTTTAATATAATTTTCTTATAAAATAGCTTTAAAAAATTATAAATAAGACAAGACATCATTTTAAAAAACTTTTTCCCTTTAAAATATATAAAATAAGCTTCAAAAAAATATAAAAACACTTTTAAAAACATTTATAAATTTTAAATAATGCTTGAAAATGTTTTGAAAACTATTTCCTTAAAAATTCTTTGAAAACTTATAAATAAATCTTGAAAAAAATTTTTGAAAATCACTTTTATTGAATAATTAAAAAATGAAATTGATTTTTTTGAAAATAATTTCATTAAAAATACATTGAAAACATTTAAATAAATATTTAAAAAATTTCAAAAATAATTTTTCATGAAAATTTATAAAAGAAGCTTAATTTTTTTTTGAAAACCATTTCTTTACAACCACTTTGAATACTTGTAAATACGCCTCAAAACGATTTTGAAATAAAATTTCCATGAAAACATATAAAATAAGTTTTAAAAAATTTTGAATACAATTTTATGTGAAAATTAATTTTAAAACCATATTCATAAAGATTATCCATTTTAATAATTCAAAAGGGATCTTCAAAGAAATGACGGTGGGTAAATCTATACATGTCATATGAGGTCAAAAGAACATTCCTTTTTAATAATAAAAATGATAGAAAAGTGCCTTATTTGGAAAATTAAAAGAATAACCCCTTAAATATATTGATAAAAGACAAAAAAGGGTAAAAATTTCTTTTATAGTTTATATAGGAATGATATTATATTCTTGTAAAACCTTTTTAGAGAACATAGATTTCCGACCGGAGGGGGTAAAGTTATGATTTCCTAAAAACACTTTATTAACTGAAATATGTACCAAATAGTATAAAATGATACCAAAAAGTGATTATATCATGAATTAATAGTGGATAATGAAAATTATTAATATTATTGAGAGATGGATCATAATATTTCACAAAAGGAAGCATAAACATAAAACATCTCAAAAAGTAATTAGATTGTCTCAATAAACTCGTATAATTTTTTATCTTGGGATTATGATCTCTATGTAAGGAAAGGAAATTAAATGAATCATATTATATCATGAAAATATTTATATTAATGATATGTAATGTAAAATGGATGTATATTAACATCAAAAGAGATTTTAGGTGCATAATAAAACCTGAGTCTCAAAGAAGACAAATTGAGACAATTTTTCTACTAATTTGGTAACTTTTGAAACTTAAACCCCATGAAAGAAGGATAAAAAAATGGGAATTTTAATACTCATAAATTTAATAACAATATAAATAGAATAAAATCATGGTCATTATATACACCACACAAAAGGAAGGAGGGGCAAGCATAGCTTGTCTCTCAATGAAATTAAAAGTGAGATGAAATCCCCTTACCTTGTGTCTTGAATCTCTCTGTACTCATACTATAATCATTTTTAATAAATATAAGTTTATTATATATATTCTAAATAATAATATTCATATATCTATTACCATATATGGTTTCATTAAAACCATATATTACCCTCTTGTTAATGATCATATTCTACGGTTTCACTTCATGTAATATTCACTTTATTCTTTGCACGTGCCTTAATTTGTTACATATTTGGTCCTTATAATTATTTCATGATTACATAATGTAAAATAGGATATAAATATAAATTATATACATTATATTGTTTATTATAATAATCTATATAATATTTTAGTATGAAATGGAATACACAGTTCATGAAGATGGTATGTCGTACGTACACATAAATGTTATTTCGATTTTTATTTTCATATTGAAAGAAAGAATATAAATGAAATATGTATATATATGAATGCATATATTTACATATATCACTATTCATGTAGAATTAATATATCATATATATCCTATAAGTTCATTAAACTCATCCTTAATACATTATATGTTGTGTGTGAATGAATCACATTGCTTTCAAAGGGCGGTAGTCCACACTTCTTAAGACAAGATTATCATATTAACACCATAAGGAATGTAAAGGGATGTGTGTTGTAAAAGGAATAAAAAAGATTAAATACATAGTAAATATAATATATTAAATATATAAATATATTTTCCTTCCTAATGGCCACCATGATTGATGGTAAAGGAGAAATGAACAATCATCATTTCGTGAAGCAGTAGTTTGCCAAACACAGAAACAATATGTTTAACATCCATTATATGGAAGTTTGTATAAGTGTAAGTCAATAAAATTACATAAAAAAATCTTAGTATATTAATGATACTGTTTTTTTCACTCAATAATTGAATAAGGATATTTTCACGGGTGATAAATGGAAATAATGGGAAGGAGCTTGAGAGAAGAAATTACCTCTAAATCGGGCAAGTCCTTTTGGTTTGTGTGAAATTGCTTCCTTGAGAAGATTTTTTTCCCAAAGTGAGGATTAAAGGTATAATAGAAGATTTTTTACAGGCTACTTGGGAAGATATTGGATGAACATAAAATTATTTGAGAGGTTTGAGGAATGGGTAGAGGGGGTGTCCTTTTATTGGGAATGAAAAGGACTCACATGGATTTTTCCGAAACAAATTAGGTGTGCACATGTTATTACCTAAAAAAGTCATCAAAAATGAACAAAAATAAATATTGGAAGGTTTAATTACTATATATGGACATATAATAGGGTTTTTTATAATTTTATAGGTCATTTGAGCCCTTAATTTTAAGGTTTAGTCTCAAATTATGTTTAACTTGGCCTTAACTACTGTGATTAATTTAAATCACCTCTTCTAATCATTTTGGTGAAAATTTTACATGGTATTATTATTATATACATAATATAATGAATTAAATTGTGTATTTTGTATTTTTGAAATTGAAATCACATAAGAGGAAAAACTAAGATTAGTGAAAATCTCGTAGACGAGAAGAAATAATGAGGTTTTAAAGTTGAGAAAAGTTCAAAAGTTTTTTAGGATTTTATATACTGTTTCAATGTCAAATTGATTATAATGAATTAAATTTTATTAATTATTTTAATATTTATCTTATTTTACCTTAATTAATATTTATAATATCATTTAGTTTTAATAACTAATTAGTAAAAAGTTAGTTTTATAACTAAAAAACATTCTTTTTCACTAATCATCAAAAAATGAAGTTTCTCAGAAAAATCCCAAAAATTTACCCGAGGATAATTTTGATTTGATAAATTAACAAATGATTTTTGTTTTATACAATTAAATTTATAAATATTTATAAAATTAATTTTATTATTAAAAATCGTTTCACTCAAGAAGACAATATTTTTAACATAAAAGGACTTTAAAATATCTCATCTTTCATTATTAATATGTTTTATTTATATAAAAAAATTATAAAAAATATTTTAAAAGTAGTTTTTACCATTACTATAAAAGTATTTAAAAGTTATTTTATAATCATATCATTTAATTAATTAATTAATTATATTTATATATGTTTAATAGAATTTCAGTGTTGCGTGCATCGTACGCCAAGTCAGTGTTGATTGTAGTGCAATCCAAGATTGTATTTCATGAGAAAGTAATGTTTTAATTTTTTTTAACACACACACACACACATATATATATATATATAAAGAACTATTTATAATGTTCGGTTAAATGAAAAAATATTTAAAAGGTAAATTAATTTTAAAATAATTAATTCTCAAAATCTCAAGGTGTTAAATTCCACACCCCTTAAAATGAATTTCACCATTGAAATTTTTATAGGTTATAAAAGGTTTAATACTTTAATGTTTCATTCATAGAAACCAACATCATTAAAATTAATACTAAAACTTCCCTTAAAAAGTGAAATTTGAACCATAATGGTTACCAAAAGAAACATATAATTGGGTTTCCATATTAGAGAACATAATTTCGGACAAAATATTAGACATAGAGGAAAAGAATAAATATTTATTGGGAGTGATTGAGTTTATAAATAACAAAAAAGTGAATATTTAAATTAAATTTGAGGGACTATAAGTTATAAATATGCGATGATTTACAAGACCACCAACTCAAGGAAAATTAATGTATTAGGGAAGCAATTTTTTATCACATTCCAAAAATTGATTAATTATTGATAAATTTATATAAACAAAATTTTACTCTTGGGTAATTCATTAAAAATTTTATAATACAAAAATTACATCAGTTAATGAATGTATTGAAATTAACACTGATGAATAGAGAAATAAAATATGCTTTTAATGGATCTTAAGGCCCATAAAAGAATAAAAAGTCTAACTATTTGTCTCCAAAAAAGCATGAATTAATATATAAAAATAAAAATTAACACTAATAGTTCATCATAAATATTTATTCATTACGAATAAATATGCATTAACCAGGACATCGTGTAGGCTAGTGGTTGGCATGAAACCCTTATCATCCTTCGGTCATGGGTTCAAGACCCATGGTCTTCCCAGATTTTATCGGTTGTCACCCAACATATACAAATTTCTTTTCTAAAACCACAGTAATATAATATATAATATGTAAATACTTGAAATGAGGTTAATCATTGAGTAGCCTTTTTACCAAGGTTTTCAACACCATCTCAGTGCACAAATACTACATCTGAATATTAACTTATACTTTTCATGAACATTTATACTTATAACCCTTCTCAAAGGTGAAAATAAAAAACATTATAAAGAGTGTCACAAAATAATATTAACATTTATTCCCCTGTATATATGAAATTATCTCTTGGTTGTAACATTCCAAACTTGTGAATACCCTCATCAAATATTCTATTGAAACATGGTAACAACCTGAATTACAATAAATACTTTTGGAAAACATTCAATATTCCCCATTACAAAGTTTATTGTATCTATTAATTAAATCCAAAAATGTTTTAACTTTATTAGTGGTAGAAAAAACACTTATAAACAAGTAATTACTTAGTTCCAAGGTAATAAATATTGTCCAATTTACTTATTCATATCTCTTTTATATTTATCCATACAACATTATCATTTCATAAAGAACATATTAAGGTTTACCTTACCTTTTTCAAAATATCATATTGTCATTAAATCTCTTCACCAGTACAATATAAACATGTAAATGTTGAGAAAAAAGAATAGAAGCATAAAATCCCTATATATTTTATTATTCATAATTTTTTAATCCAAATACATAAATAATTCAATTACTTCATCCTTAATCCATTAACAATAATACCCTTTCCTTTCACATTTAATCTATAGTCTCATTATCATCCAAAATGAAACCATTACTCATGCCACCCGGTTGATCCTATTTAGGTAATTTCCTATTGTAACATTGGGTTGAATAATGACCATATTTTCCACACATAAAACACTTAACCTTCAATGATGAATCTAGGAGGACAAAATTCTCATCCATTTCATTAACCAAACTATTCATTTTTTCCTTGTATCAACTTTCTTTGTGTCCTTATTTTTCATAATCAAAACACATTCTTGTTCTTCTAAGACATTCACGTTGGTGATTATTTCCACATTCTTGACATAAAGGAAACAAAATCACATTTCCTTCATGGTCTCAATTACCTAAAATATTAGAAAACTTTTTCTGTTCATTGGTTAGTCTGAGAGTTGTTCAAGGTAATCATTTTTAATCATGTTTTGTGAAAATTTATTAGGAATGATCACGAAATATTTAAATTTAGTGATAATACCACTTGACAACTCATTATAAAATCTTCAATCACATTCATCATTAATCAAATTCCTTCTGGTTCCCACCATTGACTAAAACTAGAAGCATAGTGTGATCATTACTTATCATAACAAAAAACCACATAGTCATGAAAATAATTACATATAGGATGTCGAAATAATGAAAACTTCTATAATCTATGACTCCTTTGGTTTATCCATGTTTATTAAGATCTAACTTATATCTAAATCTTTCATGATGGTTTATGAAGATTTTGTAAAATCCAAAAGCATGTCCCCCTAGGAGTGTCAAACTATGTGTGCAGTATGGACCATTGTGGTGTACCGGATTACCCCGAGTCAATCCCAGAACATCTTGTGGTGTTTTTACCCCTAGGTACATCTATGCCAGATCCACATCCACTAGTTGTATCAATACATGGTTGTATTGCTTGGAAACTAATCACTATATCCTTTACCAAAATTCTAGGACATTGTACTAAAAGTTAACTCATCCTTATACTTATCCCTATAGACATACCTAGACATATAATTTGAAATAATCATAGGGATATCACTATGGTTTTCTCATTATAAATTAAAAAGGTTGAATAAACCATTACTTTGATATCAAATATAGAAACCTAGGATTTACAAAAATGGATATTACATCATTTTAGATGAATAATCAGTACATTACCAAACACACATGTGTGAGGACTGTAATAGTTTAGTGTTTTTGGAATCAGGAAAATAATGACTTCTATCCTAGTAAAAGATCTTCAACATCTCCCATAAATATCTCCACCTTTAGTAGTTCTACCTAAAAACATTCCTCATAACTCAGGGAAGGAAACATAAAAAGGGGTGATATAAAATGCTCTGAAAGGGTAAAAAATGGATACAGATATGCATAAACAAGATCATAAGGGTATGATAATGTAATCATGAAAATAGAAGATCATACCATCCATATCAAAGATCATAATATATATCATGGCATAAATATTAGAAGTTCGTATGACATGAATCATGATTAAATAGAGATAATAATCCATGAAACCATAACATAGGAATAAAAAATGGAATTTTGGAAGCACATAAGCATATAATATGATTTCCATAGTAGCCAAGACATCAATTCCAAGACCATTTTAGTGGAAAAAGTTATTTACTAAACCAAGTGACCCCCATTAAATCCCTATATTACTAAACCATGTGAACTCTTGTCCAAGCCCTATATTACTGAATTGAGTAAACATTCATTATATCATTGTATTACTGAACCAAGTAAACCCTTATTCCATGCTTTAATTACTAAACAATTTAAACCCTCATTTTAGCCTTGTATTGCTGAACCAAGTAAACCCTCGATCCAACCCTTTCTATATCATGAGATATAAATATTTACCTAATGCATTAGCGAGACATATAGGTCCCACCCTTCACATAATTAAATCATACATACTTGAGCCATAAGATCATAAATAAACATATCAGAACCCATTAAATGAAATGAGAGTCACAAAAATGTAAACATATCATAACCTATGGAAAGAGATAGGTTTTGCAATCATTTCAAGATAACCATAACCTGTGAAAAGGACTGGGTTTCAAAATCATATAACCCATGAAAGAGAACGAGATTCATAAACATATTACCCATGAAGGAGAAATGAGTTTCATAAATACAATGGAATTAAGTATAACTCATTTAGAGAAAGGATATAAAGGTAACATTTAGATCATTTCATATAAAGGCATGAGTAACATCAGTAGATATCATCTTATATGGAAAATAATTTTGATATATACTCTAAAAATATTTCCTAATTAAAATATCATTTCTTGTTTAAAAAAGGTTGTTTTAATACATAAAACCATTTGAAAATAATTTTCTTAGAAAATAACTTCAAAAATTATAAATAATACATGAAATCATTTTGAAACCCTTCTTCCTTGAAAATTTATAAAATAATATTCAAAACATTTTAAAAACATTAAAATAAATCATTAAAATGTTTTGAAAACTGTTTCTTTGAATATACTTTGAAATTTTATAATGAAATCCTGAAAATATATTGAAAAACATTTTTCTTGAAAACATATAAAAGGAGATAAAAAATGTTTTGAAAAACATTTCCTTGAAAATAATTTGAAAAATTATAAATAAATCTTTAAACGTTTTGAAAATAATTTTTCTTGAAAAATTATAAAAAATCATGATAACATTTAGAAAACCATTTCTTTGCAAGCACTTTGAAAACATGTAAATAAGACTAGAAAAAATTACGAAAATTGATTTCCATGAAAACATAAAAAAGAGGTTTGGAAAAATTTTGAAAACAATTTTCCTTTAAAATTGCTTCTAAAAAAATTTCTTAATGATTAACCTTTTAATAATGAAAAATAGAGCTTCAATGAAATGATTGCAGGTAAATATGTACATGTCGTATGAGGTCAAAAGAACATTCATTTTTTACCGTAAAAAGGGTAAAAATTGAATGTTTTAGAAAATGAAAATAAGATTCACTTGAAGAGATTTTTAAAATAAAAAGAATTGGTTAAAACTTCTTTTAGATATTACAGGGGAATGATATTATATTCTTAGAAACCCTTTTTTGAAAACATATATTTACAATCAAAGAGAGGGTATAGTCATAATTTCTTATAAAACACTTACTTAACTAACTTATATACCCAAGAGTAGAAAAAAGTACCAATACAGGATTATATCATGAAATAACAAAGGAGAAGTAAACTCATGAATCTTCTTGAGAGATGGATCTTTATATTTCATCAATTGAATCATAAACATAAACAATCTCGAAAAGCAATGATATTGTCACAATAAACTCTTTTAGCATGTTATCTTGGAATCATACTCTCCATGTAAGGAAAGGAAATTAAATTTAGAATATAATATAATGAAAATATTTAGATTCATGATATAGAACATAAAATCTATGTTTACGAACCTAGAAAAAGAGTTTAGGTACATAAAAAACATGAGTCTCAAAGATGGAAAATTGGGAAAAAACATTTTTATCGATTTGGTAACTTTGGAAACATAAAACCCCTGAAATAAGGATCCTAAAATGGTAAAGTGAATACCCAAAAATTAATGTAAAAGGATACATATAATACAATCATAGGATATACATACACCACACAAAAGGAAAGAGTGGCGAACATAGATTGTATCTCACAAAAATTAAAAGTGAGATGAAATCCCCTTACCTTGTGTCTTGACTCTCTCTCTACTCGTACAAGATTCCATTATAATAAATATAAGTTTATTATACATTTTTTATAGAATCATATTATTATAAATATTACCATATATTGTTTTATGATAAAATTATATTACCCGCTTGTTAAATATCCTATGTTCATGTTTCACTTCGGGTAATATTCACTTTGTTCTTTACATGTGTCTTAATTTGTTACATCATGGTCCTTATACTTATATCATGATTATAGAATGTAAAAAAATATATAAATATCAGGTATATAATTTATATTTGTGTTATAATAATCTATATAACTTAGGATTAAGGAATGGAATACACCATTCATGGAGATGGTAAGCCATACATATGCATGAATGTTGTTTCCATTTTTATTTTCGTATTGAAGGAAAGTTTGTAAATGACATATGAATATATATATATGTATGTATGTGTATATATATATTATTCCATTAGCAATAATATATCACATATATCATATAATTTCCTTAAACCTATCCTTAATACATTCTTTGTGGTGTGGGAACGAATCACATCGCTTTGAGGGGGCAGTAGTCCATACTTCTTCAAACAATATTATCGTATTAACACTAAATGTAAAGTAAATATATTTGTGTTATAAAAGGTATATATAAGATTAAATACATAGTGAATATAATAATTTACATATATAAATAGATTTTCCATCATAATTTCCACCATGATTGGTGTTAATGGAGATATTAACAATCATTATTTCGTGAGGAAGTAGTTTTCCATTCAAAGAAAAAATATGATAAACATACATTAGATGGTGGTGCGTGTATGTGTTTTAAAAAACATTTTCGTAAAAAATACTAGTATATACAGGATAATTTAGTTTTCACAAAATAATGTAAAAAATATATTTTAATGTGTGAATAATGGAAATAAATTGAAGGAGTTTGAGAGAAGACATTACCTCTAAATCGGGTAACTCCTTTTAGTTTTTTCCAAAAGGCTTCCTTGAGAAGATTTATGACCAAATGGAGGATTATAGGATGAAAGGAAAGATTGTTTGGAGGTTAATTGGTCATATATTGGATGAACTAAAAAGGTTTTATAGGTGTGATAAATGGATAAAGGTGGTGACCTTTTATTGGGAAGGAAAAGGACTCACATGGAATTTTTAGAATCAAATTCGGTTCGCACATGTTCTTACCTAAACATAGTCTTAAAAAACAAAAAAAAAACTCAATAATGGAAGGTTTAGAGAATAAATATGGACATAAAATTGGTTTTTAAAAGTTTATAGGTCATTTGGGCCCTTAATTGTAAGGTTTAGTCCCTAATTATGCTTAATTTGTCATCAACTGTTGTGATTAATTTTAATCACTTTTATTAATATTTTTGGTGAAAAATTAACATGATATTATTAGAATATACATATTATACTGAATATAATTTTTTATGTCTTATTTTTAATATTGAAGTCACATAAGTGAAAACATTAAGATAAGTTATAATCCCATGGATGGGATGAAATAATAGGGTTTTAAAGTAGGGAAAACATCAAAAGTTTGTTAAGATTTTATATTCAGTTTTGAAGTGAAATTGAATATAATAAATTAAATTTGATTAATATATATAATATTTATCTAATTTTACCTTAAAAAATATTTATAATATAATTTATTATTAATAATTAAGTAGATAAAAAGTTAGTTTAACTAAAAAGCAGTATTTTTCCGCATTCATCAAAAAATGAAGTTTCTTAGAAAAAAACCCAAAACTTTACCCTAGTATAATTTTTATGTTATGAATTAAAAAATGAATTATTTTATCTAATTAAATTTATAAATGTTTCTAAAATAAATTTTATCATTAAAAGTTAGTCCATTCAAGAAAAATATATTTTTAACATAAATGGACTTTACCAAAAATCTAATCTTTCATTGTTAATATGTTTTATTTTTATAAAACAATTATAAAATATATTTCAAAATTATTTTATAATATTACTCTGACAATGTTTAATTTTTAGGTTATTATTATCTCATTTAATTATATATATATATATATATATATATAAATGTTTCATAGGAACTCAGTGTTCTCTGCATCGTATGCCAAGTCAATGTTTCTTATACTACAAACCAAGTTGGTATTGTATGTAGCACAAGAAAAGGTGGTATAAAATTTGAAAGGAATTTTTGAATTAGTGTTTATATATATATATTTATATATAAAGAACTATTTCCATTTTCATGTGAAATGAAAAAATATCGAACATAAAAATTAATTAAAAAAAATTAATTCTCAAAATCTCAGGGTGTTACAGATTTAATGAATATGTTCTTTAGATATTAAACTGATCATATTGTGGTAATATTTATGGTTTATATTATTATAAATTCAAAGAGGAATAAATAGCATGAATATTATTTAAGAATTTTTTTTGAAGACCCTGAGGAAGTAGAATCTTTATGAAAAATTTAACAAGGGTGAATTTTTTACTTTATAAATGTTTATTCTTGGGTTATATAATCTATTCTGAGTCTATATCAGTAGATACTTAATATAAAAATGTTTCTAAAAATTCTCCCAGAATAAAAATAGATATTTAGATCCATATATTTCTTAGCTTGGATGGATATTATCAATTCTTTATGGATAATTTATCTTGAATTTCTAGTCCACTTATCAATTCATCTTAGAAGGGAGATAAGTTTCTATAAATAGATGAATGTGAGGAAAATTACATGTAACTATAAATTATCTTAGTCAACACACCTATACATTTACTAAACTATAGTGGATAAGGTTTTTTAATCTATAGTGATGAATTGAATGAGAGACTAGGATTTGTTCTCATACATAATGATATGGTGATCACTTTGACTTATGAAAATTCAATATTCATGATAAAAATTATCCAACTCATGACTTGGTTTAGGCTGTGGTAAAATTTTCAATAATTATTTTGAGGTATTATCATCACATAGAAAAGTGTGATATATATAATGGTATATATTCACATATAAAGAGTTTATTATTCACCAAATAAGATGGTTGGAGCTAATTAAAGATTTTGAATGCTCAATCCATTACTACCCTATGAAAGTAAAATAGGTGGATGATGGTCTAAATTGAAAGGATTATGATAGATTATATTTTATGAGGACCTAAAAAGATATAATATTTCTATATCGGAAAAGGGTGAATTAGGAAATATTTAATGAAGGGGAAACCATATCATTCTCAAATGAGTGTTCAACTATCTAGCTAAGTGATGATTAAAGAGGTGTAGAAGGAAAATGTAGAGTTATTGAAGAAGGTAAGAAATATTCATAATTTAATCATTTATTTTTATAAAATGATATGTTTTTGGTACTATGTATGCATTTTACATACAATATTTTAATAAGTAGTTATTGTATGAGGCTAATAGTTCATTATTCATTATTCATCATGGAAGTACAAAAATGTATAGAGATTTGAAATATTATTTCTTTCAGGATAGTCTAAAGAGGGATATTGAAAAATATTTATCTTATTTCTTGGTATATTAGTATGTTAAATATGAGAGAAAAAATTATAAGGTATGTTAAAACCATTATCCATACCATAATGGAAAAGGTAAAGCATCACAATAGATTTTTCCATCAGACTCCCAAAAACATCTAAAGGGAATAATACCATATTGAATGTAGCCAATTTCCTTATGAAGTATGAACATTCAATTTTTATTAAAGAATATTTTTATTTAGATAAAATTTCCAAAATTTATAATAAGTATGTGGTATGATTTAATGGAGTACCCAATTCTATTGTATCGGGTCAGGATCAGAAGTTTACCACAATGTTCTGGAGAGGTCTTCTGCAGGCTTGGGATACAGAGTTGAGTTTCAGTATAACATATCATCCTAAGATATATCTTTAGTCTGAGATAAAATTTAAAACCCTAAATGATATTCTGATATATTTTTATATGGATTTCAAAAGTTATTGGGATCATTAGGTTCCTCTAGTACAATTTTCTTACAACAATAGCTTTCAATCGATCATTCGGATGTATCCTTATGAATCCCTATATGGATAGAATTATAGAACTCAAAAATTATTGGATAATATTAAAAAAATAAATATATTGGGACCTAATATATATGAGAAAATTATATATAAATTCCTTTCCATTCTGTAATACATTAAGACAACATAGATTTGACAGAAAATTTATGCTATCAGTCATTAGAGTGACATGAAATTTTAAGTTTGTGAGAAGGATTTTCATTGAATATATCTATGGAGAAGGTTATGATACTATAAAAGGGTGGAAATAAGATCACTATTTATATTTTAACTTTCAATATTCTTAATAGAGTAGGGATGATAACTTATCTCTTGGAACAACCACCGAACCTCTATCAAATTCATTATGTGTTCCATGTAGCTCTCCTGAGGAAGTACATATCTAACCCATCACATATACTAAACTTCAAGGTTTTACCAATGGAAAATGATATTTATTAAGAATAATAACTAGTTAAAATATTGTATCCTATAGAAAATAGTGCTACAGTACATGAATGCTCACTTGGGGAATGTTATATAGAGAAATCTGAAATTTAAAGAAGCTATATGAGAACCCAAGGATATAATGAAATAAATATACCCGAATTTTTTAATATCATAGTAATGAATTTAAATTTATAAATTTATTTTATTTGGGGGTAATAATGTAACCTGCTAATATTTTATGAATTTTTCATCAAATAAATCTAAATTTTTCGATGGTTTGTGTTACATGGAACACCAATTTTAATGAAAAAACAATATACTATTGGAATATTATTATGTGATAGTTGTCCCCAAGATTTTGGATTAAAATATATGAAAAATATTGTGATAATTATGAAAATTTTATCTTTATATATTTATAAATGAATTATTTTACAATCAATTAATTACAAATATATATAAAAATCATTTGAATGTAAAAAATATATTTTTTTGAAAAAACTATTTGTACCTATGGAATGTGTTTTTATCATAATAAATTAAATTATTCACCATTGGTTAATTATTTTAATGATATATATATGTATATTAAATATTTAATTAAATTTATTAACAAGAATTTAATATTTTCTTAGTTAAAGGATAATAATAACCCAAGCTTTAGGGTTAAAGAAGTATTTTTTTCTTCTAAAAAGTGATTTTCATCACATTTTCCATGATTAGTTTAAAATTAATTTCTTTCACTTTTAGAAATAGAATTTGATAAAAATGATTCCATATTTTGAATCCATTGGATCCAATTTGGAAGTTTTTTACTTTTATTTTTGGTCAATATGAATAGTATCATTGGTAAAATATATCACCTTAATAAAGCATAAATATGATTAATATAGGTTTAAAATAAGTGATAAGGACATAATTTATCCTTATAATTCTTACTAGATAAAGGTAATTTGACCATAATCACATTTTTATTTAAATTTAATTGTTTAATAGATATTTTTCTAGGATAATTAATTATATAATATTTAAAGTAAATAAAGTTTCAAAGTATCACCCTCTTATTTTTAAATATTTCTCATGTGTCCACATAGAGAAAACATTATGTTAAGAATAAATCAAAATTTCTAATTTTAAAATAATTAAATTATTTTTATTATGGAAATACATTTCTCTTTTTTTAATTATATAATTATCTTAAATTCTTATGCAACACCAAGGTAGTTTTTCTTCAATTAATGAAAAATTTAATAAATGATTTTAAAACTATTAAAAGTAATATAATTTGAATTAGTTTTAATGCTTCATTATTTTTATTGAAAAATATTACATATTGGGGTTATTTTAAAGGATTATATTATAATTAAAACTTTGTCTTTACGTATTTTAAGTTAAATTAAATTAAGTGTCAGAACTGACAGTAATGGTATTTTATCAAAATGATATTTTATCAAATTATTAAAAATTATAAAAATGTTATAAGAGGAAAAAGAGGATTTTATATGGTCAAAAATTTCATCTCATTACCATCTATGAACCAATTATCACCTTATATGTAAAAATATAAGCCTTTAATCATGAAAAATATGTTATAACAATTAATGCTAAAATGGGTTAAGTAAGAGGTTAAACCAAAAGTTAAGGTTTAAAAAATAAAAAAAACTCTAATAATTTATAGGATAATTGGACATAAAGTCCAAAATATCTTATCCTAAAATACTTATTCATTTGGAGACATTTTTACATGATAATGAATATTTTATAAAATTTGAAAAGTTATCCTCAACTAAATTATAAAAGGGAACCTCCTCCCCTAACTTATTCACACATTTTGATCCTCATATATTTAAAATTACAAAAAAATATCAAAATAATTATCCAAATTTTATTGGTTCCTGTAATCCAAAAAGAATAATCCTATGATCCTTAAGAGGGGATCTAAATATTTTCTTTCAAAGAATACATTTTAAACTTAACCCAATCAATTTTGTCTTTTACTTCTTCTTTACCTCAAATAATTAAATGATATTTATCTTAAAAAAAATTCAGTATCATAAATATAAAAAAATATTATTATGATCATTAAATCACCATTATCCACCCTTTTCCCCATAAAATGTGAAGTGAAAGTATCATCCATGCATGTGTAGAACATACCATCTCCACATTGTGATACACTTCATTTTCTATCACCATAATCCATGGATGGTTATTATGATGGGTTTAATGTTTACATGTGATAATTACAACATAATTCTACTTATATAATAATAATATCATTTATAACTTCTTACCATAAAATCTTTTTGTAAACAATAATGCTGCTTATGTGTACATGTGGACTACCACAACCACAAAGCAATGTGATTCATTGTTCAATTATAATTTACTCAGTTAGTAATAGGGATATATTTAATTAATATATAATATATTCATATTATATAAAATTTATTATATAATGGGTAATTTTTATTTACCTTTATTTTGTTCTATCCACCGACAAGTGAAACAGCATTCATCCGTACGTGTGGCCCACCGTCTCCAAGAACGGTGTAATTCAATTTTCTATCTCTAGATTTTATGAATGATTATAAATATGTATATGATATATATATATATATATGATACCATAATTATGTAAATTATTTTGATATATAATTTTCATAAATATAATTTATTTATAAGAGGTTTGAGTGCCTTCAAAGAAAGTGGAACTCAAGTTAAGGGGTTTTCGCTTAACATTTTTTTATGTGTGACACATACCATATTCACCACTTTATTATTTTATGTAATGTATATAATGATTATTAATTTGTTTTTTGATTATTTTTATGAATATTATTGGAATTTATATATCCAACTAAGGTTATTCCTTTCATGGGGATTATTACTCAAAAGATACCAATGTTGTAAAGGTTTTATGTCACAATCTAGTTGTTTATTAATATTATTTATAATTATGTTTTTTATGATAAAATATTGTGATATAACTCTCATGATATTAATGAAATTATTATTCTATAAATATTTCTTGAAACTACTTTCTTTTCTTTCATATTCCTCAACTTATGTACTCAAGATACCAAGAATATGTTTTTAAAAAATATCACATTATTTCTTTCTTCAGTAGAAAAAACATTTTTCTTCAATATTCACATTTTCTAAATATGTTTTAGAGGTCTTGTTTATTATTATAATATGATTTTTCATAGTCATTTTTACCCATGTATTAATTTTTACAAAATTTTTTAAAAGGAATATTGTTTTCATTTTCTAAACCAGGTACTTTTTACTTTTTATACAAACGTATGAAATAAATGTTTTATTTTAATGTATACAACATGAATATAATTTTATGCTGTCATGAATGATCAATTATTTTATTCGTCTAATAAATTTTTAAAATATTATTTTTAAAGAAATTTTTTTTCTATATATTTGGGATTTTTTTAAAAAAGTTATTTCAAATTCAAAAGGATATTTTCTTGAAGGAATTTCCTAGTGATCTGTAGAGGAATTTTCCATCTATGATAAATATTGTTTAATACAGATATGATCAAAGGATACCATCCATATTATTTCCTTAGATGTTTTATTTTCATTATGAATATATTTGTATTGAATCCATTCCTTTTCCATGGGTTATGCTATGATGAAATAATGAGATTTTTATAAAACCCATTTAAATTCATGGGTTTTGATATGATGAGTGTTTTTTAAAATTATAACATAGATATGTATGATTTTTATTATGTGATGTATGGTACCCAAATCACCCTCCAATTCATTGGGTAAATATAGATCTCTCATGAGATAAACATGACTAGAATGTGGAGTGAACCTATATAAGTAAGGGATTCCGTCCACTATGATAGTCTAGGGAGTGAACCATGACTGCTAAGATTGTTTGGGGGAGTAAAACCAATCACTGTGATAGTATTGGGAGTGAACCCAATACTATATGATAATATTGGGAGTAAACCATTACTGCTATGAAGGTTTTGGGTGTGAACCCAATCCATATGATAGTATTGGAAGTGATCCTTGACTACTAAGGAAATGATTTTCTATGTTTATGTGTATTCCAAAAATATCTATTTTATGCCTATATTATTCTCTCATGTATTATTTTATTTTATACCTTTATGATTCATTTCTTATGAAAACCAAATATTTATTCCATGAATAATGGTTATTTTCTATGATATGTAGGGTATAAATTTCAAATTATAAACTAATGTTATCATACCCTTATTCTCATATTTTGGTTATGCTATCATTGATATATCCCTTATTTTCTCATATTAAGCTTTTAAGATCACAAATTTCTTATAATTTCCTTCCCCATGTTATAAAAAAGTTTTTATGAATGACATTTCTAAGAAGAGTTAAATTTATAAAGAACATAATGGGTGACTCTTATAAACTAGTTTTTTATGTGTCAAGGTTTTCAAAGATAATATACCTATATGATTATTGAATGTATTTCTATGATATAAAATGAATATATATATATTATGAAATAATATCTACACATGAAAAGTATGAGTCTATATAAAATGGGCACAACAATAGGAGATATCACACCCCTTATATATCCAATGTTGACACTCTTTATTAAATAATGAGAATCGACCATATCAGGAATATCATGTTCTATATGATAGAACCCATATAATAATTCTCATTGATGTATTATTTATTGAACATTTTATGAATCTATACTAAGCCGTAAACTATCCCATGAACCATAATTTATGAAAATCATATGATATATAAGTTAATTTCATGTGAGGATTATATCATATTCCCAACCATATGTTATGATTGATGAAAACCGACCCACATAATGCTTCTTTATGATTCAGTCTTATTGTATCCTCCGATATTTATCATACACATATCATAGGAATAGACTTGGGTCAATTATATGATATATAACCCTTATTTTAGCACATATCCATTAGATAGGTGTGAAGCCTAATAAATGAAGATGATGATTCCACTTTATGTTCATAGAGGGATACTAATTTCTCAAAGATTTCACAATGAGAATAAACTGTATCATATAAGGCACATTATTAATTTAAAGATATGAAAAATAACACCTCAAACAATATAATTCCTTTCTATAGACTCAATATAACTTCTCTCGATAGGGTATATCCTTCTTGATCCCCTAATCTAACATTGAATTGTAAATACCTTCTTATATGAGTGAAAATTACTACATGGACCTAACTACCACACCAACCTCCTATAGAGTGTTTAAATTCCCCTAATAAACATCATAACTAATTGAGCTAATGCTACTTTTTTTATTTGGGTTATCTTCTAGATACTCTCTAATATAATTCTATAATATGATATATCAATATGGATGTACTACCCAAATGATTGGAACTAGTTTATCTTAAATTTATTATTTGGATTAATATAGATTGAATTCCTACATTGATAACACTTGATATAATTTCTCTCAATGCTAGTAGATGAAAGAACCACACTTCCCTAATTTTGATATAAAGAGACACCATTTATCATCATTTCATGTAATATTATTTATTCATTGGATGAAATATTTGTTTTGTAATAATTTTGTAATAGTATATCTATACCTAGTCTTCCATTAGATACTAAATCCGTTAAGATGTCATTTATAACTACTTTATAAAAGGTAGATAGATTAATGATTATCACTTGAGTATGCAGTGGATCCTTTATAATTATCCTAAAATTACTTGTAGTATATTCGTTGTATCCACTCAAGTATGAAGTAAAATGACGTAAATATTTAAATTTATTGATCTATTCTATAATTTTTATTGAGACCTACTTCAATTCCATAAAATCTTTATCCTTCACCTATGTGACCCATGTATATCATTATTTATTTATTATTTATTATTTTATCTTATTTAGAGGAAGTTTAAAATTTTAGATATTTTGTTTGATATTTTGGAAATTTTATTATTTTTAATGGTTTTTTAGAAAATGATAGTAGAAATCATGTGAGGTCTTGATAGAAGGGACTTTTAAAGTTCATTTTGAATGAGAAAAGTTTTTTCTACATGGGTAGAACTTTATTTGGACCAAACCATGGAAATCTAAAGAGAAGCTGTGTGAGGTGAAATGGTTCTTGACAACTTCATTTTGTAAGGTTAACGCATGATTAGTCAAACCATGTAAAGTATCTAAGAAAAACCATGTAAGGTAGTTTTTCTTATGTAAATCTAGTTACATGTTTAGCATATAATTTTTTGAATTGTGTTTCCTAACCATACATGATTCCCATTTTTTATTAAATTAGATAAACTGTACATTTTTCACCCTTCTAATTTTATGGATTTTGGCCCCCTATATCCCCTATTATTTACCTAGACCTAGTTCACCCAATGGAGATACCCTCCCTCATTCATCTATAAATTTCATGCATCCTTCCCCCAAACATAATGTGATTTTTTCCAAGTTAATATCTATATTGGTTTTCACCTTTCTCCAAATTCTCCATTTTTTCATTTTCTTTCGACTTTGATGTCCCCTATTAACCCTAATAAGACTGGTGTTGAGGTGGGATATAATTTTGGGTTTTGGTTTCTAGGGGTTATGAAGGTTTTTTTCTTACATGGTTGAGTGTTCTCTCCTGCAAGACCAGGTTTCATAATGATTAATCCCTTTTTAAGGTGGGGTTTTTTGCGTGTTTCATTCAAGTTCAATGTAATTGAATGAAAGGTGTTTTAAATTCTATTTTTATTAACTAAGCATATATTTTGTAGCTTTAGTTGTATTTTTAACTGTTTAATAATTTGTTCACATGGAATTAAAGTGTTTTTTGGTTTTCCCTTGATTCCTAAATGATTGTTCAAGTGATTTTTTTTTTAAAATTCTATATGGACCACTTAATATGTTATTGGTGACTTAAAATAATTAAAACATATTTGGGTAGTAAATTAGATCAATTTTTTTTGAAATTCAATAGGTTTTAATTTTTTTTCAATAAAGATGCTTCATATCCCAAATGGTTTCAAAATTTTATTTGTAAGGTATAGTTTCAAATTATATTTTAAATGACATTTTATAGGGTTTACAAAGGTGGGTAAAGTGTCTTGGAATTTCATGATTATTGGTAGAAAGTATAGTTTATAAATTTTATGATATTTTCACAAATGATAAAGTCCCTCTATTAAGCCTTGTGAATTTTATTTTCTATTGTAGATTGATACCCCATAAGAAAAATGATTATATGTTTTGTATTTTTATTGATGATCATGTATTTCATGTGAAAGGGTTTGTTTCATGTGAAGGTGTAGGAAGTGATATGTGTTATTTAATATATATCATGTTTATTTATTAATCATGCTATGTTTTATTATCTTTCTTGTTTATCACCAGCACCTTGACTCATCATGAAAACCTAGGTATCTAATATAATTCCTAGATGTGTGTTACACTAGTGCAGTGGTTATTACAAGTAAGTTATCTGGGATAACTTCTCTTCTTAGGGGATTATGTATAATCAATTAATGGGTGTTGAATAACGAGTCCTAGTAACACTAGGGGGATCCTATATATAGTATTATCCAAATATTCTAGATCTAGTGTCATTCTATTTATATCCATATGTATTTCTCATGATTCTCAACCCATTTTATAAGACTTAGGTGATTATTTTATACACCCTGATTACATCGTTTACCCTTTTATTAGTTTGTTTAACCATTTATTTGTTTTTATTTATTGAAATATTTTATTTTATTTGTTTATATAGATTTGGAATTTCCTCTTTTGATATTTTTTTCTTCATATTAAAATTATTATTTTTAAATGGTTTCATATATGGTTTTAAAATGAATGTGTTCTAGGTTTTATTAAAAATTTGATTTTGATAAAAATTTTGAAGTGATTAATTTCACTTAAAGAGAGGATAAAATAGAATTTTTAAAAATGGTAACATACGTGGCTTTGGATTTCCTGTACTTACATATAAAAAACCATATTTTCTATTTCTATTCAAACTAGAAATAATGAAATAGTCTTAAAAAAGAAATTTCATAAAATCTTTAGTGAAATTATATTGGGTGCGTTGTTATCACATTCTATATAAACCATTATGTGTATGACACTATTATATTTTTTTCTAGGTTCCCTAGATTTTTTCATTATCTATGGGGATTTATTTTTTAGGTTGGACTGTTGATGGAATGCGTTTGCTAGAAGAGTGAACATGGGTCACAAGGAGATATATATAGAAGTTTAAGTTATTATTTAAATTTTATTGTTAGTATAATTATTTATTATCCCTATAATATATCCATTTATTTTCATTTATTATATTTATGGATGATATTTATAAGTTGTTTTTATAATTTTCTATCATGAGTACTGTAACACCCCGAGATTTTATGAGAAATAATATGTTTAATTTTTTTGAGGTATTGTGTTTTACGCTACACCAAGATTATCTTGCGCTATAAACAATACTGTATTAGCTTATAGTATACTCAAACCCTATTCTTGGTTTGTGTTGCATGAAAGAGCGACCTTCCTCAATTGCGTGTGTTGTACGCAATACCGAGTTTTACTAAAAAAATGATATTATATTATAATATTATTACGAACTAGACGTTATGAATAGTATTAACCAAAATTTTAATTTAATAACTTTATAATTCATCTTACACATTTTTTAGAACATGTTATGAGAACAAAATCAATTTTTTGTATAAAGGAAGTATTTTTCAAAATATGCAGTTTTGTTGCCTTTTGATGGGGCACCCTCTTTACATCTAGTTTTTGACACATTTATAAGTTTAATTTGATGAAATAAACATAATAATTTCAATAAGGATATAAAAATTAACATTGGTTAATTTTTTAATATTTTTCTGTTAACTTTCATATTTTGATAAATAGTAAAAATACGCTGAATTTTAATTTAAAAAAACTTTTTTCATCAAGATAATTTATATGGTTAAATTATAATATTTAATGGTTTTAAAGTATAAATAGAATATATTTTTACCATTTAATATAATATAAGTCATTATCATTAATTTTACATTGAATTTATCGGTAAAAACATTTCAATCTTTTACAATGTTTTATCTTTTAAAACCCGATTTCTCAATAGTGGGATTAATTTTAATTTAAATACTGAAAATTATATGTATTGAATTTTGAAAACTGGATTTCATATTTGGAATCAATATTTACAAATTATGTTAATAGGCTACTTTTTATTTTTGGGAATTATGAATAGTAACTACGGTAAATTTTATTTACCATAGTTAAGGGTAAATCAGGTAATTAAGGGTAAAAATAATAAAATAAAATTAACATAACACATGTATTAATACTATTGGTTTATTATATTTCTATTTAAACATACTTTTTTTGAAATGGAATCTATTGGAACCCACTTGGATGAGATTAAGACCTTTAATTTATTTTATTTAAAGGATGGTGAAATATGTCTCACTCATACTTTAATAATTAAAAAAAATTAATATAAGGTTATACAAAATATAAATTTGATTATAAATACTCATTTTAAATCTAAAATGTTTTTCTTTATTGTGGTAATTTATTTGTAATTTTTAATAAATATATAATTACCTTAATAGCTTATACATTAATGATGTAGAAATTATTTATTAAGTGAAAAATAAATAATACAGTTTTAATTAAACTAATAATGCTCATAAAAAACACAAACATATGACCAAATCAAACTGGTCGTGTACATGTAAACCATAACCATACAATGGTCAAAGGTTTTACCATTTAGAGCCTTATATTAGTGATTATGACACTTATATTATTTTATTTTAAATGATGTCAAAGTTGTCACCTTCATACTTTAATAAATATAAAAATTTAAATGTTATGATTTTAAGATGATAAATTCGAGTAAAAGTATTATTAAGGAAATTATTAGATTTATCTACATCATATTATTTTATTTTTAATTTTTATGCAACATATAATTTATTAAATAATTATACAAACATGATGTAGTAATTATTTTATTAAGAGAGATATCAAATAAATGGTTTAAAAATATTATAATAAATACTATATGAACAAATTAGCGTGCTCCATGAATTTTTTAGATGAATATGACATGTTAGTAATCTATTAAATATTTTTTTGAATATATATTCTATGTGTATTTTATATAAATTCAAATAATTTAATAGAGTCAAAATTAAGACTATTGATATTTTATAAAAATGACATATTATTAAATTGCTTAAAAATCAAAAAAATATTTAAAAATTAAAAATTAAAAATTATATGGTCTATAATGTAATAATGTATCTAATTATGTAAAAATCACAACACATAAGTAAGTATTTATAACAATATAAAAATTAGAATTTTGTTACCACAAATAAAATTAAATAGATTAAATAAGGATAAATCAAAATAATAAGGTTTAAAATAATATCAAAACATGTCTAAATTTGATTAGTTTTTAACATTACAACCCTATATTACCTCATATATTAATTTTAGTCACATTTTATGTTTTTAAGTGGGCATTGAGTTTATTATAAATTAATATTTTGGAGGTTTCCAAAAGTGCCCCTCTCCTCTCTTATAAAAGGGAACCCCTTCCCTCTCATCTTCACTCAATATTGAGCCTTAAATCTGGGACAAAACCTGAAAATTACTCTTCTAAACCTCTATAGTTACATTATAGAGGTTCTTTTCTTCTCAAAATACCAACTCTAGTGCCCTAAGAGGAAGTTTAAAAGAGGCACGTCAAGGAAGAAGTAATCTCTTCTACCGATTCTTTCAAGTTTCTTTCTTATTCAACATCCTCTGATTTATTTGTTTCACTATAAATTAATAACATATGTATCAATAATATACTTATATGTTATTATAAATATTAAACAACCCTATTTCAACTTATATCCATCCTACGAAAAACAAAATCACAGCGCATGTGTACGTACGAAATATCGTCTCCACACTGTGTTGTAATCTGTTTTTCCACCACCACATTACTTGGATGGGTATAATGGTGGAAATAATAACTATATATGATTATTATAACATGATACTAATTATGAGATATTATATCGTCCACTCCAATTCCATCCAATAATTATGGGAATGATATCATCGCTCGTGCGTACGTACGGATTACCGTCTCTATGATGCGATCAGATTCATTCCCCATGTTAACCATTCAAGAATGATTATAAAGTATATATAATGAATAATACTAAGATATATGACATAATAATTCTACTGGATATATATATATATATATATATGTTTCATCTACTTACTTCCCTTAAAGTCAATAAGGAAATGCAAACATCGTTCATGCGTATGTACGACCTACCGTCTCCAAGAACGGTGTATTTCATTCCATTTATCAAAATATTATATACATATATATTATTCTGAATATATTATATATAAGTAATTTTTTACATTCTGGAAGTAATTAATCAGGATCTAAGTAATCATATGAATAATTACAAGTCAAAACACGTACGATAAATGAAACGATTTTACCCAAAATGCTCCTTTAACATGGAATTGACAGATGAACGGGTAATATAAAGTCGTAAGTGAATTATATATGATATCATAAATATTATTATGGTTCTGTTACAAGTTAATAATGTGTTTAAACCCACTATACAGGTGTCTCAGACACAAACAAAACAAATTGGACATAAGGTAAGGGATTATTTCATCTCACTTTTATTCATGTGAGACATGTGCCTTAATCACCATATATTTATTTTGTATGGTGTTTATTCTTCCCGTTAATGTTTTATGAGTTTTATTATAGAGGATATTATATTTACATATGCATGTAATTTTTTTTATTTTATGACACGTTTGATTCCACCGATTATAAAAGGTAAGGGATAATTATTCCAATCTTGTTCGTATCCGAGATTGTTTATTCATAAGTATTAACTGGGGTTATGTTTATCATAAATGTCCATGTTTTCTCAAATGTTTTCATAAAATGTTTAGTATTCTTCCATGTATGTTTAAAGTAATTTTTACCCTTTTTTAACTTTTACCACAAGGTATGGAAGGAAAATTTCTTTTGTTTATCATATGAGGTACTTTTTGACTTTTCTGATAAAAGTATGAGGAGAATGTTTTTTAACTTATACGACATGAATGGAGTTTTACAGTTTCATAATGCCTTATTTTTATGAAGCTTCCTCTATAAGATTTCATGATTATTTTCAGTAAAAATCATTTTATTTTAAAATTTCATGGCATTTTGTGAAAAGAAAATGATTTTGAAGAAGAAAGGATATTTTTCTCAAGAATTCATTTCAAGTGTTTTTTCAAAACTATTTTCCATCTAAGATGACATTATTTAATATGTTTATGTTTCAAGTATAATGTATCTACTATTTACATGGTCTGACTTTTATTATGATGAAATGATATACATTTGTTTTATATAGATTATGTTATGATGGGATGATGTTTATGAAACCCATATTATTCTTTGGGTTATGATTAATAATTTATGTTTATTTTGTGGCACACGAAAGAATGATTTAATTATGATATGGTTGGGACATATATCTCCCACAAATGAATTGGGTAAAGATTTATATCTCATGAGATAGACATGGCTGGAACGACAAGTGAATCTCGTTTAGTAATGAACTTTGTCCACTATGATGGTCTTGGCAGCAATGCCTTGGCTACTATGGAAATCATATCATGTGCTTAATGGTTTCCAAAATTACATGTTTAATGTTCCTTTGTGATCTATGCCTTATGAACTGCCAAGATTTCTGTCATTACTCATGATTTTGATGTTTTATGTTCATTTTTTCACATTCAAATGTGTATGGATTGTTTTATGTTCTCCATGTTTACCCTTAATGAGAATTTGAGCTCACCCTTTTTATGTTTTATTTTCCATAGGATATAAAGAATGTTTTTAGGTAAGAAAACAAAAGAGAAAGATATTTATGGAAGATGTTGAAGATCTTTCACCATGATTCGAATATTTTGTTCCGAGTTTCCAAAGACACTAAACTATTACTGTCCTTGGGTGTCTGTTTTTGTTATGTATTAAGTATTATACAAAAGTAATGTAATGTCCATGTACGTCAAGCATGGGTCTCTAGAGTTGGTATCAGAGGAAAGGTTTAGTTAACCTTTGGAAACTAGGATGTGAAATATTTAGTGAGATCCCTAGAGATATTTCTAATGTATGTCTAGGGATGTCCATAAGGATAAGTATAAGTATAAGTTGCAGTCCTAGAATTATGGTAAAGATCTTATGATTAAACCTAAGATGTTAGATATTTAAGTTACTCTCCCTTTATTATGTTGTTTTCCTAGCATGATTTTTTCCTCTCACACTAATCTTTTTGGGTTTTAGACGATGGTTGGAACCCGAAAGAACTGTGTTGATCAATATATTGGACAATGAAATGATTTTAATCCTGAATAAACCAAAGTTTTGGGAGATGGAGTGAAAAATCAGATTTCTATACTTACACAAGCTATGAATCATTCTAGAATTCCAAATTAGTAGAGAAGGGAACAATATTTTATTGAGTCCTTCATGAAGAAATTCCCACCTTCTTTCTGTGGGTCTTCAGATCCACTTATTAATGAAAAATGGATCAGTACAATTGAAAATATATTTTCCATATTTTGATGTTTGGAATATGAAAAAGTCATTCTGGATATTTACCGTTTCGAAGGTGAAGAAGACCAGTGGTATACTCTAATTAAGAATACAAGGCCCCAAGATGAAATTGAATCCATGGAATGGGACGAGTTCAAGAACTTGTTTTTCAATAATTACTTCCCTCATATTCATAGAACAAAGGTGGAAAAAGAGTTCTTTGAGCTTAAGAAAAAAGATGATGAATCTGTTGGTATATACGAGGAAAATTTCACAAGGCTTTCAAGGTATGCATCTGGCATTATCATCCAACCTGAAAGTAAATTTGATCGATTCTTCAGTGAATTAAAACCAAGTATTTGAATGGTATTAACTATAAGATAATTTTGTATCTATGAAGAAATTTTGAATTGTTCTATCAAGGTTGAACTGAAAGTTGGTGTTACATATCCATCTCATGTTTTTGACAAGAAACAAAAGATGGAGTTCAAGGAAAAATCTCAAAACTATGGTGAAAATAAGACAAATGTTTCGTTATGCTCAAAGTGGGGAAAGAATCATGATGGATATTGTGTTAAAGGGACTAGAAAATGTTTTAAGTGTGGAAAAGAAGTTCCTTGAGTAGATGAGTGCCTATGTAATGGGAAAAAAGAAGCTAATTAAGTGAATAGAGAAAAGACTGCAGAGAACGTACCACCAACACTTCAATGCTACAAGTGCAGGGAAATGAGGCATTATGCTAACCAATACCCTAATCCTAGGGTTAATGATGATCGACATCAACAACCTCTTAAGGAAAATGACAAAGGGAAGTCACATGAGATCACTATTGGCGATGTTGAATATGAAAAAGAAGTGGTGGAATGATTAAGTGTTTATGTAATGGGATTCCAAAATAGTGTTGTGGAATCTCATTTATAGTATCGTGGAATATTGGAATATCTATGTATTGGTTTGTTTGTGGTTTTCAATAATTATATGCTACTAATAACCATGAAAAGTGATTGAAATGTTTTTGTAAAGAACCTAATATGGGCATAATGAAGGGGTAATGAGATAATGAAATGTTTGATAGTATTAATGAGCTCATGAATGATATAAGGAAAAAGTGATATCATGGTTTGGGTATATATAAATTTTGGGATTTTGGTATGTGGAAAGAGTAAAGTTTTGATAGAATTCATGTTTTCACAAAGATTATATGGTAATTCATGTTTCAAGAGAATATATGATTAAGAAATTCACATGTTTGGATTGTAACCAACAAGATATATCTTATGATATATGGGGGGATAAATGATGGTATTCACATGCTTGGTAGATGAACTTTCTAATAGTCATTTTATTTATTCAATGATATTGGAAAGAAGTATTTTTGATAAGACTAAAGGTTGTAATAGATTAAGTTGGACATAAAATAGTATTGTTTAAGTCTAATTTTTTTTCTAGAATGTTATAACATTATCGTTTTAGAAAAAGGACAACCTGTAGGATGAGCGACAACCCATCACGTCGGACAGGGATGTAGGAATCAAACACACAATTGAAGTATGGCAGACCATTATCACCTACCACTGGCCTTCAATAAGTCCCTAGTTAGTTGAAATTAGTTTTATTTTGTTAATTGGTATGATAGATAAAGTATAAGTCCATTTTTGGAATCATATACACCATAGATGGACTTATGTATATTTAATAATTTGTGTTAAATGTTTTTGTGATAAAGAGAGATGGAATGACCTATCATTCTATCACATGATCTGCTAATATTTCAAGAATGAAAAATTTAAATTCATTTCTTTAAATAAGATATAAATTGGTAATTTTTCATGGAAGGACCAATGATGATTTTACACTGAAATTAGGTAAGTATTTATCCTTATGAAAACAATTCATCAACTTTTGGGAAATGGTCTTAAAAAAAATGTTGTCCTAGTACCCTCATATCTGATGAATCAGATGGTACCTTAGATCATCACAAATTTTTGGATTTGTGATTTTTGGCTTTTTAATAGCCATGTTCTCTACCACACTTCATCATAACATGATGGTTATATTTCTCTTCTATATCCATATTTTCACCTGTACTCTCTTATGTGGAAACCCAGTGTTGAGTTATTTAGGGTGACCGTTATGTTTCTAAATTTACTTTTTAAAATTATGTTTTAGAATTCCTATTTATGATGTGGGTTTCTATGAAAGAAACTTTAAATTATTAAATGATTTATAACCCTGAAGAATTTCGAGGTTGAAATTCATTTTAAAGGGGGTATAATGTAACACCCCGAGATTTTATGAGAAATAATATGTTTAATTTCTTTAATGTCTTGTATTATATGCTACACCAATATTATCTTGCACTATACGCAACACCGTATTAGCTTGTAGTATACGTAAACCCTATTCTTGGCTTGTGTTGCACGCAAGAGCGACCTTCCTCAATAGCGTGTGTTGTACTCAATACCGAGTTTTACTAAAAAATGATATATTGTTATAATATTATTATGAACTAGCCGTTATAAATAGTATTAAACACATTTTTAATTAAATAAAATTATAATTCATCTTACACATTTTCTAAAAAATGGTATGACAACAAAATCAATTTTTCGTATAAAGATTGTATCTTCCAAAAAATGCAGTTTTGCTGCCTTTTGATGGAACACCCACTTTAAATCTAGTTTTTGATACATTTATAAGTTTAATTTGATGAAATAAACTTATTCATTTCAATAAGGATATAAAAATTAACTTTGTATAATTTTTTAATATTTTTCTATTAACTTTCATATTTTGATGAATAGTAAAAATACGCTAAATTTTAATTAAAAACAACTTTTTTATCAAGAAAATTTATATGGTTAAATTATAATATTTAATAGATTTAAATAATAAGAATATTATATTTTAGCCATTTAATATAATATAATTCATTATCATTAATTTTACATTTAATTCCTCGGTAAAAACATTTCAATCTTTTGAAATGTTTTATCTTTTAAAACCGCTTTCTCAACAGCGGGATTAATTTTAAATTAAATACTGAAACTTCTCTATATTGAATTTGGAAAAATTGATTCCATATTTTTAATAAATAGGTCCAAATTATGTTAATATGCTACTTTTTATTTTTGGGCATTTTGAATAGTAACTACGGTAAATTTTATTTACCCCAATTAAAGGTAAATCGTGTAATTAAGGGTAAAAATCATATAATAAAATTACCCTAACACTTTTATTAATACAATTTGTTGACAATATTTCTCTTTAAACATACTTGGGTCTAAATGGAGTCTATTGGAACCCACTTGGATGAGATTAAGACCTTTAATAAATTTTATTTAAAGGAAAGTGAAATATGTCTCACTAAAACTTTAATAATTAAAGTATTTGTAATATAAGGTTATAAATAATATAAATTAGATTATAAATACTCATTTAAAATCTAAAATATTTTTATTTATTATGGGTACTTTTTTGTAATTTTTAAGAAATATATAATTACCTTGATAACTTATACATTAATGAGGCAGAAATTATTTATTAAGTGAAAAATCAATAATACAGTTTTTATTAAACTAATAATGCTCATAAAAGGCACAAATATATGACAAATTTTTTTTGGTTATGTACATGTAAACCATAATCATACAATGGTAGAATATTGGACCATTTGGATCTCTATAAAAGTGATTATGACACATATATAATTTTATTTTAAATGATGTCAAAGTTGTCACCTTCATTATTTAATAAATATAACAATTTAAATGTTGTTATTTTAAGATGATAAATACGAGTAAAAGTATTATTATGTAATATATTAGATTTATATACATCATAGTATTTTATTCTTAATTTTTATGCAACAAATAAATATATGAAATAATTATAACAAAATGTTCTAGTAATTATTTTATTATGAGAAATATCAAATAAATGGTATCAATAATATTAAAATAAATACTATATGAATAAATTAGTGTTCTCCATGAATTTTTTAGATTAATATGACATGTTAGTAATATATTAAATATTTATGTTCAAATATATCTTCTGTGTGTATTTTATTTAAATTTAAATAATTTAATAGTTTCAAAATTGACAGTATTGATATTTTATAAAAATAATATATTATTAAATTGTTTAAAAATCACAAAAATGTTTAAAAATTAAAAATTTAAAATTATATGTTCTAAAATGTAATAATTTATCTAATAATGGAAAATTAAAAACACATATGTAAGTATTTATAGCAATTTAAAAATTAGAATACTGTTACCACAAATAAAATTAAATAGATTAAATAAGGATAAATAAAAATAATAAGGTTTAAAATAAAATAAATACAAGACTAAATTTGATTGGATTATGATATTAAAACCCTATATTACCTCATATCCAAATTAAAGTCACTTTTAAAGTTTTTATGTGGGGATTAAGTTTATTATAAATTAATATTTTGGAGGTTTTCAAAAGTGCCCCTGTCCTTTCTTATAAAAGGGAACCCCTTCCCTCTCCTCTTTACTCAATCTCGAGCCTTAAAGCTCAGCCAAACCCTAAAAATTACTCTTCTAAAACTCTCTAGATACATTATAGAGGTTCTTTTCTTCTCAAAATACCAACTGTAGTTCCATAAGAGGAAGTTTAAAAGAGGCACGTCGAGGAAGAGGTAATCTCTTCTACCGATTCTTTCAAGTTTATTTCTTCTTCAACATCCTCTACTTAAGTTGTTTCATTATAAAGTAAAAACATAAGTATCAATCATATACTGATATGTTATTATAAATATGAAATAGTCGTATTTCAATGTATATCCATCCTACAAAAAACAAAATCACATCGCATGCGTAAGTACAGAATATCGTCTCCACACTGGGGTATAATATGTTTTTCCACCACCACATTACTTGGATGAGTATAATGGTGAAAATAATGACTATATATGATTATTATAACGTGATACTAATTATGAGATATTATATTATCCACTCCAATTCCATTCAATAATTATAATAATGATATCATCGCTTGTGCGTACGTACGAATTACTGTCTCCACGATGTGATGAGATTCATTCTCCAGGTTGACCATTCAAGAATGATTATAAAGTATATATAATTAATAATACTGAGATATATGGAATAATAATTCTACTGTATATATATATATACATTTCATCTACTTAATTTTATTCAAGTCAATAAGGAAATGAAAACAGCGTTCAGGCGTACGTACGACCTACCGTCACCAGGAACGGTGTATTTCATTCCATTTATCGAACTATCATATATATATATATATATATATATATATATATATATTATTATGAATATATTATATATAAATCATTTTTTACATTCTAGAAGTAATTAACCATGATCTATATAATCATATGAATAATTACAAGTCAAAACACATACAATAAATGAAAGGATTTTACCCAAAACTCTCCTTTAACATGGAATTAACAAATGAACGGGTAATATAAAGTCGTAAGTGAATTATATATGATATAATAAATATTATTATGGTTCTGTTACAAACTAATAATTTGTTTAAACCCACTATACAGGAGTCTCAGACACATACGAAAGAAATTGGACATTAGGTAAGGGATTATTTCATCTCACTTTTATTCTTGTGAGACATGTGCCTTAATCACCATCTATTTATTTTGTATGGTGTTTATTATTCCCATGAATGTTTTATTATTTTTATTATAGAGGATATGAAATTTACATATTCATGTAATTTTCTTTATTTTATGACACGTATGATTCCACCGATTATAAATGGTAAGGGATAATTATATCAATCTCGTTTGTATCCTAGATTTTTTATTCGTAAGTATTTATTGGGGTTATGTTTATCATCCATGTCCATGTTTTCTCAAAATGTTATAATAAAATGTTTACTATTTTTCCATGTATGTTTAAAGTCATTTTTACCCTTTTTTGACTTTTACCACAAGGTATGGAAGGATTTTTTTTGTTTACCATATGTGGTACTTTTTAACTTTTCCAGCAAAAGTACAAGGAGAATGTTTTTTTAACTTATATGGAATGAACATATTTTTACAGTTTTATAACGCCTTATTTTCATGAAGATTCATCTACAAGATTTCATGCTTATTTTCAGAAAAATCCTTTTCTTTTAAAATTTCATGGCATTTTTTGAAAAGAAAATGATTTTGAAGAAGAAAAGATATTTTCATCAAGAATTCATTTCATGTGTTTTATCAAAACTATTTTCCATCTAAGATGACATTATTTAGTATGTTTATGTTTCAAGTAGAATGTGTCTATTATTTATATGGTTTTATTTTTCTTATGATGAAATGATATCCATTTGTTTTATATGGATTATGTTATGATGGGATGATGTTTATGAAACCCATATTATTTTTTGGGTTATGATGAATAATTTATGTTTATTTTGTGGAACACGAATGAATGATTTCATTATGAGATGGGTGGGACCTATATATCCCTCTAATGCATTGGGAAAATATTTATATCTCATGAGATAGACATGGCTAGAACAGCAAGTGAATCCAGTTTAGTAATGGACTTTGTACACTATGATGGTCTTGGCAGCAATTCCTTGGCTACTATGGAAATCATATCATGTACTTAATGGTTTCCACAATTACATGTTTCATGTTCCTTTATGATCTATGCCTTATGTACTGCCAAGATTTATGTCATTACTCATGATTTTGATGTTTTATGTTCAAGTTTTCACGTTCAAATGTGTATGGATTGTTTTATGTTCTCAATGTTTACCCTTACTGAGAATTTGAGATCACCCTTTTTATGTTTTAGTTTACCCATGATATAAAGAAAGGTATTAGGTAAAAAAACAACAGGGGGAGATCTTTATGGAAGATGTTAAAGATCATTCACCATGATTAGAATATTTTTTTCTCAGTTTCCAAAGATACTATACTATTACGGTCCTTGGGTGTCTGTTTTGTTATGTAATAACTTTTCTGCAAAAGTAATGTAATGTCCATGTACGTCAAGCTTGGGTCTCTACAGTTGGTATCATAGGAAAGTTTTAGTTATCCTTTGGAAACTAGAATGCGAAATATTTAGTGATATCCCTAGATATATTTCTAATGTATGTCTAGGGATGTCCCTAAGGATAGGTATAAGTATATGTTACAGTCCTAGAATTATGGTAATGATCTTATAATTAAACCTAATCTGTTAGATATTGAAGGTACTCCCCCTTTATTATGTTGTTTTCCAAGAATGATTTCTTCCTATCACACTCATCTTTTTTAGGTTTTGGATGATGGAAGGAACCTGAAGGAAACGTGTTGATCAATTTATTGGACAATGCAATGATTGTACACCTGAAAAAACAAATGTTATGGGAGATGGAGTGAAAAATCTTATTGCTATACTTACACAAGTAATGAACCATTCTATACTTTCAAATGAGTAGAGAATGGAACAATATTCTATTGAGTCTTTCATGAGGCAACACCCACCTTATTTCTGTGGGTCATCAGATCCACTTTTTTCTGAACAATGGATCAGTACCATTGAAAATATATTTTCCATATTTTACTGTTCGTAACAAGAAAATTTCATTCCGGCTATTTACCATTTAGAAGGTGAAGCAGACCAGTGGTGGACTCTAATTAAGAATAAAAGGCCCCAAGATGATATTGAATCCATGGAATGTGATGAGTTTAATAACTTGTTTTTCAATAAGTACTTCCCTCGTATTTTTCAAACAAAGATGGAAAAGGAGTTCCTTGAGCTTAAGAAAAAGGATGATGAATCTGTTGGTATATACGAGGCAAATTTTACAAGGCTTGATAGGTATGCATCTGGATTTATCATCCAACCTGAAAGTAAAGTTGATCGATTCTTTAGTTGATTAAAACAAAGTCTTCGAAGGGAATTATCTATAAGAGACTTCAATAGGTATGAAGAAATTTTTTGTTGTGCTGTCAAGGTAGAATTGAATGTTGGTGTTATATATCCATCTCATGGTTTTGACAAGAAACGAAGGACGGAGTTCAAGGAAAAATCTAAAAATTATGGTGAAAATAAGACAAATGTTTCGTTATGCTCAAAGTGTGGAAATAAGTATGATGGAGATTGTCTTAAAGGGACTAAAAAATGTTTTAAGTGTGGAAAATTTGGTCATCGAGCAGTTGAGTGCCTAAGTAATAGAAAAAAGGTAGCTAATGATGTGAATGGTGAAAATACTATTGAGAATGCACAACCAACACTTCAATGCTACAAGTGCGGGTAAATGGGGCATTATGCTAACCAATGCCCTAATCCAAGGGTTAATGATGATAAACATCAACAACCTCTTAAGGTAAAGGACAAAGGGAAGTCACATGAGATCACTATTGGTGATGTTTAATATGACAACAAAGTGGTGGAATGATTAAGTTTTTAGGTAACGAGATTCCAAAATAGTGTTATGGAATCTCATTTATAGTATCGTGGAATATTAGAATATTTATGTATTGGTTTGTTGTGGTTTTTAAAAATTATATGGTACCGGTAACCATGAAAAGTGATTGAAATATTTTTGCAAAGCACCTAATATGTGCATAATGAAGGGATAAGGAGATAAAGAAATGTTTGATAGTATTAATGAGCTCATGACTGATATAAGGACAAAGTGATATCATGGTTTGGGTATATAGAAATTTTGGGATTTTTTTATGTGGAAAGAGTTAATTTTTGATATAATTCATGTTTTCACAATGTTTATATGGTAATTTTTGTTTTAAGAAAATACATTATTAAGGAATTCAAATGTTTGGAATGTAACCAACAAGATATATCTTATGATATACGAGGGATAAATGATGGTATCCACATGCTTGGTAGATGACCTTTCTAGTAGTCATTTTCTCTATACAATGATATTGGAAAGAAGTATTTTTGATAATCCTAATGTTTTTATTGGATTATGTCGGACATAAAATATTATTTTTTAAGGCTAAAACTTTTTTCTTTAATTTTATAATATTATTGTTTTAGAAAAAGGGCAACCTGCAGGACTGACGACAACCCATTGCGTCAGACAAGGATGCATGAATCGAACCCACAATCGAAGTATGACATGCCTTTATCACCTACCACTGGCCTACAAAAAGTCCCTGGTTATTAGAAATTAGTTTTATTTTATTAAGTGGTATGATAGATAAAGTATAAGTCCATTTTTAGGATCATATAAACCATAGATGGACTTATGTATATTTAATAATTTGTGCTAAACTTTTTGTGATAAAGAGAGATAGATTGACCTATCATTCTATCGCATGATCTGATAATACTTCAAGAATGAAAAATTCAACTTCATTTCTTTAAATAAGAGATTAATTAGAAATTGTTCATAGAATGACAAATGATTATTTTACACTGAAATTAGGTAAGTATTTATCCTTATGAAAAAAATTCATCAACTTTAGGGAAATGATCTTGAAAACCAAAAATGTTGTCCTAGTACCCTCATATCCAATGAATCATATGGTACATTAGATCATCACAAATTTATGGCTTTTCGATTGTTGGATTTTTCATAGCCATGTTCTCTACCACTCTTCATCAGAACTTGATGGTCAGATTTCTCTTCCATATCCATATTTTCACCAATATTCTCTTATGTGGAAAGCCAGTGTTGAGTTACTTTGGGTGACCATTATGTATCTAAATTTCCTTATTAAAATTAAGTTTTAGTATTCCTTTTTATTATGTGGTTTTCTATGAAATATACTTTCAAGTAGAAAATGATTTATAACCCCGACAAATTTCGAGGGTGAAATTCATTTTAAGGGGGTAGAATATAACACCCCGAGATTTTATGAGAAATAATATGTTTAATATATTTGATGTCTTGTGGTGTATGATACACCAAGATTATCTTATGCTATACGAAACACCGTATTAGCTTGTAGTATACGCAAACCTTTTTCTTGGCTTGTGTTACATGCAAGAGCGACCTTCCTCATTAGCGTGTGTCGTACACAATATCGAGTTTTACTAAACAATGATATATTGTTATAATATTATTATGAACTAGTAGTTATGAATAGTATTAACTACATTTTGAATTTAATAACATTATAATTCATCTTACACATTTTCTAGAACATGTTATGAGAACAAAATCAATTTTTTCGTATAAAGGTAGTATTTCCAAAAAATGCAGTGTTGCTGCTTTTTGATGCCGCACCCACTTTAAATCTAGTTTTTGACAAATTTATAAGTTTGATTTGATGAAATATATTTATTCGTTTCAATAAAGATATAAAAATTAGGTTTGTATTATTTTTTAATATTTTTCGGTTAACTTTTATATTTTGATGAACAGTAAAAATACGCTAAATTTTATTTTAAAACAACTTTTTTCATCAAGATAATTTATATGGTTAAATTATAATATTGAATGGTTTTAAAGTATTAATAGAATATATTTTTACCAATTAATATAATATATTTCATTATAATTAATTTTAAATTGAATTCATAGGTAAAATCATTTCAATCTTTTGCAATGTTTTATCTTTTAATACATGCTTTCTCAATAGCGGGATTAATTTTAAATTAAATACCGCAACATCTTTGTACTGAATTTATAAAAATGGATTCCATATTTGGAATAAATAGGTCCAAATTATGTTAATAGGATACCTTTTATTTTTGGGAATTATGAATAGTAACTACGGTAAATTTTATTTACCACAGTTAAAGGTAAATCGGGTAATTAAGGGTAAAACTAAAATATTAAAATTACCATATCACTTGTATTAATACCATTGGTTGATTATATTTCTATTTAAACATACTTGGGTCGAAATGGAATCTATTGGAACCCCTTGGATGAGATTATTTCCTTTAATTTATTTTATTTAAAGGAAAGTGAAATATGTCTCACTGAAATATTAATAATTAAAGTATTTTTAATATAAGGTTATACAGAATATAAATTTGATTATAAATACTCATTTTAAATATAAACTTTTTTTATTTATTATGGTAATTTATTTTTAATTTTTAATAAATATATAATTACCTTAATAGCTTATACATTAATGATGCAGAAATTATTTATTAAGTGAAAAATCAATAATATAGTGTTTATTAAACTAATAATGCTCATAAAAGGCACAAACATCTAACCAAAACTTATTTTTCCTGTACATATAAACCATAATCATATAATGGTAGGCTTTTTTACCATTTGGAGCCTTATAAAATTGATTATGACACTTATATTATATTATTTTAAATGATGTCGAAGTTGTTACCTTCATACATTAATAAATATAACAATTTAAATGTTGTGATTTTAAGATGATAAATTCAAGTAAAAGTATTATTATGAAATATATTAGATTTATCTTCATCATATTATTTTATTTTAATTTTTATGCAAACAAATAAATATATTAAATAATTATAAAAAAATGTTTTATTAATGATTTTATTAAGAGAAATATCAAATAAATAGTTTTAAAAATATTAAAATAAATACTGTACGAACAAATTAATGTTATTTGTGATTTTTTAGATGAATATAACATTTTAGTAATCTATTAAATATTTTGGTTTGAATATATATTCTGTGTGTATTTTATGAAAATTCAAATAATTGAATAGTGTCAAAATTGACACTATTGATATTTTATAAAAATAACATATTATTAAATTGTTCAAAAATCACAAAAAAATTTAAAAATTACAAATTTAAAATTATATGGTCTAAAATTTAATAATGTATCTAATTATGTAAAATTAACAACACATAAGTAAGTATTTATAACAATTTAAAAATTATAATATTGTTACTGCAAATAAAATTAAATAGATTAAATAAGGATAAAAAAAATAATAAGGTTTAAAATAAAATAAAAACATGTATAAATTTGATTGGTTGATGAGATTAAAACCCTATATTACCTCATATCCGAATTTGAGTCACTTTGGAAGTTTTTATGTGGGGATTGAGTTTATTATAATTTAATATTTTGGAGGTTTCCAAAAGTGCCCCTCTCCTCTTATAAAAGGGCACCCCTTCCCTCTCCTCTTCACTCAATATTGAGCCTTGAAGCTCAGAAAAACCCTAAAAATGCATCTTTTCAAACTATATAGTTACATTATAGAGGTTCTGTTCTTCTCAAAATACCAACTGTAGTGCCCTAAGAGGAAGTTTAAAAGAGGCACATCGAGGAAGAGGTAATCTCTTCTACCGATTCTTTAAAGTTTCTTTCTTCATCAACATCATCTTCTTTAGTTGTTTAATTATAAAGTAATAACATAAGTATCACTCTTATACTGATATTTTATTATAAATATTAAACATCCCTATTTCACCTTATATCCATCCTACGAAAAATGAAATCACAGCGCATGCGTACGTATGGAATACCGTCTCCACACTATGGTGTAATCTGTTTTTCCACCACCACATTACTTGGATCGGTATAATGGTGAAAATAATAACTATATATTATTATTATAATGTGATAATAATCATGAGATATTATATCAACCACTCCAATTCTATTCAATAATTTTGTGAATGATATCATCACTCGTGCGTACGTACAGATTACTGTCTCCACAACGTGATGCGATTCATTATCCATGTTAACCATTCCAGAATGATTATAAAGTATATATAATGAATAATACTGAGATATATGACATAATAATTCTATTGGATTATATATATATTTCATCTAATAACTTCCATTCAAGTCAATAAGGAAATGAAAACAGCGTTCATGCGTACATACGACCTTCCGTCTCCATAAATGGTGTATTTCATTCCATTTATCAATCTATTATATATATATATATATTATATTATGAATATAATATATATAAATCATTTTTACATTCTGGAAGTAATTAATCTTGATCTAAGTAATCATATGAATAATTAAATGTCAAAACACAAATGATAAATGAAACGTTTTTACCCAAAATGCTGCATTAACATGGAATTGTAAAATGAACGGGTAATATAAAGCCGTAAGTGAATTATATATGATATCACAAATATTATTATGGTTCTTTTACAAGTTAATAATATGTTTAAACCCACTATACAAGAGACTCAGACACATACTAATGAAATTGGACATAAGGCAAGGGATTATTTCATCTCACTTTTATTCCTGTGAGACATCTGCCTTAATCACCATATATTTATTTTTTATAATGTTTATTCTTCACATGATTGTTTTATGATTTTTATTATATAGGATATGATATTTATGTATGCATGTAATCTTCTTTATTTTATGACACATATGATTCCACCGATCATAAAAGGTAAGGGATAATTATTCCTATCTCATTTGTATCCGATATTGTTTATTCGTAAGTATTTATTGGGGTTATGTTTATCATCCATGTCCATGTTTTCTCAAATTTTTTTCCTAAAATGTTTAATATTATTCCATGTATGTATGTTTAAAGTCATTTTTACCCTTTTTTTACTTTTACCACAAGGTATGGAAGGAATCTTTCTTTTGTTTACCATATGAGGTACTTTTTGAATTTTCTGAAAAAAGTACGAGGAGAATGTTTTTTTAAAATATATGACATGAATGGATTTTTACGGTTTTATAATGAATTATTTTAATGAAGCTTCCTCTAAAATATTTCATGATTATTTTCATCAAAAATCCTTTTCTTTTAAAATTGCATGGCATTTTTTAAAAATAAAATGATTTTTAAAAAGAAAGGATATTTTCCTCAAGAATTCATTTCAAATGTTTTATCAAAACTATTTTCCATATAAGATGACATTATTTAGTATGTTTGTGTTTTAAGTATAATGTCTCTATTATTTACATGGTTTTATTTTTATTATGATGAAATGATATCCATTTTTCTTATATGGATTATGTTATGATGGGATGATGTTTATGAAACCCATATTATTCTTTAGGTTATTAGGAATAATTTATATTTATTTTGTGGCACACTAAAGAATGATTTCATTATGAGATGGGTGGGACCTATATCTCCCTCTAGTTCATTGGGTAAAGATTTATATCTCATGAGATAGACATGGATGGAACGACAAGTGAATCCGGTTTAGTAATGGACTTTGTCCACTATGATAGTCTTGGAAACAATGCTTTGGCGACTATAGAAATCATATCATGTGCTTAGTGGTTGCCACAATTACATGTTTAATGTTCCTTTGTGATATATTCCTTATATACTGCCAATATTTATGTCATTACTCATGATTTTGATGGTTTATGTTCATGTTTTCATGTTCAAATGTGAATGGATTGTTTTATGTTCTCTACATTTACCCTTACTGAGCATTTGAGATCACCATTTTTATGTTTTATTTTCCCCAGGATATAAAGAAAGGTTTTAGGTAAGAAAAAAAGGGGAAGATATTTATGGAAGATGTTGAAGATCTTTCACCATGATAAGAAGATTTTGTTTCGAGTTTCCAAAGACACTAAACTATTACGGTTCTTGGGTGTCTGTTTTTTTATGTATTATGTATACCGCAAAAGTAATGTAATGTCCATGTATGTCAATCTTGGGTCTCTAGAGTTGGTATCAGAGGAAAGGTTTAGTTAATCATATTAAACTAGGATGCGAAATCTTTAGTGAGATCCCAAGATATATTTCTAATGTATATCTGGAGGATGTCCCTAAGGATAAGTATAAGTACAGGTTACAGTCCTAGAATTATGGTAACGATATTATAATTAAACCTAAGGTGTTATATATTAAAGGTACTCCCCCATTATTATGTTGTTTTACTAGCATGATTTTTTCCTCTCACACTAATATTTTTGGGTTTTAGACAATGGCTGGAACCTGAAGGAACCGTGTTGATCAATGTAATGGACAATGCAATGATTGTACTCTAGAACAAACCAATGTTATGGGAGATGGAGTGAAAAATATTATTGTTATACTTACACAAGCTATGAATCATTCTAGACATAAAAATGAGTAGAGAAGGGAACAATATTCAATTGAGTCCTTCATGAGGTAATGCACTCCTTCTTTCTGTGGGTCTTCAGATCCACTTGTTGCTAAACAATGGATCAGTACCATTGAAAATATATTTTCCATACTTTTCTGTTTGGTACATGAAAAATACATTTTGACTATTTACCATTTAGAAGGTGAAGCAGACTAGTGGTGGACTCTAATTAAAAATACAAGGACCCAAGATGAAACTGAATCCATGGAATGGGACGAGTTCAAGAACTTGTTTTTCAATAAGTACTTCCCTCACATTCTTCAAATAAAGATGGAAGATGAGTTACTTGTGATTAAGAAAAAGGATGATGAATCTGTTGGTATATACAAGGAAAATTTTACAATTCTTGCATGGTATGCATATGGATTTATCATCCAACCTGAAAGTAAAGTTGATCGATTCTTTAGTGGATTAAAACCAAGTCTTCAAAGGGAATTAGCTATAAGAGACTTCAATAGAAATGAAGAAATTGTGTGTTGTGTTATCAATGTATAACTAGAATTTGGTGTTACATATTTATCTCATTGTTTTGACAAGAAACGAAAGATGGATTTCAAGGAAAAATCTCAAAACTATGGTGAAAAGAAGACAAATGTTTCGTTATGCTCAAAGTGTGGAAAGAAGCATGATGGAGATTGTCTTAAAGGGACTAGAATATTTTTTAAGCATGGAAAAGAAGGTCATCGAGTAGCTGAGCGTTGAAGTAATGGGAAAAAGGTAGATAATGATGTAAATGGAGAAAAGACTGTAGATAATGTACCACCAAGTCTTTAATGCTACAAGTGCAGGGAAATGGGGCATTATGCTGATCAATTCCCTAATCCAGGGTTTAATGATGATCAACATCAACAACCTCTTAAGGCAAAGGAAAAAGGGAAGTCACATGCGATCACTATTGGAGATGATGAATATGAAAATGAATTGGTGGAATGATTAAGTGTTTATGTAATAGGATTCCAAAATAGTGATGTGGAATCTCATTTATAGTATCGTGGAATATGGGAATATCTATGTATTGGTTTGTTGTTGTTTTCAATAATTATATGGTACCGGTAACCATGAAAAGTGATTTAAATATTTTTGTAAAGCACCTAATATGTTCATAATTAAGGGATAAGGAGATAATGAAATGTTTGATAGTATTAATGAGCTCATGAATAATATAAGGACAAAGTGATATCATGGTTTGTGTATATAGAAATTTTGGGATTTTGGTATGTGGAAAGAGTTAATTTTTGATAGCATTCATGTATTCAAAAAGATTATACGGTAATTCATGTGTCAAGAGAATACATGATTAAGGAATTCACATGTTTGTAATGTAACCAACAAGATATATCTTATGATATATGGGGGATAAATGATTGTATTCACATTCTTGGTAGATGACCTTTCTAGTAGTTGTTTTCTTTATAACATGATATTGGATAGAAGTATTTTTTATAAGACTAAATGTTTTAATGGAATAAGTTGGATGTAAAATAGTATTGTTTAAGGCTAAATTTTTTTTCTATAAGGTTATAATTGTATAGTTTTAGAAAAAGGACAACTTGCAGGACGAGTGACAACCCATCGCGTTGGAGAAGGATGCAGGAATCGAACCCACAACCGAAGTATGACCAGACTTTATCACCTACCACTGGCCTACAAGAAGTCCCTGGTTAGTAGAAATTATTTTTATTTTATTAAGTGGTATGATAGATAAAGTATAATTCCATTTTTGGAATCATATACACCAAAGATGGACTTATGTATATTTAATAATTTTTGCTAAACTTTTTGTGATAAAGAGAGATGGAATGACCTATCCTTATATAATATGATCTACTAATACTTCAAGAATGACAAATTTAACTTCATTCATTTAAATAAGAGATGAATTACAAATTTTGCATGGAATGACCAATTATGATTTTACACTTAAATTAGGTAAGTATTTATCCTTATGAAAAAAATTCATCAAATTTAGGGAAATGATCTTGAAAACCAAACAAATTGTGCTAGTATCCTCATATCCGATGAATCAGATGGTACCTTAGATCATCACAAATTTATGTATTTGTGATTGTTGGCTTTTTCATAGCTGTGTTCTCTAACACTCTTCATCAGAACACGATGGTTATATTTCTCTTCTATATACATATTTTCACCTATATTCTCTTCTATGGAAACCTAGTGTTGAGTTACATTGGGTGACCATTATATTTCCAAATTTCCTTTTTAAAATTAAGTTTTAGTACTCTATTTTACGATGTGGGTTTCTATGAAATAAACTTTAAAGTAGTAAACTAATTATAACCTCGACGAATTTCAAGGGTGAAATTAATTTTAAAGGGTGTAGAATGTAACACCCCTAGATTTTATGAGAAATAATATTTTTAATTTCATTGATGTTTTGTGTTGTACGCTACACCAAGATTAGATTGTGCTATACACAACACTGTATTATCTTGTAGTATACACAAACCCTATTCTTGGCTTGTGTTGCACGCAAGTGCGACCTTCCTCAATAGCGTGTGTTGTACACAATACCGAGTTTTACTAAACTATGGTATATTATTATAATATTATTATGAACTAGCCTTTATGAATAGTATTAACCACATTTTGAATTTAATAACATAATAATTCATCTTAAAAATTTTCTAGAATATGGTATTAGAACAAAATCAATTTTTCGTATAAACGAAGTATTTTTAAAAAAATGCAGTTTTGTCACCTTTTGATGGTGCACCCACTTTAAATCTAGTTTTTGAAATTTTTATAAGTTTAATTTTATTAAATAAACTTATTCATTTTAATAAGGATATAAAAATTAACTTTTGATAATTTTTTAATAATTTTCTGTTAACTTACATATTTTGATGAATAGTAAAAATATGCTAAATTTTAATTAAAAACATCTTTTTCATGAAGATAATTTATATGGTTAAATTATAATATTTAATGGTTTTAAAGTATAAATATAATATATTTTTACCATTTAATAAAATATAAGTCATTATCATTAATTTTACATTGAATTCATAGGTAAAAACATTTAAATCTTTTGCAATGTTTTATATTTTAAAACCCATTTTCTCAACAGCGAGATTAATTTTAAATTAAATATTAAAAATTCTATGTATTGAACTTAGAAAAATGGATTCAATATTTGGAATCAATATGTCTAAATTATGTTAATGTGCAACTTTTTATTTTTGGGCATTATGAATAGTTACTACGGTAAATTTTGTTTACCACAGTTAAAGGTAAATCGGGTAAAAATAATATAATAAAATTACCCTAACACTTGTATTAATACAATTGTTGGAATATATTTCTCTTTAAACATACTTGGGTTGAAATGGAATCTATTAACACCCACTTGGATGAGATTAATACCATTAATTTATTTTATTTAAAGGAAAGTGAAATATGTCTCATTCAAACTTTAAAAATTAAAGTATTTTTAATATAAGGTTATACAGAATATAAATTCAATTATAAATACACAGTTGAAAGATAAAATGATTTTTTATTATGGTAATTTATTTTTAATTTTTAATAAATATATAATTACCTTAATAGCTTATAAATTAATGATGCAGAAATTATTTATTAAGTGAAAAATCAATAATATCGTTTTTATTAAACTAATAATGCTCATAAAAGGCATAAAAATCTGGCCAAAACTTATTTTTCATGTACATGTGAACTATAATCATCCAATGGTATAATATTTTACCATTTGGAGCCTTATAAAAGTGATTATGACACTTATATTATTTTATTTTAAATGATGTCAAAGTTGTCACCTTCATACATTAATAAATATAAAAATTTAAATGTTGTGATTTTAAGATTGTAAATTTTAGTAAACATATTATTATTTAAGATATTATATTTATATACATCATAGTATTTTATTTTTAATTTTTATGAAAAAAATAAAAATATTAAATAATTATACAAAAATGTTGTAGTAATTAATTTATTAAGAGAAATATCAAATTAATGGTTTTAAAAATATCAAAATAAATATTATATGAACAAATTAATGTTTTCCATGGATTTTTTATATTACTATAACATGTTATGAATCTATTAAATATTTTTTTTGAATATACCTTCTTTTTTTATTCTATTTAAATTCAAATAATTGAATAGTGTCAAAATTGACACTATTGATATTTTATAAATATAACATATTATTAAATTGTTTAAAAATCAAAAAATATTTTAAAATTACAAATTTAAAATTATATGGTCTAAAATGTAATAATGTATCTAATTATGGAAAATTAACATCACATAAGTATTTATAACAATTTAAAAATTAGAATATTGTTACCACAAATAAAATTAAATAGATTTAATAAGGATAAATTAAAATGATAAGGTTTAAAATAAAATAAAAACATGTATAAATTTCATTTTCTGATGATATTACATCCCTATATTAACTCATATCCGAATTTTAGTCACTTTGGAAGTTTTTATGTGGGGTTTGTGTTTATTATAAATTAATATTTTGGAGGTTTCCAAAAGTGCCCCTCTCCTCTCTTATAAAAGAGCACCCCTTCCCTCGCCTCTTTACTCAATATTGTCCCTTCAAGCTCGTCCAAACCCCAAAAATTACTCTTATCAACCTCTCTAGTTACATTATAGAGGTTCTGGTCTTCTAAAAAGACCAACTCTAGTTCCCTAAGAGGATGTTTAAAAGATGCATGTCGAGGAAGAGGTAATCTCTTCTACTGATTCATTCAAGTTTCATTCTTCTTCAACTTCCTCTTATTTATTCGTTTAATTATAAAGTAATAACATTAGTATCACTCATATAATTATATTTCATTATAAATATTAAACAACCTAATTTCACCTTATATCCATCCTATAAAAAATGTAATCATAGCGCGTGCGTATGCACGGAATACCGTCTCCATGTTGTGGTGTAACATGTTTTTCCACCAACACCTTACTTGGATGGGTAGAATGGTGGAAATAATAACTATATATGATTATTATAACATGATACTAATTATGATATATTATATCATCCACTCCAATTCTATTCAATAATTATGGGAATAATATCATCGCTTGTGCGTATGTACTGATTACCGTCTCCACGATGCGATGAGATTCATTCTCCATGTTAACCATTCAAGAATGATTATAAAGTATATATAATGAATAATTCTGAGATATATGACATAATAATTCTACTATATTTATTTATATATATATATATTCCATCTACTTACTTTCATTCAAGTTAATAAGGAAATGAAAATAGCGTTCATGCGTACGTACGTCCTACCGTCTCCATGAACTGTGTATTTTATTCCATTTATCGATCTATTATATATATATATATATATATATTATATTATGAATATATTATATATAAATAATTTATTAAATTCTGTAAGTAATTAATCATGAACTAAGTAATCATATGAATAATTACAAGTCAAATCACGTACGATAAATGAAACGATTTTACCCAAAACACTACTTTAACATGGAATTGAAAAATGAATTGGTAATATAAAGTCATATGTCAATTATATATGATATCATAATTATTATTAAGGTTATATTACAAGTTAATAATATGTTTAAACCCACTATACAAGAGTCTCGGACACATACGAAAGAAATTTGACATAAGGTAAGGGATTATTTCGTCTCACTTTTATTCCTGTGGGACATGTGCCTTAATCACCATCTATTTCTTTTGTACGATATTTATGCTTCCCATGAATGTTTTATGATTTTTATTATATAGGATATGATATTTAAATATTAATGTAATTTTATTTATTTTATGACACGTATAATTCCACCGATCAATAAAGGTAAGTGATAATTATTCCAATCTCGTTCTTATCAGAGATTATTTATGCGTATGTATTTACTGGGGTTATGTATATCATCCATGGTCATGTTTTCTAGAAATGTTTTCATAAAATTTTTACTATTCTTCCATGTATTTTTTAAGTAAGGATATTTTCCTCAAGAATTCATTTAAAGTGTTTTATAAAAACTATTTTTCTTCTAAGATGAAATTATTTAGTATGTTTATGTTTCAAGTATAATGTATCTATTATTTACATGGTTTTATTTTTATTACGATAAAATGATATCCATTTGTTTAATATAGATTACGTTATAATGGGATGATGTTTATGAAACCCGTGTTATTCTTTGGGTTATGATGAATGCGTTATGTTTATTTTGTGGGACATGAAATAATGATTTCTTTATGAGATGGGTGGGACTTATATCTCCCTCCAATGCATTGGGTAAAGATTTATATCTCATCAGATAGACATGGCTGGAATGGAAAATGAATCTGGTTCAGTAATACAGGGCTGGAATGGAATGTAAACCCAGTTCAGTAATGGAATTTTTCCACTATGATGGTCTTGGAAGAATTGTCTTTGCTACTATGGAAATCATATCATGTGATTAATGGTTTCCACAATTACATGTTTAATGTTTTTTTGTGATCTATTCCTTATGTACTGCCAAGATTTATGTCATTACTCATGATTTTGATGTTTTAGGATCATTTTTTCACATTCAAATGTGTATGGATTGTTTTTTGTTCTTCATGTTTACCCTTACTGAGCATTTAAGCTCACCCTTTTTTTGTATTATTTTACCCAATATTTAAATAAAGGTTTTAGGTAAGAAAACAAAAGTGGAATATATTTATGGAAGATGTTGAAGATCTTTCACCATGATTAGAAGATTTTGTTCTGAGCTTACAAAGACACTAAACTATTACGGTCTTTGGGTGTGTGTTTTTGTTATGTATTAAGTATTCTGCAAAAGTAATGTAATGTCCATGTACGTCAAGCTTGGGTCTCTACAAGTACTCTGATTTCTTTGTTTCTTTAGTTGTATCTCTTTGTGTTGGTAGTGTTTACATCATCTATCTAGATGGGCCATGCTAGTTTTTTTGTGGAATCCTAGTCTTAGTTAATTTGATTTATAGTGTGATAACAGTAATAAGGTATACATTCTCGATACTAGTTTCTTACTTGTTGTAAATTGAGAATGTAATTTGGGCTATGTTTTGTTCCTGTTTTGGGGGAATCCATTTCTAGTTTATTATAATTGATATTTGTACAAGGTTTTTAAGGTTATAGGTTCTTGAAAATACCCATTGTTATTTTGGAATTCAAGTATTAGAGAGATAAGAATATCAAAACCCAAGAGGTAGGTGTATAGAGAGTTTAATGAACTCTCTCTTACCCTAATCCTTGTGTTACCATGGATATTTTGGGTTTTAATCATAAATATGAGTTGGTTTATATTTTTTTTACATTTTTTGATATGAGATTATAGTATTTTGATACTTATTGAGTGTATTAGTGATTTTGGGGGTTTTATGAAGCTTTGGGGATTAAAATGGGAGTAAAACTAGAGCCACATTATTAGTTCTCAAGATTTTTAAAACCATATAAAGATTTTTCATATGTGACTCCTACCATAACAATGGATATGTACATATTTGGAATAGTGGTCACCAAATTATGCATCTAAATCATGAACATTTCACATTCCCCATAGATTTGATGTTTTTATATCCCATTCATTTTGAATTGACTTTAAGACCTACACCATTGTTGTAAGGATGGTTAGGGGGTTTATGGTAGCTTTATTTTATTATATGGTGTCTTTAATTTACTACATATAATTTATGTTTGTTCTTGGAACATGGAAATTGGTTTGGATATGTGAGAATTGATATTTTAATGGAAAATGAATTTTTATAATGTCATTTAATTTCAAAACCAATATAGTGTGGAAATAAAATTATTTTTATGGCCAATAATTTTTTTAAATATAGTTCATATTATCCTTTCATATTTATTTGGAGTTTTTTTTTGAAAATAAAATAGTATTTTGTGAAATGCCTTCGGTTTTTGAAATTAGGTGTAAATTATTCCTTTTAACCAGAAATTTATTTAATTTGATGAGTTTTAGAAGAGGTTTATTTCAATAAAACAATTTGTGACACTTTTTAGAGTTTATGAAAGTGGTTTGAAATGAAATTGATATTTTGATTCATTTTTTGTAGATTGTTTTTTAAATCTTGGGATTTTTTTGTGAACCATTTTAAAAATGTGTTGATTTAAAGAAAAATTATTTTTTGAATTTTCTAAAATAATATGAAATTGTTTCAAGAAGAATTAAATTTATTTTCAATGTATTTATATTTGTGGAAAAGAATTTGATACCTCTTGAGAGAGAAGTTATATTTAAAAATAAATGACAATTTTAAAGATGTTTTATTGTGTGCTTTTACTACTAACTTGTTTGTTTGAATTTTTTATTTGGTGTGAATAAGAACTAAAATTTGGTTTTGTTTGGAAACATGATTCAGTTATGTTCATGTTTTGCGTTTCTTTGTTTCATCCTATAGAAATGTATTAGATAAATATAGAAAATATGTTTATGATGGAAAGAATTTGTGAGAATATTCTTATAATAGGAATAGTTTTTCATATTTTTAGATTTTTCCAATCTCTGAATGGTTGGGTGCAGCCAGGATATCCTTTCCCTTATGATTTCTTGGGTCACTCTTCCATCTTTTATGTCAAAAAAATTACTTTTGAATTTTTAGAATGGTTAGATCATTTCAAAAAAATTTGTTGAGTTGGAATTCCATGTTGTTTTGGGTAATTAGTTATTTTGGGATTGAGTTCTTATTGAGTTAGAATGGATAATGGTTTTATGGTGATTTCAACTTGTTTCTTTTATGTATCATTAATTTTATTGGATGAAATCCTTGTCTCAATTCTGATTCCTCTTGCTGAGTTGTTGTTGATTTTGGTAATTGTTCACATGCCTCAGTGTTCGATCTCATGTATTGTGGTTTGTATGTGAACATTTTCATGGTTGGATGTTCCTTGTTTTTGAAATGGGTCATTCATGGATGTGTGGTATAAGTGACTAATAAAAGTAAGAAACAAATTTATTTTATACACCGACTAATGTTGGTTTAGATATTGTTGGGTTTTCCATGGGATGATAACGAAGGAATGAGTTTTTAGATTACACCTTCCATTATATTTTGTGACATGGGGTTTAAACCCATTTATTTTTCTCAATGATTCATGTTTATTTTCAGGTACCAATTAAATTATTAATATAATAAGTAATGAATTTTTGTGGATTTTTTGGTGAATTTTTGATGGTTTTTTTGGGTTGGTCTCTTCTTATAAATTTGAACTTTATTTTGGTGGTTGGTTGTGGTTGTTTTGTGGGGTGGTTCTTTTAGAGGTGTTTGAGTTATCCTTAATATTTTGATACATTATCTCTTGTAGTTTCTTGAAGTGGTGTTTCCCATCAATTCCACCAATTTATATGAATTTTAAAATGGTGGGGAGACATAGAGTATGTATCTTCCTCTGAATAATTCCATTTTTGGTGGTGATATAATGGTTGCATAGATATGTTTATTTATATGGATGATTTTTATTATATTTTAAAAAATTCAGAAGGTGAGGTGGTTTTCAGGGTCATAAGAACCTTTTTACATTCCACCAACAATACCACCTCTTGTATAAGTATTGGAGTTTTTGTTTTGAATTTCTTTTACTCATAATAATGAATTTATGTTGAAGATAGTGTCATGAAGGGGAGAATTATGACACGTACATGTCATAATTATTTAATATTTTATATTATTTTATCTTATTTTGGGTTAATTTTAAATCATAGAGGTTTTTTTGAAATTTTAGATATTATGTAAACATTATTCTATTGTACGAGCTAGGAACATTTTGGTGGGGTCCTAATAGAAGGGATATTTCAAAGTAATTTTGATTGGGCATGATTTTTACATCATCTTTACCATATGGTTTGGATAAAATCATGATATTAATAGGTGAAATCATGTGAGATTATATAGTTATTAAATTTTTTTTATGGAATAATTAGTGAACAATTAATCAAACCATGTGGTGTCTCTAGGAGAAACATGTGGGGTATTTTTTTCTTAGGTAGTTATAGTTGCATGGTTGGCACATGGTAAACTGAATAATGTGGCTTAATCATGTGGGATTCAATGATTTCATTTAATAGGGTAAATAACCCTTTTACCTTCTCTCTTTTAGGCATTTTACCTATCTTTATCCTCTCTTGTTCAACCTAACTAGTCACACCCATGGGAGAACTCCTCCCTCCTTCATTAATTACTTTTTTACCCCATTCTCTTAGATTTTAAGTGAGTTCCCCTAAGTTAATAAAAATATTTTTCTTATACTTATACACCTTCTCTATTTCTCCCTCTTTACTCGATTTTTATACCCCCTATAAACCTTAATTAGGAATTTCATCCACAGCTAGGGATCAAGGTTGGATTTAATGTTGGGATATAGTTTCATAGGATTAGAGAGGCCATTTTCTCACTTTTTTAAGAACTAACTATTGTATGAGATATGTTTAGGAATGATTCAACCAATATTGTGGTACATGTTTTTCTTTATTTCATTTAAATTCAATTTAATTGAATTCATGGTGATTTAAATTATTTATATTGATTAACTAAGCCTATTTATAGTAATATTGGTGTAATAGTTAAATGTTTTTGATGTTTTTCACTTAGTATGTAAAAGACTTTTATGGTTTTCCTTTCTTTCTAAATGATATTCATAGTGTTCCGTTTTTCTAAAATGTTGTAAATATTTTTTGAGAGGGTATTGGGTGATTAAAAATAATTTAACACCATTTGGGTTATAAATTGGATGATATTTAGTTTTGTAGAAACACATGGGGTGCTAAAATAGTTTACACTTAAGAGACAGCGCGTCCCAAATAATTTTAAATTTTTTATTGGAAATGGTTAGTTTCATTGGATATTTTGAATGATATTTCAAATGGTTTACAAATGTGGGTAATGTTCCTTTTAATTAAAATATTATTTAAAGAAAGGTTCATTCGGTATTTTTAAAATGTTTTCTCAAATGTGATATCCCTTCAATTGATCCTTTTGTATTTGGTTGTTTGATATGGATTGATACACCATGTGGGAAATAGTTTTATTGTAATTTTTTTATGATTATCATGTATTTAATGTAAAATGGATAGTTTTATACAAGGGTGTTGGAGGTGAGATATGGTATTTTTTATATTGTGTTTATTTATTAATAATTCGATGTTTTTATGTCTTGTTTATTTCTCACATGCACCTTGACTTGTCATGGTAACCTATGTAGCTAATAGAAGTTTTTTATGCATGTTACACTAGCATGGTATCACTCACTAGCTATTTCCCTATGAGATTTATGCATCTTAGGAGATTATTTTAACTTGATAACCTTAAGGGGTGTATAGTGTAGAGTCTTAATTACACCAGGGTTCACTGAATAGAGAGTTATCTGATTATAATAGGTAAAATTTCATTCTAGTTGGATCCCTATGTTTTTCTCATGTTACTAGAACAATTTTAGGATGCATTAAGGGATTACTTTATACACCTTGAGTATATCCCTTGCCCATTTACTGATTTTACCTCTATTTATTTTTTTTATTTTTAACATGTTTTATTTTATTTGGTTCTATAGTTGTTCACACACCTGTTTAGTTATGGTATTTTTTCACTTTCAAATTGAATTATTAAATGGTTTGGGATGTGTTTTTAAAATTAAAGTGTTTAATTTTTTTTACTAAAATGGGGTTTCAAAGAAATTTTTCCGAGTCGTTATTTTTGTTTAATAAAAATACAAAATATAAGGTTTGAAAATGGAAATGGATGTGACCTAGGATTTTTTATACATATGTATAAAATACCCTATTTGATATTTTAATTTAAAATATAATTAATTAAATATACTTTTAAATTAAATGAGATTAACTATTTGGTGAAATTCTATTTGGTGTGTTTCTCTCAAACCATGTATATACCATTCAATATATGAAACAATTGTGTTTTCTCTCATGTACCTTGGATTGGTTTAGTCTCTTTAGGAAGTTTTGTTTGGGTCAGACCATTGATGGTTAGAGTTGTATTAGTGAGTTACCATGGGTCACATGGAGAATATTTTTGTTGCTTTGGTTTTTATTTCAATTTTATTATTAAGATCATTATGAATTTTTCTCTGAGCTAGATTTTTCTTTTCATTTATTGTATTTATAGATACAATTTATTATTTGTTATTATTATATAATACTACAAGTACTCTAATTATGTTTCTTCTTTTTATTCTATATGTTTATCTTGGTGGTGTATATGGGTGATACCAAATTTTCAAATAAGAACTTTTCCTTGGTTAATTTGATTCATAGGAGAAAATAATATCCAAAAAATACGTTCTTAACACCCATGCACTAGTTACCAACCCTTGGGGATCTGAAATTTCCTTTGGTCCAAGTGTTATGTCGGTTCAAGAAGCATCCTAGTCCAGTTACATAAAACCAAAAATAAATTTCAAGGGTAAAAGAGTTCATAAAATTACATATAGTTTATCTAGTTAAGTCGTTTGACTTTATTGGTGTCAAGCATGGCATCCCACCACTAATGAGTTGCCTTTAATAATGGTTATATTTCCTTAAGTATATATATATATGATGTTTTAGGATGATATTGTAATATATTATATATACATATTGTATGGAATGATATATATGAAATCAAGGAACATCATATTCCTTGGTGTTATTATATTATAAAACATGATATAAGAGATAACATTTTACTTTATATTTTATCTTATTCTATGAAATGGTTTTATAATATATAAAAAATCATATGTTTTATGATATGATGAATAAAATTATATTATTTATATAGATATCTATAATTAATTGGTTATTATATCCTTAAGTGTCTATAATTAGGTATTCTTTCATGTAAATATATATTATGGATGTTTCATATGATGAAATGTATGGGTAATTAAAAAAATTAGGTGACAAAAGCATGTATACATGGATTAAAATTTATACTGAATTTGTAAATGGATGACATTACTCAAATGTTTTTTTAATGTTTAAGTAAATTAAATGAAGGCTCATGAGGTGTCATTAAGGCCAACATAAAGATTCCACAGGCCAAGAAAATGAGATCCAATATTTTTATTGAAATCTTCCCATATCTATCATTATTTTTTACATGAGATACTAGTATACCATGGTTAAAAGTGGAATCCCACAAAAACATTGGGTTGTTTAGTTCATCTCATGGATACAATATGGAATAAATAATCCATTGACTAATTTTTAGCGATCTACATCAAATAAGTGTTTGGAGACATGAGGAACAACCGTCATCGGTGTAAGTTATAAATGTTATTTATTTTTCTTAATACATTGTTTTAGTATAATATCATGTCATATTAGATTTGAGGATTTTTTATTATATTTTGATACTTAAATATTTATATTCAATCCTTATAATCCCATTAGTGGTTTCCAATACTTTGCATGTTTCAAATGATTCTTAAAATCATGTTTTAAAATGATGAAATTTGATATTGTATTGTATATTATAAAAAATAAAATGAAATTATAACTATATCATGAATTAAGATACAGGATGTCATAATGTTATTGTATTATCACAGAATATGATATATTGTATCATATCCAACAACACAAATAAATTTATTCAATTTCATCACATTGGAGAATAGGTTATGAGAAGATCAATGATAATGATAGGGATGACTCAAACTATTTTAATTCCACAAAATAGAGAACCATTTTGTCAATATGATATATAATATATGATATAATATGATTGATAATGTGTGTATTTTCAATCGAAGGTCGTAGCGCACAAATCAATTATCTTGATATCTGTTTTAAACTAAATTGTAACTTAAGATATAGAATATATCATCAAATATAATGCAATATGAAAATTTTCTATTTTAAATAATGAATTGAATTAAAAATTTATTAATTATAGAAAAATGATTTTTTTTGTATTTTTTAATTTATAGTCTTATAATTAATTAATAAATGTTTATGAAAAATTTACTAAAAAATATCAATAATATTAATTATCAATATTAAAATACCTTTGGATTTATATGAATTTTATTATAATATTCATATAACATTTATATATATAAATTATAAGGTATTTTATAAAGAGTTTTTAAATTAAAAAATGAGGAAACATATAAAAGAGTTTATATAAAATTATAAATTGTTAAAATTTGTTAATTTTAAATGTTCAAATTAAAAGCCTTTATTTGAGAAAATTATTTAAACCTTATCCAATGGAGTATTGGTGAACTGAAAATAACAAGTTTTAAATAATTTTTAATATGCGGTATTTTGATTATATAAAATGTTTACATAATATAAATGGAATGTGAATGGTTTATATGCTAAATACTATATATTTAATAAAATTACATTTAAAAGCTAATATTAAGGTGTTCGTATTAGAAATAAATATAAAAATAATAAGTTTTCTTTAAATTTTTAATGTCCATAATGTATGAAAAAATTATAAAGTGTTTTTAATTGCATTATTCATGAATTATTCGTAAATGATTATCCATGTATAAATTTATGAAATTTAAATTTATTTAGTTTATTCCATTATTCAATAATATAAATATTATATTATGAATAATTGTATGATTTAGTTTAATGTGTTAAAATACTTCTTAAAGTTATCACACATTCATTTAAGGTGTTACATATATGTGTAATAATTGATTTATTATTATTTTACCATGAATTTACCTTGTATTTTTTATAAGGTTTAATTAAAAATGTATATATGGTTTATAAATATTATTTTCTATAATTATGATGGAATTGAGATCTCTCTTTGTACATAACCATGGGTAGAGGGTATTTGGATTGAATGACTCATTTATCTAATAACATATGATATATATTGAAAATTTGGGGTTTACTAACTATTTATCAATGATTAATCATGTGGGGATTTATAAGTTTATATGAATATATGACTTTACGTAAATGTGTTTAATAGGCCTTTTCATATAACGAATTAGGTTATTTGTAAACATAAGATAAAATTTAATTTGGGTTAGTAACACATGCTTTGAGTTTGGTATAGTTTCACACATCATTATTATTTTAACATATTGATTTTGTGGAATGAAAAATTCTAAAATTTAAATTACTATAAGCACGAATACATGTAAAGGGAATACATAAGGTTGGCTGGTGAAATAATTAAAATACCTTTTAAAATACTAAGTGATAAATTTATTTAAAATAGAACCCATGTAGAGTCCCTGATCTTCCATCTAGGTAAGTTTATGAAAAAATTGGGTGGCCATGGATTATATTGGGCAAGGAATAGGGAAAAAGGCCATCCCTAAGAGATAGGTAACCAAAACACATTGTGATATTTGGGTCATAGATAGATATTAAAACCCGTGAGATATGATACTAAAGGAATATTTTTGAGTTTGTAAATATGATGGATTGGGAAAACATTTTCCCACTCAACTATACAAGATTCATATATGATATTACTGGAATAATAAATAACTCTTATAAATTATTGTTGAGAGGAAAACTAAATTGGACTCATTACTTAGTGAAATATGAAACTTGGATCACTAATGGATATGATATAAGATTAAAATGGGTTATAAATTTAATGGGATAAAATTTGATAAAAATAGTAATTAAATGAAAATTAAACTTAACACTCATATGATAAAACATTCCATTATAGATATATGAAACAATCCTCATAAAATATGGTTTTGAGATCAATTGTTGTGAAGTAAAAACTCAATAGAAACAATATCATTCTCTGATATAATAGCTTGATATAAATTCATAATTAAGAATATATATTTGTTATATTAGAGTAACCCCATATTGAATATAAAAAGGTAAATTCATTCAAAAAAATGATATATATTCTTAGAAGAATCATAATAATGTTTTTTAGATGTATAAACTCTTATTATATTGTCGATGAAACCTTTGTTGAAAAATAAACATGAAAAATGGATTCTTTCAAGATGATAAATAATTTGAAAATGATATACCAAGAATATTCATAGAATTAGAGATATGATATTTCAATGGAATTTTTTATATATAAGATGCATAAAGGAACTTTTGTCACCCCTCATGTGATCATTATTATTATGTGTTTCACAGACTTAGAGAGGCCGAGATCAAATTTAATAATAGTTATGGCTAAATAATTTATTCTATAATCATTTCAATAATTTCTTTTTATAGTTTATGGTTTATAATAATATGAATGTGTTCAAAAAAGTTAACCTGACCTCATCAATATGTTAAGAATAACTGAGTATTATATTGGAGCTCCATGTTTGAGTACTTTTTTTGGGAGAATAAGAGGATAAAAGTTCAAAGTCGAAGAATAATTTATTTTTGAAAGTCTAATAATATTTATTGGAGTATCAAGTCAAAGACATTGAAACTGAGGAGAATAGTTATAAAAGAGGGTCATTTATTCCATTATAGTAAGTGGAATCACCGTAGGAGGAATTTCTTAGAGTAACAGAAGGTTGGAAGAATCTCCATGAAGATTCTATGTCAATTATAATGTGATAGAAATCTATTTTTTATATTTTATTGGTTATATGATACCAAATATATGTTTTATAAGTGTTATAAATATAAAATATTTTTAAAAGTGATGGATAATTGTTGGAAAGGCCTTGTATCATTCATTTAAGTAATGAAGTATGTAATTGCAACATTGAGAACTTTGTTTTGAGGATTATTTTATAGTTTTCAAGGTTCAAGAATAAATATATTTTAATTATCATCTTATTTTATATTATATGATAAAAAAAAATATAAGAAATTTTTTTTGATGAATAATACAAGATCATTAATTTAATAAACCTAGTTATGATTGATCCAGCTTCATAACAAGGTTAAAAAAAGAGAAAGATGAAAAAAATGTTTTATCTAGGATAAAAGAGTTTATCCTTGATATTTGTTGAAATATTATGGAAATATATCACACCAATATTAGTTTAATATTATAAATAATTTTGTTTTATTTTCATAATACTACTCCAAATACATATAATACTATATGTGATATGGAATTTGTATTGTTTATATGTCAAATATTCTATCTAAAAGGAAATAAGTGTTATTTATTAAATAAAAAAAGATGTTTTGTATCATATCATGATATTATATAGATTTTTTTAGTTTTTAAGATGATAGTTGGAGTGTGTATGGAATTAGATATGTTCATGTGTGAAAAATAAAATATTATTATTTTTTAGGTTCAAAATGAATATCACATTATTACCTACAAGTGTAAAGAATGTGTTATGAAAATAAATATATTGTATAGTTTTAAATTTTTTTACCATGAATATTTTAAAGAAATGTTTTAAATATAAATGTTAAGATGATTATGATGAACTTAAAAATATTTCCAAGTTGACAAAAAAAGTTATTAACATCATTACATTGTATGTTATGATGTAATAGAGTTTGAGAACTTATTTAAATAGTTTAAAATTAGGAATATGATTCAAAATATCATCATCATTAAAACAATATTTCTTCAAATATATTAAAAATTAATTTTTTTAGTTGGAGGGATTCATTAGGTGTCCATATATATATTTGGTATCAATTACATCATGATGTAACAAGTTTAGAAAGAAATAAAATGTTGAACAAATAAGGCATTCTGGAAGTCCGTCATATGATATATGAGACTCCATATTTTTTTGGTTTTTTAAGGATAATTTTATAATATTTTAAGATTATATTAAATGTACAGTTTTATACATAAGGAATATCTTCTTTATTATACATTCATATTGGCTACATATGAGACAATAAGTGAATAACAATTAACCTATCGAAGTATGAATTTATTTTATCCCTAACCAATGTTTCTAATGGATTATTGTAGGTTGTGTTGAAAATATAAAATTAAAAATTTCATGATTTTTTATCAGGACACATGATATACTTAGGAAAAGCAAAATGAGTTTTCTATGCTGGATGGCCCATAAATTATGTCACATAGAGAGTCATACACTACCTATTTGGTATATAGGTGTGCATATTTAATATTTAAATTCCAAAATACCTAATGATAGAAAATATACCTATAATGATAACCTCTATACTTTTTTACCTTTATCATTCCAACATTGAGGTTGAGATAAAGGGTTATTGGATAGATTTTTGATCATTTCATCGATTGAGTTTAATCAATATGTGATTTTTCCTCTCTTATTATAAGTATAAAATCATTTCCCTTCATTTACATAGATAAAAGGTGTGTACATATGTTCCCTGATAAGTAAAATATTACATGGTTATATATTGGATGAGGGGAATTTGATGTGCTCATATATCATAGTGAATGGTATATGATGTCATAATCTGTTTGGTAAGTCTATACTCAGAGAATCGAGACCATTTAAGTAACTATATGGGATTGAATTATTTTTTGTCCCATGGATAATAAATACATTAGATAATGAAATCATATGAAAATGTAGGCTTTAATTTGATACAGATGGTGGATACAAGTATTGATATATATATATATATATATATATATATATATATATATATATGTTTAATAGATATCATGATAGATCCTTTTATAGCTTGTGTATCATGGATGCTTTACTAGTGGTAATTATTTACTTATATTTAGGAATGTAGGGATTTATATTTATTTTAAAATCTACATGGGATTATAATGAAATTTTTTATCATATATTAAATGGGGTTTTTGTATTAAATGACTCAGAGATCTCCTCTAAATATGTTTTATATTTTATGAAAAAACTGTTTTGGATGGATATTCCAAAATTATTTCAAGTGATTTGATACATGGTGAAGATAGAATTCCAAATATATATTAAAAGATATCTAAAAATAGTATTGGATATGGTTTCACACATTATTGTATATGATTCAATATAAGTTGAAATAACACAATGTTTATGATTATTTAGTACAAGTGGGAGATTTATGGAGATATTCCTTAAATAAAATATACATATATTGTATTTATTTTTATATCATAAATATATATATATATATATATGGAATATGGTATGAAATATAGGAAACTGAGGAATATCATATGCCTTGGTGTGGGTATATCATAATTTCTTACATAATAGTTATCATGCTACATCCCAACCTATCAAATAGTTTGATATGGATACGTCACATGAACAAATAATATGATTCATGATATTATGAATCCTATTATATGATTTATATAGTAGTATATGATTCATTAGGTAGTTGAATTCTAAGTGTTAACATTGATGTATTATTCCATGTAAAGCTATTATTATGGATTATTATATGATGAAATGCATGAGAGATTATAAAATTAATTTATATGATAAATTCTTGTAAACTTGGAAAACATTTATAAATCACTTTAAAATTGATGGAATTACTTGAAAATTTCATAACATTTGAGTAATTTACAAGAAGTCAAGGGGATTGTCCCTGTGGCTTTTATAAAAATGCTAAAGTCTATATAAATCTGATCCAAGATTCTCACAAAAATTAATTTCTCTCTTACATCCACTTATATATAAAAAAACTAACATATCATTGTTATATGTTGAATCCCACTCAAAAATTGGGTGATTCCAATCAACCTGTAGATATAAGAAGGAAGGGTCCCATTGGTAGTTTCTTAGAGATCGTCATAAAATGTGTGTTTGAAGATTGGAAGAATGACCATCTTCGACGTAAGGTGCACATATTATTCATTTTACATAATTCATGGTTTTAGTTTCATAGAATGGTGATATTTTATTTAATGGTTTCTTATTGTCTTTATTTACTTTAATAAGTGTTATTTGATTTGTGGAAACCCATTACCATCTAACATAATGTTGTACAATCAAATTCAACATTTATATAAAGTCTCATTACTCATGAATATTTGGTGGATAAAATTTTTCCAATCACCTTATAAGGATATACATAACCTCAAAAAATAAAATTATGATTAATGTTGAAGTCCATTATAATATCAGAAGTCATGAGCTCCCTTTGAGGAACTCCTTGACAAGTATCTTGGAGTAGTTGAGTAAGCACTTCTAAAACCTGAGGATCAATTATCGATTATGTTGGAAGTGTGTGCTACCTAATCATTTATATATGTAATAAGGTGGAATTATAGGTGGAATACATTGTAATAAGTTAGATAATGACATTATAATCTCCTACCAATAATAGAAAACACTATATTTAAAACTATATCATTAAAGTAAGGCATAAACTGCCCCTTCTCTCTAAAATAGTTCTAAAAAAATTATACTTTAAATTATATAATATCACACATTTAATAATATAATATGGAATAATTTATCTAAAAAACATTATTATATTAATATAATAAATTTTAATCAATTATTTATATATATTACCAGATCCATCACTAATAAATAAATAATAAAATTCTATAAATTTATTGTTGATGTTTCAGTCAATAAAAATAATTAATTGATTCTAATAATATTATAAATAACAAAATAGAATAAGCCGCGAAATATATAATGATAACCTAATTTTTCATACCCATCAATGTCTATCTGTAATGCATGATACTCGAGAACATAGGTTAAACTCAAATAATAAATAAGAATAGACCCTAAAACACCCAAACCAACTCAATAATCCCATATAACCCTATTGTAAACTAATATTTATGAGTTTAATATTAATCCCCAATAGTCTTATCTTCTAGATACTCTCGATTACCATAACCATTATACCTAACTAGAATTTGATACCATTTTACGATGAATGTGACCTGAATACCAAAATAGTACTATATAATGCCTCCATAAAACCTCATACACACCTCCCAATCAACAGAGCCTAGAATAAATATTGAGGGATGGATAATATAAATATGGGAGATAGATTTACCTCTTGGAATCTTGAATAAATAATAAATTTATCATTGTAAATTTTTGGAATAGTATTTTTTGATGTGGGATATATGACGAAAAATGCTATAAACCTCCAATGAGGCACTATTCTTCTTGTTATCTAGATAATAATATATAAAACATAATATATGTAAATAAAATGGTATATAACCAAAATTAAAAAGTATTTAAAATCCAAAAAACAAGTCATACTAGTTAAAACCTCACGTTCTCATACTATGTATTCCAAAAATGTCATATGAGAAAATATTGGATGTTCCACAAGTGAGATATTCCTTAAAAATGTGAAAGAAAATACCCTATGTCCTCACTTGGTATTTCTATCAAAAATATAAAAGGACAGCATCGTAACTCTATACTCTAAGGATTACTAGCTACCATTATCTATAAAATTTATTTTCCCTATATTATATATAAATATTTGAATATATTCCCCAAACTGGGACACATATAAGGTGTGAGTAAATCATATCCATTATGTGACATCTCGCCCATCCCATTGGCTTGAGAGGGTGGAAGAATACTACTTGGCCTTAAGAGATGCTCCTAAGGTTCAAAAGTTTGGAAATAAATTTTGAGGGCTTCCAGAATAATTGGGGAGAAATTTTCCCTTTGAATTGAAAAAACCAACCACACAATCCATTATAAAAAACAACTATATGATTCATGTAAACAAAACAACTCTATCCATACATTACCAAATGACAACCAAACTATCGCCTAACAATTACCAAATAAAAATAAAACCATACCAAATATAAGAGTACCAAGAGGAAGAATTCACAAAAATACCCCAAAGCACCAGGACACTATCCATATCTCTACACCAAGCTCCACACTTTAAGAACAATATCATCACCAAAGCATCATGCTAAACCACTAGAAAAATTAGATGCCTTACTCTTACCTGTGTCCTAGAATATAACATCTGCAAAAGCACCGAAGTTCCAAAGCATGGGTGAGTAATAACATTCAATATTATTTCCCCCAATTTCTTCCCCACACATTCTAGTAGGAAATAACTGTTAACATATTCATATAAAATAGTTTATATAAAACATTAAATAGTGGAAAAACTTACAAAAAAACAAAAATTCATTTACCAATCCATTTTCACCCAAATTCCAAAAGCACATCGGAAATATCAAAAACCATGCCACAATCCATTTCACTATTTCCCATTAGCACAAAAAATACCATCATTCGAAGCAACACACAAAAAGGAAACCAAAATGGTGGAGCTTCCATCTAACATGTTTGCAACATTTCCAACTAGCGGTGTTTCCTGACCACTATCTATAACAGTGGCTCTTTCGTCCACTATACATTAGCTTTCATAGTGAGACTTTCTAACCACATCCTCAAAATCAGCACAATCAATAATACTTAATCAACCAACAAGTACAATGAACCAAGGCCACACAATAAGCACTCAATCATCCCCAAAACATGCCAATTCACTTCAATAAATCACCCATTTATTGAAGACACATTCTACCATTATCAATGCCAAACCACATTTCAATAAAATCACCTTTTTTTCATAATCCAAACTAGGAAACCAATTTTAAAATATTCATTTTAAAATCACACAACAAAACCCATCTTTCAATAATATCCAATTTCACACAAAAATCCCAAAATATTCACCCAATGTGTTTCCACTAAGATTTTCACAACATATTCACAAATAATTTCAAGCCAAAATAATTAATTAGAACCATATCCACTAGTTATAACCAAGTGGAGTCGAGAGAGAAACCACCTACCTTTAGGGTTCCAATGAAATCAACCCACAAGAAACCACACCACAAATCCGGACAAATGCTCTGCCCAAACAAATCTAGATCTCGTTTTCTACCATCAATAATCCTTAATATCAAAATCCAAGGAAAAAAAACCTATATCCACATGTAAAAAATGTAGGTCTAGAAAACCAAGAGATAAGGAAGATTAGATATAAAGCAAACCCAATAAAAACAAAGAGGAGAGACTTTCTTAAAAAAACTACCTTCAAACCACCTTGAAACCGCATCAAATCCATTAAAAATTGAGTTAGAGAGAACCCCAAGCCCTTGAAAAAAAATCCTGAGTGAGGATTGAGTGGGAGAGAGTTTGGGTATTTTTAGGGAAATCCGTACTAATACTAAATTTTAAAACCCTATTTTAAAGGGCCACATAGTTAGCTTAAACTTTAAAAAAACGTTCGCTAATCATGCACCTGCTGCTCCCTCGAAGGGGCACCTCGCACAGTCAACCCCGCACGGTTAGGCAAACCATGTGCAAACCGTGTGTACCGCACTACCCACACAATTAATCTTGCACGTTTTCCCCAAACCATGCTTAAATTGTGCATCCTTAAAAAGGCCTCCAAACTTATTAAAAACCATTCCAAAATCTCCCAACCTCTTCCCAAAGAATCCAAATCATTTTAACACATAAAAATGAATAAAAAGGATACACGCCTCAAAAGGGAGGTGATACACCATGGTAGGTCACGATAATATCCTTAAATTATTATGATAAACTAAAGTGTATTCAACAACTTTAAAAAAATGGATTTTTTTTTTAAAATAATAGTTTTTATAATTATTTAAATCACATTAAGTAACCCCCTAAAACATAAAAAAGATTCATATCTAATTTATATGATTTGGTTTTATGGTCAGAATCAAGGATGAACTAGAATTATTTCATAGAGAAATACTTATCTTAGGGGGACGGTAATCATGTATAAAATGTTTGGGAAATATTATAGATCATCCTTTCTAGAATAGGTGTTGGAAAACTAAGTAATGGAATTGAGATCAAATTTCATTTCATTATTCTATTCATCAATATAATTTGTAGATTCTCTTGATTTATTTATAATTATATACCATTTATAACATTATCAACAATCATTCATGAATAATTATAATCATGTAACAATATCAAACATAACTACCCTACCATTATTCTTTTACTTATACTATTAGGGAATTTATTATAGGCCAAAATAAAAATTACGACCATGGTGATAGAGGGAAATTACCAATATTACATCAAGTCTGTAAAATTATTAGATATAATAACATATATGACATATAAAACAAGTAAAAAAGTTTTAACAATAACATATTTATAATAGACAATAAACGAAAATGTGATAAATATAAATGAAATTAACCAAAGTAGTTTATTACTTTAATAAAATGATTTATGAAAAAAACTATTCATTATTTTTTAATTATGTTTACTTATCCCTATATCATAGCTAAGATAATTATTTAACGAATATTAAAGGAATAAGGGTTTAACTAAAAAAATAAATACAAAATTCTTCTTTTATAGAAAAAAATAATGTATGTTGCATGAAAAGTATGGTTGGATCAACCCAACATGAGGGAATATTAGGGAATAATCATAACCAATAAGAGAGAGATATTATTCCAAGAAACACCAATGTGATAACTTTATTTTTCAATGGGTTAAATCTTACTATAGATATATTGAAATAACTCTAAAAGAATTATTATGTTTTGAAATACCTAGATTTGGGGAAATAAGGATTGAGTTCAGTTCCTTGAGGAAACATAAAATAATAGAAGATTAAATAAATCCAAAACATATAACTCACTGATAATAATCTCTTATGGCCACTTCGAGGTGATCTATATAGGGATTTATGTTGGATTCACTTATGATGGGTAGAAGGAGGTACCAAATAATGAATATTAGGGCTCAAATGAGGCTAAATCTTGATCAATGGAGTTTTTATGAGGCGAATTTTTGAAATGAAATGGAAATTATACCACCATATTAGAAATAATTTTGTAGTCAACCTGCTACTTGTAACTAGACACTAGGTACCTAGTGGAGCTGTTATAAATCCTATATCCCACTAGTCACCACTAGGTAACTAGTACAAGTCTATGAGGTACCTACCATTATCCCAACACCTTAGCCCTTTATCATATTCCTTATACCTTCTTCCAAATTTCTCTAACTCATCTTTAACAAGAAATTAAACTCAAAATAGAGTTAAATACTAAAAATTAAATAGGATAACTAACTCATAAAGGTGAAATTCATTAAATTTCATGTTCTCATTTTCGGATGTAGGTGGTTTGATAAAAATATTTCCATAAAAGTTAAATAATTGGTATTATTAAAAAGTGATTTTTATGTAAGGAATTATATAAAAATGATCCTTTCATAACTAAATATCAATATGTATAGGTTTTCTATGCCTATGATCCAATTAAAATTATCCAATTAATCTTTATAAATAAAAACAACTATTTAATCGAGTGACCATTCCTTAGAGGATGATATTTTACTTGGGAAAACACAAAATTTTTGTTATATAACTAAAAGTGATAATTTCCAATATGTTAGAGGATATAATAGGGAGGGAAATTTAGTAATTAATAGAGGGGAAAACACATAATCCATGATGGGTGAATATATTGTAAACTACAGGTTTTCCGCCAGTGAGTTTTATATATAATACATGTTCAATTTATATGGTTTTGGTACAATAAAATGTTTATGAATTCTATTTTTTTGACTAATTTATGATTTAAACATTATATTCTTCACCACCTAATTCTACTCACCCCTATTAATTTTTTTAGTAATCTCAAACATAAGGAGAAGATTACACCTAATAAAATTGAATGAAATGAAATGTGTCATTTGAGGATTTAAAAAAAAATAATTAAATCAATAGGCAAAGGTAACAGGTTTCGTGTTGTATGGAATGATAATATTTACCCAATTGAACCTAATTAATCAATATTAATTAGCTATATTTTGGATAATAAAATATTGAGTGTTTCAATCAATATAAATACTTAGTGTACTATTGTAAAATATGAACTAAAGAATATACCAAAATGTAGTGAGATTACAACACCATGGTAAATATTTTATTATTGTGTTTTAAACCACACCAAAATTCTTGAGATATAGGTGTAAGATATCAATTGAGAAATTATTCCAAAATGAATATCATTCATATTTGGCTATCTACAAGTCATGGGATGATTTGTAAATATGAATTCAAATGTCAAAGGAGTTTAAAATTTAATCAATAATGTTTATAAAAATAATTTTTCTGTTTTATAATAAATGAAACGTCATGATCTTCCCACAAACATTATATTTTTTTAGTTTATTATATATACAGGGGTTCAAGCGCTTCATTAGATGTGTCTAGAGATTATTTTATCAAATAAAAAGCTCTATTAAACTCAATATTATCCTTTTACTTAGTAGAGATGATATCAATTTTTTTAGAGAAAGGTATTTCCAAAGAGTTTTATGAGGTTAATGATTATTTCATACCATTAGTGTCAAGAAACTGTTGGTTTCTTCTTAGGGAACCCAATAAAACTCACTTCTAATAAAGATAAAAATATTGTATAAAGAGGTATGAATGGTTTATTGTTTTATATTCTTTTCTATCATTTTATATCTATCATAAAACCGCATGATCCATCTATCCATAGGATTCTAGAGATAGCCCATAATATGACCTAAAGGGAATTACTAGTCCCCATGGGTTGGAAAAAGTAAATGTGAATCAAGGAAACCCCACTTGGGAATGATTTCACCCTCAAATTACAGTAAAATCACAACAAAATATTAACAAAAAATGATCATGATACGTCCAAATATCAGACATCCATGAGAAATTAGATATTTAGAAAAATAAAATATAAATTATTAGAGGAAATGTAAAAATGAAATCTCTATTCTCACCCCTAGTCTCCCTCCCATTTAATGAATAGTTGCACAAAATTTGACACCAGATGCCTTTACTTTGGAACTAGTAGATATCACTACCCTCCATCACTAGAAAAAAAAATGCCTAACATGAAAAATAAATAATATAAATGGAATGACACTAGAAATTTTAAGAAATAAAAATCAAATAGTACTATATTATGTAATAGGAATCATAGACAGAATAAAATAAAATAAACAAGTCACCAAAGATAAATCAATGCTTTAAAGAGTTTCTAAAAGCTGGATGAAGACCTAATATTAAAATGATAGATATAAGTAAGATACAGCTCATTAGTAATGCCAAATATAATCCAAACCCCAAGTATAAAATTTAAAAGAATGATATAACTAGTTTTAGTTTTAAATACATTTATAATTTATCATTTATTCATACTTAATTATATTTAGAAACCAATAACACACCAATATTGTTTTTAAAAACATTTTTATATTTTCTTAGTTTAAGAAACAATAACTTCTATAAATTTATTTAGAAATAAAATATTATATATTAAAAAAATCACTATTTAATTTTCAGTGTTCCCTAAAATATTTTATAAAATGATTTAGAAAAAAATAAACACATGTTGTATGAAGTAAAAGATCAATAATAGAGGCATGATTTCATAGATGTAAAAAGAAAATAAATGTATTCAGTCAAAGGTTCCACATACATCCATAATCTAAGGGATAAAAATTAATACAAGGTAGTACCCTAAGTGAATCCACCAATCAAGGGAATATATGTTAGGGGATCTACCCAATATCCCTAAGTGAGATATTCTGAAACTTTATTGAACACAGAACAACCAGTTGGTGCATGTTTCTTTCTAAAACAAACCATCCAAATAGACTACACACAACCTCATATGAATGGAACACCCCATAATTTCCTATTAGTAAGTATACATGACACTAGTAGTGTGAAACTATCTAGTTTAGTATAAGTCTAGAATCTGACATATCTACTTGAGTTCCAATAACCAAAGTAATGTAATTTTCAGAAAATAAGAAATTATCACCTTCAAAGGTGATCATAAATATAAAACAATGAGAAATATAATCATAATAGAGGAGATAAAATAACCCACCCTCACCAATATATCAATCTCAATTAAAAACATAGTTACATAACCATCACTCATATGAAATAAAAATCATTCCCTGAGGGACACAATCTTAGTCAATAAAAACAAAATAGTGTCCAAGAGGATCTTACAAACCAATAAACATCTGGAAAATCCATTAAAGGTTCCAAACATGAATTTCAAATAAATTTTAGAAAACTAAAGAGAAAAAAACGCTTTTTATGTTATAATCATGTACGCTTACCCAAATACATATATAATTATTTATCTTGTGGAAAAAATTCACATTTTCTCATGTGAACTATTAAAAAAATGTTTGTAGATATATATATATAGACCAATGTATTAATTTTGAAACATCATGTGTATGTATGTTTGTATATTTATATATCAAGATACATCATATAAAACTATCATTTTTTTCATAACAAAATTTTGTAATAATTTCCCAATACTTGTAATTTAAAAGTCCATTTAAAAATATATTTACAAATATATTATATATTCCAAAAAATATATAAAAGGTTACATTTTAGAAAACCTTTAAAAATACATTTAAATTATTATTTAAATCTTTTTAAAATACCAAAAAAATATTTTTCAATTTAAATATTGACTCAAACAGGGTCAATACCACTTTAAAAATTTTGATTTTATTTTAAATAAATGTTTCACACTTTTTTAATACTTTTAATTTAAATATTCACTTGAAATTTCAAGAAAAAGAATTATGGATAATGAAAATCCCTAGTAAATTTCACAAAATAATTTTTAAATGTCATACATAAGAATAATTAATTACATAAAATATTTAAATACATCATGAAACCATTAGTTAATTAATTTAAATCTTAGACATGGGGAAACCTAACTTCTATGTTGCAGAATAAATCAATGAATATCCAAAACATGCATCCTTTTAGAAAGATACCCATAAAAGGGAAGAAGAAACTACCAAATATCCAAATCACTTAATAAAATATAAAAATTAGGTTAATCCCTAGACCTAGGATTCATTAAAACCCAACATAGTGGCGGGGGATGATATAATTAAGAGAAAACAAGGAATAAAGGGAGTTAAATACCTTACTATATAAAAAACCCGAATAATGAGGTAAATTGTGTGTAATCTCCAAAAAACATACATGGGATAGAAGGGGCGTGAACTCTCCATGGGGTAAATCCTGAGGTGCTACACACAATAAAATGAGAGGATATCAGTAGGAGGTGGCCATGATTAGTGAGGAGATCAACCATAGGGTTGTGACCAACAAAGGAGAATGGGATAGAGAAGGGAACATGGGTTAGGTACATGTGAGTAGGGGGAGTTCAGACATGGGAGATGTATTATGAATGGGAAGAAAAGAAAGTGTAAAAATAGAAAAAGGGAAAGAAGAAATGGAAAAAGGAAAAAATGACTAAAAAATGTAGGTTAGACACAAAGTTTACCAACATGGATTAATAAAACATGAAAAATGAATGTGGAATATAAAATCCACTCAACATGCCATGTGATAACTCTCTTTACGAGAACCTTTCTCAAGAGTTCAAATGATTTAATAACAATTTCGACTAACTATGAAACCTAAACCTGTTTTAAATTTTGAAAATATAGGCCCAAAACTCCCAAAACTCCTGAAGACTCAAAATAATAAAAATTATTTTTAAATTAATTAATTAATAAAACATGGGGGTTGACAATTCTCCCCAGTATAAATCTTTATACCCATGTAATTACATCTTTAAATGATATAATATGGTGAAAAACACTTGAAAATGAGTACTCAAAATAAATGAAGCGCATCCTCATGTTGCACTCGACATCTCTAAATACACCCCAACCCCCAAGGTGAGATATATGGTTTAAAAGACAGAAATACCTATTGAGTTTTCCACACTATTTAGACATCATCTAAGCTAGTGGGTAAATAAAACCAAATATCCAAGGGAAACTACACCCAAAAATATCATTCCCACAAAAAACCCAAAGAATCCATAAAAACACTATCAAATATACAAAACCAAATGAAGATAAACATTATGAACTCTTGGTAAAAAAAAAGAAAAATGGGCCATAGATCTGGGTCACTATATTAAATGGGTAAACTAGGAAATGAAATCTAGAATAAATTCCCATGGAGACCTGTAAAATAATCAGCATTCCATTGTTCTCAACTACCTAAAGGCCATCTATCCAAGTTACCCAAGCACCGATCCAAAATCACACACTTCCAAACCATCCAAAAAACTCTGAATAAACCATCCCTAAAATACCAACAACAAGGAATAAAATTTAAAACCAAAATCATAAGTACATGATTAACATTGAGGCATAATTACCATAAGAAAAATCAACATCCCGCAATCACTTTCAATAAATCACCCCAATCACAACTGAATCAAGGATACCCAAAAATATATCACTGATTTTGAATCCAACCAAAAGAAAAAACCATCACTAAGAATCATTTCCAAAAACCCCACAAACTCCTACAAAACTCAACTAGGTTATTTTTATGAACTCTAAATTAATCTAGGATAATATATAAGAATTTGATATATGAATCTAGAATCATTTAACTATACTATAAGAGGTTCGAAGATTCTTTCATTACCACTTGATTTCGAGTCTAGGTAGGGCCACCAACTTGAGAACCTTCACCTAATAAGGAGGGGAATCACCATGAGTTTCTTCCCAAGAAACAACCTAACCATCCATTTGATGATTTATAAGGTATTATTAATCTAAATAATAACAATCATGAATTAATCTTGTTTATATATCAAGTTATCAACCAATAATTCCCACTAAACTATTAGAAAATCCAAATAATAGAAACAAAAAAGCATGACTCTTATAAGAACCCCATATAAAAATGATCTATTTTAAAAAAAAGTATTTTCTAAAACACTCAACGCATAATTTTTAAAATATAAACATAAAATCAATTTTTAAAACATATTAAAATGACTTATTTTAATAGGATTCATTTTATAAGGCATAAAATAGAAACAAATCACATATTTAAAATCCTCAAATTTTTAAAACATTTCAATGTCATTAAATTTACAAAACATTTCTAAATCAAATTTCAAAATTAAAAAACATTCAAATTTTTCAAATGAAATTGATCATTTTTATTTTTTCCCAAAAAAACCTTCTAAAATTACCAATTTTAAAAAACATTTTCCAAAATCTCACTTTTTAATCATTCTATATAAAATTTTAAAAAATATATTTACTAAAATAAGTTATTCCAACTCAATTTTTTTCAAAAAATGCACAACACATTATAGAACATCCAAACTAACCATGAAAACCTATCAAAAGATCAACCATGACCCTTTTCAATTTTCTAACACCACTCAAAGAATTTAGAACCGGAATGTCAAAATATAAAAACCATGAAAGGATGAAAAATCATGATCCAATTGACCACATTTCTCATGGGGAATGTTCCAATTAATTTTTTTTTCCTAAAACGGGTCCAAGATCTTCCTCTTGATTGATGTATGGATTTTCAAGTAATACTACCCAACCTCACACCCCAATTATATCTCCATTTTTATCCCATGATCTGATCTTAACCCCAAAGTAACTTAACTATATAAGCGAGGATCAATATAGAATCAACGATAATCAAATAATATTTAAAACTCAAAATTTAAAACCCAAATAAACTTGATGACCAAGTGTCAATATGGTAGGTTTTGATCAAGAACCCATTAATGAAAAACCATTAAAGTCTTGATGACCAAGTCTAACTCAATTATGCTATAACACCCTGAGGTTTTGTTATTTTTTTCCAATAAATAAAATCATTTATATATTTTTATTCACAATAAATATCACTTATATCATGTATTAAATAAAAAAAATCAGTTTTTATTGTGTTACATGCAATTCCATGTTAATCTTACACAACACATAATACTAATTTAGCTTGAGTTTCACAGGATCTCAAGTTTTAACAAAACCATGATATATTATCAATATTATTCAAATGTGACCGTTATAAAATATACATTAAATATAGAATTATTATAATTAATAAAAGAAATTTAAATACTATTAATAATGGTTTTATATAATTAAAATATATTTATTAATGATTCTTAATATTTGGTAAAGTATTTATATGTTTCAAAAATACTATTTTCTCAATTTTGTTTAATTTCTTATTGTGAATAATAATAAAATTAATTATTGAAAGTTTTCAAAAATAAATTTGAAAAATAAACTTCAATTTTTAAATAATCATGTCAAGAAAAATTATTGGATAATTTTTTGGGTTTTTTCTGAAATGTTTCATTATTTGGTGAATTGTTAAAAATACTGAATTTTAATTGAAAATTTCTTTTTGGTTTAAATTATTTATAAAGTTAAATTATTTTTTGAATTTATATTAAAGTTAAATTAGTTCAATTATAAATACCTTAATCCAATTTAGGTCATTTTAATCAATTTTATATTGAAATTCTAAACAAAAACATTGTAATCTTTTGAACATTTTATTTTTAAAAACCTACTTCATTTTTTTTCCTTCATAAATAATATTAAATTAAAATTTTCCAATTCTATGAATGGAATTTGGAAAAATGTTCTAAATATTTGGAATTATCATTATTTATATTATCTTATAAGGTCAAATAATTTTTTTACCAAAATTAATAGTGTATACAATAAAAATTAATTATTGTGGTAAAGCTAAAAATTGGTTTACTAGCTGGTGAAACTAAAATGATAAGGGTTAAAATGCCCTATAAACTTTGATAAAAACTATGTTTTGGACATATATCGACCATAACCACCATAATGTCTTATAATGAACCATTTTTACCCTTCCTACATATGAAAAATTTGGGATCACATGGTTAGTTTCAAAAATTTCAACCGTGTTCTCCCCCCACTTATAAAAGGCCACCCTATATCCTCTCTTCTTCACACCTTAAAATCATTTTTGTTTCAAAAATAACAACCCAAATAACTTTAAAAAATTATCTTCTATCATATTGGAAGCCATAGTTTTGACATAAATCCAAATAATTAAGGATTTTAGTGGGAACCTAATGAGGATACCTAAAGACGATGTAACATTCATCAATGAGTGTTTTATTTTATTTCTCCCTACAACCACTTAAATTATTTTTATTCCATGATTAAATAGTAAAATTTATATCTTACATACAAAAATATATTTTTTATGTAAATTTAATGACCTAAAACCATCTCTACATCTGTTAAATGGGTTAAAAAATCATCGTTAATGTGTATGTTGTAGCATCCTATGTTTTTGGACCGGTTCAAATTATGTGGGAATTTAAATTTTATCATTTGGTGGATGGGTAATTATTTAAAATTATATTTGGAATGAAATTTTGAGAGTTATAATAATCATAGGTAATATTTATAGTCTTTTTTAAGTCTTTAAATGTGTCATGGGTGCCCCGGCGAGTTTCGGGAACACCAAACCTAAAATCTCAAATTCAGTGAAGGATAATAGTGGCACACAGTGTGTCTGAAACTGTGAAAATATTCAGTAGAAACAATGTGGCCTAATCAGTGGGGCTAAGGGTGTCACACTTTTTGTTCTAACTATGCACACCATTCCACATGTTAGTGTATCTTGCAGCAGGTTTTGAACAGAGGTAAACCACATGGTTTACACATTGTTTCTGAAACCATTCCCATGAACTATGCAAACCCTCTCATTAAGAAGTATAAATAATGTGATTGGAATACTATTTGGAAAACTGTGTTAGAACACCATGGGCCTCATTAAAATAGATGGAAATTACCAAAATGGCACTCCATCGTATTTCTTTCTTCTCTCATTTCTTTCCCTTTCATGTGCACCGTGGGTCTCCCACACAAGCTCCCTCTAGTTTATTCCTCTAGGTATGGTGGTATATCCCTTACCAGGATTCTAATTCGAGTTTGATCAGGTGTATTATATAGACCTCTGTGTTTCTATGATCCAAATTACTCTTTAATCATTTTATATCATCTCTTGCTATGCTATTTTTTGTGACCTAATTCAACCTATTTTTAAAGAATTTGTCTATTTCTTCTATTTATATTAAAGAAGAGAAAATAAAGCCTATGTATGGGATTTGAAAATCATCCATGGTATATATTATGTTTTCTATTTTTTTACTTGCGTTTTATTGAATTTATATGGTGTACCATTGTTCCGCACATTTAAACCTTCCTACAAAACCTCTTAAATTCTATTTTTTTTAATTAAAATGGTTTTCTAATCATGGTGTGAACCTACCTTGTAGAAAATAAACCCATTAGTTGATTTAATTTTCTTGATCCACTCTAATGGGTGTCCTTATCATGTATAACTAAAAACCTATTGAATTAAAATTGATAAGACACATTAGGGATGTGGGTTGCAATGGAAATAAATATTTTGATTGATATATACTTATAGAACTTGAATGACCTTAAGTTAGCCTCATTGAAATTTCCCTTTGATTTAGTATGATATTACATGACTTTATAGTTTAGGACTTATGATATATAACATATGCTAGAAAACCTTGTTAGCCACTTTTCCTACCACCATAATTTCTTATAACACCCTTGAAGTGTGTTTCACTTATATATAATACCTTAAATTAATGTTTTGAATTTGGATAATGTTTTGGAAATGTGTTAAGCCTTAATATTTATGCCTTATTCTATATTTCGCATTCCCCATGCTCTATCCTTTTCATATGATTTATGCTCTGCACTTTTGCCTTATGATTTTTACTATGTGTTTTGTTCTTGTTCTTAATTCCTTATGCCATAATTTCCTGGAATGGATGAAATAATTTGGATAAATGTTAGAATTTTATTATTGAAATGAATTTTTGATATTATTTGATAATTATTACTATGACTAATCTACTTATGGGATGGGTAACGACATAAGTATTGAATTAATGACACTGTGGATGGACTCTCCATGCCTCATGTTGGAATTTTTTGTCATTCCAGGAGAGACACATGGGTTTACTGGTATAAGATATCAGGGATGTTTATTATAATCGTGAGTGACACTAGTTCCCTAGAGGAGAAAACAAGAATAGAATCATTGGAAATATAGTTATACCATGCCTCATGGGATACTTGTTCCCCTATGTTATATACCTGGGATGAGCTCTCATGTATTGCTTACACCATGTCGAGAGTGATTCTAGGGATTACTTTATGGGTTTCCATAGAAGGACTCTATAGTATTGTGTATTACGGATGATCTTATATTGATTCTTCGGATTCTATTATGAACTTTATTAGATGGCCTCATAACGACCATAGAAAATTTGATAGATTAAGTTCCTCATTTATATGTGATTCCTTATTATTAAATTTGGGACCTGCTTAACTGTTGTCTTAGGGACTCATCCTCCAGGAAAAATCACATTCTTGGGGTTGGTCCATACTTTATGACTTATTCATCATGACAATTTCATTCAACCTATCACTTTTTTACCGGTTCCCTTGGTTTAGACATTCAACAGAGGCCGAAGCAGGTATTGGTGGTCGAGTATCCATATGGAACCTAAAATATAACGTTTTATTTATTTATTATCTTGAATTCATTATTATAGAAACATTGCTTATTTTATATCAAAAAATTGGATTGATATAGAAACCATTGGTGGTGGTCTTCTGAGTATATCTCACACCCTCCTCAGGTTTCCATTGCACAAGGGTACCTGAGTAGATCTTCATGTTTATAGGTCCATGGATTCATTTTTTTGGTTGTATTGTGTACTTGGGATCTAGGGAGCACATGAAAAATATAGTACTTAGGATACTTATGTATTTATCCATTGGTATCTTATTCATTTTATTTTATTTTACTTCCCATTGTATCTCCTACCTATATCTTATAGCATCATATCGACATGCATGCATTATCATATGTATTGGCATTGGAAATTTACTTTTATTTAGTAATTATAGTTATATTATTATTATTTTTCATTTATTTATAACACTTATGCTATTTTATATTTATTTAAACATGATATGATTCTATGTGACTCTGCCCATGAGGGAATAACCTTCCCAGTGTACCACCACTAAACCCTCACCACTAGACAACAACTTCTAGCATATAGAGAGGTATGCTTAAGGCCATGTGGTGGCTGATATAACTTCCAATTTAGTATTTAGTCAGGCTATAATGTTACAAAGTACTTTAAGATATTTCCTTTTCTTTTATGTTACTTTTTTTGAGCTGATAAACAGAAGATTGGGAATGTGTCTATGATCAGTAAATTGCTATTCCTAGTAGTGATCATCCAATGTACAAGAAAAAGTCCATGGGTACATGGATGATATTTTTGTTCATATTTATCATTATTCTAGTTGATTATGATTTCACCTTGTGTTATTGGATTATTTTACATTTATTTTTTATTTATAATATTTATATCATTTTCCCTTGGCCTGGTATGGTAAGGAATTAATATGACATACATAATGATAGAAAAAGAGTATTTCACATACCATTCATACACCATGACTTGTAAAGTGAATTTTTTGGATTTTTAAATTGTTTATGTGCCTTTTATTTTGTCTTTCATCTTATTATATACCATGTTAGGTATTTTAGTAACATGTTTAGTTGATATATTCTTAGTCAAATCAATTTAGTTCTTGTTATATAACATGATGTGTGTTTTATTTAGTATGTTTTCTTATATAATTTACCTCATGATTCATTTAGTTTTCCTAACCGATCACCATGTTTAGTTGATTAATTAATATTTTAACACGTGTTCTATGATTCTATATTAATTTATAATGTTTTCTATGTATCTACTACTTATGATAGTATTCCATTAAAATTTAATGTAAAGGAGAGTTAAATAAAATTCCAGAATCAATTTAAGTGGTTTTTAAAGCATATATTTAGGGAGACATTCTATTTTAAAAACCAATCATGTTATGTTTTATCCATGAACCGTTGTTTGTATGGGCTAGAAAATAAATCTTGTGATTAAATGTGATCTAATTTTAAATTTATAGTGTATGTGAGATTTATAAATTGGAAAATGGAGAACCATATAATCAAACCATATTTATGATCATACTATATATATATAGAAAATATCTTATAATTGTTAACACCATTAAATTTTGATTTTAAAATGATTTTTTCCTTTATAAGGGTCTGTAAGTTTTTCTTGGGAATGATAACCCATATCACAACATACCTAAATGCTCAACTTGACCAATGTAGGTCAGTTGGGGGAATGTTTATTATGATTTAGACTTGACTTTATGAAATTAGGTTGATCATGGTGCTTGTTCTTATGAGGTAAACACATTAATAGTTCTTCAGAAATCTCAATGTTTTAAATAAAATGGGGTTTCATTTTGATGAACCTAGAATGGCTTAAAAGTGCCCTCACATGCCACCTTTTATATTGGTATGTCTTAGTTCTTAACCCATGGGGGTGTAATTTTTCTATGTAGTTATGGTCGTTTAAAGTTTCTACATCCATTTTTATTGTTTTACATAAAATAATATGATGCATCATACTTTACTAGTACCCTATTTATTAATAGAAGTTCTTTTAATCTACTTTGAGTTGTATTTGTATGAGTCATTGGATAATTATAATGAAAATTACAAGAAAAAGAGTGTTTTCCAATATATAATAAAATTGAAATTTTCTTTAAATAGGCTAATTGAGAAAGTTTATGAATAAATAAATGATGTCTAAAATGTGTTTAATCAAATGAAGTGTCAAAATATGACAAGATTTTAGGTAAATAATTAATTTTTAAAAGGAAGTTTAATAACATTCCTATATGCCTTATATATTTTCCAAAATAAAATACCTAATTATTTTTCTTTATTTCTAGATTTAGGCTTTTATTTAAACTAAAATTTAGAAATGATTAAAAAATAAAAGGTGAAATAATTGGAATTCTTAAAAATGAAACCTTAGGTGGTGTTCTTAGGATCGATACCTTCTGATTCGGTAAGGGGATAACCTAAGGTAGTTGGATCCCTCAAAAACTTTAGTATATTTTTATATAATTGTGAATCCATTTAGGAATGTGGTATTGTTTGGGTTCAATAGTATTGTGTAAGAATTTTAGTTTTTATAAGGAATCCTTTATATTGAATGGTGGTTGTACGATTGTTTAACCCTTTCTATGGGTATGGGAATCCTATAATTCTTAGTTTTAGTAGGATACACAATCCAAGGGTATGGAAAGTTTCTTGGTAGTTAATGTGACCCTTCTTTTTATTTGTCTTATGTTTTGGATGACTCAAAAGGGATTTACTCTACTCCATAGACATATAGGTAGTATAACTATGAGTTGGTTATTCTTATAGGAAATAATATACTTGAAATATTAGGGATGATAAACCTAGGGATAATATCAAGGGTGTTTCATTTTTTCTTGAAAGCCCATGGTATTTTGTGTTGAAACACGTGGTACCTTGTAAGTTGCTAACATGGCACAAAAAAACTCTTTAGTTTGGAATTAATAATTTAATCTTGAGATTTTTCACTTGAATCATGTGTCATATATAGAGTAGGGTGAAGTAACTGTTTTTAAAAATAAAGCTCATCCCACTGCTCTGGATGAAATCCTATGAGGGTTGGGTGTCGTGACACTGTCGTATATGGTGTTTTGGATCTTATACCTATTGATATGGCATGTATGGATGTAACTTGTGAGGAGTGTCACACATATTTATAAAGTAATATTTTTCCTAGTGCACTTGTAAGTGGATAGTCAATATTTACTTTTGGTTTAATTCTTGTTATAGTTGGATAACTTCTTATAGGACCCACATTCAGTGGTCGATGGAGACAGCATTTTGGGATGAGATCCCTTCTTCAGTAGAATCTATGACTAGGAATCTCTTAAGGTGGGGTGGGTTATGTAGAAAGTGTTGTGGCATGTCATCCATGTAGTGGGAGCACAGTTATGGAAGGACCATTTAGAAATTATTTGTCTTGATTTAAATTATGTTGTTCTTGGTACTATTATTTTTTATATTGGTGATTTAAACATAGCACGATGATGTTGTGTTTGGATATACGAACAACCTTTAAAGACACCATTAGTTAAGGATGGGCTATAGTGAATGTTCTTGAATCAAAGGATACCTCAGGTTGTAATAGAATTGTGATCGGTTAATGGTGATGTGTTGGTGTGTGAAGCCAAGAATTTTCAATGGAAATCAACATAAGAGTTTCAAATAACCATTCTATATATAGTTGGAAGTGTTGGTTTGAAACCATACTAAGCACTCAATCCAATTTTTAGTGGGAGTGACTTAGGTCCTTTTGGAATACTATTCAAATACTCTTAGTGTACTGTCAGATAAATGATGATCATGTCCCCTCTCTTGACATCATCCATGTACACTAGGAGAGGGTCTCTTATACCCTAGACAAAATTTGAAAGCTGTTGGTCAAGATAAGTGGTCTCTAATATAATTTTCATAGGAAGTGTGGTTATCTTTAGAGGCATGGTTAGTCCTGATTGATACCTAGGTTCCCATGTAAGAACATCATGGAAAGACTCATGGAGACCTTCTGTTCCCCTTTGAATTGATCTCTATGAAGATACCAATTTTGGGGTCAGTTATTGTTCTCGATATGTGGATGTTTGGATTTGTACCAATGTATAACTTGTAAAAAAATATGGTTTTCTATTTATGAGATCCATTGAATCAATTTGTTGATTCTGAGGTCACAAAGAACATCAATTGGGATCCAAGGGATTTTTTAAAATGGTGGAGATCCTAGTGGGGTGAACCAGGAATGTACCCACATTCATGCAGATGTATGACAGCTTAAAGGAAAAAAATTAAGCAAGATATGTCACCGGGAGCCAGTTACAGGCTACAGTGAGCATGCTTAGAGCTAGTCTAGTGGTGCCTTAGTATAAAGGGAACTCGAAATATTATTGAACTACACCAGTTTTCTAAGACGAGTGTTTTGGAAGTAGTCAACTAGAGATTGTTTATCTAATTTTACCTCTCTCTTGTTTTATGTGGTTGGTGAGGAACCAACTAATGGCACATTGTCAGGTTGTGGAAAGTGCAGTGAGCATCGACCAAGACTATTCAAGAAAAGTGGGCCCAACCAGGCCTCTAAAGTTTATTGGGATTATAATGATCATTTAATATGAGAATCATACTAAGAGTGTCATCAAATGAATTAGTGAATGTTTAAATCAGTAGTTATATTGGTGGATTACCATGTGCTAGTTTATTACTAACAAATTATATAACATGTGGTGGTGAAGGAGATGATGATTTGATTGTGTCTTGGGTTGATGGTATTTAATAAGAATTTTCATGATGTTCCAATTTATGAAAAAAGTGTTGCTTTGAGTTTCTTTAACTTATGTACTGTATACTATGGTGATACTCAGAGGTGAATTGTCAATTTGGAAAGGCAATGTGACTATTTGAATGAGAATTCATTACCTGAGTAGGTTGGGTGTTGTTTTCATAATTTCCACAAGTATTATCGGGTATGAGAAGTTTTAAAGTTGGGATATTGTAACAACCTGTGTTTATAGACTGGATAAAATTCCATGGGAATTTGAGTTTTGTCATTTGGTGGATGATACATTCTTTAAAATGAGAATTTTTCTGAAATTACGAGAGTTATAATACTCAAACGTATAGTTTTTTAGGTTTAGTTGATGGTCTGAGAGGTTTTATGGGTGCCTCAATGAGTTCTTAGTGTGTCATACCTGAAATCTTAAATCCGGTGAAGGATGATAGGGGCACACGAATTATTAGAAACCGTGAGACCCTTTATCAAAAACTATGAGGCATGATCAATGGGGATTAGGGTGTCTCATAGTTTTTTCAAACTGTGTGAAAACATTCACCTGATTGTGCACCTTAATGAATCTTTTGAATGGAGGAAAACAATAACATCTATGAAAGTTTTCAAAAACTATGTGCATAATCTATATGACCCATCTCCTTAAGTTGTAGGACCAGTATGGTTGGCGCACGGTTTGGAAAACCATGTGTACAAACTGTGCCCCTCATTAAAAGAGATGTAAATTATAAAAATTCCCCTCTAGCCTATTTCTTTCTCCCATCCTTTATTTCTCCTCTGTGTGCACCATAGGATCCCGCTCGAACTCCCTCTCCTCTACTCATCTCGGTATGGTGGTATCTCCCTCGTATGACATTTGATTCGAGTAAAAAAATTGAATTGGATAACCCTTAGTTATTCTAAAACTCTTCCTTCCTATTTTCTTGGTTGATATAATCTATTTATGTGATCTTTTTTGGGACCTAATTTACCCTATTTTTAGGGCATTCATCTATTTCTTTTATTTCTCCTGAACCGGACCAAGTCACTCCTCAATATTTTAAATGTGGGACATCCATGGAATATAGTATGTGTTATAGCTTCTTTCTCTTAAGTTTCATTGTGTTTTTATGGGGTGTTGTTTTTTCACGCACCAGATTCTTCTGGTTAAGACTCTTAAATGCTAATTTTTTTAGTTAAATGGATTTCTTACACATGGTATGAACATACCTAATGGGGGATGAAACTGTTGGCCAATAGTCTTGTCTCGATCCACTCCAATGGGTGTACCTACATTATATATCCATAAATCCCATGACATAAAATTGATAATACACCTTTGGGGTGTGGGTTTCTTTAGAAATAAATGTTTTGAATGAGAATTAATTAAGAAAAATGAACGAACCTAAGTTAGGATCTTTTACATTGTTCTAAACTTTAGGTTCATATTACATACATTCATGGTTTAGTACATATAATTTATAACTCATGAAGGATACCATTTTTATCCTATTTGTCTACAACCTTAATTGGTTAGAAAAACCTTGAAGTGTGCTGCACTTATATTGAATTCCTTAAATTAATGTTTGGAATTAAGATAAACTCTAGGACATGTGTTAGTACTTAATATTCATTCCTTATTCTATATACCCCATTACTCAAGATCCATGAATCTTATTATTCTTTAATCTTCTTACTTGCGCCTTATGATTTTTTCTATGTACATGGTTCTTTTTTCTAATGCTTTATGCCATTATGTCTTGGCATAAATGAAATTCTTGGGCTAGCGAGTATAATGATATTATTGAAATTCCTTTTTGATATTATGTAATCATCCATGATATTCCTCATCATGTTATGTGTAGGGAGTGAACATGAGTCCTATATTAAGGACACTATGGGTAGAATCTTCATAATTTGTACTAGAATTGTTGGCCACACTATGAGTGACACTTGGCTTTACCTGTATAGGATCTCTGGGTAGTTTATTGTACAATTGAGTGACAAAAAGTCTATAGGGGAGAAAACATGGATAGAAAAATTGGAGAAGATTGTTATAACATTCCTTGGGTTATACTCAGTCCCCTGTGAGAGATACCTAGGATGGGATCTGAGATTATTTTTACACCATGTTGAAAGTAATATGAGGGACACCTTTATGGTTCTCCTTGAATGTAATTTATGGTATTCGGTTTTACGAAAGCTCTTATAGCGACCCTTGGGAATCCTTTTTGGATCACCTTGGACAAGCTCAGTATGCCCACATTGGACAAGAAATATTTCTTAACTAGTTTATATGTGATTCCTTATTATTAAATTATGACAAATCTTAACTATTGTCTTAGTGAATAATCCTCCAAAATAAATCACATTCTTGGGGTTGGTCCACACTTGATTGATTATTCATCATGACTTTTGAAAAAACCATATCACTTTTGTACATGTTCCATTGGTTCAAAAATCCGTCTTAAGAAGAAGTAGGTAGTTTTAGCATGATATCTTAGTGGAACATGGACCATTAAATTTTATTTATTTATTGTCTTGCATTCATTGTTATGATAAAATTTCTTTTTTATATCACATGAATCAGATTGATCTATACACCGTTGGTGGTGGCCTACTGAGTATAAATCAAAACCTATTAGGTCCGCCATTGCACCAGTATTACTGAAATGCTCGTCATGTTTTTAGGTATATGGATTTATTACTTGGGTTGTGTTGTGTACATGGGATCTATAAAGTATAGGACTAAGATAACACTTAAGAAGCTTATGGAGTTATCCTTTGGTATCTTATTCATTTTATAATATTGCAAAACCAATTTTACATACTTATTTTATATTTTAGCATCATATGGACATGAATGAATTATTATACATATTGGTGTTGGAAATTTACTTTTATTCAGTCATTATATTTTTCTTCCACTACATTTCAATATGTTATTACTACTTTTTCTATTATCTATTGATTTACACATGTTATATTGTTGTATAACTATGACCCTGAGGGTATAGTGGAACTTATGTAAAACCATTATAAACTTGCTACTAGTAGGAAACCTATGGTGTATGGGGAGGTTCTCTTGATGATTTTTGGATACCGGTCTGTCTTCTGATTAATTGGTCAGTCAGGACAGGATGTTACATATGGATGATTTTCACCTCACGAACATATGTCATTATTTTTTCCATTACCACCTCAAAAGGATAGAAATAATGGTACATTTATTTTCTTATGCATGATATATATGTTATTAATATGCCTTTTGAATTATTATATCACACATTCCTTTATTTTTTCCATTTTTTTGGAATATGATAATGTCGCTCATGTGTACTGAAGACTACCACCTCACAAAACGATATGATTCATTCAAAATTTACCTAGAAGTTATTAAGTATGAGGTTAGTGAACATATGTGATATATATGACATAAAAAATATTCTATAACTTTAGTACATTATTTTCATATATTTATTTTAATCATACAATAAAAATGGAAACAATATTCTTGCATACATACGACTTACCATCTCCATAAATGGTGTATCTCATTTTCCATAACTAAATCATATGGATTAATCTAAAGATAAATATAATGAAATTATAATATATTTATATTATGTTTAAAATTATGAATGTTATATAACCATGATCAAATTAAGAGGTCAAAAAATAACAAATCAAAATTTTGACGAAAAACAAAGAGGTTATTTTTCAAAACATGACTTTAACACGATATTGTAAATAAACGAGTAATAAAAGGACATAAGTAAATAAAATATGGTATGATATATGTATTTATGGATCCATAATATACATATAATAATGTTTTATTTATTATACATGTGGTTTTAATGAGTATGAATGAATTTGAGACTTACAATAAGAAATTTATGGTCTCTATTTTATTTTTGGGAGACACATTCCATATTCACCATTGATTTTGTTTGTCTTGTGTATATAAAAAATAGGGATTTATTTTAAGATTATTAAAATTAATATTATTGGTATTTACATATCCATTTAAGGAACACTATTTCATGGGGCCTATGGTTCAAAAGTCACCATATTGGTAAGAGATTTTTGTTTCACTTTTCTTTATTTGAGAGATATGTTTTGTTATTCAACTATATTATTTTATGAAGTTTGTATATAGAACATTTGACATGAAATATAATGAATTTATTTATAACCATTATATTATAATGTTTCATTTGATATTATCCTTTCTTGGGGATTATGTTTCAAGGTTACCTAAGTCGTAAGGGGTTTCTTTTACAATATCATCGTTTTCAAGATTGTTTATTGTTAAGTCTTAAATGTTGATATATCATGATATACCACTAAATAATTCACAATAATATTAATATAATATTGTAATTAATTATATATTCAAGTAATAATATCATTCACCCCTCTTTGGTATGTAAAATAACTAATTAAATGTTTTTTATAATATCTAACATAATTTATCTATTTGGTCAGAAATCTGTTCTCTTCCGAAATCACTTTTTCTAAGAATGTTTTCAAATTTTTTAATTATCCCCAAAATGATTTATTAAACGAATTTTTACAAATATTTTACATTTTACAATTTTTTTGAAAGGTATAATCATGTCGCTTTTCAAATAATGTTAATTTGGAATTTATAAAAAATGTGAGAGGAATCTTTGTTTTAATGTGTACGGAATGAATGGGATTTATTTACATCATGAACAATCATTTCTTCGAAGAATTATTTATAATTTTACATGTTTGTTTTCAAATAAAATTATTTTAAATATTTTTTATGTTTTTAAAATTGTTTTTAAACTAGAATGGTTATTTCCCATAATAATTTTTTAAAAATGACTTTAAAAGATCCTGTTATAATCTTTCATGGTTATTTTCAAAGAAAAGTATTTCAAATATATTTTAGGAATTTTTAGATTTAATATTTTATTTTCAAATAAAAAATATTTTCATCTAGAAATAATCCATGTGTCCTTTAAAAACTAATTTCCATCAAATATGACATCATCTAATGAAACTTATTCTTTACTGGGGAAAAGATTGAATAATACCATCCATATTGTTTCTCTATATGGTTAATGTTTATGTTAATGAATTTTTATGAAACCCATTTATTTTTCATTGGCCATTCTATGTGGAATTGATGAAATGTTTATGAGACTCATTTCGTTTACATAGGTTATGATGTGATGATTTGTTTACTAGTTCATAATATTGTTGAACACATAAGTATAGTTTTTAATATAAGATTGGTGGGACATATATATCCCTCCAATGAATTGGTTAAAGTATTATATATCATGAGATAAAGATATAAAATAAGTTAAAGATCATGATACATTATGAGAAATAGGTGTGTCTGAATCTACTATGGGAAATAATTGTGTACTGATCCACTATAAGAAACATTTGTGTCTTGATCCACAATAGGAAAGAGGCTACAAGTCATAATCCACTATGGTGATAGTCTTGGTAATTAAACATGGTGTATAAAAAGTTTCTCTTTATTTATTATGGTCCTACACTTTTAAGACATGATATTATGGTTCATGAAGTATTTATGATGATTTTTCAACCTTACGATCCATATTTTTAGAAATGATAATGTTTTATGCCATGAATTATATTTTCGATCTATGAAAGGTTCGGTATGAACTTACTAAGTTATATTCATGATAACATACAATTATTATTATCTTATGAATTCATATGATCATAGATTGATATATCTTATGTTTACCATTACTAAGAATTTGAGAAAATGATTTCTTATGTTTACTTTTCTCAGTTTATGGATAATGGTTTTATGTAGGGTATGTCTATGAAGAGTACTAAATGGGATGATTTTTGAGGGAAAATTTTATGATCCTTCACCAGATTACAATATTGTGTTCCAAAATACCATATGAATTAATTTATAATTATACTTAGGTATGTAATTATATGATGTAATGGGTATTCATATAGAAATATGTATTATCCATGTATGAGAAGCATATGTATCTATAGTTTTTATTAGAGAATTAGTTTAGCTAACCTTTAGAAAATAAGATGAGAAATACCTATTGAGATCCCTAAGGACATGTATATGTATAATTATATTATGTTTTCAAAGTGTAGGAAAATGTACTAGAATTTTGGTAAAAGATATAGCAAGTGGTTTTCTAGAAATACATCCCTATCTGGATACTATAAGTAGATGTGGATTTAGAATAGATGTACAAATAGGAAACAACCCCAAAAAACCATATTGATCTAGAATCGATTGAAAACTAGTGGACGAAAATGGGACATGCTACACCATTGGTTTAGATCTCCTAGGGGATATTCTTTGAAAAATCAAAAAAAATATATTTAAGAACAATCATGAAGTATTTAAATAGACGATGACTTTGTATGGCTTAGGATAAACTTAAGGTGTCATTGATTGAAATGAAGGTGTTATAATTTAGATATCCTATAATTTTTTTTAGGATTATGTTGTTTCCCACCATGATTAGAATTTCTTACACTCTCTTTTTGGTTTTATTCAATAGTTAGAAACCAAAGGAACTATGATAATTCTAAATGAAATAAAAAATATAAGCATTATAATACTAACAAACCAAACAATATGGGATAAAAAATAAAAAATCTTGATGATATGATCAAACAAATTTCTCATGTAATGAATCATGTTGAACTTCTAAATGAGAATAAGAGGCAAGAATGTTCTATTGAGTCAATCATGATGAAAAATCCACATAATTTTATAGGATCTAATAATCCACTAGTTGTAGAGAAATGGATCTTTACTAGTGGAAGATATTTTCAATTCTTTAATTTTTGGATAATGAAAAAAAATCATTTTTGTTTTTTATCATTTGGATGGTAGAATAGGTCAATTTTTTACTCTTATTAAGAAAATTAATGAATAAAAATAAATTGAATATATGGAATAATTATATTTTAAGGGGATATTTTTCAAAAAGTACTTAACTCATATTATAAAATAAAATATGGATAAGTAATTAATTTAGATCAAGAAAATATATAATGAATCTATTGATATGTATAAAGATAATTTTACAAAACATTCAATGTATTCTTATAGTATAATCATTATCCTTGAAATAAAAATTAATCGATTCAATGGTGGACTAAAACCAAGATGTTGAAAGGAATTAGATATAAGGTACATTATTAACTATAAATAATTAATACTCTCTGAACTAAAGTTAGAAAATAAATCTTCATATTCTCACAATTAATATGGATTTTATAATAAAAGTAAGATCAAGTATCATGAAAAATTGATTGGTGGAAGGAAATTCTATCCATCAGTAAGCCATAAACGCGAGAAGAAGAATTAATGGAATTACATGAATGGAACATAGAGGTGATTTAAATTTGGAAAGTAACATCACAAAGTCCTTTAATTTTGAAATGTGATTAATGGTCAGGTTAATGCAATGGTGGAGAAGATGAGTCTAACTAATGCACCACTCATACTCCAATGTGTCAAGTGCAAGGAGTTTGGGCATTATTTGAATTAATTCCACAAGGCAAGGGATAATGTTGACTATAATTCACTAAATACTCTCAATTCCAAGGAAAAAAGGAAAGATTATACAATAATAATGAATAAAGTTAAATGCGATACTTAGGGAACACTTATCATCCCCTCCATGGTTGGGAATGTCATGTTTGATTTTGTATGAAAGGTCCCTATAATGATATAATTGTCACACTTTAGTGAAAGTTAATGTGATTATCTCCCTATACATGAATTATGGAATAATTAAATCATATTTTATATTATATCACCACAATTATGAACCCAAAGTTTCAATGGAAATGTTTTTTTTATAATGTAAGATATTTTATAAGGGATAAAGGGTGAATTAAATTTTTGAAGGGTATATGTCTCCATGTATGATTAACATTTGAGTAATGAATATAATTAGGGGTTTATGGGTCTATGTTTGATAAAAAGTCATTGACACCCATTTTTAGGTGTCACAAGACAAGAGTTTATCAAGATTAAGGATATTTAAGGGGAAAATTATGGAAATACATCCCTTTGTTTTTAAAAATTTTATAATTAAAATTTTATTTAAAGAGTAATGTATTTATAAATTTTTTATGTATGATTAATGTTAATAGTAATATTTAGGAATTATCATAACCTTTATTATTTTTTAGTTACTGGTTGTTGTTGATCACCTAATAAAGTTAGCACACTTCATTTCCATCAAAGAATATTTCTCTCTAGATTTTATTTAAAGAATATACATTAAGTAAGTGGTAAGGTTTCATGGGGTACTACATTCAATTGAATCTGATTAGGACATGAATTTTACCTTGATATTTAGTAAATTTATTCAAAAAAATCTTGATAAAGAGTTGATTTTATTCACTATGTATCATCCTAAGATAGACAGACAGTCTGAGTGAAATAATAAAACACTAGACGGTATATTGAGGTCTTATTATTTGGATTTCAAATGTGGTTGGAATAAAAATCGTCATGAAGACTATTTTTCTTGAAAAAATATATTTAACATAGAAATTTAGATTTATCCTTATGAATATTTTATGTAAATAAGTGTAGAACTCCAAAATACTAGAATGAAGTTGCAGAAATAAAGCTATTGGGACCTGAGGAACCTAATGAGATGATAGAGTCAGTTAGAGCCATTAAGAAACATTTAGGAATTGAAAAAAGTCTGTAGAAATTTTATGAAGATAATCATAAAAAAATATAAAATTTTAATAATGTGAGAGGTCCATTTTATGAATTTATATATGGATGAAATAAGGGAAATCTAATCCTTAGGTATATCTATCCATTTGAAATTATTGATCGCATCTATACCATATACTATAAATTGGTTCTCCCATAATATCTCTCTATAGTACATGATGTGTTCCATGTATATATCATGAGGAAATAAACCCTTAAACTTCACATCTACTAAACATAGTGGTCAAACAACTAGAGAAATATATTTCTTTTGAGGAATAACTGATAGATATTTTGGAATCATACAAAGAATGTTCTATGAAACAAGACCACTCACCTAGTCAAAGTTTTTATGTGAAACAAAATTTTTGATAAAGATACAAGGGATTTTAGGATATGATGAAGAATAAATATCCTCATTTATTTTGTATAATAATGATGAATTTTGATGGAAAAATTTAGTTTATGGGGGTAGAATGTAACACACCATGATTTTGTGTTTTTTCAAATAAATTAAATCACACATATATTTTTCTTAACATGTAATATTTATTTTATCTTTAATTACACATTACATTGAGTTTTTCTTATGATACACATAACATAATGTTAAACTTTTACTACACACAACACTGGGTTAGCTTTCATTACAAATGATACTGAGTTTTAACAAAAGAATGATATAATATTAATAGTATTCAAAAGTGACCATTATAACTAAGATGTTAAACCAAGATATATGAATAGTAATAAATAATTTTAAAATATTAATTATAATAGTTTAATATAAATAAAACATATTGACAAAAATACTTAATTTCTGTTAAAGACTTTATATGTTTCAAAATTTTATTTTCTCAAAAAAGTTATTTCTTTTTGTGAATAATAATAAAATTAGTTTTTAGAAATATTGGAATAATAATTTGATAAAATAAGATACATTTTTTAAAACATAATTTCAGAATTATCTTAGGGTGAATTTTAGGGTTTACTCAAAAAGTTTTTTTTTGGTGAATAGTAAAATAAACTGAATTTTAATTGAAAACTGACTCTTCATTAAATTATTTATAAAGATAAATTATATTTTAACCATATTTTATAGATAAATTATTTAAATAATAGAAAAATTAATCCAATTCATGTAATTTTAATCAATTTCATATTGAGTTTGGATATAAACACATTGTAATATTTTGAGCATTTTCTCTATAAAAACACGCTTTCGGGTTCTATATACTGGATTAATTTTAAAATAAAATTTCCACATACGTCAACTAAACGTGGAAAAATAGATTTCATGTTTGGAAGTAGAATAATTTATATTATATTATAATTTCAATTTATTTTTTGACCAAAATTAATTGTGAATGTATTAAAAATTAAATACAACGGTTAAACTAAAAATATGTTTATTTAGGGGTTAAAAAATATAAAGGTACAAATGACTAATAAACATGTCAAAAAAAATTAATGGGCATATTTAATCCACTAAACCTATAATGTTTTATAATGGACCTTTTGGAACCTTTTTACATATGAAAAACATGGGAGCACTCAATTCATTTAAAAAATACCATGTGTGTCATATCCCCCACATATAAAAGGCCACCTCATATCATCTCTTATTCTCAGATTAAAACCATTTTTTGAAAAAACATAACTAAATAACTATAAAAATTCCCTCCTATAAACTTATAACCCTTATTTATTACATATACCCAACCAAGGATGATTTTTAGTGCAAACTTAATGAGCTTTGTTGAGGAAGAGGAAACGTTCATCAATGAGAATTTTTGTTTTATTTCTTCCCATACACCTTAAATTATTATTATACAATGATTATATAATAAAAGTTTTATATTCTTTATAATGGTATTTTTTTATATTAATTTCATTTTGAAAAACCATATCCACTTTCATCGAATGGGTTACAAAATCATCATTCTTGTGTACGATGGACTATGGACTGATGAACCGATGTCATTTGATTATCCATTAACACCTATCATGGATTAAAATAATGATTTATTTATTGTTTATATATTATATTTATGATATTATTATTCTTTTAGAACTATTATATCACACATACATTCATTATTTCCATTTTTTGGGAATATATGATAATGTTACTTGTGTGTATGGGGGACTACCACCTCGCGAAGTGATGTGATTCATTCGTTCTTTACATGGTAGGTATTAATGACATGCTTAATGAAAATATGTGATATATATAACATAAAAATTATTATTTAACCTTAATATATTATTTAACATTCTATATTTTAATTCAATAAGAAAATGGAAACAACATTCATGCGTACATATGACCTACCGTCTCTATGAACAGTGTATTTAATTTAATATCAAAACAATTATGGATGAATGTGAAGAAATATAAACCCAATATATATTATATTTATATAATTTTTAACATTATAAAGATTATGGAACTATGACCACAGTAATATGACAAAAAAAACAAATCAAAACATAAACTAAAAACAAAGTTGTTCTTACCCAAAACACGACTTTAACATTGGTTTATTAATAAATGGGTAATAATAGGATATAAGTAAATAATATAAGGTATGATATATGTAAGTATGATAATGTAATATATATAAAATAAAATTATATTTATTATAAAGAAGTTCAGAATGAGTACAAAGGAATTCGAGACATATGCTAAGGGATTTATGGTATCTCTTTTATTTCTGGGAGACACATTCAATACTCATCAGTTATTTTTTTGTATGGTTTATATATTGGCTAGGAATATAATTTATTATTATTATCAAAAAAAATTCTAGCATTAAATATTCATTTTATTTCCTCTCTTTCATGGGGTTTACGGTTTTAAAGTTACCAAAGCGGTGAGGGATTTTTTTCCTTAATTTTCATTCTTTGAGACATATGTTATGTTATGAACCTATATTATTTTATAAAGTGTGTATTAATACTATTTGAAATTAAATATAATTAATTTATTTAAAATAATTATATTTTAATGTTTTATTTGATTTTATCCTTTCAATGGGCTTATGATTCATGGCTGCCAAAGTGGTAAGGGTATTATGTTATAATCTCATCGTTTGTCAGGATTGTCTATGATTAAGTCAACAATGTTGATATCTCATGATCTCACTCTAAATAATTATCTGTAATTTTATTTTCCTACAGGATTCTAGGATATTATTAATTAATATTAAAATTTTACCCCTCTTTGGTACTTAAAATAATTGAGAAAATGTTTTTATAAAAATCCAACATTATTTCTCTATTCGGTTGGAAATTCGTTTTCTTCCAAATCCAGGTTTTCTAAAAAAATTCTCAAAAATATTTTATTATTTTAAAATTAGTTTATTAAATAATTTTTTACAAATGTTTAAATTTTTAAAAATTTAATTTAATGGAAACATAATGTTGTTTTCCAAACAATGCCTATTTGGATTTTACCAAAAATGTGAAAGGAATATTCATTTTAAAGTTCTTAACATGAATGAAATATTCTTACATCATGAAAAATTATTAAATTGAAATATACTTTATATATTTTCAAGATTATTTATGAAGAAAAATATATTCAAAATTTTTAACATTTAAAAAAACACAATCTGAAAAGGATATTTTACCCAAGAAATGATATAAATGATTTTAAAAGATTACTATTCAATTATTTATAGTTATTTTCAAAGAAAATTACTACAAAAAATATTCTATAAATCATTATTTTTAAAATTTATTTTAAAAGAGAAGTAATTTTCTTCAATAGACAGTCTAAGTGTTCTTTACAACTTATGATGTTACTTATTATTTATAGAGAATGTGACTAAATGATAAAATATTTATTCTTTCTATGGATGGTAAATGTTTTTGTTGATGAAGTGTATATGAAACACATTTATTTTTCCTGGGTTATGCTATAGTGAATTAATTAAATGACTATGAAACCCATTTTATTTACATGGGATATGATGTGATGATATATTGAATGTTTTATGATATCGTGGCACACATAAGTATGGTTTTCACTATAATATGGTTGGGACCTATATCTCCCTCAAATTCATTGGGTAAAGATTTATATCTCATGAGATAAAAATGGGAAAAAAGTCAAAGGGCATGATGTACTATGGGAAATAGGTGTGTCCTTGTCCAATATGATAAATAGGTTTGTCTTGATCCACTATATTAAATAGGTGTGTCCTGATCTACAATGGAAAACAAGTGGTAAGTCATAATACACTATATTGAAATTATTGGTAGTTAACCTTGATGTATGATATCATTCTCTCTATTTATGATGTTTCCCCACTTTCATGACATGAGGTTACTGTTTATGACTGATTTATGATGATTTTTCACCCTTATGGACCATGTTTTTAGAAATGATAATGTTTTATTCCATGAATCATGTTTTTGATCTATGAAATATTTGGTATGATCTTCATATTTTATGAATATAATAACATACATTTTTATTAGGTTAATATTTCAAATGATATTAGATAGATACATCTTATTTTTTACCATACTGAGCATCTAAGCTCACCCTTTCTTATGTTTACTCTCCCTAGGTAGGGAATAATGGTTTTATATAAGGTATGTATTAGATGAGTAATAAATGAGATTATCTTTGTGAGAACCATTGAATATAATTCACCAGATAAAAATACTATGTTTTATATCACCAAAGGAACAAAACTATTACGGTAACACCCATATATTTTTAGATTTATTTATTTATTTTTGAATTATTTTATCTTTTCAAAAAAAATCATTTCACATGACACTATAAATATTTCTCTCTCTCTCTCTCTCTATATATATATATATATATTAAAACTATAAGTCAAACATTTCTTTCACATGAAATACTAACTTGGCTTTCCCTACACACAATACCAACTTGGAGTGTGCTATAAGCAACACTGACTTAGAGTATGATACACACAAAAATGAGTTTCTATAAAACATATCTTTTTATTGTTTTAATTATTTAAATAAGATAATTATAACAAAGCCATTAAAATTTTTAATAAGTAATTTTTAAATATTTTTGGTAAAGTCCTTTTATGTTAAATATGTTGTTTTATTCAATGAATGGATTTTAATAATAAAAATAATTTTAGAAACATTTAAAAATTTAATTTTATAAAATAAAAATAATTTTTAAATTCAGAACTTAGAAATTAAACTATGGTGAATTTTTCAGATTTTTCAAAGCAGCTTTATTTTCTAATGAATAGTGAAAATTCTAATTTTTGTTTAAAAATTGTCTTCTTTTCTAATTATTTATTAATTATAAATGATATTATAAATATGTTTCAATGTCACATTATGAAAATATTACATATATTAATTCAATTTAATTCATTATAATCAATTCTATTTTGTATTTGAATATAAAAACGTAACACATTTTTGAATGTTTTTCTACTATAAAAACTGTTATTTTACCCAGTCTGTTGGATAAGATTTAATCCTAATTTCCACACATTTATGATTAGAATTTTGGAAATACGACATAAAAATATGTAATTAGTATGATATTTTTTTCTATATTTAATTTAAACTATTTTTTTTTGACCAAAACGATTATTGAATGTGATTAAAATTAATTACAGTTATTAAGGTAATGATTAAACTGAAAAAGGGACTAAACCTTAATATTAAAGACTAAAAAGAATTATACACTTTTGAAAAAACCATTGGTTTCCAAAATTTGACCATTTCCCCACTGGGTTCAAAATATATGGGTTAAAGGGACATTATTAAAAGTAAATTCCCTATAACAAAGGGTAAGGAAAAAAGACCAAAAGTTAACTTTCATTACCTTTAAGATTTATAAAACATCGAGATATGTAAAAAACATAATATTTTCTGATATATATATCTTTTTGAAATAGATATGGATTATTGTTATCATAATAAATTGTTAATAACTTTTAGATATGGTTTAGGTACTTAAAATTATTAAGCAACATCAATCTAATGATTACTTAGTTAATAATTAACTAAAATAAATGATCCTATAAATATTAAAAGTAAACATTATTGATTTAATTATTGTATTTATTATTTTTTAGGATTAATTTATCATGTGAAACACATTTAAACCTAATATATTTTAATTCCAATATAATATTGATATTTTAAAATTAACATTAAATAAATAATGTCAAAATTGACATTATTTTAATTTTAATATAAATGAATCATATAAAATGATTTAAAATTGATAAAAATCCTATATTCTGAAAAGTGACTTTAAAGTGTTAATATATATTAAATATTTTATATTAATGGAATAATTAATCTTTTATAATTAACATATTGACCCATATTATATAAATATGATGTATAGACGACTCGGGTTCAAGCAGCGCTTCGGCACGTGACTTGCGATGTTTTTAAAATTAATTTAAAAAAAATTGTATTTTAATGTTATAAATTAGATATAAAGTTAATAATTAATTTTTCCTATATTTTATAATTAATATCAATTTAGTTTATTTTTACTGGTAAAATTAATTAAATTAGAAAACTAGACTCTTTAATAAAAAACCAAAATGATAAAATTGGGAAAATCATAGAAGTTAAGGAACCAAATAATTAAAATGCACCTATTTTTATGCGGATGAGGTTTTTATCTTCAATTATTCTCCTTTAATCCATTATTTTTTCATTTTGGAGGAACATTAGGTAATATAGACCACCCATTATTGAATACCTTTTGGTATTTACAAAAGTTCCACCCCTCCACTATAAAGATAAAAGCACTCTACCCATTCCTCACACCTCTCAAGCCTATGTTCAGAAAATACCTACCCAAATTGACTTCCAAAAATCCTCTATATGACATTTAATTCTACTTTTGGGAAGAAAACCTCTCAAAGATATCTTTTGGCACAAACAAAAAGGAGTTACCCAATTTAGATGTAACGTCTTCTCTCAAACTCCTTTCCATTATTTTCTTTCTCCACCCCTCAAATATTTTTATTCCACTATTGTGTGAAATCACCAGTATACTACATATACTAGTATTTTTTAAGGCAATTATTATGACATACACTTTTACACAACTCCATCTAATGGATTTTGAACATACTATTTCTATGTAAGACAATCTACATCCTCATGAAATGATTATTATTCATTTCTCCTTTACCACCTATCTTGGTGGCCATTATGATTGGAAATATTTTTATATATGTAATATATTATATATATTATGTATTTAATATTATTTATTAATTTTTTAACACACACTTTTTTACATTCCATTTGGTGTTAATTTGATAATCGCGTTTGAGGAAGTGTGGGCTACCTCCCCCTCAAAGCGATGTGATTCGTTCACACACCACATAGAATGTATTAAGAATGTGTTTAATGAAATTATATGATATATATGATATATTAATGATAATTTAATAATGATATATATATATATATTTACATAAATATATATGTATATTTCATTTACATACTTTCTTTCAATACAACAATAAAAACAAAAACAACGCACATGCGTACATACTACTTACCATATCCATGAATGGTGTATTCCATTTCATACTTATATATGATATAAACTATTATAATATGAATATAATGAATATAAATTATATTTATATAATGATATATAATATGGAATCATGATATAAGTATAAGTACCAACAATATAACAAATTAAGACACATGTGAAGAACAAAGAGAATATTACCCGAAGATAAACTTTAATATATGATAATTAACAAGATGGTAATATAAGGATATAATAAAAATATATATGGTAATATATATAAGAATATTATTCTGTAATATATGTATAATAAACTTATATTTAATACATAGGAAGCTTGTACGAGCACGAAGAGAGTCATGACACAAGGTAAGGGGATTTCATCTCACATTTAATTTATGTGAGATACAAGATATGTTTTCCACTCATTTTTTTGGAGTGGTGTATGTACTTACCATTATTGTACTATATGTATCATATATAGAAATTTTTTTTATTCTCATTTCCATTTTATGATCTTTCTTCCATGGGGTTTAGCTTTCAAAATTTACCAAATTGATAAAATAATTTTGTCTAAATTTTCCTTCTTTGAGATTCATGTTTTGTTATGAACCTAAAATCTTCTTCAAGGTGTATATAATTTAATTTTACATTTTCTGAAATTAATATAATTATTTTCATGATATATTAATCTTTATTTAATTTAATTTTTTTACATAGAGAGTATGATCCCATGTTACAGAGTTATAAGAGTTTATGGAGACAATCTCATCGCTTTCTGATATTGTTTCTGTTTTTACATACCTTAATAGAATATTATGATACTTATATAAATAATATTCATGAGTTTACTTATACTATTTTATTTTATGATATAATCATGTATTAGTACCATATTCTACTCAATGGTATATAATATAGTTAATAAAGTGTTTTTAGGAAATCCCGACATTACCCTTTCTTCGTTCAGAAATATGTGTTTTCTAAAAACGGTTTCCAAGAATATCATACCATTATCCTATAAGAAATTAATGAAATTTTTACCAGTTTTATCTTCTAGAAATATCTTTAAGGGAATTTTTTTGATTCTTTTCAAACAATAATTTCCTTCTAACATTTTTACAGTGAAAAAGGAATGTTTTTTTTACTTCATATGACATGTATGGATTTACCCACCGTCATTCCTTTGAATATTTCTTTTCATTTTTAAAAGTTTAATATTTAAAAAAATGTTTTAAAATTAATTTTCAAGGAAAAATATTTTCAAAATGGTTTTTATTCTTCATTATATGTTTTCATGTTATTTTCTAAGAAAATAATTTTTCAATGGTTTATGTATTAACAAGCCCTTTTCAAATAAGAAAGGTGATTTTTACCCAAGAAGTGTTATTAAAAGATATTTCAAAACTATTTTACATCTATTATTACATCCATTGATGTTACTCATTTCCTTTCTGAAAATTATTTAAAGGTTCCATTCATATCCAATCTATGAATGGGTCACACTTAACATCATGGTCTTTATGAAACCTGTTTCTCTTTCATGGGCTATATGGTTATGAAATCTGATTCTCCTTCATAGGTTCAGTGTTGATGAAATAGTTATGAAACCTATCTCTTCTCCATAGGTTATGATGTGATTTAATGTTAATGATACCCATTTCATTTTATGCGTTATGATTTGATGTTTATAAGATCTACATATTTTTATGGGTCATGATATAATGAATTTTTTATTATATTTGGAACACATGTGAATTATTTTACTATAATACATGTGGGACCTATATCTCCCTCCAATTTATTGGGAAATGATATTTCTTATATGAGCTAAAGGGGTACACAGGTTGTATTCCAAGCCTAAAAAGAAAGAGGGTGTATAGGTTGTAGCCCAAGACTAAATGAAAGATAGTACACAAGTAGTAGCCCATGTTTGAAAACAAGATGGTGCATGGGTTGTCTCCCAAGAATAAAATAACAAAGGGTACACTTTTTTTAGCACAACCCAAAAAAAAAGAAGGTACATGGGTTGTAGCCCATGACAAAAAGAAATAGGGTACACAGGTTGTATCCCATGCTCAAAAACTAGAAGGTGCATGGGTTGTTACCCAAGCCTAAAAGAATGTGGCTACACGGGTTTCTAGACCAAGAATAAAGTATTTAGATGGGTCGTAGACCAAACCGAACGTATTATAAAGGTTTTGTTAGGTATCCATTACATAAAAGTTTCTATTCTTATATATATTCCAAAATTCCATGTCTTATTCCTATCCTATTCTTTCATGGATTATGCACTTTATTTCATATGATTCATGTCCTCTGAACTAAAAATCTTTATTCCATGATCTATTTTATGATCCTTGATATGTAGGGTATGATATTCTATTTATATGATCATGTTTTCATACCTTTATACTCATGTTAATTCTTACATGTCTCCCTTGTTTACCCTTAATGAGTATTTGAGCTCACCCCTTTTCATGTTTCCATTCTCTAGGTCATGAAGAATGGTTTAAGGTAGAAGTAATAAAGGTGGCGATATTTATGATTCATGTTGAAGATATTTCACCCAGATATATGATTTTTTCCATGTTTCCAATGACACTAAACTATTATGGTCCTCTGGCATGTATTTTTTGTAATGTACTGGATATTCATCTAAAAAGATGTATTATAAAAGTATGTTAATACTAGGACTCTATAGTTGTTATCAAATGAAAGGTCTAGTCAACCTTTGGAAACTAGGATGATAAAAACATAACAAGATCCCTTGGTTTATTTATAAGGATATGTGTAGAGATTCCAATAAGGTTAAGTATAAGGATGAGTTAACATTTTGGAAAATGTCCGGCAATTTTGGTAAAGGATAGAGTGAGTGGTTTCCAAGAAATAAATGCCTATCTGGATAATAAAAGTGGATGTTTCTTTGGTATATATGTACCTAGGGGTAAAATATCTGACAAGACGTTTCGATCATGACTTGGGTTAATCTGGTACGTGACAATGGGCCTTGATTCACACATGGTTTGATACTCATGGGGGATATGCTTTTAGAATTCACAAATTCTTCATGAACCATCATGAAGGAATTAGATATAGGTTATCTATGAATAACATAAGATAAACCCAAGGTTTCATATATTAGGGATGTTGTCATGATTTAGACATCGTATAAGTAATTATTTTCATGAATATGTGGTTTCTGCTATGAAAATTAATTCTCACACTATGCTTTTGGTTTTAGCCAATGGTAGGAACTAGAAGGAACTGAATTAATGTTGAATGTGATGGAAGATATTTTGATGAGAAGTCATATGGGATGATCACTGGAGTTAAATATGGATTGATCATGCCTAATCAGTTTTCAGGGAACATGATTAAAAATGTTTACTTTAAACAACTCTTGGACTCACCAAACAATAGAAATATGGAGTTCATTAAGAGTTTAGGTAATGGATACCTTGGATAAAAGAATCACCTAAGTGAATGTATTATAGGAATAATATGGTGTTTTGAATGTGGAAGAGAAGGAAAAAAAGAATGTGACTTCAAAGGAAAAAGGAAGAGTTAAGTAAACAAAATGTATGGTAATTGTGGCCTCTTTAAGTCATTATAGAAGGTTAAGTGTTTTAAATGTAGAGAAAATGGTCATCATGCAACCTAATTTCAAAAGAGGAATGTTCCTAAAGAGGATCAAAAAAGTGGTGTGAGTAATGGTTAAATTGTAGATGATGATGAGACTACAGGTGAAATGTGAAAGGAAATAGGTATTTTTGTTAATTAAGGAAGAAAGAATCAAAGTATTTATGTATCTGTATTCCAGAATTAAGAATGGTGAATTATGTATGGATTATTATGTTTATGTTTTTTCTATGGATTTACAAGAATTTTTTGAATATTCATGATAGACTAGAATTCTTATCTCATGAATGTTAACATTTTGGCTAAGGGAAGGTAACCCATAACATGTTTTTTATGTTAAGATAATGTTTTATGGATAAAGGCACGTGGGATATGAATATGTAAATTGTAAATTATTGATTACCTTGGAACTAAGTAAGGACCTACTTATAGGTGGTTTATGATACACATAATGAAGTTTACAACATTTTTGGATTTATGGAATAAATCTAATATAATCCAGACTGAGGAATCAATAATGGTTTCCAAAAGTATTTATTGTAATTCAGATATTACCATATTTCTGGAGAATATCAGATAATGGTATTCACGTGTTCGGAATGCGACAACCAAGAGTTACATTGTGTTACATAGGGTAATCATTGTCAAGGTAATTTTGGGACTTATTTATAATGATTTCTATTTTCAAATATCATAAGGGTTATTTGTTTAACCATTTATGTAAAGATTAGGTATTATCTTACCAAATGAGGATTTATTCAAATTGGATATCTGGTTATAAAACTGTGGTGATAAGGATAACTGATGACAGATGGGATAGAATATCACGGAACTTGTGATCTATTATTAATTCCAAAATAAAAAAGGAGCCTTATTTTTTTATATAGAAATAGGTGTAGTAGATCATAAAACAATAAATGGTGATTTTTTCTAAAAATAATGCATGTATATCATTTAATGAAAATTCTTTAACTTTAGGAAAAATGATCTTGAAACCCAAAATGTTCTATTATGCCTACAATTTCAATGAATCAAAAGTTCCCTTAGATCATTAACTATTTAGGGATTTATAGTTTCTAACTTTCTCCTAACCTTGTTCTCTATCACTCTCTATCAGAACATGATGGTAATATTTTTCTTATGTACCCTTGTTTTCACTTTCTACTTATGTTCTCCCATGTAAAAACATATTTATAAGTTACTTTGGGTAAAAATTATGGTTCCAAATTTACCTTATTAAGGAAAGTTTTATAATCCATTTTTACAATTCATATTTCATTGAATGAAACATTCAAGTTCTAAACCTTTGATAAACCAGATGAATTTCGAGGGAGAAATTTATTTTAAGGGTGGTAGAATAGAACACACCAAGATATTGAGAATTATTTCTTTTTTACAAATTAATTTATCTATTTGATATTTTTAATTTCACATGACACTGGAAGTACTTATGTATATATATATATATTAAGACACTATGTAAAACAATCCTTTCACATGAAATACTAACTTTGCATGCGACTACATGCAATACCAACTTGGCTTGCTCTACAGGCAACAAAGACTTGGTATATGATGCACGCAACAATGAGTTTATACAAAACATCTCTTTTTATTATTTTAATAATTTAAAGAAGATAATTATAAACTATCCATTAAACTTACTATTAAATACTTTTTAAATATTTTTTTATATATAAATAAAGAATATTGATAATGAAAGAAAATATTTTTGGTAAAGTCCTTTTATGTTAAAAATATTGTTTTCTTGAATGAATGTATTTTAATAATAAAATTAAATTTAGACACATTTAGAAATTCAATTCGATAAAATAAACATCAATTATAAATTCATAATGTTTAAATTATCCTAAGGTGAATTTTTTGGATTTTTCTGAGAAACGTTATTTTTTTAATGAATAGTGAAAATACTTTTTCTTAGTTTATAACTGCCTTTTTGTCTAATTATTTATTAATAATAAATGATATTAAAAATATTTGTTAAGGTAAGATTAGATAAATATTTAATATATTAATACAATATAATTCATTATAATCAATTATACTATAAAATTGAATATGAAAACATAACAAACTTTTGAACATTTTTCTACTAAAAACCCTGTCATGTCACCCCATCTGTGCGATTAGTGTGAATCATAATTTTCTCACTTATGTGAATATAATTTTGAAAATAATACCTACATCAGTGTAATTAGTATAATATTTTTGGTATAATAAGATCAACTTAATTTTTTTTCACCAAAATGATTGTAAATGTGATTTAAATTAATTATAGTGATTAAATTACGATTAAGCTTAATAAGGGACTAAACCATAATATTAATGAACAAAATGACATAGACACTTGTAAAAAATCCATTTTATACCAGAATTTTACCATTTCCCACTTGGTTCAAAATATATGGGTTATTGGGACTTTATTAAATGGATGTTCCCTATAAAATGGTAAGCAAGGAAGAAGACAAAAAGGGAACTTTCCTTGCCTTTAACATTTATTATACTTTGAGATATGTAAAAACATCGTATTTTTAGTTATATATAACCTTTTAAAATATATATGGGTTATTGTTATCATAATAAATTATCAATAATTATTAGAGAAGGCTTTGGAACTTAAAATGCTTAAGAAACGCCAATATAATGAGTATTTAGTTAAAAATTAACTAAAATAAATGATACAATAAATATTAAAAGTGATGATAATTGATTTAATTCTTGTCTTTATTAATTTTCATAGATTAATATATCATTTTTAACACCTTTAAAACAAATATATTTTAATTCCAATATAATATTGATATTTTAAAAATAACATTAAATAAATAATGTCAAAATTGACATTATTGTTATTTCAAAATAAATGAATCCTATAAAATAATAAAAAATTGATAAAAATAATATAATATATAAAGTTAATTTTAATTGTTAATATATATTAAATATGATATATATTAATTTAATAATTAATCTTTTATAATTAACATATTGACACATATTATCTAAATACATTGTTAATACAGTTCGGGTTGAAGCATCATTTTAGCACGTCACATGAAATTGTATTAAAATTAATTTACAAAAAAATTGGATTTTAATTTTATAAATTATATATAATATTAATAATTAAGTGTATATATATTTTCTAAAAAACCATCACTTTAATTTAGTCTTATTGGTAAAATTAATTAGATTATAAAACTAGATGCTTTAATAGGGAAACCAAAATGACAAAATTAGGGAATCATTGAAGTTAAGGAACCAAATAATTAAAGTGCACATATTTTTGAGTGGAGGAGATTTTTATTGAACATGAAGCTCATTTAATCCAATATTTTTCCATTTTTTTAGTAATATTATGTATGTTATACCACCAATTATTTAATATCTTTTGGTATTTACAAAAGTGTCATTCCCCCTCCAATATAGAAAGGAAACCACTCTACCCATTCCTCACACATATAAAGACATTTATGTTCAGAAAATACCTACCCAAATTTCCTTAAAAATATCCTAATTTAGACCGTGAAGAATCCCATTGTGAAGAAATAACATCAATTAAACATTTTGGTACAAACCAAAAGGAGTTATCTGATTTAGAGGTAATGTCTTCTCTGAAGCTTATTTCCTTTATTTTTATTCTCCACCGCCTCAATTCTATTTAATACATTACTGTGTGAAAAAAGTATCCTACATAAACTAGTATGTTTTTATGCAATATTTATGACCTAAAATTAGACACACCTACATCTAATGTATGTTGAACATATTGTTTCTCTATTAAGAAAACTGTTGACTCAAAAAATAATGATTGTTCATTTCTCCTTTACCACTAATCATGGTTTCCATTATGATGGAAACTATATTTATATATGTAATATATTATATTTATTATGTATGTAATATTATTTCTTAATTTTACAACACACATCTTTTTACCTTCCATTTGCTGTTAATATGATAATCTCGTTTGAGTAAGTGTCGACTACCTCCCCTTTAAAAGGATGTAATTCGTTCACACACTGCATAGAATGTATTAAGGATGGGTTTAATGAACATATATGATATATATTATATATTTGTTCTAATTTAATAATTATATATATATATATATATAATTTACATACATTCGTTCAAAACGATAATAAAAATAGAAACAACGTTCATTCGTACGTACAACTTAACGTCTCCATGAACGGTGTATTCAATTTAATAATTATTTAAGATATAAATTATTATAATGTGAATATAATGGATATAAATGATATTTATATCATAATATACATTTTGGAATCATGATATAAGTATAAGGAATAACAATAAAATAAATTAAGACATATGTGAATAACAAAGCTATTATTACCCAAAGAAAAACATTAATATAGGATTGTTAGAAAGCGGGTAATATAAGGTTATAATAAAACCATATATAGTAATAGATATAAAATATTATTTTTTAAATGATGTATAATAAAATTATATTTATTATACAAGAATATTTTACAATCACAGAGAGAGTCACGACACATGTTAAGGGTATTTCATCTAACTTTTAATTTCTATGAGATACAAGCTATGTTCCACACACTTTCATTTTGTGTTGTGTATGTACTGACCTTGATTATATTATATGTATATTTTACATAAATTTTTCGATATTTACATTTCCATTTTATGATCCTTCTTCCATGGGGTTTATCTTTCAAAAGTTACATAATCGATAAAATAACTTTATTTCAATTTTACATCTTTGAGATTCATATTTCTTATGAAACTAAACTCTTATTAGAGTGGTATATACTCCCATTTTTCATTTTATACCATGAATATAATTCTTTTAATGATATATAAAGATTAATTTCAATTTATTCTTTTACATGGATAGTATGATCCCAAGTTATCAAGTTATAAGATTTTTTTGAGGCAATCTCATCGCTTTTCAAGATTGTTTAGGTTTTTGCATCCCTTAATGAAATATTATGATTCTTATCAGAAGAATATTCATGAGTTTATTTATCCTCTATTATTTCAGGATATACTCATATATAATTAATATATTATAATCTTTGGTACATAATATATTTAATAAATTGTTTTTAAGAAATCCCAACTTTACCCTTTCTTCGGTCATAAATTTATGTTTTCTAAAAAGTGTCTCCAAAAATATTATATTATTACCCTATAATATTTTAAATAAATTTTCAATATTTTTTTATTTTACCAATATCTTTAAGGTAATATTATTTTCACTTTACAACAAGGAATCCCTTCTAGCCTATTTACTGTGAAAAAGGAATGTTCCTTTTTACTTCTTATGACAAGTACAGATTTACCCACTTTCATTCTTTTGAATATTCCTTTTCATTTTTAAAAGGTTAATATTTATGAAATTTTTTAAAAAGTAATTTTTAAGGAAACATATTTTCAACATGGATTCATGAATTCTTCATATTTTTTTAAAGGTATTTATAATAAAAATATTTTTAAATGGTTTTATGTATTAGCAAGCATTTTTCAAAGAAGAAAGGATATTTTTCCTCAAGAAATATTTTTTAAAGATATTTAAAAACTATTTTCCATCTAAGATTACATCCATTTATGTTACTCATGCACTTTTTTTGAAATTCTATAAACGTTTCATTCATATTATTTTTATGAAAGGGTCACAATTAATTTCACGGTCTTTATAAAACTTGTTTCTCTTTCACGAGTTATATGATTATGAAACCCATTTCTCTTTTAGAGGTTATTCTTAAATGAAATGGATATTAAACCTATCTATTTTCCATACATTATTATGTTAAGTAATTTTAATGATAAACATTTCATTTTATGGGTTATTATGTGATGTTTATAATACCTATGTCTTTTTATGGGCCATGATATAATGAATTTTTTATTATCCTTGGCACATGTGTGAATGATTTTACTATTAGATGGGTGGGTCCTATATGTCTATATAATCCATTGGGTAATGATATTTTTTATATGAACTCACAAGGTATATGGGTTTTAGCCCAATATCAAAACGAAAGAGGGTGTATGGTTTTTAGCCCAAGACTAAATGAAAGAGGGTACACAGGTAGATTCCCATGACTAAATAAAGAAGGTACATGGGTTTTATCCCAATCCTGAAATAAAGAGGGTACACAGGTTAAAGTTCAAGCCTAAAAAAAGAAGGTACATGGGTTGTATCCCAATCCTAAAAGAAAGAGGGTACATGGGTTGTATCCCAAGCCCGAAAACAAGAAGATACATGGGTTGTATCACAAGGATAAATTAAAGTGTGTATAGGGGTTGTTATCCCAAGACTGATGCAAGTACATGGATTATTGACTAATCCTAAAATGTTATAATGGTTTTGGTAGATATCCATACCATAAAAGAATCTATTATTATATAAATTCCCAATTCCATGTCTTATTCATGTCCTATGTTTTCATGAATTATGATCTTTATTTCATATGATTCATGTCTCATAAACTACCAATTTTTATTCCATGATCTATGTTATGATCTTTTATATGTAGTTTATGATATTTTATTTGCAAGATCATGTTCATGTACCCTTATACTCATGTTTATGCATACATGTATCCCTTGTTTACCCTTACAGAGCATTTGATATCTCCCCTTTTCTTGTTTCCTTTCTCTAGGTTATGTAGAAAGGTTTTAGGTATAAGTAATAAAGGTAGAGATATTTATGAAATATGTTGAGGTTCTTCCACTGGGATAGAATATTTTGTTTCCATGTTTCCAATGACACTAAACTATTAGGTTCCTCTGTCATGTATTTTTGTAAGTTACTGAATATTTATCTAAAAAGATGTAATATTAATGTATATTAAGCATGGGTTGCTATAATTATGGACCACAGGACCATATTTGTGTAACATAATGAATATTATTCTAAAAATATGTAATATCTACCTATATGAATCCTGGGATTATATAGTTGGTATTAGAGGATAGTTTTTGTTATCCTTTGAAAACTAAGATGAGAAAACCTTAGTGGTATCCCAAAGGAAATGTGTAAGGATAAGTCTAAGGATGAGTCAATGTATTATAAAATTTCCAAGATTTTGGTAAAGGATAGAGTGAGTGGTTTCCTAGATATACAACCATGTATGGATACTACAAGTGGATGTGGATCTGATATATATTTAATTATGGGTGAAAAACCTGAAAATAATGTATTGACATAGACTTGATCAGGAGATGGTGCATGAAAATGGTCCTTGATTCACACCTGGGTTGAAGCACTTAGGTGATATGATTTTTAAATTCATAAAAACTTTATGAATTGTCATGAAGGATTTAAATAGATGGTGACTATGAATGAACTAGGATAAAAATAAGGTGTTATAGATTGAAATTATGGTGTCCTAATATAGACATCCAATAATTTATTTTTCATGATTTATTGGTTTTTAACAATTATTTTTACTTATCACACACTACTTTAATATATTTTTCAATGGATAGAACCCGAAGTAACCATGTTAATGCTGAATGCAACGAACAATGCAATGATTATACTCTTGAGAAACCAAGAAATATGGGAGATTGATTATGAAATATTATTTATATCCTCAAACCACTTTCTCAAGATATGAATCATTTTGAACTTATAAAAACATAGTAGAGGCCATAATGTTATGTTGAGTCATTCATAAGGAAACATCCACCTTTTTTTAGCAGTTCCAGTGATCTACTAGTTTATAATAAATGGATCAGTACCCCTGAAAATATATTTTCTATTATTTATTATTCAGAGAATGAAAATTTCATTTTGGTTGATTATCATTATGAATTTGAATCAAATCAGTAGTGGAATCTTATTAAGAAAATGATGGAACAATAATAAATTGAATCTATGGTACAGAAGTGTTTAATGGGATATTTTACAGTAAATACATTACTTGTATTTTATAAACAAATATAGAGAAAGAGTACCTTAAAATTAATCAAAATGATGATGAATCTATTTATTTCTATGAAGATAATTTTACAAGACTTTCAAAGTACACATTTGTTTTAATCCTCATCTGTGAAATAAAAAACAATCAATTATTTAGTGGCTAGAAACCAAGTATTCGAATGGTTGTATAAATAAGAGATTTAGTTGCATGAAGAATCCATTTGATGTGAACTGAAGGTATAAATGAATATTGGATATTCCCACAATTCTTATGGATTTTATACGAAAAAGAAGATTGACTCTCAAGAAAAATCAAATAGTGAAAAGAAATTCTAGGCATCTATATGCCAGAAATGTGGGAAGAACCATCAAATGGAAATTTTTAATGGAACTCATAGTTTCTTTATATCTGGGAAAAATTCATAAAGTCTATGAATTTCAAAATGAAATTAATGGGTCAACTCAATCAATGGAGTAGAATAGGATTCCAACTAATTCACCTCCCACATTCTAGTTTTTTAAGTTCAAAAAGTATGGTGATTATGAGAATAAATTCTTCAATCCAAGTGATAATGTAGAATACATGCCACAAAAACATCAAAAGAAAATAAAAAAAGTGAAATCTTTTGTAATCACAATAATTAATTTAATCATGATAATTATGGAACACATATCCTCTACTTTTTTGTTAGGAATTTAATTTTTAATTTCATATAAATGAGACCAATAAAAATCTCATTTTTAATCCTCTAGAGAAATTCCATTTAATTATATCCCCTTACGTGATTTCTTGAATAACTGAATCAAATTTTATATTCTATCAGTATAAGGATGAATCCAAGATTCCAATGAAAATGTTTTTGTATAATATAAAAGCTTTTATAAGGAATAAAGTGTGAATTAAACATATAAAGTGTATTTGTAAGATTAACATAATATCTATGGGCACCGTAAGGAGTTTATGAGTTTACAATTGATCATATGTCATTCACACCCTTTTTGAGGATTTTATGAGATGAGATTTTATCTAGATTAAGGACATTTCAATATTAAATTATGGAAATTCGACCCTTTGGTTTTGAATATGTTATAATGAAAAATTTACCTAAGGAGGAACACATTTTTTACTTTTTGACATATAATTAATGATAAAGGTCACCATAATATTTTATCACAAAATTTATGTTAAGGTAATTATAGGGTTTATTTTATATCCTTATAAATCCAACACACTTCATTACAATTAGAAAAAATATCACTCTGGATCCTCTTTCTATAATATACATTAAACAAGTAGTAAGGATCCATGGGGTACCACATTCAATTGAATATGATTGGGACATGAATTTTACCTTGAAATTTTGGGGAATTTGGCAGAAAACTATTTATATATAGTTTTGTTTCATCACTACATATCACCCTAATATATATGCTTACCTTGAGGAAAAAATACAAACATTATAGGATATGAGGAGGTCTAGCTAATTGGATTATAAGGGTGGTTGGAATTTAAAATTCCCAAAAGATGAGTTTTATTTCAATAATAGCCTTCAAACAAGAATTTAGATGGGCCCTTATGACCCCTTTTTTGAATGAAGTATAGAACTCAAAGGTATGAGAATGAAGTTATAGAAAGAAAACTATTGGGACCTAAGAAATATTATGAGATGATAGATAAGATTAGGTCCATTTAGAAACATTTAGGAAATGAACGAAGCTGATAGAAATGTAATTATGAGAATATTTTATTTGATATTGATTTTTTTTGTTTGTGATAAAGACTTTATATAAACTTCTAAATTAAAGAATGAAGGGAAAACTAAGCTCTTAGTATATAGGTCCCTTTGAATTTCCTGATCATATCAGGACCATATACTATCACTTTGTGTTTCCACAAAACCTCTATCATTTTTATGATTTTATCCATGTATATCTCTTTTGTAATTACATACCAGAACCTTCACATGTACTAACATTATAGGTAATACCACGGGAGCAAGATCATTCTAATGAGTAACAATCAGTGGAGATTATAGATGAATATTGAAAAATTTCTATGAAATAAGGCCACTCACTCAGTCACATTTTTGTGAAAAAATGACCAAATTGATGAGGATTTTTGGGAACTTTAAGATATTATGAGGTAGAATTTTCCACATTTTTTCTATCAATGTGATAAATTTTGAAGGAAAAATTAATTTTAATAGGGGTAGAATGTATCACCCCAAGATTTTATGATTTCTTTTCAAATAAATTTAATCTTTTATATATTTTTATTTACATTAAATATAATGTTTATATTGAGATACATGAATCACTAATATTGGATTATTCTATATGGAAAACCAAGTTTAGCTTTTCCTACACGCAACACTAGGTTAGCTTGCATTACACACGATAACAAGTTTTAACAGAACCATGATACAATTGTAATATTATTCAAACGTGACCATTATAACCTAGATATTAAACTACTATGTGTGAATAAGAATATATAATTTGTAAATATTTTTTTATAATGGTTTTATATAAATAAAAATACTAAATAGAATACTTAGTTTTTGGAAAAGTTTTTATATGTTTTAAAAATACTATTATTTCAATATAATTTTGTTTATCTCATTTTCTAAATAATAATAAGATAAATATTTGTAAATTTTATAAAATTAATTTTATAGAAATAAATATATTTTTCGAAATAAAAATATCAATATTATCTTAGGGTGATTTTTTGGTTTTTTTCTGAAATGAATTTTTTTGCTGAATAGTGAAAAATACTAAATTTTAATTGAAAGCCTCAGTTTTAGTTTAAATTATTTATAATGTTAAATTATTTTTTAAATTGATTTTAAAGATAAATTAGTTCAATTATAAATCATTTAATCCAATTTAGGTAGTGTTAATCAATTTCATATTGGATATGGATACAATAACATTGTAAAATGTTGAACATTTTCTCTTTAAAATCCCATTTTTTCATTTTGTCGGTGAGATTAATTTAAAATTAAAATTTTTCTGTTATGTGAAAGGAATTTATAAAAATGGATTAAATATTTTAAATCATCATAATTTATATTATATAACAAGTTCTACATAATTTTTTTTACCAAAATGAATAATGATTGAAAAAAATTAATTACTATGGTTAAGGTAAAAATGGGTATACGTGGGGGTTAATCTAAAAATAAATTTGTCAAAATGAACTATAAAAATTTATAAAAAATAAATTATGGAAATAAATCTATAATTAAACTTATATTGTCTAATAATGTCCCATTATGACCCTTTTTACATAAGAAAAATGTGGGGGCACTCAATTCTTTTCAAAAATACCATGTATGTCCTCTCCCCTACTTATAAAAGGCCACCCCTCTCCTATCTTATTCACACCTTCAAACAATTTGGGTTCAGAAATACCTACCCAAATCACTTCCAAAATTTTCTCTACTCATCCTAGATGAATTATTTTGTATATAAATACCACTAAATAAGTCTATTAGTGAAAACCGAAGGAGGATACCCGAAGAAGAGGTAACGTTCAACAACAAGAATTTTTATTTTATATATTAGTATAACAATTTAATTATTATTATAACATGATTATAAAATTAAATTATTTTATTACACATAATTATTTGGTTTTTATTTGTTTTATAACCTAAAACCATCTCTAATTCTGTCAAATAGTTTACAAAATCAGTGTTCATTTGCACAGCAGACTACCACTTCGCGAACCGATGTCATTCGTTTTTCCATTACCACATATAAAGGATATAAATAATGATATATATATTTATTATATATTTTATTTATGAAATTATTTTTCCACTATAATTATTATATCACACACACCTTCATTATTTCCATTCTTTGGAATAAAACAACGTCACCCATGTGTATGATAGACTACTGCCTCGCAGAGTGATGCGATTCATTAACACTTTATATAGAAGGTTTTAAAGATGATTTTGATGAAAATATATGATAAATATGATATGAAAAATATTTTATGTTTTTAATATATCATTTAAATTTATTTATTTTAATCATACATGAAAATTGAAACAATGTTCATGCATATGTACGACCTACCGTCACCATGAACGACGTATTTCCTTTTTCATCATTAAATTTTAGAAATCACTCTAAATAATCATATTATAATTATATATTATATTTATATCATGTTTTAAATTCTGGATATTATTTAATCATGAATAATTTAATTGCAAAAAAATAATAACTCAAATCATATACGAAAAGAAAAGTAGTTATTACCTAAAATGTGACTTTAACATTGGATTGTTAATAAAAAGATAATAAAAGGACACAAGTAAATAATATATTGTATTATATATTTAATTATATTCATAAAATAGATTTATAATAAAATAATATTTATTATATAGAAGTTTCTGATGAGTATTAATGAATTCGAGACTTAAGGTAAAGGATTTCTTGTCTCTCTTTTATTTCTAGGAGACACATTCTAAGTTCAATGATAATTTTATTTGTGTGGTTTATATACTAAAAATGAATGTATTTTATGATTATTACCATGAATATTATTGGGATGTTAATATCAATTTTAGTACCACTCTTTCATGGGGCTTACGATTTAGAATTTACTAAAGCAGTTAGGGATTTTCTCTCAATTTCATTCTTTGAGACATATGTTTTACTATGTATTGAAGTTGGTTCCCTATAACCAAAATATATATACATTATGATAACCTATATTCATAGTTTTTAATATTAATATAATGATTATAAATTCATGATTATTCTTCTACATAACATATTATTTGATAATGTCTTAAGATTAGTTGTCCCACTTAAAGGTCATAATAGTTTATTGATATGATGACAACCCTGAAGTTCAATGAAAAAATTATTTAATATATGTGATATAGTTAGATAATATCATTTTATGGAAACAGATTATATAGGATCTTAGGGGTGTAGAGTCATCAGACATTGAGTCACCTTCTCATGGGGTACACCTGTGGTAATATCTAGTATAAGAAATTATGATAATGTGACCCACGTCCAAGATATATAAATTTATATGTGTCATTGAATGTTTTTACATGTGAACATGTTTAATTATATTTAGTATTTATTTTTTTTATCAAATAATATTATAAGTCACATACACTGATGTATTTATGAAAACCATGATGACATATGTTCTTGGTGATGTAGGATATGTTGGGTGTGCCATGAGTAATATTATATTAATGAATAACATGAGAAAGGATGTAACACATAAGTTTTTTAATAAAAGTTGATATCTTAGGACATTTTATAGAAATATTATAGAATAAATAAATACATATACATGGTTTTATATAATAAAGTTTAATATTTTAAAAGTCAAAGAAAGAGACATCGAGCACATAGATTGTTGGAACTCGTGTGCAACTTTCTTGATTGGAGATATCACAATAATATGATTATATTGCATAGAGATAATCCATAGGATGTACTATGTAATTTAAAAATTAAATTATTTCTATATGGGAACCTTTATGTTTCTCTAGACACTAACTTTGGACTTTAGGCTATTTCACTAAATGTGACTGAGAAAGATGTGTAGAGGGGAACACACTAAGTGTATCCATAATATTATTTCCACATGTGGTTTAATGATTATTCTTTTTGGTTAATCACACATATTCCATAACAATTAATTAAAGGTAATATTATGAGAGAAGAATATTTAATAATCATTTATTTTCTAACCATTGAATATAATATTTATTTTTTTTATTGGAGAATAATGTGTGATATTTATTTATTAATTAAATAGACATTATTATAGGCCCAATAAATTTTGTGGAGGAAAGGAGGACCATGTTTAATGGTTAAGTGAGAAATTATATATATTGAATATTATTTGAATAAATAATAATTAATTTTAATTCACATTTTGATCACATGTAATAAAATATTATTATTATTGTTGACATGGGGTTTAAAAAGGATTTAAAAATTATAAATGAGAGCTTGTGAAAATATTTATTTCTAAACCTTATAGGTATATAAACCAAATTATATTATTTATAAATATAGAAAATTCATTTTTTTGGTAGTGGACAATGAATCTAGATAATACTCTCAATTCCATAGAAAGATCCCTTCTATAAGAACTCTCTCAAGAACAGAGAGAGATACTCCTCCACCTTCAACTATCAAGTATATATTGATCAAGAATAATTGATCGGAAATGATTCTATAGGTGCTAAAAAGAAAAAAAATGCTTGTGATATGATCTATCATGCTAGCACCTGGAGATTCATACAATGACTCTCAAATACTTGTGGCATATATGAGGAAGACTGCTAGAGAGAATATTCTCTTGATTCCTTCAACTCAATGATGGTGAAATAAAAATAAATTTTCAGATCCATCACTGAAGAAATAATTATCATAAGATTATTTTTTAATTGATTAAATCAATTATAAATAATATATGATGATCTTGTGTAATGTTTATTTCGTTTTATCCATTATCTTTTTTCTTTAATTAAATTATATTAATCATGATTTTTATCATTGTGTAAATATTTGATTGATAATTGACCATGAAAAAAGGAAAAGTTGGGCATCACCCATCACACTCTTATAATGTTCATGGAACTAAAAATTGGTATTAGAGTGGTCACAAAATTATTTATAATTATTTAATGATAATTGATTTATTTATAAATTATTAATTTTGTTTTCAATTCAAGTTTAATTTTTCTTAAATAAATATTATGATATATGTTTCTTCCTCTATCATTTAACATAAATATAATTAAATTTGTTATTTCTATGAATGAAATAAACTCAATGATATCTTATCGAGGTGTTGTGGGATCGTGCTGAATAACCCAAGATAACCTACCATGTAACCTAGAAGCACTTTTTGTTTACTAGTGTTTAATGAACCATGAATTAATTTTTAATTAATTCAAGGCATGTGAATTTATTACATGTTGTGCCTTTAATTTTACACCATGTTTTGATCAGAGCATCCTGGTGCATGATCAACTGGAGTACATGTCACGCAATTGGCCTACATAGTGTGTAGTCATGTAGTCATAGATGAGTAGTGTATCTTCTTACACATCCTTCCTGATTGGTGACCATGTAACATAAAGAACACACACCATGTATCCCATGTACATAAAATGACCTCTAATATTTTCCACGGAATATTTTATATGTCGAGTCCCTAAGTGTGTTCCGTGGATAAATGGGGAGAAATGTATAGGGAATGTAGCTTGCTTGTACATGTTGTGTACTTATACTAAATTTCACAGAATTAAAATAAATTTATTATACTATGTAAAACTTATCAAAATTTTCTTTTGTGTAGTCATTAATTTTATTTGACACACCGTGTGATGGTTTTTAATATATATATATATATATGTTTATATAATTTCAGTGTAATTTTCATATCTTCATATCATGTGTGAGTTATATTACTGTTAATAATCTACATGCATTGAATAATAATATGTGATGAAAAAATCATGAAATTTATGTAATAATTAAGTTAATAGTACACTTCTTAAACTTACATAATAGGTTTTATATGTCATGTGTTTAAAGAGTAGATATTAAACGAGTATAACACATATTTGGTAGGTTAGGATAGGTATTCACCGTGTTTCCTCCAAGATACATTTTTTTAGAAAATAAATTTTAAATATTTTTTTATTTGTATAAAATTCTTATGTATTAAAATAACCCATTACTGAAGATCTTGGTAATGATTCTTATGAGGAATAATTATCTATCAATAAGAAACATTTTAATGATGCAACAATTATTCCCTATTTTATGCTATCATCCACAACCAATGATATTTTGATGAAACATGAAGAAATGAGTATTTGTAACATAATATCTCACATTTAGGGTCTCTATTAAGAGAAGTTGAGACAATATAGATATGATATATAAAATTCTATTTTTACAACTAATATTAGAGATTCAGTGATAGTTTTTCCTCATGTAGTAAATTTTATGGGCTATATTGAATTCTTATACATCTTAGAGAATAAATTATCGGATGAGTTTCACACAGATCTCATAATTTCCCCACATCCCAAGACCTTCTCTAGTTTTATTGATCATTGTAATATATTAAATAATGAGAATATTATTTCAAAGCATCTTAATCTAATTTTAAAATTGGATAAGGACATTGAGTGTGAAAAAACCCGTGGTCCTTATAGAGATATAAAAAAGGAAGAACAAGATGAAGGGACCCAAGACTTATAATAATTATAAATCTCATGAGCATTATCCTTCAATGAAGAAGAAGATCCAGAGGTATGGAAAGGAAAGTGATTCAATATGTTTTTCATATGGAAAGATTGACCACTATAATAGGAACTACACGCCTAAGCAAGGGGAGTCTAAAGGTTCATTCTTTATCAAGTGTAATCTTTCTTTATATAAAAATTTGGTATTAGTCATAACTTGTTTTCTCACATATGTATCTAAATGTATGAACCAAATAGATGCCAAAATATTTCTAGAGGAGAGGTGTATTTTTGTGGAGCTAATGGTTCAAGGATTTCTTATCTAGCCATTGGTGACTACCACCTTTCATTTCCAACAAGAATTATATTAGTTATGGATGAATATTATTATGTACCAATAGTTACCAAGGACATAATTTATGTATCATTCCATGATGAAGATGAATTTATTTTCAAAATCAGTAATAAAAATTATTTATTTTATAAAGACAACATATTTTATGGTATGATGCATTTAAATAATGTTCTTTATGTATTAAAGTGTTAAAACCAAGTATTGTAAATAAATGATGAATCATTTTCACACGACTCATATAACACCTTGCTATTGAATCACATTATTGGTCATTTAAACAAGAAGAATCTGAAAATGCTCTGTCAATATTGTTATTTATAATCTTATGAACTAAAACCAGTTGAATGATGTCATGCTTTTTTACATAATAAAATGACTAAAATCCTATTCAATGGAAAAGTTGAAGGGGTCACAAATATAATAGGATCAGTTCACACTGAGGATTATGAATTGTTTCTAGTATAAGAGAGGGGTGTTTATTCTTATTTTATTACTTTTACTTATGACATGAGTAGATATAGATATATATACTTGATTAGGTATAAGTCTGTTTCCTTTGAGTAATTCAAAGAATTAAATAATGAATTAGATAATTAACTTTGAAAGAAGATAATGAAGATTCAATATGATCCAAGTGGTGAATATATTAACCAATAGTTTATCAACTTTTTAGGGGATTTTGGTATTCTATCTCAAATTGCTTCACCTTACACAACATGGTGGAATAATGTTAGTGAAAGGAGGAACCAAAACTTGTTAGACATGGTAAGGTCAATGATGAGTCATGAAAATCATCCATTATCTTTTTGTGGATATGAATTAAAAAATATGATATATAATTAAACCATGTACCAACTAAAGTGGAAGACTGAATTCCCTTTTGAGTTATGTAGTGGGAATATACCAATTTTGTTTTATATATTCGTATTGGGTTGCATGGTGTTTTTAAGGCCTTCTCAGGAAGCCAACTACCAAACTAATGCTCTAAGTGTATCTTTATAGGGTATCCTAAGGAATCAAAATAATAGTACCTATACAACACCTCAGATAAGAATGTGGTTGTTACAATACAAGACATTTTTCTTGATAAGGATCAAATCCTCACAAATGATATTTGGTTTAAGATTTCCTTTGATGAATTTGATTCTCAAGACACACAATATTTTCCTAAGGACCATATTATATATGTCCCCCCAGTATTAATTATTCATGAAACTCAAGTACTGCATAGGAGCACTAGGTATGTAAGAGAACCAAAGAGATATTGATTTTTAGTTACTAAAGATGGTGACTAGTAATTAATTTAAAATTATGAACCTGTCACATATAAATAAGGAGTATAAATCTTAGAAGATGAAAGATGGAAGAAATCTAAGAATTATAGAATGGATTACATGTATCAAAAATAATTTTGGGTTATGGTCAATGAACCAGTTGATATGATTCCCTAGGTTTCAAATTGGTATTTAGGAGGAAAATAGATATGGATGGTAAATTTAATACCTATAAAGAATGGGTAGTGGCTAAAGGGTTTAAAAAGATTCATGGAATTGACTACGATGAGACCTTTTCACTAATTTACACATTTAAATCCTTCATAATTATACATTATATATTATCATACCATGGATATCAAATTTAAAAGATGTATTTAAAAAATGATTTCCCAAACAAGAACCTTTAAAAAGATTCCTATTTGATACGACATTAAAGGTTTATAACTCTAGGTGATTCCAAAAAGATTTTCAAGCTCCGGGGTTCCATTTATTTATTTATGTGAACATCCTAGTCTTAGAACAATCAATTAAATGAAATTATAAAATAATTTATTTTCATTAAAAATTAATGTGATCCATTTATTTATAAAAGGTTTAGTAGAAATATAGTTATTGTCCTACTATTATATGTTGATGAGATATTTCTTATGGGAAACAACATACCAGCCTTACAATATATTATGGACTTTTTGAAACAGTGCTTCTCCATGAAGGACTTAGACTAAGATTATTATATTCTAGGGATCCTGATCATTCCTGATATATCCTAGAGGATTAGTGGATTATGTCAAAGTATATACATTTACTATATACTAAAGTGATATAGTATGGAATAATTATACATGGGATTAATTTAGTATCACATGGTATACATATTTCTAAAAAAATGTCCTTAGACACAATAAGAGATTGTGAGAATGAGTAAAATCCCATAAAAATAAATGATAAGATCAATCCTATATTCCATGTTCTGTTCTAGCCATGATGTTTCCAATTGATTGATCATGGTAAGAAGATAACAAGAAGATCCAACATAATAAATTTTTTAAACTATTAATACTATCATCATGTATCTGATAAGAACTAAGGTTATTTTCATGATATATGGAGGAGATGGGGAATTATAAATCCGGGGTTATAATGATGCTAGTTTTTAAAAAATAATAGAGTTGTCATAATTCATAGTTAGAATATATATTTTTTTATCAATAGAAGAACTATGTGCTGTAAGAGTTCAAGTCAACCATTTTTCATTGATCCTATTATATATTAAGAGTATATAGGTACTTTTGATACACCCAAAGACTATTTTTAGTTATGTAACCATATATAGGATCTAGATGTGGTACTTAGAAATAAACACCCCATCACATTGTACTAAGAAAATACTACAACAATGAATCTTGCAAAATAGACAACGTAACACAAACCGACAAAGCATATACTCTGGAAGTATCAACTATTGAAAGATTTTTATCAAAGGGTAGATGTTTCTAAGAATAGTTCCCATAGAAGAAAAATTAGTGGACCCCTTGATTAAAGGAAAGTCTTTATATAAGAATGAGTATTATGTGTGAGCTAGTGGATTAATGTTGTTTGGAGTTAACTCTAGCATATATGGGAGTTTGTTAGAGTCAGTTTCATAGTACCAAATTTTGTGTGCCTTTGATAAGATTTATTCACGTATTTTTTTAATATTAATAAACTTCTTATCACATCTTGTTTTTTATTATGTGTAACATAGTATGTGTTAATTTCTTCATAGTTTCTATCACACTTAAAGTCATAGTAGTTCCCCGTAATGATGAGAACACAGAAGTCCCATAGATGTATTATTAAATATATGTTATATATCTAGATTATATAATTTTAGGGAAACAATTGATACATTCTCTCTTGGGAAGGGAATCGTAGGACATTGATGAAACTTCTCATGGTGTACGCCCTTGGTAATATCCAATGTAAGATATTATGATAATGATACCCACTAGTATACATTTATATGTTTTATTAGATTTTTCTATATAAAGACATGTTTTTTGGTCCATATACTTTATTATTAATAACGAATATTATCTATTTCATACTTTTATGTATTGATAAAAATTTAGATGACATATGTTTGAGGATAGGTTGGATATGTTGGGTATGTCATGAGTAATATTACATAATAAATAATGTGAGAAAGGATTTATCCCTTCTATTCATTAAGGTAATTTTATATCTCATTCCACTTTAGGGAAATTATATATTAAAAAAAATCTATTTCCATGGAGTTCTATAGGAATGTTATATTTCTAGAAATTCAAGTAGAGAAACAAGGACCATATAGGTTGATGGAAATAGCCTTCAACATGCTTGATTAGAGATAACGTGATAAAGGGATTATATTACATAGTGAGAATCTATATGATGTACTCTGTCATTGTAAACTTAGCTTCTTTATGTATAAGTTCCTTTACAAGTTTCTATATGCTATCCTTGGACTTTAGTCTTCTTTTTCTAATGCCACCGAGAAAGAACGCTATAGGTTCACACACTAATTTTATCCAAAATATTGGTTAAAAAATATATTACTATATATTATTTAATAAGATGGATAAATATTATTACAACATGCAGTTTAATAATTATTCATATTTTATTGATCACATATATTCCACCACCTGTTATTCATGAGAATATTATATAAGAAGAATATTTAATTAATATTTAATTTTTTTAGTGAATATACTATATATTTATTTATTAAATAATAATTAATTAATATTTATTTAGTAAATAAATTTACATCATTCCAGGTCACATAAATATTGTGTAGGAATAGTGAACTAAGTTTAAATATGTTGTGAGAAATAATATAGATTGAATATTATTTGAATAAATAATATTTAATTTTAATTCACATGTTACAAACAATTTGAATAATAATAATAATAATTTTTTATTAACATGGGGTTATGTAGGGATTAAATAAATATTAAAGGTCACTCGTGAAAATATTTATTTCTAAAACCTAGTTGTATATAAACCCAAATATAATATTTTTTCAATAGACCCAACTAATTTGTTTAGTTGTACATAATGAATAATATAGAATCCTCTTGAATCCCAAGATACCTCCCTTCTTCAAGAACACTCTTATTAATGGAGAGTGATCTTCTACCAGCTTTCACTCTCGAGTCTAGAGAGATCAAGAAGAATCCTTTGGAAGTGATTCTCGATGTGATCAATGGTGAATGAATTAGATGATAGAAAATATCGTGCTTGCACGAGGAGATTCATACAAATATTTTTGGAACATGTGTGGATCACTGTTAGAGGGAATCTTCTCTCGACTCTTTTATTGAGAAGAAAATACAATGAAAAAAAAAATTTAGATCCATAAATGAAAAAAATTATCACATGTTAATTATTTAATTGTATAAATTAATTATAAATAATATGTTATGATCCTGAGCTTTGGTTCCAAAATTTTATCCATGATCTATTTTCTTTTATTCAATTATATTGATCCTAGAAATAATTTTCATGTAAATCTCGGATTAATCATCGATCATGAAAAAAACTTAGGGACAACCCATCATATGCATCTACTATGCCTAAAATGTAATAGACCAACCCCGACAAACTAGGCCAATGACCCAAACCATCCCATCATAAGGTGGGGGTAAAATAAAGATAATAATACTACTCAAATATATAATAAAAACAAGAAATAAAACTAGAGTATTAATAAAAAACAATGGTAGATACTACTAGTGAAAATATGTTATACCCTAAAGATGTACAATTCTAGATAACAAGTCTCCATATGACCAAATGCCACCTCCAAACAATTCTAAAACAAAAAAACAACTTAAAGAGAAGCCTTCAAGCAACAGAATGATCGTACCTTTAAATTAATCCTAAACAACAAGGTCTATAGTCAACCATGGGAAAATTAGTGTGGAATTAATACATCCCACTAGGCTACCACAAAGAAATCTATATAAGTTCTAATAACAATAATTAACATGTCCATGCTTTAAAATAAAAAAATTTACAATATTTTTTTTAAATAAGTAGTTTGAAAACCATTCTCCAAAAATCCATGAGTTTTGTCAAATCAAATATCAACTTTTCCAAAGACAAAAAAAAATAAGGTAAATATACTGAAATATAAATATACATGTGAGAAAACATCCATGAAATAATCTATCCTATAATAACCAAGTAAAAACAACAATGCACTACTATTTGAGCTATATTCTATGGGAAAATATGTACTAAACACTCATAAGTCTAAAAAGGAATATGGTTGAATCCAAATAACATTGAGGATTTCTATATACAATTCAAATACAAGAGGTTACCACCTATTGGTGTCACAAACACTAAGGATACTCATGTCTCTATTTAGAAGTACCCAAGGTTCTTATTGTGGAATGTTGGTCAATATCTATTTTAAAAAAAACACACATAATTTTATAAAATAATTTAAAATCAAAGACAGTCTTGTTTAGGGTTTGAAAATCCATTTTCCATTTCAAATGAAAGAAATTAAATTTTCAAATAAAAAAACCATTTTCAAACAAAAATCCTTGCCATTTCCTATTTCAACACTTGAAAGACCACTTCAAATCTCAAGAAATAAATATGAAAAATAATAAATTCAAGAAATTAAAACAATTGAATAGATTCACATACCAAACAAGCCTAAAAAACCTTACAACCTTTGGCAATGGGGATTAAAGACCACACAATTTTCCATAAAAAGACAAGGAAAAAATAACGAATGAAAATGATTGACATAAAACAAAATTCTATTAACAATCCCAACAACATATGTTGACATAACTAAAAACTAGATATAAATCGAGAGGAAGGATTGCATAGAGATACAAAGCCCCTGAACCTGCTGAACAGTCATTGAACGGAGTGATTAAGAGGGAAGGGAGTCACCCAAAAATATAGTGTATGATCTTTGTCAAGGAGGAGAATACAGAAAAATAGAATGAATCCTCAAAACCCCATACATATCATTAAAAAATATATATTGGGTAATTACATGACATGTAATATTTTTGATGTTGTGAATCCATTTTATTTTAAGTTATTGTGAAAAATGCATCACTATTATGACTAAAAACCATTTTTACATTACATTATGTGTAACCCACACATGATTTGTTAGTTATCTTTTTGTGAATTGAATGCATGAGTTGATTATGATCCCATTAAACACCATGAAACACCATTACACTTCATGTAATTACCCAGTGAAAAATATAAAAAAAAAATTATTATGAAAATCCAACAAATATATAAATTCACCATTATAGGTATGCTCCAATCATAGGGTTGAAAATACCCACCCAATGAAAAAGGGAAACAAATAACATAAATCATAACATACCTAACTAAAAGTTATCTTTGAATTAGAATCTCCCCGCCATATAAGATTTCTATCCCCAAAATTAGATCTAGATCCTTGATCTGAAAAAGATTTGGTCACTACTACCTCAAAAATGACTCATGCTCCCACATATAATGGAAATAATGTCTCTACTTGTAACAACCCAGGTAAATAAAGAATAATACATTTTCATATTTATTAATATTTTTTGAATTAAGTATTAAATTTACTTTAATGGGGATGCTATTTTTGATGGAGAACCCTCTTTAAATATATTTTTGGTCACTCTTATACATTCTAATGGACCAAATAAAATTATTCTTTAGAATCAAGACATCAAAATTTACTTTGTGTAAATTTTTGGTATTTTCTGATAATGTTCATTTTTTAATAAATAGTGAAAAATGTTGTATTTTAATTCAAAAACTCATTTTAATCTAATTTATTTATAAGGATAGATTATCTTTTTAATTGGTTTTAAAGTGCAATTAGAATATATTTTACCATTTAATCCAATGGTGGTCATTGGAATTAATTTCAATTTGAAATTGGACATAAACAAGTGTTAGTCTTTTGGTAGATATTGTTTCTTAAAAACACACTATTTGTTTTGACAATGGGAATTAATTATAAAATTAATTAATGCAACTTGTATGTTTTTAATTTTGAAAAATATACATCATTTTTGAATTCTGAATATCAAATATATCTTGGGGTGAATTGAATTTTTCGTTTAAATGAATGTTTACCACTTCTATGCATTGAATTTTAAAAATAAAACATACATGGTTTTCATTAGTAAGTAAAATTTGGTTCAATGGGATTAAAATATTTTTTTGTGAATAGTAACTTTTGAGTTTTGTTAACCGCGATTAGAGGTAATTAGTGTAATTTAAGATAAAAATGATATTATAAAAATATAAAAATATCTTGAAACTTGTCCTATCATTATTGGATATGTCATGGTCGACCAAGACAATCCATGGCTCAATTTTTGGGACCCCATGGAGCCACTTGAGTAAGATAATGACATTAATACCTTTTATTTAAAGTAAAAATAAAAATGTCACAAACATGTCTTGTTTTACTAAAACAATTATTACATGTGGTTATATAAATTATATTTTGACTATAAATATTCATTAGAAATATAAAGATATTTCCTACATCATGGTAATTTTTTTATAATTTTTAGACATCAAAAAAATTAAATTATTTATGACACAATGATGATGCAGTGTTTACGTCATTAATGAATGATTTAAATAACTAAAAATATAATGTTTAAAATAATATCCAAAACTTGTCCAATTATTATTGGATGATTTTATTTCTATAATGGACCAAATTATCCTCAACTTTAATTATTTTTGGAGCTTTAGAAACCGAATTTCATTTTATAATAAAATAATAGTTTCAAGAGTTCCAAAAGAGCCCCTCCTCTCCCTTATAAAAAGTCCCCAATTCCTACCCATCTCTCACAATTCTCAAGCCTTTTGTCTCATCCAAACTCTACTCAAATAAGCTCCCAATATCCCTATCTTCATCCTAGAAGCCTTACCTTAGGCAGAAAGCTCTTCAAGAAACCCTTTTGGTTCAAACCAAGAGAAGTTACCCGTTTTAAAGGTAAAGTCTTCTCTAATGTTCTTTTGTTTTATTTTTCTTCTCCAACCCCATAAAATATTTTTATTCCATTATTTTGTAAAAAAATATAATATTAAATATACTATGATGTTTTTATAAGAATTATTCGAGATACACGTACACACACCTACATCTAATGGCTAAAGAACATGCTGTTTTCGTGGATGGTGAATTTCTGCCTCACGAAACGATGATTGTTAAATATTCTTTTAACACCTATAAAGGTGGCCATTAAGATGTAATTATGTTTATATATTATATGTATTATTTTTATGTTTTCCTTATGCTTCTGTATTTTTTATTTATGTCATACCTTTATGGTTTCCATTATGGGTAAACACGATAATTTCATTTTAGGAAGTTCGGACTGCCGCCCCTCAAAGTGATTTGATTCGTTAATGCCATATGTGGGACGTATAAAGTATATAGTTAATTATATTATATATTATATTATACTATAATGATAATATACCTTTATATCATTATGATTACATTCCATTAGATACGAAATAGAAATGAAAGTAGCGTTCATGCGTACGTACGGCTTACCGTCTCCCTGAACGGTGCATTTCATTTCTTACCTCTAAAAGTTATGTAATATTATAAATGCATGTATATAATGGATATATATGATATATATAATATCTAAATAATGAACATAATTCTGTTTATAATGGATATTTTGCCACATGAACAACTTGTAATTATAAATAGTTTATTTTTGACTCAAGTACCAATGATTGTTAAAACGACCGTTATTAACTTAAATAATTACATATTGTTCATAACATGGTAACAAGTGATATAAAAGTAATAATGAACTTTAAAAAGGTTCTTAACCAAGTATAAATAAACTCATGTTTATTATTCAGGAGATTAAAGAATGATCGATTCAAGTCAGACACGAGGTAAGGGAACTTCTTAACCCAATTTCCGTTCTTTGGGTTAATCTCCTACATTCAAATTATGTCATGATATTATTATGTCCTATATTGTATTTATACTTTATTTATGTGTACTTATAGTGAATACACATAATATATCTATTTTATTTAAAAAGACGATCTTTGTAAGGGACTTCATCTCAATCTCCATTCATTGAGGCATATTTTGTTTTATACACAACTTTCTTTTATACGGTGTATAAACCCATTTTGACTTGTACTTTTATTCAAAAGGAAACTTTTTATATGAAGCATTTTACTAAACGACAAAATGAATGTTTTTGTCTTACGTATGTGGCGACAACGACTTCTCCGCCACCGTGACCATTATTTGAGTTTCAGCTTCCTCTATAAGCCATAACTTTTTTTAAATAAAAAATAAATACCATGTTTTACTTTTCTTTTCTTTTCATATTGAAAATGGTTTTGATATTGTTTTTATATCAATGTTTTTTATTGATATCTTGTGATTTAAATGTGGAAATTCTATGTTTCCTTTATGCATGTTTTATGTGGTACAATTATGTTATGGTTCTTGGGAATTGTTTATGAGGACGGGGGGTTCCGTGATAAAATAAGGGCGGGTGAGCCCGATATAGCTCTCCAATTCACTGGGTAACGTGAATGGGTTAAATGCTAAGGTTTCTCTAAAGATATTTAGGGAATATACTGTGATGGGTATTCCAAATGTAACCATGAGGGTTACTCCCTATGTAATAATGTTATTAATGCCTCAAGTTAACTTTATGTCTTATGATTTCTATGATTTATTCATGATTTGATGAGGTATATTAAAGTTCTTATGTTTTATGAGTAAAGTATGATTTCATTGATTCTTATGTATACATGGACTAATGTTTTCATTCTGTATTTTTATATACCTTACTGTGCTTTTTATGCTCATCCCAAGTTTTTGAAATGTTTTTCATAGGTCAAGGGAAAAGTACATGATGTGTTGATAGTGTCTAGGAAGTTTCATGAAATAATCCATGTTTTATTTTAAATATGTTTCCTTTTATGGGAAAAATGAATACTGTCTTTTATGTACCCACCTTGTTTAAATGTGGAATGTAATGCATGATTATAATCTAATTCCCTAAAACTCTAAACCTGAAAAGATCCCGAATGTGTATTCTTGTAATAACTCAAGATTAAGTAATGTTTAAGGCTAGGGCCTTATACTACTACCACCACCCTAAATAGATCAACAATCTAAAAGGTTCCCACAAACCTTGATGCTAGATTATCCTCCTTACCCAACCAATGATGTCCCATGTGAGGTGAAACTCATAGAAAGACCCAATCAAAAACCTCAAGCTCCAGTAGCCGAAACTGAAAGTATGCATAAGATTTATGATGATCCTATTCCATGATAAAATGTCTCTTGATAAATTTCACCACCTATATCATATCCTAGAAAACTCTTTTCCTAACCAAGGAATTCTCTTCCAACTCCTCCAAGAATAAGAGAGATCGACTTGGCCACCCATAAAATGCCTCAAAGGGCATCACCCATATCATTCCTGATAATTATTGGTGTAAGAAAACTCAACTAAAGAAAAATTTAATTCCTAATAACCCATGATATCGAGAACACAATCTCAGATAATATCCTCATAAACCTAAATATCCCTCTTTTTCTATCTACATGTCTATATATAATAATTCATGCTTAATTTCAATTAGGAACCCATTAACTCCTACAAAACATTCCAGAATATTAGAGAGAAACTTGATTCCTTATTAGAAACAACAATATAAGGAACCCCATAAATATTCACAATCTCTCAGACATACAAGTCCCCAAGATGTTCCTCTTTCATTGTTTCCTTTATTGGCAAGAAATGCACTGTTTTAGTGACTCCATCAACAATCACCCAAATTGCATCCTTCACACTTGGTGTATATGGTAAAATAATGATGAAATCCATGGAAATATCACCCCACTTCCTTAACATAAAGGTCAATTAATAAAACAAACCTACATGTCTTTGTTGTTCAACTTTGACTATTTTACAAGTGAGTCGACACATTAAAACATCTCCAACTTAACACCTCATCTCCATCCACCCATATCGATGTCTCAAATTTGTCACATATTTGTAGCCCCTAGGTTCATGAAAAAACATGATATGTTTCCACTATCTATAAATTAATTTCTCAAGGAAATCTCTCACCAGCTCTCCCCACCAATTAGGACTTCTCATAAGTATCAAATCTCGATTTGAATCATTTTCTAAATTAGAAGTAACTCATGAAAATATTATTCAACTTTTATTGAGTACAATAAAATGTGTACACTATCCTCCTCCACTATCAAGCTCACATCATAAAATGAACTCATCAAAGAAACATTTTCAACAGATTTCTTCACGGATTGTGTCAATAATTTTCTTCTCAATGGATTGACCACCACATTACCTTTCTTAGGGGTACATATGATATCAAAATAGAATTTATTAAGATAATAAAACAACAATATCTATTTTATATTTAGATATATTTGAGTGAAAATAAACTCCAGGATTTTGTGATTAGAATATACCATATACCACTCTCCAAAAAGATAGTGATGCCATGTTTTTAGAGAATACATAAAAGCTGCAAACATAAGATCATGGGTAGGGTAGTTCTTATCATGAGGGAATAACTTGTGTGATCCATAACAAATAACCATTTTCCTTGTATTAAGACACATCCCAAAACCTTAATAGATGCATCGCAGAAAACATCATATCCCAGATCTAGTTCTAGAAGAGTACAAATTGTTGCTGAAGTAAACCTCACCTTAATCTCCTCAAAACATCTTTGAAACTTTTCATTTGATTCCATATTTACACCCTTATGGGATAAATCTATCATCTAATATGAGATCTAGGAGAAGTACCTAAGAAAAAAGATATAGTAACCTATCAAACCCATGAAGTTTTTAATTTCAAACACATTTCTTGGATGATCCCAAAATATTAATGCCTGTACCATTTTAGGATCAACTTAGACACCCCTATCAGATATCAAATTCCCCATAAACATGACTTACCAAATCCAAAACTCACACTTGCAAATCATTCCATACATACGATGTTCCCTCAAGGTTTGAAGAATGATAATCAAATGGTCATTGTGCTCCTCATTAGTCTTGGAGTACACTATAATATCATCTAAAAAACAAAACAAAAGGATTCCAAGAATCAATGAAATATTTGGTTCATAAAATCTATGAATACCATAGTAGTGTTATTGTGTTCAAATATAATTACCAGAAATTCAAAATTTCTATATCGACTCAGAAATGTTTTCTTAGGTATACCCTCTACTCATACACCCAACAGACGGTACCCCAACTGCAAGTAAATCCTAGAAAACTAATGCCCCACCCTCATGTAATCAAAGAGATCATAAATTATGGGTAAATAATAATTATTCTTAATGGCCACCATATTCAACATGTGATAGTCAATAAAAAGTCTAATATTTATATCCAACTTCTTAATAAAGAGTACTGGAGAAGCCCATGGTGACATGAAAGGCCGAATAATTCCTTTCACCTCCAGGTCCTCATGTTGGAATTTAAGTTCCAGCTTCTCAGAAGGTTCCATTTGATATGATGGAATAGAAATGGGCATCATTTCAGGTAACAGGTCAACAGTTAACTCAACCTCTCTCTATGGAGGGAAAATATAAAAAACATCTGAGAAGATCTAAGGGTACGCAAAAGAAACAACAAGTGGATAAGTTCCCAAGAATGGGTTAACTACATAAATATAAATTTCTCAAAATAATCATGAGATTAAACAAGTGTAAGGAAAAATGAGACATTCCCTTTCCAATCTAGAGTCCCACTCAACCTAGAAAACATGAGTGACCCTATTGGTACATAAGAAATATACCCGATGGAGATAAAAATCTATCTATTAATTTACTATAATAATCAAAATACATACTAATGATGAAGTAAAATATGTCATGATCAAGAACTAATAAGTCCTATTCCATATCAAAGTTTCCTATCACCACATGAAACATGATACATTTGAAACATTGTTCCGAACTAGTTCCAAAAGGAATTGAAATATCCAAAAAAGAGTAACATACACATCTAAAGTAAACCTAACATGTTTATCTAGGTCTTTAAACCGATAATCCAATTCATGTTGTTGATCAATTAAAATATTTCAAGATAAAAAAATAAGAAGTCCCAAACCACATCAAATTCACCTATCACTACATAACACATTGGACACGTAAAACCATGTTCATACCTATTTTCCAAAGGGGTGGAAATATCAAATAAGAACAACATAAGATCGAAACACAAATCCAACAAGTAAACCAACTATGATGATATGAAATAATTAGTATCACCTTTATCAAACCAAGATAACATCATAGAAGAGGATATAAACACCATGCATCTAGTTGTAGCTGGACCTACTTTTGATTACTATAGTGCACACTCTTCTTCATAAAGACAACCAGACATAGGAACAAGGATATATCCCCTTGGACTAAGAATGATACCCATAACCATTAGAAGAATAATCATGATCCTATGACCCCTTAGTGAAAGTGGATCCCACCTTACTATATTGGGAAATCTTATCACATAAATGCTTCATATTTTTCGATACCCACAAATATGTATTACTCTAGGAGCCTCCATACATTAAGGCTCAGTATAAACATACATCCCACAATGGTAGAAAATAACCAGTTTCTTCCCTATAGAAACCCATAAAAAAATTTTGATTAAAAAATGACCACTCTTGTGCTTTCTTTTCTGCCATAAGAATCACCATAGATAACCTCTAAACCCAATTATGCTCTTCACAGTCCTTCCTTTCCAACTATGTATACCTAAGACAAATTTTCTTTATACACTACCTCTAAAATGGTCAAAAGGATCAAAAGAACCTAAATTTAGTAAATATCAGACCTAATCCCCATCTTGAACCTCCATCCCTTCAGATAATAATCAGTTACAATCTCTGGTTCTATATGAACTAACTCAATAAAATGGGTTCAGTACTCCAGAATGGTATGAACCCCTTGCTCCAACATCATAAAATTCATGATATTCTCTTTATGTAAATTCTTAAGATATAACCATTGATTAAATATATTCTTGAAAGAAACCTATGTAATATATTCATGCAATATAGATTTCACTATCAAGTCCCACCGTCTTCTTCTTGGTCCTTTTGAGTATGTATGTAAATAAAATCCAATTGAGAATAATAAAGAGTCTTCAAAATGTTTAAGATCCGTCAAATACATTGGAGACACTCCTCTTACTATTTTGGTCCTTTGTCACCACATAAAAATGGTAGATTATTATTGGTAAATTATAATCCATGATCCACTTCCCATACTAGGTCCACCGCTCCCACTAACCCTAGAGTCTAAATGGTACAAATCATTACATCAACCAAAGAAGGGTCTGCCAGAGGATCTTCTTGGCTAACCTACCTCACGACTTCCCCTATTATATTTGGAAGATCTATCTTTGGAGGAATTATCTATTAAACATAAAAAATATCCAATCATCCCTGAGAAAATTCAAAAACCATAAAACTAAAAACAAGAATCCAAAACCATTATTTTAAACAAAAATAATTTAATGTAGTTATGAATCCTATCACAAAAGGGTAACACTAGGAATCAGTCCATCTAAATAAACTCCCCAATTAGTTATTTCAAATGACTTTACACACACCAAGTCACCATTTATTATATATAGGTTAATTTAAATAAAAATCCAATACAATTTATTCAAATAAACCTTAAATACTATATCTTGGACCTAGTAAATATTTTCTAACCCCCAAGGATTCTTGGATTCAGTAATGAGAGTGAGCTGGACATGCCCATTTTTTGAACCTACATTCCAAATTCCAAAAATCTTATTCCTTCCTACCCATAAAATAGAACCCAATCAGTCAGTGATAACACACATAAGGCTGAGTAATAGCTTTGAACCAAATTATAATAGACCAACCTGAGCCAACCAGACCAGCCACCCAAGATAGCCCATCATTGGGTGGGGTAAAAAAATATATGAAAAATAGTATTGTATATAGTAAAAACGAGATGTATAACTAGAGTACAAGTTTGAAATAACAATTGATACAACTGATCCAAGAAGGATAAAACAAAAATAGGGGCAAGTCTAGACAACAAGTCTCTATGTGATGAAACGTTACCTCTAGACTATTCCAAACCAAAAAAGAAACATAAATATAATCCTTCATTATATAGAATGCTCTTCCCTGTACATTAATCTTAAAAAAAAGGTATACAAACACCCAAAAGAAGAACTATGGATTGAGAAATAGATCCTAGTTAGATTCCACCAAGGTATATATACAAGTTCTAATAACAAGAATGAACATGAACAAAATCTAAAAGAAAATAGTTTTACATAAACTTTTGTAAATAAATAGTTCTAAAACCCTTCTAAGAATATCCATTTTTTTCTCAAATTTCACATCATATTTTCTAAATCTAGTAACAAAGTAGGTAAATATAACGAAATATAAATATACATGTGATCCAATATCTATAATAAAATTTATCATGTAATAAACAACTAGAAACAACAATCCACCTACTAGCCATGGTCCAGGAAATGAAAAAAATAGGTATTAGACAATTAGAATCCAATTAAAGAATATGGTTGGATTTAACTAACCTCGATTCATATAATAGACCATTGATATAAAATAGGTCACCTCTTAGTGTCATTACACACACTAAGGATACACTTTTTGTATATAGATGTACCTAAGGTTCTTATTACAGAATATTTGTTAATTTATAATAAAAAAACATTATCAAATATCTATAAAACAAGATCAAATCCAATCCAATATTCTCTAGGGTTTGAAAATCCATTTTCCATTTCAATTAATGGAAAAACAATTTTCAAATAAATACCCATTTCCAAACATAAAATAATGTCCTTTTCCATCTCAATGCATAAAATTCCACATAAAATCTAAATAAGTCAATATGAACAATAATAAATTCAAGATATAAGAATAATTTAATAGATCCACCAACCTAAAAGGTGTAGAAAACCTAAACCACTATGAAAGTATGTATTGGAAATCATAAGATCTTCCTTTATAGGACAAGGAATGACTAAAGACTGAAAATGATTGATAGAAAACACAGTCTGATTACCAAAAACTATATCAAATGGTGTCATAAACAAAAATGAGAGAGAAACCAAGAAGAAAACATACCCAAAGAGATAAAGAACCTAACCCTATTGATGAATAATTGAACAAGGTGATTTGATGGAAATGGAGTCACACAAAAATGTATAGGGTAATATCTATAGACAAGAAGAGAAGGATGAAAAATAGAATGAACCCTCACATTCCCACATGACACCATAAAAACTATTACTCATGGAATTACATAGATTTTAATTTTTAAATTTAGTGAATCCCCTTTATATTATGTTACATTAAAAAATTCATCACCTTTTTTATTAACAAACATATTTTTACATTACGTGACGTGTAGCCCTTACATGATGTGTAAATTATCATTCTAAAAATTTAACTCATGGGGTGAGTCTAGAAAACATTACACATCATGAAACCCCATTACACATCATGTAACTGCCTAGAAAATAGAAGAAACTAAAGGTTCATGATAAAAATCCAAAAAATACATGACTTCAACATTATAGGTATCCTCCCAATCCAGTGTCTAAAATATCCACTAACTAAAAAAGGGAAACCAGAAAAAGAGATCAGAAAATACCATACAGAAAGGTAATACGGAATTACATTGAACCAACATTATAAACCTATGTTATTTTAAGAAGTGTGTATACAAACCCTTTGACATATATTATCATGATTTTTTATCCTCATCAAATGTTAATATTTTATTTGATATAATCCTTTAATGGGGCTAATGAATCAAGGCTACCAAAGTGGAATTGGGTTTATGTTACAATATCATTGTTTATTTAGATATATTATGATTATGTCTCTAATATTTAAATGTCATTACCTAACTCTCAATAATTACAATTAAATTTATTCTCCTCTTTTTATTCATGATATATTCAAGTAATAGTGCCATTTTTCTAATCAGTTGTACTTTAAATAATTGAGAAAATATTTTTAAGAAAATCTGAAATTTTTTATCACCTCGGTCAGAAATTTGGTTGCTTCTAAAACCATCCTTTCTAAAAACGTTTTCAAAAATGTTTTATTATTATTGAAATTATTTTTTAATGATATTTTTACACATTCTTGAATTTTTAATAAATTTTTTGAATGTAATATTAATGTCATTTTCATAAAAATTCTCATTTGTATTTTACCAAAAATTGAATGGAATATTCATTTTAACATGTATGACATGAATGGATTTTTTTGCTGTCATGAACAATGATTTCATTGATTCACCCATTATAACTTTTCAAGTTTATTTTTAATGAAAAATATTTCCAAAATATTTTTTCAAAAAGTGAATTTTCACAAAATAAATTATATTTTTGACATGGAATTTTTTAAATGATTTTAAAATCATCATTTACATATTTAATTCTTATTTTAAATGATAATTATTTCAAAAATATTTTATGATTTTTTATTTTTAAAAATTGAATTTCAAGGAAAATTTATTTTCTTATAAAATGGTCCAAGTGTCCTTTCAAAATTATTTTCCATATATGATTACATACTTTGAAGTTACTTATGATTTAATAGAGAAAACATTGAATAATAAAATCATTATTCTTTCTCTAGACAATTAATGATTATGTTTATGACATTTTTATACAACCAATTTGTTTTTAAAGGGTTATGCTATGGTAAATTTATAAAATGTATATGAAACTTGTTTTCTTTACATGTGTTATGATGTAATGATTTGTTAAATTTTTGATGTTACTACAGTAAAAATATGTATGGATTTCATTATGAGAATGGTGGGAACTATGTATCCTTCCAATGAATTGGGTAAATCATTATATCTCATGAGAAAAAAATTGGAAACAATTCGAAGGGATTGGTCCACTATGGGAAATAGGTGTGCCCTGATCTACTATAAGAAATAGGTGTGTCCTGATTCACAATGGGAAACAATTTTTTCCTAATCTAAAATTGGAAACAGGTGATAATTCATGATCCACTATATTAATAGTCATGGTAGTTATACTTGAAATATAAAATGGTTCTCAATATTTATAATGGTGCCACACTTTTATGAAATTAGCTTATGGTTCATGATTGATTTATAATGTTTTATCATCATTATATGAATTGTTTTTAAAATGATAATTTTTTATTACAAGACTCACATATTTGAACTATGATAGGTTGGGTATGAACATTGTATGTTATGTTCATGATCAAACACCCTTTTTTATCTTATCCTTTCTTATTATCATATATTAATATCACTTATGTTTAACCTTATTGAAAATATGATCTCATCCTTTGTTATATTTCCTTTTCTTAGGTTATGAAGAAATGTTTTTTATAGAATATGTATATTATGAGTACTAAATGAGAACATATTTGTGGGAAAAATTGAGGATCATTCATCAAATTAGAAGAGTGTGTAAAAAGTTTCCAAAGTAACTAAACCATTATGGTCCATTGGCACATGTTTGTATAATGTAATGAATATTCATATAAAAATATGAAATATACATGTATGAGAATCTAAGGTTCTTATATATACTATTAAACACAAAATAAAATATGGGATACTCACAGAATATCCATGGTATCTATAGAGAAAAGATTCCAGTTTCTCAGATACCATTTTTTTATTAACGATCCTGAACTATCCATATATCAGATGCATGATCTGACCCATGATTGGGAACTAAAAAATTTCATAATTCCTATGGGATGTTACAAGTGCCTGGGAATCTATGAATCACCACTTGTGAATGTTTTCTCTATTAAATATGAGTAAAATAATAGTATATAATAAACAAAAAATAGGATTGAACCATCAATATATTGGACATACCAGATCAATCAGATATTAAAAAGTACACTATTAATTTTTAAAAGGAAAATAAACAAGTAATCCCACCACTCACCCACAATATACATCCCATGAAATGAATAAATACAATAAAATCCACCACTTGATGCCTTTGCTTCATCCATCAATAGATAACACAACCCTACATCTAGAAAAATCCATACAACCTTAATTGGAAAAATTAAATCATATAATGATCCATACAAAAAATATTATTGGAAAGTAAAAAAATGGTCTTATAAAGTCATGTAATAGAAATTGTAAACATATTTTAATAAAATAAATAACTTATTTTAGATAAATAAACTCTCTTAAAAGATACTAAAAGATAGATTAAGTAATGAAAATAAAATTATAGATAGGTGTGAGCTAAAGATTAGTTGGCCTCCCAAATTGAAACCACACACAAATTATAAACTTTAAATGATAGATATTTTTTTATAGTTTTGGATAAATTAACAGTTTATGGGTTTTTTATACATAATTATATTTATATACCAATAAAACTTTAAAGTGGTTTTAAAAACATGCATCAATTTTATTATTAAATGAAAAAAATTCGGTTAAAAAATTTACTTAGAAATCCCTCATGTTATATGCAATAACCCCTTATTCAATTTTATAATTTCTATTGGACCATTTATTTAAATGCTTTTGAAAAACCAAAATACTATGTTGGAAGTAAGAGATTAATAAAAGGGGAACTATGTCATAGATGAAACAAGAAAAATAATAATCCAATCACAAGTTCCTCACTCTTCAAGTAGCCATTGGATAGAAAATAAAACAAAGGATTACGCTAATTTAATCCAATAAAAAAGAAATATATATCATTATCTTTACCCTAGGTCATAAAGTGAGAATGTCCTAAAACTTCTCCTACCACAGAACAACCTACCGATTAATGTTGTATCCTAATAAAAATGATTTGAATAGCCTATACCCATCTCTATAAAAATGGAACACCCCATATTTCTCTATCAGTAACTGTAGAGGACACTAATAGTGTGGAGATTTCTATTGTAGCATAAGTCTAGATTCCAACATAGATACCTGGGTACCCATGAACAAAGTAAAGAAAAACATACTAAGACGAATCATACCTAATTAATTATAAGCATAAATTGTAAACAATGAGAAATACAAGAATAAATTATGATATAAAATAACCAACACACTCCTCTAAATCACTCTCAAGAAACAACCCCTCTTAGATAAAAATAACTCATATGACATACAAAGCATGACCTGAGTTCTATAATCCTTGTTAATTAAACCCAAATGAGGATTGAGAGGATATTTCACACATACAAACATTTTGAAAATCTCAAAAAGTTTCCAAATTATCCCTTAAAGTAAAATTTGTAATCCTAAAAAGAAGAAAAATAATTTTAATTTGTACTAATAGACACTTACACACTTATATAAATACCTCTTTATCTTTTTTCAATAATTCAGACACTCTCATGTGAATTTTTACATACACACACACACACATGTATATTTATACCCATGTATATTTTTATAACCACCATGTATATATATAGATACATTTTATAAAAATCTAATTTTCTTCAAAACCAATTTTTTAAATACATTGTTGATACATGGAATTTAAAAAAACATTTCAAAATATATTTATAAATAAATATAAAAATTTCAATAAAAATTTAGAGAAAGGTCCATTTGAAAATCCCTTTCAAAAAAATTTAAATTTTTATTCAAAAAATTCAAAAAGAATAAACATATATTTTGAAATTAATTATTAAAATAAATGAGGTGAACACAACTTCAAACATTTGAATTAAATTTTAAATAATTATTTCAAACTTTTTAAATATTTGTAATTTCATTTTTTACTTGAAATTCCAAGTGAAAGCATTATACATAATGGAAACTGCTTGTAAATTTCATAAAATCCATTTTAAATATCATACATAAAAATAATTAATCGAATAAAATATTTAGAATCATCGTGAAAATAATTAATCCTGAATTTTAAAGCAAAAACCAGGGGAAATATACCTCCAATCAAAAGGAACCACGTTCTGATGATGTAGAATGTTTCACCTTAAATGGAGGGAAGTAAAAAATTGATAAAGATACCTATTCAAACCCTAATCAACAACGAAACCATAAAAATATGGTTAATCCCGGAACATAGGGTTCATGCAAACCAAAAATGGTGAAATGGTAGGATAAAATCAACAGAAATCCACAAATGGATGGGGGAGGAGTCCCAACCATGGAGAACTAACACTAAAACCTGAGGGAAATTTATAGAAATAACTAATTCAGATAAAAAATAGAGGTTTGGAGGGGGTATATGTTCCATGAATTTTAGATAAGGTGTCACACATAAGGAATATGAGACTAGTTGTAGGAGTCGATGATAGTTGAGGTGGATAATCTTTGTGGTGGTGCCCAACAGAATAGAAGTGGAGTGCAGAGGTTGTGAGGGAGAGGGATGCACAAGGAGTGGTAGCTTATCCATGGGAGAGAAATGAAATAGGGAAATAAAATAATTGGAGAAAAAATAAAAGGAAAATTGGAAATATAAGAAAATAATATAAATAAAAAATCATACTTGACACACAGTTTACCTGTACATTTTAATAAACCAAGTGAAAAATGTTCCACCATACTAAGGACTCAAAACTATTGTGAACAGTTAATCTTATGAGTCCACATGTTTTAACAATCCATGTGATAACTATACATGATGAAACCATCCTCATATAGAACTAGTTACATTGGATCCATTTTTTTTACAAATCATGTGCCAAAATAAAACCTTTAAATTTTTGAAAATTCATTCAAAAAACACCTAGAAATTCCCAAGGACTAAAAATAATAACAACTACTAATATATAAATTAATAAATAAAATATGGAGTGTGATAATATCTGTATTATATTGGGAATGGAATTAATGTTTTCTTCCATTATAAATAACCATACAGATGCCCCAAAAATCCCATCAGTGGTATTAGAGAAACTATCAGGGATGGGTTGTCAGGATAATGATATATTGTATAAGATTAAAATAGAATCTTCCCAAGAATAATGACAATTACCATAAAAATTTACCATTATAGTTATAGAGTGTTTAATAACAATGTTTCCTCCATAAAGTGGGTATTTTAGTTTCTATTTTTTGGATACTTCGTAGTGAACATGGAACGGCTGTTTCAAGCATTTCTTGAAAATCAAAAAAAATAGAACATTTTAAGATGATTCCCTATGTTGTTTTTAGAAGGTATTTTTTACATGGTCAATCTCCCCCATGAGGACCACCAATACATAGTCAAAATTGATAATTCATTTCACATAATTACATGGATTCAAAAAATTCCTTTATTAAACATTTTGGATATCTAAAATGACTTCCTAAATTGGTATAATATGTGGAATATTCATAGGGCCTAAGTGGAATGAATTATTACTTGGTGCACATTATTTTTGTGTAATTTTAAATATATCTATATATATTTTAAAATTTTCATAAAAATATTCATTGGTTTAGGCACTTTAGACCCATACCGAATCTACATGAATTTAGGCAAATACAAATATAATTTGGAAAAAATTGATTGTATAATGTTATTTATCCCATGTTAAATAATGGTTTTCTTATTTATTTAATTTATTTCTATTTAGTTATTGATTAAAATAAAAAAATTTATATGATGTGAATATTTTTTATTCTTAAATTTATATAATAAATTGTTTCTTATAAAATTTCCATACCATGTATTACATGATAGGTACAAGCACATAATATTCCTTTTACATATACAATGTATTTAGTTTGTTATGGGGTAAAGTAACTCAAATGGTGAGTTTTTTAAAGCATTAAAACTTAATATGTCATGAACATATTAATTCGGTTGATGGAATAGTGATTGAAAAACTAAATCTTTTGAAACATTTATATATAAAGGAATAAAACAATAGATAACAAAGATTTCATGTGATTTAAAAAGTATAGATTTAATATGAATGTGATGTATATTAAATTAGAGTAACGAAGAAAATAACTGAAATTATAAATGAATGTTTCCTTATAAACAAAACACTTGTCAAGACCTCAATTATTAAAATGGGAAGGTTTTGAAAAATTAGTGTTTCCATGGATTATCCTATGTAAGTAATCCTGGAAATGGATAAACCTATGTTTTAGGTAGACAATACCCACTTTGAGATTTGTGTGATACTTAACTAGGAAACCCTAAGATTTATGATACCAAAGGAATAATGTTGAGTTTATATCCACATAATGGATTTAGAAAAAAAGATTTCCACTCAACCATACACGAGTGTTATTAAATATTATTGGAATGATAGCCAACCTAAATAACTAAGAGATTAGAGGAACACCAAAATAGACTCATTACTTAGTGAAATATAGATCTTGTCCCAATAAATGTAATGATACATTGGATAATAATTTTTGTGGTATTAATTTCATTAAGATTTATTAATGAATTGATATAAAAAATGATAATCATAAATAAGTATGCTTTTATTTTAAATTATGGAATACATCATGATTATCATTTTATGATTTATTTTAGACATGAACAATAAAATAATTATACATTGGTATCTAAAGTTGATAAGTTTTCTCAGGGATAATATTTCTGAGCATATGGATGTGAATATTATAAAAATCAATTTCTCTAACTATGGATTAGGGGAAATAGATATTAGGGGTGAATCACACATTTGTGATGATAAACATAGAATCAAAATCAAGGGTGAATTGAAAAATGAAAAATTATATCTACATGTTATAAATGGGGATTGGTTTGTTTCATTGGAGGATGAAACGTTTGATATAATTATATATTGTGTACTGGAACTAGTATTATAAAACTGTTATTATGTTTGTACCGTAAAAAGAAATTTGATTTGTATATATTTTTTGGGTAAGAATATATTTTCTTCATTATGATGAGAATTATTTATTTCACATAAATGAATGAAATTCTTAACGCAATTAGGAAAATGGTAAATGGTTTATTTATTCTATACGTACATAAAAATTTATATAACATTAAAGATAATATGGTAGATATATAACTCCACTAATCTTTGGCATTGATGCCTTAAATATATAAATGAGAAACACATTCAAAGACTCTATATTGATTGATTTTGGGAATCTTTAAATTTTGAATAACTTATTTTTTTTAATAATTTTTAACATAAAAAATGACAAAACCAACTATTAGTTAAAAGGTGAGATAGATAGTGAACTATTTGATTTTATACATAGTGAAGTATGTGGAGAAATGAAAACTCAAGAAAGTGGTGGGTATGGCTACTTTCTAGTGTTTACTAAGGAATTATGTCAGTGTGGTTATAATGTTTCTTATGAGAATTTTTTTTAAACATTTGAAATGATTAAGGTGATAAATAAGTATATAATTAATGAGTAATTGATCTGATCGAGGGGTGATGAATGAAGGCTCCAGGGCATAGAGAAAGTGGTCAATCTTGTACCCAACAATATTTTCATCATTGATGATAAATTAAATAGTATAAATTTTATTTTCATTATAATTAATATTCCAAATTATAATTTCTTCAATAATATCTAGGAATTCTACATGAATATCATAAAATCATTGTGATGACTCTGGGTTCAAGCATAAAAGAAACAATCAACATGTTTCCTTTTTTCCTTTGATCTCAATATGAATTATTTCTGTTGTTAATGAATCCTTATCTTATTATCTCAGTATGAGAGGGAAAAGGAGGACTGGCTCCCATTCTTGATATAATTTTTGAGAGAGTTTTCTTAAATATTGAGATAATTATTTAGAGAAGATTTATTATGCAAAAAATTATCATTACACTGGAAATAATATAATTGATTTTATGTAATTAGGGTTAAATAAATTATAATTTCACATGGGCTATTTATCTAGTTTTTTATTAAAATTAAACCCCATGTCAAATAATAATAATAATAATATATTCTATGAGATATGCTAACTCATAGATATTTAAAATAATTTAATAAATAAATATTTATTTATTTAAATAATGATAAATAAAAAAATTTATATCTATTGGGCCCTTCACTCATCTTGTCAATCCTACTCGGAATGTATCAAAACATTAATAATAATGATTTATTTTAAATAAATTTCATTATATTATTCATTCAATAAGTATAAAAATAAATATTATATTATCTAAAGCACAAATAAATATTTATTAATATTAAATTAGCATATATTTTTTGCTCAAATAAATAGAAATTGTTTTTTTGTGATGAAAAAAACCATAATAGTTATTATCCTAAAATCTAAGAATAATATTTATTAATAATATTAAATTTAAATTTATTTTAATTTTAATTCTGGATACAATAGTGTTTGATCCTCTAGACCAAATTTTCAATGAGATTAAGTGATCCTACCTGAATTTCATGTTTTTCATATAACAACACATAAAATAAACCATAGTGAAAGAAGTTGATGTCATAATGAAAACAACCTTATAGAACTAATTTCTATGTAATATAATCTATTTTTCTGGATATATTATTATATAGATTTCATACTAGTTTCATAAACCAAGATTATTAATTTATCTTTCTTTGAAGTTATGAAATTAACTCATCGATAAACTTCCTTGACCGCAGAATTGATTAGGTAGTTCCATTTTAATCAAAGGGCTTGATATATCTTATTCTATTAACACAATTGGTAGAAATCATTTCTTGAATTTTTCAATCAATGTCATGTCATTATGATTCAACTAACATACTCTACCCCACCATTAGTATATGTCATCATTGATTACATAAATACATCAAAATACATTATTCAAGATACACATAAATTGTAATATAAAGTCAAAGCACCAATACACACGTCTATAGATAAAAATAAGAAATGAAAAATATATTATGTGGAATTATTATTGAGGGGTTTACCCTCATAACATCATATCTAGGTGATCACTAAGTGTTTAACATTATGAGAAGAAGCACCATCCACTTATGAGAATCCAACACTTGATATTCAAAACATCATATATGTCCCATTAGAAAGAAGTCATCTAGATAATTATACACATGTTTAAGAAAATTATTATATAATTTATAGGTTCCCATCATAGAGAGAAACCACTATATATTTTGGATGTGAAAGACAATCTAAGAATATTATAACATAAATTTCATGAAAAAAACACTCATCAAATGATAAGATATTTTATTAATATTTAGATCTTTGAATATAAAACAGGAATAAAAATTATAAAGCTAGATGGTATTATGTAACTAAATCGAATAGAAACACACTTTCACTAGATAAAACATCTAACAATATTTTTCTTAACTATATCTCAAATAATATAAAATATTTTTATAAGATAAATATTTCGTTAGTGGGCCTAAAATGTTATTTTCTAAGGAAAGAAATATACTATGACCTAAACCCTCTAAGAAAAATTTATCAAGAGATGATACTTTTCATATTTATGTTATATCTGATGATGTGACCATGGTTCCGTGGAGAAAACCCCCACTGTAGTATTATCAAAATAATGTGTGATAAAATTATTACTATTAGAAATAATATCAATCTTGGGAATGAATTTAGGTAGGTAAAATACTTATTTAGCAGTATCATAAGCTATAATATACTCATAAGATGCTATAAAATAGGGAAAAACTAGATACTTAGAACTCTTCTTACTCAAAAAAAATCCATTACATTAGAATACATATCCCAATTGTGATTTATGATCATTTTTACCTTTCTAAAAATTATAATCAGTGTATACCCCGATGAATAATTACTTAACTACTAAATAGAAAAAAACATATACTTAGCATGGATCGATTAATTTACAATATTTTTTATAATAATCTAATGAGGATCAATTGGGACTAATTTATATCTTCCTATAATTGTCAAAGTGTAGTCAATATCAAGTTTGGTACATAACAATTTATACATTATAGAACATATTGTAAATGTGTAAGGTATTCTAATCATTATCTATTTTTCATGTGTGTCTGATGTAACATTTTTGTTGGAAATATGTATACCATGTGACATTGGAAACAATCAGATATTATATTTTTCGATATTGAATATTTTTAATGCCTTGTAAATGTATATATGATTATTTAGTCTATAAAAACCCATACCTTTTTAAGTTAATAATATTTGGGGAAATTTTAATTTTTGTAACTAGTGTATTGATGAGGGAGAAACTTGTAATTTCCCATAGTAAATGATAAGAAAAACATTTTATACTAATTCCATTAAGCCCAGAATGGATCATTTAACCATGTACTAGAATCTTATGGGATTTCGAGCCAACACTATTTCTGTAGAATATATCAATAATTATTAAAGATATATTAAACATTATCCATAAAAATTATTTATATATCCTTAATGGTTTTTATTTAAATTAAAAATTCATGGTGGAGTCTGTAATGAGGGGTTTTACCTAGGTGATGAATAAAATCCATTTGGGTTCCATAGTGTTAGTTCATCCATTTGAAATTGATATATATATATATATATATATATTAGTTTTCCTCTCGTATACCCTAATTTACTATCTCAAGACAAATAATGATGGGATTAACATACATTACATGATTTGTAGAGATAGAGAGATAAGGAGAGAAGAAAAGGGTGTGATGACTTCATCTGAGGCATCGATTAAGATAGGATTAGTGTAGAAACTTTAGACAACTTATTCAGGCTTGATGATATGGTGTTTCCACCACTATGTAGGCTTTATTATGTATTTTTTTCCATTTTCCCAATTTAATAAATAGTTTTTCTTTTTTCAATCCATTATATAGACTGATTGGGTTGTTTTATGAACCATAAGCTTGATTTGGGAGATATGATAGGGGGTTCAAGTGAATTTTAGGGAATTTATGTTCAGGAAACATGATCACATGATGTGTAATTTAAGAACACATGTTGTGTGTTCTTTTATTTATTGACAAGTTAGAAGATAGTGACTGAATGATGTTTAGTCAATAAGAACATGTCATGTAGGATGATCAGTGTTTTGGATGAGTATTTAGTTATAAAACATATACGGGGGTACATGGATTTGTAGGGTATATGACCAGAACCCATGTGAAGTGCACTACCAAAGTCTATGTGGTGTATTTATCCCAAGGCTATGTAAGGAACATGTCTAGATACGCCATGTGAGTTACACACCATGTGTGGCTGAGACACACAAAGTTCTTGGGTTTCAAACATAAAGTTTAATCAAAATATACATTGGGGGTGTGGATTTGAGTTTACACAACATCTACATAGAGGTACATGCCACATCCTATCCCCTTGGCAGTGTTTTGCATGATTTCATTACCTGAGTCAGGAATTGGACCTATGATGGGTATATTCTTTGTGTTTTCCATTATAAAATGTGATGGTGGGACCCTTTTGGATATTTGAGAAATATAAATGAATGATTCAAGATAGGTTTGATATGGTATGGGGGATTCTCTTCCATGATTATGGATTAAATGTTTTTTTGTGAGAGAAATAATGGGAGATCTAGGTGGGGGAAATGAGGAAATTTTCAGGACTTGAAATAGGATCTCTGATGACCATATTTTGAGATAATATGGGGAAAAATTGGTTAATGAGACTCATACATGACATGAGGATATGGATAATATGGATTTGTGATGAATGAACTAGTATTACTAAGAATTTGATATAATCATTTTTACCCTCATCCAGATGGATGCCTGTTAGTATCTCCCTATGAGGACAACAAGACCATGATGTGATTGGAGTGATGTTGAGGGATGGTATGCACCTTGAGTGATGGGTTCTGACATGGGATATGAGAAAAAGAAAATAGAACCCATGTGGAGTGTTTGGGTTATAATCTTGCCTAGGGGACCTTGGATGGTGCCCTAGTAATATTCTTTCCCCGATAAGGGTTCATACAAGGGATGATTAGTGATGATTGTGGCTGTCACCTTATAACCTCAGTCTATGATTTGATATTGATGTTTCTATAGTTTCAATGATAGGAAGTGTTCTTGAGTGGTTGACATTGATTATGTGGGACAGGTTCGGGTAGGTGGATGACCCATATAGGATTACATGATATTTTTTGGATTATATTCCCCATTTATATATGTTTTAGGTGATATAGTTATATTTTTATAATGATGGTGAATGTAGTTTAGAAGCTAGGGATAGATATGCATCTCTAGGTATTAATGACATAGTACTTGGATTTTAGTATGAGAGGAAACCCCATGGGTGTATGAGATATGATGGTCTAGGTGATCTACAACCCCGAATGTATGATAGATATGACTTAAAGGCTATACATAGATCCCCTTAGGTAGATAAATTCATGGTTCCTGTGATGCAAATGGATTCCCATGGTAAGATATATTCATGGATCAGGTGTTGGGAGTGGATCACCATGGAAAATATATCTCATGGTTCTAAGGTTGGATATATATCCACCTAAGTGTTACTCACTATATACTGAAAATGATTATATTTTCCCAATGAGATTACTTGTGATGACTCATCCCCCAGGGCCCATGTCGTGAATACCCCAAGCCCTCCATCCATAGGCCAGGGGTTGGCGACTAGCACTGGAAAGGCATAGCCTTAAAATGGGAAGACATTTCCTCCAAAACATGTACACAAATAGACAGGTCACACTGAGCACAAGTAAACACAGTGGAGGAAGGAAGGTACAACCACAACTAAAAACCACATATGAGTGTTAAAGTGAGTACAAAAAGTAAAGGGTCCAGAATAAAATCCCAAATTAAATAGAAGTACAACAAAAAGGGGAAATAGCTCCTGAGGCCATCTTCCAAGGTTCCCACCTAAAGCGTAGGTACATATCGTCACTACAACTCTCCATGTCAACCGATCACCTATGAGCACTATCAAGCCCTGAATATTCAGGACTCATCCTAGTTTTCTATCATTTTCATAAGACACAACAATGTGTGGGTGAATCTCATTCAAGGGTGAGTATAACAATACCCGGTAGGGACCCTAAGACCCCTGATAGTCTCCAAAAATTACAAAAATGGAAAATCCCTAAATCATGATCTCAATCACAAAGAACAATTCAAAAGAAAACTCACACTAGGTATAACTTAAGTATATAAGTATAGATGATTAGTCGTGAATCTAGATCATCTTATTCTGTCATGAGGATCTTCTGCTGAACCGTACATGATCGATATAAACTGACCCACACAGGATCGCTGAGCATTGACCCACATAGGATTGATAGGCGCTGACCCACAATGGATCACTGAGCACTGACCCACATAAGATCTGACCCACATAGGATCATTATTTTCTAACCCAATGATGATCACTGAGTGCAAAACTACACAGGATCAGACCCACATATGATCAATAGGTGATGACATACACAAGATCAATGAGCGTTGACCCACAATGGATCTGACCCACACAGGATCATTATGCGCTAACCCACATAGGATTTTGAGTGATGACCCACACAGGATCTGACCCAAAAAGGATCGACAGGTACTAACCCCCATAGAATCACCCTTCATTCTCTACGTCACAGCCAACCACTGGATTCCCTCACATAGCTTGCTGGATTCCAAGAGGATCCTCTCCTCATAACATCAGTCATATTTCAACCAGAACTAAGTCCCACAATGAAGTAACCAAATGAACCACCATGACATAAGGGTTCCAACACAAAAGACTACGCGTCAACTGGACTCCCAGTCAGTAAGTTATAGGCATTTTAGTGTTGAGGCCCCGGTTGGATTCAGGTTTTATCCAACCCGACCATTCTCCAACTTTCTCTAAAACTCAAGTAGTGTAACTCAAAGGACTGCCTCATCCTAAGGGTTCCTAATCCATATAAGATTCATCAAACACATGATCAGTTTAGAAGATATTCCCATTTAAGTGTAACACAGTCTAAAGTGGTCTGGGTATGGTCTGAACCGGTCAAACTTACCCGACCTGGCCTACTGGGCCCGGACTGAAGGGGCTGGGCTCAGCTCGATTTGGCTGGGCCTAGTCCGTCCCGTTGGGCTGTGGACCTCCAGGCCTGCTGGGTGAGTGTGGGGGTCCTCTTTCCTCCCAAACGGATGAGCTGTTCGGGTTTTTAAAGTGGTGGTGATGGATGGAACTACACCACCGGTCCAGTCTATGTAGACCGACCTTCTACAGAATCTACAAACCCCGAGTCTACCCTCCATTGTGGCTATAATCCCAGACCTTCCTCCATGGCATTCCACCCAACTCCAACACGACTAACAAAGGCTAGCCACCCCATGTTCATTGTGGCGCCTTCGGGCATCACTATCCCTTCGTGGGTGGTGGCTGATGGCCACCGCCTCCCTCAATTTTCAGCACTGCCAGGCCAGCGGAGCTTCTGTAGGCCACCAGTGAAACTCCAGTGGTCTTATTTTATTCTTGTGTGCGCCTAATGGCTTCCCATAATTGTGCCTATGTTTCGCGGCCCATGGTTCCACCTTTCCTTTATATCTTCTAGTTTCCCACAAAGAATGCAACCGAATCGAGATCAGTGGAGGGTCCTCGGGCCTTGTTTGTTTGGCTCCTTCCCTACATGTTTTCATAATAACTTGGGAATCATTTCTATAATGAAAAACTCATAGATAAACAATAAAACCCCCGACCTCAAGTTTTTTCTATGGTGGTTCGGATGAGGAAGGAGTGTCCACGTTCAAGGGCGTTGTGGTTGAAGGATAAGGTTCACATCCTTTGACATTCATCTTCGAATCCCAAAATGATCTTTAAAGATCTGTTCTATGTTAGTGGAAGATGTAACTGGAATTTCATCAAAGGTTCCTCTCTTCAGTTCCAAAAACCCCTTCCTGGACTTCGTTTGAATAGAAGTGAATAGGATATCAACCCACCTTACTATTTATGAGGTTCATTAAAAAATTTAATTAATGAACCTATTAATTATCCCAATAGTGCGGTTACACAACCATGTGTAACCGGACATTAAATGGCCTGAAAACCCAGCGGTCCGCCAACAACCACTCAACAGTTACAAAGAAACAAATAAAATAACTCGTTGAGATATTTTATTATTTTTTTATAAAGTCCAAAAATTAAAATTTTCATCAGACTCTTGCCTGTTGAAGTTAATATTATCTTAAGAGAATCCCAGTGCTGTGGATTCAATGGTGCCCTCAAATTTTTAATCCGAGCACTGGTTCAAAATATAGAAATTGATTCCCACATGTTTATTGAATGTACCCTAAAAAAGTTCATAATTTTATTATGGTCTCTCCGGGCCTTGGAATCACATGCCATAAATTTTCGTAGACTCGTAAAAATCCCAAATAATTAAAAAAATTATATGAAAAAATATAGGTCTTTACATTCTCCCCACCTTAGATATTTGTTTCTCCTAAATCCATAAAAACTAGGGAATCAAATGGGGGTACTGAACACATAGATGAGTCTCTCACTTTCATGTACAATCCTGAAGGTTCCCGTGCCACCACCAAACTTGTTCTAGAGGAATCGACTGCCCACAAAGTACCCACTTCTGCCGATCTTCTATCTCTACTGGGAACTCTACAAACTTCCTACCATCATTGATTTCCTACTCATCCTAGTAAATAATGATCAATGGATCATTCACATACCTCTTCAGTTACGACACATGAAAAAAATCATGCACTTGGTGAATCTATGGGAGAAGATCTATATGGTACATCACCTCACCTAATCTGTAGAATATTTGGAAAGGTCTGATTAATCTTGGAGATAGATTGCAACCCTGGAAAAATCTCCACAATCCTCGTCAGGGTGAGACCCATAGAAAGACATGATCTCCCTCCTCAAACTCCAAGGGTCTCCATCTCCTATTGTCATAAGACTTATATCAACTCTGTGCAGTCTTTATCCTCTCCTAGATGATCTGCACCTCCTTAGTGGTAGACTGTACCAACTATAGAACCATAACTACTGACTCCCTTGGGTCTGTGTAGTATAAAGGTGATCTGCATGGTCACCCCTATATGGCCTCAAATAGATCCATGCCGATGGTGGAGTGATAACTATTGTTGTATGAGAACTCCACCAATGGCAGGTGGTCCTCCCAATTAGGTCCAAAATCTAGGATGCATGCACAAATCATGTCCTCAAGTGTCGGTATGATATGCTCTCTCTAACCATCTATCTAAGGATGAAAGGAGGTTCTCAAATGCAGTTGAGTCCCGAAGGCCTCCAAAAATCCTTTCCATATCTGGGAGGCAAAATGAGCATCGTGATCTAAGACAATCGTCGATGGCAACCCATGAAGTCGTAAAATCTTCTATATGTAGTGGCGTCCCAATCCCTCAACTGATCATTTATCTCAGATGGGTAGGAAGCTGGATGACTTGGTGATTCAGTCAACAATCACCTATATTGAATTGTAGACCCTGGACGTATGTGGTAGCCCTGTCATGATGCCATGGAGATTCCATCCCACTTCCATTCCAGCACCTCAAGTGGTTGAGTCAAGCCTGCTAAAACCTGGTGCTTGGCCTTCACTTACTGACAAGTAAGTCATCACAAAATGAACTCTTCCACTCATTTCTTCATCCCTAGCCACCAGTACTGATACCAGAGGTCCTGGTGCATCTTCACCACACCAGGATGTACCACCAAAGGGGATGTGTGGAACTCCCTCAACACCTCCTATAGTAGTGTCACTGGTACCATGGTGCATCCTTAGAAAACGGTGACATGCTCCCCACCTTCAAAAAATCCTTCTGAAGCATGTCTTGTGGATATCTGAGAACATCATACCTCTCAATCAACATCCCTAAGTTGTGACTCCCTGAGTCGCCAAAGAAGTGGGGGAGTAACTGCCATATACTATAGGTAAGATGTTGCATCACAATCCACGAAGGATATATGCAACACGGATAGCTGTTCTGTCACCTCACTCAACAATAGTAGACCAGGCCTCATACTGAGTGTGTATACTAATACATTCCCCTTCCCAGAAGTGTAGACAATCTCAAAGTCATAGTCTTGGAGAAACTCTATCCACCACTGATGTCTTAAGGTCATTTCATTTTGTGAGAAGGTATACTTGAGACTCTTTTGATTAGAGTAGACAATAAATCATTCCCCCATCAAGTAGGGTCACCACATCTTCAAGACAATGACCACTAATGATAACTTTGTGTCATGCGTAGAATAGTTCTGCTCATTTTGTCACAAATTTCATGAGACATAGGTGATCACCTCTCACTCCTTCATCATGACACTTCTTATTCGGGTCCCTAATGCATCGTAGTAGACCACATACCCAACGCCCTCTTCTGGTAGCCTCAAGATGGGGGAACTCATCAGTCTCCACCTCAGCTCTTAGAAACTATGCTGGAACTTCTCTGTCCTCAAGAAAGGTTTTCCCTTATTCGTCAAAGATGAAAAGGTTTCTTCTACCCTAGAAAAGATAGGTAAAAGTCTCCAGTATTACCTAGCCATTACTAGGAAACTTCACAACTCTATCACACTCCTGGGTGTCTCCCAATAAAGCACTTCATCTATCCTTGCTGGATCCACTGCAACACCAGCCTCTGAGATAACATGCCCCTGGCAGTGGACCTCCCAAATCTAGAACTACCACTTTGAGAGCTTTCCATAAATCTAGTTCTCCCAGAGTGTATCCAGAACTATCTACAGGTGCATGAAGTTCTCCTCATCCATCGCCGAGTACACCAATATGTCATAAATTATGACCACCATGAAATGATTGAGGCAAGGCTGGAGGATCCTGTTCATGAGTCGATGAACACTTATAGAGCATTGGTCATGCCAAAAGTCATCACTAAGAACTCGTAAAAGCCATACCAACATCTGAAGGCTATCTTATGTACATCCACATATCGTACCATGAGCTAGTGATATCCTGATCTGAGGTCAATCTTTGAAAACCATTTTTCTCCCTTCAATTGGTCGAAGAGATAATTAATCCTCGGCAGAGGATACTTGTTCTTCACGGTCACCTGATTCAGGCGCTGATAATCCATACAATGAATCAGACTCCCATATGCCTTCTCGGTGAACAAAATTGGGGTTACCTATTGAGAAACATTGGTCCTTATAAACCACTTACCCTCCAAGTCCCCCAGCTATACAATCAACTCACAATGCTCCATAGGATCCATATAATATATTGGGGTAGATATTGGTGTCATCCAGGGGTACAGGTCTATGTAGAAGTCTACCACTCTATGAGGAGGTAGTCTTGGAACATCATCAGAAATTAAATTAGCATACTAGTCCACCACTACAGGATAACATGGGCTCCTCTCACTATTTTCTCAAAGGTTAAGGGTAGAAAATGATTAGTGATTAGCTACACCCTCCTCCAAGAAAGTACATCCTAAGATACAAAGGTTCCACTCTCACCATTGAAGGAAAACCTGGTCCCATCCCTACGGTTACACTACAATCTTCACCTAAAATAGTCAATCTGAGAAAGGACCATGGATAACCAATCCATACCCAAGATGACATCATAAGGCCTCGATGCTGCTACTATGAGATCACAGCCAAAGCTAACACCTCATAGAGTAAGATCACACTGCCAGAAACAATGTGTACTCATCAAATACTCTCCCATATGAGTTTCTAATTGTAAGTATTGAGCTAACAACTCCATCGGACTCTCCGAGCTCTGAACGAGAGTCTTGAAAATAAAAGTGTGATTGGAACCTATGTCTATAAGTACAACAGCTAAGGTGGAATAGACGTAGATAGAACCTAGAATCATTTATAGAGCATAATGATTGTAGGAATCAGCATCCTAAAGTTGATCTCATCCCTATACACCTACTACCTGAGGTCAGGGTGGACCTCCTGATGGTGGCGGTGGTTGAAACTCAAATTGTCAGCCACAACCTACTGCTCGACCAACTTCTCTACCACGTCTGCTGCCCCGTGTAACTCCTCACTCAAATCTCTACCTCTACCTTGGTAGTCCCTCAATCATTTTCTGATCATAAGTATGGAAGTTCAGGTAGTCGTGAGCCATGTGACTCTTCCGGATGCATGTGAAGCACAATATGCTCCTCAGTTGACCCCTCTATCTCATGAAATCCGAACATCCGACCCTATATCCTAGAGTCACCCTCTGGAAGGTCTGGCCCACTTATACATCTGCATCATCTACCTACTTCCTATAGTAGATGACTCAACTACCTATTGTCTGGTGGTGGATCTCACTGTCATTGCCTGATTAGCTAAGAAGCTATCCACCAATAGTGCTCACTCAAGCATCCCAGCCTATTTTGAGATATTGAGTGCTATCATTGATGCTCTGATCTCCCATTGGAGACCCTGTTCAAAGTACTACTCCCTAAAAATGGGTCTTATACCATATCAGTGGAGGAGAAATATAGTTCAGTGAATCTCTTTGAGTACTAGGCCTCTGTCAGGCTTCCCTGTTGTAAGTGAAACAACTCCTGGATATGCAGTAAGCGTAAAGTCGCTGGTACGAACTTCACCCTAAAGTGATTCTTGATGTACAACATAGAGAGTTTCACCTACTCATTAATATGAAGTGTAACACTCCACCATATCCCTGTTATTCCCTAGAAGAGGCTAGTATCTAGGATCACCATCTGATCTGTTGGTGTCTCAACTATGTGAAACAATCATGCCAGAGCCTCCATCCAGTCCTTAGATTCTTGTGGATCTATCTCGACTCAAAACCTTAGAGGCCTCTGTCTCTGGAACTTCTGAACACTCTCAGTCGGTGTGCACAGTCTTCTGGTGGGGATAGTGGCATATTCTTCCCAACAAGTGGTGGTGTTACTCATACACCACCCTAATGTTCCATCACCGTAAGAGGGACCTCCACCAATGCCTCATCACTCGGTGGGATGTCATCATGATGCCTCTCTGGAATCCTGTATAGATGTATACGTCATTGAATCCTGAAAGAAAATAGGTGTGCCATGGTCATTAAGTTATACCTGGTGAGTTGAATGAAAGAGATCAAAAGAAAAAACATCATTTTCAAAACAGACATGAATAGTATTTTCATGTACTGAGTTGGAAATCAGAATTCATGGTCCTAGTGTATGGATATGTCGGTTGTCGCACCAACACCGGACTCCATGAATTGAAACCCGAACTCAAGACACTTAACAATATTTCTTTATTGAAAACATATACTCTTAGTTCTTCTAGTAGAACCCACCCCCTCTGATACCACTTTTTCATGACCTATCCACTAGGGCCAATGCGTGACTACCCCAAGCCTGCCTTCCATAGTCCAGGGGTTGCTGACTAGCATCGGAAAGACATATCCCTATAATGGTAAATAATTTCCTCAACAACCTGTACACACATAGATGAGGCACCTTGCGCACAAGAAAACACAATGGAATAAGGAAGGTACAACCACTAATAAAAACCACCAACGAGTGTAAAAGTGAGTACTAAAAGTAAAGGGGCAATAATAAAATCCCAACTGAAATAGAAGTATAGAAAAAGGGAAAACAGCTCCTAAGTTCATCCACCAAGGTTTCTTCCGGAATAGTCAGTTCATCTCGTCACTGCAGCTCTCCATGTCTACCAGTCACCTCTAAGTACCGTCAAGCCCTGACTCCTCAAGACTCAACCTAGCTATCCATTGTATGCACAAGACAAAAAAAGTGTGTGTGAAGACCATGTAGGGGTGGGTATAAAAATACCCAGTAGGGACCCTGAGACCCCCGATGGTCTCCCAGAATTCCACAAAGTAAAATCCCCAAAACCTGATTTCAAAAAAAAAGTAAAAATCAAAAGACAGCTCACACCTGGTATAACTTAATTAAATAAGTATAGAATATTAGTCATAAATCTATATCATATTATTCTGTCGAGATTCACTACTTCAGACCCACACACGATCGGTATGCGCTTAACCACACAAGATTACTAAGTGCTGTCCCACATAGGATTTTACCCACACAGGATTGTTTAGTGCCGGCCCACATAGGATATAATCCACATAGTATCAGTATGTGTTGACCCACATATGATTTCTAAGCACTGACCCACACAGGATCGATAGGGGATAACACACACATGATCGCTAAGCACTGAATCACACAGGATCAGACCCACACATGATTTGTATATGCTAACCCACACAAGATCACTGAGCGCTGACCCACACAGGATCTAACCCACACAAGATCAATAGGTACTAACCCCCACAAAATCACCCTTCATTATCCACATCATAGCTAGCCACTAGATTCCCTCACCTAACATGCTTGATTCCGGGAGGATATGCTCCTCAAGCCATCAGCTATATTTTAATTGGCACGAAGTCCCATGAAGAAGTAAAATAATGAACAACCATGACATAAGGGTTCCATCGAAACATACGGTGTGTCAACTGGATTCCATGTCTGTAAGTTATAATCATTTATGTGCTGAGGGCCTGGTTGGATTCATGTTCGATCCAACCTGGACATTCTTAAACTTTATCCAAAACTCAAGTAGAGTAAATATAAAAGAAATCCTTGTCATAATAATTCTGGTTCCATAGTCTATTCAACAAATGGATGTCTGGTTTAGGAGATATGTCTATTTAAGCATAACTGAGTTGAAAGGGGCTGTGTGCAGTCGGACCTAGTCGGACCGACCCGACCTGGCCTGCAGGCTCAGCCCACTGGCCATGGACTAGGTCCACTAGGCCACAAGTTTGGTGTGGCACACCCAGTTGGGCACATCCCACTGGGCCGTGGAACTACTCGACTTGCGGAACCACCTGACCTTCTATCCATGAATGGGGGTCCACTCTCCTCCCAAATGGTCGCATTGTTTGGGTCTTCAAAGCGACGACACTGGATAGTGACACACCACTTGGACTATCTACGTGTACTGACCTTCTATGGAACCTATGGACCGCGTATCAGCCCTCCACTGCAACACAAATCCATGAACTTCCTCTGTGGTGTGCCACAAAAATGCGTTTGGAAAAGGCTAGCGACGACCTCCCATGGTTTTCGGCACTGCTGTGCCGACGGAGCTTCTGCAGGCCACCAGTGAAGCTCTGGTGGTATGATTTTATTCCTATCTATGCCAACAGGATTTCTCGAACAGTGCCTATGTTACGTGTCCCTTGGTTCAACCTTGACGCCATATCTTCTGGTTTCCCATGAAGAACGCAACCAAACAGTGATAAACGGTTGTTGCTGGGCCTTGTTCATTTGGCCCTCACCCTCCGTGTTAACATAATAACAAGCGAAGCATTTGAAGAATGAAAAAATCTTAGATAAACAATGAAACCCCTACCTCACGTTCATTGTAAGGTGATGTGGATGAGAAAGTAGTGTTCGCGTTTGAGGGAGTTGAATTCGAAAGATAAAGTTCATGTCATTGGGCGCTCGTCATTGAATCATCCAATGGTCGTCAAACTCCTTTGTACATTTGTGGAAGACGTCGCCAGCACATCGTCAGAGGTTCCTCTATTCAGTGTAAAAAACCCCTACTTGATCCTCATTTAAATAGAAGAGATGAGGAGGTCCACCCACCACACAATTAATGAGGTTCATTATTGAATTTAATTAATGAACCTATTAATTTTCCCAACAGTGCGGTTACACAACCAAGTGTAACCATCCATTAATGGGTATGGCCACCCAGCGGTCCCACCACCTCCACTCAACTATTACAAAAAGAAATAACTTTTTGAGTTATTTTATTATTATTTTAAAGTCCAAAAATTAACTATTTCGTCCAACCCCTGCCGATTGAAGTTAATTTTCACTTAAGAGAATCCTGGCGCTGCAGATTCAACGGTGCCCTCAGGTTTTTAATCTAATCAGCAGTTCAAAAGATAGAAATCATCACCCTCACATTTACTGAATGCACCTTAAAAATGCTCAAAATTTCATTACAAGATCTCCGGTCTCAGAATCACATGCTGTCAATTTTTGTAGACTTGTAATAATCCCAAATAATTTTAAAAAAATTATATGCGAAAATTCAGGTCTATACATTAACAATTCTTAGAGACATACATAATTGGAATATGTGGGTATAATAGTCAAATATTAGTTATTAAAAAGGACATGATCCCATTAGGTAATGGTCTCAAGAGTTTTTGAGGATAACACATAGTCCCCTTTACTGGATAGAATGACATACTTAGAGACATAGGACATTTTATGAAGAATGCTTTGTTCGATTGGAGGTGGAACCTTAAAACCCAAGGATTAATAATTTCCATTTTTTTATTTTTTTATTTTTACTATTTGAATAGGATGGGAGTAGCATGTGTGTAATAATAAGTTAGGACAATATATGATAATTACAATAACATGGGTAGCCAACTGCAAATTTTCTCCCCCCAAACATGGGAACTTTGGTGAACATGCCAAAATTATGTTCTCTTTCTTTTTTAGAATAGGACGTACAGTGGATAAGGCATAGTCCTAGTGTCACATGACCAAGATGGATAACTTATAAAATACTAGAGACTAGGATTGAGGTATTACTCAAGGATAGATGTAGTGATTTTATAATTGTATAAGTGATCATCCCAGTGAGTGATCAATTGATGTATGATTTAAATATTGTGAGTTTGTATGACTTTATTATTACACGTTCATTAATATTGATGGATTTGTTTCATTAATTTTTTGTACACTATTTATTTATTATTGATGTTTTTTGGGTTATTTCCTATGTTTCCCTACTTTGATATGAGGTTATCATCTCCCCACAAAACACATTATACCATCACTTCTATGTTGATGTATTTGGTATATAAGGAGGTGTAACTATGTTCATGTTGAGACTTTTGGTAGGGAAAATGTTGAGATGTATAAGACTGGGGGACATTACCAAGTTATATTGGAGTGTCATTTTCATTGTGTTTCTAATTTGTTTAATGGAAGAAATTTATTATAGATGTATAAAATATTATGATGGATCTTGGTATGATGAGTCACAAAAACCTTTCAGATAAAATTTAAAGGTTACCAAGATTATGTGATATTTTTTCATGGTTTATGATTTTATGGGTATATTATTTCACCTAGCATAACACAATTGGTTTTTTGATTTATGATTTATGGGTTTTGGATATTTGGTTGTTGGCAAGAGGCCTATTCACATTAATCAAATTTGGAACATAGGAATCACATAACATACTATTACTTGTGTGTGACTAATATCACAAATGCAGAGGGTTCAATTTTCAACAAAAACTAATGGGGTCTAATCCCATATAAATTATTTGTGGAATTCAATTTAACTAGACTACAGTATAGTTTCTATGATCTTGGGTCATGTGGATCTTATGGAGTGATATTCCTTTATGAGTAATATATAGTCCCTTAGTGTAAGGGATCTATAGTAACCCTTAGTGGTTTATTACATGATTTTAATGCCTTTATGTAGAACCACATACGGGTAATTATGATAGTAGTTATGGATCGATAAAAATAGGTTAGTTTTTTTAAAGTGTCGACCAAAACCTATATAGTGTTTACCATATATATTCTTAGTGGAATTAAACTTAAATGAACCATATAACTATGGTATCATCAATATGGATAATAATTTGATGATTATATATATGTGTGTGTGTGTGTGTGTGTGTGTGTGTTTATGATAATTGATCCTCGAGAAGGGTATTGTGGTATGTGATTCCCAAAAAGTGTAGGTGGCCATGGAGGCTAGTAGTTCAACATGTGATTCTAATTATATGTATGTGAGAAACCAATAGTTTGTGTCTTGGCTTGTGATTTACCTTATGATATTGATATGGGAGTAAGGATATGATACATGATTTATGGAATTTGTGATATGTGAGGAATGTTTTACAGGCTAGGTGTGAGAGCCTAGTGCCATTGAGATTAGATTTGAGATATTAGTGATTTAGGTACTAAGATTGAGATGGGATGTGATATATGAGGGTAACTTGAAATGAGGATATCCCTTATTAATGAGTGCTTTAAAGGTGGGAATCATGGGAAATTTTTTTTGGTTATACTATTCGTGCAGGGGAGGTTCTGCTGAGAAAGTAATATAGGCGCAATAATTCCCTAGTATTTCATAATGTAAACAAAATTGAGTTCTTTTAGTATAGAGTAATGGTTTAAAATGACATGATCATTGTGATTTCTCACCTAAATGATTTTGGGGATATTTTTTGGTGTGTTTTTGGATTATGTACATATATGATCATATTTGGGATGGATAGATAATTGGTATATGCTTTAGATTTCATGACAACACCCATTTCTAGGTGACCATATGATCAAACTTGTCATAAGAAAAATTCCTTAATTTTGAAAAGGATATCTATGAGTGATTCTATCTAGATGGGATTCAATTTATGTGGGGAATGACCAGTGATTTAGGAGTGTGATCTGAGGATTAATGAAAAACAAATCATTGTAGCAGAAGTAGGGTTATGGATGTGTGAGCATCAATGTGTAGGCTGAGGACTAATAGGTTTTATGTAATTATTATAGGAATGGTTTCTTAATATCTTTAAAATAAATATGGGATGTCTCTATATGGTGATATTTGTCATCTATGATATATAATGTGTTACGGAATGGTTGAACTGAGTGTACACCTTAACATGGATTTTTAAGAAGTTGTGTAGTTGGAACTTGTTGAGGTTTCACTGAAGTAGAGGTATAAAGAAATCCATATGGTGGAGAGTTCACTAAGGGATATTTAAGGGTGTGACCCTAATTGGAGATGGAATATCAAAGGGTTTCAAGGATGACATTCCTGGTGATTCTGGAATGGGTAGCGATTGACACTTTTTTAGTGATTGGATGTGAGAGTAATGGTTACATCCATTCATTACATGTGATAATGTATGGAGTGTGGGAAATTAATGATAAACCACCATGTAGGTTGGGTCATTCTATTGATTAGAAATTCATTGTTTAGTAAATATGAATATTGGATGTTGGTTTGTACATAAATAATGTTTTATCTAAATATTTAGAAAATAATAGTTTTGAGTATTGGTTGTGATATAAGATGGTGTCTTTACAATGTAAATGAGCTTGAGATATATTGGATGTGATATGAGGGTGTGTCTTATGAATGGTGAACTAGTTCATGGGGAGAGAACATAATGGTCGGTGTAGTTGGTTGAGGACCCAACTCTTGAATTACACTAAGGGATATGTTAAAACATTAGTGTGGGTGTTTTATTATCTTGATATTATTTCATAAGTTATGTAATCATGCTTGGGTGATGATATAATACATCAGTGGGTGTGGCAGAGAATTTTTTAGAAAGGGTCACCAGTGGAAGACATACCTAAGTTTTCATATGAAATTGGGTATAGTGAGATGGAAATCACCCCAATCGTATAATTTTCCCACTAAGGATGCATTCATTAGTATATTTTAATGGTTGGGAGAACTCTGAATCTTAGTTAAACTTTATGGGTTGTGTCTTATAGTGGGTAGATTTATAATATAGAAGATGATTTTTTTGATCACACCATGGTGTCTTGATATAGGCATGTATTAATTAAGTCCATATCAATTTCATTGATGGTAATGAGGGGGTGGATTTGGTTTGGAGGAATATTTTACCTTGTTTCTAGAGTTTAATAATAGACAATAAGTTATTATTATCTGGCACAAAATAATTAATTAGTTAAGAATTTAAAACTGGGATATTCTTTTTTAGGTTAAGGGATATTGGGGATTCTTAGGTTGGAGAAGTGGTATGGTACGAAGATTTTAAAAGCATATACATCACTAATTTATAAACATTTAAGGAAATTTGAATTTTTGGACCTAGTGTGTTGATGAGGGAAAAATTAGGAATTTCTTTAATTAAAAAATCTTATAAATATTTTTTTACAGTTTAATTGATCTCAGAATGTGGTTTTTACCCTAGGGCCAGAATTTGGTGACATTCAAATATGGTGGTGTTATAATATAATATATTAATTTTTTTATTAAAATGAAATATTTTCCATATGTAAGTACTGATATCTCCTAAATATATTTTCATATACAAATTTTGACATTATGGTTTAGTTTGATATGTGTGGCTTAACCTAGACATAGTATAAACATAGATGGGGTTCCGGGGTCCTAGAATGGGTCTCTAATGAAACATTTAACATATTATATTATATTATATTATTATTTTTACTTTTCTTCTTATCCTAACCTTATTAACTCTCTCATATATGAGAGGGAGGGGCTTTCCTCACATGCCACAACCGAGAGATAGTGAGATAGAGATACATATATAAAGATGGAGGGAGAGAAATATAGAGGAAGATAGACGTAGAATAAGGGAGGTTGGGTGGGAGAGGGAGAGAGTGAGATAGAGAGATACATTCCAACTTCATCCTAAGAATCTATTGAGACTGTATCAGGATGCAATAACTTTGTATCATGGATTCAATCTCAAACCTAAAGCGTTTTTACCCTGAGTCAGGCCTCATTTTTATTTTATTTTTCAAATTTTCAGTTTAATTCATATTTTTAATGTTCAATAAATTGTATGGACAATTGTTGATGTTTAGGTCATTTAGATTCTTTAGTTGGCTATAAAAGGAGTTTTGAGGTGAATAGAAAGAGATTTTCATTAGGGAAACCTTTACACTTGAGATGTAATTCAAGAAAACTCATTTTGTATTTTATATTTTTATGGTAGGATATTATGTCTATACGGTGTGTATTCGATGTGGGAAGACCATATAAGAGGACCCAGATCATGGAAAATCAGCTAGACACCCCATGTGGGGTTACATGGAAGTGTAGGGTATAAAACCCAAACCCATGTAAAGTACACAACCATAGACTGTGAGAGATATTTTTATATATGTCATGTGAAGCACCAACATGGTATCTTGTGTGATTAACACATTATATTGGTCTTGAACACACCATGTATATGCGATTTATAATCCATTCCGACTGATATACTTTCATATAGGAGGGATTTTAGTGCACATGACTTGTACTTAGAGGTACACATTGTGTGATATAACCTTTAAGGGTGTTTTCTTATTTTCATTCCCTGGAGTTGGAAATTGACTAATTCAGATTCCATTACATGTTTTTCCCATATAAAATGTGATTATGGGAACTTATTGTATACTTATAGAATTTTAAGTGTTTATTTAGAGATAGCAAGATATGATAATAAGGTGTTTCTATTGAGATGATGGATTATGAGTTCTCTTATAAGATACATGATGTGAGACCAAAGTAAGTGTCATGAGGACGTTAAGAGAACTTATCATAGGAACCATAAGGTCCTTAGTTTGTGATATTATGGGATAGAACCCAATGATAAGGACTAAGGGACGACATTACTAAATGGATAGGTTGGGTGTGTGAGGACTGACCTAGGATGATTCGGGACATGAGAAGAGCCTTATGACACTTCTCTAGACATATTTCTTTGAATATTTATAAATGAGGCCAATTATACCATTATAAAATTGTGGTGAATAAGAGGGATATTATTCTCTTCAAGTGATAGGATCAGACCCAAGAGTTTAGAATAGGATAACAGATCCTACATTGGGTTTGTATGTTATGATACGACCTATGGGATCCTATTGGGTTCTGTAGTTATATATAGAATGCAGAGAGGGTGTATGAAAGAAATGGGTAGTGATGATTCTGGGTATCCCCTTAGAACCTGAGTTAATGATGTGAGTTATTTGTGGTTATTGTGGGAATGATAAGTCATTCACTAAAGAGACTAACCCTGATTATGTGAGATAAATTTGTACAGGTGTCTAAACCATATGGTTTGGAATGATATTATAAAAGGATATTTCTATGGTATATGTAGTATATGTGATATAAATATATTTTATGATAATAGTGAATGTGTGTTCAGGTGCCTATGTAAGATACGTATCTTCGGTTAATGATAGAAATGTACCTTGTTCTGAGTATGGGATGTGACACCCAAGTGTATGAGTTGTAATGGTTCAGTGTGAGACATGGACCCAAGTGTTTACTAGATATATATTTGGGGATGGATGTGGATTCCACTAGGTAGATATAATCTTGGATCCAAGGATGGTTGTCGATCCCATCTGGGTAGATATATTCATGGTTCCAAGGTTATAGGTGGATCCCCAATCTTGTATCTATCAGGGTTATAAGGTTATATGGGGATCCCCATATGTGTTAATCTCTATGTTACATGGATATATATATATATATATATATATATATATATCCTTTATGTGTTTAATTAATCATATGTAAATATAAAATTGGTTGAATAAGGTATGATATTTAGGTATTGACTCTTGGGTATGAAATGGTCCCCTAGACGATGTTCTAAAGAGCTTATAGGGAAAGGATTTAGGCCCCTCAAGTTGTTGAATGATATTCTTAGAGACACATGATATTGGAAAAATAATATTTGTTTGATCCTGGTTGGAACCTTAGAACGGAAGGGTTGATTGTGTTTTATTAATTTATTTGGATTGTAGTTACTATTCAGATTAGATGGGAATAACACATGTATATGAACATGTTCTTATAGTAGATTATAAGCACACCATTGGGGGTGGAAAAAAGATAATTTTAGTCTCACAACCTACACAAGATACTTGGTAAACAATTAGACCATATATATAATTTTATTCAAAGCATTAGATGTGAAATGAACAGGGTAGAGTCTCAATTTTTCATGATTGAGTAAGATATCTTAGACGAGATTAGAGACTAGAATTGAGGTATAACTCATGGATATCAATAGATACACTGTCATTTTATTAATTAATTTATCTTGTATATTTGATTGACCATGTGTGAAATCAATTGATTTATGACAGCATTTCCTTGAGTTTGTATGACAATATACTTCCATATTCATTAATATTAATGATTTTGTTTTATTTCTTCCACATACTCTATTTATTTATAAATGATACTTTTTTGGTTATTTTTTTCAATATTTATACAAGGATATAAGGGTATAGTCTCTCCATTAAATCACATTATACTATAACTTTTACTCAATAGCCTCTACCATTCATATAGGTGCACATGTGTTCTTATGGCGACTCCGGTCGAGACACTAGTTGAGTGGTCTTTGATATGGAGGAATTACATAGTCTAAACAACATCTTAGATATACCATGAATGATCTTGATCCCTATAATGTATGATTATTCCCTTAAATATTTCATAGAGAATAAGTTTTTTAACCATGACTTAACTTAATATAATACTAGTATCTTGTTACCCGTTAGTAATATATCATAATAACATACTACTAAAAAACAGGTACACTCCCACTAAACCCCTTATTGGAATAGGGATCATATTCATTCTTTATGAAATCATATTCCATTAAAACTTCAAAAAAAAATAATTTCCCATTATATTGATTATTTTCCAAACACATAAATAGATCCTTAAAACTTTATTGCATTATTTAAATCTTTTGAATACAAAAAATCCTTTCGATTGTGTGATATTAAAATCATCTACAATGTTCTCATTAAGGAAGGTTGTTTTGAAAATGGTTTTCTAAATAACATAGTCATGATAATTTTCTATGGAAATTAATATTCGAATGAATTTAACACTAGAAACTAGTTAAAAGGTTTTGTCATATTCTATAACTTGAAATTTCTTAAACCCATTAAAAACCTACTAATCTTATTAGGTACAGAATTTTACATACATGACTAACTTTTTTTATATAATTATTTTTTCCCAATAGTATTTACATCAACTGGAGGATTTTAAGAAAACCAACACATGGAAGTAGTAAATGGAATCCATTTTAGAATCTATTAGTTCTTTCCACTATGAAACTTTTAAGATATAACACCAATATATTTTATTATATTTTTACCCTAAATAAATACAATATTGAATATATTGTATCCCACTCAACATCGAAATAAAATGAACTATGATATATTAATAAGAAAACATTATATGTATCGAATATGAAAGTTATAATATAGGTGATGAATAATTTAGTATGAACAAAAGAAACTACATTATTAAATATTTGTAGAAAATATTATCAATAGAATAAATCAGTGGTGTCCTTATTTACAAGGCTCATTTGTCTAATATTGGAAAGGAATTAATAACACTAGTTTTTTCATTAGATCAATCAAAACCTATGATTGAATAAGTGTGGAAGGATTGAAACCATCTTTGAAAGAATTTAAAGCTTATATAAATCACTTAAAGACCCATGTAATATGAATCAACACCCTTAATGGCCATGATTTCTTAAATTACCGTTAGATATTTTATAGAGGTCTATAGGGGTTTTTTATGTAAAAGAAAGGATGATATAAACCTGAAATTACTAATGGAATATATATTAATTTTATTTATAATTTTCATAAAATGTATGTTTACAATAAATTTAAAGCACTTTTAAAAAAAATATGTTCATTAATGAATATTAAATAATTAATCGAATTTAGAAATAAGGAATAAAATTATTTGATGTTTAAAAGACATATTTTTCTAAGAATTGTATTTTTCTATATCTGATTTATTTTTATCTTAATAAACTAAAATTTTCAATTTTGAATAAATAATTTAAATAAATTTATTGATACACTATATATAAAGAATTAAAAAACATTTAATAATATTTAATTGGAAATGAATAAGAATAAATTCACTTTATAATTAAAAAATATATTTTTGAATATGTTTCCCTTGTTATGAATTATTATATAAGAATTAATTTTTATAAAATTTAGAAATTGATTTAATTAAAATGATGTTAATTTTTGGAATCATAATATACAACTTAATTAATAATATATATTTCTTTCTTAACCATAATATTAAGTAACCAAAGTAAAAAATTCATCACTACGCTAATCGTTAAAATGATGTAAAAACTTAAAATAAAGTGGTGTTGTATAAGAATATCATTAAAAATAATATATAAATGAGTGGATGAGGGATTTATATACCTTATACAATATTTTCATCTCTAATTATCACTTTTGGATCTACATTTCTAGATTAAATCATATATTTTTATAACAATATTTTAATATTTTCACAAATTCCTCCCCTATCAATTTTAAAAGAATCCCTTCACTACCCCACTTATACTCTCTCCTAAGTATATAAAACCCAAAAAACAATTATCAAAATTACACTCCAACCCTCTTTCACATGTCTTAGAGGTTTTGGACTCACCAAAAGACCAATCTATGGATGCTTAAGGAGTGGTATAAAGGTGGATATCAATGGAAGAGAAAATTGGTTGACTTGGTTCTTTCAATTTTCTTTCTTGTTACATATCCTAAAAATATATTATCAAATAATAATATAATGAAATAATCATCATTAGTATATTTTAATATAATTATGTTTATATAATAACTATCATATACCTTCCTCCCGTCCGTTATAAAATGAAAACCCTGACCATGTTATGGTCGCTCATAACCTCCTTGGAAAACATATACTTTTCTAATCATCACTTCACATAAATGTTTCTAAATATTAATTTAATGAATAAATATGATATTTTTTTTAATAATTCAGAAAGTTAAATTTGGAATTCTATAAATAATATTAAAAATAATTTCCTTGTAAAATTAATCATAAAAAAAAGCGTACCAAGACACTTTTCAAAACTTGTATATATTTTGGAAAACATATTGAAATGAATAAACATTATTCTATTGGAATTATAATGAACATATATCTACCAAATTCTATATATTATGATACTATTTTGAAAATACTCTGAGCATGACCAACAAACCAAAGTGGTTTTGGAGGAATTTTCCTAATAAACCAAAGAGGCCTATGTGAACACAAATTATCAAATAAATTAATGATATAATATAATAAATAAATATAAAAAATGAAATATAAATGAATAAAATTATTTATAATGTATCTAATAAACAAAATTTGTTTTATTTACAAGGTTAGATGCTTGTACCATGCGAGTTGGGACTTTAGGTAAGGGTAATTTGTCTAAATTTACATTTCTGTAGTCATATTTCAAATCTTGATCATATAATTATTTTACATGAAATATGTAAAATCCATTTAATTCTTTTATAATAAATCAAATTTTATTTATGTGATTTTATGGTTTGTTTCATTATATCTTTCCATGTTCTTTATATTCATTACCAATCCAACAAGGTGATTCTTATTACAATTTTATTTCATTGAGGTATAAAATTCCTTCATTGATTTTGATATTTTTAGATCATGTGAATTATAAGTTATGATATTTATATATATTTTAATTTCATTCACAAAATACCCTTATTTAAATATTTTAACTTTATTTTTTACATTTTTAGTAAAGGTTTACTTTCGAGGTCTCTACTCTGTTCAGGTACTCTCCTTCAATTCTATATTTTTTCTTCGAGGAATCAAATTCAATTTATTTAATGTTTAACTTACAATTATAAATTTTTATGAACTTATGATATACTTTCCTAATGGATATATAGTTCATATTATACTTTATTCCAATGGGTTATTTGTCTCTTCTCTATAGCCAGGCATATTTCGACTCCATTTATATATATTTTTTATAATGTTTCAAGAATTTGTTTATATAATTAAATTATTTTAAGGAAATTTTAGAAAATATTTTACATTCATTATAATGTTTTTAATGAATTTTATAAATATTTTTTCATGGTTCATTATTGAATTTCATTCCAAAAATGTGTAAAGAATATTTTTTGTAATGTATTTTAATTGTATTCTTTTTTCTGATATTGTGTTCATTAATCCTTTTCAATAATAATTTCAATATTCACATAGTTTTATAGAGTAAATTATATATCCTATATTCTGTGAATTTCTAATTTTTAAAAATTTTCACAATAAAAGGATATTTCTTCTTGTTTGTTTCAAAATGATTTTCTAATGTCCTTATAAAAGGGGTTTTCATTTATTTAAAAATAATAATTTGATTATTTACCCATATTATTGTGTGTGTGTGGTGTTATAGAAATTAAATCTCTATAATATAAATGATCCATACTTACCTATGTGTTTCCTAATCATCTGTTGTGAATAAACATATTTTTTTCCAATTACTTTTCTCTATGAATACCATGTATTTCATTCATTTGATTAAAGATCATTCACATACATACCCATACACAAGTTAAATTGGTAATTTATTAAATAAAAAATATACCCATTAAAATATATGGTGTTAGATTTTAGGGTTCTTAATATAAAATTATTCCATTGATTTATTAGGGAAATATTGAAATTTGGTATACTTTTTTTTCAATAGGGATGTTTATTGATTACTAATTCGTGTTCGTTATGTATTGAGTTGTTTATTCATAAATTTTTATAAAAAAATCACTATACATAATTTGTGATTTTAGGGATATAGAATTTTATAGATCCTCAATGAATCTACAGTTATTATGATACAAATAAACTTGGGGTTTTCTACATAGGATTTACCTTTTCATTTATGATGTCTTTAAAAATTTCCATGACAATTATATTATGATATCCATCATTAGAAATTTCATCACTATGAAATTAGTAATTATTTTCCATGTGATTTTTTATATTGTTATGTTATACATTGATTTATTTCATTATAATGATATTTGCAATATGACGTTTTTGGATTATTATTTATTCTTTTTGTATTACTCATGCCTTGTCTATTATTTGATAGGTTTTAATGAAATCTACCCTTTACTGAGCCATTGAGATCATCCTTTTCTATGTTTATATTCCCTAGATAAATAAAGAACAATATTATGTACAATGTTTCTCAAAGAGTATAATTTGTGGAGATTTTTTTGGGAAATATTAAAGATTCATTGTATAATAGGGGATCATTTCATTAATGGAAAAAATATCAATTTTAAAAATATATGGGATTTATAATTATTATTTTTTCATAATAGTGTAAAACTCTAAATATAAAAGGTCGTAGGTACATTAGTGAATCAATAATGGTGATTGATATTGAAATTATGGATATTTAAGTTTGGGTTTATTCATTGAGGTTGAAATATAATTTGTAATGAATACGTTTTTATTATAAGATTTCATAATGAGGTTATATGGTGTGTCAATTTGTATTAAATACAAATTTTAAGGGATATTTTTTTAGCTCTAAATTTGGGAGTGTGGGTGTGGGGTTTATAATTTTATATCAAATTTGGTTTTAGATAAATATTAGGATGTTATTATATGAGGATTATTTAAGATATATGTATTCCATAATGAGATAATACATTAAATATTTATTACAGGTTTAACGGAACAAATAACCTTTTGAAGCCTTAACTAATTATATTTTTAAGGTGATTAACGATATTTTAGGACATTTTTATTTGGTTTAAGAAATAATAAGAGATCAAGGTATATGTATCCTTAGGGATTGATTTGTAATTTTTTTGTCATGAAAAATCATGTTATTTTAGGAATATTTTAATATGTTTTTAGGAGTATATACGATTAATGTATATATTGGTTGTTATATGATTATTGTTTTTTTGGGAATAAAATTAATGTTGAATTTTGGGAGAATAAATTTTCATAAAACTTTTTTTGAAATTTAGTATGAATGTTTTGATTTTATTTTTACTATAAATTATGGTGAGAATATATTAGTGGAAACACTAAGGATAAGTATAAATAAAGTAAAACATCCAATTTTTTCGTAAATTAAAGATTTAGTGGTTTTCTAAAAATGAAATCCGCATCTGGATACTATAAGTTTTTAAAATATTTAGATCTGATGTACCTATGGTATATAAACCTAAAAATGTTGGTTGGATGTCAAATCGGTCTTTACTCGGTTCACAATATATAGGCATATTTCACACCTATTTTTACGATCTTACAGGATATTATTTTTATGATTGAAATTCTATTTAAAAATCATTATGAAGGATTTGAATGCATTTTTATATCATGATGTTTTTTCATCTGTGAGAGAAATCAAAATTATCAGGATATACTTTATTTAATGGGGTAGAATGTAACACCAAAATATTTTAGTAAGTTTTCTTCCATTAAAGAAATACTATTTTTAATCTCCGACATCACACACAATAATGAACTTAAAAAAATAAAATATATTAACACGATAAAATTATAAGCATTAAATGCTTCCATTATAATATTATAATTTAGGTGGTGGGTTTAAATATAAGGAACTTCATTATAATATATATATATATATAAAGGATAAGAAATTATGTCATGTACTAGGAGTCATCTTTATTAGGATCATTTGTTTCAGCTTAGAATGAAAGTAGAATGACTATGATTTTATATGATAAAACCCAAGTTGAACTTTAATATATATGACTTGAGAGAAATCATCTATAAAGTTATTTCAAGCTCATGGAAATCCCTATGATATATATTATGGATATGTTACCACTAATGATGGCCACCAATTGTTATCACACCCTTATATCTTCTATGACAGTCTTAATGGGCTTTGTATATAGAAGTTAAGATAATATTAACATGAAACATATGTTCTAATTAATTATAATATTAATAAATTAAATTTTAAAATATATTTTCAGGTCTATATTTAATAAAAATGGGTTGATTAATTTGATATAAACAAGTAATCAATTTTAAAAATTAGTAATAAAATCATTTGATATTTAAAATAATTATTTTTTAAAATAATTATTTTTTAAAAGAATTATTTTTTTCAAAGAATTTTAATTTTATAAATATAATGTATTTAGGATCTTAATAAACTATATTGATAAATTTTGAATAATAAATTTAACTAAATTTATTAATTACATATATTAAGAAATAAATCAACATTTATTCAATTATTTATACTTGGAAATGAATAATAATAAATTCACTCTATAGTTAAAAAATACATTTTTCTTGAAATTATTTTTTCATTTTATGGGTTATTATATTAAAATTAATTTTTTCAATTTTATAAATTTAATAATTTTATAAGGTCTTAATATTTGAAATATTAATGTCTAAAATAGTTAATAAATCAATTTTTTGGCCACTAAAAACAAGCTACCAAGATAAAAATTAGTCTCCACTATAAAGGATAAAATGAAGTAAAAATTTTAAATCAATAGGTAATGTCTCCAACTATCATAAAAATAATCTCAAAATGGTAAGATTATGGATTTATAGAGATTAATATATTTATTCCTCTATAATTATTAAGGATATACTTTACTTGAATATGATATCTTTTTTTTGTGTGCTAAGAAATTAATATTTAAAAAAAACCACCCTTTCACCTATAAAATACCCCTTCATCACCCAAATTCACATCACACTAAAAAACTTATATATATAAACAATTATTCCAAAAACAACTCCCCATACTATTTTCTCATTCCCTATAGGTCACGGTACCTCCAAAAAACCTATCATATACAACTTAAGGAGTGGTTTAAAGGTGGGATATCAAAGGAAGAAGTAATTATTTAATCGTGTTCTTTCAAGTTTCATTCCTATTTCACCTTATACAAACGAATTATACACCATAAAATATAATAAACTCAATATCATTATTATAATTAAATAATCTTATGTTTTATAAATGATCATTATCCTCCTCCCATCTATAAAAAAAATCAAAATTTCTCCCATACTGCGGTCGGTTCATCACCCCAACGAATGACTAATTTTAGTTTTCATAACCAAATTACATGGATGGTTGTAAAAGTGTATTTAATATATAAATATGATAGTTATTACATAAATGTGATTTTGTTGAGATACATCGGGAACTTTATTAATAAAACAAACAATAAATTTTCATTTTAAATTTATCCTCCTAAAACAAGCATACCAAGACACATTTCACAATTTTAATCAATTTTTGAAAAATTACTAAACTGTATTTTTTTAATATAATAATGATAAAGAAAATATATATTTAAATTTATTAATATTGAAAAACTATATTATAACTAATTTGGGCATAGTTAATTAAAAAAGTAATTTTTATGGAATTTACCAAAGAAACCCAAGTGGTTGATGTAGGAGAAAACTATATAATAAATGAATGACAAATGATGATAAATGAGACTAAATAAATTAAATATACATGAATTTATTTTGGAATAAAATATATAATAAACGGAGTTTTTTATTCAGGATGTTAAAAACTATTAACTGCGATGGGAATTGAGATAAAGGTTCTTTTTCTCAATTTCCATTTTTGAGACATATTTTAAATTATGAAAATATACTTATTTAAAATAATTCAATTTTTATAAATTAAATTATTTTATCTTCAATAACCTTTAATTCTTATGAAATAAAAAATTTATTTAATGATCATAATCTATGTTCTTTTGATTCAATATCATGCCCGTAAAGGAATTTTTAACTCAAGTTCCTTTCATTGATTTATATCCTTCCTTTATTAATCATAATATTCTAAGATAATGTGAATTATAACCTATTATTTTTTATTTTTTATTTTCACATTTTTAGGTAGATTTACATTTCTATTACATAATCCATTTATTGATATATTCTTACATCAAATGTTACATTCTTGAAAATGGTTCCCTTTCCCAGTCTCCACTCATTCTAATTATTTTCCTTAAATATTATATTTCTCATTTTATAACTCAAATTAAAGATAATTAATGTTTATCATGTTATTTTAATTTATTTTATGATGAATTTATGGCCACAATTTCTTTCTTATAGAATTATAGTTTATAATATACATTTTCTGTATTGGTTATTTAACACTTATTTATAGTCATGAATATTTCTCATTTATGCCCCTATTTTGTTTCAATGTTACAAAAAAAAATTATATACATTTAAATGTTTTAAATGTAATTATAAACTACCATGAAATTTATTTAAAATGGCTAAAAAATATTTTCTATATTTTTTGCACAAGTTATTTTCTAATTTCCTTATAAAAGTGAGAAAATATTTTTTTAGTATTTTAAAATGAATAACTTTTCATTATATCATGGTTATTATTTTTAAACAAGATTAATTTATAATTTATTATGGTTTTATAATGTAAATTATATTCCAATTATTCTTTTAATTTTTAATTTTTAACTTTTATCAAAATAAAATGATATTTATTCTTATTTTTTCAAAATGATATTTTAATTTCCTTTTAAAATTACTCTTTAGATATGTAAAAATAATATACTTATTCTTTACACATGTTTTAATGTATTATTAGTGAAATGATACTGAAAAATCTAAAAGAAAAATGTTCCATCATTGTATTTTTCATTCATAATCATCCAATGTGAATAAAAAAATTGTTCTTATAATGAATAATCTTTATGGATACACAACATTTAATTTTTTTTATTAAATGATGTTCACTAAAGGACTAATAAATAAATTAAATTGGTAAATAATTAATGAAACTATATAATAATTACTATATACTATATTATATTAAATGGTTTTTACCAAGATTTTTTTCCATTTATTGACTTGGGAAATATTAACATTTTGTTTTCATGATATTTCAATATGGATGTTTATTGATTAATAAGAAATTTTGGATATTTATTGTATTATTTATTAATTCCATAAAATAATGAATGTATTATAGTTGATTAGTGAGAGATGGGGACCTTGATTATATATTCCCTCATAGAATTAGTTGGTCTAATGAGATAAAATTACTTAGGCATTTGGAATATTCCTTATCTTTTCTTATATGATTTCTTATAACAAGGCCTCAATGGTAAGATTAAGATGTATTTTATTATGAATTTACTCAAAATTAAATCAATTATTATCTTATATGTGATTATTTATATAGTTATTATATCCATGGATATATTTTATGGTCTTGATATTTTCAATAATAATTTATTTTATTATTATTTATTCATAACATATTACTAATGAATTTCTAATTCTTTGATAGCTTGAAATATATTTTACCACCTAATAAGAAATTCCAATGACCCATTTTTTTGTTTTAAATCCTTAGATAAATGAATAATATATTATTTTTTTTGTGTATAGAAGTGTATCATGTGTAGTGAATTGTCTTGGAGTTGTTAAAGGTATATTAAAAAATACGTAATCCTTGATTTATCAGATAAAGTTCCAATTAAAAATGATATGGGGATTTTTTTCATTAATTTTTCTTCTAAATTATCTAAAAATATTAAACTAAACCGTCTTGAATATATAAGGGAATCAATGATTGTTATTAACATTGTAAATATGTATTTTTTGGTTTGGGTCTCTTTAGTGATTTCAATACTAGTCTATAAAGAATATGGTTTTAGCACTAGATCTAGGAGTGTGAATCTAGGGTGTCTCATTATATGCCTACCAAATCCTTATTGGATATATATTTGTCATTATAAAATGATAAATTTTTACTATCCTTAATGAATAAAAACAATATCTCTATGTTTCTATAACTTATCTAGTTCTCCAACTCAATACTTGTTTTTGAGAATTTTCATTCAAAAATATTTTTGTAATATGTTATTATTCCAACTATTCTTAATCATTAGACTCAAATTCATCGAATTATATCTTACAATCACTATATATTTTTTATATATACTATCTATTAAGAAACATTGAATATCTTTTCCACATTAATTTTTTATCCAAGGGGTTTTATAAATATTATAACCTTGTTTCCATGGGATATAAAATAAATAATATTCTTTTTTACCTTATGGTGAATGTTTTTTCCATAAGTTTTCTTAAAAAAATTAGTCCTTACACATGTAAATGTGACAAAACATATTTATTTTCATACAAAAAATCATATGAAATTTCATTTTCTTTTTTAGTTGGAACTTAGTTTAGTATGTGTACTACAATCTATAATTAATATCCATGAAATGATAATAGTAGACTCATATGACTCATCTTTTATCTCACTAAGTCTAATAAGGTGAGGTTATGTAACGTCCTGAATCCGGGTACCACCCCACGGGTGCCCCAAACCTGGTTGGTCACATTACCTCAAGCGCATTTCCCCAAACACCAGAGGCTGCCGACTAGCAGCGAGGGCCCAGGTCTGATAGTCGGAAAACTATGCCCTTATTTTTAAAAGTGTAGCACATCAGAATACAAGATAAAATATAAAACAGTAGCGGAATAAGTAAAACATACATAAATGAGATAAACAATTGAAGTTAAAAAGATCCAGAAGTCATATATCTATGTATGTCAAGATGCAGTATGTCACTATTCTAGGAAAACAGCCAGAACATGTTACACAGCAGTACAATACGATACAATGGAAAGTACATGTACAACAAAACAAAACAGAATAGCCGGCAGCATCACGAGACTGAGCTCAGTCCCATGCTCCCCTACACCTCTGCAAAAACCAAGTACCTGTATAGAGACCCTTTCCCTTATCCATAGCTGCAGAAATATAATCTGTTTGGGCTGAAGACATGACCCAAAAAGGGTGTGAGAAATGAATCCCAATAGGCACCCACCAAGGATCTGTGCCCAGCTATCAGTGTAAATGTGCAACAGCAGTGTGCATGAGTAAATGCAATAAACTAAGAAGTACTCAAAAGTAACTAACTTTACTAGCTATATTTCCATTTTAATATTCATTTAATCATTCAATAGTAGGAAAACACCACAGTGTATTTCTAAGTAAAAAATCAGTGTCCTCAGGCACGTAAACCCTTACCCTCAGGTAAAGAGAATCTAAGCCCAGAGGAATCTTCCCACAAGCATATCGAACAATTACCAGAGGCTTACGTGGTGTCTCCCACAGGCACAGAATCTACTGCCCATTGGCGTGAAAGAAGTTACCCTTAGGTTGAACATAGCACTGCCCACAGGCTAATCAAAACACTTCCCTCAGGATAAACAAGTAACTGAGACATGCCCAACATATAAATGATCAATTTATATACAATTCCTCTCAAGGAAATTTAAAACATGCAAAAAAAATCACAGTATACCCTCAGGTAACCTGGCCAAACGGCTAAACAGAGGAACACACCCCAGGGGTGGTCCTAGATCTAAGAAGCGATACCAAACAACAATTATACACGTTCATTTAACTACCTATGCAATTCTAGGTATTTAATTATGAAAGTCCTCAGCCATAAGACACCCCATTCATGGGTATGTATCACAACGGTACAGAAATTCACCACAACAGTTGTAAATAAACACTAGACTACCTACCTCAATCGACCTTGATCGGTATACGTGAAAGGCGTTCCTCGAAACGCCTGAGAACGATGTATATCTGAGGAAAAAGAAATCTCGTTCAAATGTAAATAACTCTCCCTTGGGAAAGAATTGGCAAGAATAGCACCAGGAGAAGAGAGGGATTACCTGTGCGGTTCCAATGTCATCTGTCGACATGAGTACACGATGTGTAATACCTGAGTACACATCGTGTACTTTTGCTCAGCTATCCACCGCCTTACTCCTTGCCTACCGACTGACTACACGGCATGTAAATACAAAATACACGATGTGTAGTCAGTTTTTACACCCATCATCATCGACCAGCCTACACGCCCTGTGTACTCCTTCTACATGGCCAAAGTACACGACGTCTGGAAAAGTACACGGTGTGTAGTCACAAAATTTAGGATTTTCTCCCATTTTCCTTATTTTTCTCAAAAAAACATAAGGAAAAGAGAAAAGGAGAAACCCGTACATCAAGAATAAGAAACATGTTCTTAAAAACTTTCCCCCTTAAAGAAATTCGTCCCTGAATTTCCCTTCCAAGGGTGGTGAAGATAAAGCTCAGAAAAACTCTGGCCACTGAGCACGTACGTCGGTCTCCCTCTCCCAGGTTTCGTCCTACACTCGGCCATGCTGCCATAGCACTTGTAGGAGAGGAACTGAATGGGATTAGAGAACCTTCGTGTTCCTATAAACAATACGAATTGGATTCTCCTCAAAGGATGAATCTATTTGAAGCTCAACCTCCTCTGGATGAAAGACGTGAGATGGGTCTGAATGATAGCGGCATAACTGAGATACATGGAAGACGTCGTGCATGGCCCGGTACCTCTGTGGTAGCTGCAACTGATGGGAAACCGGCCGGACTCTCTCCAGAATCTCAAATGGCCCCACATACCTTGGTGAAAGTTTACCCTGTCTCTTGATTTGCCCGTGTCCCAACCTCAGTGAAACATGCAAGAAAACTTGATCCCCGACCACGAACTCCAAGGGTTGTCTGTAGCGATCATCATAAGAATTATGACGAGACTACACAGTAGCCATCTGCTTCTGAATCAAATGGACCTGCTCAAAAGTCTCCATCACGAGTTGTGGTCCCAGTAAAGCTGCCTCACCTGCCTCCATCCAGCACAAAGGTTATCGGCATGACCTACCATATAAAGCCTCGTAAGGTGTCATCTCAATAGTTTCCTGAAAACTATTATTATAGGAAAACTCAAACAAGGGTATATGCTTCTCCCAAGATCCCCCAAAGTCCAGTATTCATGCACGCAGCATGTCCTCTAGCACTTGTATCGTACGCTCTGACTGGACATTAGTTTGAGGGTGGTAAGTTGTGCTCAGAAGCATCTATGTACCTAGTGCCCTCTGAAAAATCTGCCAGAAATGCGACATAAAATGGGAATCCCTATCTGGAAATATTGAAAGAGGAACCCCATGAAGATGTACAACCTCTCGGATATACAGCTTTCTGAGCTCGTCAACATCGAAGGTCTCCTTGATCGGAAAAAAGTGAGATACCTTCATGAGTCTGTCCACAACAACCCACATAACATCATTGCTTCGAGGTGAACTCTGCAACCCAGTCATGAAATCCATCGCGACATCATCCCATTTCCACTCTGAAATGGGTAACTGTTGTAACAGTCCATCTGGTCTCTGATGCTCTTCTTTCACCTTCTGACAGGTGGAACATCTCATAACAAAACCAGCTACTTCTCTCTTCATACTCGGCCACCAGTACTGACGTCTCAAGACACGGTACATCTTTGTAACTCCGGGATGAACTACCCAAGATGAAGCATGAAACTCCCACATCACCTCCTCGCGTATATCCCCTAGAACCCATACTCATCCTAGGAAACACAAAATTTCATCGTCGCCAATCTTCCAACTAGGAGGAGGGTCCTCACTTGCCACCAACTCCTGTAGAACTGGGCCTTCTGAATCAGATAGTTTTCTCATCCTCACTCTATCCAAAAGATTAGAGGTCACAGCTAAAGATGAAATATAGGTCTTCCCCTTTATTTCGTGCACCTCCAAATGCATCTCAGAGAACAAATCCATAAGCTACCACTCACCACTGGCCTCATGAACCGCCTGTGTCTGAGTCTTCCTGCTAAGTGCATCAGCAACTGCTTTACCCTTACCAGGTGTGTATACAAGTTCAAAATAAAAGGACTGAAGGTATTCGACCCAACTTTGCTATCACATATTCAATTCATGCTGAGTACAGATATACTTGAGACTTTTGTTGTCAGTGAAAACCACAAAATGCTCTCTCAAGAGATAATGTCTCCAACAGCGTAACACATGAACAATTGTAGCCAACTCGAGGTCATGCGTCAGGTAATTCATCTCATGTGGCCTCAACTGCGGAGACCCGTATGCAAAAAATCGATCGCACTACATCAACACAGCTCCCAACCCAATACCTGATGCATCACAGTAAACTGTATAGCTCTTTCCTTGCTCTCGGAGTATCGAGATTGGTGCTGATGACAATTTTCCCTTCAAATCCTGAAAGGTTGTCTCGCAAGCTTTTGACCAAATGAACTTTACACCCTTTTTAGTCAAACACATCAACGACGCTTCTAAGCGGGATAAGTCCTGCATAAAATGACTGTAGTAACCAGCCAGCCCCAAGAAACTCCATATCTCAAACACGTTATTAGGATGATCCCAGGAAACTACTTCTCTCACCTTCTCTGGATCTACTGCAACTACTGCCTCTAAGATGATACGACCAAGGAAGTGAATCTGGTCCATCCAAAAGTGGAACATTGAGAGTTTAGCATATATCTGATGCTCTCTCAGAGTACTCAATACGATCTCAAGATGGGTGGCATGGTCGGGTTGAGTGTGAGAGTAAACGAATATATCATCCATGAATACTACCACAAAAGAATCCAGATAAGAATGAAACACATGATTCATTAGAGCCCTGAAAACTGCTGGTGCGTTCATGAGTCCGAACGACATAACCAAGTACTCATATAGACCATACCTACTCTTGAAGGATGTGAGAGGTATATCAGATGGTCTAACGCGCAACTGATTATTTCCAGATCTCAAGTCAATCTTCAAGAACACTCGTGCACCTCGAAGTTGATCAAAAAGATCATCAATCCTCGACAAGGGATATCTGTTCTTGACCGTCAACTAGTTTAGCTTCCGATATTCCACACAGAGTCTAAGGGTACCATCCACCTTCTTCGCAAAAGGACTGGAGAACCCCAAGGAGAAGTACTGGGTCAGATAAAACCATTTGACTATAACTCCTCTAACTGTCTCTTGTGCTCCTGTAACTCATATGTAGCCATCCTATAAGGAGAAATGGATACCGATGCCACTCATGGCACAATCTCAATAGAGAAATCCACCTCACACTTTGGAGGTAGACCCGAAAATTCATCCGGGAAGACATCCCTGAAATAATCAACCAATGGAGGGAAGTCCTTCTGACAAATCCCCTGATCATCCAGATATAAACTCGCAATCTGGGCTATGACTCCACCTCACCAACGATGCTCTAGTCCAGCTCGACTCGCCTGAACATCCCACTCACCTTTGTATATAAACTCTCCTCCCTCTGGTGACGTGAAATGCACCCTACGACGATAAAAGTCTACAAAGGCTTGAAAGGGAACCAACCAGTCCATCCTGAGAATGACATCATAGCTCATCATCTCCAAGATGTAGAGGTCCCAAAAGATGTGACGCCCACCAAACTCAAGGGGGAACTCCTTACACTGATGCACACCAGCCGTTATAGTCCCCAACTGAGTGTCTAGCGTCATAACATCATAATAAGAAGAAACACAGAGTCCAAGGCTCTCCACAACAGGAACAGATACAAAGCTATGTGTATCACCTGTATCGAAAAGTACTGAAGATAAGACAAAAGCTACTAGAATAGTACCTCTGACAGTAGAAGGTCTGAGATCCTACTCATGTTGGGTATGTTGCATTGTATATGCCTGCCCAGTGTCGTGGACCTGTGACATAGCCTGGTTTCCATGAGCTATCCCGCCCTGCTGCCTCTTAGATCCTGGTGTTGGGCTACAATAGCCACGAACACCATCCCTGCCTGCACGCCCTGACATATTCAAGTTTCCTGACTGGGAAAAAGCCGCTGGTCCTGCTTCCACATGCGGAGTCTGCATAGAACCACTCTCACTATCCACTGGTGGAAACACCCTGGAAAAGCGCTGCAGATGGCCCATCCTGCTGCAAGTTCCGAATTCCACTGGGTCACGTGGACACTACGGTTTATTTTTTCCCTCCTTACCACACTGGTAACACATCACCTGGCCACCTGAAACATTCTTCTAGATGGTACATCCATCGTGAAAGAAGACCATTTGTCTCTTCCTCTTGCTAGTAGAAATAGTACCTGAAAATGTTGTTGAACCGCCCTGGCCCGCACCACTAGCTTCCTGCAGATTCCATTCAGTAATCAGTGCCTGGTTCACAATATCATGTACAGTAGGAAACCTGAAAACATTCACCAGTGTGCGGATGTCATATCGAAGACCATCCTCAAATCGCCTAGCCCTCAATGTCTCATCACCCACAAAAACGGGTGCAAAATGCTAAATCCCGGTGAAACGAGTAGAATAATCCATCCCCAACATAGTGCCCTGCTGAAAATTCATGAACTCTCGAGCTCTATCTTCCCTCAGCGTCTCTGGGAAGAAGAATTCATAGAAATATGTCTGAAAATTTTCCCATGCCATCTCTCTGTGATGCACTGAATGGTTGGTAACATCCCACCACCTCTTGGAGGAATCACATAGCATATACGTCGCGAGCATAACCCTCCACCCTGGAGGCATCTCAAGATGCTCAAAAATAGTATGCATAGAACCCAGCCAAGACTCTGCAGCTTGTGGTCCGCCATCCCTTGAAAATGTAGGTGGATACTGCTACTAGAAAATACGAGTCATCTTGGCAATAGATGTGGCAGCCGGTGGTGCTCCCTGAAAGGTCTGCATGAATCCCATGAAGCCTTCACAGAACTGCTCATCTGCACCTGTACCCGGTATAACGGTTGGTTCCGCATCTGGCTCTACTGGAGGATCCACTGGTAGCCCATGGCCTACCATCTCTAGAGTATAATCGTTTCCGCTCTCCTGGCGAACAACGCGTGGTCATCTCAGCGACATGACTCTACAAGGCCAAACACACACCTTAGATCAAGATTACCAAAGACTGAAAACAAGGAGACAGAGAAGGAAAGTTTTCAAAATTTATAAAACTTGACTACACGGCATGTATAAAAATACACGGCGTGTTCTCGCAAGCATTAACATAGGCATGTACCCCAACTTAAACTGTTCGTTTGACACCCCAAATACACGGCGTGCCTTTTAAAAACATGGAGTGTACTTGAATCCTATTTCCCTGCCCGAATCCTTATACACGGCTAAGCCACACTGCTCACTTGCACAAGACTACACGGCGTGTATGACATCTACACGGTGTATATGGTTTAATTTCCAACTGCCCATGTCGTTCTTAACACGTCTGACTAATCAGCTAAAATCATACGGCATGTGAAACCCACACACGGCGTGTACACCACCCCGTTTCCCAGCTACAAGGTCACGTCCACATGGTTTCCCACTGATAAGGACTAGACAACATGTCCCTCAAGTACATGGCATGTTTAAGAAGAGATAACACCGACCCATGTTTGTTAGTGACACGGTTGGGTTCCCAGGTCAGACTACACGGCGTGTTCCATGGTGGACACGGCGTGTATGTCTCAAGTTCTCCTCCGTCCATGTTGTTAGTTACACGTGCGGACTCCGGGTCAACACTACATGACATGTACATCCATTACACGACGTGTTTTTTCCATGCCTTTCCCTACCCTGTGTCCCCGCCCACACGATCTATGACACAAGAAGAGACTACATGGCATGTAATGTGGGTACATGGTGTGTACTTAAATTTTTTTTCATTTCTTCCCGAACAGAAGAACACACGGCGTGTGTCCGAGGAACTACACGACGTGTATCATGGGTTTTCTGGACAGTAAGCCTCTGAAACTACTCCGGATCCCATAAAATACTGAAAAACAACACCCAAGTGCAAAATTATGATCCGTGAGGGCCCATACTCCCCACGAATTAAATCTTGGAATCTTATACATGTTATACACAAGTAAACAAGTCAATGATCCACCAAATTCTGATCATTAAGGGCCCATAATCCCTAAAAACCAAAGTTTGGCGTCCATCCTATCAAGAGGATCACAAAAAAATACTCTATCACATAGCAGATATTTATCAAAGTAGCTATCACAATAGCATGCTTTTTCTAGCACAATGACTATCACAACAACATGCAATTTCTAATGCACCTACATGGCATTGAACTATGCATGGCATGTGATTTCTAGCATGTTCCTAAATGATGCATGAGATAGAATACCCTCATCTCATCGGGTTGAAACTAAATAGAATCCATGGATAACATATAAACAACACAATCCCAAGTGCATCACCCAACATTGAAAATCAGATCAACTGTAAATTGAAAAATTAATAAAATTTCAATATGAGGTAAATTGGATTTTCCCTGTACACGGGTTAGCTACTCATGGGAATAGCTTATTACCAACTACCATTTCCATCCTATCCCTGACTAAGGCTCCAAATATTATGTCAAAGAAAATAAAACTCCTCTGATACTACTTTGTAACGTCCCGGATCCGGGTACCACTCCACGGGTTCCCCGAACTCGGTTGGTCACATGACCTCAAGCACATTTCCCCAAATTCCAGAGGCTACCGACTAGCAGCGAGGGCCCATGTCTTATAGTGGGAAAACTATGCCCTCATTTGTCAATGTAGTGCAGTGGAATACAAAATAAAAAATACAACAGCAGAGGGAGAAGTAAAAAATACATAACTGAGATGAAAAATTGAATTAAAAAAGAACCAGCAATCATATATCTATGTATGTCAAGATGAAACATGTCACTATTCTATGAAAATAGTCGGAACATGTTACACATCAGTACAATACGATACAATGGAATGTACAGGTACAACAAAACAAAACAGAACAGCCGGCAGCATCACGAGCCTGAGCTCGGTCCCATTCTCCCCTACACCTCAGCAAAAATCAAGTACCTGTATAGGGACCCTTTCCCTTATCCATAGCTGCAGAAATATAATCCTCTTGGGCCGAAGACATGACCCAAATAGGGTGTGAGAAATGAATCCCAGTAGGAACCCACCAGAGATCTGTGCCCAACTATCAGTGTAAATGTGCAACAACAATGTGCATGAGTAAATGCAATGAACTAAGAATTACTCTTAAGTAACTAACTTTACCAGTTATATTTCCATTTTAATATTCATTTAATCATTTATAAGTAGGAAAACACCATAGTGTATTTCTAAGTAAAAAATCAGTTTCCTCAAGCACGTAAACCCTTACCCTCAGGTAAAGTGAATATAAACCCACAGGAATCTTCCCACAAGCATATCGAACAATGCCCAGAGGCTTAAGAGGTGTCTCCCACAAGAACAAAATCTACTTCCCATAGGCGCGAAAGACAATGCCCTCATGCTAAACGGAGCATTGCCCACAGGCTAATCACAACACTTCCCTCATGCTAAACAAGTAACCAAGCCATTCCCAACATATAAACGAGAAATTTATATAAAATTCCTCACAAGTAAATTTAATACATGCAAAAAAAATCACAGTATACCATCGGGTAACCTGGACAAAAGGCTAAACAGAGGAACGCACCCCAGGGGTGGTCCTGGATCCAAGCAACAATCCCAAATAATAGTTATAAGAACCGGGTTCTTACAGGTTACTCCTTTCATTGAGATCCTTCCATTATGGTTTATAAAGAGTATATATTTTACTTAGTATCCCAAAATCTATCAATGAACTCTTTGTTAATATATTCAGCACCACTATCTCATTTTTTTATCTTCTTACTAAGATGATTATATAATATATTCTTAAATTTAATAAATTTATAAAAGGAATCAGAATTATACCACATTAAGTATACATGTCTACTAAATTCATTATTAAAAGTTTTGATATAAGAGTATCTACCTCTAGATTTAACTAGAAAAGGACCATACACATATGTATGAACTAATTCAAGAACCTCATTCCCCTTTCAGCCTTTACACTAAATGGAGAATTAGTCATTTAAACTTGAAAAAATAGGACAATTATATATACATTTATGTTTTATTTTAAAATAATCTAAATATCAATCATGATATAAAATTTCCAAATTATTTCTATTTATAGGACCAAGAGAGGGGTTGCAAAATTGGATGTGATATGAGTCATGAAAAACTGATTTTTATCTATTTTTAACACTATATTTTCATATTCTATTATATAAATACCAATATTAAAAAAATTTAACCCATAACACATTATATCTTATTAAAAAACTATTCTTATTTATATACATGTAAATAAACCCCTCCATACCTAAACTAGACAAAGGTATTATGTTTTTGGATGCATTAGACACATAATAATAATTATTTGAAACTATAATAATTCATGTCGATAATGTGAGATGGTAGTATCTAATATCTAGTGCAATAAGTCTTACTCCATTGGTAGATCAATGATTCACCTCACCACTATTAATCCATTTAATTTTACTTGGTTTCTATATTTGGATAAAAATAAGAGCACCAAAAAATATTTACAATACCTAATTTATAGAAATAAAGAGATTATATTTGATAATGAATACACCCAAATCTTCCCCTTTCTTCTTTACAAAGTAATAATTATTTTTCTATTTGAATTACTTTCTATAATAAAAGAACACTAAATTCTTTTAAGTACCCTACCCCTTGATTGTTATCCTTTCGAATTGTGGGGTGAAGGTGCCTTAAACCTAGTTGTCGTCATAGGGATTTTCTATTTTTATACAGGTTTTAGTCGAAGAACCCTTTTTCATTAAGGATATGAAGACTTATTTTAAACTTGGTTGATATGTAACCATTACCTATCCTGAAGTTCCAGTGACTCAAAGTCCCTTTGATGAGTCGAAGACCCAGTGGCTAGAAAGAAGAAGCAGTTGTCATATATGGAAAGGACAAGTAGCCAAACTTTTCATCATGATATAAGTATTCTTTATAAGATGCTATCTGCCAAAAACTATTTCATTTAATTTACCCATGGTTAAGTCATAAAAATGTAACCCTATTTAACCCATGTTTGGGTAGAGGTCCAGATGATAGGTTTCAACACATCGATTGCTATTTCGAGCTACCAAGCCAAAAATACCTACATGTCTCCATGCCATGTTGCCTTCCAAGGGGGATTTATTTTCATGTTTGTTCACCAACATTCACATGATATTTCATCCCATATTATATGAACCATAACTTTTGTGATAAAATTTTAAATGACAGAAAAGATCACCCATCTGGCCAAGCAATTAGCGGTTTGGTTGATATGTCACAATGAACATGTTGCTCTTTAGAGCTTCTCACTCAACAATGTTGTATACAAAGAATATGAATTGATTATTAGATGAAATACTATAATTATATTGTTAATTTTAATTAATTATTACTACATAGTGACCTAGAGGCCCTATTTCCTAAAGGACATTGGTATCCCTAAGCTCTTGTATCCTGAAGGTCCAAATCTATGACCCGTAGGTTCCAATCAAGTGAATTGTTCTACTACCACCATAACTCCTAAAATGTATGAAAAAATAACTAGTATATAAAAATATAAATCCACCCTTTAACAGTTATAAAACTAGGTCTTTTGGATTCCAAGAAGGATCCTATAGCAGTTTGTTATAGACTCATTGAAAAAATGTATGAAGGGTAATGATAAACTCCAAATAGCCCCCCTAACCAATACCAGAGCACACAACATGTTCATCAGCTAGTAAAATGTAATTTAATCATCCATTTCATAATATAAATATTGTATGAGTCATTAAGGACTAAAGATTTCACTATTTCCCTAGTTATTGAGTTGGTGCCAATGAGGTGTACCACTCAACTAACATCTTAGTAGAAAAACATTTGAAGGGTAATGCTCAAATCCAAGTGTGAGTCCCCAACCAAGACCATAGCATTCCATAGATTCCCCAACTAGGAAAATCTCTTTGAATAACTCTATTAATACTATTAATAGTTTATAAGTCTGGAAGTACTCGATCATGCTCTTGTTCACTCAAGTAACAATTTTGTACCAACTGGGTGTACCACCCGACTAATACCTTAGTGGAGAAATGTGTGAAGGGTAACACTCAATTACTTGAATGTGGATTGACCAATCCCAAATAATACCACATGTTAACTATATAGGAAAATGGATTATAATTTTTCTATTCATAATATAAATATTTTTTGAGTTTGTAAGTACTCATGATTGTGCAATTTCTCTCAGGTAGTGAGTTGGTACTGACCATGTGCACCACTCAACTAACTCCCTAGTTGAACATAAGGACTTTATCTTTGAATTTCATTTTATTATTTGTAATTACTATATATTTTCCATTCTTTACATCATTATCCTCATGGTGAATCAGATTCAGGTGATATGGTAGTTTCTTTATTATATTTTTCATATTAAAATTCACAATAAAACTTGAAAATGTTCGAGGAAGTGAGGCAAGCATGATGTCCATGAAAAATTATTTTCATATCTTGAAACCCAAAATTTTTAAAAACTCAATGTGAAACCTTTTTAATATTTCACATAAATATTTCCTTTTGGAATATCATACCTCTCTTGTTTTAATTTACCCTAATAAACATAAAAAATATGATACAACAAAGTGTGTGCAACCATATCTTCATTCATCTATTAGATATGACTTTTCATGGATGATAACATGAGTCATTGGAAATCTAATTAATTTTATATGTATTTATAAAATATATATATATCAACCTCACTTTACCCCAAAGAGGTATCTATATAAATTGAGTATACTAACACATAAAACTTCAATATTTTGTGTAATTTGAATTGTAAGGGAAAATATCACTACTAAAAGATAAAATCATATAGGATATTGTCTTTCTGTAATAAAAACTATAATTATAATGTACAAGTTTTATGAGTTTTCATTTTATATAACATAGAAATGATGACTTTATAACTTTATCTTGATTACCAAGCATGCCATATTAAATTTTATTTTATTAATCTCCCACTATTTAACTGAATCAAAATATACGTCAATAATGGATTCCAAATATAATGTCATTTGGATATTCTAGTGGTTAGTATCAATATTAATCTTTGAATAACCTATATGTTGGCCTTATCAAATAATTCAAAGGTATTTAGTTAGGTTTTAATTCCAACTAATTTTACTCGATTTTCTTTGATCTATCAAGTAGACTCCTCAATCCTGAAATCCTAAAATCAATTTTTTTTAATAATTTCATCTAATTCACACTATTTATTATAGATTAAACTAATATTTTTTTAACTTGGTTATGTAATCCCAAAACAATCATTAGAACTTATTGGTAAATGAATGTATATTGATTATGGCTCAATAAATACTTTAATGTATGGTTTCATTTTAATTCAAGTAATGGAATGTGATTACTTAATTAATATTTTACTTAAGGTATTTTATATATATTATCCCTAAATATTATTGATTTTATTCTTTACACAATTTTTAATATTATATGGATTTTACAAAATTAGTTAACCAAATCAGAAAATATTAATTTTTTATAATAAATTCATTTATTTTTTATATCACATTCTTATTAGTTAATTTACTTTTTTTTGTTACATTTGACCATCTGATAGATATTTCTTTAAAAAAATAAATAAATATCCATCCTCTAAAAAATAATTTAAAATAAACATGTGAAGTTATTATAATCATTTAACTACCGTTTGGTTTATTGAACGGAAGACAAACCAACCGTTGAACCTAATGGATTAAATCCTCAAGCCGATACCTAATATGAGTTTCGAAATTCCTCATTTTAACTATGTATCTACTTAGTTTTTCTATCATAGATCACTCTTGAATAATATTCTCTTTTCTAGGGCTCATTTATTTACATATGTTTACTTACTCATAGGTGAGTGAATCAAGGGTTCAGGGTAACATAAATAAATAATGGAAACACATTCTTATACATAATAAGGAGTGGGGGATGATACACCAATCATAATATTTAATTTAATAATAAATTTATCATTAAAACCCATGAAATAAATAATTTTATTGAATATAAATCCATAACATACATATCCTGGTCAAGATATGACCAGCCACAACATAAAAAAAAACTGATTCTAGTATTTATTTGAATTCATTTTTGAAGTTAAATTTATCTACATAATAAATTAAATATATTATTAAGTAATTAATTATTTTTTCATAATAAATTATCCAAAAAAAATCATTGATATTCCTATCCTCTATAACGTTTAAATAAATTATATAAATTAGTTATATTTTATAATTATTTAGTATAATGTGTGTACTGAATGTGACACAACATTTACCCTTTGGTATATTCTTTAATAGTTTTCTAGAATGTAACCATTACAAGGAATTTAATATCACTTGAAATGGTGAATGACTGATGTTCTTTATGGTCCTTGTTATGTACTTGGTACTTATATGACTTGTATGCCTACATGGTGAGAAATGATATTACACAGTGTGTTGTTCTAGAGGTCAAACTATGTAGATTATATGGAATTTATGACCACAATACTTGCATTTAAAATACATGACATGTGGAATTTGTATGAATGGAATGTATGACCACTATACACATAATGTAATTAAATAATAACATGAAAAATAATTATTAAATAATTTAATTCCTCATGACATGTTGAAAATAACTCACCATGTACCTAGTGTAGAAAGACCCTATCACATGGTGTGGATAGCTAGACACATGCCATGTAGTATGATTTCAATTTAATTAATTAGACTTTGTCTATTTATTGAATGACATGAAATTCTTGCCTTTTTGAGTACCTTTTATGTGTTATCCTGAGTTATATAGAGAAGAAATCAAGATATAATCTATGTAATTCATTTTTGGCTAGTGGTGTTACACTACTAAAGACTCGATGTATAAATTGGAAAAAAATATCATGTGTTACATGGCCTATATAGTCAGATTCATTATTTTTAGTTTTAGTGATTCCATTTCATTCAGTTAGATGTTAATATGTAGTGTGTAGTAATTACAATCCATGCACATTGACCACATAGATTTCAAGATATACACGTGGAAAAACTATGTGGGATTATATGCTGTGTACACCAGCTACACACCATGTAACCCAATCTGTACAGATGTAAACTAACATTCAATATGAAAAATGTAATTAATCACTCAAAATATCAACACCCACATGACAAGACATGATTATACCAGCCTATTCTTATGTGGTCATATAGAGGCACACAACATGTTATTCTAGTCACACACCTATAACCTTATCCCATTGAAAATATCCTTAGAACCATTAGATAGAATCTTTGATAATTCTTCACATTTTATTTTCCTACTCAGGGTTATATAAATTATAATTATTATTTTATCTCAAAATTTTTAATTTAATGAAAATAAATATAGAAGTGAAATCTCACCAATAATACCATTAATTGATCAAAAATTAATAAATAAATATAAATTATAATTTGAACCCATTGATGTCACTCGAATGTTCTAGGGCATAGAAAAAGAAGTTTTTACCATACCTAAAAATGTTTTTTATTAGTTTAAATAGATAAAACTCAATAATTTGATGAATATAACCATTAAATATTCTTACAGAGGATCTTATCAAAATTAATTTATAATTATAAGAAGAATTACACTAGCATAATAATTCCTTTATCATTGATGATCAATTTGGAAGTCACTCTAGTATCATTATTTTAGTAGATAATCCAAACTAAAAATACTTTAGAAATATAGTCATATACTCCATGAATCTCATAAATTCACTATTAGAACTCCATGTTCTTGTACGAAGGAACTAAGTGCATTGAGTTGTTTTTTATTGATCGAAAAAAGAATTCTTTATATATTGAAATAATTGTAATGATTCCTATCAATCTTGAGATGGAGGAGGAGGATTATCACTCTTGATTTAGGTTTACATGATAGAGTACTATTTAGTATTATGATAATTCTATAGAGAATATTTATTGTGAACAAAATGTCTTATTACCGAATAAATGATATAATATGGATTATATACATAGGGTTAAACACTTAGTAATTTTATAGCGGCAAAATATCTAATTATATACTCTAAGTAAACCCCAGTTAATATTATTATTATTATTATATTATTATTTTGTTCCATGAAATATGATTACTTGAGGTGACTTAAAATAATTTTTTAAATAAATAAATTAATTCTGTAGAAAATATTAAATAAAATGTAATATTTACAATGGGCCCCTGAATCGGAATATAAATACTACTTGACATTTTTCAAACCTTGAATAATAAATATTCATTCTTAATAAATACCATTATATTATTTTTATATAAATATATTGACGGAGATTATATTCACTAACTCAGAAATAAATATTTTTTAATATTCAACTCATATATATTTCATACTTTAATAACTAGTGATTTAATTTATGTGATCAACATAACATGATTAATTATTATTCTATAATCTATGAATAATATTTATTCATGATATTAAATTAATATATAATCTAACAAATATTCTAGATACACTTAGGGTGTGATGCTTTATTCCTCTTTATAAGTGGAATTAGGTGAACATTCCTACTATCCTATATTGACATATATAAAATTTTCAAGTCACCCATAGAAAAATGTTTAAAAAAATGAGAAAACCACATATAAAATATAAATGTGTAATATAATCACTTTCTCTCGATATCTCATCAAGAAGGTAGTATACTTATATCATCAACCTATATGATTGATTTATCTTCTTTGATTATTTGAAATGAACTATTAAAAAATTAGATTGACCATGTAATTAATTAGATAAGTCTATTTTAATCAAATTGACTGATATATCTTATCCAATTTACTCAGAGGAGAAATTTTCATTTTATAACTTTTTAAATAAGTTTCATTTCACTTATGACACACCCAATATATCCTACCTCACCATGAGCATATGTTTTCTTCATTTTCATCAATAAATAAAACTACATGGCTCATGATATTAATTAATAATAATATCAATTATATGGACCAATAAACACAACCATGGATTTGAATATTCATTTACACATATAACTTTAGGAATTATTACTTGTGGGTTTTTCCTCATAACACCATCTCTTGGAGATTACCAAGTGTGAAACTTCATGAGAAGAAGCCTCATATTCTTATAAGAATCCTACACCTTATAGTCAAAAAACCATATCTTTCCCATGATATAAATTTCATCTAGACCATAATACATACGTTTGTAAATATTTTCATGGCATTTACAGGTTCTATTTTTCGAAGGGAACTGAAAAAACCTTTTGATGTGATGAATACTATAAGGAAATTATCACATTAATGTTATGTGGAATAAAACTTATAATGTGATAAAATATCTATTAATATATTGGTATTTGAATATATTTTGGTAAAAAAAATTCTATTTTTATAGGTTATATAGAAACAATTAAACGAGTACTTATATTAGTAATTCATTGATCATCTGAGATATTGTGGAATTTTTTTCCAACTCACTCATCCAAGAACACCACACTTGAATATCATCTATGAGAGGAGTAATTGTATCATGTTGGTCATGGTTTGATCTTTACTATTTTAGTGTGACCATACTTTATTATTTTGGGGATACTCTCTTTAAAACTCTACATTCCTAATTAACCATGTTCCATCAAAATATGTCATAAAGACAACATAGGACACATGTACTAAGAAAATCCCCAATATTAATTTTATAATTATTTTGGGTTTTTAAGTACACATAAAATTTTCGGATTTTGATAAAATTTATCCTATGTTAGAAAAATTGTTTTTTATCCTAAGAAAAATAATAAATATTATTTCTATATTCTTACTGAGGAAAAGTGTTTGTGGCCTGATTTTATACATTCCTTGAGAAGGAATGTATCATATGGGGAGATAGTAAGAGAAAATTTGAACTTTTATATGTTTAAAACCAAAAAATAATAAGTGTATTTGAGATTTAAGATTATGTGATTTTATACATACTTGTATTTGAAGTTCCAACACTGGTAATATAAGAACCACTAAGGACTGGTATAATTCATTGAGATCTATATATTTATGGATTTGTTGTAGAAATGATGAATAATTACTATTCATAGATAATGAACCTACTATCTATCAAGAGTGCATTTATAATTATTATTATATGAAATAGATAGATTATAAGAAATATAAGATATACTCTATGTACAGATTCCATGTTTGGAACTTAGAGGATGAACTTGAATGGGTGAGACCCATAGGGTCCAAATAGGTTTTTACATGAAAACTAACATGGATAGTGTAGTATCTCCCAATAAACATCATATAGAAGATAAAGGTTTTTTAAAAAATACATGGTATTAACTTAAAATAAACCATTTATATAGTTTTGATAATAAATTCAATTCAGATATTTATTTCAAGATTTTCACATTATAAATATATAATATATAAAATGGATGTCTAAACAACTTTCCTTAATATGAATAAAAAGTAGAACATGGGACTATAAACAGTGACGGAGAAAACAATAAATATATCCCCATATGAAATTGGTTGTAAGTTACCATTTCTATAGGGAACTCTATATCGACTAGCACCTATTCTTGTGATTATAGATATTTTTTTGGCACCCCCATAGAGGGAAATTGGTTCCTTCTGAATAAGTGTTTGAAAACACCTATATACACTTGAATAGTGAGACCTTGTTTATATACACATGCAAGAATAATTTAAAATAGGGGAACTTATTCCTGTTTCTCTCTGCCTTCCATGTCAACATCTGTGGCTACAGGCATAGGGTCTCATGATTATAATGCCCTTTGGGAACCACTATATCCATGGGAATACAGCTAGTGATGACAGGTTAGTCCCCATAGAATAATAAAATAATATATATATATATATATATATATTCTAAAAACATGTCACAACATAGTGATATGGGTTCCTCTTCTGTATAGATGAGACATGGGTTAAAAACTCAATGTATTCAACTATTTTATGTCAATATTCATAAGAAATGCCCATGGATATTGGTATGTTCACATGGAACCATCTACTTCCACTAGTGGTTCCCATGGCTATAGGATATACCATGTTGATCCTTAAATGTTGCAATGAGAACTAACCATGGTTATTTGTGGTCGATGTGGATCAAGATCACTTTATAGAATGGGTTCTACATGGAACCACTCTACATCCATGGGTTTTACCCATGGCTATATCTAATCTGTCCCATAGAGATACTTTTTTGTCTATAACAATAAAAATTTGAGCCACAACTCTATTCCCATGGATTTAGGTGAAAAAATAGATATTTAGGCTATATATATGGGAATGGACCAAGGATATATATCTATTTTCTACTTATGAATTTAGTTAAGGATTTGAATATGATAAGACATTAAGATTTTGAAATAACAAATGAGCTGGGTAATTCCTAAAAATTGAAGTAGTCTATTGATTTATTCAATATATCTTCTTGAAGTTGGAAAACCTAGTTTGATGATGAGATCAAATAGTTTTTTTCATAAAGAATTTGAAACCCCTAGAAATTTTATACTTAAAAATATTTATTTTACTACACAGGTTAATAATGTATACCATTATTTTTAGGACCTTTTCTATTTAGAACTCCACAGTTAATTTAATATTTGGCTGGAGTAGTTTTAGGATGGGTGACATTTTAGAAAAAAATTTAGGGTGTGTGAGTGAGGAGAAAACACATTAAAATATCATTTTTTGACCTAAAGGGACAACAAATAGCATGATAAGAGGCCCTAATGGGTAATATCCTATGGTGTTATGGAAGGAAAACCACATTATTACAAAAATTCCCTTTCTTATATTTTGATGTTCTTTATGGTTTGGAGTTTTGGAGAATCAAGTCATTACTCTTGTATAGAAACCCTATATATAATAAAGTTTAAATTTACACACCGTATCTATTTTTTCATAATATACAACTTTTTAAATGAAACAAATTTTATTTTCATTAAAAAACATCTTGAATTTAAAATTTACTTGTTCTTTATTCCAGATCATCCTTAAACCCTGTGAAAAAATATTTAAAAACATAGGATCGGAAAAAAAACACCAGTAATGGATATAAAGGGAAAAAAATATTACAGTCTAGTGAAAAGAATGAATAATAATAAAATGGTTATCATTGAAACATTATTCATTGAGAATAGAAAATAAACCACATCGATATAGAAAGCACACTTTTTTTAAAGAAATGTTTTAAAATGAATAGCAAGAAAATATAAACCCTTATAAGAATATTAAAGGATCATATTCAAAAAACATTTCTTTAGTGTTAGAAATTATTTAATCCTAGTAAAATACATAAATAAACCTTCCTAGTTAACACCATTCTTCATTCTATTAAAGATAAAGAACATTACCTAATGTGATGGAGAACAATATCGGGATCACCTGTCATATAAGATATACTAGGATCGTCGATCATAATCTATAATTTTAAAGTACCATTACATGATTTTTTTAATATTTCACCCTATAATCATAAATTAATTGAAAAAATGTCTTAAACCCATAATAAAATCACTTTCCATTTTTTATATAAAAATTGGGAGGAAAATAAATCTATTTAAAAAATATTAAAAATAAGAAATTTCAAAATTTTATGGAAATAGTTTTATTTGAAAATAATTATAGAAACTTGTAAAGCGTGATTCAAATTAATTAAAATCAATGAAAATAAAAAATTCCATTACTTCCGTAAAAGTTAAGATAATAACTCCTTTCACAGCTTTGGTAAAAGTACCTCAATTGGAAAATTAAAAGAATATTACATTTTAAACCTAGTAATGAAATAAAAAGGTAGTTGAAAATGAAATTTAATAGACTTTTATGTTTAAGTTATAACATTATTTAAAAATTTTTATGAAGATGTATTTTACAGAATATAGAATAAAAACATTAAAACATTTAAAACAATGATTTAAATAAAAATATGGTAACTAAATACCATATAGAATCATACAAAATTAAACTATAGAATAATAAAATTATATTATTTATTTAAATTATTAAGAAATTTTTTCATATTTATTCCATTATCATTATACCTTTCATTTAATTTATAACTAGGCTCTATTTAGTTACTTAATCTCTTATGTTTATGTCAGAATTGTTTAGGACATTCAGTTCATAATCCCAAAACATATTCCATAGGTTGGACATGGTTAAAAGGGGTCATTATTATATAGTATGAAAATTATTAATAATTAATTTCTTATATCTTAATACTATAATAAAAATTTTAGAACCATCCATAATAGGTATAAATGAAAAATGAATCACACTACTTTATGGATGTGGTAGTCCACATTTACACATGAACAATATTTTCAATTTTCAATTGATGTATTGATAATAAAATGAATGATATATAATATTTAAATAATGATAATATTTCATAAATATCATATATATTAATTAAACAGAACATAACAACCATCCATTTAGGGTGGTGATTAAAAAAATACATCGCTTCATGGAGGTGGTAATCCACACGTTTGCAAGAATGGTTTTTTTATTTCCCAGAGAATGGAAAAAAGATGAAAATGGGATTGTAAAATAATCATAGAAAAATTTCAGTATATGGATGATACTGAAGATATTTTTTGAAATGTTTAAATATTACTTGAAGACAGTAGAGGACGAAATAAACATGAAATAGGTTGGTCAGGACTAATAACTTCTTCTCAAATATCTGACTTTGGACTTGACATTATTCCTTATATAATTGGTCATATGGTAATAAATAAAACTCGAGGACATGTGAATGGATGTTGGGAATATATTTTGGTAGGGATTGGACAAGCTATATCACACAAAAGGAATCAGGAATAGAGGGAATGAGATTCTCATTTATAAGTGAGGGGAGGGGAACCCATTAAATTATTTTAAGGAATAAATTATTATAAAATTATTATCATATTAAAGTGGAATAAAATTAAAATATGTAATATTTAGGATAATTATGAGTATAAATCATATCATCTAGATTGATATGGACAATTTTATGTGATTGATTCACCCACATCTCTTAGTTTAAACCCCCATTAACCATTTTGATGATTACTGTGATATAAATGTTCTTTACTCTATAGGTGTTAAAAAAATTAAATAAAACTAAAAGTGAACCATAAGTGGAAAGTGGTTCATATTATTGAACGTATTCCATTTAATTTTATAGATATAATATTCTTATAAATTTAAATTCATTCAATAAAATGATGTACCATTAAATTCAATTTTAGAACTATTCATACAGTTCGACTTTACTAACATAAGTAAAGTAATAGAATTAAAATATAAACTTCTAACACATCAATAATATGATATATTAATCAATAAAATTCATGGAACTCAATAATTCCTCCAAATTTTATTACATTTCATTTTTTTAGAAATAATTTACAACATTTTTTATTACTTGAAGAAGAAATGTGTTAGTGTTGCATAAGCACTTAAAGAAATTATTCCATCGCTAAAAAATTATAATAAATTATGATAAAAAAATAATTTTTATTTAAAATAAATATTTATAATAGAACATAATATATTTATTTCTCTATTATGAAAAATTAGATATATTAAAATGAATAAAGTGATGTTTTGATTTTAGTCATTACTTAAAATCATATAATGGTCATTATAAAATAAAATTGGTAATAAATGTGAAAGTTTTTTGGAAAATATAATGGTTATGCTTGAAACAAACTCACAAAATAAAATTAATACATGTTTTATGGTATTTTTTGGTCATATATCATATTTTTAAACCAATTTTACCTATTTTAACCTTATAAATATGAAAATATATACTACCGTTACTATTTATAATAACCAAAAATTGAAGGGTACTATTTGATAATTTTAGTTATCATGATTCAAAACTTTAACCCTATTTTCAATATATAATATCTAGAAATTTCCTAAATCAATTTTATTATAAATGCATAAACACAATTAATGGGTTTTTATAAAAATACGTTTTAAGCCCAAAAAATGAACTTAATTCAGAATTAGGTATAATTATAATTCCAATAAAATTAGTTAAATTATTTATAATTATAGTATACTTATGTTACAATGATATCAAATTTAAAATATTAATTAATATAATGAAACAAAACGATAGATTTGTGAAAAAATATATATTTCACCATTAACTTAAATGTAAATATTTTTTGAAAAATAAAAATGATTAATTATAATATAATTTAGAATTAATAATTTAAAAAATGAAGTTAATTTTTTCAAATTAAAATTATAAAATTTATAAAATAATATTTTAAATAAAACCATATAATACATGGAAATGAATTTAGTGAGAATAAAACTATTTCCTTTTTGGTTGAAAATTACATGATATTGTTATAATGAATATAACAATAAAATATATATTTATTGAATATTAATATTGCATGAAATTTTTTGACTATTACATGGGTTTTACTAAAACAAGTTCCGACAATCATATAAATATATGTATATATATTCTAATCAATAGGGATATTGTACATCCTTCCCTTTAAAAATTAAAGTTGAAAACAAAGATATGACTTCACAGTCATGAATAAAATAAGAAATAGAAAAAAAAACATTATAAAGACATTATTGATTGGTTTTCATGTTGTGTAATTTCATAATCACTTTGATATTCATAATATATTAATATAGTAATATTTTATAGATAATTTTTTTTATATTTTTCTTGTAGATCATGAATGTTGATAATCAATCTAGAGTTCTAGATGAATGAAATTTTTGGCTAGAAGACCTTTAAAGAAGTGTGTGAGATTTGATTTTTATAATATCAATTGATTTATTTTTTTTAAAAGTTTTCATTAATAAGATCTAAAACACAAAATAGTGCAATCTTCACAAAAATTACAAACATAGGATACTACGGGTAGTTTATTACCATTATAGAATCAAATTATTATGGAGAAATGTTTATTTGTGTTATTAAAATGTAAGTGGGTCAATATTTACAGGGGAAAAAAAGGAAATATTCATTACCAGTTACTTATGTTAAATTATCATTGTTTATTGATACTGGTGATAATGAAAAACATAATCCATATATTTTGGATTAATAAGCTAAATTTTATATTATATGGATAAAAAATATGATAAAGGGTGGAGTGTTGTAGTCCATGTAAAATTTAGAGACTTGTATGATATGGGAGATGAATTTAATAAATTTTTTATGACATCGAATATAGAAAACAATAAGATATTTATCAATATTTCCCTGATGATACCAAAATTTTCGGTCCAACATGGGAGGGTGAAGATGATGAAATCATAATAATGATGGATTATTATAATAATATGGTCATCGTTGAATTAATTGATTTTATGTTTAGCCATTTACCTTATATTTTATTTGATTATTTTGAATACATGAATTTAATTATTCTATATACAACATTTTGAAATCATTTTCATTTTTATATTATATATTATATTCTAACATATTTTGTATTCATTTTGGATATAATATTTATGAGAAGAAAATGATTTAAAGATACAACCTGATCATCCATAACTCTTATGACGTTGAATGACCCCTCTAATATATTCCCATCGGTATCAGTTATGTTCCCTATTTTAAATTTTGTCCCCTTTAAATCATTTGATTATATCTAACATATTCCCATATTCATTAGGCATGCTACCTACATCCAGTGTCTTACCATTTACTCCAAGGATATCAGAGTGATAAAATGGATCATCTGAGGAGCAGTAATTGAATGAGCAATGGTTCTAAGTTTTCTATCATAAGTGTAAGGTAGGATGTTGAATCCCACTAAATGAGCATTGAAAAGTTTATAGTTGAAATAATTCCCCAATTAGGGGTGTTATTATCTCTAGAAAAAGGAAGGAGTATCATGAAATCTAGGTGGATGAATCACACAGATCACTTAACCTCCAAAAGGATACATGATCACATAACCCTAAGAAGGTCATGTGAATGGGTCATGTGCTACACATGATCTAGTGATGATCAAGTGATGAACCCTTAAAAAATATCATATCCTTGCGAATTTATCTAGACAAGTGATGATGGTCATGAAAAGTTTCCAGACAAGTTACATTGATCATGCACCTTTTCAATCCACAAAAACCTGATAGTCACCCATAACCCCTTATGAAATAAAGGTGTAAGAAATCATAAACCACATGTGATAGAGAGTTACTTATATTTTCATGTGATGTTCTTGTGTGATTTTCAGAACCCCACATAGAAGCCTGGTGACATGTTGCCTTTATCATAGGAGAGCATGTTGGCATGTCACCTTTATCTTATGAAGTACCATAAACATGTCCATTTAATGATGTGATATCTCTTCATCTCCATATATATACATAGATATTATAAATAAAAATTATCAGACACCATCTTAAGATGCACCATTGATCATGTGACACATCATTGAAAAGTAGAGTGACTATCCATGACAATGCTCACATTCCATCATGAGATCCATTATTGATCATGTGATTCCCTAAATTAAAACCAATGGGAATAGGCTGATAACCTTATAAAATAAATAATAAAACAAAATGGGAAAATGTAAAATACTATTGTAAAGGGAGGGAATGATGATTTTCATGTGAAAGGGGTTTTACCTCTCATGTGATTACCATTGATCATGAAAAGTACATTTGAAAATATAGACCATACCCTTTGAAAGGAAATACTTATCTCATGAGAGGCCCCTAAAAAGATGTCTTGATATCGTAATAGGAATCTAAAAACCAGTCTTAATCGCATTAAGGACCCTATACAGGTCTTCCTTAATCATGGAAAGGGATTTCTAAAAGTGACTTTATCATTGAAATACTATCATACATGTCAAATAAATGGCGAAAATACCATTTTACATGTAGAAATTGTTATGAAAATTCCATTTTATAGTCTGATTTCCAATAAATTTGGAGATGATTGTGTTTTCGAATAGTTTCTATTTATTATATAATGCATGAGATAACACATTAAAGGATCTTATGAAGTGTGTAATACACTACACCTTCTACTGAATCCAGATCATATATATGATATATATTCTATGCAAGTAAATGTATAATGAGGTAAGTGAGGCCAATAAATCCCTCCTCATTAGCTAAAAAACAAACACGATGGTGACTACAACCGTAAGAGTGCATGAGAGAGGACTTCTAGAAGTGGAAAGTCATGTGACTCTAAGATAATTCCACTATATAAAATAAACAGAATGACCTAATAGACCATACACCATGAATATTAACTTCAAGGATTACCCCATATATCATGTGAAGGACATCTACCAAGACATCCATTTTATGTGAAGGGGTCTTCGCATGTCGACTTGGTCATGTGAGATCTACACAATTTAATTCCTGATGATCCTTGGGAAACATATACAATAAATTATAAAAATATAAAATAATTATGTGAAGAAGGTTATATTATTTTTTATTTTAAGAAATAATACACTTCGCAAGACCTATCCAGATCATGAAACAGTTCTAGGGAATGTTAAGAAAGTCATGATAAATCCTGTGGAAATGTCAACTATGTCCTATGAAATTTATAGACATGTCAACAAAATCATAAGAATACCTCATAACATGAATCCCAATTCTTGTGTAGTCTTACAGAAATTTTATACAAGTCATTTGAATCCCTTTATAAATACCATCCAGATCATGTGATGTCTATAGGGTATGACATCCAAGTCATGAAAAGTCCTCAGGACACACCAGCCTCATCATGTAACATCTTCTAGACATTCCATCCATATCATGCATTCTCCCCAGGAAAAGACAACTGGATCATGAAATTGTATTTGGACATGTATTCTATGAAACCATAACATGTCGATATATCCTAGGAAATGTCATATAGACAACCCAAAAATGTTTGGGAGATAATTATTACACGTCAAGAAGAAACCCCAAGAAAAGATAACCTTTTCCAGAAGTCATATTTGACTATACCCCAAAATAAACTTTGAGAACGCTGATTCCTATAAACATAGGATATGTAGGATTAGTTTTTAAGTCCTAGGCGCTAATGTGAACCCAGATTGGGGTAATTCCATCCATATCTCATACAATCTTGTCCATGAGACCCAAACTCTTATATATGATCATATTTCTTCCTTATCCATTAGCAGATTAAGAAGATAACTGAACTAGGGGGACTTTGATCCTTTATATTAAGAGGATTTATCAAAAAAATTATTATGGCCCTAGATCCATATCAAACACACCATAAGGGATTCCCCATTACATAATTAATCAATCCATATGTGATGAGATTAATCACTTGTAATCACTTGTTTTTCAAACCAATCAAGGAACACATGTGCTTATGGATTTTTAAAGATCATACCATTCACATAAAAAACTTCCACTATATAGGAAAACTCAGTGTGTAATCCCCATTCAGTGGAATGATATGACTACCCCCATATAATGGAATCCACCTTAGGCTAAGTTTCAATGGAACACCTAAAATATGATGAATCTGATTCCTATTATAAAAAGGATACATCGGAAACCTTCCTAAGGCTTGAGCTTCATACCCAGTTTCTAGGTTCCCTCATATATACCCTCTCCACATGATGTTAAAATTGATAGTTGAAATTAAATACTTGGATTTTGACTCTTATCATAAACATGGTACATAGGGATCCTCATAAAGTTTCAATCCCATTCAATAAATGTAAATAGCCTTTCTAGTTGGTAATAAACTCTAATGTTCTTAGTTATATATAATTAAGATATAAGAAATTAACTGTTTCTATGAAATAATGATAAGAATACGAGAATAATTGGATATATATATATATATATATGGTCTCATTAATAAAATCCCCTATTACATATAGTAGGATTTGAAAACCGATCATTTTGTTAGGGTAAACAGTTCCATATTAGGATTTGGAAGATATTAACAAACATATCTTAAATCTACAATAGACTCTCAGAATAGGAAGTAACTCAAACAAAAGGGTACGATGAGACCCACCTCCCATTCTATCAAAACAATTGTGTTCCTATTATCTTTTGGGTTTCAAACCCAAAATGAGAATCATCCTTTATAATGAATGGTAATACCTCCTTACAGACGTGGGATTCATTGGAAGTTTCTAGGAAATGAACATGGTGAACTAGGAATGGGTGATTGTGAAACCAAACTTGACCCCCCCACAATAATCCCTCAATAAGTAAAAAAAAATGGTAGACCTAGTGTTAAATAATGTTGTGATAGAATAATAGAATCATTATAGGCATCATGCACAATATCTCCAAAACTCCAAGCACAATCATTTTTTGAGTTAAAAAAATGCTAGACCTGATGTGATTATCTCAAAAAAGTTATTGGTTGACCATGTTTTAGGATATTTAATTTTTTACCTCATATAAAAACAAAAATTAAATATATGATATGAAATCACACATAACTATGTTTTCCATGAAATAAGTCCATTTTCCCTAGGAAAAGTACACGTGAGAAAAATGGACAAACCAAGAATAAGAGGAAAATTGCGTGACTTATTTATATATTATTGAGAATGTATCATACTTATAATGATACACAATTTTGTGAAAGTTTTTCTTATTGTATTCATGACACTAGACACTTCTCTCATAAACAACACCATTTTAAATTCCCATGTTATTAACAGGGTTCAAATTACATAGGTTTTTGAATGTTTTCTATTTATCGACAAGTAGATTTTTAAACTGAGCTTCAGATCTTTATTTTGAGTGTTGTAAAACCTAAAGGTTTTGTTTTTGGACTTGCATAATTACCCGATAATTTTCACAGATGTCCAAATGAGTCTCAAGAGCACCGAATTCAGAAAGGTAAACTTTAATGTATCTGCACAGGCTACACACGGTTGCAGTCCAACCCATGGAGCATACCAAGATTAATAATTTATTTACTTTAATTGAATAATATTAAATGTAAATTTTGTATTTAAATAAAATAATGTGTTCATAATAATAATTTTATTATTATTATGGTGTCATAAATTATTTTGATGTTAAAATATGTTAATTTCATGACTAATGGGGCTTAACATTTATGTGAAATTAATGTGGATTTTGGGTATCTCAGAAAAATCTTTAATTAAAGGAGGAGTTTAAAATTTAATGAAGAAACATTTTATTAATTGTAGATTTTGGATTTAATATATAAATTTTTAAATGGAAATATTAGTAATATGATTATTATTAATATCATTAAAATGATTGTTATTTTTGACCTTTTTTAATACAATTTTATTATGGTTGTTATTATTTTTATAAATAATAATAAAAATGGATTTGGGGGTTTTGTTTGGATGTAAATAAATAAAAGGGGGTGATAATTGTAAATTGTGACTATTATTATTATTATTATGATGATTATATTTATTATAATAATTACATTAAATTAATAAAAATTAATTTTGGGAGTTATTTATATGTTTAAAATGGGGAAAACATATGGGAGGAGTTTTCTCCTTCTTCCCAACGCACAAGGAGGCGTGACCCCACCCTTTTTATCTTACTCCATGAACGAAACATGATCTAAAATGATAAAACTTATTCTCTATCTCCCATGACTAGTGTTCCCATGGCATATTTCCTCAGCAGCATGCCCCTTATAACAGCCACACGAACTCACCTAGTAAAAACGTTCAGGCGCATCACTATAGTGGACGAACAACTTATTATGCAGCTCCTCCCTTCTACCTCCATGACCAGACCTCTTCCCAGGGAATCTCCATCTTTTTCAAATTAAATCCTCCCTCTTTTAGACTCCTCCCATTCGCGCCTCTCTTATTGGCGCAGTTCATGGAAGCACATGACCCCAGATGACACCCTTATGGCGCGACCCCCTTTGTTGCAGGTTCTTCTTTGCACAATGTTTCCTCCAATTTTTTCCTTTATTTTTTTCCAATAATTAAATGAATAATATTCTCTCATTTTTTATTCCTCATTTTCGAGATTTTCTTCCTTTTCAGCATCTGATTTGGTTTTGAATGGATCTCTATGGTTTGAGTTTAATTTGATTTTTGGAATTTTTTTTTCTGATTCTAGTGCATACGATTGATGTATCAGGACTCCCTTGTTAGTATTCCAGCATTTGTTGCCAAAGATGAGGCAGATGGGTTCTTTTCCACTTGCTATCATTGGTGGGGTATGGTTTATTTCAATTTTTTGGTTTTCACTATCTATCTTAGAGTTTGATATTTTATGTGTGTCCCTAATATATAGTGGTAGGTGCGTATACCTTGTTGCACTAGTTATAGTCTCTTATTATTGTTTTGGTGATTTTTTAATAAATTTTGTAGACAAAGAGAACATATATATATATATATATATGAAGGTTTGTGCACGTGCGACTGTAGAAAAGTTGTGGATTGGATTCCATTGTATGTCAAGTCGCTGATTATTGAAATGGTTCCACCCCGAGGTAGGGTCCCTTTTATAGTACTCAACATTAATAAATTCATTAATAAAATTCTTGCAACACTTTTCTTGTATTTAAATTATGCAGCAAAGTATTTATATTGAATAACAGTCAAATTTTAATTTAGTATGTTTGATTAAATTTCTAAATGTGTTATGTGATATATTGATGCTTGACTATTTATGTTATTAAATGATGTTCCACGTGAGATAAATGAGTACATGACTATGTGTTGGTTTTAAGAATATATTTATGAATTGGTTAAAGTGATACAGTTAAATAATTAAGTGATATTTTTTCTGGATAATATAAGAAAATTAATTTTGTAGATTAGTTATGTGCCTTGATAATTGTAATTATGTTGATTATTTGGGGGAATAATTATGATTTATTTAGTGAGATAAATTGAGATAACTAATGGTGAATTAATTATGTGCTTTGTGACTGGATATAAAAAATTAATCAAATGATTAATTTTAATATATTGATTTTGGTGAATGAGATAATTGATCTGGAAATTAATTGTGATATAGTGTTATAGCTAAACAGATATATTTAATGATAGATTAAATAATGTGTTTTTGTAGTGATATTTTAGAGAATTAATTTTGGGATTTAATAATCAGATGTGAGATTAGAATGTGATAATTAATTCTGAAAAATTAATTATGGGATGTAATTTTTTTGTAGATTAATTAATTGATGGGTTAGTTAATGGTAATGTGTACTTAGTTAAATTATTGCGTTAACTAATAGATTTTTTATATTTAACTAATTGATTTATTTAGGAAATGAATAATGATAATTGATTGGTGAATTAATTATCATGTCTTCAGTTAAGGAATTGGGATAATTAAATGTTGATTTAATTATTTAGTTTACTTTATTGGGGTTAATAATAATTAATTGTTAAATTAATTATTAACTATTGAGATGTTGAATGGTTAATTAATTATAGAATTATTTGATAGGAGATTTATGTTATTAATTAATTCTTTAATTAACTAATGGATTTGATTAATTAATTTATGAGTTAATTAATGGATGGATTTGGGGAGTTAGACATGGCGTTCTACACTAATGATAAATATATGTGTATAATTTTTAAATGGGTTGTGATACAGAGACTGATTATCTTAATACTCCCGGAGTGCTAGACATGGCATTCTACGTCCAGCTTGCATGTGGATATTCTTATATGGGACATGGGTTGATGCTCCAAATACTCATGGGTTGTGAGATAAGGATTGACGCTCCAAATACTTACGCGGGTGAAAGAAATGACGTTGTACACCAATTAATTGACATTGGACTGTGGGTCCAATTGGTCGTACATAAACTGAATTAAATGGATAATGAAAGCTATTGTGACATATTGATTTGTGAATTGAATATGGGAAATGGTTCAGACCATGGAACAATCGAGGTATGTTTTAAGATATGGGTGTCCAGAGGACCTCAGGAACTTATGCGGTTAAATAAGAATATTAATTAATGTGATAAACAGTTTATTTAATCAATTTATAGTTTCTGTTTAGAACACATATTTTCTGGCTATGAGCTGAAGAAGGTATCTCCATTAGGTGTCCCTTAGGAACCTAGGTAGGTTATAGTGTATTTATTCAATTTGTTCATTACTTTGTTATAAATACACACTATTTATATTTCACTGTCTGGATAGGGATAGACACCGGTAGTGCCATCCTACTGAGATGTATATCTCACAACCTACTCAGGCTTCCATTGCACCGGGGTACCCGAGTATACCTTTCTTATTCATAGGATTGTGGACCATGGACATTGCTTATTGTGAAATTCTAGTACCCGGTGATATGAGAAAAGGAATGAGCTGGATCTCAGGATGCTCATGGAGTTTTCTCTTAGGGCTATCGATTCATTTTTTATTTATTTCATTATTAATATGTAAAGCATGATGTATTTTTTATCTCTTTCATAGTTGTACCAGCATGTCATGCTTGCATCTACTGTATAAACTGGCATTTTCTACTTTGGTTCAGGTTTTATAAAAATCTTCCTTCTTTTTCTTTATCATTTATTAGACTACTTCCACTATTTATTTCCAGTTTCTATTATTGAACTCTGATATAAGGGTATATTATTCTTTATGACTATCCATAGACCCTCACTGATAGTGGGAATCCTTTGGCGTATAGGGAGATGCACTGAAGGTCATGTGGCAACTGGTCCGACCACCAGTTCAGGGGTGAGATGGGTCGGGATGTTAAAAAGTTGTATCAAAGAATTATTTTCATCTATCTTACTAGGTTGGGGTTGGTAGACAGGAGACTCAGAATGTGTCTGCGCTTTGTTTAATAGTCTTGATTGGGACTGATCACCCCACGAATGAGAAATGACCCAGTGGTCAGGGTTTGGATTTCTATTCATGTTGTTCATTGTTACAGTTGCTATGATTTCACCATGAGTAACTAGTTTATTTTCCACTGCTAATTTTTTATTAAAATTTTAAAAAAATTACATTGGCATGATATGGCAAGGAAGTTGCATAAATGCGTTATCTTAGGCACTAGAGATTAACATTCCATGCATATATTCCATGTCAAGTAGTTTTGTTAGTAGGATGTCTACTAATATGGATTGTGTGCCTTGAATATATTCCATGTCTTGTACTTATTTAGAATTCCTTTTTTTAGATAGCATGTTTCAGTGATATAATTAACATGATTGGGTGATAATATTCCAGGCTTCATATCTTTCTTGTGTTCCATGTTTCTCTGTTTGAGCATATTTTAGTTATTTCATCATTTTGATCTGTGTTAGCTACTTGTATTGACATGTTAACTTGCTGATAAATGATTGGTTTCTTTGGATAAATTTATTTATTTGTAATTATGATGGAATTGGTTTTTAGTTGTAAGGTATATGTGCACCTTATAAATGAAAAAAGTGTAACCAGTGTATTAAAACAATTAAAAAGGGATGCTAAAGTTAAAATGTTAAATGAAAATTGGATATCTTAAATGGGATTCAAAAGCCAGCGTTAAGGTGTATGGGAGCCTTATCAACTAGGAGATGGCCACCCTTGTGTTTGAACCTTATATTACAATGGTATGTTAGAAAATGGTTATAAAAGTAAAAATGTTTAGTTTTGATTAAAATGAACTGTCGTTGGGTTTCTTTTTGATGAACCCAGATTAAATAAATTAGACCCTCAAAGGATTGATTTTTTTGTAAATGGAATTTAGATGCTAAATTTCCTTTTTATAATTGGATAATACTATTTGAGAAATGTTTAAAGAGGACGTTTGTGATAAAATGCCTATTTTTCTGTAGGGAATTGTTTTGAAAACCATGTGACTTGTAATGAAAACATAATTGTGCATTTTTTAAATTCATTCAAATGTTTAAAGGTTGAAATGAATTAATTAAAATGGTTAAATGAAAAAGGGTCTTTTGAGCCTTGTGATTTCTGTTTTGCATGACCAAGAGAGAGGGTCGAAGTTTATGTTTCACAAGGGGAAATCCCGCGGTAGGTCGTACCCTTCTAATGTTCTTGGTGTTAAGGTAGGTTCGTCTCACTACTTAGGATAAAATATTTGGACTCTAGTGTTTTGACATGCCAATAGGTTTAAGTTATGGATTTTATGATCAATGTTTGATGTGGTGATCGTGGTTTAAGGAACATCACACGCATGTGTTAAGTTGTTCTGAATTAGCATGCTAGTTAGAGGATGATATTTTATTTCGAAATCACGGACAATCCTAAGGTGGGTAGTGTCACATAGATTTTGGTAAAGGTGTCGATAGGTGATACTGAGCTTTTTAAACAGATTTCCCTGGTAGTAGTTTGATGATATTTTAGAGAACTAGGTGTTCTCTTAGTGTGATCTTTCTAATGAAAAAAGCATATCCCCTATCATGATCCCATCATGGAGACACAAAGATAGTGTCAGTCTTATGCCGCACTAAAGTTTTAAATGCTGTTGGGATTGATGATTGGTTGTTATCTGGTCTGTACATAGGATGCATTGTTTCTTTGGGCTATTCCTTCATTCATGTTAGGGAACATATGTTTTTTTAAATAGAATTGCGATGGATTGACTTGGTAATGTCACCATAGGTCTGGTAAAGACTTTAATGTACATGTGGATGGTGATGTAATAAGTTTTTTTAAAAAAATCACGTATCCAGTTTAAGGGTGACTGTGGGTTTTCGGACCATAAGGTATTTAAAGGAAATTATGTGCAACTAGTTTCAATTAGTCAATCAGAATTAGAACTTTTTCTTCAATGAGGTTCTTGTAATGGCATCGGTTGAAAGCCCCATTTGGATAAGCTTTGTCTCATGTTTTAAAGAATTAAGTGTTTGAGCTTATGTTTTGGTTAAATGTATGTTTTGTGTTTGGAAACATAACATGGTTGTTCAATCAATAAAAATTTCAACCTTGGTAGGATGATGATGTACTAGTTCCCGATGGCTTCTCGAGGATTAGAAGTTTACAAGGTTGGTAGATTGTAAAGTCCAATGTTTTTGAACCGGGATTAAATTACAAAGGTTTTAAATGTTTTCCATTTATCGAGGGGTAGATTTTTAAAATAAACTCTGGAACATTATTTTGAGTTTTGGAACACAAAAAGGTGTCATTTTTGGACTTGTATAATTACCTGATAATTTTCAAAGGTGTTTCGATGAGTTTTGGGAGCATCGAATTTGGAAAATTCCACTTTAATGAATCTCCATGGGCTTCACACAGTTGCGGTCCAACCCTTGTAACTTACCCAGATTAATATTTTATTTACCTTAATTTAATAATATCAAATGGGAGTTTTGTATTTAAATAAAAGAATGTGTTAATAATAATAATGTTATTATTAGTATTATGGTGTTATAAATTATTTGGATGTTAAAAGATGGTAATTGCATAATTATTGGGGTGTAACATTTATGTGAAATTAATGTGGCTTTTGGGTATTTGAATGAAACGCTTAATTAAATGAGGAGTTTCAGATTTAATGAATAAATGTTTTATTAATTGTAGGGTTTTTATTTAATAAATAAATGATTAAATTAAAATAATAATAATAATATTATTATTATTATCATTAAAATGTTAGTTATTTTTGACTTTTTTAATACAATTAAATTATGATTGTTATTATTTTTATAAATAATAATAATAATGGATTTGGGGGTTTTGGTTGGAATTAAATAAATAAAAGGGGGTAATAATAGTAAATTGTGATTATTATTATAATAATAATAATTATTAGTATCTTTATTATAATAATTAAATTAAATTAATAATAATTAATTTAGGGATTTATTTTTAGTTTTTAAATGATGAAAACCAAAAGGGAGGAGTTTTCTCCTACCTCCCAACACATAAGGTGGCGCGACCCACTATTTCTTCTCCTCCACGCGTGACGTAGGAGCTTCAACAAGAAGCCTTATTCTCCCTCTCCCATAGCAGGTTTTCCCATGGTGTCTTTCCTCTGTAGCACGCCCCTTACAGCAGCCACGCGAACTAACCTCGTAGAAACCTTCAGGCGTATCACTGTAGCGCGCAACACCCTTGAGGCACGACCCCCTTGTCGCGGGTTCTTCATTGCACATCTCTTTCTCCAATTTTATTCTCGAGTTTGGTCCGATACTTCAATGTATAATATTATATCATGTTTTTCTTCCTCGATTTGGTGATTTTTTTCTTTTTCGACATCTGATTTGGTTTTGACCAAAACCCTAATGTTTGGGTTTAATCTGATTATTGGCTATATTATGCTTCTAGTGTATGCGATTGATGTATCCGGACTCCTTGTTAGTATTCCAACATCCTCCACCAAAGGCGAGGAATATGGGTTTTTTTCACTTACTTCCATCATTGGGGTGTGGTTTATTTCTATTGCTTGGTTTTCCACCATCTATCTTAGAGTCTGATATTTTTTCCGAGTCCTTGTTATATAAAAGTAGGTGTGTAGACCTTACTGCACTGGTTATGGTATCATATTATTGTTTTTGTGCCTCATAGGGCAAAGTTCAGTGGTTCCACCCCTACTGTACCTGTGGTGGTGAGTTGTGGAGGTCCTGGTTTCAAGCCTCCACGTCTGCAGATTTTCTTTCCTTTGTTCTCCTTCCCCGGACCTACCATGTATTATTGTTTTTGTGATTTGTTAATAAATTTTGTGGACAATGTTCACATTTGTATATATATATATATATATATATATGTTTGTGTGTGTGTCTTAATGTATGAAGGTGTGTGTGTGCGCGACTGCAGACTGGTTGGGGATTGGTGGCTGCTGTATGTCAAGACATTGAGTATTGAATTGGTTCCACCCCGAAGTGAGGACCCTTTTTATGTCCTCTAATTTAATAAATGCATTAATAAAATTATTGATGGACTTTTGTTTGATTTGAATTATGCATTTATGTATTTATATTGAATACTAATCAAATGTGAATTTAGTAAGTTTGATTAATTTTATGAATGTGATGTGTGATGTGTTGATGCACGACTATTGATGTTATTAAATGATGCTACCACATGATATAAATAAGGATGTGACTATGTGTTTGTTTTAAGAAAGTATTTCTAAATTGGTTAAAGTGATATGATTAAATAATTAAATGATTTTCTTGTCTAAGATAAGATAATGAATTTTGTAAATTAATTATGTTCCTTAAGAATTGTAATTTAGTTGATTATTTGGGGGAATAAATTTGAGTTATTTACTGAGATAAATTGAGATAATTAATGGTGAATTAATTATGTGCTTTGAGACTGGATATAATTAATTAATCAAAGGAATAATTTTAATATATTTATTTATCTGAATGAGATAATCGATAAGGTGATTTATTTTGATACATTGTTTTGGATAAATAGGGATATTTAATGATGGATTAAATGATGGGTTTTTGTAATGATATTTTAGTGAATTAATTTTGGGAGTTAATTATGGGAAGTGAGATTAGAATGAGATAATTTATTATGGTATGTGTTTTTTTGTAGATTAATAAATTAATGGATTAATTCATGGTAATGTGTACTTAGTTAAATTGTTGCATTAACTAATATATTTGATATATTTAAATAATTGATTGGTTTAGTAAGGGAATAAAGATAATTAATTGGTGAATTAATTATCATGTTTTCTGTTAAGGAATTGGGATAATTAAATGTCAATTTAATTATTTAGTTGACTTGCTTGTGGATAATAATAATTAATTATTAACTATTGAGATGTTGAATGGTTAATTAATTTTTGAATTATTTGATGGGAGATTTATGTTGTTAATTAATTGTTTAATTAATTAATGGATTTGAGTAATTAATTTATGAGTAAATTAATGGATGGTTTTTGGGTGTTAGACATGGCGTTATACACCAATGATAAAAATATATGTATGATTGATAAATGGGTTGTGAGACATGGACTGATGCTCTAAATACTCATGTGGTGATAGACATGACGCTCTACACCCAGCTTGCATGTGAATATTCTTTTCAGGGACATGGAATAATGCTCCAAATAACCTTGGGTTGTGAGACAAGACTAACACTCCAAATACTCACGAGGGTGCTAGACATGACGTTCTGCACCCATTAGTTGACATTGGACTATGGGTCCAATTGGTCGTACATGAACTGGATTAAATGTTTAATTGAAGCTGTAGTGACATAATGATTTGTGAATTGAATATGGTAAATGGTTCAGACCCCAGTATGTCCAAGGTTATTTTTGAGATATGGGTGTCCCTAAGAACCCGAGAATTTATGTGGATAAATAAAAATATCAATTAATGTGTAAAATAGTTTATTTAAACACTTTATAGTTCTTGTTCAGTACTTTTATTTTCCGGTTGCGAGCTGAATCAGGTATCTTCGTTAGGTGTCCCTTAGGAACCTAGATGGGTTGTAGATTATTTATTCAATTCGGTTATTACTTCGTTATACCTACACACTATTTATATTTCACATTCTAGATAGGGATAAACACCAGTGGTGCCGGCCTACTGAGATGTATATCTCACACACTAATCGGGCCTCCACTGCACTGAGGTACTCGAGTAGACCTTTCTTATTCACAGGACTACATACCTTGGAACTTTCTTATTGTGGTATGCTAGTGCCTGGAGATAGGGGCGAAGGACTAAGATTGAGCTCATGATGCACATGGAGTTTGCTCATGGTCCTTTTGAGTCATTGTTTATTTACTTCTTTATTGATATGTAAAGCATTATGTATTGTTTATCACTTTCATAGTTGTACTAGCATGTCATGCATGCATCTACTGTATAAACTGTAATTTTCCACTTTTGTTCAAGTTTTATAAAAATCTTCCTTCTACTGTTTTATCATTTATGAAACTACTTTCGCTATTTATTTCCATCGTCTATTATTGAACTCTGATATGAGGGTGTAGTATCCCCAATGACTATCCATAGACCCTCATTTCTAGTTGGTAGCCTCTTGCGTTTGTGGAGACACGCTTGAGGTCATGTGGTGACCAGTCCAGCCACCGCTTCAAGTGTGAGATGTGTCGGGATGTTACAACCATGGGTCGATATCATGTCTTTATATAGAAAATGTTCTGGAACATTATCTATGACTGAAACTCCTACGGGTTGTGAAAAGACCTCTCCCTCCTCACACCTTAACGTATGGTGAAGAATAAAATTATTTAGAAATACCATCGACATGGTACAATACCAACACTCAAGGATACATATAATGGTCTCCAGACTCTAAAGCAAACAAGTATGTCATGTTCAGGTATAGCTGTAGTGAAACCAGTGGTGCTTATATTCACCACCAATCACATAAGAAGAATATTATTAGAGCCAGAAAATCATTAGCTTCCATATCTAAGGAAGGCAGATCAAGGAGTAAACTATAGCTCCATAATGGTTCATGAGCCATCGAGGATTGCTCCAGCATACCATTTCCAGCAGCATTATCCCACTGGTTTCCCCTTAGTTTCTTTCTGAGGGAAACACCTGACAAATTTACACACTATAAAATCATGAATGGGTACCATGGAAGTAACATCAAGCATAGAAAAATATGGATAAATCGGAGTGGGAACAAATTCTTTCTTATACTGATGAATCTCTCTAGTATATTCTGACTGTAGCTAGTGGGAATGCTCATGCTCTTTCCCCCTTAGATCAAGTCTCTATGAGTATTCCTATAGAAATAATGGGGGAAGAACATATCCCTACCCCATGAATAAATATCATTGAAATATTTTGAGGGAACAGGGAGAAATAAAGTAGGATTATATCCTCTATTCAATCACTGATATCTTCTAGTACATACTTGAGACTGTAAATGTGTAAAGATAAATTCCTCATCACACTTTGATGAACTATCCCTACATTATATAAATAGATGTAGTACATCACCAATATATTACTACAATGGTAAAAATAAAAGTATATATAAATATTCCTATCTTGATAGCCATTGTACACCAACACCATGACCTGTACAAATATATGGCTACTCGAGAGAAAGCACACATTCATTTTTCCAATCAAGGGGGATTATTGCTATATTCTGGTAAAGCACAAGAAACATAACCAGGATCATATCCCAAATCCTACTAAAAATGAACAAGTGAGGGAAGAACATGCCTTAGTATAGACACATATTTCTATTGAAAAGATAGAATACATACTCTAAAGGTACATGAATAGGTTCATAACCCCATTATAACTAGGTCTCACCACGTGAGAGTGGAACATGCCTTGTTACAAGATCATATTTTATTTATCAAAAAACGCTAGAAGAATTCTTTAAAGTCACATCAAAGGTATCACATTCACTTTCCAATAGGTTCTCACTAAGTGAGAGTGGAACATTCCTCAGGACATGATCATATTACTACCAGTAAAGCTACTCAACATATTCTAGTAACTCATAGAATCCAGGATCATATCCCTACTTCCACTTAATAATGACTACACAAACACCCCTTAGAAAATATATAGGAGGAAAATATCTCATCTCCAATTTTGGAGGCATCACATAATATTTTAGCAGAGAATACATATTTGAACTGGGATCATATCCCTATGTAATCTAGGTTTGACTGACATATTATGAAAACCACCCACAGGTAGGCTCATATTCCTGTTGATAATAACAAAATCTCACTAGAATACTCAAGAAGCTTCTTAGAAGTAGGCTTATATTTTTACCACATAAGAAGTTTATCCACACATTCTGACAGTCATTATGGATCTTGCTCCTATCCCAACTCAACCTCAAAATGCAGGTAGTCATATTCCATTCACAACATAGGATGAGGCTCATATCCTGGATCTTCTTAATGATAATGTCATTTAGGATACTGAAAACATATCTGAAACACCTATAGGGTGCATCGAATCTTCAAAAAAAGAATATGGTTATCAATACCTTGATATTAATCCTTATGGTAGTGTGAATATTGATCATAGGGACTATAATCTTGACATATGCTATGGTCAACCTCCCCATGGTGATATATCCCTCGGACATGGAACTCTTCCCCTTACCTAGAAACCTGTATATAGTGAGGTTATCAAAACATAGAAACCATTGTTTATAGAGATTCTCAAAACACTAGATTCAACCATATATAGTTCTCCATTAGTTATCAGTGGCACATCATCATGGTTAGCAAGCAACCCAGAGAAGTTACCGCTCTGGTCTAACAAGGTGGATGCATGTAAGTCTAATGAATTGAGGGCTACCAGGGATATATAGATATATTTATCTAGAAACTACATCCTAACGATGTCATTTCCACTCACCACTTATGACTATGAGATCCTACATGAGATAGAGAAGGATTTCATGCCTTACATATTCCAAAATACGCGGGAGACTCATCAACGATTAAAGTCTAGACACCTACTCTATCCAGGATATGGGGTTCCCCGGCATACCATAAACACACTCATTTTAAAATTAAAATAGCTAAAATCTCCATATCATAGGACACAAAAATAGAAAATTAAAAAATATATCTATAATATGCTTTTTTCTATTTCACCACAACTCTTTGATAACTAATCACTGAAGCCTCATTGAAAATCTGAATTACAGGATGGAGAAGGGTTGGGGAATTACACTTCACCACACATTAATAATAATAAAAACTCCCTAGATAAGGTATCCAATAATTTCATAGCCTCCAGTGAAATTAGGGGATTTGGTAATGCACATGATAGTTGGTCAATACAACATATTACCAATGAAATAAAGATACAAAGTCATTGGAAACATAGGGAGAGGGTTGCAAAATGATTTTTATGTAGGGACCCTTGAAATAATGGGAGTGGATATCAAGAATGAACTACAATGGTGTAGAAAACTGGATAAAATCCCATAGAAAATGACTCCCATCATGGGTTGACATTGCACCCATCAAATATTTGATCATAATTTTTCCAAAAAATTGGGTTGTAATAGAAGCTTACATAGAATCCATTAAGGAGGGAAAAAATTCCATAATGATGGGGGGATATTTACCACCATATCCAAAACATGGGTCATAAGTCACTATGAGGATTCCAGACATATCAGCAAAAGCATCAAACCAACCCCAACCCATGGGACTCTGGGAATTGTTATCTCAATTGCTATCAATAGTTTCATCACATCCTAAGAGGGTCCTATAAAAATCATAAGTGGTTACAGATCAACCCTAAAAATACAGGTATGAAAGAATTTATATCTCAATTTCTATCTTAGGAGTCATCAAATCCTCAACCGGTATCATCAAATCCTCAAAAAAGTATCATGAAGTGTGAATATTGGCCCAGAATCATCCCCAACCCAAAGTACTGAGGGATTTTAATCTCTATCATCTCCCTAGAAAGAAATAGTTATCTCCCAGTCAATACGTAAATATCAATGGTCAACATCTCATAGATTCCTCCTATAAAATCCTTTTCTATTTTGGGATTTTCAGAAAACATAACTGAAAACTCCCTCAAGGTAACTATTTACAAACTAATAAAGGAGGAATGTATGGAGAAGTTAGTCAAACTCCGTAGGGGTCTTAAGATAAAAAGTTCTAATATGGCCAGGGTCCAATGAAATGACCCCGATGCAACCGATGAAGAATCACCCAATTATGTTTGGAGTAATGGGATAAATACCATTTCTCGATACACCTTAGTAAATGTATTCACCATCAATACTACAGATGATGTTAATCGAGATGATAATATAGAAGGATAAAAAATAGAACGAACACCACAAGAGTAGGCTGATCTAGATTAACCAGATAAGGCTTCATGTACATGGAGTTTGAGGAGGAGTCCAAAACTAGTACCTTCGAATAATGAATTTCCACCTCTACAGTGGAAAACTACCAAGGATAAAGAGAATAGTGTGGCTACTTCCCACTCACCACCCTAAAGTGCCAAAATTCCCTGCATGGAGGAAGATTTAGCACAATATGAGGATGAGATATAAAATATATGAAAACTCAATGAGTAGATACTCTGAGGAAACATTACCATTCATTATAATCTTTACATAGAGATGAATATCCTTCAACTCACATATCATGAAATAATCAATCCATAGGAAAGAGCATTATATGAGTGCCCGGATGAATCTGGATATGGGAATCCAATTTATATAAATATATAAGTCAAGTATGATCACGACTTTCTAACACCATAGTTACATCCTCTCCCACACCAATGGGATCTTTCATTCTTAGTAGGGATAAAGAATCAACAGTAGATGGAAATAGGGCCACCTCAATAAGAATTTCCCACTCACTATAGATTGAAGGTTTCCGAATCAGTGGAACCTCTATAACTTATCAATTCCACTAAATCATTTGATTCCCAAATGGAAAACATGGAAGGGTGGGGAAAACCTATACAGTTTGAGAAGAATCCCTACCTCAATTGGGTGGATAGAACTTTTCCCCCACCCAATATCTGAAATCCAAGTTGGACAATGCTGGTGATCCATAACAACATCCCACACACAACGTTTACTGATGTGGCCTAGTGATGGGCCCTTGAGATCAGTAAGAGGCAACCAATATGAGATATTTTTCAAAGACTCTGATAGGTCCAAACTTTGTTTAATACAACATCCTTTAATTTGGATTTCTTGAGGGATGAGAAGGCCTTCATCGTCAATTCCTTTATCAATTCATATCTACATTAAAAAATGACGATTTTCACCCTCAAAAATTGAAATAAAAGTCAAAATGAGTGGGTTTTTGACTTCATATCCATATTTAAAGGGTTAAACTATTCACAATGAATCCCTCTCTTAGAAGATAAATTATTGGAAATATGTGTTGTATATATTCAAGAAGATCTGTGAACACCTTTTATCTCAATGACATATCAAGGAGGTTTCCATGAGTTTGTAGAAATAATAAAACACCTTGAATATTCCATTCATAAAATCCAATCTAATTCTCATCTAATGACCTCAATATAGGGGTAAATACTTGGTATTGTACATACTATCATTGTTATACTCAAAGAACTATAATTTCCCATTCAAGCACCTAGACATGCCCTAAACCACCTTACACCTCATATTGAGAAGAAAGATCAATAAAATAACCCATAGGAAAAAGAAAAAGGATATCATGGTTGCCTGTGATTCAAGTAATGGATGAATAAAGAAAAATACATCCAAAATAAGAAGCTCCCTAGTTATTTCCATGTAGTTATAAAAAATAACCTAGTTAAGCAATCATAGCCTTGGAAACCCAACGTGGTCAACCTCATTGATAGTGTTAACTAATTACCATTCCACAAGAGGTTGAGTCACACCATACAAGATCGATTCATCATAAAATAGGTTCTCTAAAGAATGATTGATTCAGGATAGGAGATTCCATAAAATTCCTCTGCATAGGTGACTTGTGTAGCCATTTACCAACTAGAAAAAGTTGGTGATTGGAAAGTGGTTATGAAAAGGTGTGGGTGGATGTTCAGAAACTGGTTGACTGGAAAGATTTTTGTTTGATCTCATGCCACAAAAATGGAACATCTTCCCAAACCCATAACGATCCTGTCATATAGGGAGGTGAAATCAAATATTCCTCTTAGAGTTGGACACAATCATCAAACATAAGAAGAGACATAATAGGAAAGGTCATGTTCATTTCCTAGGGAAGATATGACTCTTATACGCTTATTTACTTTAACATATGGAGCATGATAACCTCTCCACCAAACAAAACCATTATCAAGTGAAGGTATCATCTTTGGTTATGTTAATATAGAACACTTGATAGACCCCTTCTCCAATGACGAATACATCATCAAGCAAGAGTTTCCCATATCCAATCATGGGGTCAGAGTAGGATGGAATAAGAGCTGAGAATACAGGGGAAAAGTGATCACGTTAAAACCCAATATTTCATTAAAATCCCTTTAGAATCCATATATATAGTTTATAACCATGGGTGAGAACTTAAGGAGTCCCAAAAACAACATGGGGAGTCCTCAGAACCCTCCAAGCCTTGTAATCTTACATGACCATCTGGAAGGGGTGTAGTTGTTTGATCATCCTGGGCTAAGGACAAGGATGGTGAAACCTACACCACTCTCAATAGATTATACATTGTCCTATTATTAAGAAACATTCCTATCTACCACATACACCACAATCCTTTCATCATATAATCAGGAGAAACACTACCCCATGAAGCATAGTTAAATGGAACAAAATTATGACATTCTGAAATAGTTGGTGGTCGTCCCAACCAAACTATTAGTCTTGGATGTGATATGTATTTGAAAATAACATAGATGGGAACTCGTAGAAACCCACCAGATTTTATAGGTGTTCGATAGAAAATTTTATGTAGCTATGTTTTATCGAGTGGAGACTATTGCATCCTAATTATGTGTCTATAATTCAACCATAGTACAAGATAAAGAAGTTTTCATATAGGGACATTTCATACCCCTAAATATTTGAGGAAAACTCGACAATGTCAACATATGATGTTCTTTGATTAAAAATTGTTTTGAGATCAACCCCATCATGATTCACACCCTTCGATGTATGGTATATATAAAAGGTTATTTATCTCCTACAAAGATAACCATTCAAGGATATAATAAGAGTGATAAAAGACCTCTTGGTGTGATCAATATAAAATCTAATTTTTGGGATCTCAAATATAACACTGAGTTCATGGTTATCCAGCAAGACACCTCATATAATGTCTCTATTAGAAGACATTGTCATCACAACCATGTGGGGGCATCTACAACATATCATCATTATTTGAAATATCCAATTTATGGGAAGGTCAACATACTACATGGTGAAATTTTCCCTTTTGAGACTTGTGAATCCATATATGTCGAGTAAGTCTTCTAAAAATGGTTGGGAAAGTAACCAATAGTGGATGACAATATACAAGTTGCATCCCCCAATGGATTGGGGACTTCTGCTATAAATACCTGGACTATGATAGACTGTGATTGAGTGCTTTCCATAAACCTGATTAAATAAGTAGAATTACTCATATATTTTCAGGCTCTTCCTGATCATAGTGATAGTGTAAAGGAAGATAATCTGATATATAATCTCCCTGCAAATACTCGGGTAGTTCCAGGTGATAATGTCTCCACCAATGGTATCCACATTCTTGATAGTGAAAGAGATTACCCACTTAATTACCTACAACACCTGAAGATGTCTCTATATAATCATAGTTTTAATAAGAATATTATTACATTTGGAATTCCCCTGTGACATTTGTGTAAGGAATCACCACCACCATCGATGAGCTCAAGTAGGTAAATTTGGGGACACAAGATGACTCGTGGAACACATTAATTTGTAACACCATGACTCTTGAGGAGAAAGAGATGTATATCATTATTCTAAATAAACATATATATATATATATATATTCATTCACATGGGATTAGAAAAAAATTATTGAGATGAACCCTTATGTGGTGACGCACAACCTAGGCATACCTGACAACTATCAAGGTTTCAAGAAAGAAACTAGGAAGATGCACTACTTCCATGACACTAGTTTAAAATCATTATTTGAAAAATTTAATTGATGGTAACTATATATAGGTAGTTAAATACCAAATATGGATCATAAAAATTATCCTTATAAATAAAAATAATTGGAATATTTGGGTTTGGATTGATTTTATATAACTTAATCGACACTGCATAACCAATGATTTCCCATTTCTAAATAAATAACTTTTGATCTATGAAATTTATGTCCTCCAATCCCTTTCCTTCATGGATGGTTATTCATGGTAAAATAAAATAATTATTTCCCCTGAAGAGGTGGAAACTACCACCTTCAGAGCACCATGGGGGATCTTTTTCTATGAGGAAATTCTGTTTTGATTAAAGAACACCGGTGCTACTTACCGATGAACCGTTAATAATATCTATAATCCCTTGTTAGGATGAATATTAGAATGTTATTTCATAGTTCTGGTGGTAAAATCATGAAAGTGATTTTATCACTTTATAGACCTTCAAACAATATTTGACATGTTGCAGCAACGTGGCTTAAATATGAGTTTTACAAAGTGTACTTTCAAGGCAATGTTAGGGAAATTCCTTGGATTTTTGGTACGTCATAATGGTATATAGGTCTAACCATAAAATAATATTGTGATACATGAAATGTTACCCCATAAAATTATAAATAATTTAGGGGGCATAATGGGAATCCTAATTATGTTCAAAATTTCATAGATAACCTGAAAAAAATATGTCCCCTTCCCCAAGTTAATGTAGAGGGGAGAAACCTACTAATGGGATGAGGAGTAAAAATAATCCTTTGAAAATCATAAGAAATAAATGATACACCCACTACTCTTCTTATTGCTAGGGTAATGATAAATCATCATATTATATGTATAAACCATGGAATGATCACTTGGTTCTCTCTCCACAAAGAAAAATGATGCAATGAATGAGAACAATCTCTAATAACTCAGTTTAATGATGCTAAGTAATAACACATAATATTAAAATTTTGAGAAGAATATCATTAAACTCATAATTGTTTTAAAAAATTTGGAACATTACATGAAACAACATGAAGTCCACTTAGACTCACAAGTGCATATTTGGTCTCCCTATATTGACTGGGTGTTGGGTCTGATGGGTGGTTATTCTACAATAATATGAAATAATGCTCACATCATAGATGGTTGTTAAATGGAATGGCATGGATAATTTACTTATGGAACATCATTCCCTAGACATTACACTAGTGGACACAAAAAATCCAAGAAAAAAGGTTTTCTATGCCCATGACACTCTAAAAACATCGGAGATGTATTGTGATGGTTCCTCTAAAAGACCAATCAGTAAGAGGATCAGAATGATAAAGCTCAATATATTTGGTTTAGTTATTGTATTTTTTTCTCTTGACAAAGAAAATTTTCTATATTCTTTCTCATGGTCTGATGGTTGAACTAATAATGAAGATAAATACCAATCCATCATTATTTTCTTGTAACTAGCCCTACTACTGCATATAGCCTACCAGAACATCAAATGGGATTTAGTGCTAGATATATTGTCGATCAACAGTTAATATTCTATCAAAAAGGAAGAATTTATCACTCTCACTGGCTACATTAGAATAATAATGGAAGATTTACCATTTGAACCATCATTGCATCATTTACTTCATTCACAAAATACTTGTACTGATGAAAAGGCTAATTTAGCTACATTTCTAATTGACCCTAATTAGGTTTAGGTGGAATTCAACATCATGCACTGAAGGATGGTATCATCAATCATCATTTTTTAATGGTACGAAATCAATAAGATCAACACTTTACAGAGCATGATGAATTGATATACACCCTTGGATGGATGGATCCATTAATTTATTATCTCTAAAAATGGGACCCTCCCATTTGACCAAGATATAAGTTAAAAAACTCATCACCGAGTATCAAAATTTATCCTTCAATATGTGAAAAATGAGAAAAAATAACTCTATAAAATAGGATCATATGGAACCCTTAATTTATTTATACAATAATGAGATATTCCCATAGTCATGGAAGAATACCACACATGCTCTTGTGATACTCAATAATTTAAGACCAAGATCTCCAATAAAATCAGAAGGCATGGATACTACTATAAATTAATGATATTGGATTATTTTTAATTCACTAATAAATTTCATGTATTCCTTATTCAAGAAAACATTACCCACCAGTACCCAAAATTTCAACAAATGGCTAAATATTCCTAGAAATTCTCATTTTGGGGAATGGATATTGTGGGTCCATATAACCTAGTAATAACTAAGATGTTTAAGTGTATCCTTACTACTAAAAAAATATTCCCTAAAGGGATGAGGCAATATCCATCAAGGATGTAATGATAAATAACATCATTATATTCATAAATCCAAATATCATCACTAGATTAGGATTCCCCCACATCATATCAATGGAAAACGACACAAACTACTGTTATAATGAGTTGAAGAAATCGTACAAGGAGTAAAACATCAATTCCGACCATTTAATCTAATATAATATGATAAGAAATTGAAAAATATTTTCCTTAAATAAAACTCTATAAAATAAAATCCAAAATATGGTGAATGAGGACTATAATTCTTGTCCATAAAATATCTTTCATGATTTATCATCCAACCAAACCACTACAAGCACTAATAATCAAGAAAATCCATATTAATTGGTATATAGAACAAAGTAAATTTTTACCAAAGAATTCTAGTATCCATCAATTTGAGATTCTATATTTGTAAAAATCTCCAATGATGAGAAATTTAAAAATTGTCTGGATGAGTGGGAAGGACTTTTTGAAAAAAGGGTTTGCATGCTACACGACCTCGAAGTCCATCAAAATTGGATCACATGATCCTTTAATAAAAATGTTCTCATATATTTATTACATCAAGTAGAACATGTATAGACTCAAAGAACCACAACTAAACCAGGAAAGAAACCTGTAAATCTAGAATCCAAATGGGAATGTCGTTATATCATATATAAGGTTGATTCTAATGGATCATAATTTTGAGACACAATGTATGTGTAATGTGAGATTCCCCCCCAATGTGAAGTTTCTCAAGAAATACTTCAAAGAGATACTATAAAATACCTCTACATCATGAACACATGTTGTTTAACTACAAGAAAAATTTCTTAGTCACATGACATTAAATGGAACAATACATCCTTACCACATGACAATAAATTTTATGAATTGAGTCCTTAACATAATATGATAAAATGAATGGAATAAGTCTTATAAGAACGAATTTAAATAGAACAACAACATACATACTCACATCCTAACATTAAACTTCATTAAGAATATCACTTCCAGGATGAATCACAACACATGAGCTAGATCCATGTGAATGAAAAATAAAGTTCCACGATCACTATTTTTGTTTTAGATCCACATTGGGAATCTCCACCATTAATGACCTATGAATGGATCAATTCCATCTATCACAAGATACATAGTGATGCCTAGATCTCAAATCTTGGGCTTAGATACAATATATTCATCCTGGTCATAGGACATAAAACTGTGAGATAATATCTTCATAACATGGTGTTAAAATATAGTCTTAGCCTACATACCAAGAATGGTATGTCTTGGTAAAATAGATCAGAAAGCCTCATGTCACAAACAAGTTATGCCTCTCATGAGATGATTTTATAAATTCTTGGACACCTTTTATAGGGATTCATGCGTTATTTTTCACATCAAGAAACCATATTATTTTACACATAATGTTAAAGAAAATGTTTTTCAACAAATATGTATGGATTGATTCTCATTTTGATGAAATACATAGTGATTCCTAGACCCTATATCTTGTCCTAGTCACCACATGAAACAAAATTCCCCTCTTTTTTCTTTTAATCTCCTTTGTGTCATGAAATAATCCTCTTAGACTCTTTGTTTCTCACAACGGCATAACTCACATAAGATTAGGAATTTTAGTAAAGACATCCTCACATTATGGAGATATATTAGTCCAAATCAGGGTTAGCATGGTATTGGATTAAAGACCACAAAAGGCACACTACAATTTTGTACTACATGATGTTAAACTGCATGGTTGATGTATATTCTAAGATATAAAACTATGCATAAATATGGACCTCTCCCATAAGGAACATTATACTTTGTGTTAGTCCCCTAGAAGACCTCATGTCAAGAACTACATTAGGATTGATTACTATCATAGCATGATACATGGTGATGAACGGATCTCTAATCCTAGGTCCAAACACAATAATCAATGAGAACATTTTCCCCTCTATATATGGGTCTGACCAGTATAGAGAGTTTACCATTGATGAGATATGTATTTCTGTATTCCTATCAGCAAAGGACATGTAGTGGTTCTTGTATCTCCATTATTGGGTCCTTCACCAACAATCCAAAGGAACAATTCCCCATCTATGTATGGGTTAGACCTACGTGGAGAGATTCCCACTCAATAACTACATGTGGATTGATTCCTATCATCATAGGATATATAGTGACATCCTAATCTCTAATCCTAGGTTCAACCATAATAGTCAATGTGAATAATTCCCCCATATTCATATGACTCAGGACTGTGTGGAGAGTTTCCCATTTAATAACTATATTTGGATTTATTCCAACCATTATACGATACATAATGACACCCTGATCCCCCATCCTAGGCCCAAATACAATAATAAATGGGAAAATTTCCCCCTATATATATGGTTCAGAACTATGTAAAGAGTTTCTCATTCAATAACTACATGTGGCTTGATTTATTCCATCATAAGTTATGTAGTGAGACCTGATCTTCTTGAGTCTATCCGAAGGATAATAATTTCCCCCATCCTTGTTCATGGGTCAGTCTTGTATAGGGATCATTCATATAAGAACTAAGTGTTACTTGATTCTTTCCATCACAAGATACATAGTGATGCCTAAATCATTCATTTTAGGTATACACAGGGGTTCTCATAACCCCCAATTATTTTCCACTATGAGATTAATATCCTTTATAGGTTATAGTCCATAATAAATAATAGTTCCCATTACATATTCCCAATCTAGTATTCATTCACAGTTTAATCAACTACCTGGTTTTACCTTATATCTCACATGGAACATGTGAGCTTAGAAAACCTGGAAAATAGATCTAACAGATTTGAATAAGTCATATATCATATTGGGAACCATGTCATAGTCACATGATGTTAAACTTCATGATCATGTCCTAGTCATATGACGTTAAAGTTCAAGAGAAATGGTCTTCACATTGAATAGATCATCCCATCTGATGGATGTGTACCCAAGAATAACATGTTTATAACTTTTCCTCGAAATGTGTTCAATATATGTTGGCACATCCATTAGGGTACTCATACCATTCTTGAATCTTACATTCTAGATGAACCAACTTTATATCTTCAATATTAGATTCAACAAAACCATTTCCTTGAGTTTATACCCTTATCATGGAACCCCATGAACCTTGGTCTTCCATGAACATGGTTATTTCCTGTAGAAAACTAGTAAATGGGATGGTTTTATCAAAACGGACCCTTCATTACTTGGATTCCACCCTTAAATCTTGGAGTAATTACCCAGAGAATGTGGAATATTATAGGATTCCACCATTTCCAATGGTTTACTAGTACCCACTGGTTCCCACAACAAGTTTAATCAGATATTCTGTGGTTATGATTTAAAACTTCCATAACCCAACCATTCAATAGAATTAAAATATGCACAATGATACACATTTGGCCTCGTTCCAATTTTCAAAGAGATATTCTAACATTGAATCTGTGCACCCTTCCATTTGGGGGTATGAATCTTCTATGAAGACCCAATTTATTCGAGATAGTCACCCCTCTCCCATGTATATGAGATGGATCTATGAATAATTATCCCCATAAGGGATTAGATAATGAAATGATTTCCACAATTATAATATGAAAAGAGATACCCAAGGAAGCCCATCCTAAAAATTTTAATATACCTATTTTTAAATAGGGTTGAGTTAAACAAACTCTCTCCACCTACGCAAGAGTCAAATCTATAAACAACTTTCTTTTATATAATATACATATCTACGAGAAGGTATCCAACATATATCCACCCATAAATAATATTATACATGGAAAGAAGGTGTTTATTACATCTAAATACCCCCAACATGTGAAAATTCTCCCCAAGAATACCATTCAAAGTTTCACATATGTTCCAACATCCTTACTATATGACATTAAAATACAATGAAAATGTCTTTATCATATGATGTTAAACTTCTCGAATGATACATATATACCAAATTACATTAAAATTTTTACCCCATCACCGAGTACCATACCTTATCAAAGGAACACAAGAACCTAGCCTCAATCAACTAGAGTACATGTTACTTCTATCACATTTTAAGCACCTCAAACCATTAAACAAACATTATGTAATTGATACCTGAAATTGATGAAAAAATTTCAAGAACAATATAAATTAAAATAGATATCTCTATTTGACCATGCTAATGATAAATAAGTGATTTGACCTTCCAACCAGAGACATCATGGTCCTATAATAAGGGATTTTTTATCCTTGTGAGCCTGACATCACCATGATGGAACTCAACCCCATATGTTGTTTAGGGTCATCTTCGACATGATTGTACCATATCATTACTCATGACCTAAGAACATTTATCCACGGTTTACAACATTTTATTCCCCTACTCAATATGATTTTGGATTAAACTTGACCCTGGGTATCGTAATTTGTATATTATGTAACATTCCACTCATACTAGGTCCACACACATCATGACCTTAAACATTATTTAATTTTTTTGAAAGCAATACAACCATAAACAATATCCTTTTATGGAATAAATTTTAAGACCCCAAAATTATAGTTAGAGAGGAAAAAACGTTTCAGGATAAAAACTAGAAAAGGGGGGCCTGTGAAAAATTCATGTCTCCCCCTATTCTTATATAAAATTTTGGAAAATATAAGACCATGAATAAATATAGAATGAGGCTTATATGGACCATTTTGTGGAGATAGTAAAAATTGATCCATGCCCTATGTGACCCCTATTCTAGGAATGAGATAGAGTAATTATTTTCTACATATCCTCATTGTGATATTGTGTCAATGCGGCGATGAATTTTTTTTACAGTTCTAAGACCATTATTGAATCATACACTTTTCATAAACCACCTGCATTCCATTAAAGAATGATATGAAATAACCAGTTAATCTAGTTGATACCTTTCCCTTGGAACCCCATGGACCATGGTGTTCCTAGCTATGGGTTATTCCCTATAGAAAACTAGTAAAAGGGACAGGTTCGTCCACATAGACACTTGGAACCTAGAATGGAACCCTTAAATCCAATAGTTGTTTTCATGAATGTATGGAACATTATAGGATTCCTCCATTTCAAATAGTTTAACTATACCAACATGTTCCCACCACTAGTTAACATAGATATTCATAGACCATGATTTATAATATAGCCTAAAATTTCATGTTGATCCAACATACTCGACATTATGTCACCATGCATTGTACCATTTATTGAATAAATAATGCAACATTACATTACCCAAACTTTTTATGGACCAAAACACATGACTCAAAACTACATGGTGCTATGATTGAGCCACCCAACCAAGATTTAAACTGCTATAGGGTTCCAGAACCCTTCTGGAATAACAATTTCCTTCATGCTGCACTTCATATTCCAGACATTTGAGTATTCAAAAATCCTCCTTGGAAATTGGAAAAGAGTGGGGATACAATTTACATTAACATACATGTAATCCCTATAGGTCTACATATAAGGGCCTCAGACCCACCAACTAGAGGCATCTCCTCCTTGCATGAAATGAAATCTATTTCCCAAGACCCCTGACAACACCACTATAGAACTCAATTCCTTAGGTTATTTTATGTCATCCCCAGTTTTTCTACTCCATTATATATCCATTGAATCACACTCTGTGATGCATGATTTAAAAAACCCATTTTCTAACTATCTATATGGATTCATCTTCCCTAATATTTAATCATCAACTAATACCACCCCCAAAATCATCCAGGTCCCTTTGAAAAGAGCGAGGATCCCTATTACATACCCATTAATGTAATCCATATGGGATCATTCATAAGTAATTTTGACCAACCAACTAGAGGCATCTCCTCATTATAAGAAATGAACACTAATCCCCATGATCCCTGAAAACACTGTGAATGAACTCAACATCATAGGGTGTTTTGAGTCATCCCTAGTACATCTAAACCCATTCCACTCATGATCCCTAGAAACACCATAGTGGAACTTAGAACCTTATGATTTTTGCATTATCCCTGACATGTCTAACCCCTTAAATTTTTAGTTTCATGACTTGGATGAAAATTTTAAACTGCACAATGTCTTATGTCTTGGCATAAAGACTTTAATCTACATAGAACTTCATGTCCTTATCACATGACACTAAACATCATGGAATATTTACTTACTATATTATATTAAACATTATAGATAACATTACATCATGAATTTTATATTACCATGAGTATAGGTTCCATGATAGAAGACCCTAGACTACAATAATAAACTATTAGATCTAGAAGAACTTAATCAAATATAGTAGAATGCTCGAGCAAGAAAAATTAAAACTATAGTAGAATAAGTTATAAGATTGAAGACCATAAACTAATGTGAAACAATGGTATAGTTTTAAATTTCTTAAAATATCCAACTGAAAGAGATATATTCCTCACCAGATTGAAATTTTGAAATGGGAATATTGGGAAGAATTCAAGTCTCTTTTTGATTGACATAAATTTTTTGTGATCTAGGAAATACTAAGAACTCATAAAATGGTAAAGGAACAAAATTTTTATTGGTAAAAACTCATAAATGGGATACCTAAGAAAAATAAATGTTCATGCCCACTAATATTCCACTATATGAATCTTAGAAAAAAGATAAGAAAATATAAAAAGATAGAGGAGAAAATAGATAAAAATATTTAATGGATAATTAATTGTGCCTAGAAAAAATAAAGATATGCTCTCTGATTCCCATGACTTAGAAAAAAATTAATGAACTCTCCCACTAAGAAATTTTTATTTTACCCAAATTATCCCTCTAAATCGATGGATCCAATGAAAAGTGTAGTAGTTACATCAATGAAGAATCTCATATCGATGGAAATTCATGATCATTTCTCAATAAAAATATATTTTTATTCAAGAATTAAAATATAGGAATTTAGTTTTATTTGGTTTTATACAATGTATGTATATCATTGATTATTCAAGCAATATTTAGTCAATGAAATTTCATGAACATCACGAAGGAATAAAATTTTCATAATTAAATGTAATGTTTAGAAGGTATATTAATTAATAATGTGAAAAATAAATAGGATTATCTACATTGTAGATCCACACCAAGGATTAACGGTTTTTGTAATCACACTATAATAAAACTCAATCAGATGAATTTTCATAATTAGCCCAAGTCTAGAGAGAACTATCGATTGAGCACTGATTTTATGTCAATCCAACTTATTCTGATGTTTCCCAAGGAAGAAGAGTCTCAATAAAATAGTAAACCCCACCAGATAATTTCAGAGTTGTTGTTAATAAGGATGAAAATGTCGAAAGATTGAATTTTGAGGGAGTTATGACCTCTTATTTTTCTATATGTGTGGACAAGTCATCCATCGAGTAATGCAATTGATAGATTATCTTATTTCTATTTTCCATTACCTCTAAAGCTTCCTATATTAACTATATTATGGGATTCCATTAATCAAACCACAAAAGTCCCCCTCTCTAATGTACAATTTTTTTTAGGTCAAGATAATTTGAGGTTTGATATTATACAATGGATGGAAATCAAAGACAACTTCCCCGAGATCAATAAATAACTAATAAAGGCATTACACTTGGACATGAAACTCCTCCATGGCAGTCTCAATAATTAGGGCATGTATTTTCTTCCATATTTTCCTTCATGAGACTTGATTCTATATAACAAATGGGTTGGGTACATTATTAGGATTAATGCTTGGCGGATCTAACAGAGAAGCAAGATAAGAATCCTCAAAAGATATTCTATGAAATGATTCATCATCTATTTCTGTATATGAAGGAATATATTCCATAAAATATTATAACCTTTTAATGTATTTTTTTTCATTAGGACAAGAACACGTTCTTGGAGGTGCTCCCATGTCATGAGTAAACTCAATTTCTACTACAATTATGTGGTTTAGAGAAGCGTTATGTTTGTCTACCTGACATAAAATCTATTCAGTACACCACTCTATTAGTATTCCACCCAATATTGGGAATAGTTGTAAGAAAATAAGGTGAGGGATCCAACATCTATAATATTTTTCTTGGCATTTATGTATTCACTTTCCAAAATAATCTAAAATTGGTCGATAATCCCTAAATGCAATTATCCCCACATGCCAACTAAAGGGAGGGGAGAAAACCTTTTAAGGTAGTCATATTAGTGATAAAACTAATAAAGGGTATATGGATTGGAAATAATCTTCTTGTTTACATGTGTTTTATGAACCCCGTCATATGGAGATATTTTATATGGCATCCCCTCGAATGATTCATTGTTTTTTTTAAAAATAATTCCAAGTCAGTGCACAATTGGTAATGGAGTTTAGAAAATCACGTGAGTGAAAATGTAAATAACCTCAATAGGGCCTAGAGGCATCTCCTCAACTTCAAGATTATTCATAATCCTATGACATAATTAATCATCAAGAATCCTAGTATTGTTATAATATTTCTAATAATATAAATTCTCTCCTATATAACTGAATAAGATCTATAAGGGGTATCCAATCATGTATGGGTGTTTCCTTATTTGGTATGGACAAGAAATTGATACATGATTTGAGATTTAGTATAAATAGGTTAAGAAGACAACCCTCTTCTAGTTGGGTTGTCATGACCAATATGAAAACTCTTATTCCGTGTGTGTCTCTAGCTGGGCAAAGACTTTTTTTTCAAAATCATGGATAAAAACACTACTAGCTGAAGACTCAGAGATACCTATTGTATCATTGCATATCCCCATGAGGAATAATCCCTTACATTATGTATTTCCCAATATGATCATACACTATCAAGAACTTGTTGGGAAGGGAATAAATAAATGAGTATAGTGGTTGACTAGGTTCTACTATGAGAAATGATGATGTTGATCTAGTTCTTAACAGAAATGAGTGAGAGAAGGATTAAATCCAACTTTAACATCTCATTAATAATGGTCAGTTTTTACCTTTACAATATTGGAATTGTTATAAGGTCATCCTAAATGTCACCGGGAAGAATAAATTCATCATACATGTACCTAATATGAGATATCCCTCATATATGGTAAATGTCCCAACAAACCAACATATTATCTGCTCTTTGATAATTTCTAACTAATCATATATGATGATTTTTTTAAAGGTAGTGTTCTAGTAAAAGACCAAAACACAAAATTTAATATATAAAAGAAAGGGGTTACACAAGTCGAAAGGAAAATATTCTTTTTACATCCCGCATATAAATAGGAAGAAGCTCAGGGGGAAGATCATCTCTCCAGGTAGTGTCCTTATCAATGCCCATATTGGAAAGGGCATTGGAAACTCTGTTCACTTCCCAGTAAGCGTGCGTAGAAATGATGTTGAGGGAGGAGAGTGAGTGCAGATAGTCAATCCAGCAAGAAGTTAACATCCAAGCTAGGTGGATGGTACCCTTCCAGATTGCCTGGATGATAGTGGAGGAGTCGCTTTCAATCAATATGTTGTTCTAGTTGTGCAGCTTGGCAAACGAGATCGCATGAATGATGCTGAGCATCTTGGCTTCTAGGGAGGTAGCAATACCACATGATCCGTAGAAGCAATCGAGAACTTGATCTAGATGATTTTTGAATATGGATCCACAACCCACTGGGCCTGGGTTGCCTTTATAGGCGCCATCTACGTTGATTTTGATCCATTTTATAGTGGGGGGCTTCCAAAAAACTTCAAGCATGAATTTAGGGTGATGATATTTACCTACAATTCCAAGACGTCGCAGGATCACCAAATCTCTGAGTTAGTTGTTATATTGATCCTTCAGAATCGAGGCCGCCTCTTGGGTATCAGTAAGAATTCTCATTTTTCCTGCATTAATATTGAAAGAATTATTGAGAAAGGTATATTCATTCCTACTATAGAAGATCACATACAGAAGCTCTGCAATTGCTACCACAGAGAGGTTCTTGATTTGATGAGAGTCAGATTTCTCCAAATATTTTTGAACCTGAGACATTAGAGAGATACAAAACAACCAATTGAATTCAAATATTTCAAAGATATAATACCAAAGAGTAGTATTCATATCACAAGAAAGGAAAATATGGTTAATATCTTCACAATGTTGGTTACACATACGACATTTAGAGCAAAGGTTGATTCCAAAAGTTTGTAAACAGGAGTCAGTTAGAATTCTACCATGAGCAATATACCAAACAACAGTAAATCTGAAAGGTTCAATCCAGGCTTTATTGAAGTTGTTAATCCATCTAAAGTTGTTCATATTGTTGATGTAAATTTTTTAGAAACTATTCGAGTCAAGCATCTCATTATGCGATGGTTCCCAGATCAGGAAATCCTCATTAACAGAGAAATGGTAATTATCAACAGTACTTTTAATCTCTTAAGGAAAGGGAGTATTTTACCTATTCATGATGTTTTTAATGGTGTCACTTGTATTCACAGGGAGTTGTGAGGAAGAAATCAAGGAAATCAAGGGTGTTCCAGTCCAGTTATCAAGCAAAAAATTCAAATTCAAGTCTTTGTTGGCCATCCATCTAGAATTAGACATAATGGAGTTGAATGTACATTTAATGGATGGCCATATGAAGGATGTGAAATAAATATACGTGTTGATTCAGATTTTATCAAGGAAATGAGCCCAATGGATGTCCTTGGAAGGTGATTTGTTATAAATGAGATTCCACGTGAGCTTCGCCTGAAGGGCTTGGTTAAAGCTAGTGAGGTTTTTTATTCCAATACCTCCTTTTTCAATAGGCTTACAGCAAGTGGACTAAGGTGTGGTAACTAATTACCTTCTGGAATTCTTCCCGTCCAGAAAATTTTTTCAATGGCAATGTTTATGTATTTTAAGTGACTAGCTCGCCATTTATAGATCATGATGGAGTAGACCAATTTAGAAACAATTATGGATTTAACAAGGAAAATTATCCCTGCCATTGAGAGATTTTTTCCTTTCCAATAGGAGTGGTGTTTAATATTTTTATCAATAATGGTAGAGAAATGAACCACTTTGGGTCTACCCCAAAAAATGGGAACACAAAGTTAATTGAATGGGAGAGAGACCTCCTTAATACCAAGCATATTTGTAATGCAATTATTCCGACCAGGGGGATAGTTTTTTCCAAAATAAATAAATGATTTCTGCCAATTGATATGTTGACCAGAGACTTCTTCATAGTGAGAGATGATGGTTTTAAGGTTGCTTAGGTTTCTTTTGTCCCCTTTTAAAAAAAGGATTATGTCATCATCATATAGAAAATGGGAGGGGGAATTTACGTTTCTAGAAGTGGGGATAGGATTAATATTACCATTTCCAATAGCTTGGGAGATAAGTCTAATAAGGTAGTATTTAGAAATAGAAAAAATGATAGCCGAGAGGGGGTCTCCTTGCCTGAACCCTGTAGAACAATTCAAGCAACCTTTAGGCATACCATTTATAAGAATAGAGATATGATCTGAATTAAAGAGTGTTCTAATTCTGTTGATAAAGGTCTCATTGAATCCAAAATTTCTAAGCACTTTAAAAATAAAGTTCCAATCAATGGTATCAAAGGCCATCATTATATCAAGTTTAATGGCCACATTCCCACCTATGGTTTTTCTATTCAATAGTTTAGTGGATTCAGAGGCTATATAGATAAAATCTTGTATAAATCTGCCTTTAATGAAACTAAATTGATTCCATGAAATAATTCTATTTCTGATATCAGAGATACGGTTGGAAATAAATTTCGTGATAATTTTAAACAGGGAATTTATAAGGGTGTTGGCTCTGAAATGATTGATTTTGTCATAATTTTCCAATTTAGGAATGAGGACGAGGAATTGAGAGTTCATTCCATGGGGATTAATGCCTCTAGAGAAGAAAGTTTTAACCATTCGGTAGACATAATCCTGAATGATATCCCAATGTTTCTAGTAGAACAAATTATTAAAGTCATCTGGACCTGGGGCACCGTCTGTGTTAAGACTAAAGACAACATCCTCAATCTCTTGATCTAGTGGTACATTATTAAGTAAAAGATTATCCTCATCTGTGACCATAAGAGGAATAACTTCAGGTTGAATATATTTATCAATATTAGGGCCATTGAAGATATTGTGAAAGTGAGTGACCACATGGTCGGCAATGATTTCATCAGTGTCAAATTTTTCCCCCTTCCTGGATATAGGAGAGAGGTTTACAAGATTTTTTTAACTTTTTGAAGATCATTGTAGAATTTAGTGTTTCTATCCCCATCGTTCAGCCAGTTTGTTTTAAATATTTTCTTCTTTAAGTTATCTTTAATGTTAAGGAGAGTAATCAATTTAGAAGAAATATTAATTTCATGTTGGGAGTTTTGGAAAAAATTAGATGAGGTGTTATGATTTTGAAGTTGATTAAGTTATTTTTCTAAAGTGGAAATATTATTATCTATTTTATCTTATTTTGATTTACACCAGTTTTTTAGGATTTGTTTTAGAATTTTTAGTTTCATAGGACAGGCAAAAGAATCATTATTAGTGTTCATGTTAGTCCAAGATCTTTTAATAGTGTTCGCACAGTCTATATCAGAAGACCGGACAATGTAATATCTAAAAGGATACTTAGGTTTTATGTAGTTGAAGGAGAAAATAACCAGAATTGGGTGGTGATCAGAAGCCATCTTGTTAAGGGAGATACTGGAAATGTTGTCCCATTTATCAAGTACAAGATTATTAGTGGAGGCTCTATCCAGTTTTCTAGCCACAGTCTTGTTATAATGATGTCTGTACCAAGTAAACATAACACCACTTAGATTAACCTCTATATGGTTATTATGTTCAATGCACTCTTTGAATTCTCTAGAATATATTGAAGCATACAACATGCCTAATTTTTCACTAGCATCTAGAGTGGCATTGAAGTCCCCAACAATAAACTAGGGTTTTTAAATCAAGATACTAAGATGGTTAATTTCAGTCCAATGAGACCTTCTATCCTGATTTCTATTATAAGCATAGACAAAAGTAGTGAAAATTTGTGTTTGTTAAAACATGTAATCACAAGTAAAATATTTATTTGATGTTCTAGAAACATTGACATTTTGAAGGGAAGAGTGAGAAAAAACCCATAAGGATTAAATTGGGAGGTGATTAGTGCAAACCCCTACTATGGAGTAACTAGGGGGACAAGCATGCTGAAATATGGAAGAAAAATTAATTTTGGGATCAGAGATAGAAAACAGTTCTGGTGTGTGAGTAAAAATAAATCTTTTCAAAACATTGTTTGTGTCCATGTTTGCTATCCCTTGCTAGTTCCAGAAAAGAACATTCATTTATACCACTTTTTTGTGGGGATGTATCCTTTATTTTTAGAGGTCGCGACCTTTTCTCTGGTTGCTACTCCCATGGTGTTGTTCTTGTTCTTATTACCATGTTCTACCCGAGTTGACAGGGGGGATTCAAATATGTGTTAGTAGAAACCGAAACATTTTCAGTCATAGTCTCACCTTTCTTGTTAGCATCTAGCTCAATCAATTTGTATGTAGCTGTAGCCGGTGAAGATGTTATGTTATCAGCCTCTTGTAGTGAGGCTTGTTCATCAAGAGGAGGGGATCTATCCATCCCAGTTTTCTCATACTTGTCTTGAGTCTTGATATGAGAGGACAACAAAGCCATTTTGGATCCCTACATCAACATGTCAGACTTTCGGTCTTGTTTAATTGGTGCAGATTTACCAATTTCAGTATTTTTTTGAGTGTCCAGTGTGACAAAGTGCATTAAGATCAGTAGGGGGTCTGTTCAATAGTGTCCAAGTCTGTTTCCTTCAGATGTGTGCCTAAAATAAGGACAATATCCTCTGAAGGGGGTTCATATTTTCCAGAGCCTGCTTGGGGATGTGAAACAATTTCAAATATATCAGCCTCAAGGTCATTTAGAAGGATCTATTCAAGGTTTTTATAATCTTGTTCATCAACCATATTATCCCAAGATTCTCTTTTTTCAGGAATCAGTTTGTCAAATGGGTTGTTTTTTACAAACCATTTCTCTTTTTTTCTTTTGGAAGATTCATGTTTATCAGGTACATTTTCATTTCCCCTATTATTTCTCCTAACCTCTGTCTATTCATTGGGGTTCTGAGGAGGGGGAGGTTTTTTTACAAACCTATAGTTATTGGCAGTATGACCAACTAGTTTACAAAACTCACAGTAGGGTGGAAGTCTCTCATACACGACCTTAAATTCAGTTTTATAATCAGTAGCATTGAAAGTGATTGAGGGGGCCAGTTTGTTATCAAGATTGACCTCTATGAGCACTCTATCATAGAGGCCAAGGTCTCCATTAAATGTTATTTGTTCCACTTTCAGTGGGGATCCAATATAGGATGCTAGGTCATTGATAATTTTTGGATGCTAGTAAAACAAATTTAGGTTATACAATCTAACCCAAACTTTTTCTATGTTATTCCTATGAAAAACTGGGTTGAAGGTAGCATCCCATTCATACAAGTGATGGATCCCCAATTTGAGATTCAAATTACCAGTTTTCTAGGCCCTATCGAGGTCCTCATGTGAAGTAAATAAGATATGAAAATAACATTTACCATGTGGAATTAATTTCTAGTTTTAAAAACCACAGCAAGCAGGAATTCTTGGTTTCAAATTAGTGTAAGGATAGGGTTTGTTACCTTTGACATACACGATGCGAGCCATAAAGGAAAATTTTAATATTTGTTCTTTTTTTTATACAGCATCCGGGTTTGCTTCTACACAGAAGCCTCCATCTTCCTATCTTTTGATCCTAGATGTCTTTGGGGTCTGCGTCTTGAGGGAGTCTATACCCGTCAGGGATTCGAGAAAATAAATTTATTTCTCTTGTTAGTTAATAGTTCTTAGTGGTTCCTCTTTCAAGGAAATCCACACTTCCTTCTCATGGGGGTCCAAGATGAGATCAGAGGAAGACATATCTCATAAATTGGAACGAATCAGCAGGTTCTATTGCATCTCCGATGACTAGGGTTTTCGATCAATGGTTTCGAGCGTTGCGAGTCGAGAGCCATCCTTCCTCATATATGATGAAATGATAAATCAATGCTACCTCATATTGATGAATATCATATAGCCAGTTGGAGAATATTGAGAAAATATGCCTAACCCAGAACAACCTTGCCCATTTAATAGAAAATTTACCACAATGTCGTAAGTCCCAATTGGTGCTCCAACCACCTATTCAAATATTAATAGAGGAGATGAGTATTTTTAATGACTTTTATAAATTGGAATGTGGGAATGATCATAACTATTTGGACTCTGAGGGGAGTTCTCCAACATATAATAAAATCCTAGGGTTGTGATATGAACTACTGACTATATATGGAAATTTTCATTTGAATACACTAAAGGGGGAATAACACCACGAAATATATAAGATTTCAATTAAGTCTAGGAATTAAAACATAATATGGTTTACTAAATCAGTAAAAAGGAAGTTGATGTGATAGGGGTAGCTCTGATGTTTATTTGGGAGAATCCCCTTCAAAGCCTCATTGTCAGAGAGAACCTGACACATGGGTTTCTTTATTTTGATTCTAAGTAATCATTAACTTCTGGATGGTCGTGTTGGAGGATATATGACAATCAAGATTCATCTATAGAAAAATATGAATAAAATGTAAAATGATATAAGAAATACGATCAAAATAGGTGATTGACTTTGATATAATCATGAGAATCGCATGATCCATGAAGGTATTTTCAATCTCATGGCCTGATATGGGTCTCATTAATCACATGTCCCACTAACCACATTGATAATTTCATGAACCATAGAGAATATCCTAAACACATGATTTTTTATAATTCATCAAATCGCATGACCCTAATATGGTCATGAAAATTAGATATTTATCATGCGATCATTTGACCAAGCCAGTAGATCATGAAAAGCATGCAAGATAGTCATGTGACCGAAGACATGGGTCAGAGTTCAAGAAATAAACTATGAATATTTTTTTGATTCATTTGAACAAGTAATGACACAAATCAATCATAGAGTGATATCTCATGAAACAGTCTTGAGAAATGGTCTAGCATTCGATTCTTATAGAGTGGTCTTCAAAAATGGATCTTGGGAAGAAGTCTGGGGGAAAATCATGTGGTCATAGAAATAGTAAGATCCCTAGTGTTTAAATTCACTAATGGAGTGATACCCTTACTCAATTATTTACAGGATGATTCACAGAATACTAAAGGTCACCAATAGGATCAGAAGTCACATAAGACACCATTTTGTGGATGCCTCAAGCACTTGGGGAGGAATTTAATCACCTTATAATCAAGTCCTTATTCTTAGGTACCTATTTCCCATGGGGGATATTTATCAACACCTAATAAATGAGCACAATTTTTTTTGAAATGAATATATTCATAAATCATGGGTATTGTTCTATTGGAAAAAAACTAAGGAGTGGAATGAATTCTTATTGGCTGAATCATGTGGACCACATCACCTCTAGAAATAAATTAAATCACTTTACCATGGGAAGGTCATGAAAACAGGTCATGTTCAATGTATGATATTCTTATTATCATGAATAAACCTTTTAAGAAACCATCATATTCTTTTGATGGTTTCTAGACAGGAACTGATAGTCATGCGAAGGTTTCCAAAAAAGTTCATATGAACATGATACTTTTCAATTGATAAATTTCTTATAGTCACAAACAACCAATTATATTATAAAGGTTAAAAAACTATAAATTTCATTCCATAGGTAGTTATGTTGACTTTCATATGACGTCCTTAAGTGATTTTAAATACCCCATAAAGTAATTTTCCATGAAAATGATTGCATGTCATCGTGAGATCTTTTATTAGTCATGAGACACCTGGATAGATAGACAATGGGAAAAGGCATTTATCCTTTTAAAATAAAAAATAAAATAAAATGGGAAAAGGATAAACCTCTCATGAAGGGGGTATATTTATTTTCATGCGAAATGAGTTATGTGCCTCGTGTGATCACTATTGATTGTGTAAAGGTCATTTAACATGACAAATCAATCCTGTGAAGACCCATCAACGATCAATATTGATATCTTGATAGGCCCTTAATAAGATGTCCGGATACTGTGAAAGGCCTCTGATAAGCATTATTAATCTTGTGAAGGACCCTAGAAAAGTATTCTTTGATCACATGAAATCCTTTCCACAGGTGTCTTGATCTCATGAAGACTATTAGACATGTAGGCTCAATGGTGAAAATAGAATTTGACATGTCATCATGGTTATGATAAATCCATTTGACACATTAAGTTATAATAAATATGGTGATGGCGAGGTTTTCTTACAGTCACTATTTTTTATACAATGCATTGAAAAACCCACGAATAGATTATACGATGTGTGGGATGTGTTACTCCCTCCTCCAATTTTAGATCATATATTCTAAATATGTTCTATAAAAGGAGTTGTATGAACAATTTGGTGATTCCTATAAATCCATCCCATCAACACCAAAAAGATAAACATAGATTATGGAGACTAGATGCATGAGAGTACATAATAGTGGAATTATCAGAGAGGGAATTCATGTGATTGCAAGAGTCTTCCACCAGGTAAAATCTGTGGAATTTCCTAAGGTATCATGGGGAATGAATATTTTCTTCAGATGATCACCCCACAGATTAAATTAAGGGCTTAAGACATGCCATATAGATTATATGTAGTGGTCTTTTCATTTAGATATGGTCACATAAGTTCTAAATAAGTTAATACTTGATGATCCTTGGGGAACATATGAAATAGAGAATGAGAAATTTGGAAGACTTATAAAATTATAAATATACCAATTTTAATGTACAGAAATCATGCACTTCACATGACCTATCCATATTATGAGATAATTCAAGGACATGTCACCCAAATTATGCAAATAAATACTGAAATGTCATCCAAATATTGAGAGGTCCTATTGACATGTCAACCTATTCAAGTTATGTCCTCTAGAAATTTTACCTATGTCTTGAAAATTCCTCAATACATATCAACCATGTCATGAAATTCCCTCCATACCTGCCATCCAGATCATGAAATGTCCTCCAAGAATGTCTGTGGTGTCATACAAATTCATGTTTACACGTCATCTAGGTCATCTGATGTTCATAAAAAATTCCATCCAGATCATAAAACTTCCTCTAAGAAAATCAAATAGATCATAAAATTTTATTTGTAAATGTTCTATAGGAAACCAAGACATATCTTGATATCCTCAGACATGTCAAATTGACATAGTAGACATGTTTGGAAGACAATCATGACATGTCAGGAAGACAACCCATGTCATGTTAACCTTTTATAATATAAATATTTTGGAAAAACCCAAAATAAAAATTGATAACATTGATTCTAGTCTAAAAAAGATATGTTAGACACCTTCTAATGGCTTGATCTTCAATGGTAACCCACCTCATTGTAAATCCCACCACATCTCAGACAGTCATACCCACAGGTCCCAAAATCTCTTATGTGTTCATATTTATTTCACATCCATTAGAATATTGAGAAGTTAAATAAATTATGAGGACTCTAATTAATAATATATATAGGATATGTAGGATAACATTATATTCCCCAAGCTCTAGGTTGAACACCCCATAGGGGCTTCTCTAGTGCAAAAGAGATTGATCAATCACTATACTTTATTTCTCACACCGAGCATTGATCATATTGGATTATGGATTTTTAATGATCATATCAGTCATGTAATAAATTTTCCCTATATTTGGAAGCCTCAGTGTTTAATCCCCATTCAACGATATGATATGACTTCCCCCATCCAAGGTAATCCAACCAGGGGTAATTTCCAAAGTCAAAATTCAACTACGATGAATCTAATTCATATTATTAATAGGATACGTAGGCTACCATCCTGAGGATCGAGTTATATACCTCATGCTGATTTTCCCACATATATATTCTCTACAAATCATGGTAAACTTCATAAAAAAACGAGCTATGTGGGTTTTGATTCCTATTATAAATAGGGTATGTAGGACTACTTATAGTGGTTCAATCCCATCCTCAAAATGTCAATCACCTCCCCGGATGGCCATAAAATATAGAGATCATTTTTATATGGATTTAAGATATAATTAGAAATAAATTTCAAATAAATTATAATAAATAGGTGAATAATTCCATATATATAATGACCGTATAACTAGAAAACCTCCCTTTATAGATAGAAGGATTCAACAACTGATCCTTTTTCTTGGGTAACCCACTCTGTATCGAGACTAGGAAATAATCCATGAACATAGCCTAAATCTATAAGAGAGTCTCTTACTAGGAAATAACCTCCCCCCAAGAATGTGATGGTCTCTAAATTCCATACTTTAGTTCAATGTGATTTCCTAAGAGCTGTTGGGTTTGACACCCCAAATGACTGCCTGAATTTTGAATGAAGATCCATAAATTATTATGGTTTTATGATTAATTGGATATTTTTAAGAAATGATCACGGTGAACTGGGAATATTTTATTGTAAAACCATAATTTAACCCCCCTCAATCAACCCTCAAAAATTAAACATCAATGGTAGACCCAATTTGAATTTATATAGTGAATAAATAACTGAATCATTTTAGGAATTGTGCTCCCTGTCTCATAAACCTAGGGCACCACATATTTTATAAGTAAAACAAGGGTTAATAATTATAGGTATGTAGTTTTTATTGTGAGAAAAAATTTCATTAAAATTTTATATTTTTTTTATATATTTATTTAATATATCCAGATAATAAAAATATGTAAATGTACATGAATAAATTAGATAATTCGTGGCTAAACAATTTAAATGTTGTTTTTCCTTTTGGAATATTTTTTAGTTATTATAGTTAATGTTAGAGAACTATATACATAGATATTGGTTGATATATTATAACAGATGATGTATCTTCCCATCACTTATCAAGGCTAGAGGCATATTCTAACATGTTAGTAGAACGATATTTTTGATAAACAATTGAATCTATGTAAAAATTAATATTTATAGTTTTTATCTAATATTTAAATAAAATATAATTCTAATTAAATTTTCCTATATAATATGTAGATTATTTTCCATTTTTAGGTTCATGATATGGTTGTGAAATAATATACATTGAAATGTTTTGAGAAAAAGTTAAATGGATTTAAATATAGTTTACATTGTGAGTTCAATTCAATTTCCTTAAGTGCACGTTAAATGTAAAAAATGTACTTGAAGGGATACCTTAGGATTATTGGGATTTATTTTTAAATATGAATTACTATAATCCACATTAGGTATTTGATATTACCTTAATATATTGAACATTCATTATTAAAAATAATTATTTTTATTAATATTTAATTTTTTACTATTTGGAATATTCTAAAATAACTCATAAAACAAGAAAAAACAAGTCATCCAACACATAGATAGATCTAAATTCATTTCCAGGATCAGGGTGAATAAGTTAATATTTTTTCTATTTATTAAATATAATTTTGTTTCATTTATCATAATTTAATTTTTATAGTTGTTAATTTTTTTATTTTATAATTTAAGTGAAAAAAAGTTCTTCAATAGGTTGGTTAAATATACTTATTAATTGATGTGCACTAGAATGAAAATAGAAATTACATAAATGATCTAGCAACATACAATGTGGTTAATAACATTAAATAAAAGTTTTTTAGAAGATATATATTTTTAAAAATTATTATATTTTCTAGAAAAATGAAAGAGGTTTGGGATATAAATCCCTCATAGTAATCATTAGTCACCCAAAACGATGTTATTTCCCATTTTCGGGGAAGGGAGAATGATGTTTCTGATTGATGGTTGGATTCTAGACCATCTCACTCATAATTATTCGAGGGGATTTCTTGTTTAGTCATGATGACTCCTCCTTCTATAGACTCATGTAATGTTACTATTCTCGCTCCTATTTAACCAAAAAGAAAATTTTGAATCTTGAGAGTCGAATACTAAAGTAAACTACATGATTGATATCTTGAAATGAGTAGTTTGTAGTGATGTGGAGTGCATTGGGTATGTTATTTTAGGGCATGGCTAGGGGTGTTCCTACGAACATTGTGGCCTTGATGTGAAAAACTACTATGGTATTAAATCTATTAAATTAATTTTAATATGATTATATTATTATAAAAATTATTTTAAATAGTTTTTTATGTACTATATAATTAAACCTATTTTATGTTATAAATTTTATTTAATACAGGAACTATATGTTTTGGAAGCAACTAGAGAATATGAAAATGAGAAGTATGTATCATCTAGAGGCATCCAAGAAGACCTAAGATATTAGTGATGTTGTTATATTTATATTTTTATCAAATTTATTTGAAAAAGAAACTTATATATGACTCTTTTGTAGCATTTGATGAATATATTGTATGCTTAGATGATATGTTAATTTATATATATTTTGTATTCTGATTGTTTCATTTGAGTATTTAAATTATTTTATTCTATTTATTGTATATATACATATATATGTATTTTTATATTGGATGAAATATCATATTTAAGGATATTAATAACTACTGTGTGTTTTAGTTAGTGGCAGTTTAAACTAACACTACTTTTTAAAAACCACTACCAAATTATTATCCATAGTTTTACTGGAGACCCATCTCCAAATGCTGCAAAACTGCTACCAAATTTTTATTGGTCGTTATAACTTCCACAAGTTAAAGATAAATTTTTCCAAAATATACAACATTTTATTTTATATATGGATGTTTCAACTAGATAAATGTTCAAATGACTTATTAAAATGACTGATGCAGGATATACATGAGTAGAATTTTCACTGAACTATAGAAAATTGAAACATAACTGCCATGTAAATAAAAAATTACCACTCTTTAATTTTATTATACCTTTTTATGATAATTTTGGTTTTAGTTTTTGACGTGTTTGTGGATAGTGATTATAGATGGTTGGGTCTATGATATGTTGTTCCTGGGTAGATTCTTATGGTTTCAGAATGGCACATGATTGGTGTGTGAAAATGTGGAAGGATGTAACATGAGTGAGATTCCCCATGTTTTTGGGATAAGAATCAATGCAGGAGATTTTGTTTAGATGATATTGATATTTTATTGAAGTATTATATATTTGTTGAGTAAATGTGCCTATATTTGATGGGACATGACTCATTAATGTATGAGTTCAGTTGTGCAATGAAATAATACAAGAGTGTTAAAAAATTATATTTAGATGAGATTGAGTTGAATAATGATTATAAAATTATGATAAGGATCTCTAGAGTATCAATATACCAAATTGGAAGAGAGTGTATCTTAGCATGGATTTTTGAGGAAAATTCTCAATTTGTTGGGAATTTTTTGGGTTTTAAAAGAAACCGAGATAAAAATTAATTGTATTTTTGTAATTTATGAATTCAAAATGTAGATTTATCTTATTTTTTTGGGATTTAGTTCACAATCATACGTTGGGTGTGATTTAGGATAAGGTATGACTTTTCATCCTATTATGGGCCACAAAATTATGTTATCAGTGGAAAAAATTTAATAATGGCGAACTGATGTTTCTTGAGTATGATATGTGTTCCTATATAGGAATAAGATACCTCATAGATGTATTAGAGTTCCATGTAATATTTGATCTAATCATGGCCCATGACAGGGGTATTCTATAATGTGATAACCATGGATCAAAAAGAGCAACCCACATGTGATGATGGATCTTGTTAGGAATTATTCTTAAAGAGAAGTATAATGGGATATATATGGTGGGGAGAACACCATTTTATATTAGAGGGTGTGATCCTCATTGTTGGTAAATTTTAATTAATATTGGGGATGATGTTTCTAATGATCAAGGAATTGGAGGTGATTTTTGTTTATTATTGGTGATCAGCTATGATGGGGTTGTTAATGTTGGTCATTACATTGAATAATGTAATTATCATGAGCACTAGATATTAGAGATTTTTTTAGTTAAGTGATAAAAAACATACTCCTATGGTGGGGAGTATCTTATCAATCATTGATTTTTGACCCTCATGTTATAAGGGAGGAAGATTTGGTGAAGTGTGTTGGGGGATGATTAAAATAGCACCATGATACCAATGACAAGGTAGGAATGATTTCATCTAGTTACATAACGAATTATGGATCTGGGTTTCATATGGGGGGTTTGATAGAGATCATGTATCTGCATCAGGCCTGAGATGGAGTTTGTTGTGATTTGAGATCAATTCAGACCAGATAAGTGTTAGTGCTAAAACTAGGATGTGATAGTGGACTTGGTTGGTTGAGTATCACACCATGTTATTACACCTAGTATCAAGTTCAAACATTGGAATGGTATTATAGACGATTCAATGACACATTCAGGGATTAAGGAATCATGATCTGGTGATGTCATGATGCATCAATAGGTGCAATAGATCATTTCTCAAGAAAATATAACTACATATGAACTAAAGGGGGTTTTATATAATTTTATTTGGTAAATTGGAAGAAAAATAAGATACGCCTTATTGGGAAATAATTTTTTTTATGATCAAAATGGAGTTTCAAGGGAAAATATTATGTATCAAGGCTTAGAGTATAGATGGTGGAAACACATCTGATTCAATTATAAATTGGTAAAGAGGAGTAGTAACATTTTAGATTTATGGATTATAAGGCAAGAAACATTGTTGGGTTCCTCTTATGTATTATCATCCTTATAGAAAAAAGTTGGTAAAATCACAAAAAAATTATTGGTTATTATTTTCAAAGGATAAATGAGTTTTTTTGTCTTTATCCAGAGGATGTTTTTTAATTTATAACCCTAATTTTTGTTTTGATAATTTGAACTTTCCTATAAGATATTTTAATTTTTTTAGAGGCTTCAGTGTTTTTTTGAGTTCCCAAGATAGTGATGGACCAAGGTTGATGTGGCCTTGATAGTAATTTATATTACAGGTGGTTCATTAGGCTATAATGGGTGAGGGTTATTTCATGATGATAGGTTAGTAAATGTAATACTATATCCTAACATGGGTACAATAGAAATACGTTAGTGATGGGAGCATATCATTCTATAAACAATGGGTGTCAGGGTGTGGTGTAATTTGTATGGTATTTTTACAATGGAAAAAACCTCACATATGTAGGTCATTTCACAAAGGATATTATCATTACATGAAGGTGGAAAAAAATTGTATTATTTATAAAATATTACATATGAGATTGAAAAATTTTGTGAGAAATATATCCACATCAGGACCCATGGACAACACCATGAAGGGGTTCCCATGGAATGGTTTCATTGAGTGGTGTGTGAAGTTCATGCCATGGAGGATGAAGGTCACTCCCTGAATGGAGGGGGTGACACTTTGATGTCTTAGGACTAGGATTTTTTTGGGAGAGATATGTAAGATCTTGACTAGATGGTTCACGATGTAATGATTCCCTTGAAAGTTAGGTTCACTATGTGAGACACAAGGTTGCACTATAAGAGGATTACAGGTAATAGACTCCACTTCATGATTCATAGGGTCAAAATAGGACATCACCATTTTATAAAATTTTAACACAAGGGATGAAATTTCATTATCAGGCTAGAACCTCCCTTGTTTTATAGGAAACACATGTACAAGGAAGGGTCATTTGAATATTTCCTCCCATTTTGATTCCCTATTTGATCCAATTAGTGAGGGGTGTTCTTAATAGAGATTCCATGATTATCTTAGTTCAGTTCTTCCCTTAAACCAATTCTATTTTCCACCATGGTTTATCTTGTTTTTTAATTTGGTCTAGTATTTTGTGAGGATTCCACCAGGGAATAGAGAAATTTATTGAAATGATGGGTATTTTTCATATGGTGGGTAGAGGATGTCCCATTATAATTAACATAATCAAACACAATATATCTCATCTTCTAGTTAGATTTATATCACTCAGTTGATGTTTATAGGGTGTTCAACACGTCAGACAATTTTTTTTGACTAATTGTGTACCAAATTATGGGTGTTTTGGTAACAAGGATACCAGGAGTATATCATGGTTGGTTGTAGAATTATTTCTTGAGGTTTTAGCTATGAGGATCCACTCATTGAGTTTTTTACCAATTATAAATCTTCATTTTAAATTGATTAAATTATTATAAATGTATATAATTAATTATTTATATATTTTGGCTTGATATAGGGTATTGAGTGTATGTTTAAGGAATTTGTGAGTTTGAATAAGGAAGGATTAGATAATGTAATGGATTTTATCTTATATACATAGGTTGGTGTTCTACATAATTTCAAACCATATTCTTATTAATGCATTATTTCACATTCCTATATGAGAACTTGTGTTTGTTAAAAAGGTACATGGATTGAGAATACCCAAAAGAAATATGTAGGAATACATTATCATCTTAGTGATGGATCGAGTGATCTTTTTCAATTTGGGTACATTGGATGGTTCAGATGACTGCATCTCTGAGGGGATGAAGATGTCAATTTGGTTTATGAGAGTCTTGGGGTAAGCCTTTATTCTAGATAAGGGATGTGAATATCCGAAATTGGTTTCCTATGGCTAGTTGGAAAATCATGAGGGTGTTAGGCATAAGAAATACGGGTGAAATAGTTCATTATATCACACATGATATATAATAGACTACAAAGGAAGGATTTTTGACTTAGTACATATAGTGTGTGGATTATTTCCCTTAGGTCTTGACATGGTGTGGCTGGGAGTGACTCCTATAGGTGATATTATTGAGAATTATCCTAATGGATATGTGATTTGATAACATGGTGAGGGTAGTGGGACTATCTTGATGAATCAGAATTTGGTTTCCAATGGGATTAGTGTGAGTTATCTCTTAATGATCCTTGGTTACTGGGATAGGGTTGTGATGTTGGAAATAGAATAAAATTTCAACCACCATATTCTCATGAGTATTAGGTAGGGACTATGAAATGTAGGGTCACTATAGGATGATTGGTTTGGATTTTTATTGATGAGTATATACTATATTGGGTTTCATAACCTGGAGTATTCCTATTTGGGTGATATGTAAATGATAATTGGGTCAACATAGAATTCTTGACTGATCAAGATGGTCTTTATGAAATTATGGTAGTAGTATTGTAGGATAAATCTCATACTGATGGTTGGAGAGACTTGTTTTGAGCTAGGGAATCAATGTTTGATTCATTGGGAAAATGTGATATTGTAACATCCCAGGTAAATGAAGAATAAATAATTTTAATATTTATTAATATTTACGAATTAAATATTAATATTACTTTAAAGGGGTTTCTATGTTCGATTGCGTACTCGATACGCAACGATGAGTTCCTTTGAAAACTTACGTTGCACAGTAGTAATATAATAATATTATTTTAAATGGTAGTTAACATGTACCCATTGTATTGGAGGGAATGGATAGAAATAACTAAAATGAGATTATATATGTTTTTTAAATGTTTTTACATTTATCCAATAAAAGATAAAGGCTTAAATACGGAAAGAATTCAATTTTAGGCATTTATACCATAATTTTCACTAAAGGTTCACTTATCGCCTTTTGATGGAGAACCGTCATTAAATATAGTTTTGATCACTCTTATACATTATATTGGACCAAATATAACTCTTTTTTAGAATCGGGACATCAAAATTTACTTTGTGTGTAAATTTATGGTATTTTCCGATAAAGTTCAATTTTTAATGAATAATGAAAAATGTTGTATTTTAATTCAAACCCTCTTTTTAATCTATTTTATTTATACGATTATATTATCTTTTGAATTGGTTTTCAAGTGCAATTAGAATATATTTTTACCATTTAATCCAATAGTTGTCGTTGGAATTAATTTCACTTTGAAATCGGACTTGAACTAGTGTCAATCTTTTGATACTTATTGTTTCATAAAAACACGCTATTTGTCATGACAGCGGGAATTAATTATTAAATTAATTAATGTTACTTATATGTTTTTAATTTTGTAAAATAGACTTCATTTTTTTATTCGGAATATCAAATATAGCTTAGGGGGAATTTTTGGTATTTTTCTGAAAAACTTCAATTTTTGATGAATAGTGAAACCACTAAGTGGTACTTATAAAAACTAATTTTTCGTTTAAATGAAATTTTACCACTTCTGTGTTTTGAATTTCAAAAATCCGACATACATGGTTGTCATTAAGAAGTAAAATGTGGTTCAATGGGATTAAAATAATTTTTTGTTGAATAGTAACTTATTAAGTTTTTAATCGCGATTAGAGGTAATTAGTGTAGTTTAAGGTAAAAATAATGTTTTAATAATATGAGATGAGCTTGGAACATGTCCTACTCTCATTGGATGTGTAATGGCCGACCAATAAAATCCATGAGTCAACTTGGGGACCCCATGGAGCCACTTTGGTTGGGAAATGACATAAATAACTTTTTATTTAATGTTAAAGTAAAAAATGACACAAACATGAGATGTTTTACTAAAACAATTTTTACATGGGGTTATACAAGTCATATTTTTTACTATAAATATTAATTAGAAAGATAAAAAGATTTTATACATCATGATATTTTTTTATAATTTTTAGACATTAAATAAATTAAATTAATTATGACATCATGATGATGCAACGATTACCTCATTAATAAAGGATTTAAATAAAATGGAATGATAATGTAACATCTATGACCTACACATGTCCAAAACCTATTGGATGGGTGGATTTATAACCCTTATCACCTTATCCTAGAAACACGTCAATGTGGGACCATTAAAATCCGAAAATCATTCTAAAATAAAGTAACATTTCCTTACTTTCCAAGAGTGCCCCTCCTCTCCTCTTATAAAAGGCCCCCACCTCTACCTCCTTACCCACACTCCCAAAGCTTTTGGCTTGGCCAACACCTACCCATTTTGTCTATACACTTCCCTATATTACTCCTTGAAGCCTCACTTTGTGCAGAAGTCTTACCAAGGAAGCCTTTGAGTTCAAACCAAAGGGAGTTACCTGATTTTAAGGTAATGTCTTCACTTGAGTCCGTTTGTTTTATTTTGCTTCTCCAACCCCAAAACTCTTTTTATTCATTTATTTTTTAACAAATCTAGTATCATCAATATACTAGTATGTTGATATAATAAGTATTCGATCTACACTTACACACACCTACATCTAATGGTTAAAGAACATACTGTTTCCGTGGATGGTGAATTTCGGCCTCCCGAAACGATGATTGTTCAACATTTTTTTAACACCTTAAAAGGTGGCCATTAAGATGAAACTATATTTATATATGATATATAATATGTTTATTTTTTCCTTAATCTTCTGTATTTTTCATTTTGTGCATACCTTTATGGTTTCCATTATGGGTAAACGCGATATCTTTATTTAAGGAAGTGCAGACTACCGCCCCCTCAAAGTGATGTGATTCGTTAATGCCATATGTGGGAAATATAAAGGTTGGATTTAAATTTATTATATATGATGTTATACTGAAATTATAATATACCTCTATATCATTATTATTTATTCCCATTAAAGTATGAGATAGAAATGAAAGTAGCGTTCATGCGTACGTACGGCTTACCGTCTCCATGAACGGTGAATTTCATTTCTTATCCCCAAATGTAATGTACTATTATAAGTACATATATATAATGGATATATATTATGTATGTTACATCCAAATCATTAATATAATTATGGAATTAAAATATACATACCTCTCATTTAGTTTTAATTCCATTAATATGACATAGAAATGAAAGTAGCGTTCATGCGCACGTACGGCTTACCGTCTCCATGAACGGTGCATTTTATTTCTTACCTCTAAATGATTATGTAATATTATAAATACATGTATATGCTGGATATATATGATATATATGATATCCAAATCATGAATATTATTTTGGATATAATGAACCTTTGACCACACGAACAACATGTAATTGTAAGAAGTTCACTTTTGACTCAAGTACCAAATATCGACAAACGACCATTATCAACTTAAATGACTAAATAATGTTCATAACATGGTAATAAGTGATATAAAAGGAATAATTAACTTGAAAAAGGTTCTTAATTCAAGTAGAAATTAACTGAAGTTTATTATTCAGGATGTTAAAGAACGATCGATTCAAGTCGGACCCGAGGTAAGGGACTTCGTCTCAATATCCTTTCATTGAGGCATATTTCGTTTTATACACAACTTTCTTTTATATGGTGTATAAACCCCTTTGAATTTTACTTTTATACAAAAGAAATCTTTTTCTATGAAGTGTTTTACTAAACGACAAAAAAGAATGTTTCTTTTAACGTACGCGGTGACAACGACCTTTTCCGCTGCCGCGAGTATTATTTGCTATTTGGCTTCCTTAACAAGCCGTAATGTTTTTTTAAATGAAATAAATACCATATACTCTTTTATGAATTTTGGTATTGAAAATGGTTTTTATAATGGATTTGTTATGTCAATATATTTAAGTGATATATTGTGATCAAAGTGTGGAAATGTTTTCTTTCCATTATATTTGTTTTATGTCTTATGATTTTATAATGGTACTTGGAAATTTGACGGGTGGTTACGTGATGAACCACATGACGGGTGGTGCCGTGAATACCAGGATGGGTGGTTATGTTATAACCTCCAATGCATTGGGTATGGAAGTCGGCCGTATGGCTATTCCATTAAGTATGTATGGAATTTGGCCGTATGGCTATTCCATTAAGTGATATGTGTGGAAGTCGACCATATGGTTATTCCACTTAAGTATGTTTACGTCCCAAGTTACCTTTATATGTTATGTGTTCTTTATATGGGTTTTATGGTAATCTTTTGGTTACAAAAGGGTAAGTAATGATCTTTTATTCAGTGAAGAGTTTTTACTACTTCATAAAGGTGAAACGTATTACTTTGATAAAGTATACATGGTTTACTTTTTGTTTTGATAAACTAACAGTTTTTTATTATTTGTGTATCCCTTACTGAGCTTTTTATGCTCACCCCAAGTTTTTTGAAATGTTTTTTAGAGGACTTAATGTGGAATAGGGTCAAGGATGGGATTAAGGGAAAGTCATGCTATATAAAACATGGAACTAGACATGTTTCTTTTTAAGAGTTTTTTTATTCTATGGAAACTTAGTATAAGTGTCTACTTTTTAATCTTTTAAGATGTAATAGTTATGTTCTAATTCTCTAAAACCCCAAACCTGAAAAGATCCTCAATGTGAATTATTAATTTAATTCAATATTATATAAGGTTTAAGGCTGGGGCCTTATAGTTGGTATCAGAGGTCGGTTTAGACAACTTTAGGAGTTAGAAAAGTGTTAAATTATAAGTTAATTTGTGGTATGACTGAAATCATATAGCATTTAAAGATTACCATGTTGCTTCGCCTATGATATTTCTATGTTAAGAATGGTTTTTCGTAGAGGAAATAGAATGGCTTTTCTGGGAACACATACAGTGGGAAATGAACTTTCAAATCAGTATCCTGAGATGGTCAGAATCAGAACTAAACAGTTTGATGCAGTGATGGCTGAGTTGACTCAGGTTACTACCAAAGGAGTTGAAAAGAAGATTGGTGAATGCTCCAGTTATTGTACTTCCTTCCAGGAATGGTGAGTTTATTATATACAGTGATTCTTCATTGAAGTGACTTGGCTGTGTCCTTATGCAGAATGATCAGGTAATTGCATATGCTTCACGTCAGTTGAAAACTCATGAGGTAAATTACCCTACACATGATTAGGAATTATCTGTTGTTGTTTTTGCTTTAAAAATTTGGAGGCATCATTTGTATGGAGTAATGTGTGAAATATATACTGATCAAAAAAGTTTAAAGTATATATTAACTCAGAAAGAATTGAACATGAGACAGAGGAGATGGATGGAATTAATCAAGGATTATGATTGTACAATTCATTACCATCCGAGAAAAGCAAATAAAGTGGCTGATTCTTTGAGTCGAAAAAGTAATGCTTCATTAACAATGTTGCGTTTGGAACGAGATCCTTTGGTTTTTTATTTGATGATATTTGGCATGGAAGTTGTTTGTGTAGGAAGTCCTTCTGTTTTGTTTCAGGTATCAGTGAAATCTTCCCTATCAGACAGAATCAAGCAAGCACAGAAGCAAGACAGTGAGATGCAGAAAAAGGTAGAGCTGGTTCAGAAGGGTATGTTGTCTAAATTCAACATTGATAATGATTGTGTTTTGAGGTTTGGGAAGATATTATGTGTGCCTTGTGATTCAAAGTTGAAGAATGAGTTGTTATGTGAGGCTCATAGTTCCCCGTTTTCAGTTCATCCTCGCAGTACTAAGATGTACAGAGATCTGTGGGAGTATTACTAGTGGGATGGAATGAAAAGGGATGTTGCTGATTTTACTGTGAAGTGTTTGACTTGTCAGCAGGTTAAAGAAGAGCGGCAGTTACCGAAAGGTATGCTTCAGCCTTTACCATTGCCAGAGTGGAAATGGGAGAATATATCCATGGACTTTGTTGTGGGATTACCAAAGACATCTCGAGGTAATAATGAAATCTGGGTTATTGTTGATCGCTTGACTAAATCTGCTCATTTCCTTCCTATTCGAGATACATTCTCTCTAGATCAACTTTCTCGATTGTATCTTAAAGATATAGTTATGTTTCATGGAGTTCCCCTCTCCATTGTATCTGACCGTGATCCTAGGTTTACTTCTAACTTTTGGAAAGGCCTTCAGAAGTCGTTGGGTACTGAATTGAATTTTAGTACTGCTTTTCATCCACAATCAGATGGGCAGTCAGAACGAACAATTCGGACCTTGGAGGGTATGCTACGAGCTTGTTCGATGGATTATCAGGGAAGTTGGGACCATCATCTTTCTTTGGTTGAGTTTTCATATAATAACAGTTTTCATTCCAGTATACAGATGGCACCATTTGAGGCATTATATGGGAAGCAGTGTCGAACTCTAGAATTTTGGGATGAAGTGGGTGAAAGGAAGCTGATGGGACCAAAATTGGTAGAATAGATGGCAGAAAAAAGATCAGTTGATTCAGAAACACATGAGAACAGCTCAGAGCAGGCAGAAGAGTTATGTGGATAACCGGAGGAAGGATCTATCTTTCGAGGTAGGTGATAATGTTTTTCTCAAGGTTTCTCCATGGAAAAGTGTGATGAGATTTGGTAAGAAAGGAAATTTGAGTCCAAGGTTCATTGGGCCATATGAAATTATGGAGAGAGTTGGATCAGTTGCATACAGAGTGGCTTTACCTCCGAGTTTATCTCAGGTACACAATGTTTTTCATGTTTCGTTGTTGAGGAAGTATATGCCAGATGCATCTCATGTTTTGAGTCCAGAGGTAGTTCAGCTGGAAGAGAACCTATCTTATGAAGAACAACCAGTCCAGATTCTTGGCCGAAGAGAGAAAGTGTTGTGAAATAAGGTAATTCACCAGGTAAAGGTTTTGTGTAAAAACCATATGGTTGAAGAGGAAATTTGGGAATCTAAAAATGCTATGAGGGATAAATACCCCCACTTATTTTGATAAGTGAATAAAATTGCGATGACGCAATTCCCAAAAGGGGGGAAGGATGTAACATCCCAGGTAAATGAAGAATAAATAATTTTCATATTTATTAATATTTACGAATTAAATATTAATTTTACTTTAAAGGGGTTTCTATGCTTGATTGCGTACTCGATACACAACGATGAGTTCCTTTGAAAACTTACGTTACACACTAGTAATATAATAATATTATTTTAAATGGTAGTTAACATGTAGCCGTTGTATTGGTGGGAATGGATAGAAATAACTAAAATGTGATTATATATGTTTTTTAAATGTTTTTACATTTATCCAATAAAATATAAAGGCTTAAATACAGAAAGAATTCAATTTTAGGCATTTCTACCCTAATTTTCACTAAAGGTTCACTTATCGACTTTTGATGGAGAACCGTCATTAAATATAGTTTTGATCACTCTTATACATTCTATTAGACCAAATATAACTCTTTTTTAGAATCGGGACATCAAAATTTACTTTGTGTAAATTTTTGGTATTTTCCGATAAAGTTCAATTTTTAATGAATAATGAAAAATGTTGTATTTTAATTCAAAATATCTTTTTAATATATTTTATTTATATGATTATATTATCTTTTGAATTGGTTTTCAAGTGCAATTAGAATATATTTTTACCATTTAATCCAATAGTTGTTGTTGGAATTAATTTCACTTTGAAATCGGACTTAAACTAGTGTCAATCTTTTGATACTTATTGTTTCATAAAAACACGCTATTTGTCATGACAGTGGGAATTAATTATTAAATTAATTAATGTGACTTATATGTTTTTAATTTTTTAAAATAGAATTCATTTTTGAATTTGGAATATCAAATATATCTTAGGGTAAATTTTTGGTATTTTTCTGAAAAACTTCAATTTTTGATGAATAGTGAAACCACTAAGTGGTACTTATAAAAACTGATTTTTTGTTTAAATGAAATTTTACCACTTCTGTGTTTTGAATTTCAAAAATATGACATACATGGTTGTCATTAATAAGTAAAATGTGGTTCAATGGGATTAAAATAATTTTTTTGATGAATAGTAACTTATTAAGTTTTTAATCGCGATTAGAGGTAATTAGTGTAGTTTAAGGTAAAAATAATGTTTTAATAATAGGATATGAGCTTGACACATGTCCTACCCTCATTGGATGTGTCATGGCCGACCAAGACAATCTATGAGTCAACTCGGGGACCCCATGGAGCCACTTTGGTTGGGAAATGACATAAATAACTTTTTATTTAATGTTAAAGTAAAAATGACACAAACATGAGATGTTTTACTAAAACAATTTTTACATGGGGTTATAAAAGTCATATTTTTGACTATAAATATTCATTAGAAATATAAAACGATTTCCTACATCATGATTATTTTTTTATAATTTTTAGACATTAAATAAATTAAATTATTTATTACATCATTATGATGCAGCGATTACCTCATCAATAATGGATTTAAATAAAATGGAAAAATAATGTAACATCTATGACCTACACATGTCCAAAACCTATTAGATGGGTGGATTTAGAACCCTTATCACCTTATCCTCGAAACAAATCAATGTGGGACCATTAAAATCCGAAACTCATTCTAAAATAATGTAACATTTTCTTACTTTCCAAGAGTGCCTCTCCTCTCCTCTTATAGAAGGCCCCCACCTCTACCTCCTTACCCACACTCACAAAGCCTTTGGATCGGCCAAACCCTGCCCATTTTGTCTCTCCACTTCCATCTCTTACTCCTTGAAGCCTCACTTTGGGAAGAAGTCTTCCCAAGGAAGCCTTTGAGCTCAAACCAAAGGGAGTTACCCGATTTTAAGGTAATGTCTTCACTTGAGTCCTTTTGTTTTATTTTACTTCTCCAACCCCCTAAAATCTTTTTATTCATTTATTTTGTAACAACTCCAGTATCATCAATATACTAGGATGTTTATATAATAAGGATTCGATCTAAACTTACACACACCTACATCTAATGGTTAATGAACATATTGCTTCCGTGGATGGCGAATTTCGGCCTCCCGAAACGATGATTGTTCAACATTCTTTTAACACCTTCAAAGGTGGCCATTAAGATGAAACTATATTTATATATTATATATAATATTTTTATGTTTTCCTCAAGCTTCTGTATTTTTCATTTTGGTCATACCTTTATGGTTTCCATTATGGGTAAACGCGATATCTTCATTTAAGGAAGTGCGGACTACCGCCCCCTCAAAGTGATGTGATTCGTTAATGCCATATGTGGGACGTATAAAGGTTTCATTTAAAGTTATTATATATGATGTTATACAGGAATTATAATATACCTCTATATCATTATTATTTATTCCCATTAAAGTATGAGATATAAATGAAAGTAGCGTTCATGCGTACGTACGGCTTACCGTCTCCATGAACGATGAATTTCATTTCTTATCCCCAAATGTAATGTACTATTATAAGTACATATATATAATGGATATATATGATGTATGTTACATCTAAATGATTAATATAATTCTGGAATTAAAATATACATACCTCTCATTTAGTTTTAATTCCATTAATATGACATAGAAATGAAAGTAGCGTTCATCCGTACGTACGGCTTACCGTCTCCATGAACGGTGCATTTGATTTCTTACCACTAAATGATTATGTAATATTATAAATACATGTATATGATGGATATATATGATATATATGATATCCAAATCATGAATATAATTCTGTATATAATGAACCTTTGACCACACGAACAACATGTAATTGTAAGAAGTTCACTTTTGACTCAAGTACCAAATATCGACAAATGACCGTTATCAACTTAAATGACTACATAATGTTCATAACATTGTAATAAGTGATATAAAATGAATAATGAACTTGAAAAAGGTTCTTAATCAAGTATAAATTAACTGAATTTTATTATTCAGGATGTTAAAGAACGATCGAGTCAAGTTGGATCCGAGGTAAGGGACTTCGTCTCAATCTCCTTTCATTGAGGCATATTTTGTTTTATACACAACTTTCTTTTATACGGTGTATAAACTCCTTTGACATTTACTTTTATACAAGAGGAATCTTTTTCTATGAATTTTTTTACTAAATGACAAAAAGGAATGTTTCTTTTAACGTACGCGGTGACAACGACCTTTTCCGCCGCCGTGAGTATTATTTGGTATTTGGCTTCCTCAACAAGCCGTAATGTTTTTTAAATGAAATAAATACCATATACTCTTTTATGAATTTTGGTATTGAAAATGGTTTTTATAATGGATTTGTTATGTCAATATATTTAAGTGATATATTGTGATCAAAGTGTGGAAATGTTTTCTTTCCATTATATTTGTTTTATGTCTTATGATTTTATAATGGTACTTGGACATTTGACGGGTGGTTTCGTGATGAACCATATGACGGGTGGTGCCGTGAATACCAGGATGGGTGGTTACATTATAACCTCCAATGCATTGGGTATGGAAGTCGGCCGTATGGCTATTTCATTAAGTATGTATGGAAGTTGGCCGTATGGATATTCCATTAAGTGATATGTGTGGAAGTCGATCGTATGGTTATTCCACTTAAGTATGTTTATGTCCCAAGTTACCTTTATATGTTATGTGTTCTTTATATGGGTTTTATGGTAATCTTTTGGTTACGAAAGGGTATGTAATGATCTTTTATTCAGTGAAGAGTTTTTACTACTTCATAAAGGTGAAAAGTATTACTTTGATAAAGTATACATGGTTTACTTTTTTTGATAAACTAACAGTTTTTTATTCTTTGTGTATCCCTTATTGAGATTTTTATGCTCACCCCAAGTTTTTTGAAATGTTTTTCACAGGACTTTATGTGGAATAGGGTCAAGGATGGGATCAAGGGAAAGTCATGCTATATAAAACATGGAACTAGACATGTTTCTTTTTAAGAGTTTTTTTTATTCTATGGAAACTTAGTAGAAATGTCTACTTTGTAATCTTTTTAGATGTAATAGTTATGTTCTAGTTCTCTAAAACTCTAAACCTGAAAAGATCCTCAATGTGAATTATTAATTTAATTCAATATTATGTAAGGTTTAATCTCGGGGCCTTATAGATATATACTCTAATTTCATGTTTATTTGTATGTGTATTCCCAACTATGTGTATGATTGATAATAGAGATTGGACTATGGACTCACCTTTAGTGAGACAGACATGGATGGACCGTACCTTGAGGTGGAAGATAGAGCCATGTTGTGATTTTGTGACCCACACTAAGAGATGGGAGTTTTTAGTTTAATTTGGGAATGATTTGGATGTTGTCCTTTTACTAAGTGAGATGATAGTTGAAGGTTAAAACCTAATTGATAGGGTATTGGTATCTGTTGTTCTTATAATACATAACCTGAGAGAGGGGAGTGGTCAGTGTGATGTGATATAAATTTGCATGTTGTCTTTTCCTTGAGTTAGAGGGTATTATTATGGACAACCCTAAGTGATAGGGTATTGGTTATATTTTCTTGTGGATCCCACCATTAGGATGGAGTATAACTTGTGTGATATGCTATAAATATGGATATTAGCTTGGCCTTTAGTGAGAGGATGGTGGTAGGGACCACCTAGAGTGAGTGGGTGTTGATCCCAGGTATGTATTTGAATCCCACTTGAGAGATGGGATTTGTCATTTTGATTTGGGAATGATATATATTTTGGAATTCCCCTAAGTGATAGGGTTGTGGTAGTGATCTCCTTGAGTAAGAGGGTAATGGGCACTGTTGTTCTTGTGATACCAATCCTATGAGATGGTAGTAGTCCGTTTTGTGTGGTATGTGACTGGATATTTGGACTCAACTTATATAAGAAGGTATTAGAATGGACCACCATGAGTGATAAAGTTCTTGTCTAGGATATGTTTATGTTAGACTATCCCAAGAAAGAGGGTAGTCGATTAGATTCAGCACGAGATGGGATATGAGATAGAGGTTTGACAAGAGACCTACCCCAAGTAATAGGTAATCTGTCATGGAATGTTATGAAAACATACCATTCATCTTTGGGTATTGTCTAGGATTTGTGTCATGAGGTGACTATTCTCAAATACAGGTTGAAGTGGGTATAGTTGGGTGTCGTGATGGCCTGGTTCATACATGATGACCCGACCTGCATTATTGTGTGAAATTATCCAATTATTTAATTTCATCTTTCATAAACATGTATATGATGACGTATATTAGGGTTATATTAGTGATTCCCTACTAAGTTTAACTTCTCATACCTTACATGATCACTTTGGGTCACATATAGACCTTATTCCTATCGTAATAGTTTGATAATATTTCATGCAATGAATCAAACTAGAGAAATTTTATAGGGACTTAGATATGGTATAGAGGTGAGTCATGGGGATGGTATTAGAGCCTCATTATACTTTTCTTACCTTTGTATAATTTTTTAAATTTGATCAACTAGTGTTAAATTTGTTCTGATGTATGATTGTACGACTACATTCAATTTGTTATAGCATTGTGTTATTATTTTGTGTATACTATGATTATCTATTATGGATGTTGTTCAGTTATTTGAAGTTATTTATTTTTATGATATTGAGGGAATAATGTACCTAATATATAAATCAGTCCCTCACTATTAATTATTAGCCTCCAGTATATAGGGAGGGACTTTTGAGGCAATGTGAAACTCCAGCTAGGATACTATTGAGTGATTTTTTCCAAGGCATTACTACTCAACCCGCCATCACATATCCTTTCAGCCAAATAAGTATATACCAATCCAAAACTATCAAGTCTAGATAAATTTCATACAATAATAAAATTGAGTACTTAATAAGAAGTAATTCTGTGTTCCTTTTCTTTATAGGTGAAGATGATATTATTGTAAATGGTGACACTGTTGAAAGATTCCAATCTGAAAAAGGTGATATGAGATCTTAATCTAGTTTCAAAATTTTCAACAATGGTAGAGATAATAGTTGTAAGAATACCAAAAAGTTTACTTTGTTTTACTTAACAAAAACATTATAGTATATCATTGCATAACATGTGGTGGAGGATGCTATTTGGATCAAGAACATCATTTCTGAACTTGGGGTGGTACCTATAATTAATGGATCAATCAAGTTTATTATGAAAAAATAAATATCTTTAATAATCCAAGAAAACTTTATCTCTTCAAAATTCCAAAAAATAATTCAAAAATAAAATCTCATTAGAGATATCATTGATAGGAGTGACATAAAGATCTATCATGTGTCTATAGATGAAAATGTTGGACAAAATCTTTAACATAAAAAATCATGAGGGCCATGTTTAATCTATTGTTATTAATTACATGAATGATTGGATTAAATGTTTTAAAGTTTTCCATGATTTTATAATTAATTCAATATCAATTTATTATTCATCCATATGTGTGGTATATATATTACATGAATAGTGGAATGATAATAAACCCTCAATGTATGACTTAATTTATAGCTAATAGGTATTCATTAGAGAGAAATATTGGTTATGATGATAATTTAAGATTAGAATGATTAGAATATTGTATGTGATAAAAATACATATATGTAATGAAAACAATTTTCTTAATGTATAGTAAGTGGGAAATTATTATTTGGACCAATGCATTAATGTATATCTCATAGATATTGATAAGGTCATTGAAAAAATTATGATTTTATGCTCATTAAGAATCCCAAATACTTTAGGTTGGTGAGATATATAGCATGAAATCCTTTATAATTTGATACATTTCTTATGGAATCCTTGGGAAATAGCTAATTAGGGGGTGGTTTCATATGTTGTTGATGATGTTGTTAGTGGAAATCACCATAATTTTATTTGTTTACTTGTAAGATATGAAAATATATATAGGACCATGATTGAATTACATTGAAAAAACTCATGTCCATGCTTCGTTAAGTGACATGAGATAACTTAACTACATGAATAAATAATTGGCCACATTCATTCAAAACAGTTAGTCTCTTTTGAAGATTCATGAATATATGAGTCTTAATATACTATATTTACATTTTCCACACCTAGTGATAACTCTATGTAATGGAAAAATTAATTATATAAGCATGAATATACTATATATAAATACATATTTTAGCAGACATATTCATATGGAGATATGATTGTATCTGAACAAGATCATTACATACCCATTTATATCTTTAGTAACACTAATCTTTGTCTATAGGCCACTATTTTATTACAAATATGGATTATTAAATTCTTAATTATTATAAATGCTACAAAGGTCCATAGCATCACACATATGGTCATGGAATGAGAATTAATTTTGGTACAATGTTTTTGTCTAAAATATATGATAGATGATGATAATCATATCCATCAATGTTTTGATGGATTAACAAAGGGTTATAAATTTTTTGTTATAGTTTTTAAAGGCTTAGTATTTGTGGGATATTATTTTAAAATATGAAAAATAGTATGAATTGTTGAATATTTATGGTCACCATGCCATGGTGGATGTTTGATTATGGTGTTTTACACCACATCATGGTGCTTCTGAGATTGGTATAAGATATCAATTTAGAAAATCAGCCAAAATTACTATCATTCATCTTCAACTATTAGAGTGTAATGGGAAACTTTTTAATCATAAATTCAAATGTGAAAAGAATTTAATGTATAATAAATGAAGTGGAGGAAAATAATTTATCCATTTCATAATAAATTAAACATTATGAGATTCCAATGGGAACTGGAATTTGATAAGATTATCCTATATAAATAGGGGTTTTATTAGTTGATTTGATGAAAATAAAGATTATTTACTGATATCCAAATCTGTAAATTACACATTATTTTCCATTTTCAATTGAGTAGGAGCTAGTGCACTGTTTAGATTATGGAGGTCCTTCTGAACGATGTTTGATTCCCATGGTTTGTGGATATTGTCAAAGGCAAGAACCCAATGGTTGATTTTTTGGGATATTGATCAATATCATTGAAAATAATGATCTCAATCTTAGATGATGAGGTAATAATTGTTTATCTTAGTAGGATATTAGGTATGGAATTATTATTTTCTTCCACTAAAAATGAGAATATATATGACCCATGAATCCCATGAATAACATCATATCTCAAATGAAAGGAATTTTTTGGGAAGACATTGTGGTAACCTACCATTATAATTTCTATTATTTTACATTTAGATCAATTCATAAAATTATGATTAATTTCATAATTTTATATATAAATTAGAATACTATAAAATTAATTTATCTTTAAAAGATTATGGAATAGTGAATATAAAATTAAAAACAACAACACACCTTAAATACTTGACAGATATTAAAAGGAACTGAAATCCTCACTTAATAATGAGATATTACCAATCCATATACCAAGAAAAATAAAACTATTTCATTTCTAAATTTTATGAGTTATTTAAGTTAAATTGAAATAATTTTTAAATTATTTTATATGGAATTTATAAAGCAGTGATGTTAATAAATATTATTTAATAAAAACAAATCTATTAATTGAATAAAAAACATGAAGTATCACTAATATAATAATACCATAAATTAAGGATGGGTTTTATAAACTATAGAAATAAAATCTAAATTTAATTTAGAAAAAAAAGTTATGTGACATAACATAAAAAATTATTGATGTAATTGGGTTGAGATTTATATTAGTCAATAATAGATTTTTAATACATCCACCTAATGTCGTATGGCGTGTAATGTGGATTTTGTTAATAAGAAAGATACAATTATTGATAAAAACATGAAAAACATGGGATAAATATATAACAATGATATAAAATCATTTTATTGTTATTTTATATTTTAAAACAAGATAATTTATTCTAATGTATTCTTTCTCTTGTTTAGACATACGAGGATTCATCGACCACATGTGAACATGAACTACTTCCAATGATTTTTCATCATCCAAAAAAATTGGTATGTCATAGGAGTGAGTTTTTCATTCTCATTGAGATAATTCATTAGGAAATGATGATAATAGATGTGTTATGAGAATGAAGATTAATAAATTAATGCTAATTTTAATCCTTTGATGAAAAAAGTAAAAAAATAAAATGAATTAATATTCAAACATGATTAAGTACATATAAAAAAATGATATGATAATAAAAATAATAATAATTAAGGAACCAAAAACCACACATGAATCCACCTGGAATGATTTTTGGTAGTAGTTATTCCCCTTATATTCTTATCATACCAGAGGTGATCAATTTTTTTAAAAAAATTATATAATATTTATATAATAAATAGGTATCAATTATTTAATATTTTTGGAATATTTTAGGTTGAAATTTATTATATCTTATATTTCTTGGCACCCATGTATCACATCATTGAAAGATGTTTGACATATAATATTTAAGGTGATACACTTAAAAATAAACCATTACTAAAAAATTATTTGAGAGTTCTGATTTAGGTAGCTCAAGAGCTAAGAGTTAACTTACATGTTCCCATTACCAATGTTGATATCCAAATGGTTGAACATGTTATTTTAACTTTCATAGCATGTTTAATCAATATTTTAAAGACACAAAATAAGAAACGAGTATATTCTATCATATTCAACATATTTTTCAATGAGTAAAAAAGTATTAAATTTAGATATTTGATGATATCAGGGGAAATAAATAAATAGGTCAATCCAGTCAAAGGGAACTATTAATGCATTACAAATTGGATTGGGAATCCTAATTTCTCTCAACTATTTAGGTATCCATGATTAATAAATATAAAGGATATTGAAAAATCATATATCAAAGATTATAATAATTTGAATTTATATTTTTAGATCATATACATAATAGAAACATTGTTGAAACTATTATCCTTCTCAGTGTAACTGAAATTATATAACACAGTTTGTTAGTATACTATTTTTCAATGGAACATATGTGGTTTGTGATCAAAATTTATTGAGTCTAATTATTGATGTAAATTTTTTATTATAATTATGATTATTTTATTTTTATTTGAGATATTTTAATTACCATTAAGTATTCATTGTACAAGATGTTCATATTATTGGATTTTTATGTCCAAATATTCATTTTGTATAAGAAATAAATGAAAATCATAAAAGAATTTTAAGTAAAGTAATATATGTTTTCTTTTGATGCAATGGAAAAAGAGGAAAATATTTGTATACCTACCATGAAAGGGGAAATATATATAATATGATTACTATTATAATTTTTTTTCTTAATATGGAATACTAATTAATTTTAAAATTTTTATAGGGAGAACTGGATGCTAATTACGGTAAATATAATTAATTAGATTATATATGTTATAGATAAAATGCTTGCATATCTAATAAATAATCACTGAATGATGTCCATTTTTATTTATTCGTAAATTTTATTTCAATATTATATATTCTATTTTAATTATATATTATATAATATATATTTACATTTATGATTTCATTTGTAGTACGATGAAAATGTAATAGTTAAAAACAGGTTTATAGAAAAAAGAAATAAAAAAAGAAACCAATGGATTACTATAAAATAAAATATATTCGAGTATATATATAATCAATTCAATATTATAGAATATATCATATAAAATTTATTATTATTGTTAATTATTTTGAAGTGTCTAAAAAACAAAATGACTACAATCGTGGTTACTATATTTATAAATTTATTGTTTTATCATAGAAAAAAGTAATTCCCATTTAAATTTATATATTTTACATGTCAATTTTTGAATACATACACTTTCAAATTGAATATTTATTAAATAATTGCTTAATTAAATATTTTCGGTGATATATGTACATTTCATAAGAAAATATAAAGAAAAAATAATAAATTCATTTATATATGAATTTTAATTTTTTATGTCATAATATTATAAATAATTCGTGAAGTGGTATTTCTATACCACTTATTTATTTAATTTTCTTATATATTTTATAATTTTCATGGAGAAAACTCATGTTATTCTGATGAAAATTGTGCCCAGGTTGACTGAGAGTGTTTGATTTTATTTTAATTTCTATTTATGGTTAAAACTAATTTTATATTCTAAATTATATGGAATGTATCTTAAAATATCAAGATATTATAAAAAAATGGTCTTATATTAAATTTTTATCTAAAAATTAATCACATTTCATTCTAGTTTAAAATATGAACAGAAAGGCCAAAAGTTCATTTTTTAATTTAAGTGTTATGTATGTTCAGAATGAATTATATATGTTTAAAACTAATATAAAATTGATATTATTATCTTGAAACTCTATGAAAATGAACTTATAATTATTTGTAATGTGTAGGAATAAATCTTACATCATTCTAAAATGTAGCATTACTGGTATGACAAAAAGTGTATGTTTTCCATTTTAAAGTTATATTTTTAATGAAAATAATCACTTCATAAAAAAAATAATAAAAATGAGATTTTATTATCTTAAAAGTATATACAAATTATAGTAGATTCATTTATAACCTCTAAGAATGAAGAACACATAATTTCAATTATGACTTACTTTTAAGGATATAGATTATATATTTTTTTATATTAAGTCTTATGGATGTATAAAACACACATTACAAGCTCAAAACCAAGAAATGATCTTGGTTATCATTAAGATTTAATTAAAAAAATCTATTATTCAGTTATGTCTTGTAGAAATGAGACACTTTTTACTTTGAATCCCAATGCTTTCAAATAGAATAAATATGAAAATTTTCAAGAGGAGATATTTCACTTAAAAACACACGTCAAATTATTTAAAAGAGAAAAATATCATGTATTTTTTGAAACACTAATAAAATGATCTTTGATTTTGTTATGAATTTTATGAATAATTCACACATAATTATAAGACATTTTAATTTTTAAATGTCCAAATATACATCTTTTAAATTTAAAAGTAATATTATCATTAAAAATGTGTATCACCAGCTCAAAACTGATATAAAGAGCTCAAAATATCATGAAACACTCAGGAAAACATCATCGATTACATTTTACCTATAATAATAATAAAAATACATAATTCTAAAGGATAATGTTGTTAGTGCATCATCCTTAACTGAAATTGCCTAAAAGGGACCTGAGATGAAGAGACATTAACCATCAAAACACCCCTCTATATTCCAAAGGTGAACTTATAACAATGAAGTTATAAAAGGTGATTATAGGGAGACTATAACCTTAGTGTAACAACCCAGGATTTTTATATATGGATATTACATCCTTTTTTCAGAACATTTTATACATTATACAATAAAATGTACAAAGTTTGTATGAATTTAGTTCCTTTAGAAGCTTGGATCAAAAACATCATGTCTGGTAGAAGATATTCAATGTTTTCCCCAAAGAACATTACCTTTAGTAATAAAACTTAAAATCATTTTTTACAACATGGGGAACAGAAACATAAAATTGGGTGAGCTCAAATACTTAGTAAGGGTAAACAGGGGACATATGTAAGCATAACATGAGCATAAGGGTATTAGAACATGATCATGAAAATAAAATATCACATCCTATGTATCAAGGATCATATACCCAAGTAAAGGAATAAATATTGGAAGTACATAAGACATGAATCATAATGGATCCATGATTATAATCCATGAAATCATAAGATAAAAATACGAAATAGAATTTTTGGTATACACATAAACATTTAATTTCATTCCCCATAAGTCAAGGAACCTTTATAAAACATCACAGTTCACTTCATGGGGACTACGCCTACTAGGCATGAAACACCACCATCCCCATTCTCTATCATTTTATTATATGGGATTGGGTCTCTCCATCTAACCATAGTGGATTAGGGTTCCCCATCATCCATAGTTGATCAAACATATCGACTTGATTCCAATCACTATGTCATGAGATATAAATATTTACCCAATAATTTTGAGAAAGATATAGGTCCCACCCATCAAATAATGTAAACCATACTTATTATTCCATAAGAACAAAAATCATTCCTCATATCATAACCCATGTAATTAAATGGGTTTCATATATATCATTCAATAATAACATAACCCATTTTAAAGAAACGAGTTTAATAAATATCAATCCATAATAAACATAAAACATTCATAATAATAATAAGAATGGAAGAATTTAGTAATTTACTCATTAAAACATAAGTAACATTATATAATTTAATTTTAAATGGAAAACAATTTTGGGAGATCACATGAAAACATTTCTTGAGGAAAATATCCTTTCAACTTTAAACATGATTTCTTTTCTTAAAATGATACACAGTTTTACATGAAATTTTTTTATCTAAAAATAAAGATCGAATTTTTTAATTTGAGCTTCAAATAATTAATGTGTCAAATAGATGTAAAATTCATTTAATAGTGTATAAGTAAAAAAAAATTCTTCTTGTACTTTTGTCAGAAGAGTAAAAATGTACCACTTTTAGTAAACAACAAAAATATTCTTTGTAAATCATTTAGTAAAATGTAAAAATGAATTAAAAAGTACATTGTAGAATAGTAGAAACATTTATGAAAACATTATTAGAAATCATGGATGTGTAAGAAAAATATTCTATTATGGTGATTTAAAATGAAACAAACTCAAATATTGACGATATTGTGAAATAAATACTCATTTTTTATAATAAGTAGAAACATATGCCCAATGATATAAATAAAATTATATAGATATGAAAATACCATAATATTTATTATAAGACTCATAAAATACATTCATGGGATGTATATACACCACACAAAAGTAAAAAATATGTTATAAGTCATGTGTCCCATAGAAATAATAGTGAGGCATAAACCCCTTACCTTAAGTCTTCAATTCCATATTATACTTCCAAAATACCTGTATAATAAATATAAGTTTATTATAAAGATACCAATAAACCAAATTCATATATATAATACCATATATGATTTAATTATAACATTATATTACTCACTTTTTAATAATTCTATGTTAAATTTATGTTTTGGGTAATAATCGTTTTGTTATTCATTCATTTTTTGACATGTTATCCTTAGTCCTATTGAATATATCATGATATAATAATATTTATAATTTTTACCAAGATATAAATATCATATATATATGATATTATATTTATTCATGGTGATTCATAAATGTTAGAGATATAAAGTAAAATACACCATTTATGGGGACGGTAGGCCAAACCTATGCGTGAATGCTATATTTATTTTATTTCCATAAAAAAAGAAAGAAAATAATTTTCTATATTATCATTAAAGAATAATTTTTCAATTATATATATCATATATATTCATAAAATTTATCATTATTATTATCCATGTGAAATATATATGAAAAACGAATCACATCACATCGTAGAGATGATAAGACATAGGTACACATGATCGACGTTATCATTTCCAAAAAATTTAGATGGTAAAAAGTTATATATGATAGTATCATTATAGAAGTAAAATTATTTCATAAATATCATATATAAACATTAAAACCATCATAATTACCACTCATAAAATATAGTTGTGGAAAATTAAGTATATAGCTACCCAGAGACGGTAAGTCATACGTACACACAAGCGATATGTTCCCTTATTATTAGATAGGAAATAGGATGTATAATTGTGTGTTTATAATATTAATTACATTTATACATATTTAGGATTCTTAATTTATGATTTTATGATATATATAGTATATTTATTAGAGTTATATTATATTATAAAAAGAGAGTGATCGGTTAGAGCGATTACATCTTTGAAATGCCCCCCAAGATTTCCTCCAAATGACTCTAGAGTTGGTCCATTGGGAAGAAAAAAACATCTAAACTGTGGATAGAGAATTGTAGAATAAAATTTTATATATTTTTGTCGATCTATAAGACTCAATTTTGTGAAATAAGATGATGGATTAAGTGTCCTCTTATAATGAAGGTGATGAGCACTTTTGAAATCTGCAAAAAATATTAACTTATAATAAATTAACTATATATAAAAATACATAAAAAAAGAAAATTTATAATATGATAAGATGATATATGGTTTTAATATCATCATAAAATATATTTTTATGATTTTTTATGTTCTTTTAATACTTATCATTTTGATTAAACTTTAATTAACCCATTTTAATTTTAACTATGATTACCACATTTTGAATATTAAGAGGAATAATTTTGTAAATATAAATTATAAATCAGACCCTAAATAGAATATTTATGATACATTATACCTTATCTAACCCCATTTTTTTAATTTAATATTATTATTATTTTTAAATAATGTAATAAAATATTATTTTTATAGAACATCATAATTGTTTATTTTGACACCATTCATAACATCGACTTTATGAAATATCAATCTAACAAAATTACTTAGAAAAAATTACATTAATACACATATACTATTTGATGTTCAACCCTAAAATTTTGGGATAAATTTAATTAATTCCAATTATATTGATTTTAATATTTCTAATATCATTTTATTGATAGTTTTGTTAATTGAGTAATTACCTCATTGTTATGTTATAATTATTTATGATAATTATTTCTTCACTAAAAACAAAAAATAAATTTATATGATGTATATAAACATTTTATATATCATAATAGTATATATAGTCGAGCATATATTTTATTTATATTATTATTAAAAATATTATACATATTAAAAGTAAGAGTGTGACATTTTGTGACCCCCTTTGCGTTTAATAATATTTAAGTGAATTTGATGGAAAAGAATAAATTAATTTGTTAAATTTAGACCCTTATGTGTTTAGGATATAAACATATAAATAAAATATATTTTCGGAAAGTTTTAGGGTAGATTTCTAATATTTGTAATATTATTATTACCCTTAATTACTTAATTTACCCTTAATCATGGTATTAAAAATTTCTAAACTATTTATATTTTCCAAAAATAAAAGGAAACTATTTAACAAATTTAGAAATTATGATTAAAAATAATTAATATATTTTTCATAATTATAAACACATAATTTACAAAAATAAATTGAAAATTAATCTTATTGATAGAATGATAAAATATGTTTGTAAAGTAAAACATTAAAAAGATTGACATGTATTTATATCTAGATTCATAGTGAAATTGATTACATTGACCAAAATTGGATTAAATGATAAAAATTTGATCTAATTTTACTTTAAAACTAATTCAATATATAATTTTACTCTATAAATTATTTCAATGAAAATGATTTTTTCAATTAAAATTCAGTACTTTTTAGTATTCATCAAAACATTAACCTTATCAGATAAATAAAAAAAATCAACCAAAATAAATTTTTATTTATAAATATTAGTGTAGAAGTTTATTTTTTTCATATAAATATTACAAATGTATCAAAAAATAAATTTAAAATTGGTTCACCATTAAAATTTGATTAAATTTTCTTTTAAAAGAAGATAGGTTCTTTTGCGTAAAATTTCGTTTATTCATATCTTTTTCCAATAAAATCTATTTTATGAATATATAAAATATATTATTGAATATATCAAATATAAATTTTATTAATATATTAAACTAATTTAAATTAATTTAATTTATTATTATAAAATTTATTTGGGATCACAAAAATAAAAATATTTCCTTTATATTTAATTGCTATATATTTTAATTTCTAATTAATTTGTAACAAATGAATTCGTCATATAAACCATAATTTTTCATAAAGTTAGTTAATAATTATCATAAACTATAATTTAATATCTAAGTTATATATTTTTATATTAAAAAATAATATTTTAATAATATACTTATTTTCGGTAAAACTCAGTCTTGCGTGTAATGAATACTATCAAAATAACTCTAAATTGTGTGAAACACAATCCAAACATAGTGTTGAATATACAACAAGATAAGTGTTTCATGTATCATAAACACGACTTAGTGTTACATAAAAATAAATAGTAACCTTGTTCTTTCATATAACACATGCTATATTCAGTGTTGTGTGAAATAAATAAATATCAAAAAGATTACATTTATTCAAAAAAACACTTCGAAAAATATCAGGGTGTTACACATAGATATAATGAGAATAATTAAAATTACAAGAAAATGAATAATCCTTCAAGATATAAGGCTAGAATATATCATAATGTATGAAATAATTGAATATATATAATTTCATATATGTCATAAAAATTTTATAATGATCACATATAGGTTGATTACATGTAGACATATCCAAAAATAACAAAATAAAAACCAATTCAGCATTGATGACCCAACCATAAAATCTCTAAAATCCAACAATATCACCCTCATACATCCATTACACCTATTTACACATATTCATAGGTCATATGTCTCTTACCCTTGCCTAGGTCATGAACCATTGAGTTTGTAGGTGTCTGGGATGGCCTATGTAGGGTGTGAGTATAAACTCAGTAAGTTATCACCAAAGGTTTCCTCATATATGAGTGTATTGAAAGTGAAATAAATGGAAACCAAAATAGTTAATAGGGTCTACTCCACTTTGATTACAACTAAATATGGATTATAACATCACCTAATTTGGCTAGTTCTATAGTGAGATGAGGCACCCATGGTCTAAAAAAACCTTAAGAGAGATATTTGTATCACCCCTCACAATGTACCAATAAAAATGTAACCTCTATTATCTATGAATTACTAGATAATAATGCATCAATGAACCATGTTCCATAATTATTCTCCTTAATTTCATCTCATAATTCACATGCAAACCCATAAAAGATGATAATTCCTCTTCCAACCATTATCTCAATCTCCCCAATATCCCATGGGCACCTATAAATACCACTCATCTAAATTGAATACCCAACCCATCATCTTAAGTCACTTCCATACAAAGGATATAACTAACCAAGTTATAGAAAATACCACCTCATGGTCCCTTTCCTTTATTCACTTGATCTAAATGGACTGAGCACCATGGAGAGAGATAATAAAAAACATCCAACGACCATAAATCATATAGTGGTTATCAATATTCACCCATGATAGTCGATATAACCACCCATTTATAAATAGTGAGACTATGTGACCCCATGACCCCATATACCACCCCTATTGAGTTCCTAAGAAATACTATCAAGAAAACTATTCTACAACCCACCCCACTACATCACATAGAAATATAACAAGAAGTTGTAAATACAACAATTAATAAAGAACAATACACATATGGATTATCCCATCATTACCCATGCAAGACAAAAATTAGGCATCTCACATGAACAATAAACCAATAATTGGTTTCATACCTGATCATAGACATGATCCTACCCACCCATGAATGACACATGATGCACAAATACAAATATAGAATAAGAAATTCCTAGGAACCACCTACCTGGTAATAGAATAAACTAGTATACTAAATATAATATCATGATTCATGATGACGTGGAAGAGATAAAAGAACCAGAGAAAAATCCATAAACTAATGATTTTAGTTGAATATCCTTGTAGTGGTGAAAAACTAAAAAATAGACAAATAAAAACACAATATTAATGTTATCATTAACAATGGGGACATATTATGATAGATGGAACCATGAAATAAAAATTGGTGTATGATATCTCCTCTTATTAATGAGAGAATGAAGGAGATATTGAGGGGTGATCTATAGATATGGAGGAAAAAAATGAGGCATCATTCCCATTAATTTGATTAGAAAAATTAATTAATTAAAATAAGTTGAAAAAACTTTTTAGAAGGGAACTGAGTACCCAATCCCATTCTAACAGATACTCACTAGTCACAAGGCACCATCCCATATTCAACAGCCACACAGTGGCCCCCAGGGGTTTCCTACTCCTTTTCCTAGAACTCCAGGTACCTGATACCACCACATCATATACTAGCTACCATATGTATTCAAATAATAATATCCCACACTAAATTTGATACCCCAAAACCAACCCCAAATCCTTCATTGACCTATATTAAACCTCAAATATTCCCAAATACATGTGGCTAGGGCACTATTAGACCCAAAGTACCAAACTAAAATACTATTGCTATCCTAACCTTCCCACCATATGATTTCCTATCCCAAATATATTTCTGAGCATAATATTGAAAAAACCTTAACAAAACCTAAGCATCATAATCCTTACACTCTTGAGAAACAAAGATAATACCAAATTCATTGATTTATTCTTAATCCCCACAAAAATATCATAATAAAATCGATTGCAACCCCAGGAACTCCCCATAACATGAGTCACTTATTATACCCCAACATAACCAAGATACAAAACACATTAATGTTACTATTCCTGACCATCATCTAAAACTTTTCAAGTATCGTTCATTAATACATCATCACCGATCATTAAGAATCTTGTTACTATACATCATACTTGAATCCCACTCCTCAACTAACATCTGGTCAATCCATTTCAACATAACTCACACCATGCACCATTACCAATCATAAAAAAACCTGAATTGACCTGATTATAATGTACCAATTACTATAAATAGAACTATTACCTACTCCAAATATATTAGCTTAACTATGCACAACTACCCCAAGCCTCAAACTACTAATATATGGCCTTACATAGGAGTTTTAATCTATATTAATCACTACCCCCAATATCGATCATGATATCCCCTACCATGACTATCATGCATAGAATAAATCTAGAAACATCTTCTAAGAAGTGATCCTGGTCACACATCTGATGCCTAAGTCTGACAAGATCCCTAATATTTATCCAACAATGATATCATCTGATAATACCATCCCAGATTACCTATATCAACATAATATTGACACTCCTTTAATGTTCAATCACACTTACCTATGATGTTTCATATCTACTTATACTGATATAATGATGAATACCACACTCAATTAACCACACCTTGATGATTGTATCATCTAGTAGTTTAAATTAAAATAATAATAGATATTTAAATATAATAACATAGTCCATGATAGATTCCTCCCCCAACACTAAGTTCATGAATTTCTAGGATCAATCTCCCACAGTATCAAAGGAATATAGTGACCGATTAATATCACCTCAAATTTCTTCCAAGATTTCTCCTCATGTTTTCCTACCAATACATGAATTTCATATTATTATTTTGATGATACCATGTGAATATATGTTTTTGATTTCACCCTTCACCCTAGAGGAATCTTAATTCAAACAAAAAACATTATAGACTGAATCGATCTGATACTTGACTACTTGGGGTTTTCACTCTACCTAAAATAAGGGAGGATAATGTGAATAAATCTCCATAGTCAGACACAATATATAAGGCTCAACTACCATAGTCACTCTATTAATAATCTAAATTACCTATATTATGTCCCCCCTTAATGTATCATCAAAAAATTATTCTATCTCATTCAGTTTCACTAGCAACCTCCACACCTCCACACCTACACACCTCCACATATGACTCATGATCATATATTCCCTCATAGGACCTAATTGGATAATGCCTCAATGATAATATTTCTCTATCCTCTTGATTATATGGAATGGTTCATTGGAGTGGAATATTATTGAGAAACATAGTCCATCGTCAAAACATTTGTAATAGTCTAGATATTTAATATAAGGAGATATATAATGAGAATTTCTCCTCACAAGCCCGTACACTTCCCCACCTATACTCAAATATCATAAAATTTGGATTAATATACTTGTAAAACCTTTTTAGAGTTAGGAACCACACACTCACCTTAAAAAAATAGGATCCCTATACCTCATAATAGTGAGAATAAAAAAACCAGGTTTATCTTAGTATAATTATATGAAGAAACCATATGGGAAACATAATATAGCCTATTATTGAAAAAATAAATTGAAATAATATTTCCATAACCATGATAGAAATCACATGCAATCACATAGTTAACATATGAGTCTTATATTCCTACTATGAAACATTAGCACCACCTCTTACCTTTCAGGTCCAATAATCAAAACCATAAATCAATAAAATCAAATACTATCACTATGGAGATCAATTAACTCAACTATAATCTCAAAAACCAAAATAGATTCCTAGATCCCCTCATGAATTGTATTTCAACACATACTTATGTGAAACGGGAAGTCAACATTGTAAAGACCCGTAAATTTCAAGGAAATTTTTTTCTTAATTTTCTTTGGAATTTTACAAGAACGCAGTTTCTGACGGCGCCTAATTCCGAGGCCCGGTGTGCCCAGAATCATTTTCCGAAGTTTGGCTCGGGTACGTTCAGTGAACGGACGAGCGGATTTTTATAACTTTTGAACCGGTGCCCGGAATCGAATTCTGAGGGCACCGATGAAATCGCAGCACCAGTATTCGCTTAGAAACGCCTCTTCCGGAGTTGCGTTTGCTCGGGTGTGGTTTTTAATTTTCGAGCTTAAAGTCAAGAAATAAAATAATTTTGCGACAACTTTATTTTATTTCACTTAAGCCGCTTGGAAGCCACTTGAAGCCACTTAAAGGCGGCTTGAACTAAGTTGAACTGGATAGGATGCTATCCAGAAATATCCTACCCCCTTGGTAGGATATTTGTGATGTGGGGCCCGCACGAGCCCCGCCGTTTCTTTCTGCTAAGAAACGCACCCGTGAAAACCCGTCTTAATGAAAGTCAACCGACGCGTTTTCTAAATTCTTAACAGACCATTTAATTGGGCGGTTTATTTCATGAATTAAATGGGCTGTTTCTTTCGTGAATTAAATGGCCTGTTTCTTTCGTTGAATTAATTCAACGAATTAATTCAATCGTTTCTTAACCTGTTTTCGTGTGTTGGCATATTAATAAAATAAGACCAACCCAAAATCTTTTGAGAAGATTTGAGAGGATCCTTGTTTCTTCTTCTCCCTCGCGAAGAACGCGAAGAACGCGAAGAACGCCGAACCCGGAAATCGACGACGCGACGCCTTGATCCACATCGGCGACAACGTTCTTCTGCGACGTCTCTTCCTCCGCGACGGATCTTTGATCGGCTTCTTGAGGTAAGAATCTCGGACCTTCCTTTTTATCTCCTTCGTGGTTCTTAACCAAAAACACTGATTTAATTAATTAAATTAAATCTGCTGTTTCATGGTGCGTTGAGTTCTCCGACTCAACACCGGATTCCGCGACGACGCGACGCCTCCCCGCGACGACGCGACGATCCCTCTCTTCTGCGATGAGCTTTTCCGAGAAGAACGCCCGCGCGCGACGATCGACGAGGTAGGGATTTTATAATTTTGAATACCCCTCTTTATATTCCCGTGAACGTTCTTTAAAAATTAAAGAGCCGATTTAAAATGATCAATTTTATTTTATTAAAATTGTCGGTTCATGTGTTGAACAATTTCTCCCGTTGTTTATCTCTAACGCGGATGGTGCGGGCCAACGAACACGGCCCGACGACCCTCCGCCGTTCTTTTTTTTGTGCGGAATTGACGGGAGACGACGGAACGTGCCGCAACGGATGTTGGGTGATCCCGCAGTGAAGAACGGAACCCGGGAGGAACATCGGCGCAGACGAGAAGAAAAACGGTCCACCGGAGCGACTCCGGCGGCCCGCGGAAGCCGGCGGCCGGAGGCGGCGGCGCCCCGGCGCGCCACCGGACAGGCCGCCGCGGCTGAGCCGCGTTGGCGGCCAGCGGACCCGCGGTCTGCGGGTCCGGTTCTTCCAGTCGGGACGCGGCAATGCGCCGCGTCCGCTGACGACCCGCGCGGCCCGCACGCGGGCCGCGACTCCCTCGACCGTGGGCTGCGCCCGCGGCTTCCACCCGCGCCCCTCGGCCGCGCCGAGCCGGTCGAGCCGAGCCGGCCGACCCGGGGGGGGGGGGGGGGGGTCGGCCCGGGCCCGGACCCCCTTCTTCTGACGTTTTCGTTCAAATGGCCTTATCTTGAGCTACAGGCCTCCGAACGACGCGCCGTCAGTGACAACGCGATCCTTGGATCGAGACGGTCGTTTCGGTATACTATACTCAAGGTGCACGTTCCTTTTCGGGAGCCTACGTAGTTAAAACTCCGTAGTTAAGCGTGCTTGGCCTAGAGCAGTGATCAGGATGGGTGACCTCCTGAGAAGTTTCCCAGGGTGGGTGTGAGACGGAAAGACCAATAACTAACAGACCGGGCGTCCGATTGACGCGCCGTCTGTTTCGTTGAATTCCTCTAAGTGAGACGGATCTTTTGGCATACTCCGCCCGAGGTTTGGACGCAGGTGGAGTACGGTCGGGTTGGTTTTCCCTTAAAAACCAATCGGGCCCCTGGGACGAAAAAGCCAATAACTCTCAGACCGGGCGTCCGATTGACGCGCCGTCTATTGCGTTGAGTCCCTCTTGATGAGACGGAACTTTTGGCATCCTCCGCCCGAGTTTTGGATGCAGATGGATAGTGGCCAGGTTGGATCGCACTGAAATCCAACCGGGCCCCTGGAACGGAAAAGCTGATATCTTTCAGACCAGACGTCCATTTGACGAACCGTCAGCGGAATTGGTGATCACGTTGAAAAAAGGTCCCTATGAGTATACCCTGTGAGTGTTCGGGGTATAGTTGAGCTACGACCGGATTGGTTCACTCACGAAACCAACCGGGCCCCTGGGACGAAAAGGCTAATAACTCACAGACCGGGCGTCCGATTGACGCGCCGTCTGTTGCGTTGAGACCCCTATGACGAGGTGGTCCTTCGAGATACTTCCTTTCGGGACTTTGTGATACTTGGAGTATCGACCAGTAGCTCATGGAGCGGACCCTCCCGGAGACGAGCGGGCGGAGCACGGAGACCGTGTAGCTGACTGAGACCCGACGACTGTTGATCGAACGACTCAGTGTGTGACAGAGGTGCGCTTGGTTGTAGCGACACATGGGAGCGCTTGGTTGTAGCGGCAGACCCACGACAGAGGTGCGCTTGGTTGTAGCGGCACATGTGAGCGCTTGGTTGTAGCAGCAGACCCACGACAGTGGTGCGCTTGGTTGTAGCGGCACATGAGAGCGCTTGGTTGTAGCAGCAGACCCACGACAGTGGTGCGCTTGGTTGTAGCGGCACATGGGGGCGCTTGGTTGTAGCGGCAGACCCACGACAGAGGTGCGCTTGGTTGTAGCGGCACATGGGAGCGCTTGGTTGTAGCGGCAGACCCATGACAGAGGTGCGCTTGGTTGTAGCGGCACATGGGAGCGCTTGGTTGTAGCGGCTGGCCCGCATTACTCGATAGGTGGAGTACTACAACAGTCTTAAGTTAGTGGGCAGTATCTCGGAGTTGTGACAGGGCCACTGTACACTCCAGAGACGGAGCTCTTCAGCAGTTATGGTTTCGATGATGAAAATCCTGGTTTGAGCTGAGACTTTTGACCTTGTGTTTGCCTCATGATTGAGATGGGTTACTTGATAACTTAGGTATATGTATGGGCATATATCTAAGTAGAGGTTATCTGTTGAGATCTTCTTTGTGGTTATACTTGTTGGTTTTAGAGAGACCTTGAGGGTCTCGGGGTCCCTACTGAGTATCGTTATACTCACCCCTGCACGGGCTATGCCCGCACCTCGTTGTGTTGGTTGCAGACGACAGGCAGTGCTGATGGAGGCCGAGTGTTCGAGGACTGGACGGTACCCGGAGGTGGAATACACGGCGAGTCAGTACCCGGAGGTGGACTACACGACGAGTCAGTACCTGGAGGTGGACCACTGAGCGAGACGTGCTCGGAGCGGACGGCGGGACCCGAGGAGCATTGGAGCTATCTGTACCCACCCTTCAGGTGGGACTTCCAGAGGACGGCTCGACGCTGCAGTTTTTCCTTTCAGTTTCTGTTTTTCCTTTCAGTTGTACTTTACGGTTGGGCTTGTATTTCCGGCCCCTTTTACTTTCATCACAGCTTGTACATTTTTTACTTAGTGTTTACTTTTCCGCTTCCTTACTCTGTGGTGCTTGTTTACTTTTCAAAGGCAATGTCTTCCCTTTTTGTTGGGATTTACGCCTTGGTGCTAGTCGCCAGCCCCTGGCCTATGGAAGGCGGGCTTGGGGTAGTCACGGTACGGGCCCCGAGGACGGGTCGTGACAAATTGGTATCAGAGGTGGTCGGTTCTACCGGGGACTCTGATCTTTCTTCTATGTGAAGCAATAGTGTTTAGCGTTTTGGGTGTGGTTATCAGTCCAGGGAGTCCAGTGTTGGTGCGGCGGCCGACGTATCCGTACACCAGGACCCTGACTTCTGATTTCCGACTTAATGCACGAAAACATTGATTGCATGTGTGTTTCAAGTTTTCCTTGTGATTACTTCTCTCAGCTCACCAGGTATACTGTCCTGACCGTGGCGCACTTGTTCCCTTTTCAGGATGGCCCCACGACGACAGCCAGCTAGGATTCCGAGAGTGGAGCGTGATGACAGCCCACCGAGCATCGAGGACTCGGTACAGGGCCCTTTGACAGCTGAGGCACCGGCGGTACCTATACCCGCCGAGGCACCGATGCTACCAGCCCCAGCCGCTAGCGATGCACGTCGCCTTAGTGCACTGCATGAGTTCCAGCGCCAGCGACCGCCCAGGTTCCGCGGGGAGACGGACCCTCAGGCCGTCGAGGACTGGCTGGAGGCAGTTGTTTGGGTTTTCAGATTAGTGAGGACACCAGCAGACCTCATGGTGATCCTCGCAGCGAGTCTCCTGCACGCGGCAGCAGGCAGATGGTAGAGCTTGATGCTCCAGGTGCACGACGAGGCGTCTCTCCTCTGGACGGACTTTGAGGGCATCTTCCGCTCTGAGTTCGTCCCAGCCACCCTCCGAGCGGTGCGCATCCAGGAGCTACTACAGCTGCGGCAGGGCAGCATGTTAGTGGCCCAGTACTCGGCGAGATTTACTGATCTCTCGCGCTACTCCACAGATATGGTACGGGACCCGTTCTTCCGGGCCCGGACCTTCGAGCAGGGACTGAGGCATGAGATCAGGGCTTCGATGATCTCCCTCAACATTCCGACTCAGGCAAGGGTGTTAGAGCGAGCCCTCTTAGTGGAGAGTTTCCTTGATGAGCAGTCTCCAGCAGCAGGACCCACCACTTACCGGCATGCGACAGAGTCTTCTGCAGCGGGCGGTAGACGGATGACGCAGGGGTCCAAGAGGACTGGACCTACAGGTGGTCGCCAGCATGACTCTGGATCGTTTTTGCGAGGCACTCGGGGTGGGAAACGACTTGCCATGAGAGGGCAGTGTTAATCCTGCGGCGGGGTTGGTCACATGGCTCGTGACTGTCCGACCCGCCATACGGATGACCAGCAGACGAACGAAGGACCCCCCAGGCCGAGGCAGAGGTTCGATCAGGGCGGGCCGCAAGGAGCAGGTGGCCATGACATGGGAGTTGGTCATGCAACAGGAGGTGGACGGCGCTTCGGGGTGTTTCCACAACCACCACCAGGCGGTCCACCCCGACCGCAGGGGACAGGAGGACATGGGAGAGCTCAGCTTCAGGCAGCTGAGGCCTACGATCATGGAGCTCCGGGAGCAGATGGACAAGAGTGGGACTAGCTCCAGACCTGGAGACTTTTGTTCACGTTGCTTCTAGTTTTGTTGATGTGTGTTTATAGATGCTTTGTGTCTTTGTACTTGAGCTGCAGTAATAAAAGACACCTTTTCTTGTGGCATTTTACTTTCCTGTCCTCTCTTGTGTTGTTACTAAGAGGTTCCGGTTTAGACTGTTGACTTGACCCTCACCCGTGAGACATCTACTGGAGGAGACCCAGTTATCACACACTGAAGCCGACAGTGTGACTCAACCCTTGGAGGCGAGAGTAACGGTTGGATCTCTTGGTAGTAGCGTCGAGGCCTTACGACGTCATCCTTGATATGGATTAGTATCATCCATGTCGGGATTGACCGTATTAGGCGAAGAACGTGGTTCATCCAGGGGATGAGACCAGATTTCTCTTATCGGAAAGGAAGAAATCGTGGCAGCTCTAGTGGGACCAGAGGTGGTCCGGGCCATGACAGAGAAGGTCCAGGTGAGCACATGGGAGCGGAAGGCTCAGATGCGTGCTCAGTACCGCCTTTGTATCCCTAGTTTGTGTTGAAGCTTTACGGGGACATAAAGCCCTGTGGTGGGAGTAATTTAAAGACCCGTAAATTTCAAGGAAATTTTTTTCTTAATTTTCTTTGGAATTTTACAAGAACGCAGTTTCTGACGGCGCCTGATTCTGAGGCCCGGTGTGCCCAGAATCATTTTCCGAAGTTTGGCTCGGGTACGTTCAGTGAACGGACGAGCGGGTTTTTCTAACTTTTGAACCGGTGCCCGGAATCGAATTCTGAGGGCACCGATGAAATCGCAGCGCCGGTATTCGCTTAGAAACGCCTCTTCCGGAGTTGCGTTTGCTCGGGTGTGGTTTTTAATTTTCGGGCTTAAAGTTAAGAAATAAAATAATTTTGCGACAACTTTATTTTATTTCACTTAAGCCGCTTGGAAGCCACTTGAAGCCACTTAAAGGCGGCTTGAACTAAGTTGAACTGGATATGATGCTATCCAGAAATATCCTACCCCCTTGGTAGGATATTTGTGATGTGGGGCCCGCACGAGCCCCACCGTTTCTTTCCGCTAAGAAACACACCCGTGAAAACCCGTCTTAATGAAAGTCAACCGACGCGTTTTCTAAATTCTTAACAGACCATTTAATTGGGCGGTTTATTTCGTGAATTAAATGAGCTGTTTCTTTCGTGAATTAAATGGCCTATTTCTTTCGTTGAATTAATTCAACGAATTAATTCAATCGTTTCTTAACCTGTTTTCGTGTGTTGGCATATTAATAAAATAAGACCAACCCAAAATCTTTTGAGAATATTTGAGAGGATCCTTGTTTCTTCTTCTCCCTCGCGAAGAACGCGAAGAATGCGAAGAACGCCGAACCCGGAAATCGACGACGCGACGCCTTGATCCACATCCCCGACAACGTTCTTCTGCGACGTCTCTTCCTCCGCGATGGATCTTCGATCGGCTTCTTGAGGTAAGAATCTCGGACCTTCCTTTTTATCTCCTTCGTGGTTCTTAACCAAAAACACTGATTTAATTAATTAAATTAAATCTGCTGTTTCATGGTGCGTTGAGTTCGCCGACTCAACACCGGATTCCGCGACGACGCGACGCCTCCCCGCGACGACGCGACGATCCCTCTCTTCCGCGACGAGCTTTTCCGCGAAGAACGCCCGCGCGCGACGATCGACGAGGTAGGGATTTTATAATTTTGGAATACCCCTCTTTATATTCCCGTGAACGTTCTTTAAAAATTAAAGAGCCGGCTTCAAATGATCAATTTTATTTTATTAAAATTGTCGGTTCATGTGTTGAACAATTTCTCCCGTTGTTTATCTCTAACGCGGAGGGTGCGGGCCAACGAACACGGCCCGACGACCCTCCGCCGTTCTTCTTTTTGTGCGGAATTGACGGGCGACGACGGAACGTGCCGCAACGGATGTTGGGTGATCCCGTAGTGAAGAACGGAACCCGGGAGGAACATCGGCGCAGACGAGAAGGAAAACGGTCCACCGGAGCGACTCCGGCGGCCCGCAGAAGCCGGCGGCCGGAGGCGGCGGCGCCCCGGCGCGCCGCCGGACGGGCCGCCGCGGCTGAGCCGTGGTGGCGGCCAGTGGACCCGCGGTCCGCGGGTCCGGTTCTTCCGGTCGGGACGCGGCAATGCGCCGCGTCCGCTGACGACCCGCGCGGCCCGCACGCGGGCCGCGGCTCCCTCGACCGTGGGCTGCGCCCGCGGCTTCCACCCGCGCCCCTCGGCCGCGCCGAGCCGGTCGAGCCGGGCTGGCCGGGCAGGGCCGGGTCAACCGGGTCGGACCCGGGTCGGGTCGACCCGGTTCGGGCCGACTCGGTTCGGCCGACCCAGGGGGGGGGGGGTCGGGTCGGGTCGGCCCGGGCCCGGACCCCCTTCTTCTGATGTTTTCGTTCAAATGGCCTTATCTTGAGCTACGGGCCTCCGAACGACGCGCCGTCAGTGACAACGCGATCCTTGGATCGAGACGGTCGTTTCGGTATACTATACTCAAGGTGCACCTTCCTTTTCGGGAGCCTACGTAGTTAAAACTCCGTAATTAAGCGTGCTTGGCCTAGAGCAGTGATCAGGATGGGTGACCTCCTGGGAAGTTTCCCAGGGTGGGTGTGAGACGGAAATACCAATAACTAACAGACCGGGCGTCCGATTGACGCGCCGTCTGTTTCGTTGAATTCCTCTAAGTGAGACGGATCTTTTGGCATACTCCTCCCGAGGTTTGGACGCAGGGGGAGTACGGTCGGGTTGGTTTTGCCTTAAAAACCAACCGGGCCCCTAGGATGAAAAAGCCAATAACTCTCAGACCGGGCGTCCGATTGACGCGCCGTCTATTGCGTTGAGTCCCTCTTGATGAGACGGAACTTTTGGCATCCTCCGCCCGAGTTTTGGATGCAGATGGATAGTGGCCGGGTTGGATCGCACTGAAATCCAACCGGGCCCCTGGAACGGAAAAGCTGATATCTTTCAGACCAGACGTCCGTTTGACGAACCGTCAGCGGCATTGGTGATCAAGTTGAAAAACGGTCCCTATGAGTATACCCTGTGAGTGTTCGGGGTATAGTTGAGCAACGACCGGATTGGTTCGCTCACGAAACCAACCGGGCCCTTGGACGAAAAGGCTAATAACTCACAGACCGGGCGTCCGATTGACGCGCCGTATGTTGCGTTGAGACCCCTATGACGAGGTGGTCCTTCGAGATAATTCCTTGAGGGACTTTGTGATACTTGGAGTATCGACCAGTAGCTCGTGGAGCGGACCCTCCCGGAGACGAGCGGGCGGAGCACGAAGACCGTGTAGCTGACTGAGACCCGACGACTGCTGATCGAACGACTCGGTGTGTGACAGAGGTGCGCTTGGTTGTAGCGACACATGGGAGCGCTTGGTTGTAGCAGCAGACCCACGACAGAGGTGCGCTTGGTTGTAGCGGCACATGGGAGCGCTTGGTTGTAGCAGCAGACCCACGACAGTGGTGCGCTTGGTTGTAGCGGCACATGGGAGCGCTTGGTTGTAGCAGCAGACCCACGACAGTGGTGCGCTTGGTTGTAGCGGCACATGGGAGCGCTTGGTTGTAGCGGCAGACCCATGACAGAGGTGCGCTTGGTTGTAGCAGCACATGGGAGCGCTTGGTTGTAGCGGCAGACCCACGACAGAGGTGCGCTTGGTTGTAGCGGCACATGGGAGCGCTTGGTTGTAGCGGCAGACCCATGACAGAGGTGCGCTTGGTTGTAGCGGCACATGGGAGCGCTTGGTTGTAGCGGCTGGCCCGCATTACTCGATTGGTGGAGTACTACAACAGTCTTAAGTTAGTGGGCAGTATCTCGGAGATGTGACAGGACCACTGTACACCTCAGAGACGGAGCTCTTCAGCAGTTATGGTTTCGATGATGAAAATCCTGGTTTGAGCTGAGACTTTTGTCCTTGTGTTTGCCTCATGATTGAGATGGGTTACTTGATAACTTAGGTATATGTATGGGCATATATCTAAGTAGAGGTTATCTGTTGAGATCTTCTTTGTGGTTATACTTGTTGGTTTTAGAGAGACCTTGAGGGTCTTGGGGTCCCTACTGAGTATCGTTATACTCACCCCTGCACGGGCTATGCCCGAACCTCGTTGTGTTGGTTGCAGACGACAGACAGTGCTGATGGAGGCCGAGTGTTAGAGGACTGGATGGTACCCGGAGGTGGACTACACGACGAGTCAGTACCCGGAGGTGGACTACACGACGAGTCAGTACCTGGAGGTGGACCACTGAGCGAGACGTGCTCGGAGCGGACGGCGGGACCCGAGGAGCATTGGAGCTATCCGTACCCACCCTTCAGGTGGGACTTCCAGAGGACGGCTTGACGATGCAGTTTTTCCTTTTAGTTGCTGTTTTTCCTTTCAGTTGTACTTTACAGTTGGGCTTGTATTTCCGGCCCCTTTTACTTTCAGCACAGCTTGTACAGTTTTTACTTAGTGTTTACTTTTCCGCTTGCTTACTCTGTGGTGCTTGTTTACTTTTCAAAGGCAATGCCTTCCCTTTTTGCTGGGATTTACGCCTTGGTGCTAGTCGCCAGCCCCTGGCCTATGGAAGGCGGGCTTGGGGTAGTCACGGCACGGGCCCCGAGGACGGGTCGTGACAAACATGGCATGAATACGAAGTCACAAAACAACTCTAAACACTAATCCACCATATCCCTAATACAATAACATAACCCCACTTGTTAGAACATTATATCAAACTTACTCTGAACCACTCTGATATCACATTGTAGAATCCTCAACCTAGATTGCCTGAGTGGTACCCAAGTCGATGATCCTATCACCTCAGGTATCACTTCCAATAAACCAAAGGATTTAAATTTAAAATGATGGTCTAGGAGTAACAAAAAAAATAAAATCAATAACCAGTAAATATATAAAGCTAAAACTTTTCATATGGTATGAAAAATGATGATATATAATTTCATAAAATACATATAAAGGTTAATTGGATTTCTACAATAATTATAACATAAATAAAACTCCCAAAAAATCAAAATATATACCATATTTTTTTCCAAAGATCCACCTAGTCCATATTTAAAACCCAATAACAACCATTTTGTGAATCTACTGTACCTCCACCCAACTACACAAAGGTCACATAACTTTTAACATTCGATATGTTATAAAACATGATTTTATTTCATTCATCGGAGAGGTACCAAGAATCCTATTAGTATTAACTCAGCAATCAACCACAAATGGAATATAATGGTAAAATATGCACATAAAAGAGTACATGAAAATTACAATGAATGCCAACCAAAACAAAAAACACAACCCACTCCACTCTATTCTTGACCATCCATAAATTCGTAGTTTACCTATTAGAGCCAGTTATGACGTGGGATGAAACATCCCTGGTTTCAACACACACTAAGGGAGATCAATGTATCCCTCCTCACCATATAACAAGTGACATTTTACCTCCATTATCTTTGGCCTCTTACTAAATGAGGTATCACTGAACCACATTCCATAACTATTCCCAATAATTATAGATTATATGACCTGAAAATTTTAAAAAATGACGAACATTATAATCATGAAAATGATTTATATCACCCCAAGATAACATGTATTTCTATGATACTACCATCCTATGAATTGATTATCATAACTATCACACTAATCAACTTATCTATAGAAGATACCATAAAATATCTTGTGATAAATACTACCTCAGGTACCCTTTATTATGTACACACAATCCAAATTTAGTCGGCCCTATGGAGAGTGTGAATCAACAATATCTTATATAAATAACTCCAATATTGAATCTCAATCACCACCCATGGAACACTAGAGAAAAAACATAACACCATGACTACACTAGCCACCCATATCAAGTTCCCAATGAATCATTTATGGAAACCAATTCAATAAAACAACCCATTACATCATGTGAAAACATTACTAAAAAATACATACTGTTCCAGTCTTGAAATAATAATCAATGAAAGAATTATCCCATTATTACCCATACAAGACTACACCTAGTAATCTCACACAAACAATGAAAACAATAAGTGGTTTTATTCCCAATCACACACATGGTCCTACCTATGAAAACATAATAGATATATAAAAACCAACATATATTGAAGTAATTATATAGGTAACACCTATTTTTTGCTATAAGAGGACCATATGTCAAATTCCATAGCTTGATTCAAACCGAGGAGGAAGATATTATAAAACTAGAGAAACATCCATTAAATGAAAATTGTACTTGAAACATAACATAATATAGGTGAACTAGAAATAGATAATGAATAAAACTAAAGTATTTTTAGTGTTACCCATGGTGAGAACCTTTAATAGATAGAACCAAGAGTTGAAACCTAAAATATGAGATCCATCAAGAGGAATGGGAGAGTGAAGAAGAGGGAGAGGTGCAAGCTCACTATGCTTCCAGAGGCCAAATGAATCCCCTCCCCTTTTATTAAATTGAAAAAATTAATTAATCAGAATATAAAATTTTTAAAAAATACGGTAGAAGGGGACCAAGTACCTAGTCCCATTCCACCTAGTACCCTCTAGACATCAGTTAACCTTACCTTAGGGTTACTGGCCACCTAATGGCCCCATCATATTCCTTTTCATCTTCCTTGAGCAGTAGCTTCCCAATACCATCCCACCTTTTACCCAGTGGAAAATGCCATTATATAAAGACATACTAAACTAAACTGATACCTTGAAACCAACCCTGAGCCTCTACTAACCCCTCCAATAGACTAAATTCACCTAAATATATATGTTTAAGACTCTATTAAACCAATATTATCTTACCCATATACTTGGTCCACAATAGTTGGAATGATGTAAAGATACATTTTTTCATTTGAAGTGTAATACAATTTAAAAACATGTTTCACAATCTCAAAACTGGTAAATTGTAGTAATTTTATCATGAAACTATAATAAAATAATATCTGATTAATTTATAACATATAGAAATGAATCTCAAAATATTTTTATATACAATATGGTCTATATAAATTAAATTATATATTTTTAATTTAAAAGTACAATTTAGATCCAAACACACAATATATGCTAAAAATTGAGAAAAAAATAAGTTTTTTTTTTAAATCTATATAAATGAGAATTGATACATTTATATCCTTTGGGAATAAAATAAAAATCATTTCGATGTGTGGTGTGGTAAGAATAAGATCATGTAAATTTTTTTATTTTGTTATGTAATTTCGAAACACACATCACATACACAAAACTGAGAAAAAATTGGGTTTTATATAAAACTATCATAAAATGATATTTTTTATTTGTAACTTGTATAAATTAACCATACAAAATTGTTATGTGATTTGTGATTCTAGTTATATATGTGAGTTTTTTCAATTTAAAATAGATATTTTATTAAAATCATTATCATATGGCCAAAGCTAGAAAAATGGTTATAGATTGTCATGAGACTCTTAGAAAATGATAATTGATTCACTTGTAACATGTAAGAATAAACTGCATATAATTTTTACATTTAGTGTGTTCATAATGATATAAACTATGTGTTTTAATTATAAAAATATTATTTTATATAAAAATGTGCATCATATTCTCATAATCAAGAAAAAAATATCAGAAGGTCATTAAACTATAGGAAAACATGAATCAATTTATTTTTGATATATATAAAGAACCACATATCATTAAGATGCATGTTGTGGTCAAAATTACTTAATGTACATTTTTTCATATGAAATTAGTTTTAAATATGTCAAGTATTCTTAATAAAACATGTATTATTTATTTTTACTTATATATAACTCACATCAATGATAACTTTTTTTCTATGGTATGTTAAAATTCAAAGAAATGTTGATTAAATTGAAATTTCTTCTATACATATATTTTTGGTAAATATTTTATTTAAAATTATTTTAACAATATCTACTAATTTTAATGAACTGAATTATTGTTAAATAATTAAATATAGTCTTTATTTTTATTCTGATGCTTATGGATTTCATTTTAGTAATTCTTGGAGTTTTTTATTTATTATATGTGTTTTACTTTTTTGATTTTTACAACACTAAATAGTGGTTTAAGAAGTGCATAGGACCCTTTAGCAGTGCTAAGAGAACTTTGAGAAAATAAATCTTTCTCAATTTTAAGAAACCATGACAAAGAGGCACCTTTCTTAGTTTCAAAAACATTATCCCTAAAGATAACAAAAAAAGTCTTTTTATAATGATGATAAAAGGCCCATTATTAAATGTATAATGAAATAAATTATTTTTATTAAGGGACCTAAGCCACAAGTTCATGCTTTTTGGGGAGGAAGATTCGGTCTACTCAATAAGGGAGCTCGCTGCTTTTATGGATGGACTTCATTTCTGAAGATCTAGCTTTGAGGCATTTGAATGATATTCAAGGAAGCATCATGATGACTCACTGGGATGATGGATGGACCACACAGTCTCTTGGTGATCTTTTTTTTTGATGTTTTCATCTCTGAGTTGTTTGTTTGTCAGTTTTGTTTTATGGTCTTCAAATCCCTGCTGGTGTAAGTGTTTTACACCTCAAGCTTGTACTGTTACTCTTTATTTTTTAATAAATTCCATCGTTGACATGGAGTGGGAAACCAATCCATGTCATCAATCTTCTTTAAAAAAAAATTGTTATTAAGGGACCACTATATTAAATTGAAATATTATTGATAATTTTTTACTAATTAGAGGTTATATTAACCCCCCCCCCCCCAACAATGCATGTTAGTTTTCCAAACCATTGTGCATATTAAATTATTCTACTAATATGTGGCGAGTTCATTTTTTTAGTAATAGTTTTATGAAACCACTAAAAATTAGTACACAGTGGTTTAAAAAACCTATTAGGAATTATTCATGTAAATTATTTGTGTATTGTTATATTTTTAATTTGATATGGTTAAAACTATTGCTAAAAAAGTAGTGGGTAATGATATTTAAGTTTTTCCCAAATATAGTGATTTTTAACTGTATTTAACATAATAATGGAAATTTATCATCAAATAGTAGTAGTTTAGTATAAAATAATACTTTTTTAAGAACCAATAAATTAATAGAAGTGATTAGTATATATATAACCAATGTTGGATTTAAGCATAACAAATAATAAATTAGAAAAAAAAAATTATGTCGAAATCAATTACCACAATAGATATGAAACAAAAAACCAAAATAATAATCAAGAGATATAAAAAAATTACATTTCACAATTAAAAAAACCAAGAAAAAACAAAAAATAATAATATTTTATAACAAAAAAATCAATTACATATATAAAAATATTACAATAGATGTTTTCTATGTGGAATGTAGAATTGTATCACATCATTTTTACACATAACATATTTATAGAATGTGGGGGTAGTTGGATCTATCAACAAATCTAATATCATGCATCACCCTTTATTTTTACAATTGATTCCCCCTCCTCATTTTCTTATCAATTTCCAACCATTATTGTCTATATAAAAATCTATATAGGAAATTATTTTTTAATAAACATAATATAAAAATTGAATTAAAATATTTTTCATAACAATATAAAATAATCAGATTAAAAATAAAAAATAAGTACTTATTTATGTTAACATATGAATGATGAAATTTTTATAAGAAACTCCCTAACATTCTCTCAAACAATGATAATAATTCATACTTTATTTCTTCAAACTTTTCATCCTCAGTTGTCTTACTTGTTTTTTCTCATGATATTTTTAAACAAAATAATTTATTATTATTATTATTATTATGAATCATGGACAACACTCAAATTTGTAGTAGGGGGTGTTATAATAAGTGAATTTGGGGACCTTTTAATGAATTGTTAAGTGGATGTTCTAAGACTCATCCTACACTCATGACCAATATGATACTTGACCCAAAAAATAATAAAAGCATAACCCTATGGGATTTAAATTGAGAATGATGTACTTAAATTATATGATTCCTAAATTTTAAAATATCAAAATAACAACCTAAAATAATAAATATAATCATTAAAATCAAATTATAATTAAAATAATTTACCAAAATGTTCATATAGTTTTCATTCACATAACTTTTTTTCATCATTCTTATGAGAATTAAACCAGATCTTAGTCAGTCTAACCTCATGACCAAACTCTTTCACCTATATCACCAAAGTAGAACATTAAATGTTATTAAAATAAATAAATTAAGATTTAATATACATATTAAATAATAATTAAAATATAAATTTTTTTCGATTTTATTTGGGAGAAAATTTTATAACTAACTATGTGATAAGTTATTTTATTATCTTTACTTGATGCACTTTCCTATAAATTTTATGAAAAATAATGTTCTATTAATAAAGTTTATAATATTATTAACAAATTAGTAGCAATATAGTTTCACAATATAAAATAAAAAATGTGAAATGGTATGATTAAAATCTAAAAACATAATCCATTACTTTATAGGTACCACTTTGGATAACTTTTTATACATGTTTTAAAGGTTTAGATATGTGTCATTAAACTCATTCTATAATCTATAATTGAATTATTTCCATATTTCCCTAAATTCTTTAATTTATGTGGACACACAATCACATAATACATATCAATATGGAAGAATATCAATAAATAACATAAATATAAATTATATCAATTTTACTATTGATATTAATATATAAAAGCATTCATTTTATTTTACATCATTTTAATTATCAAATATATAAATATTCAAATCAGTGGGAATATGTGTCCAATAAAATTACAATATTCAAATATATTTTTTCTCAAGTATTAAATACCCTATGATCTACTTGTATATGATTCTTATGTCATCTGTAGTCTCCCCATACAAGTCTAATGAAAAAACTACATAAAAATCTCTAAAACTCAAAACATATGAAGTATTCATACTCATTTTTATTCTTCAATTATATATTTGTGATAAAAAAATATATTTATAAATTATTATACATATGTAATAAATTATAATTTTTATACTTACATAAATACCAATAATTTTCTCCACTTGATGTATTTTATACTCTCTAAGTTAATGAGGTCAATTATAGTATATTAAAACTGGTAGGTACTAGTTTTAATCCACAAGGATCATAATTTGGGTTTCAATTGAAATTTAGTTTAATTTATGTTGGAAAATATAGAAAATGGGAAAAGTTTTGTATGTAAAATCACACAAGATATATTGGTAAATAGTGACAGAATAGTGTGTTTAAATAAAGGTTTCTATCACTAAGGATACATGAACTCACTTATGTAAAATTCTATTATATGTGATAAATAAATCAATTATTAACATAAACATATCAACAAATCGTGTTAATTTTTTTAAATAATAACCACTAAGATCCTACAAACTCGATCGGGATATGTAGAACATCATAGTTAGAAAAAATGTCATTTTTGGGTTAGATAAATTCTTACATGAAGTGGTTTTGGTTCTTGGGTAACTAATTTATGTACTACCCCTACCCATTTTTCCACTGTATCTCCTCCAGTATGTATATCCTAAATTCATAGTGCATGACATGTTATTCTATAATCACTACATCACTCCCTACAAATACCATATACTTGATGATCTATCATGGAATAATTATGAAAAAATAAAAAGAATAAACTACAATAACGCAAATTAATTTTAAAAATATATAAATAAATTTCATTAAATAAACTATATTGAGAAGTAATTACAAGTCCAAACAAGTGAAAAATAAAATATAGAAATAAAAAATAAGGGAAAAATTCTTGGAGTAATTCGATCATAAATACCCTATAAAATTTCTCTTGATTAATGTGAGTATTACTCTTGTGTTGTTTCTTCCCCTTAGATTCATCACCTTCAACTCATCTTATTCCATTCACCCTTCTCCATATGTAACCAAGATTTATAAATTTCGTATAATCCCCTAGGTCTAGAATTTTTATTCACTATATCCTTCTCTTTTTTATAAATCTTCTAAGAATAATTACCATAAACAACATTATGTTTCATATGAATTTTCATCATCATTACATGATCTAAATGTTTCTATAGATAATTTTGAAACCTAATAAATATAATTCAGTTTTTCACTAATTCAACATCATATTACATGAAAAATTAACTTCATTTTATAAATCATAGTAGAATATAATCCTTGAGTATTTTATTTCCATGTAAGCAAGAAATGTGTCCCATTTTATTTATATTATCAATCAATGACCAGAAAAATTTTGTGTTCTAATGGGACATACCTTTTCAATATGAAATATAAATATATTGTTGAACCCTTTTCCATAAGATCCAATGATAATAAATTGAATGGAATTATAGAGTTTATGAATATAAACTAGGAACCTACATCACTATATTTGAGGGAAAATGAACCATGTAATGTTCATAAGTTTTTTTTAAAGATGATCCCTTAGAAGTAGCAAAAAACATTCTTCATCTTATGATATTATACCTACCTAAATGGACCAAAGTTCTTTATTTTATATTTTGTATTGATAATCTCCATTTTAAGGGCTAATGGGGAACCCTTAAATGGCCCGTAGGCTTAATGATAATTACATGACCCGATGGTCATAGGGGAAATCATCCAAAATAGACAACATAGAACTACCCCTCCCCTATATATATTATGATGTTAGCTCTCCGCCTTCACTTGTATTGTCATCTTTCTATTCTATGATGAGATGAATATGCCTGGTGCCAATGGAGATGTCATACCCTATCATTCTTATAACTATGGTATCTCTTCTCTGGTGAATTTTCCTACTCTAATCCTCATTTAGAGAATTGTTCCTTATAAATATTCATGTTTTAATCAACATTTTAGGAGTACCGAAGACCTTGAGGTGGCTCGATGGCCTTGAGGTTGGCTCAAATCCTTACTAGTTCATAGGTCTTGGGTGAGCCGGAGGCCTTTAAGGACCTGACGCCCAAATTAGTGGCCATAAGTCTGAAATTGTTGAATAGATTCAGCTGATACAGTCCTTTCTACAGTACTTTTTATCAATTTCAAGGATTCTTCTTCAATCCATGGTTTTCTAAAACCTCTAGAAATTTGTTAAGTAGATAAATGATAACTAGGAATTTTAGTTTCATTGTTATTAAATCACCACCTTCATCCATGAAATTTTAACACTATCATATAATAACAGATAATAGATATAATCATTATAAATAATATTACAAAATATCTATCATTAACACGAAATATTTTATAATTTTTTTAACTCCACGCTTCAAAAACATTTTGTATCAATTTTTTCAAACCAAGGATGTAAGAAATTAAAATTTAAACATTTCAAAATATTATTTGAACCATTAAATGATACATAAAAGTGGAAGTAAAATTTTTCACCTATTATATAATAACACACTCACTAACATGAAAACCACAATATGGTTACTTTCAATACACTTTGTTTTCTACAGCACAAACAATGTAGTGGTGACCTTAACAACAAAATTTTTTATTTGGTGCATAATTCTTTCAGTCTTACACTTCAACTAAATACTCCTAGACTTTTTTATAAATTCACCTTATGTCACATAATATGTAATATCTCAATAAATTATATAAAAATAATTTGGATATCCACTAAATGACATTTGGGAGATTCCATTTTTGTTCCCTGAATGTTTTTTATAAACACTTTGTTATAAAACTTCTCCCCATTTAAAAAAAAATCAATTTGTTAGACCATGGGATTTTTTAGCATTGAAAAAAAAGTAAGAAATATATTATATATAATTATTAGAAAGGGGATAATTCAAGTAAATCATCAATCATATTAAATTTATAAATGGAATTTTCATTATATTCATCAATTAATCATACTTTTTTCCACCATATGTATCTCATACATCAAGTATAATAATTAAATCCCTTTATCCATTATAGTGAGTGGCTATGAGAGATGGAGTATATCGATCCAATATATGATTACTCAAACATTCCCAATTCTTTGATTTAATAATAAATAAGATAAATAAACTCATATCTTATCAATAATGAAATTAGATAAGTACACCACATGTCACTCACCTAAATAGATCATCACATGGAATTTCACTTAACTAGGAATGTCTATACACTTCCTTGGTTTTTTAAAATTGAGTGACTATATGTAATAGTGATCATAAAAGGGGAAAAATAACATCTTTTTTAATAGAAACCTACCCCATGACCAATTAGAAACTAGAACTCCCCTTTATTATTATAATTCTAGGCTTCTATAATTAAGGTATCAATGTATAAACATTCACATGAGATATTACTTATTAACCATAGGTAATGGGGATTCTGATGAAACATGTATTCTATGTCTACTGAGGAAATTGTGTAAAAAATATCTATGTGGTATTGATATCACCTATTGTAGTGTCTGAAAAATAGAATTTATAATACTCCCAATTAAAAACATGGGATAACCAGTGTCAAATCTAAAGGTTAATTTTATCATTCATTCACTTATATATCAATTTTTTGTATATTATGTTTAAAATAAAGCATGAAATAAATGATTTTTTTTTGTGTGTAAATAAATTAAGTGAATTGAAATCAAGAATAGGTGAAACAAAATAATTAGAAATAAAATAATTAAATCCTAAGGAAATTCCATTATAATTACATCACTATTTTATTTTATTATTTTGACACATTTACTAAAATAATAAATATCATTTTTATCAAACTTCAATTATTTATATTTCGGGAAATTTATTATAATTAAAATGTATTCAAATCTACAAACTCCCCAAATCTATTATAATTAAATAATGAATTACACACCTTAATATAGTGTGTGAATTATCATAAAAACATTCCTCTCATAAGTAATTTCATCTCCACACTCATCATATGAAAGATGTGCTATGATAATGGAGGTAGATAATGGTTGATAATGGAATATATAAACGAATGTAGTTAACTAAGAATGTAATTATCTCTAATCGAGACTCATGAAAATTCACTAATAAATAAGTAAAATAAGAAAATAAATTATTTGAAGAAATTCAAGAAAATAATAGACCCTAGATCACATACATGGGTTAATACCACTCCATTGAGGAGTTATAAGTGAATTTTTGTGAGAAACACATGAAGAAATATGAACTATAAATGTAGAGAAAATACATTATTAAAAATATATAGATAAAAATTAAAACTAAATAAATTCTCTCAAATTTACCTCCCATGATGAGAGATAAGGATTTCAAACTCTTTGGAATGGATATTATATAACATTTTTATAAAAAGTGGAAAATATTTTTCATGCATGGGTGATTACACACTTCTCAACAAAAATAGGATATTCTATATGTATACTAATTATTTTCCCCTTTAATCAGTAAAATTTCCTGAAAAAATCTCTCATAATGTAGTCAAACAAAAGATTTCATGGATTCTTATTTTGGAAAAGAATATTAGGTAGTGTCATGAATTAAACAAAGAACACTCATTAGTTTCCTATAAGGTGACATGATATAGCCTCAAGCATGTCTCCCCATATGCCAGAGGATGTTGAATAGTGGAGAGGTCAAAAAAACAAGCATTTGGAAGACTATAGAATAAAATCAGATTAAAAAATACCAAAAATAACCAAAAAATATCCACAATAATAAACAAGAGGTTGATGAAGAAATAAAATATATCTATGATAAATAAAATGAAGTTTGAACTAAGAAGTAATATATCCCACTAATCACCCACTAGGATGATCACATATAAAAAATAAACAAAATAAGTAAAATACAAAGAGTCTCTACTTCTATCCTTGAGAATCGCCATCCCATCATCCAAATCCCTATCGAGCTTCTCTAGACTAGTCAACTTAAAACCCTATGATCAAACCTATAAAACAAACATAAATCCAACATTATCACCATTACTCCCATGCAGGGTGTGAGAAATTTATCTTAGCAGGGTCTCAAAAATTACCCATGATATATTTTATCTTATGTGTGTGTATGAACAATAAGAATAAATTAAACAATACACATTCACTCACTATCATCATGTGCTAACCAGTCCACCATGACACCTGGCCATAATTGGTTTAACCAATATCAAAATCATATTTCCTTATGACATACACATGATAACTAAATATATATATAATTCAATCACAAATTCATGGCCATTACATGAAGATTTAGTGTAGGGTCTTATATCAAAGTAATAGACCATACTTTATCACACATGGGAGGTCCTACTATCACCTTCTCACTCGAGGTGAGCCAACATCCACATCCCAACCAATACCTTATTACTCTAGGTGGGGCCCAATATATATTTGTTTTGGACACATCAGAAGAACCTATTGGGCCAATGAACAAATTTTATTTTTTTTTCAAATTGGACATATTGTTCATAATGCAAAGGACTAAACATCATGAAAAATTACTTGTTTTGGAATAATATTGAAAAATAAAATACTATAACTAAGGGAAGATCTTTTCAAATCAAATTTATAATTATTTTAACCATAAAAAGAACGGTTTTCTTGATCCTGAGATCTTTCTTCTTTGAGGATATTTAATTTTCTAACATGATCGATGTAGAATCCTTTCATTGTGATGACCCAAAGTAAAGCCCCTATAGTGATGATCTGACGCGATCCTTCAATATTTGAACTTTGATGATGAACTGTTGGTGCTATCATGACTGATTATTCATATTTTATTATTCTTGTTTGATCACTTCATGTTTTATTGGGCTTGTAGGAATCTTTCTCCTTCATCTCATTCTTTAGAGGATGAGAGGTGGAGGTTGATATTTGGAGAAACTCATTGCACCCAATTATTAACATTATTTAGAATTTGATAACCCACTATTTATAGACCTTGGGTGGGGTTTAAATTTTGTAATTAATTGAAAAACAACCATTTAATTAATTATAAAACCCTATGAAACCCCATTCTATATAATAAAATATTATTATTATTTTATTCCATGGTGTCCACTAACTTGCGCAATAAAAAATATTATTTTACCAACATGAAATCTAATATTTAACACTAGATCCAATCTTATTCAGCTCGTACTACTAGAAATTTATTGAATAGTTGAATAAATATTATCCATAAATATTAATTTTTAAAATAAATAAGTATTTTTTCCCATACTATAAATTAAATATTTATATAATATTATCATTAATAAATAAATTATTTATTTTATAAATATATAATTATTTATTATGGTAGAAATATTAAAAGAAATTTTTTTATTATATACGTTCAGAATTAAATAATTAACTTGAAAATAAATATTTATTTAATATTTTTAATCATTTATTATGTTTTAAAGAAATATGACCTCTTAGATTGGACAATAATATTGTCTCCTATTGTTATATATAAATAATATATAAATGACATCAAATCAAACACTTTTTGTGTGACCATATAAGCCTCTTCCTTAGTGGCATTAATTTGTCTTTCCTAAAGTCCATGATTACTATCAAGAAATAGGTTAAGACAGCTACAAATTGAGAATATATGTCACAACTACAAAACCCAAAAAAATTATTATTGTGTGATATAATCTCTTTATCATGATATGTCATCAAGAAAGTTTCATACTTGTGTCATCAACCATAATGCATGGCATATCATTCTTTGATTATCTTGAATAAAAATATCGACATAACAATGTCAATGGAATTCATTTAAATGGTTCCAATCCAATCAAATGGTTGAGATATTAAATTCCTTAAATATAGAAGTAACAAATCCTTTCTCAAATTATTCATTAATAACATATCATTAGTGATGGACCTAACATACCCAACTTTTCCAAGATCATATTTCATCATAAATTATAGTAATACATCAATGTTCATGATACATTAAATTTATTATTAATAATTTTAATGTATAAGGATCATTAAACACTCTTAAATATAAGAATATAAAATGCACATGATTATGAGGAATTCTAATAGGTGGGTATGTTATCATAATATCCCATCTTTGATATTATAATGTGAAAAATTCATCAGATGAAGTCTCATGTTCTTATGAGTGTTCTCATATGACATTCAACATACTATGTTCTCCATGATAGAATGTTTCTTGAATATAAAACAAGGTTTAATAATATCATTATAGCATCTCAAGTTTCTTATCATAGTGAAGAATTTCTATGCACCTCTCAATGCAACAAACACTTATAAAGATTATTACATTAAATTCACACATAAAAATAAAAAAATATGTAGTATAAATTTTCAATTAATAGAAACTTATTTAAATATTCATTAAATGACAAGTATAAAAAGATATTTCAAGGACACAAACTCCAACTGACTCTAACTTGGACTGGAGCCAACTACTAATTAATTTCAGTCTACAACTCCCACATGCTGATCATGCTTCTATTTAGTTAATGAATTAGTTAAGCGGTCTGTCATGTTGTGTTCCATGGAAACTATACTCAAATTGATGTCATGTATCTTAGAAAAATTACTCAAGAGATGATATTTATGAATTATGTTATTCCTCCTCTGATGTGAACTTGTCTCCTTTGCAAGAGCCACTACTATAGTACTATAATAACAGATTGTGATAAGGTGTTTATTTCTAAGCACCTTGTGAAACACCTGGATGAATTTGAGAATATGAAATGCTTCTTTAACTTCTACATAAGCCACAATATACCCAAAATATACTAAATAATTAGAAACCATTCCTTTCTATGAGTTCTTGCAGCTCATATAAAAATCCTTGAGAGTGAATATTTATCATGAATTTCATTTCAGGTCAACTTTATCTATTTAGAAACTGGAATATATATATCCCCTAATGATTATTTTCTCTTCTCCAACATATACTGGGAACATATCCTTTGTATACCTAATATAATAAAGGAGAGTCTACACTAAAATCTAATGTTAGTCACCTGGTCCATCTTGACATATTCCTACCACACTGAAGGCATCGGTAAAATTTGTCCTTGTAAATAGAAAAGTATACTTGACCAAGCCAATAAATGAAGCATATAGAGTTCTTTACATCCTATTTAATTCCTTATGTGTCTAAGGACACATTTTTTTGGAATTATGAATGTTATACAACACTAGAAACAATTACCTCTTTGATTTATCCATACTTAATATCTCCAATATATTATAAATCCATATTCTATGACATAGTCCAAGAAACCTCTTTGATATTGATCCCAAGAATATATGCCTCTTCACCTAATTCATTCATGGAGAAGAATACATTTAACTACGCTTTAAAATCTTATAATACTAGTATTTAATTTCCAATGAGTATCATGTAATCAAAATAAACTATCAGGAAAATGAACACACTCCTACTAAATAGTTTTTAAATAAAATGGTAAAATTATTTCTTTATAAAAAAAATTCATTAATTTATTCATAAAAATAAATAGTACATAACCCAGATTCTTTATTTAAAATTTAAATGGATCTCTGAAGCCTTCATATTTTTCTATTATAACTTTCAGTCATAAAATCTTTGTTTTTTTAATATATACATACTTCATAAGATTTCAATTAAGGAAGGCTATATTGAAATCCATATTTCAAAACTCATAGTCATGGTATGATTCTATTAAAATTCTAATTCTAATTTATTTTAGCAAAATAACTGGTGAAAAATTTTCTTCATAGTGTATGCCTTGATGATGTTTAAAACCATTTCCATGTAATCATACCTTATATGTATAGAATTTTATATCCATGTATAGTTTCCTATTTAATACCCATTTACAACCAATGGGATTTATGTCCTCTATTGGATAAAAAAAATCATCTTTGTTATAGTACATGTAATCCATTTATGAATTCATACCTTATTTCCATTTGACATCCTTTAAGCCACATAATACTTCCTTGTAGGTAACATGATAATTATTATCAAAAAATAATGAGTCACCATCCTCAATGTCTTGAAAACCATTTTTTCCTAGTTCTCTAACCTCTCTCATACTTCTATAAAGTGCTTATGTCAATAAAAAATTCCTCATCTATAGGAATTTTTTGAATATATTAATGTGAAAAATCGTATGTATCTTTATCCTAGACTATATAAAAGTTAATATCAATTCCACATTATCATTTGGGGATATAATACCTTTTAGGAAGGTTGGGATATTATTTAACCATAATTTTATTACAATAAGGCTTTTATAGGTAATATTCATTAGGTCACTTAGGATACCCTATAAAGAGACACATAGTGTCTCAATGTGCACATTTTTTTTCTAGAAATAAAATTAACATATTATTCACCACCCTAAACTCATACATGTGCCAACATGGGTATATTTCAATAACAAAGAGGATATTGAATACAAATTTCTACATTTTATGGAACTAAATTTTTTATTGATATTATTTCCTATAATTCATATCCCAAAAAGGATAATAGAATAATCACTTGACACATAATTGATATCGTCATGTTTAATAGGGTGTAGTTCCTTATTTCAATTAAAACATTCCATTATTGTCTTTAAGGAGGAATACGATGTGATAAGATAGAAAAATCCCACTAATAATCAACGATGTTTTGATTAAGATATTATCTTCCATAGTCTAAGTGGTGTTTCTTAATCTTTTAACCATAATAGTTCTCAACACCCTTATAATACTCCTTGAATAAATTTATGGGATATGAATTATACCTCATTAACAAGACATATCCATATCATATAAATTCATTAGAAAAATTTATTACATTTGAGTATGCACCCTAGTATTTAACTGGAAATATTCCACACACATTGGTATAAACCAACTCAAAAAGTTCATTGGCCCTTTCACTTTTCCTCTAAATGAGGCTTGACAATTTTCTTTGGAAACATGCATGACATACAACAAGTGTATTTAGTTCAAATGAATCCAAATATTAATATTGGTGTAATAGGATCTAATGATTTTCATTTACATAACCTTGTTACTTATTCAATAGTTAGTTTTGGTATGATTCATTTGGACGATCTTCATTATTAAATTCTATTACACGGTTTGTATAATCTGACATGTAAAGGCCATTTTTAAATATGAATTACTATAAAAAGTCCTTTCTTTGTAAAATAAGAAAAAAACATTTCTAAATTTGAAAATAAATACATTTTTATCATGTATGTATAACGAAAAAAGGTTATTGTTAACTGATGAAACTTAACAATAATCCTTTAAAATAATAAAAATTTTAGTCAGCAACATGAGGTGGTAGTTCCCAATAGCCACAACTACATGTCTACATCCACCGTCTTATCATATATCTATATAATATCTTGAAATCATCCAAAATATACTCAGTTCATATATTTAAATAAATATGTGAGAACCACATGATTTATATAAAAAAATTATAGAAACATATAGATTACACTTGAGTATGAACATACCTGAAGAATCCCCTTTCTTCTTTGTATGGGTGTATTTTTTTCTTCCACTACCCCTTCCTTAAACATTGAAAATAGTTAGTTTCATATTACCTTACATTCCCTTGATCCTCATATTTATATAAAGTCATTTTGAGGAATATTTAAAGATCAAGTTAGTCTTAGAGAACTTTTCCAAACATTTCGTTTCATTCTCTAGAAGTATATAAGGCTTTTCATACATCATATTGTTGAAAATGTTTATAAGTAGAGTGAGAAGATACGGGATATACTTCTCTATGATTTTAAAATTTAAATTGATAAAAAAACATGAGAATAAATGAGAGTGTGATGAAATAATGAGATTATTGTACAATTATTTGGGAATATTAATCCTTGGAAACTCTAGGAAGTCAATAATGTAAACACATTTAAATATTTGAGGTGTAGTCGGAGCACCATATCCAAGATTTCCCATGAAAAGTTACATAGAGATATCAAATTCTTCCTATCATTCCATCTCATAATAAATATCATAGAGACGTAGGAGCATTCTACATGAATCAATGTTTTCATGTGAATTCATGAGTTCACTAGACGGGGATGACATCATAAAACACTGAACATGTACTATGTTTTTTAAGTTTCATTAATAGTTAATAAACTCCTCATCACTCAACTCCTTTGAATGTGGTTTAGAGATTGATAATTCTAGCATTAATATTTTTATTTAGGGTTAAACACAACCCATAGGCATATGATCCATTTCTGTAAGTTACTACTATTTAGGATATGATCTTTATATAGAATTCATCATAGGTATGTGGTGGTTGATGAAATTCTGATTATTATAAATTAACATATAATATTATTAGTACTTCTCTAGATTTTAATTTATGTTAGACATAATATTATTTTATTTTCTTAAGTCTCCCACTATTTTATCAATTCATAATGACCCTCGCCATTGAATAAGGAATGTATCGTCACTATAGATATCACAGTGTTAAGAATCCATATTTACCTCCTTATGATCCATATTATGGCCATTAAAATAGTAAGAATGTGTTTAGTTAGGCAACCTTGTAAACTGTAGTCTTGTATCTCTTTGTTTTATTGAATGGACTCCTTATTCCTAAAATCACAACTCAGATTTCCTCAACACTAGCATCCAAATTTGTATTAAATAGACTATTGAAATCAAATTAAATATAAATTAGTTATGTAAACCCATCATTTTAGTTAGTAATACTTTATAATTATAAGAACACTTGATTATGGCCTGACCAAAAACATTAACTATGGTTTATCATAATTTAGATAATTGATGACATAATGACTTAATATTAACTTGATGGATTTTTTTATTGTGGGTAAATTTTAATATTTTATATCTTTCTTGTCCTTTTAATATTAATTGGATTTTAATTAAGTGTTTAACCATGTAAAAAAAATAATTTAGTCACAATTATTTTATTTTAATAGAATTGTTTAATTTTAAACCATTTATTTATCTGATAGAAGCCTTTCATCAATAAAATAGATCATGCATAGAAATAAATAGTATAAATAAATAAATAATGGTGTGTTGAAAATATATAGTTGTTAATTTATTGAGAGGATAATAAATAAAACTATGACCCTTAGGAAAACTCCTTATTTTGATCTTTTGTAGGAGTTGAAGTATTCCACCATTCCATCCATGTATCATCCAATTTAGTTTCATCTTCGTTTTTTCTCGATCTACGTCCAACAAAGTTTCTCCTTTAACCAGATCTATACACCTTAGAAACCCCTTCTTATTACATATTTGTTATAATTGACATTTAGGTGAGGGAAATAAAAAGGGTTTGTTATAGGGAATTGCATAAATTAACCTTGGGAATGAATGTACTATATAATAATGGATGGAGGGATGGCATCCATACCATAATATTTAATTTAATAACAAATAATTTTAAACCAATTAATTTAAATTAAATTAAATTGAACCAATATATACATTTTCTTGGTTAAAGATCATGATTTGTCATACATATGTAATGGATACACAATTAAAATATCTATCTAGAATTTATTTCAATTCATTCCTCAATATTATAGAACAAACTTGAATTAATCTGATTAATTACCATATTAATCAATTAATTCATTTAATATTATTACATACAATCATCTTGGAGATTCCTATCCACTATGACATTATATAAAATAAAAAATTTGTTTTTATTTAAAATTTAACAAATTTGGACACAACTATTTTAGTTGGAAAAAAACCAGTGAGTACCTATCAAAACTACTTAGCGTGGTCCTCATTGTACACATTGAAATCACATGACATATTGTAACACCCTATCCCTATATTCCTGAATCCAGTTCATTATTTTATTACATTAACATGACCACAAGAAATAAAACCCCGAAGGATAATCCAGTTAGTAGCCTTGGAAAAACTAGAAACAAACATAAGTTTTACTTTACATCATGAAATGAAAAATATCATAGTATTTCCATTGAAAACACTGATATATATTACACTATACCTGAAGGTAATTAATAATATACCTCTTCAAATCCTAGGGAAAATGAAACATAATAATGTTGTGAGCTCAGATTCTCGGTAAGGATAAACAATATAGAAAAAGCTATCATAAATAAACTTCTAAGGAAAGGTATAAAATTGAAACCCATGACTTTTCAACATTAATATTAGAATAGTATGGAAATAATTAATCCAATAATTCCATTTAAACATTAAAATTGATATTCTACTAACCAAATAATCACATGTAATATCAAAATCTAATCTCACAACGAGAGAATGCATAATATGGGACATCATAACCAAACCCTCAAGGCCTCATTCCAAGACCATACATAAATGGGTAAAAACCCAAACAAACTTGTCTAATGAGACCTACAGATGCATCAAGGGGATATATCAGGCTCTATCCATCACTTAATAAGTCTAATACATTCCTCTTATAAATGTGTTAAACAAAACCAATATAAATATTAATATTAAAACAAGAAAACAAAATCTTAATACATTATCCATAAACAATGAATGGTATAATAGTATAAATTTTCTATCAACATATTCATAAACCCTATAATAAAAATATGATAAGTTGTATCATATGAAATATACCACAATTAAATATAATATTGAATAAAGTATGTTGACATTGATGAAAATGTTTTAATAAAATCATTAGAATCTTTTTAGAGAAATAAACATTTTTATTGAAAATAGTTATTGAAAATTTCATTCAATTTAAAAGAAAATATTTTCATTCAAAATAATATTTTATTCTTGTAGAGGGAGGTTAAAAAATGTAAAGGCATCATGATGATGGAAAATACTCTCACATTGTATAAGTTAAAAAACATTCTTCTCATAATTTGTCGAAAAAGTCACACAAAGTACCTCATAAGAAAAATGAAAAAAATGATTCCTTCTATAAAATATTACATGGAAAAAAATGTCTTTAAAAAATTGTAAAATAATATTATGAATGTTCTAAAATACAATTTTATGAAACATTTACAGGGATTATAAATATGTCTGAGTAAATTCTTACATAAATGAAATCTTGTATAATAAAGAGATTGTGAAAATTAACCCTTACCTCATACTCACCTTTAGTTGTGGGTGCCTTAAACTTATATATAACGGTTGAATAATATTGTTATTTTATTAAAAAAACTAAATTAATTATTTATTATATCATATATGATCCCCTTATATAATTTTCTAATTAATATTTCATTATTATCATTATTTCGGTTGTGAACTACTTTGTTTTCATATATTTATTTTTCCACATATGTATTATTTCTTATGAATAAAATATATATTATTCATAACCAAAATGATATTAAGTATATATATATATATATTATACATTCATTATAAAAAATTTAATAATCATTTTTAAATGGTTATACTGGAGGATGAATCGCATCACATTGTGGGGAAGGTAGGTTGTACGTACGCACGTGTGATGGTATCATTCCATTATTAGTTAAATTAAATAAAATTGGATGGGATATTAATTTTACAGAATATCTATAATGAAATATTAAATATTAATAACATTTATACTCATCATTATATCCACCCAAATAAAGTAGTGTCGAATAAAAAATTACACCACAACATGGAGGCAGTAAGTCGTACGTACACACGTTGTTATTCGTAGGATGAACAAAAGGAGGAATCTGGTTATCCCATAGTTATAATAAAATCTCATCATGTATATGATACTATATTTATTTGAAAAAACATAGTTATAGGAATTAGAAGAAAAAATTATCTTTGAAAGAGTTGGTAAAAATAATTACCTCTTCTTCGAGTATCCCTTTTTGATTTTCACAAAAGGGATAATTTAGTTGGATTTCTTCCAGAAGCATGGAATTTATAATGGAGTAAGGGAATTTTGTAGGAGAAATAGATAGTTTTTGTCTAATCCAAATGGATTTATAGGTGTTAATAATATAGAAAGAGAGGTTCCATTTTATAAGAGCAGGGATGGGCACTTTTGGAAACACAGAAATAATTAATTTAATATAATTTTCTATTTGATTTAACATAGATCCAAAGTGGGTTATTTATATGATAATATGATGATAAATTATAATTATATCATACAACCAAATTTATCCTCCCTTTGATTTTATTTTGAACCTTATCATTTTGATTTATCCTTAATTAATCTATTAAATTTTAATTTTGGTAATGATATTATAAATATTAAAAGGTTATAAATATTTTCTTATATAGTTTCAATTTTCTATAAATGAAAAATTTATGATATTTTAGACCTTATAATTATCAATTTTATGGTTTTTATTTTTTTTAAATAATTTAATTAAATATTATTTTTGAAAAATATCAATTATGTCAATTTTCACACTATTAATTTCTTTGACTTAAATTAAAATCCAAAAAAATAACTTTGAAAATAACCATTGAATATAATCCTAAAAAGACAATAACTTAAAAAATTCATGGAGAACCATTAATAACTGAAATTATATTTATTTTAATATTTTTAATATCATTTATTTGATATTTATATTAATAAAATAATTTCTTTTTTACTATTGTGTCATCATTAATGGTATCTCTAAAAATTATAAATAAAATACTATAATGTATATAATTATTTTACCTATCAAATTACTATTTATTATTGGATTTATCTCTTGGTGATATACATATTAAAATTATAATATTTATAAGAAATGGGAGTGTAACATTTTGTCACATTCATTGATTTTAATAATATCCATGTCTTATTCATAGAAAAATGTATATTAAAAGATTTAATTTCAAAAAATATATTATAATGCTATAATTTAGTCTTCAAAAAGGATATTTAAAGGTGTTTGGGTATTTTTATAACTTATTTTTACCTTTATTTAACTGATTTACCCTTAATCGCGGTAAATGTTTTTTTACTAAAGTAACTATTCATAATGAAGAAAATATTAAAAACCAATTTATATAATTTTGAATAACTAATTACAAATATTTAACCCATTTTTAAATATTCAAAAAAAAAATGTTTTTGTAATTAAATTAAAATTAACCTTGTTGATGAAACGTGAAAATATGGTATTAAAAGTAAAAACCATCCTAAAATTGACTTGTGTTTATATCCAATTTTAAATTGAAAATAATTATAACTACCTAAATTATATTAAATTATAAAAATATAATCTAATCATACATTGACACCAATAGAAATTATAATTTACCAATATAAATTATTTTAATGAAAAAAGTATCATTCAATTAAAATTTAGTGTTTTTAACTATTCATCAAAACATGAAACTTATTAGAAAAATTCAAAAAATTGAACCAATATAAATTGTGATTTTATTAATTCAAAAAATACATCAATTTATTTAAAATTTAATATATAAAAGTGTCAAATATTGGGTGTAAAATGGGGTTTCCATTAAAAGGTAGTAAAATTGCTTTTAGAAAAAAGTAGCCTTTTAATGTGTAAAATTGGATTAATTATAATCTTATGCTAATAAAATGATTTGGATGGATTTAAGAACATTTGATTAATTATATAGTATAAATTTTTTATAATTTGGGTAATATAATTCATAACTTCTTTTTAAACTCCTAGTTTGATAGATTATTGTGTGCCCAAACACGGTGTTGAGTTCAACAAAAGCTATTGAATTATTTAGAAAGAAGCATACCATGGAATCTTGTGGTGTTACACATATTGTGTATATGACAGGTATCATAAATTCCTAGTGTGTAATTTCAAATTAATGAAACATGAAAAACATGAAAATTACATTGGATATATAATTTAATGCATCATGTCTTTAATATGAAATGATTATACATGACTGGTAGTTTCAAATATTACAATGAATTGATATTGATTTTAATATAATATAAAACTAAAAACCAATATTTACTCAAATTAATGAATACAAAACTCATTTGTATGAGATTTAATTGAGTAATAAGTTAAATTTTATATTTCCATGTAAATATGTAAAGTACATGGTGTTTGAAGGCTATCCATATAACATGCACTTTTCATCATTAGATGTCCACAGTATATGCCTATGTACATGGTCTATACTTCTTATATACATTTATAAAGTAAATGAAATATAATATGGATACACAGTGTGTTCTTCTAGTTTCACAGCTACCATAATGCACACAATGTGTATTAAATACATTTCGTGTATTATATACATGAAACATGTTGACCTTGGGATTTCTGGCATGAAAACACATGGATTTCAAAACATGTAGGAAATCTACCTTGCATGTTGTATGGAAAAATTATTTCCCACCATGGTTTTTCAACATGATTTATATTAATTTAATTTGGAATGTGTTCATAAAATGATGACCTGAAGTCAGCACAAATGTCCTTGTGAAAAGAAAAATGGTACATAATGTGTAAAAATGGAGGAAAAATCATGTAACCCTATATTATTCAACCAGATTTCATGGAACATATATATGAGTTATTATGATGTGATATTAATTAATTATTAATTGATCATTGTCATATGATCAAGAAAAGATGAGAAAAAAGAAAGGATATCAATGCCTGATTAAGAAAAAATTAAGACTATGAATTAAATATATCCTTTAAATGTGTAATAATAAAAAAATTAAATATATATTTATAAATTAAAAAAACTCCTATGACACCACTTTTCGGTTCTATATGGATAAGATATCCCTATAGGGATAAGGACCAACTCTAATTTTTTTAGATTTGACAGATCATTCAAAATGTACAAGATGTAAAAATCATGACAAACAAAAATTATTCAAAAGAATATTGAAAAAAAATATAATATAATAAAGTGAATATATTTTCATGTCAATATTTTAATTAATTTATGAACAATATGAAAGGTTACCTAGATATTGAGATCATTATTTTTTGCGGATTTTGATTATTCTAACTTGATAGGAGTAATGGAAATTAGGGATGTAGCGTAGTGAAAAAAACAACCATATAATCCTAATGTAATCCTAAAATCCAATCTCGATCGTGAAAAATTTTGTGAGTGTTCATGGAATAAAGTTACAGACACCGTGCAAGTAAAAGGTGTCCATGGTGGCTATATCAGGGGGGATCTTGTGCTATGGAACTGAAAGGAAGGCCAATAAGTTGTTGTGGAAGATCCTTTATAGTAGTTCTGGGTGGGGTCATTATGGAGATGGAAAATTATGGAGTAAAATGAACTATGATAGCAGCTTTAGGTGGGTTATCAGCTGGCATCTTATAAAATTATGATGGAGATCTAGGGTGGTGGTTTCAGGTGATAGTGATGACAACCAAACAAGTTGAAAAACAAACCGAGTTGACTCTATATTTATAATGGTGGTGGACCAGCTATATTGTGTGTGTTTAGAGAGTGGTTTCATGAGGATGTGGTATAGTCAATGTAGGGACCTCCGATATAGTAGCAATCATATACGAGGTGTAGGCCATATAAGAGGAAATATTTAGAGCATAGAGAAAACCATATGTAGATCTAACCAAATTGGGAATAATGAGAGGGTACAACTTTCACCCTCAATAAACGACACTATGTAGTTCTACAAGGTGAAATGTGAGTGGATCATATATGTTTGATAGGGATACTGGGGATTAATGTTTTTTTCTAGGGTGGGATTTATCTATATGTCATTTACTCAGGAAGTTGGTTCATATTTGGGATTTCTTCCTTGGGCCAATAAGATGTGTATAGGTTCCATCTCAACCCAATTAAAAAGGGTGTTATAAATAATTAAATAAAACTAATATAAGGAAATCAAGATTTAGATAACCTTATCAATGAAATTTCATTGAATTATAAATAACTAAAGTAGAGCCCTGATTGTGGTAATCCATAGATCCACCTTCATTCTATGAACAATTCTGATGAATCACTGTGTGGTAACATGACTTATTGTTCCTCTTGAATTATTCATATTTTATCACTTCACATTTCATTGGGCTTGAAATAATATTTCTTCTTCTTATTGTTCATGAATTAATTGAAAAAGGGACCTTTATTGAAATATTTAACTCTGATAAACCTCATTCCAAATAATAAAATAATATTATTATTTTATTTCCTTATCTGTGATAACTAGTGCAATAATAAATAATACTTTAACATCCTACAAAATAATATCTATCACGAGAAATAATCTCAATCGAATCTTCCTCCTCATTATTTATTGTATACATAAATTAATATTATCATTAATTATTTATTCATTCAATAAATAAATAAATATTCCACTCATAGAGTAGATATTTATTTAATATTAATAATAACTAAATAAAATGTTTCTTTAATAAATAAATAAATATATTTTTTCTCTCTCAAATAAACAGAGAAAAATAAATATTATATATTCATGTAATTAAAAAATTACCTTATGAATAAATATTTATTTAATATTTTTGATCATTTAATAAATCATGAATAATATTAACACTCAGACTCGAGAATAATATTTATTCATTTTTTAACAAAAAATAATATTTAAACAAGATGAAAGGAAACACATTGTGTGTGACCCTTTGGTCCTCTTCCTTAGTGATATTAGGTGTGTTTTTCTAATGTCCAATATTACTATCTATAAATTGGTCAACGTACCCATAGAAGAAGAATATATTTTTCAATATAAAAACCACATACGAATGCTCAGTGTGTAATATAATCCCTTCATAAGGATATCTCATCATACATGTTGCATACCTATTTTTTCAACCATGAGTCTTGAAAAATTATTCTTTGATAATCCATAATAATCATTTTTTATCACAATTTCCATGTAATTTATTTCAAAGGTTCCATTCCAATCAATGGGATGATATATGAACTTCTATATAGATGGAAGAGACAAATACTTCCTCAACTTACTCATTAATAACATAACATTAATAACAAATCCAACTTTCTAAACACCACTTTGATCACATGTTTCATAGTTTATGAAAATACATCAAATTGCTTGATTCATGAAATGCATTAATAATAACCTTAAATTATAAGGATCATTACACATTCTCATAGATAGGAATATCTAGTGATCATGTGTAATTCCTATAGGTCGGTCTGTTATCATAATATCTTGTTACAGAGATTACCTAGTGTTAACTTCAGAAGATGATTACTCGTTTATTTATGAGTAATCACACAAAATTTTAAACATACTATATGACCCATAATAGAATGTATCCAATCATAGAGTTTTAAGGTTCTTATTATATCTAGTAACTATTATTCCATTTTCTATGTTGTGGTAAATTTAGAAAATTATCACTTTAAAATCATGTAGAAAAATGAAAGATATGAAATATTAAATTTTAATTAACATTCAATTATTTGAATATACTTGTAATCCAATGTACAAACTATTGGTTCATGGAAACCAACTTCAACAATGTCTTTCTTCTTACTACTACCATATTACTCAATGTAGGGTCTCATGCCATGTCTCATATTACATCACCCTTGGAATAACCTTATCAATCAAGGATTTATAGGAAAACATTTTATCAATCAAGATGATACCATTATCCTAGTAGGTACCTTATCCCACAAGGTAGGGATTGATATTACATCAGAACCTAAAACACCATTCTCACTCTAGGTAAGGATATTATCCTGACCACCTCCTTATCACTCAAGGTAGAATATAATATCACATCCCAACCAAGACCTTCTCACTCAAGGTATTGATATTCCAAGTTCTAATCACTCAAGGGGATCCCCGTCCTCAGGATCTGTCAAATTTCATAATTTGATCCATCACAAATCAAAAAAACATTTCCATTACATGCATTAAATAACAAATAAGGTTCATAACACATAAAATAACATAAAATATAATTTTTAATGGCTCTTTCATCTCATGTAAAATGTTGTAATTTTTTAAATAATATTTTTAGAGTTAGGAACAGAGTTGACATGGAATTATGGGCACTGTGGAGCCACAATATGGATATATAAAAATATAAAATATAAAATACCACAAATGTGCATTTTTTTAAAATAATGGAATATATCTTGAAAAATGTATTAAATGGGAAAAGTAAGACAACAATTAAATATGGAATGTATGTTATAACCTAGGTTAAACATAATATTTTTAGATGAGTGTTTCATTTAAATTCATCCATGATTAAAACTATAAGAAAAAAATGATAAATAATTTATTGTCTATTAAATTTTGGTAAACCAAATCTCATTTATTTAAGAGCAGTTTTCTCCAAATCCAAAGGTTAAGAATATAACCTTTGAATTTTAGGGGAGGACTATCGAGAATAATATTGGCTGATGATGATAAGATCATGGACCAATGATTGGTATATCATAATAATCAGAATCAATAATGATGATTGTAGATATCACCATCTATAATGATATAGAATAAATCTTAATCAGTGATTGATCTTATAATTAAGTAGGGAGACTGTTTTTTGGTTTAACCTAATTAATTTTCCCATATGGTGAATATGATTTAATTATTTATGAAAATTAATTTAGGGATACATTTTTTATTTATGGTTCATTGATTCCATTTATTTATATAATTATGAATTTTATTGATTAATGTTTAATCTCTTGGAACACCAATTTATCCATCAATGAATGATGTCCAACTGAAACAATGGACAATTTTAGTTTCTTCCTTCTATTTTAATTATTTTCTCCCACAATTCTCTAATTTTTTATCATGGGTATTTTTTTTTCAGAATGGCGGTTTAGTTTTAATAAAGACTCAGTTATTTATTAATTGATATTCTATACAAAATATTGATGTTATGGGTTTGAATTTATAATTTAAGTCATCATGCTTTCTTGATGATGATGAAAAAATATTAGTGTTTGATCCAAGTATCTCTTTTAACAAATTTTTTAATTTAAGAAATGTGGTGCAATGGTAGTTGATTCGTGATCTAAGGGATAACTAGAATATGGTCATCGATGATGGCACAATTTCAGTCAATCAAGATCAGAGCTTTACGAGCATGATTTATTTCTAAATCAAAGGAGGTGGTAGTCTGTATGGATACATTTGATGACTAGAAAATTCTGGAATATCCTAATATCCATAGCATGTTTTTCGGAAGAACACATGATTTGTTGACCCCTTCTATGGTGGCTAGGGTTTATGATTAAAGATTAATATCAGAAGTGGGTGATTTTAATCCATATGTTGTGTGGTACTTGAGCTGATTATTCAACATGTACCTATGCACAACCGTTGCACACAGTCATGAACAAGGTACATGGTTATAAGTAGATTCACATGTTACCAGACACAGATATGACTAGACATAGAAGAATATGCCTTGTGTTCTTGGAAGACACCATCAACTTATTCTAGGGTACATTTGATCCCTTTTACCCCTCATACCAGTTTCTGAATTAGTGTGGGTGCATTCCCATGGTTCATATCCAATAAGGGTTACTGTGGTATCTCATCCTATGTATTGGACAAAAAATCACCTCTATAGGTTAGTTCTAGTTAGAGTCATGTATCCCTCCATGAGGCCCATAGTGTGATCCTCTATCATTATTTATAGGGTTGCTTCAGGTATCCTATTTATAACACTAAAGGCATGAGATACCCTATCTAGTGGATTATCTTAGATATGGATAGCTATCCTCTATGAGCCCTAGGTGAGATACCCTATATGTGTATTGATATCTCATGAGTTTCATCATACTTATTTATTATGATTCTTGATGGTTATCACCTATTGGATGAGCACTATCATAGTTAGAAAGACATAAGGAGTAAGTTTTCTTAGATGAGAAATACCTTGAATCCTCAAGAAGAATACCTAGGTTGGAAGTGAGGATAAACATCCCCATGAGACACGATGGAATTCCTTAATAACATATAGTTCCATTATAATTTTTATTATTTCACCTCATTGTGTTTTCGTGTTGACTCCTTCCTTGATGGTTTGTTTTTATTAATTTCAGGGTGTACTATTGGGTATGATTATACTCACCACTGTATGGGATATTCTAGCATGTTTCATGTTTTATTAATATAGAAAACCTTTTGAATTATTCCTTGTAATTCAAGGAATAGGCGGACCTTATTCATTCTATATAGACCTCAAGAAATTCTCGATGTTTTTTACTAAAAGTTGCACCCCTTTTTAGCAGGTTAGACTCTTTTTATTATAATAATGGGATTTTATTTTTCCATTTCAGTTTTCTATAGTTATTTTATTCAATTATGTGGGATTATTTTTTTACGAATGAATTTTTACTATAAATTTTTTTATCTTTTAATCTTGTAAAAGTGTATGGACATGTGTGTGTCCATACATGTACTTTAAGTTAATGTCTTAAATGTATATGATATATCTACTCATTTCTAGTCACTATCTTCTAGCCAACTAGAGGATGGATTGTGGTTTGAAACTTGACATACCACTGTCTAAGTTGGACTTGGTGGTTTGGGTCATGAAACAATGGTATGAAAGAATAAGAAGACTTGATCTGTGAAAATGAAAAATAAAAAGAAGATGACCACTGAGATTTTGAGAAATCAGGGACTTGGGGACTAGGGTGCTCAACCCTTGGATTTACTTTTAAGCTCTGAAGAATATGTTATTGATCAGGTATTAATTCTTAATGAAAATGAATAGGAGGCTGCTAAAATGATGGAGAGTTCATTAAGGGTGACTCTTAATGAGGATAAATACTCATGGATTGACAAACATGATCTAATTCTAGTGTGAGGCTTCAGTAATGGTAAGGTAAAAATTGAGGAATACATTCAGTACTAGGATCAGTTGGCTTCTGAATTTGAAAATATAATGATGGAGGTCCCAATAACTTAGGTTTATTCTTTATCCTAGAAATTCTTTAGGGAAATAGATTATGGTAATATCAAGTTACATTTTAATGAATCTGTTTAAGTTTATGTCTTTGTGGGTTGCATTTAGAGGTTTGATTATTAGATTTGTCGACTCTTTGACCATTTATCTATTAGGTTTTTTAGTGGTTCTTGGAGATGCTTCATATGGGGATCAAAGTATTAAATCTTCATTGGTGAATCTCTTTCATATTGGGTTGATTGAGAGGGTATGGATACAACATTTGTTTTGTGCTAGTGCTCATATGCATGGGAAAACTATCCATTTGATATGCTCTGGTGAAGGCTTATCGTCACGGTGAAATTGCTGGGGAGGGGCAGTTCTGGTTTTCAGGTTTTTCTTGGTTATGGTTTTTTTATGTTTGTAATGTTGGACTAAGTGGTTTATCACTTCCCATAAAAAGTGTTTTGATAATAAAAAATCAATTTTCAGTCATTCTCGAATGTGGTTCTTAGGCTAGGTAAACTACTAATGGTGTGGTGACCAATGTATCCATTCACCAGGAATCTGATAACCTACTTGTCTACTTGTTACACGTAGGTACTAGTTATAAGGTAACCATCAATAAATGAATAATATAGTAATGGGTTGTGGTTTACATGCCATTCTTGAGTCTCATATCTAGATATTCTCTATTATCATGGTTCATATAAGAGATTTTAGGGTCCCCTCATGATGAAATAATGCTATGATTCCACAATAGTATCATGATGTTGATCTCCTTAGAAATGATGTTTCATTCCATGGTTTTTTGGAGACATTTCCTCTATGTGGTTTTACAGAATTAAAACCTCCTATCAACCATCCAGTAGTTCTAAAAGTATAATCATCTGATGTTTATATATTAAGTACACATCATTAGTTCTAGATGTAATGACTATAAAGGTTTTATTGATATCCCTACCCCCATACAGTTGAGGACTATTATGAGGAAATATTGAAAATTTTCAACATTGTGAGGACCTCTCTTAATTATATGGTGGTGAAAACGAAATTCCATATCAAAGGAATAGTAGGGAAATGATGGTGTTTATGATTCATACTCATTAAAAAGGGGCCCTACCTTAGGAAGAGTTTGTGAATCTATTTTGATAGGTGTTCTTTTTAACAAAATTTCATTTGGTTTGTATCCAGGAACTTCTAGAGAACCAAAAGAAAATCATGATAAAGATGGAGTATGCATAAAGGTTTACTAACCTCTCACAGTATTCCATGGATATGGTTCATGATAGATAATTTTTATCATGGACCATTGAACATTGAATTTTTTTGATATACCCATGATGGGGTGTTATCACATTGTATTATTTCATACATTGGGGTATTAAACCATGCCTTTATGGAGGAGAGATTCTTGGAAGAGAAGATGCCAATTACTAATTCTAGTAGTCAACACTGTTGATCTAAGACCTCAACAACTAGTATTCAACATCAGATATAGAGATCTATATGGATGATGTGTTTCAGTAGATAGTCACATAACAATGAATCCACCACTTAGTGATCTTAGAGAGATTCTCGTCCACTAATGGAGTAGTGATGTTACCTATATGATGAGGAGATTATATCACATAAGATTTCATGACTAGTTGCGATGCCAACTGGGAACCAGTTTGTGGGCCATCAAGGAAGAGGAACTGGCTTCAGAAGGGATGTTTTAAAAGTGGAAGATGTTGAAGAGGAGTTGGTAGAGTAGTTGGATATGGAAAATTATGAATTCTTAACCACTCTACCACCATAGGTTCTCCTTTAAAGGCACAAGGAGGTGTTGGTCAAGATCATGGATAACCTCAAGTAGTGGTGGCCTATCACCTAGAGGATCCATGTTTTTTACAAGGTATAATCTATGTCTAATGTAATATAACTATAATTTTTATTGACATAAGTATGATATAATATTTCCTTATTGTATACGTTATTGAATAAATAGAGATTCCAGTAGATTATTTAGCTAAAACTTTGTGTTTAGAGACTCCTACTAGAAGATATTTGGTGATCAAACACTTTTACCGATAATGTGACATGAATCATGGAGTGGGGACCTTCATGTGGGATCGATTCATAACAAATATGAGACTATATGATGTTATTCTAGGTAAGGAATCGATCATTGGGGTCCTTGTATAGAATGACTATTTCATGAGGAGGATGTGATACATACATGTAAATGGGATGAAATTTTCTTTAATTGAAAAGTAAGAACCCCTAGAAGTGTAGGATGGGATTGTATATAGGATGACACAACCAAAAATTCATTAGTTAGACATTATGAATATTAGGGAAGTAGATTATACAAGTCTTTAGATTACAACCATGGTGGGGGAGTTTGTGGAGATATTTCTTGAGGGTGTACCTGACTTAACTCTATATTGATAGATTTACTTATGAATAAAATTTCACACAGGGACCACCCCAATATATTCTATATCAAATTAGTTGTCCCCCAACGAGATTTTAGAGCAAAATTTTTTGTTATATGATTTTCAAAGGAAATGATTTGTTATACCAAGTGTATCTCCTAGGGAAGACCAAGTTTTCTTCTATAAAAAGGTATATTGGAGATGATTTTATGTATAGATTACCATCACCTAATTAAAGTGACCATTAAAGAAAAGCATCCACTTCCAAGGATCAATGATCTCTTAAACCAACTTAATGCGCCAAATTTCTTCTCAAAGAGTGACATTGTGTGAGTTTATCACTAGCTCAATGTTTGAGAGGAGGATATACCAAAGAGTAAATTTTGTGTCCACTATAGTCAATATGAGTACTTAGTGATGATCTTAGGAATGAAAAATTCACAAAAAGTGTTCATGGGAATGATGAAATAGATATTTATTCTCTTCATATAATGATTCATTATAGTCTTAATTGATGAAATCCTCATGAAATCTACACCATAGAATAATAATTAGATATATTTTAGGATGGTTATAAACATACTCTAGTATTAGTATCTTTATGAAAATTTATAAAAGTATCAGTTATGGATTCCGAAGGTCCACTTCCTGGGACATGTCATATCAGATGAAGGAGTAATATAGGATCCAATGAAGATCATATAAGTGTTATCATGGGATCCACCCAGGATCATGACCAAGATGTAGAGCTTCCTTGGATTAACAAAGATAATATAACAGATTCATGTTTTATTTCTCCAAGATTGTAGAACTTTAAAATGATTTGAACTTAAAGGTAAAACCTTTAGTGAGGAGGGTGAAGTGTTAGTAGGATTTTCATAAATCACAATATAAGATTATGAGAACCCCATATTGATACTTTCATAGGATAGTTTTTAGTACATGGTGATTATAAATGCCTCTAAAACTACTCCTCCATGTGAATTGATGTAGTGGTAGGTATCCATTTCATAGGGTTCCTTGTACCTTAGAAAACATCATTAGAGTTAAAAGTCCCATGAATTAGAGCTTGTAGAATTAGTTTTATGCTTTAATACATGGATACACTATCTTATGGAAGATAAATCTGTCATCTATTATAAAAATAAGAGTATCAGTTATATCTTCTCGTAAAATTAATTAAATATGAGATAGAGGTTATGACTTGGGTTCTGGTAGGATTTTGACTATGAGATAGTCTATAATCCAAATAAGGGTAGTGATGTCGAAAATTATCTCAGTAGGAAATATCCTTCACAGTTATTGAGATGTGTTTTGGAGAAGTTTTACTAATTTTAGTTTTTCCAAGTGGGCGTGGGTAGTAAAACATAAATTTAGTCCATGATTTTTACTTTTCCACTTATTCAATGAGTAATTGAAAAAAAATCAGAGATATATATTGTGAGGTATTTCATGACCAGATATCTACATGATAATATTTTAATGGATTCTCCAATGGTGTGGAGAATATCATCACTTTATGGGGATGGATGATTCTACCTAAAATTATTTGAGAGGAGGCACTGATGGTGTCTCATTAACCCTCTTAGAAGTAAATAAAGGATTGGAAACATTGTACTAGGTCCACTAACATCAATTCATGTGTCCATGGATGAATTGGATTATTTATGAGTTTATATCTTGATATATCCCTTTCTAGTATGTTATTTTTAATGATTAGATACCAATGGGTTCAGCCTAACCCCTTGAGCTTCTAGAGTGGATGTGGGTTGGTATAATTATGGGTTTCATGATAGGAAATTCAAGATCAAAAAGAGGTTATGAGGATCTCTGGGTGATCGTAGATTGACTCACCAAGTCATCCCGCATCCTTTCTATTAGAGATTAGTGTTTATTAGAAAACATGGGATGCCTATATGTACATGAAATAGTCTATGTTCATGGAATTACCTCGATAATTATTTAATAACATGATGCTCAGTTCATTTCACTATTATGAAGAGGATTAATGGAGGTCCTTAGTACTTAGTTATGGTTAAGCACATTTTCCACCACCAGATAGGTGACTATACAGTGTGGTCTATTCAGGTTTTGGAGGACATGATTTAGTATTTCTTGTAGGATTTTTTTCATAACGGTGATGGTCATCTACCCTTGGTATATTCTTCATATAATAATAGTTAGCATTCCACCATCAATATGGAACCATTTGAGGCCTTAAATGACACAACATGAAGTTAAATGATTTTGTAACTATATCCTAGGAGGACAGTGCTTATGGGACCTAAATTGGTGTGAGGAATGATATAGAATTTTAATATAATTCATGAAAGTCTAAAGAATTACTAGACCTAGTAGAAGTCCCATGAAGACTGATAAATCAATGAGTATTGTAGACATACGGTTTTTTAAAAAAAATCTATCTCCAAGATTCATTGGCCCTTTTTAGATATTGTGTGTGGATAGTGAGTTGGAATTCCAGCTAGCCCTACTACCAGAGTTAGAATGATAGTAATATATTTTCTAGGTGTTACATCTGAGGAAGTATGTGCAAAACCCATCTCAAATTTTTGAATGATGTGAGACAAACATCGTGGATGATACTGCCCTCTCGGAGTAATCAGTGGCCATCTAGGATATACATGAGATTATTTTTATAGGTTAAGTGATTTTTTCATGTTTATTTTTGCAACATTTGAATCATTGGGGGAGAACCTAATAGTGGGAGAAAAACATGACATATCAATAATCTCAACTTTTCGGGTGACATATGTATTTTTAAGGAAAAAATCCATAATGGTGTGGGGAATGTAACGACTCTTTTTTCCAAGTAGTAAATTAGAATATTTTAAATAATTTTTTTGGAGTTAGGTGAAAAGTCAACACAGAATTCAAAGTTACATGGTTCCTAAGTATGGATATATTATAAATCTTAAATATAATATATAATAGATGCCTAGTTTTTCTTAGAAAATGAAATATTTTTTGAATGGTGTTTTATTTTGGAAAATCATGATTTCCATTAATTATGAAATATGGATTTTACACTAGGAGTCACATAGTATTTATATGCATTATTTTTTTTGTTTAAATTATGATGTGGGAAAAATTATAGGGAAGTAAATTAAATAAATAATTTATTTTCAATTAAATCAATGTATCCCATTTCTCATATATTTAATCTTATGTTTCAATAAATCCTAGGGTTATGCACTTAACCATAGATATTATTGAAGAGAATAATTGATGAGAAGATTAGGGGATTTTGATGGGTATATTTATCAATGATTGGTATTCCATAAGAATTTTTATTAGCAATAGAGTTATTGGATCTCACCAATCATAATAAAGTAGAATCATTATTCACTAGTGATAAATATGACACAGAGGTTAGGTGTCAGTTTTCATTATTTTAACCCAATTATTATTTTTCAACCATGGATTACATGAATTAATTATTTATGAAAATTAATTCAGGTATAAAATTATTGATTTATGGTTGATATATTCCATTGATTCCAAGAATTAGATATTTTATTGATTAATGTTTAATCTCTCAAAATTTTTATTTATTCTCTAATGAATGATAGAAAACATAAAAAGTGTTCAACAATTTTTTACCACTTTTCTATTTTTTTTTGACCCTTATATCCTTAAATTTTAATCATTACTATCTCATTGGACAGATGATTTGACTTTAACCAACAACTGGTTATTATACAATCAAAATTTTGTGTAACAGATCAATTTTCTGGATTATGATTTTATATTAAAGGAAGTATAGAGGATTTATTATGATGAAAAAATATCAATTTTATATAATAGGGACCAATTTCATGAATTTTAGTAGTTGTGAAACAAGTGAAATGATGGATTATTTGTGGGAAAATGGGTGGACATAATCTAGCCACTAGAGATGGAATAGTTTTTGTCAGGCTATAACAAAGTTCTGTGTTTGTGTTTTTTTTTATGAAAAAGAGGTCAAGTCTATATAGATGGATATACATGAAGACCAGTTGATTCAATAAAAACCTATTATACAAAACATGTAGTTCAAAATAACACACATCATGTGGATCCTTTCCACTGTGGATAAAGTTTATTCATGAAGATAAATATCAAAAAAGTTTTTGAATAATCCACATTTGATGTGGTATTAAATATAGGAACCTAAAATATACCATAAGGTACAAAATTATAGTCACAAAATGGGAATAGAAACATGAGCAGTCTACACAGGCGTGAACAATAGTAATGGGAATTACAAGGTACAAGGGAACTTGTAGAAAACAATTATGCAAATCCATAGATATGACGAAACATAGTGAACCATTCCATTTGTTCTTGGTATATACGATGTTCTTAATCCAGGGTATAATAGATCCCTTTTTCTACTCAGAATAATTTTTGAATAAGTATGGGTCTATTCACTTAGTCCATCCCTAAGAGTGTTTAGTGTAGTATCTAGTGGTTAATGAGTCAAATAATGAATCCTAATAGACTATTCCAATCATAACCCACCTGTTTTTTATATTTTTTATTTATTATTTAAGAAAATTTTATAATATTAAGATTTTTTCAATGGATAATGGAATTATAATTGCTAATAATTAAAGTGACTCACCCATAGATTTTCCAAATTCTGAAAATAATGATGCCACCATATAAAAAACCCAAAATTTTACTATTTCACATGGAACTCACATAAAATGCACATCCACTATATAAAAAAAAGAAAAACTAATGAAATTATGTAAAGAGTGAAGGTAGGTAAGAAACAATTGGCATTAAATATGTTCTAAACCAATAAATCTTCTCATGGGTTTACAAGTGATAAAAAAGAGTTGTTGTAAAGGTAGGTTAGAAGGAAAATATTGGATTTAAAAATAATCATCTCACTAATATTAAAAAAAATCATGAACTAAATTTTTTTGAACAATAATAATAATTATATGTAGTTTTAATTAAAAAAACAAGGTCATCTCATGAAATTAATAGTATTTGGAAAATTATTTCACAACAGTTTTGAATACCTCTCAGGATGAGAAATATAATTTTGGATAGGGTTCATGGGCATGGATGTTTTTTTCAAACATAAAAAAATGTTTGAAAATCCATGTGATGGAAATATATTCTATATCAAAAGTCATTTAATGATATATTTATTCAAAAATCATGGAAAATTCTTAAAAATATTCCCAAGAGTGATAAGTGATAATGAATAGTCATTCAAGGTCAAATTTCCAAAATAATTAAGAACTATATATAAAAAAACAAGTAATAAAACACATTAGAATCTTTGTTTGAAACTCCCCCACACTTACTTATTTCCATCCTAATTTTTGTTCAAGAAATATGTGAGGAGTAGGAAGTAAAAAAATTGGAACTAGAGGCACTATCCAATACTTATTATTATTGGAAACATGGGATAATTTCCTACATTCTATCTCTTAATACCTATAAATGAATAATAAATTAGAATTACATTTCAATATAGATAAAGAAAAATGAGAATGTAGTGAAAGAGAATATTTATTGGTTTTACCCCCTAAGTGGGTATTTGGTTTATACTACCTCAATCTAGGAAGTAACGACTATGATCCCCAATAAAAAGTGGGATTTGGTTTATATGATAAGACTCAGAACATTTTTATCCTTAAGGTGCTCAATTAAATTTACTAGTTAAATAGGATATCTTTGATAGATTACACTATTTCCATCCATTTTATAGTGAAATATAACTTCTGTGGTGGTCATAGTAGAATTTAATATTCATTTACTTTTCTACACCTCTTCTTAGATATCTTCTTATTTGAGATCCATTTCATGCTTCATTATTATTTCATCCATTATTTTACCACAGGGGATTAAATAATAGTTCTATTTGTGTGAAATTATAAAAACATTAATTTAGGCTTGAATATTCCCTATCAATGTGATCATCATGAATTATTGACTCATTATGAAAAACCTTTGAGGGTTCTCTTTCTTTAACTAACAACACTATACTCCCATCAATGGTTGGATATTATTATTTTTCTTCTTATTCACTATTTATAATGAATAATGGTGAATGTTTTCAAAAACATAGACTAGTTTAGTGAATCTTCTTATCTATCGAAGTAAAATATAAATAGTGAATTCTGGTTTACTTCCACATCATATAATTTATCAACTAAAAGTTTTAGTGCGTCTTGTAATTCCATTAGAATGAATTAATTATGTTGAGGTAGAGAATGGTTCTTCATGATGTTCTCCATCTCCTCAACATATTTATCAAATATAGGCAGGAAAAATGGTGTTTCTTTTCCTCAACCTTGGGTTGTTAAAAATTAAAAGTGTATTATTTTAACTCAAAAAGTTAATTGAAAAAGGCTTCATGAAATTTCGATTCATCATCCACTTTTAATATGTAAAGACCCAGAAATCTCAAGGAAATTTTTTTCTTAAATACTTTGGAATTTAACAAGTACGCAGTTTCTGACGGTACCTGATTTTGAGGCCCGGTGTGCCCAGAATCAATTTCTGAAGTTTAGCTCAGGTATGTTCAGTGAACGAACGAGCAGATTTTTCTATCTTTTGAACTGGTGCTTGGAATTGAAATCCGAGGGCACCGACGAAACCGTAGTGCCAGTAATTTCTTAAGAGGACTTTTACCGTAGATGTGTTTTCCTGGAAGGAGTTAAATTTTTTTAGTTTAAATAAGAAGTGAATAAAAAATTGTGGAACAATTTTTATTCTTTATCTTAAGTGGTTATATCCTACACGGGGTAGTTAATATGGGACCCACAAACTTCTGACTACCCATGTGAGGATAATTGTGAGGTGGGGACCACACGATCCCTAACCATTCACATTCCCTAAACCCATTAAACCTCCAATTAAACTCCTTTATTTTAATGTTGACAACCCCCTTGTATTTATTGGGGTGAGTTTTCCTCTCTCTCTCTCTTCCTCATTAAAAGTTGCCAACCTTTCACCCAATTAATTAGACAACTCATGGTTTAATTAATTAAGTGAATTGGAATTTTAATTTTGTAATTTTTAATTCTTGGAAAAATAAAATAAAGAGTAATCCTTATTTTATTTTGGGTTAGAATTGTTGTGTGAGGAGGTTTGGGAGAACTCTAGCTTTAATTGAAGAACTTCATCCTTCCGTGAAGAACATCATCCTCCCGCGAAGAACGTCACCTCTTTGATGAAGAACACCATCACCATAAGGAGAGACGATGTTCCTTTCCTTATTCTCTCCGCAACTAGTGTGATACGTCATTCCCTCCTTGGATGCATGCCAACACGGTCCTCGAAACCTCACCCTACGACGCCATCTTTCGTGACGCCGACAAATGACCATCGTCACCTTCACCTCTTACCTTGCGGCGACGTCAACGAACCGACGTCCACTCCCTTTCGTGATATCTTCAATGAATGATGAACCACACGAGGTAGGGGTTATTTACTTTGTTAAAGTCTTATCGTCATCATTCGTTGTTTAAGATTTGGCCGAATGTTATCATCATTACGGGAGGGGATCAGACCGCACGAACACGACCGATTCTCCTCCCCTCCTCTTGTTAATTTCGCTGATGTTTGAGGCAAAGGCTGCACGGTTCCGTTGCACCGCGCAGGGACAAAGGGGACCACAGTAGGGGTGGGCCATGATGGTGGTGGTGCGTGGCGCTGTCGCGCTGTGCCGGAGAGGCCGGGGAAGGCTGCGGAGTAAAAATAGGGCTGAAGCAAAGGGGTGAGGCGCCGTCACGCCAAAGCTTCAAGGGGCCGCAGCCAGGGCGGGCCATGGCGGTGGGGCGTAGCACCGTCGCGCCGCACCGGTCGAACAAGAGTCGCAACCTAAGGCCATGACGGTCTTCAAAGGGGCGGCCTGCTGTGCCGGCCGCCGGCGCCACCAGGAGGCGGGACCCGGGGGGTCCCACGGTTACACAACCGGCCAGCCATAAAGGTAGGCCGTTTCAAAGAATTCGGGGGGCATAACCCCCCCTGACCAGTTTTTAGGGTAGAACCCACCAGGTCCGCCATTTCCGCAAATAGGGGGTGGCACCCCCTTTGCGTCCCGCTCGATAACGCCGAGCCGCGGCCGGATTCCGAGCCGGGCCGCACGCGGCATGGGCTAGGCCGGCCGCGCCCAGCCGGGCCGCACCCAATCGAGCTGGACCCAGACCCGGGTCAGGTCGACCCGGTTCGGGCCGATCCAGGGGGTATTGGGCCAGGTCGGACTGGGCCCAGACCCCCTAATTTCGGACCAGGTTCGTTCAAACACCCATATCTTGGGCTTCAAACCTCCGATCGATGCACCGTCAGTTGCGTAGGGATCCTTGAATTGAGGCGGTATTTTAGTTATATTACACATATGCTTTAGGTGAAGTTTTCGTATGGCCGGGTTGGTTCGAACACGAAACCAACTGGGCCCTCGGAGCGGAAATGGTTATAACTTGGGCTCCGGACGTCCGATTGATGTACCGTCGACTTTGTTGGATTCCTTTTGATGAGACGGATCTTTTGGTATACTTAATCTGCGGTTTGGATGCAATTGGTGTATGGCCGGGTTGGATTGTTCCTGAAATCCAACCGGGCCCCTGGAACGGAAAAGCCAATAACTCTCAGACCCGACGTCCGTTTGACGAAACGTCAGCGGCATTGGTAATCACATTGAGAAAAGGTCCCTATGAGTATCCCCTATGAGAGTTCGGGGTAAAGTTGAGATATGATCGGGTTGGTTTGTACACGAAACCAATTGGGCCCTTGGGATGAAAAGGCTAAAAACTCACAGACCGGGCGTACGATTGATGTACCGTATGTTGCGTTGAGACCTCTGTGATGAGGCGGTCCATTGTGATACTTCTTTGTGGGACTTTGTGATACTTGGAGTATCGACCAGTAGCTCGTGGAGTGGATCCTCCCGGAGATGAGCATGTAGTGTACGGAGACCTAGTAGTTGTGGACTTGACGACTGCTTGACCGATTTGACTTGGAGTGAGTCAACTAGCCAAGTGGACAGAGCGCCCGATATTTGGTGGCAGACCCATGGTGGAGGGAGTGCCTGGTAGTTGGCAGCAGACCTGCGGTACTCGACAGGAGGAGTACCTCTTTAGGCTATTTGGGGAACCGCTGTTGTGTTTGGGCGGCAGACCCCTGGCGGGGGGTACTACTGTGTTTGGGTGCGGAACCGCGGTACTAGACAATAGGAGTACCCCCACAATCTATGGTTAGTGAGTAGCGCCTCGGAGTCGTGACATGGATACTGTACTCGATAGAGGAGGAGTTCTCCAGTAGTTGTGGTTTCGGTATCATTAATGAAAATCCGGGTTTGAGCTGAGTCAATGACCTTTGTGTATTCCTCATGATTGTGATGGGTTACTTGATAACTTAGGTATATGTATGGGCATATAACTAAGTTGTGGTTATCTTTTGATTTCATATCTGTGTGATACCTCATGATTGAGATGACATACTTGATAACTTAGGTATAAGTATGGGTTAATACCTAAGTAAGAGTTATCTATTTAGATCCTTAATTGTGGTTATCCTTATTGGATTTAGTGAGACCTTGAGGGTCTCGGGGTCCCTACTGAGTATCATTATACTCACCCCTGCACGGGATATTCCTGCACCTCTTTGTGTTGGATGCAGACGACCGACAGCACAGACGGAGGCCGAGTGTTCGAGGACTGGACGGTACTCGGAGGTGGACCTCACGAAGAGTCAGTATCCAGAGGTGGACTCACGACGAGATGGTACACAGAGGAGGTTGACGGGAGAGAGCGTTGAGGAGGCTATCAATACCTACCCTTTAGGTAGGGTTCGTGGTGGACAATCCAGGAGCTTCGCTATCTGTACCTACCCTTCAGGTAGGATCCAAGGTGGACGACCCAGGAACTGCTTCTATTTTCCAGCTGTTTGTTTTTTCTGTTGTACTTTCGTTCAGTTGTAGTTGTACTTTTTAGTTGGGTTTGTATTATGACCCATTTACATTTTAGCACTTTCTTTTGTACTTATTGTATTACTTCCTTTTGTACTCTGTGGTGTTTGTTTACTTTTATAAAGGCAATGCCTTCCCAGTTATCGGGATTTACGCCTTTGGTGCTAGTTGCCAGCCCCTGGTCTATGGAAGGAAGACATGGGGTAGTCACGGAACGGGCCCTGAAGACGGGTTATGACAAATTGTTATCATAGGATTCGGTTCTACCGCAGAACTTATGAATCTAATATTTCTTTTCTATGAAGAAATAGTGTTAAGGGTACTAAGTGTGGTCTTCAGTTCAGGGAGTCTAGTGTTGGTGCGGGAAGCCGACGTATCCATACACAAGGACCCTGAATACTGATTTCCGACTCAGTGCATGAAAACCCATATTGGGTGTATGTTTTCAAATGTTTCATTAAAATTATCTCAAATCAGGTCAGCTCACCTGGTATAATCATTCGACCGTGTCACGTCTGTTTCTTTCAGGATGTCTTCACCTAGTCAGATAGCACAGATACCAAATGGAGAGCATGATGATTGCTCAAGGAGCAGTGAGGCCTCAGTACAGGGCCCTCTACCAGTTGAGAAACCATCAGAGAGTGCACGCCTCTTGAGCGCGTTGCACGGGTTTCAGCGTTAAGGGCCTCTGACGTTTCGAGGCGAGTCAGATTTTCAGACGGCTGGACACTGGATGGAGTTTGTAGCATGAGTTTTCCACACAGCTGGGACAACTGTAGACTTGATGGTGTACCTAGCTGTTAGCCTCATCCAGGGAGTAACTGAGAGGTGGTGGAGCCACATGTTCCAGTTTTTCTATAGGATGAACTTCACCTGGGGAGACTTCGAGACCTTCTTCAGGGTGGAGTTCATACCAGCGACTCTACACTCTGAGCATGCTCAGGAGCTGCTGCCCTTGCCGCAAGGTTTTTCGTCAGTAGCCGAGTCATCTGTAGGTAGGAGACGGATGATTCAGAGGTCCAAGAGGACCAGACCAACAGGTGGGAGACCTCGGGTTCTAGGTTCAGTTGTGCGAGGCAAAATAAACAGATCCAACCCTATGAAGATAAGGAAGTTCTATTCATGCATCAAATAGGGTCACATGGAACAGGACTATCCGACTCCCTGCACATTTGATCTGAAGGCATTGGATGAGCCACCGAGACAGAAGCAGTGGTGAATTCTTGAGCAGCAGCCGAGCGGTGGACAAGGAAGTGGAGCTCCAGAAGCAGGTGGACATGAGCTGGACTAGTTCCCGGCATGAGGCCTTGGTTATTGGTGCTTCTAGCATCCTTTTTGTTGATTTTGTGGGTGTATGTTTCTTTTTTTTTTACTTTGAGTTATAGTAATAAAAGACACCTTTCTTTGTGACTTTTACTTTCATGTCCTCTCTATATGGTTGTTACTAAGAGGTTCCGATTTAAAAGCGTTGACTTGACCCTCACTTTCGTGATACCTACTGGAGGAGACCCGATGACCACACACTGCTACTGACAATGTGACTCGAACCTTGGAGGTGAGAGTAATGGTTGGATCTCTTGGTAGTAGTGTCAAGGCCTTACGACGTCATCCATGGCATGAAATAGTAACATTCATGTCAGAATTGAATGTATTAGGCAAAGAATGTGGTTCATCTAGGGGATGAGACCAGATTTCTCTTTCCGACAGAGGAGAAATCCCAGCAGCTCTTTGGTGGAACGTAGACGAAAAAGGGTGGAGATGAGTTCTTACAATTGGCTAGTCTCACCCATTGTTCGTTGAGTGAACGGTTTACGGTTCTCTCCATCTCAAATAGTATCAGGTGTATCTACTCTCAGAAGAACATGAACTTGAGATAGAGGTGATGGATTGAATTCTTCCAGGACTATGACTTAGAGATAGTTTATACTCTTGAAGAGGGGAACGTTGTAGCAGATGCTCTTAGTATGAGATCGGGCATTCATCTGTTAGGAGTGGTGAGATAGCAGCTAGCCGCGTTTTAGATATCCTTTGTGGATAGTGATAGAGTTAGATCATGTAGAACCATAGATGGTTCAAGTTATGACAGAAAAGGTGCAGATCATCCATGATCGGATAATGACTTCACGGAGCAGAAAGAATCCCTAGGCTGATAGGACACAAGACCACTGGAGTTCAAGGGTGACGACCACATCTTTAGATGGGTCTCACCTCAACGGGGTCTATGGAGATGTGTCCAAGGTGAAAAGTCATCTTCACATTTCTTAGGACCTTTCCATGTCCCTTGCAGAGTACACAAGGTGGCTAACTGCCTGACCTTTCCACCTCAATTGTACTGGGTGCACGACGTCATTCACGTATCTCAACTGAGGAGTTTTTTGCATGACCTATCCATCATCATTGACCACGGAAAGCTAGACATCGATGACGGGGCGACTTTCACGGGGTTCAAGTAGAAGTTGAGGATCAACATGAGCGGGTCCTACGGGGACAGTCGATTCTTCTTGTGCATTTTCTTTGGCAGCACGGAAACCTCCGGGAGAGCACATGGGAGCGAGAGGCTCAGATGTGTGCTCGGTACCTCCTTTAGTTTACCTAGTTGTGTTGTAGCTTTACGGGGATGTAAAGTCCAAAGGTGGGAGAATTTTAAAGACTTGGAAATTTGAATGAAAACTTTTTCTTAAATACTTTGAAATTTTACGAGTATGCAGTTTCTGAAGAAACCTGATTCTGAGGCCCGGTGTGCCCAGAATCAATTTCTGAAGTTTAGCTCAGGTACGTTTAGTGAATGAACGAACGGGTTTTTATATCTTTTGAACCGGTGCTTGGAATTGAAATCTGAGGGCACCGATGAAACCGTAGTGCCGGTAATTGCTTAAGAGGACTTTTACCATAGATGCATTTGCATGGGAGAAGGAGTTAAATTTTGTAGTATAAATAATAAGTGAATAAAAAATTGTGGAACAATTTTTATTCTTTATCTTAAGTGGTTATATCATACATGGGGTAGTTAGGATGGGACCCACAATCTCCTAACTACCCATGTGAGGATAATTGTGAGGTGGGACCCACATAATCTCCAACCATTCACATTCCTTAAACCCCTTAAACATCCCATTAAACTCCTTTATTTTAATGTTGACAACCCCCTTGTATTTATTGGGGTGACTTTTCCTCTCTCTCTCTCCCTCATTAAAAGTTGCCAAGCTTTCACCCAATTAATTAGACAACTCATGGTTTAATTAATTAAGTGAATTGGAATTGGAATTTTGTAATTTTGAATGCTTCGCAAAATAAAATAAAGTAAGAGGAAGCCTTATTTTATTTTGGGTTAGAATTGTTGTGTGAGGAGATTTGGGATAAATCTAGCTTTATTTGAAGAACTTCATCCTTTCGTGAAGAACTTCATCCTCCTGCGAAGAGCATCACCTCTTTGACAACGAATGCCATCACCACAAGGAGAGATGACATGCCTTTCTTTCTTCTCTCTGCAGCTAGTGTGAGACGCCGTTCCCTCCTTGGACACATGCCAATGCCGTCCTTGAAACCTCACCCCGCGACACCATCTTCCGCGACGACGGAAAACGACCATCGTCACCTTCACCTCTTACCTTGTGACGACATCAACGAACCAAAATCCACTCCCTTTCGCGATATCGTCAACGAACGATGAACCACATGAGGTAGGGGTTATTTCCTTTGTTCAAGTCTTATCATCGTCCTTCGTTGTTTAAGATTTGGCTGAATGTTATCATCGTAACGGGAGGATATCAGACCACATGAACACGACTGATTCTCCCCCACTCCTCTTGTTAATTTCGTTGATGTTTGAGGCAAAGGCGTGGCAGTGATGTTGCACCGCGCGGGGAAGAAGGGGACCATGTTCGGGGCGGGCCACAATGGTGGTGGTGCGCAGTGCCGTCGCGCCATGCTGGAGAGGCCGAGGAAGGCCATGGAGTAAAAGTTGCGCTGTGGCGGTGGGGCGCGACGCCGTCGCACCGCACCGGTCGAACAAGAGCCGCGGCCTAAGGCCGTGGTGGTCTTTAAAGGGGCGGCTGGATGTGCCAGCCGCCGGCGCCACTAGGAGGCAGGACCTGAGGGGGTCCCACGGTTATGCAACCGGCCGGCCAAAAAGGCTGGCCTTTTCGAAGAATCCGATGGGGGGGGGGGGGGGGGGGGGGCGGAACCCCCCGACCAGTTTTTAGGGCGGACCCCACCCGGTCCGTTGTTTCCGCAAATAGGGGGTGGCGCCCCCTTTGCGTCCCACTCGGCAGCGCCGAGCCACAGTCGGATTCCGAGCCAGGACGTGCCCAGCCGGGCCAGTCCGCCAGCACTGGGCTAGGCCGCGCCAGCCGGGCCGGGTCGCGCCCAATCGGGCTGACCCAGGGGGTATTGGGCCGGGTCGGACCTTGCCCAGACCCCCTATTTTCGGACCATTTTCGTTAAAACGCCCATATCATGGAATAAAAAACTCTAATAGACACAATGTCAGTTGAGTAGGGATCCTGGGATCAACACGGTTGTTTCTGTATATTACACTCAAGATTTCGGTGAAGTTTGGGTACATTCGGGTTGGTTCGAATACGAAACCAACCGGGCCCTTGGAGAGGAAATGGTTAAAACTTGAGCTCCAGACGTCCAATTGACGTACCTTCGACATTGTTGGATTCCTTTTGGTGATAAGGATCTTTTGTTATACTTCATCTGAGGTTTGGACGCAGTTGGAGTATGGCCAGATTGGATTGTACCCGAAATCCAACCAGGCTCCTGGAACGGAAAAGCTAACAACTCTCAAATCGGACGTCCGTTTGACGAACCGTCAGCGGTGTTCTTAATAATGTTGAGAAACGGTCCCAATGAGTATTCCCTATGAGAGTTTCGGGTATAGGTGAGATACGGTCGGGTTGGTTCGTACACGAAACCAACTGGGCCCCCGGGACGAAAAGGCTAATAACTCAAAGACCGGGCGTCCGATAAACGCGCCGTCTGTTGCATTGAGACCCCTTTGACAATGCGGTCCCTTGTGATACTTCTTTGTGGGACTTTTTGATACTTGTATTATTGACCAGTATCTTGTGGAGCGGATCCTCCCAGAGACGAGCATGCTGAGTACGAAGACCTAGTAGATGTGGACTTGATGACTGCTTGACCGATTTGACTTGGAGTGAGTCGACTAGCCCAGTGGACGGAGCGCCCGGTATTTGGCGGCAGACCTACAGTGGACAGAGCGCCAGGTAGTTGGAAGAAGACTCTCGGTACTCGGCAGGAGGATTACCTCTGTAGGCTATTAAGGGAACTGCCACTATGTTTGTGCGGCAGACCCCTAGCGGGGAGCACTACTGTGTTTGGGTGCGGACCCGCGGTACTCGACAGGAGGAGTACCTCAGCAGTCTAAGGTTAAGGATTAGCGCCTCAGAGTTGTGACAGGGCTACTGTACTGAACAGAAGAGGATTTCTCTAGCAGTTGTGGTTTCAGTATCATTAATGAAAATCCTGGTTTGAGCTAAGTCAATGACCTTTGTGTATTCCTCATGATTGATATGGGAAACATGATAACTTAGGTATATGTATGGGCATATAACTAAGTTTTGGTTATCTTTTGATTTCATATCTATGTGATACCTCATGATTGATATGGGATACTTGATAACTTAGGTATAAGTATGGGTTTATACCTAAGTAAGAGTTATCCGTTTAGATCCTTCTTTGTGGTTATCCTTGTTGGATTTAGTGAGACCTCGAGGGTCTCGGGGTCCCTACTGATTATTGTTATACTCACCCCTGCATGGGCTATTCCCTCACCTCATTGTGTTGGATGAAGATTACAAACAACGCTGACGGAGGCTGAATGTTCGACGACTGGATGGTACCCAGAGGTGGACCTCATGACGAGTCAGTATCCGGAGGTGGACTCACGACAAGACGGTACACAGAGAAGGTTGACGGTCGAGAGCGTTGAGGAAGCTATCTATACCTACCCTTTAGGTAGGGTCCGAGGTGGATGATCCAGGAGCTATGCTATCTGTACCTACTCATCAGGTAGGATCCGAGGTGGATGACCCAGGAGCTACTTCTATTTTCCAGCTGTTTGTCTTTTCTTTTGTACTTTCGTTCAGTTGTAGCTATACTTTTCATTTGGGTTTGTATTCTGGACCATTTACTTTTCATCACTTTCTTTTTTACTTAGTGTATTACTTCTTCTTGTACTATGTGGTGTTTGTTTACTTTTATAAAGGCAATGCCTTCCTAGTTATCAGGATTTACGCCTTTGGTGCTAGTCGCTAGCCCCTGGCCTATGGAAGGAGGGCTTGGGGTTGTCACGGAATGGGCCCTGAAGATGGGTCGTGACATAATATCATTGAAAACTTCCCCAAATTTATCCTATTTACAGTATTATATCTTAATTCCTATTAACTTTCTAGAAAATAATGAAATTGTTTCATCCAAAATAGAGGATGATTCAAAAATTTATTCAATTTTTTAGGTTTTTTTGGAAAAGATATGTACAATGTATAGAAAACAGTGATTTATTTTTCTTTCCAAAAATTATTCCATTTTTTTGTAACATGTATAAAACAGTGTGAAAAATTGAATTTATAATATACCAAGTTCAATGAAGTGGCTAACTAGGGCGATATGTCAAGGAATTTTTTAACAATAAATTATTTTTCTCCTAGTTATTTTTTTATATTTTATGGAATTTTTTGTTTAAAATAAATCCTTAATGATATGTCGGTATTTTTAGTGATTTTAAAACATTAAATGAATTAATTAATGGGAGACAGACAATTTATAGAAATACCGGAACTAAACACTACAGATATAATAATGGTATTTCATCATTATCTTCTATTATTTTTATGATTACTTTCATTAACCAAATCAGTATCATTAATCATCCAACATCCATTTTATATTTTTTAAAACATAGTGGATTTCAAAATTCATTATATCCATCAACCCCAACTCCTCCAGGGGTTCAAAATTTATTAGATACCTCAATTGAGTATGTGAAATAATCTTAAACATTGAATCAACAAATTTTGTTTCATTTTAAAACTCATATTACTCTTTTATATCGGGGTGACTTAAGAGAAGTTAGGGAGAGAATTTTTTATAATGTAGGGAATGATAAAATGTTTTTAGAAATTATGGAGACTATATTCAACCCAAAATCATGAGATTTTACTTCTCACTATGAAAAGGGATAAAAAAAATTAAATTTTAGAGAAGAAAATAAATAACACCATATTATCCCGTAATACAAAATCTGTGGGTGTGTAATACATTATCAGGGATTTATAAAGGAACAAATGAGAAAAACTCATGAATAAAGGGATAATATGGATAGAACCACTACTATGATGAAAATATTTATATATAAAATTACACATCAATAAATCCAATATATTTTCTTCATCCATGAAGAGAGGTAATGGTTTGAAACTATTCGTATTATAGATTATATAAAATTTAAATTGAAAGTGGTGAAACCTTATTATGAATGGGATGTTTCAATATTCTTCTACTAACAATGGGATCTTGTGCATGTACACTAATTTTTGTTCCCTACCAAGATTCATAATTCCCTCCAATCTCCCTCGTGATATGACTAAGAAAATATTTTTTGGTTTCTAATTTCAGGTAAAGGATCTTGAGATGAATTCTAGGATGATTTAGGGAATAATAAATTGATTAGGTGTTTTAGGTTCCATTTAAAAAAATTAATAGTAAATTTGGTTGATGATGATAGGTATTTTGGAACTCAACAATTCACTGCATGGATATTTGGTGCTATTTTAGGAGGAGTTCATGTAATTCCCCGATGCCTTAGACTATATTGGAAGGAAAAGGCTCTTATCACAAAAGAAGTGGCTTTTAAGGAATATAAACATCGAATTATTGGTTTGTTTGGGTTGAGATGTGGTATAAAGATATCACTACCATTGTTAATGTTACAAGTAATAAATTCAAGGAATTGTATGAAGTGTATCGATCATGGGAGATGACATGAGGTAATATTTTACAATGGCCTAACCAATAGAGTATATCATACATAAAAAATATCAGTATAATAAATGGATCCTTCATTTGAGTTATTCATACATGTTATCTCTCTCGTGAATGTTATTTTTACAATGATGTTGGGATATTGGGTTTAATTTTACATAAGATGAATTGTTAGAGGAGATTTATAGTTCATGATTTGTTTTTTTCATCTATATAATCTATTTATTCATATGTGATAGTCATCCATAAATTTTTCTCAAATTCAGTGCTCCCATGTGAAGGGTAATCTTACACAACCAATTATTATTTTTGAGTATCTCATGAGGAGAACCCAATAAAAATTTATATAAAAAAGGATAAATTTTAAATCCACCAATTTATTTAAAACGTCATAGTTAATCACTATAGCAGATTGTTATAAGTTCTAATCATTATAAATATTTCATAAAGAGTGATTAGTTCTCAGGTATTAAATAGAAAATATTACTCAGTACATTGAATAAAATTATATAATTAAAATATTATAAAAAATAAAGATTAACTATCAATTTATATGTTTTTGATTGGTTAAAATAGTTCTATTTTTAAATTCCTAAATAAAGCTATACCAAAACAGACAGTTAAAATTTGAAACAAGAGGTTCAGTCTCAAGTTGAGACTATGTACTTTCCACTTAGTTATCACCTTCCACCAATAATCTTATATAAAATAAACAATTTAACCCACATCCTAGATTAGTTTATATAATAGTTTATGAATTTCTAGGAAGCACACAAACTATTAAACAATTATAACTAGTTATATTAAAGAAATAGGTCACACATGGACCAACACCACTGTTATCTAATGGATTAAAGGTAAAATATATAAGATAAAATCAAGTATCTTCTAGTTCAACATTTTAGATAGTATGTGTATATAAAAAAAGTATAGAACACACATCTCAATTTTTAAAAATAAATAAACGTAGCTAATAAATCATAGAGTCTAGAGTTTAAAGATGCTCATTATATTGAATTTAATCTTTTGACTCGTGAATTTATTTGTCGTAAATCTTAACTCAGGTTCTCTTGTACTTTATAAATAAATAGAGTGTCTTAGACTCTTGTTCTTTAATGGAGGAAGGAAACAAATGTGTTGAAATTTAAGCTTCCTTAGTCATGTGTTTTTTAAATATAGTGGTCTATCTCTTCAGCTCTTTGTGAATGTTCAGAAAGCATGAGATCTCAGCTTTCTATCAGTCTACTTCACGCGTCTACTATGTATATCAAATGAGGGAGTCTACTTCCATTCTTAATAGCAGTACTATAGAGAATATCCACACAAATCCACATATTGTGTTTCCTTGTATATAATGTATTAAATCATCTTCAATGAATCCTGTCAAACATTTGATATATAATAGTTAAAATAAAATTATTTACTAGAATTAATAATACATACATTATAAAAATATTAAATAAAATGGTTAAGTTAAGAAAAAAGTGGTGGTGACTTAGTCTAGTGGTGTCTCATTTTTACAGTGTCTTAAGATAATGGTCTCATCATGGGGGTAGTACACTAGTGATTTCTTAGAGTTATCTCAAATTACACTTCACATGTGGTGTCTCCACTAATGGTATGTCCGGTTAGAGGTATCTCCTAATTTTCCAAATTTACATTTTGGCGGTGTGTGAATGATGCTGTCTCTGTTGATAGTATCTTAGTTTTCATTGTTTCATATGATGGTGTATTGTACTTAGTGAGATTTTCATTCTGGTGGTGAGTATGGGATAATAATGCCTTATATGTAACATTGTTTCATACTTTTTCAATTATCCCATAGATATCTAGGTGGTGAGTCTGGTTGATAGTGCATTAAACTCAGTGGTGACTCGTCCTTATAGAATTACATGACCTATATCATATTATGAAATACTTACATATGACCATAAATTCATTAATATCATTAGATTCATGATTTTGTGATCATTAAAACAATTAATTCAACAATTTAATCTTTTTCTGATGATCAAAAATCATGGAATCAAAGGGATCTCAAATTGAGAACATGACATCATTAGTAAGCTCAAGAATATAAAACATGACTTATCATTCATAGTATGTGTAGACATTATCAATGATAAATAATCATAAAGGAAGTACAATTAATAGTTTTCAAAGGTAAAATTAGACTAAAATAATATAAAATCAAAGGTAAACACATAAATGAAAAGTCAAAGGTAACATAGAAACATCACTTTAATAATAGAAATAATTTCCATAATGTTCTCAAAGGGAAATTTCATAGTGTTCTCCCCCTTTTAGGATTATCAAAAAGGTAAATATAAGTAGTTTAAAATATGAAATGTAGTAATAAAATTGAAATATCATAGAATAATTCATGAAGAATAAGGATCAAAAATAATTCCTAATATAGGAACCAAAAATTTATTACCAAATATTAATCCTATCAAATCATAAGAAAATAACTTTAAAAACATAAAAATGGATGGGTTAGAGGATCCATTAGTTCTTTTCATTTACCCTTATCTTTCTCATGAACAGTGGTATAATAAATATAAGGTGTTGGGGGAAATGTACTGGGAATAATAGTTGGAAGTCCAATGATAGCTCTAGAATGATCTTCTACCAAAAAACAATTTCTTAGATGCCTCAAAGTTTGAGAAAGAGGCATAGGGAAAGGTTGTAATCTGGTACGAAAAGGTTCAAGAATATCTTGAGTAACTCTTGGTCTGAGAGATAACTAAGGAGTAATAGGAATCGATATTTTAGAAATAACTCTGTTGCCATAAACATGAAAAAATTTATTCTTGATATTAATGATGTTTGTTATAATATATCCACCCATTTCCATCATGAAAAATAAATCTCTATTCTCCTCCATAAACCAACTCAAAACTGGAGTCATTTACTTTTGTTGTTCGACTTGTTCCATGAATTCCTATGTAATATGATGCACCCTAAGATTCTATTCAAAAAACATGATGTTCTCTTACATGGAATTATTTGTTTAAATCATAGAGATAATGTTTTATGTATTTTGTAATTTTATCACCATCAACATCCATATAATTATCGTACATTATGATCATTATATGATCATAATCATTTCCTTGATCATTATTCCTTATAATTTTTAATGTAGTCACATGTTCTCCACTATACGGTACACTGGACATAGCTGCAACTTTTTCTCTAACCATAATTCATATCTGATCAAAATCAACTGTAAGAGGTGTTGTGGATGTATTTGAAGATAAATTTTCCATAATTTTAATAATACCATACATACAGTTATATAAAGAGGATTCCAAATATAAAATAAATGAATTGATAGATTCCATCATAGCTCTTATTCTCTTATTTTCTATCTCAAACTCTTGTATGTGATACATCATCTTAGGTTGTATGTGTGGAATTTCCAATTCAAAAAAAAATACAGGGCATCATTGTCACTAATCATGGTCAGAAGAGGAGATTTACTTCTCAACATCTTATTGAAGTATGAATTTAACTTTTCACTATAGAAATTAAAGTCCCTTCTTGTGACAATATCAACTAGAATAGAAGGAGGATCTGGAGTAGTAGGTTCAGGAGAAGGAGGTCTTATAGAGGCAAAATTTTCCAACATCCCATCAATATCAACTTGTTCTATCAATATTACCTTAGGATATATCTCTTTTATATCAATAGAACCACCATAATTTGGTGGAATACATATTTTTATTGATAATTTATCCCACTCTTCAAGAATGGGATCAACCCACTGGTCTAAAATTTCAACAATAGCAGGTATAGAAGAAGGAGTTACCATAACTATTGGTGAAATTTCACATGTATCAACTTTTTAGGAAACATTAGTCTATTTAATAACATTTGGCACCTCATCCATTTGAATATCCTCTTTCTGAATTCTTGTGCTTTGTACATCAATTATTTGTTCACCAATAACTTCAAATTCTAAACAACTATCAATATGATGTTCATCAGTGGCCATATCTACCAACTATACATAAATACCTTTCTCAAAATAAGGAATATCCTTTTTATCTTTATCATCCACATTCTACTCAATAGTAGCTATAAAACCCATATTCTTAACCATAGATGAGTTAGAGACTGTCTGACCAATTGTAATAGATCAACCCTCATCTCTATAAACTACTAGAACATCATGAAAGATCTATATGAATTGGGATTTCTCCCCCTAAACAAAATAATCTGTGGATTTAAGATTTGAGTTTAATTATTTAAAAATATTTTGTTTCTCATCAAATTTACTTAGTGATGGAAGAAGCTTTGGAGGAATCTCATCATCTTTCCTTCCAATTCTTCCAAGTAAACCACCATGTTCAGAATCAATATCATCTTCATCACTTCCATTTATATTTTTATCATCTCCATTTTTATGTTTTCTTCTGGTTCTTAATTATCCTCCTCATTCAATTCTTCTTAATTAATTTTACAAGGACATGTATTTTTATCCTTACCAGAAATACTGGTTTCCTTTTCATCATTTTTAACAAATATTTTCCCTATTTGGAAGCATCCTAGGTGGACAAGGATCTCTATAAGTAATCAGTGGTTATTGAGTTGATAAGTGTGGATCACTACCTTCATCAAAAGATGGTTATTTTTAATCTTATTATTTCATAAAAATCTCTTCTCCCTCATCATAGTATTCCAAAAATCCATCATGAATGATACTGGTATCAACAACATCCCTCGGTCTGGTAGGATGATCCACTGGGTCAAACTCACCACATATATTTTCACTATATCCAACCCATTATTACTTCATGGGATTATAATTAATTTTCATCTATTAACATATTTATTTTGAAATATATAAACCACTATAGTCTATAATAGTTTATTCATTCTTAGAAACTCGGCCATTGGCCTTTAAAATTATAGAAATAAGCATTTGATAGATTAAAGAGTTAGATCTTGAAGTTGGATGTATCATCTTAGGCGTATGGACCATGATATACATACACAGATTAATCTTATGAATTAATTTCTTAAGACACAACAAGCACACATATTGGTATCTTAAGGTGGAAAAATTACCTTTCCTATGTTAGAGCATGTGTTTTATGAATTTGAAAAAAAAATACTCTCCCTATCAAACACTGAGGCAATAGGTCTTATAGTTAACTCATTATTAGTGATTTCTGAAAGAGAATAATTATATAATAATATGTCACTATCCATAGGTATAGATCATTGATAGTCAACATAAATTCCTTCATCAGGTACACCTAGACACTCAACCCAATGTTTTGAAGAAAAAACAACTTTTTTTCCATCTACTCTGGATCTCATCCAGTATTATTATTCATTATCAAATACAAATTCAAATTTATAATATAAAAGGTTCACTAAAAAAATGATATATGGGTTTTAATTTTATTATAACCAACCTACCCATCCTGGGTTCTAAAGAACATTCAATACAGGATATTTACTATGCAATTTCCACTTTTCTTCTACTTCTCTTTTAGCTACTACAACATTTTTTGCAATATCGGGGTTAAATAGTGAAACCAGATAAAGAAAACATGGTTAATTATTCTAATAATAAGTGAATCATGACTCTCATATAGAAGGATTTAAATGGAGATTCATGCTTGGCATGAATATTAGTTTAGATTGATCAATTTAATGCTAAGAGAAATGGTGGAGGTTTTAAGGTTGGAAGAAAAATGGATGCAAAGGGGTCAAAACTCAATGATATGAGAGCATCTCATTGGAATAAAGGTGTGTTGTAAATAGATATATATTCTTTTTGTGTAATTTTGGATATAAGTATATGTAAAATCAAAATAATGCTAAAAAATCCAAATTTGAATCCAAGAAATTTTATGTACCGTGTTATGAAAATAAACTGTAAAAATATAAAGCTAGTGGTTGAGAAAACATAGAAACAAAAAATTCAAAAAAATGAATGATACAACCAATGGTATATAAATCCAAATGATTTATTGATCAAAATTTGTGAGACAACCCAATGTTCAGAAAACTACAATGGTGACACAAACATGATGGTGTTTCAACCATCATTGGGTCACCAAATGGTGTGTCACCCAATGCAGTGTCACTCAACTATGTGTCACCCAATGGTGTGTCAACTAATGGCATGTAACCCAACAATGTGTCACCCCATAGTACATCACCTAATGGTGTGCCACCAAATGATGTTTCATATAAAATTAAAATTAACCAAAATAAATCATCCTTAATTCTTGTTTGATATAGTTCATTCTTCAATAATTCAAGAACATAGTAAATATATCAGCTAACTGGTGTTCCATTCCAATTAAATCAAGTGTTATATCACCTTTTTTTAATGATCCCTCAAAAATTTATGCCTTAGATCGATGTAATTCTTCCTATAATGTGAAAAAGGATTCTTGGAAATGTTAACAGCACTTGTTTTGTAAAATTGAATGGCGACTTGTCGAAATTGTTATCCATAGTCTAGTAGAGTTTGTTTCATCGGAAAAATAATTTCTTAAAATCTAAGAGTATCTATATATTTAGCTTTGTCAGTTGATAATGCTACAAAATTTATCTTCTGACCACTCCACAAAACTAGTGAATTTCCCAAAAAAAAAGTGACATGTTCTAGAGGTTCTCTTTCTGTATAAATTACACCTCCAAAATCAATATCAGAATAACTTACTATATCAAATTCTTGTCCTATATAGTAAAACAATACTAACTTGGATGTATACTTGAGGTATTTGAAAATTATTTTAACATCATTTAATTGTGACTCTTTTGATTTTATTTAAATATATCACTAATACACACACTAAACATTTTATTCAGTAAGCTAGAAGTCAGGTAGAGAAGAAAACCATTCATACCTCTATAACTGATTTGATCCATTGATTTTCTAGCTTCATCAAGATCCAATTTATAGGTGGAACTCATAGTAGTATCACTTCTTTTAGTTCTATCCATGTGAAATAATTTTAAATTATATTTAGTATATTTACTTTGATTTAAGATAATTTTTTCTTTATTTTGAAAAATCTGAAATCCAGGAAAGAATATGAGTTCACCCTTAAACTCATTTAAAATTCATTTGCATAATTTTTGAAAATTTAGTACATAATTTTTTTTGAAGATCTAAAAAAAATATTATCAACATATATTTTAACAACTAAAACATATTTTTAAATTCGTTTTCTAAAAATATGAGGTTCAAATATACATTTTGAAAATCATTTTGAAATAATAATGTTCCTGAGCCTATTATACTATGATTTTGGAGCCTATTTTAAACCATATAATTCTTTAGGTTATTTAGAAATATTATTTTTAAAGTGGTCCTTTTGAAATATATGGGGTTTGCCTACAAACATATCCTCAATTATAAAACCATTTAAGAATGTACTCTTTAAATCCATTTCATAAATCATGAAATCTAGATGGGCTATATAAGAAAGTAAGATTCTTAGAGACTTATGTCTGGCTACAGGTGAAGAGGTTTATTCAGAGTATATTCCTTCATCTTGACTATAAACTTGTGCAAAAAGTCTAGACTTTTTTCTATATATAGTGCCTAAATCATAAATAGGTATATGATGAGACTAAGTTTTTTGATGATAAAACTGATTACATAGAGAATATCTGGTATTTTTTCATCTATTTGAGTCAAGTAAAATACCACATAAAGGTTGTAACGTAATGGTTCTAACATATCAAGAAAAATATATACCACTTACTTCATGTTCTATAGACACAGATTCAAGATGTTCTGGAAATGTTTTAGAATTGGATGCCTTTTATAAACGTTCTATAGAAAATACTAAGGGTATAATATTTAGATTCAAGTAAGATAAATCATCCTTATGGTTTTATAGGAAGGTATTAGGTTCACATGGATCTGCTTCATTAAATATGGAAAGGACTGATTATTTCATAATTTTTCTCTTCTTATTGAAAAATATATATCATTTGATAGGGATTTAATAACCAAGAAAAATTCCCTCATCACTTTTGGAAGAAATATTTTCCAAATTATCCTTAGTGTCAATTATAATGATTTTGTATCAATAATTTAATTAACCCTAAGTTTATTATTGTTCCAAATCTCATTAGGGTTCTTCTTAAGGATAGTTCTAATCAGGACTCTATTGATAATGGAGAAAGTTATATTGATATAATCTACCTATGAAAATAAATAGGTATATTATACTCACTCAACATGGTTCGTGATATCTCTTATAATGTTATATTTTCCATCTCCAGAACTCCATTATGCAGAGGGGTCCTTGTATAAAATAAGTTATGAGTATATCCATTTTTAACAAAAAGATTCAAAATCTTGATTTTCCAAACACATTTACATGGTCAATTACTATGGTATTAATATAATTTACACTATGATTTTATAAAAACATAGCACACATGGTAAAGAAAGATAAAGATTCACTTTTAGGAGATAGAAAGTATACCCAAGTATACCTAGAGAAATCATCTTCAAGAACATAAAAATAATTCTTCCCATTAAGACTTTACACTCTATAAGGTCAAAAAAAATCCATGTGAGCAAACTCAAGAGGTTGATAATTTGATACTTCTTTATTTAATTTAAAAGAAAAATTGTGATGTTTACCCTTTTGATAGAGGTTACATACTTTATCAGTTGCTAACTGAAGCTTAGTCAGATCCCTAACATACCATTTTCTAGTTATCTTCTTATTTGAGTGAATGTTGTAATGACCTATTATCTTATGAAAAATCCAAGATTCTTTGTCAAAGGAATATAGGCATGAAATATTTTGGGAAACTAAATTGTATAAATAAACAACATAAACATTTTCATTTCTCAAGTAAAAGTTATTGAATTTTTAGATTCATGAACATTTCATGCATAATTTTCAAACATAACTTAAAAACTATCATAAAATAACTAATAAATTATAAGAAGGTAATAATTTAAACCATTAACATACAAATCTTTAGAAATTAAAACTAAATTATTGATACCAATTTGGCCAAGGATGATGATTTTTTAGCATTGTCACTAAAGGTGACATGGAAACCATCAACCATAATAAAGCTATTGAAGAATTAATAATATCCTATCATATATCATGAATAACCATTGTTCATGTTCCATATTCTTATATAATAGGTCTTTAAAAACCTTTCCTACAAAAAAATAATTCATGAAATGACATTGGTACCCAATTCCATTTTTGTCTAGAAATTTTAGTAATAAAGGCTTTGGGAGCCCATATTTTGCTAATTAATATTCTATGAAAAAATTAAGGGCTTTTATAAATAAATATATTATTAGATCCCCTAGAAAAAAATTTATAGAAGAAATATATGGTATAGATTTAGGAATAATATTGATTTTTAAAATTCTCGGATATCTGGGTTCATATCCTTTTCTAGTCACATAATTTGGTGAAACAAGCTTACCTAAAATATTTGAAATATATTCTCTACCATTTGAAAAAATTTCTCGGTCATTATTTAATTTATCATTTTAATGTTTGAGTTTGGTATTTTTTTGATCAATTTAGAATTTTTTTTATTTTCAATGGATATTTCAAAATTTCTATTTTCTGTTAAAGCGTCTTATCTTTTGAGAATTTTGTACTTGTAAATTAATTAATTAAAGGTATATTATAACATGTTTCAATATTTAGATAATTCCCCATTTGACATAATTTCATCACCATTATTTTCATTATCATAATATCCATAATTATAAACATGCATAATATTATAAATAGTAGGTAATGTAGGTACCTCTCTGAATTTAGTCAAGAAACACAAATTTTCATTATCAGGTTTCTCTTCATGTGATGAATTTGAATCACTAAATATATCATCATAAGTAATCTCTGTTGATTTAATGGATTTTGTATCTTTTTTTGTCGTCATATTTCTTTTTAGTACTCATCTTTGGAAAATATGATTTTATATTCTCTATCCTCTTATATTCAAATAAGACAAATTCTTTTGAATCATTATCCTTCTTCTAGACTCTCTTCCAGTCTCCTTTGGAATAATATTTTTCTTGTTATTATTCCTTTATGAGAATATCATTATTCCTATAAAACTTTTTAAATATTATGGCTTGATGATCCATCTCCTCATTACTATCCAGAGGTGATTCACTATCACTAAAACTAACAGTTTTAGCCTTTTGTTTTTCTTTTTCTATATCTTTTTGTCTACAAGGAATAGTCTAAAAGGCTACCGATTTTATTTAAGGTTCACCATCTTCTTCACGGGTTAATTTTAGCTCTTCATCATACATTATGAGGTTTCCAATCAAATCCTTGACTAACATCATGCTAATATAATACAATTCTTTAATGAAGAGAGATGTTCTTCTCCATATTTCTAGTAGAAATATCAGTAATCTCATAATTTGGTCCTTATTAGATACTAGTTTTACAAGATGGATCATTATGTTGAAAATTCTATTAAACTTGAGGTAAATTATAGAAATAGGATCATACTTATTAATTAAAAAGTTACAATATTAATAGTATAATTATTAAGCCTCATCTCCTTAAAATTAGTAAATACATAATGGGAAACATAAAAAGATTCTAAAATATCATAATCAGTTTTACATGCATAAATTATGTTCAATTATTTGTCGCTTAGTGCATAGTAAAGGGAATTAATGGATTTAAATTTATTATTTTAATCTAACATTGTTACATAATCCAAATATCATTTAGAAATTTAAGGAATAACATATTAATTTTCTATAGTTGAACAAATATAAAAATCCATACATTCTATATACTTTGTAATATTAATTTTCTATAGATCATAGTTGTTTACATTGAATAATGGAGGATTTTTTATAGAATAAACTTCTTCAAGATAATCCATTTAACAAATTAATTTATAAGTAACAAAAATCTAAGATCTTTAATGATTAACTTAAATCTTATTTAAATTATTTTCAATACATTAACACCAAAGAAAGAAATCATTTGATACCAAATGTTGTTCAGAGTGAGTTTCTAAAGTGGGGGGTGAATTATATACCCAAAAAAATTATTTTTTTGGAAATAGATTAATTTGAAATACCCCAAATTATTTAAATTTACAAATTTAATCAATATAGCAGATCGTTATAGGATTTAATCATTCAAAATATTTCAGAAAGAGTGATTAGTTCTCAGGTATGAAATATAAAATATAACATAGTCCTTTAAAACCAATTTACATGATTAAAATACTATAAAAACACTAATAAAGATTAACTATAAATTTATTATATTTTTTTAGTTAAAATCATTTTAGTTTTAAAAGAAAAATAAATGTAAACAAAAAACACAGTGGAAATTTGAAATAATAGGTTCAGTATCAAGCTGATACTTAGACCTTTACACTTGGTGATAACTTGCAACCAAGAACTTTATATAAAATAAAAATGTTTATGTTATACCTATATTGGGTTTTACAAATATTTACAACATTCTAGGTTACACATGACCTCTTCCACAGTTATGCATGTGAGTTTAAAAGAAACATGTCATAATGGGACCTCTACCATTATTATTTGTGGGAGTAACGTTAAAAGATATAAGAAGATATCAAGTATGTTCTAGTTTAGAATAGGAGATAATGTGAGTATATAAAACTAAGTATTGTAGAAACACAATTTAATCTGTAAAAATAAATAAATAGAACTGATCAATTATAGAGTATAGAGTTTAGATATGCTTGGTCTATTGAAGTGTAGCTTGTGAAACTTGAAATGATTTTCAGTAAAGCTCAAGTGAGGTTCTCTTGAACATTTTAGATAAACAGAGTATTTTAGGCTCTTGTTACTTAGTGAAGGAAGGAATTTGATGTGTATAAGGTTCAGGTTCCCCAATCAACTATTTTTTAGGATACAATAATTCATCCCATCAACTATATGTGAATTTTTATTAAGCGCAAGCTCTCATATTTCTATCAGTCTGCTTTACGTGTCTGTTGTGTTTATCACATGTGGGAGTTTGCATATATTCTTAAAAATATCAGCAGGGATAATATCCTCATGAAAACGGATATTTTATTTTCTCATACATCTTGTCTAACATCCTATTCAATGAATTATATCAAAAATTTAAAATAAAATAATTAAAATAACATTCTTCATTAACTATAATAATAGGTTCATTTGAAAAAAATTAAATGAAAAGTTAATTTTAAGAAAATAGTGGCTTCACATAGTCTGGTGGCGTCTCATACTAATGGTGTCTTAGGCTTATGATGTATCATCTTGATGGTATGACACTGGAAGTGTCTTAGACATATCCAAAATTCCACTTCGCTGGTTGTGTCTCCTCTGATGGAAGGTCAAGCTGGCGGTATCTCACACATTTTCAAATTCACATTCTATTAGTGTGTAGACAATGGTGTCTCCACTAGCAGTATCTTAGCTGGTGGTGTTCCATATGAAAGTGTCTCAAACATAGTAAGCTTTTCATGCTAGCGGTGAGTCTAGGATAATGATGTCTTATATGCGATAATGTCTCAAAAAAATTTCAATTTCCTAGTAGATATCATGGCGGTAAGTACACATGATGGAGCCTTAACCTCAATGGTGAATCATCCTTAGAAAATTTCAACAACTTTATTATGTTGTGAAATACTTACAAAAAGACATGAAATTCAATAATATCATTATAATAATGATTTTGTGATCATTAAAATAAGAAGGTCAATATAAATATTCATTTATTCATACATGGTGGGTGATTTAATCATTCATAGTTCATAGGAGATAGTTTTATATTTACCCAACACATTAAATTTTCATTTTAACACAATTCATAACAAAAATCTTACGTAAGAGTAACTTCTTCACCTATAAAATCCAATAAAAACACATTGTAGAATGCGTTTCCTTAAATAATTAAAAACCATAAAATAGTATGATTACTAAACATAAATATTTTGGTCAATATCAAAATAAACTAAAAAACACACTAAATAACTAAATATATTATATTTTAAAATTTTTATGAGTTTTTTTATTCAAATTTAATCATTGAATTAGTAAGTTAAAAAATGTATTTTCATGTTCTATCATGTAATAAAAACACATTTTGTTCTTGAGTGAACTTGGTATCTCTGTATAATACTCTACTCATGTTGATCTTAATATATTATTACAAGTAATTCATTTTTATGATGATTATTTATCATGAATGATACTTTTAAGAAAATACCCATAAAAACATATATATTTAATTCATTCCCACCAATCTAATATGTAAATCCACAATTTCATTATGAGTGTTGTATTATATGATTTTTTTCAACATGTTACATCATTTTAAACACTTTCCATGTAAATTATATGTAAATATATATATATATGTGTAATAATCTTATAATATATTTATATGAACTATTTTAATAATAATATATCATATAATAAAGAGTACATATAATATTGTGATATTTTAATTCATAATCTTTATTTTCAAACACTTAAACATTTTATCAAAGTATATCTATTTCATATCATCTCATATTATGATGTATATAACTTCTTGTTATTTAAATAATTGACACTTAAACCACTAATAATAATAAAAATCATTTAAGATAAATGGAAATAAGTAATAATTTATCTCTTATATTAAATAACTTTTTATCAATATAACATAATCTATTTTATAATATATTTTAAATTAGACAAAATTTAATATTTTTTTGTTATATATTTTTTCTAAACATCAACGGGATCAAATATACACCACCCCCTTTTTAGAAATTTTTTTGTCAAAATATATTTCTGAGAAATTTTTTTTCTATTTAAAAAATATGTTTTTGATTCAATATAGAAGTAATAAAAAATTATTCTAAATACAAGATACATTGAGAAATTATTCATGATTAGAGTGTTGTAACTATTGTCAATATATATGATTACTATTATCAATATTCTTGTGTGATTTTTTTAGTTCAAGTTGTTGAATTTAGAATAGATAATAACCCTATTGAAAAAAATAACCTATATCCATGGTTTATGATCATGAATACTGACCTTTCGACCATGGATATAGGTTATAACCATAATCAGGATGCCCATGTTGGATGTTTATATTGAAAAAAGATCCTTTTCTATTTCAATGGTTGTGGACCATGGATAAAGAATGTTTCTCTAACCATTCCAAGATGGGGATGATCCTTGTACTACCTTTAGCTGTGCGATATATCCATGATCTGCGACCATGGATATAATATTATTTTAAAAACTAATTTTCCATTGGATTTTAAACTCCTCTCTCATTCATAGAACTGGATATTCCACCACTATCCTACCATTATTTTATATATATGTGTTTATATATGTATAATACGTTATAAATATATTTAATTATTATTATTAAATAATATATCCTTGGTCGATCATGGATATATGGTCAGTGTGGGAGGACTATAGCCATTTTCCTCTATGGTTCTGCCTATTGGGACCATTTTAAAAGTCTAGCCCTAGTCAAATATAATTATGGATGTAGATCTTTACTCTCTACCATATAACCATAGGTCTCCCCCCGATGTCTAAAAATACACCTTATAACCATGGTCAGCCAGTAGACCATTATTATTTTCTTTTATCATGCCCATCCCATGTAAAATTATTTTCCCATTCCAATATGGTAAACCCAATATCCATAGTTGATCTAAAATGTGGCCATAGGGGGACTTATAGCCCTAATAATTGGACTGATTTTGTTTATAAGTAGAAAATATCCATAGTTATATATAAGAATAACTATAAATCCATATCTATAGACCATATTTTTTATATTTTAGGTTGAGTTTATGCACATTTAAGTTTAACAAGGCGATGAAGAATAATGAAATTGTGATGTTATAATAAGAATAATGATTTTAAGGAAAGTGAATTATATGAACATCTATACATTATACTGATTCTTATATGAGAACATAATAATTCTACTATATTATCAACTATGTAAGAGATTTAATTAATAAGTATATAAGAACAAATTAGAAATTAAATGAAATAATTAACTGAGTTATCTAAGTAGAGCTATCACATTGAAAAAAAAAACTGCCCTAGAGAAAAGGAAAAACTAGACATGGGATTCATTGAAACTTACCATGGATCCTCATTTATGACAACATAATATATTCATTGAGTTGTTACCTTATAACCATCAGGTATCCTTAAACTAATCATGAATCATGAAGTCTTTTTAATTCTGAACAACATTCATGTTGTTTGACACAGGAAGAATAAAACATTGTTTTTTTGGCGTGGTTTTTATAGATAAAAAAACGTTTATTCGATTATTTTAAAGGTAAATTGGTTTATATATATAGATGATAACCATGTTATCATGTTCTATGACAGATATGTAAGTTTATCTACTTTTCATGTAAGGGTGAAACATGATTTTTTAATTTTCTATAAGTGGGTTTGACCGAATGTACATGCGATCTTGGAAACTTGATCTATACACATGTGATCTATATGATTCATTTTATATATAATAGTGTATAATGGAATTATATATAATGTATAATAAATTTTATATTCCATCATATATGATATTCACGTTATAATTTAAATCATTTTATTCATGTAATAATTATGCTTAATTGTGGATGGTTTCAGTGGTCATGGACTAGGTAGTATCATCTAATTTATTAGATAAATTAAATGATAAAGTTATAAAATTGAACATTATAATCATGATTCATGGTATAAAATAAAAAATAAATGTACAATTGAATGATTTGATTATCATGTGAGTTGAGAAGAGAGAAAAATTCCTTAGAAAAATGATTTTCTTGATGAAAAAACACTTAACCAAATTTAAAGAGTCGTAGATAGATGTGGAATGCGCTGTTGTAATCCAATCAATATAAAACGTGTTCATGAAAAGGCTTTAATAAAAGCAAACATTATATAGTAATGGGCATAAATAAGGTAATATTTTAAAAGATAATCATATACATATTCTGGTTTATTTCCCATGAAACTTATATATGAGTTTCTTCATACCCTAGTGTTTATACCAGCTAAATAAGAATAAAGGCATGATAACTTGAATTCATGGGGGTTCATAAAAATAGTTATAATTTTTTTTTTGGTACACCTATAATACATGAATGATCAAGTATTAATAGTTATAAGGGTTCAATTTACATATCATTTCCATACATCATTTATCTTGATTATAAGAGATATGCTATTTGGATGTGGGATAATAACCACAACTCACTAAGGACTAGATATTCATCTTATGTTTATAAATCATATAAAATTATTATTATTTTTTATTAAATTCATTCTTGTAGTGGTAGTTAAAATAGGAGGATTAAATTATATCATTACTCTGATAAGTAAAAATGTAATTACAAGAGGATTAAACTGGAAATATTTCCCCACACTAATTCAAACCTCTCTCACTATGGTTTCACATGTTCTTGAGGTATCTCAAGTGGTATCTGAGCCATGGTTATCATACTAGAAAACTCAAATTAGATCTGCATTTCTCTTCAAATAGGTCTTATAGAATCATTATGTGTATGAGTAAAGAAATATCCATTAAAAAATGTGATACCTCAGAAAAAAAATATTCTTTAAGAAACCAAAAAAGAACAAGAAGAAGAAGGATGAAAATTATATAATAAGATCAATGTGAAAAGAAATTGAAGTTAAAGTGGTGGATAAATAACCTTGTAAAATAAATTACAACATTGATTCTTCTATATATCTATCATGAATTCATAAAGTGGTTTCTAAAATAACTTGTGAATATTTAACATAAGAAACATTAACCTTAATTTACAGAAGATATATATCAATGAAATCAAATTATTATCTATAAACCAATTTTTAAAAATTATAACAAGTATTTCTTAAATAACTCACCACTTATATTTTTTTTCTAAACATAATTTGTTTCAATATGGGAAGAAACAACTAGATATATATTCAAATATTCTAGAAAGTGAAATAGTTTTATTTTTTTGATGTGCATCAATTTTTATAGGACGTTGACAGTCAAATAGAAATGGTTCTTAGATAATAAAGAAAAATTCCCCTTAAGTGAAATAAAATTTCAAAATGCAATTCCAGAGAAAAATATAGTATAGAAAGATTATGATAGTAAGATCCTTGCACATTGGGAACAAAAAAGGAGTCCAATCATGAAAAGGAATATTAGCAACGAATCATAAAAATTAAAATTTTAAATAATCTATATAATATGATGTTTCATGAATCTAAATTGAATCATATATTCCTAGAGGGATTATAATAATAATGTTCCAATATTTATAAGAAAAAAAATCAGTTCCAAAATATGTTAGAGGAGTTTCAAAGAATTTAATGAAATTACTCAAAAGGAAATAAGGGATCATGTTACCCTAAATACAAACACATTTTAGAACCCAAGGGAAGGAAATTAATTATCATACCAAAATCATAAAAATTCAATAAATCTATTTTTCAAGAAATATAGGTTTCATGTTAAATTATAATCAATTGAGGAATAGGGAAGTAATGAAAAATATATGAATAGATCAATGTTTTTTACAATTATTCCCAAATATTTTTCCCCAAGAAAAACCCATTTATGGGATTTTTATCTCAAAAAATAACAAACTAGAAAAGTTTTCATAGAGTTTAATTTTATATAAAAATAAAAATAAATGTCTATTTTTAGTGTTGTTGAAGAATTAGAATCATTAACTTTGATTTAAAGATGAATATATTAATTATAAATATTTATATTGAGATTAAATCATGGGGATGCTTAACAAAAAGAAATATTCTACAGATATGATACATATTTTATGAAAAAAATTGTGTCATAATCTATTTTAAAAAAATAGATTTGACTATTTGGATAACGTTTGTAACATGTTCACCAAAGGTGGTCATCATATAGAAGTTTACTTATACAAAATAACCAAGAATGTATATCAAATTATTGAATCTATAATATCACAAAAGATATATAAAAATAAGGCCATACTTAATAATGATAGGTTCACCTTGGGTTAAGTTGTAAAGAGTATAAAAAATAAAAGAACACCCAATAATGATTCAAGTGTCTCTTAAAGACTAAGAATATGATTCATTTACTATAGAAGATTTATAAAAAAACTTATATTGATGTAATGATACCATTAATGATTTTTAGGATAAAATTATAATTATGCGAAGGTGGGTATCATCTAACAAAAAGATAACAGTATTAGACTATTATAGGAAACCATTGAGGTTAATAAAAAATAAAGAGTAAATATATTATATTACTTAAAACTTCTCCAAAAACAAGTTAAAATAATTCCTATAAATGAGATATATGGATCATGAAATATTGATGAACATAAATCTAAAAATTTATTATCCATGATCCCACTATAAGTGCACAATCGTATAAAAATAAAGGAAGAAAAAGGAAATAGATTTTCTCGGATAAATGAGGTGAAGTTTCATAATCAATTAAAGGTGAAAGAAGATATTATCATGAAAATCATACTACCATAAAATGAGAATTTGAATATTAAGAGATTAATCATGAGATTTATCCCAAAATATCCCATAAAAATAGTGTAGTTTTTCATTTGAGAAATGTTTCTATGCTTCGATACACTCATTGATGATACAAAGTATAATAGATCACGTTACTAATAATATTTTACTAATATGTATAGGGAATAAAAGGTGATGATTTCTAAATATATATATACAAGTGAGAAAAGTGGATAGAAAATTAGTCTTGCTTGTTCATGTTTCTAAATAAAAATATTTAGGTAAGTAGTTGAGTAATTACATGAGTTATTTCATGTTAAAATGATGGTTTATAAAAATATTTACAACATAAAATACCCAAAAAAATTTAACACTAATGGTGAGAATAATTTTGTTGAAACAAGTTAAGTAATAAATGAATGACTATTTTTATAAGAAGTGTAAAATGGAGTGAAAAAGAACAAGAAGAAGATCACATGACATAGTGATTTATGTGGATTGAGAAATTATTCCAATATCCATGAAGAGAAAAAAAATAACCAATGTATAAATAGAAAATATCAAAGTACTAAACTCACATGGAAACACACAAACATAGAAACCCCAACTCAAATGATATTATAAATCAATTTGGTACAACAATAACATGCATTTCTATAGTACTAAAAACCAAATAGTAAGTCAAATGTGCTATGATAACTATTGAATGAAATTATTCAAATATATAGTGACCTATCATTGATTCTATTAAAATTATACTAGATTATACTACCAAATTCTAGAATTCTATAGTTCTTTTCTAGTGAATTTGATCTACAATTCAAAAAGTGAATTACCATTTCTACAATAACCTGAAATTTCATCTCATGGGATTCACCCCCCAAACCATTGTGTAGGGGAACAAATCAACCTATAACCCCTACATATATCACCATGGGGGTATAACCACAAGAGTACTCATCTGGTGTATAGTTTAGGCCACTAGTGTTTTTTTTGAAACACCATCCAAAGGATCAACCTACAATATTTAAATAAATATTTAATAAAATTTAATATTTTAAATCTCTTACTAGAGGGAGAAAAAACATGGTTAATATATCAGAATAATGGGAATATTAAATAAGATTATATGTACTAATTCATAAATGAAGCATATTTGAGGGTATACCTGATTTGTAATCATTTCAATTGTTTATTAATAAAATATCCAATAATAAATATTTTATTATCTAATGCGAAAAATATATTAATATTATTAAGTCAATTTAATATGTGAATTGAAGTGAAATATAACTTCAATAGAGGTCAAATAATTGAGTGGTAATGACTAAACCATCTTAAAAGAGGCATACAATTATGATTCAGAAACCTTATGAAATGGGAGAGTTAGAGACTACCAGAGTAGATTTAAAAAGTGTTATTATTTTGAAAATTGGTATTCCATAATTAGAATAAGTTGAATAGTCAATTAGGTGCTGAAATATCTGAATAATTTCTCCATATTCATATCAAGGTATGAGTTTTTCATATTTTCAATTATTGATGTTAAATGAATCTATCCAAAATTAATATTCAGAAAAATGATTTTTTTAAATGAGATGGATAGAAAATTTAAGTTAAGAAGAATTATAATTTTATTATATAAAAAATAAAGAAATTAATATATTACCCTTGTTTTATTAACCCAGATATATCATTTAGTCTTATAGTTGATTAGATGAAAAAATATTTCTATGAAATGTGAATGAGTCAATATGTTTATTTTTGGAGAAAATATTTTGAGTTGAAACTCCAACATGAGGGTAAATGGTTTTTTTTTCATTTTCATTTATCTCCAGACACACACTTTATATTAATTAAAAATTAGTAGGAGAAATATACTGAGAAAATAAATTAGTAAATTGAGTTGGATCACATTGTGTAATTTTTCATTTTATTTTTAAATTTTTCATTGACAAAAAATCTAAAGGGGGATATGATTTAGAGAGAAACATTGTCAATTTTTTTATCATTAATTTAAATATTTAAAATCCCCCATGAGTGGGGATATGAAGATGACTATAGATTTTACTTCAAGGAACTAGAAAATTGACCCACTATCATGTACGCAAATTTTTATTTATTCTATTTTTCAACTTTAAAAATTGTGTGGAGGAATGATAGAGTTATTTTGTGTGATAATTAAAATATGAAATATAGCATTAAAATATATATATAACAAAATAAATTCAATGAATATAGGAAATAATCCCTTATATTCAATATAAATGTTACCTCAGGGTATCACTATAATTTTATTAGATATTATAACCCACTCATGTATCTAATCAGTCACACTAATCATTACGTCTACACGCACTATCTGTATTAAGTTTGAGGCCCACATTGAGAATTTTTTAGTCCACCTAATGGACTTACCTAGTGGGAACACCCAAGCTAAATAAACACACTTACTCCATAATTTTACATGAATAATAATTCCATTCACACATAGTCACACATAATTGGGGAGCATAATGTTTAGTGTCTTGGATTATTATTAACTATATATATTACTTATTTTAAAAAACATGCTAATATTTCTAAATTATTTAACCATATTAGAATCCCTTATATAATTATTTTAGGTTATACCAATCTTAATAACATGAGGAATGATAACATAATAAATGGGAGATCTTGAATTCCCAGTAATTAAAAAACTAATCAATATGTCATTAAGATTCATATCATATGCATATGAAAAAACATGTGCTGGGAGAAATATCATATTAAAAGTACATGTAATAATAAGAGTTTTCAACAATCCAAGATATCAAGATAAGTAATCTCAAAATAAAAAACATATACAATGGATTAAAGATTTTAAAACATTGGTAAACAAACAAGTTTAATAGATCATGATCATAGGCATAAATATATGTCATGTCTAGGAAATGAATCATAAAAGCAACCTATGTCACTAAGATGGGTGTAGAAATAATTATATAGTGGAACAGAAATCATTACCTATTTCCCATAATATAGTGGAGTAGGTATAACCACCTGGTTCTTATAGTGGAATAGTAATCACTATGTTATTCCAATAAGCATAATAATGCATGCATCACTATTTAAATCTCATAAACAAAGTGGATCACATATCATTTCTTAATTCCCATAGTAGAGAGGGTATTCAATACCCAATTACCATTTTTTACTTTATTGGATATAAAACCAAAACCAATGCATTTAATGGTGATATACGACCCCACATTTCGTCATCCAAACATACGAGTATAATATAAAATCAAATAATTCATCTTATCATAAATAACCAATAAGATGAAAATTGTTTTTATAACTTTTTCAAATGTAATCACATAAAAAAAGATCATTTAATTCCAAAAAATGATCACCAGAAATTATTATTTACAAATAATACATATACAAATATTTATGAATAAATAGATCATTATATAATAATCCTTTAAAAATGGAAGATAAATCACAAAAAAATTCAACAAAAAACATTTCTTAATATAACCTCAAAAGACATCATTTTCAAATAAATTTTGGAAAACAATTTCTGAAGATGAAGAGAAATATCTTAAAATATTACTTAAAAAATTCTAATAAAGATACCTTGATATTAAAATAATATTTTATAGAATGTGATGAAGTAGGTAATAATATAGGATCATGGTAAGGAACAACCGTTTAAATAATTTAAAACACCTTTATTGAAAATCCACAACATTAAATGGTTAACAAAACCATATTTTAAACAAATAAAAGTTCATATAATGTTAATTAGATATAGAAACAATTTTAGTTTCTATAATGGAAAGGAAAATACTTATAGGAAGTAAAAAATGGATATGGAGGGAAAATACCTTAAAAGATATGGGAATTGTTATTAACAAAATAATATTTTTTTATGAAACAATAGATTAATCAAGTAAGAATAATTAAGCATGAGACATTATTTACAGAGAAAATTTGATAGAAATACAACATAACATTATAATTTTTTTAGTATAATTATATCTTGATATATTATAATCGATGTTCAGTGATTGTGACTCAAGTAAATGATTTGAGTCATGAAAAAAACTAAACTATAATTCACTTCTATCTTATCATACTATATACTATTATATCAACAAAATATCAATATTAATCAACTATTACATAACCTTATTAATTTTTATGAGATTTTATATACATATTTTATGTTTAATCTCCCTTTGTATATTAGTTAGTTATTATATATTTTCAATATTTCATGTTAATAATCTTAATCATTTTGAACTAGTTTCACTATAGTAGAATTATTCATCATTATTATTTGAAATTTCATAATACTTAGATCATAAATGATATTATAATTTTAATTTCAAGAAAACTTATAGAAATATACTTTTATACTATGATATTGATAGTTATGGTTCTTTTAGAGGAAATTGGTGATGAACGTGTTTCAGTCATTTATAATAAATTAATAGTGGCAACATAATTAATGAATTAAATATTTATATTAAAAATTGAAAATCTGGAAAAGATAATTATTTACTTATTAATATCAAATATTAAGTTTACAATTATATAATTTATTTAAATATATATCATTTTTCTTGTAGGTGGATAAGCAGACCCCAATAAGAATATCTTACAATATATGTGTGAGTTTGGATTTAGAAACAGTTTTTGTGTAATAAAATATTTATTATAAAATTATTATGAAATTATTTATATTTTATTATGTTGATGAATAATAATTTGGATGATTTAGATGATTAATGTGAATTAATTGATGTTTTGAACTATAAATAGATCCCAATTCCCCTTCATATATTAGTTTTAGATGGTAAATTTTACAATTATATTTTATTTATAATATTAATTTTAGAATCAATAATTTATATTTTTTATAGTATAAATAATAAAATAAATAAAATATATATATAATAAACACATTTATATAACTATACTTGAATAGTAGTGATAAAAAATGAAACATGGTGTTCATAAAGGTGATAGTTTGCACACACACACATAAGCAATATAATTGTTTTTTGTTTTTTATTGAAAGGGATGATAATAAATAATGCATATACAATAAATATAATAAAATTTCAGTATATTGTTTATACCTATGTAATAATATTCATACTCTTAGAAACGTTCGTAGGGGTAGTATATAATGATAAATAATGGGTGTAAATGGATAAGTAAACCTTATGTTGGAGATTTATATCTTATCTTGAATAATCCTTTAGAAATAATAGACTTGTGATAAATTTTTTAAGATATGGGATACCAAACGTGTATATAGGATCTATAAGAAATAAATTTTTTATATTTTCATTATAATTTATATATATAATTGTGTCTTGAAAATGATGGAAGTGAGCTCAATTAATTGGTCAAAAAGTGTGAAAAATAGTTGCAAATGATGTTTGGGTAAGAGGTAAAAATTGAATTTCATGAGTTTTAGGTGGCGAAATATTGGTGAGACATGTAGGTGTAAATTTAAAATGTAAAAAATTATATGTAACATCAAAATTTCAATTTTATTTAGAAATAGGTAGGCCACATAATATTACCCATTTTATCAATTATTAATCTTGATTAAAATGTTACCAGGGAAATTATTTTATCCCTAAAAATATAAAATTATCCATATTATGAAAAATGCTCATGATGATTCAAAATAAGGACTCCATTTTATCTTCTTAAACATCTTGTTATTATAAAATTACTTTTAAATTAAAACAAATAATATATTGAAAACCTGTATGTGTAGAAAAAATAATTTTAATAATGAAGTGTTCTTACTATTATTTGAGATTTATTACCAATTAAAAGAATATGAATTAATTTTTATATATTTTTTAACATTATATTTTAGTAAAAATATAAAATATATCCATTTATTTTAGAAAACAATATTTATAAAAATATTTCTTTTTAAAATAACTATTTTATCACAATAAATAATATTTTCCTTGGTAAAATAATTTTAATAAATAAAATAAAGTCCATAATAATACGTAGTGTGAATATTTTGATCCAAAATGGGAATATAATTTTTTCAAATATAATCTCTAGAGGTTATAAATTTTAATTTTTATTGCAGCACATATAAACAGGTTTTAGAAAAATTAGTGTTTTTATACGTAAAATTTACATAACATAAACTTATCAAGGTTATTGAATTTCTTGATAAAAAATGGTTCATTATGAAAGAATATATTTATTTGGTTTCCAAAGTATCCTAGAACTAAATATTACCATTAAATCAATAATTAAAATGAAATACTAGAAACAGTTATTAAGTTAGAATTTAATTTTACTTATGTTCAAAAATATTAAAAATTGGTTTTCATTGTTAAAAACAAAATTTAAAAATTCATATATCTACTCCTTAATTAAATATTTTACCAAATAAATGTTTTTATAAAAATATAGGTCTTTATTTTGTATTGATAATATCATAGAATATACATTATTGGGAAAATATACTTTTCAATATTCAATTAAAAATTATTTATTTCATAAAATAACCTAAAAATAATATTAGGATAATTATGATACGATAAATTAAAAAATAAAATTAATTTTAAAAAATTATAACTCTAAAATTTATATATTGAACATTTTCATAAAATTATAATATATAAACAAAAATTTGGTTTATTGAAAATTCCAATTTAAAACATTAATTGTTCTTAATTATATTTGTATGAATTTATAGTTTACTATATTCGTTTTATATTCAATAGGTGTTATTTTGCTTATATTCTCTTATTAATATTTATGTAAGAAGTTTCATCTCATTTTATTTAAGTGTTATGTGTGGAGTAATCTATCGAAAATAATATTATTATATTAAAAAATTATAGGGTGTTACATTCTCCCATTAAATAAATTAAATCCTCCCAATTTGAATTATCATATTCTAATGAAAATATCCTTGTGTATATAAAATTCTAGAGACATATACACCATAAAATTTATGGAAATATATACATTACCTTAGAAAAGGCATATACCTATCAATGATTTTCTCTCCAACCATTTAAGCCAAGATTCTATCGTTATTTGATATTAATACTAACATTATATAATTTAAATCTATGGGTGTTCAAAATCATAATTGGATTGATATACTGCCATATATTTATATGAATTGTAATATGTTTATTCCAAATATTTTTCTTCTTCTATGTTGTGGGAACCAATAAAATTAAATTAATCTAAAGGAAGGATAATAAAATTTTCACAAGTCAAACACCTATAAACACAAACATAGAATAAAATAACTATACCACTTGATGTTTTCTTCGATACTAGAGTCATCAGGGTGTAAATTTGATGCCCTTGTAAAATGTTCTAGATATACTACAGTGCATAGAATTAAAAAAACAAGCAATTCACAACATGGAGTAGACGATAATTATTCCATAATTATCATGACCAAATTTAGAAGTATTGATAACATGGGATTTACCTTTCTCTCTTATATTAGTATATTATTGAGGCATATTCTCAACATTAGCCCTTGGGTAAGGGAATTTATTTTTACAACTCACAAACTCATTTAAATTGAAGCATTTGAGAGTGGGTTGAAAATATAATCATACATTCTCTTCTTATATAGTGCCAATTAAACTTTTTCTTTTACTTTGGAACTTTTTTTGAAATATAGAAAACTCTACCATACATGAATTTTTTTTCCTTTAAGAAAATTTCCTAGGGTTTTTACCACATTCATGGAAAGTATGTAATTAATATTTCTTTCCTCTATAATATTTATATGTTGGGTTTCTATAATATCCCATTTTATTTTTCTTTACTCTAGAATAATAAGAGTATGAAGCTTCCTTCTCCAAATTAAGAACACATAGAATAATTTATTTATAGATTATAAATTATTTGATATTAAATTTACATTAAAGGCCTTTCTTTAGGCTAATAAATAATAATTTGATATTAATATCATGGTTAATTTCAAAACACGAGTTACACATTTTGATTCTTTTGAAATTTTCTTCATAAGATTCAATTTATTAATCCTATTTATACTTCATATCTATAAATTATCTCTCTATTTTTATGGGAATGGATTAGGAAAAATATTTAGTGAAAAATAATTTCATGAACTCCTCCCTTTATATAGAGTCTACTACCCCTTTTATGTTGTATTATTAATGATATTTCATTATTGGTTTACCTCACCATCCATACAGTAAATGAATATAACAACCTTATCTTGTTATGAGCGCGAAATAATGAAAAATATATTTTCTATCACATTGATCCATTTATCAAAATTATATGTATTGGAAGAGAAGTTGAATGTGCTGGAAATTCCAACATTAAATTTTGAAAAACAAGAATCTACTTCCATGGTGAATTTTGAATCTTATCATAGTCTTAGTAATAATTTATAACCTGTGATAGTTGAGTGAGTACCACTATAAGATTTTGTACTTAAATTATAATTTATTTTTGTTTTTCATTTAAAGAATCATTTAATTTCCTTTTACACCCATTGTGAACATGATTTCTCCTTGATCTAACCTTTACTAAAACCAAAATTTGTTAACATGGGAAAGAAAAATCATCATCATTAGAGATTGATCATAAAAAATATCATAGAAAACTCAACCTCAAAATATATTTTTCTTTGAAACCCCCCAGTAGAATTTAGTTCATCCTAAATCACAATTTGTTCAATCATGTATTCTTTGAGTTAGGTTATATCATATTCCATAACCAAATACTTATATATATTAAATCCCTCATAAATTATTTTAATGATAATGTGATTAACTAAAGAAAACCCCCTCAAGAGTCTTAAGCTAGGTGTGTAGTTAAGCCACTTTGTTATGCAATAGGATGTGATTTAGTGAATACCCAACAAGCCCTATTAATTTTTTCTATCCCAGTATAATTCTCTTATAGAGCCTCTATGCACTTGTAGCATCTCTATATGGATATTGTTTCCATGAAAATTACACAATCTATACATTAACAAAACCTCAGGATGGTATCCTACAAATAGTCTTATCCCTTAGACTTATCCCTAGGGTTTTTTAATGTTACATAAACTAATCCACAAGGTATCTAAACCCTATTATGATACCAACTGAGGTGACATAAGATAAATAAAAAAAAATTATTTCATTATTTTTCATGAAATTCATTCTATTAAAAAATAGTTTCAGCAACCCAGGGAACTGAGTGTTTACTGTTTTGGTATATTATCTATATATACAATGTATTTTTTTAAAAAGTGAATATATATTCATATTTAAGCCATTATAGAATCATTTCTTGAATTATTATAAATTATACTAATATTCATAAATTGGGGAATTAAAATACAAGAATGGGGAGTTCTTGAAAGTTTACTTTGGGAAACAATCATTAGTATGTCATAAAGGGATAGATAATAAGTATACGAGAAAAACTCAGGTAGAAGCGTCTTATTAAAACAAGATGAAATAATAATATTTTTTTTATAATCCATGAAAACATCATATTTAATTTTAAACAAAAAAACATATAGCATGGAATAATGATATGGAAACTTGATATAATAAACCTCTAGTATGTAATATAATCATATGTTTAAAGAAATTCTATGTTAGAGAGATGATGTATAAATATAAAAAATGGAACTCAAATAGGCATATAAATCATTAAATATTGGAGTGGGGATTATGAAAAATTTACCATAATACTGTAGAGAAGGGAGAACTACATGATTCTTATCGTGGATAAGGAAACAAAAACTTATTCCCGTAAACATAGTATAGAAGACATCACTACCCATTTCCTAGAAATAGAGTGTAGCATATATCCCTTACTAATTCCCATAATATAGTGAAAATTTCTTATTTGATTCTCATAGTTATATTATTAGATTAAAAATGTTTAAGAATTCATTGGATAGATATATCATACCCTTCCAATCATCATCCATTCATATGAGTTCTAATTAAAATTAAATCATTCATATTCTCATAAATAACCAATGATCAGACAATATATTTCCGAACTTTTATAAAATGTATCTCAAGAAAAATTAATTTTTTACCAATTACATGATCAAACACACATAGAATTTACAAAGTAAACCTATAGGGATATTTACAAACAATTACTTTATTAAAGGATAATCATTTGAAAATGGTATAGAAATCATAAAAAATAGTTTTCTTAAAAATATTTTTCTTTTATCACCTAAAAAATATTTGATTTTAAAGTCAATTTACAAAAAACAATCATGAAGATGGATATTAATGTTCATAAAATATTAATTATAAATAAATTCAAATAAAAATACCTCAATAAAAAATAAAACATATGTCAGAACATGAAATAGAAGAGAAAAATATAAGATCATGGTATAGAAAATAATTTTGAAAATTTCAAAACACATTTATTGAAAATCCATGTCGTTAAAAGGATAATAAAACCTTTGTTATAAAATTATTAAAGTGTGATATATGGATAATTGGAGATAAAAAAGACTGAATATTACACTAGGTAAATGAGAACATTTTTGTTAAGTAAAAACATTGATATGGAGGATGGAATCCATCAAAAGAAATGGGAAATTTTCTAAAGAAATTTAATTTTTTTTATGATATAATAGATTAATAATTGATGAAATTTTTTGTCCAAAAATAATTTCTTGATAAAATATTATTTATGTATAATATAAAAACATCATTGGGTAAGATAATTCAATCTTTAAATATAATTATTTTGGTAGTGTGATTATAACTAATGAAAAATATTTGAGTCATGAAAACCCCTTACCTTGAATTCTCACTTAGTGGATCACACTGCAACCTATTGTATAAAAAACCACATTAATAAACTATTTTTGAACATTATTATTATATATAAAATTTTATAACCTTAATTGAAAATTATTTTCTAAATGTTTATTATTTAGTTTTTATGTATTTTCTATATAATGTGTGAGTAATATTAATTGTTCTAAACAAGTCTCATAATTGTGATGTTGTTCTTCATTTTCAGTGAATTTTCATCATTACATGTTATTACAAGGTACATGAATTTATTTTTAGGATATTTTATAAAATTATAGTTTTGTTTAATGAGGGTTTTTGTTACAGCTCATGTAGATGTAATAGGTGATGAACATATTTCCAAGATTTATAACAAGTGAACTATAGTTAGTTAATTAATGAGTCAAACATTTATATTATCAATAAAGATAATAAAAAATTATTATTTATATATTAATATCCAATATAATTTTTTTATTCTATTCTTGATAAAAAATTTAATTCTCATAGTTGGTGAATAAAACAACTCCAATAATAATATTCTACAAACTATGATTGAGTATGGATATAGAATATATTATTTTATTATAATATCATTATAAAAAAGTATAATAAAATTAATTATATGTTATTAAGTTTATAAATTAGAATTATTGAGAATTATATTATTAAGGTAGATGAAAAAAAATGTGAATTAAAAGTATATTACATTTCCTCTTGGTATGTTTGTTTAAGGCGGTTAGTTTTACAATGATCCCTCATTGGTAATTTTTTTGTATAATGAATAATTTATATTTAAAGATTAAAAATAATCACATAAATAACATATATATACCTGAAAAAAATTACTAGAAATGTCCTTCAAAATTTGGTGACTAAAAATAAAACATATCTTTCATGGAGGTGGTAGTCCGCACATGCACATGAGAAATTTTTTGATTATTTTAATTGAATGGGAGGGGAATATTTAACTGATATACAATCAATATAATAAAATTTTAATATTTTTTATACTTATAACATTTTATACATATTATTATAATTTTTTGGAAGAGGGTGGATGATAATGATAAATAATGGTAGTAAAAGTGTATGTAATACTTATGTTGGGGATTCATATATTCTCTTTAATTATACGTTTGAAATGAAGGACATGAGGCACTTTGTCGAGGCAAGGGGATACCAGATGTGTATATGGGGTATATTGAAATTAAATTTTGTAGAGTATCATGTGTATTTAAACCTATGTATTTTTCTAGAAAAGGGTGGTTGTGAACTCCTTTTATTGTTTAAAAAGAGGGAAATCATTGGAAAAGAATGTTGGGTAAGGGGTTAGAATAGAATTTCATGAGGGTTAGGTGAGTTATGTGGAGAAATGTTGATGATACATGTAGGAATGAATTTACAACCTTGAAAGGTTATTCTTGAGGTTATAAGTTAAAAATTTACTTATTAAAATTTGAGCCATAGTAGATTATCCATTTTAACAATTATTATTCTTGACTGAAATTTATGCCTGGTAATTATTTTATCACCAAATATTTAAGAGGACCCAAAATAATAAATATCTATTATTTAATATTAATTTGGACTCTATTTAATCTAATTTTATTTATAAATATGATAAAATTGTTTTTCAATTAAAAAATAAAATATGTTTAAGAACTCTTTTTATATAATTTTTTAACCATTAAGTGTTATAAATATCTTTTTAAAATTTATTACCAAATTAATAAGTGTTGATTTATTTGAATATATTTTTCTAAATTCTATTAGTTAATTAATTTAAAATATATTTGTTTATTTTTAAAATACACAATATTTAAAATCTATCATTCTTTGAAAATAACCATTTTGTCGAGGTAACCAATTTTTACCTTGGTAACATAATTTTATGCTTAAAAAATGAAATATAACATAATAAATATTAAGAAAATTTTTATTTAAAATATCAAAATAATTTTATTAAAATATTTTAAGGTTTAAAAAATGTAATTTCATTATTAGTGCATAAAAAACTTTTTAGAAAAGTGTGTTTTTTGCATAAAATTTATAAATTATAAATTTAATAATATCAATAAATTTCTTGAAATTACATAGTTTATTTGAAATTTATTTTAATGTGGATTCCAAATCAAGCTAAAATTGAATATTACCATTAAAATTTTTAATTAAAAGAAAATTATGGAAATACTTATCAAATTAGAATAAAATTTTACTTAGGATAAAAAATATTGAACGTTGGTTTTATAAGATCCAAATTATGTTTTAAAATACAAAGTCTTACTCCTTAAAAAATATTTATTTAGTTACAATTTTTATAATCCTCTATGTGTTTATCATATATTAAAAATTTCATAAACTTTTCAATATTAATAATAACAATAATTTTCATAATTTTTTTAAAAATAAATTAATTTAGAAAAATATTAAAAATTATTCTTACATTAATAGAAAAATGACTTACAGCCCCATACATATAGCTACAATTTAATTGGTTCATGGTTATAGGTTGATATATAGTCTGGATTATTTTAAAACTATGTATTTAGAATATATATAGCCATATGAAAAGATTCCCATGAAAACATGCTTCTTATATTTGTTTTACTCACTCACGACATTCCCTTACTACCAACCCATATACCCAATCCCCTCTCAAAACCCTTCTCCATTGACGAATCATCGCCCGAACGATCCCTTCTCCTTCAGCAGATCCGGATGAGATTCTTTATTTGTGGTTCCTCCATCCCTTTTTTACATCCCTCCCATGACCTTCATCAATTGTTCCTCCCATCCCTCTTATGTTTAATCACATGGTACTTTTCCATTTGGTGCATTTTCCGAAACCTTTTACTTATCCGGGTAGACCTCAGACGAGTGATGCAGTCAAGACCTTCCATGAGTGGTACCTAATCAAGTCAACCCCTTCCCTTTCTGCACACCACAATCCTCCTAATCCTTGTAGTTAGTCATATTATTTTATCCACATTATTTTGTTTCACCATACATTTTTTTCTAAATTATCATATTATTAATATTACTTTCCATTTATTTTTTATTTGTCAATATTTTTTTCATTTTTTTAATCGTTGGTTTATTTTTAGTTATCAGAAACCTTAAATTATATTTAGTAATTTTTTTGTTTAAATTTTATTTCTCAATATAGTTTATTTGTGTATTTAATTGAATACTAATGATATATTTTGGATTTATAAAAAATGACACATCATATATGTTTTGATAAATGATTTGATGGGGAAATCTCTCTTTCATTTTCTTTGGTTATGTTTTTCAGTTTTATGTCCAACATATGTTTTTTCTTACTATATTGAATGAGATTTGTAGTGATATTTTTTATTTATAATGATTAAAATAATTTTTTATATTTCCTTTTACATTCTACCAATGGTATAACACAAAAGGTGAATGATACATCACTCCAATTAAAATAGTTTAAAATAATGACTAATCACTATAAGGCTGATATAACAACACATGTACTCTCCATGGTGAACAAGTCATCACCCCAAGTATTGTTTCCACTGTCATGATCCCTCATGTGGAAACATAGTCCCAATATATACCAAACCTAGAACACATTAATAAAAGATTATCTATTCATGGAAGGAAGTGGGTTTGGGTGAGTTGGCCTCCACCTCATTGATAACTAACCAACAAGATGAACCCTGAGTGGGTTTCAATAAAAAATAGAAAATTCCTTGTTTCCCCAATTTAAAAAATTACACAAACCCCTACTAGAAAATTAGTGGATTCCTCCAATATTTTGTTCATAATGATAGTTGTGTAACACCACTATCCATCAAAATAGAACTCTGATGGACTACCTCTATTTTATTGGTGGCCTCTTTCTATATTCCATAAAAATATGTTCCCTCCATCAAAATCAAAAACAATTAGTTGGGTTTTCCTCAACCAAAATAAACACACACCACCCATATTATCCTAAAAAAGATGTCCAATATATCCTTCTATCATATTGAATCCTAATGTGTTTAACCACCCATTCATAGGGATGGAAAAAATATGAACCACCTCTCAGTTAATTAACACAAAAAATACATGGGTAATAACAACTTCTCCATCAAGATACTTTTTATCTCAAAGAAGTTTCCACACACAAATCCATTGAACAATTTCATCTATTAATATCATATACTCACCGAGACATTCAAATCACATGATGTTTTTTCATGTTTTCACCACATAAAAATATATTAACAACCCAACAACCATGAAACCTCCCTCTACAAACTTTTTAGAAAATTTTTATCACTTGAATATATGTGTTTATCCTCATCCACTATATTGTGCTTAATTGAATGTGAAATGTTCTAGCTATTATTTAGTTTTTTCACTTCCTCTAAAAAAATAATATCCCACACATCAAAATGTTGATTAAATCCAACATCTCTACATTTATCGACATTCATGACTAAATTATTATAAGGATATATTTTTCATTCCATATAACAACAATTAATGTAATTGGTCTAAAAAAGTTCATCTCCCAATTGGTGCCTCACTGAACTATCTCTAGACTATTCTCATCTAAAAATTTATTCTAACACCTAGGACTCTACAGAACTTATGAATCCTCACACAAAGGAATTTACATCTTGGTATTCAATTACCTACCAAATGTTTAGGGTCCGTCATTAAAATTTGTGTGAGACATCAATTATATATTACAACTGATAATTCCCCAATTCATACAGACACGTGACATGATATTCTCTTCAATTACATAATTTAACAAACCCAATTTTTTTTTAAATTACATTTTAGCATGAATAATTTACCTAATTCATATTCTACTTGATTTTATCTTCACAAAATTGATCAATTTGTTGATCATATTTAATGATTAATAAAGAAAGATTTTATTTCTCTATCTAATCCTCTATCAATAAATATTCAGAAAATAAATCTTTCATATATTTTATTTAATTTACTTTATACTTCTATATTTTAGAGGGAAAATGAACCTTATGAATTTCCCTAATAAAACTTATAAAAGAAGTAAAATATCCTATGAAAATTCCCCAATAAACTGTACAAATTTGGGGAAAACAACCTTATAAAATTATAAAATCATCCTTATGAAGTCTTTGCAATATGATGACTGATCATATAAAAAAATAATGAATTATAGGATATAAATAATGACTAAGACATAGGAAAAATTTATAAACCTTGACAACCTTAAAATCAACCACTATAGACCATAATTTTTCCAACACACCCCTAAACCACACATTATATGACTTCATCTACCCATTTTGTGTTGTTTTTGAAATTAATTCACCATTAATGTCAAAAAAACATATATTATGACCACTAATAGTGTTATTTTTTCCAAATATATCTCCCTTTGAAATTTATGAAAACTCTGAAATATATTAACCACTTATTAAATAAAAAACATTTAAAATAACAGATTTGATCAAAAACATAATTTTAGCCTCTAGACTCCAAATATTACATCAAAGATTAAAAAAACCTAAAATATAGGCCCACATAAGCCAATAATTGAGTGAAAAACCAAACATACATGAGTTTTTAATTCATTAATGTTAATTCATATAAAATAGTCATATTTTTATATGCATTTGTTTCTTGATTTCAGTGCTTGAATGAGGATGAACCACTTCAATTCAAAATTATAAAAATGTGGATCTACTTATAAGAGTGAATATTATAACTAATGGTATGTAATAATTTATTTCATATATCATTAACTTTTATATTAAAAAATTATTCAAAGATATTCCTTTAACTTTATATTTTTGTTTATCTATTGACAATTTAATGCATCTATTTCAAATTTATTCAGAAAAATAAATGTTTATATATTACATTTGTTGAATTATTTTAGATTAAAAGGTAATATTTGTTAAAAAAATTATACCATAAAAAATATATATATGTTATGGATCCTATACTCTAGGGATATTTATCATAATGAAAAAATTAAATCTTTGAACTTTGACTATCTATTAGTGGTTCATATTTATTATAATTAATTTATAATTATCAATAGTGATAATAATATGATAATCGTTGAATCTAATGAGTGATGACCTGAGGCCAATTATATTCTTCATACTTGGAAAATATAAACTGTCACATTTTCATTTTTATGTCAAGGTAACAAAACTAATATCTAATTTTTTTAAAACAATAAGAAATTTAACAAAACTAATATTGATTTTTTTCCATTACTAGTTAGATCATGTGTAATGAAATACTTTATACTCTTGACTGCATGTTGTGTATTTAGTATTCTTGAATTTTAAAATAAACCTTGATTTTATATTTAAATTTTATTTAATTATATGAGAGTAGTAGTTACTCTTGATTTTACCTTTGTATTTATTAATACCTAAAAACATTGATAATATCTCAATAGGAAATATAGATCATTCACAATAGTATAGTGTAAGTATTTTAATTATAAAATACTATATGTGAGGTATGTTATGGTTTTAGGCTATAAAGTGATTGAGATATTATTAGAAAAATCTTTATTTCTAGTAAAGAAGTTATTTCCTTCAGAATTGAACTACTAATTGAACTAGATCAATCCACTTTTAGTTAATCTTTGTTTAATTTACCTTCTTTGCACTATATTTTACTGGTTAATAGTTTTTAAATCTAGGTCATCATTTAATATTTTACAACTCTATAATTTTTTAAAACAATAAATCATTGAGATCCTAACTATATTAATACCAATTCAAAAGAAATTTCCTAAATATCAGCATAAATTATAACCAAGAAAGTCATTATTATTTACTAATTATAAAATATTTTAGCATCTTTCTTCACCATAATTACTTATCAAAAATATTTTTAAAATATATTCATAGAATACATAAAATATCGTTTAAAAGTTTACTTTGGAATATAATTATGTAAATAATATCTAACAAATGATATCTATTAAATTTACATAATGAAATAACTCATTAGGATGTCATCAAAAAAGAAAATAACTAAATCATTTATAAAATTCCCCATTAATTTTAAACATAGTTATATAGTTCAATAAATTATTTATCCATTAAAGAATACACATGATATGAAATGTTTAAAAATGTGATAAGATTCCATTTCTTAGAAACAATTACCATGAAAAATTCCCAGATTTCGCATCCTGTGAAAAATCATGAGGGAATAATTATTCAATTTAAAATTTATTTATATCAAATATTCATATCAATAATAGTATATGTAAATAAAAATTCATTATATTAAATATGTGCATAACATTTATTTTCATAACATTTTTATTTTTTCATTAATTATATGTGTTCTCATTTAATCATATTTATTTATTAAGTATTACTCTACTACTTTCACTAATTTAGGAATATATGAGAATGAATATGTTTATTCTCATAAAGATGATGATGTTGGGGTTATGATAAGAGGTAATAATGATGTTGATGTTTCTGTAAGAGATGATGAGGGTGGTTATGGTTCAAGTGATACTGATATTGGGGTACATTTCAAAATTCAATTTTATTCTGGGTCTAGACATTAAATTTTTTCATATAGTTTAGTTTTATTATGATAATATTGAATTTGGAATTTTAAATTGTTTAGCTTGGAGATAATTTGAATTCATATGAAATATATTGTATTCTTTTTGAGTTCTTTTTATAGTGTATTCTTGTTTTTTCTATTTTTATATGTAAGGTTTGTGTTATATTTTATTTCTTTTGGCTAGGTATGGATTTATAGTGACCATTTTGGTAGTGAAAAAAGAAATAAAGTAACCCACAGTATAGTCAGGCCTAAAATCCAGTCGATGCCCAATCAATAATAAAATTTTAAAAAATAAAAACCTTATAATGGGAAAAGTATGTGTTATAGGTCATGAGATGTCAGATTGGAGTTCCACCCCTAACTTAATCCATAAAATTAAAGGAATTTAGTGATAAGCCTCAAGCCACATAGTCACCAATAGCCTATAAGATTTACCTTCTACACACCTACTCACACACTATAAGTATTATCCTCTACCCACAATGAACTTTTCTTTGTGGGATGAACCAAATCTATTATCCACACTAATACAATCCTACAAAAACCTGACTAGAATAGAAACATCAAAGAACATGACTAGATAAACATAATTAAACACTACTTATGAAACCATCAAACTGTTAACATACACCAGAGGGCATTACTGCACAAACACATTGATTCCTCTACTAAGTGAAAGAACTTCAGAAAAACAAGGGTTTAAATAAAATCATAAATTCCATAAAAATTAGGTACTCTAAGGATACCACACTAAAACACTAGGGTATAACACCTATAATAATAAAGAACTCATTGTTGAATGGGAATTTCTTTGAAAAATAGTACCCATTGAATTTATTATCTAAATTGTATGAACTAACTCAATCAATCACCACTATGGATCCCCATAAACACAATACCATAGAATATCAAGGAAAAAAAAACCCCACCACCAACAATATTAATAGGTCTTATTCAATCCACTCAAGACTAGAAAATAATAACATAAAGTCGTTATAAAATAAATAACACCTTTTGATCCTAGGGACAAACTCTATCATTGATGTTTTTAGTGTGACCCCATAGGGATTATAGATATATAGAGTAGTGAGATGGTATATGTGATACCTAAACAAATAAATTCCAAGTAATCATAAAGGGAAGTCAAGTAAGGATAAAAAATATAGCCAATGAACTAAATAAAGAGCCAGCTATATTATTCCATTACTAAAAAATCATGAAAATAAAATTGATTATAGTATTAGAATTTATTTAGTTAGTTTAAATAATCATGGAATGATTACATAAAAATATTTAATGAATAAAGTAATAATGTTTTTCAAATAGTGAAAGCATTGAAAATTAAATTGTTCTATAATTTTTCTAGTGGTGGTTTAAAGAATATCTTGTAGTCAATTTTTTGCATATATTCTAAATTCATATTATTTTGGGTTTTTAGGTCTGCATTTCACGGTGTTACCAATAAAACCATCAAGTTCTACGGGTAGGGTATGGATTTAAGTGCAGAAGGTTGGTTTATACATTCTATTCTTGGTAGGTAATTAAGTGTTTGAATTTTTTATATTTTATTCTTTTTCACTCTATTGTAAACTTCAAGGATTGAGTGCTACTTTACTACTACTGTAAGGGTAGGTATTTATGTGAATATGGTTAGATTATACATTGTATTTTTGATAGGGATTTAATTTTATGATTTCTTGTGATATATTCTTGTTTTTGTACTGGTAGGGTAGTGCATTTTGAGTTCTGGTTGAGTGCTTCTGGAATGTTAGGAATTTTATTATAGTAAGGTATATATTTTTATGTTTTTGGGGGGATATATCCCTGGTTTGATATCATAGAAATAATTTTGGCGCTATTACCATACTAATAGGAGCCACAACCATCCAAACTGTGGATATATCCTACTCCCATAGTTATAAATTGTGGCTATAACATCATTTTCTAGTAGTGTTAGACTAGTTTTTATGTGACGAGTTTGAAATGAAAGTTAATTTTAGAAAATTAAAAGTCTAAAATTTATATGTTTAACCTTAAATGGATATTTGATATATAAATAAAAACTAATTTTATCGAAAAAATACACTTTTAATACTATATGTGTTCTTAATCTTATTTGTAGGAATTTATAATTGATTAAAATATTTTAATCTACTATTCATTTTATATTTCATAAATTTTCTTAATAATATTCATCTAATATGTCATTTATCATTTTATTTTAGTGTTTCATGTGGAGAAAGATATCAAACATAATTTTCATATATTCCTCAAATATTATGATGATACACATGTGAACCAAACCCTTTTAAATTTATCCAGTTAAGTTGAATATTGGGGTTTTGAGAATGAGGAATTCTGATTCTTCTTGTCTTTGTGACTCCCATTTTGGATATTAGAGTGAGAAAATTCATTTTTAAGAAATTTCAACAAGTTTGAGAGCCTATATCAGATTTTATTTCCACAATAAAAGTATTCATTTATTCATAAATTTCTAGTATGGAACGCCATATTTCCAACTTATAATGTCATAAACCATCTCACTCTATAATAACTAGTTCATAGAAGCACTAGAACTTAGGCACCCATCCCCATATGAAAAATAATACTGACTAGTGGTGAGGGTCTAAGGGGTCAGAGTAGGTTGATTGTACCCTATAAATAAAATAACAAAAATTATACAAGAATAGTAAAATCAAATATAAATATCATGAATCAAAAACTACAAAAGCTATATGATAAGTGTGGTAAACATATACAATTCCATTTAGGTCATAAAGGAGTCAGATGATCCCCCATAGGTTGATCACATATAAAAGAGTATATGGTAACCCAAAAATAAATAACCATTAACACACCAAGGAACCACCCAACCCATCTTCCAAACCCAAATTTCATGATTGTACTCCATCTATAGTTCAATTGCCACTAGGTTCCTAGTGACGTTACCCAGACATTAACCATGCCCTGAATAATAAAGTATGTACCCATCCTAATGGTCACATGAAGGTTTTGAGTATGAACATAGTGGGCCACTACCTATGGTGTGTTTTAATAATATCTATATGTACACATGTGTGCGAAACGTGTAGTTTATATTAACAAAAGCACACCCCAACCTGCTCTAGTCATAATCAATAAACCATGAATAAGAAGCCTCTACCTTCTCCGATCAATGTAGAAATGGATCATTGAATCCATAAATTTTTAGGGATAAAGTTACCATAGCTTTCCAACTAATATCATACCTCACGATGGAACACATAAACAATTAAAAATGTAAGCATATCGAGTTTTTCATGATTCACTAAAGGCACATTCACATATCCCTTCATAAGTAAAATTGTAATTCATACACTTTAACAATCATTGTATCATCATCCCTAAAATTTTCTATATATATATATATAGTACGCATCCGACTCCCAAATAGTGATCTTAATCACTAACAAAATCCTATGGCGACAAACAACATACCCCTCCTCTATAATTATAGTCAACACCACCACCCATAAACTGATTAATCTACATTGGATATCCCCAAGAACAAGTGGTCAAAACAACATCTTGGGTTCAATAATATATTCTCATGAACCTAACTTACTCAACCTCTATGGTGAGTAGAATTCACCCATAACCTATAACCATAACATGGAGGACCTTTTTCACCACCCATGACAATGGTCAAAACCACTCACATCACATTAAAGAACCTTTTATGCTATTTTGAAATTATGAACATTGCCCATAGTCAAATGGGTTACAACCATCACATTCCTAAGAAACCATATCGATCATCACATCCCAAGATAACATCATCAAAAACATAAAATAACTATTTTATCAAATTCTATAATAATATAGTAATGTAATCCAATACATACTAGGCCACACCAAACATTTTTCACGCATGAATACCCTCATTGTTTCTTATAAATAATGTAAAAAACAATTGGTTCTATTTATGGTCACTCACATGATCCTACCTTTAAAAATTACCACTTAATAAATACAAGACACATATATATGGAAAAAAATATAAACACCACTTTAAAATATTTAGAAGGAATCCACCCATTAGGAAAATCTAGATGGTTTGGGTTTAATTGGAAGAAATCATGTAATTTGGAAAAATCCTGATTTAGGGAACGAACGACAAAAAACACCCACTATTTTCTAGCCATAGTAATGAATACTCTATAAAATGAATGTTATGAATATGATATTTGAATCGTTAATGATTTTTCATGAATAAAAAAAGAGGGTGATAATAATATTGGTTATTCTTGATATTTCCTGGATAGAATGGAAAACATGACCCTTTAATATTTAATTCAATTAATTAATTAATTAATTTTTTTAAATTGATGTCATAATATGTCACAATGTGAACCCTACCTAATTTTATGATGACTCTGCATGGATAGGATATCATGACGTCTCTCTCACCCATTGAAACCACATTACAGCCCACCACAAACCCATTGTGGTATTAATTCTATATCACATAAATTTTCAAAATATCTGAACCCTTAAATGTAATATAACCCTTTCATATCATCAATGTAAAACATAGTTATAATTACTTATAAGTTTTATGGATTTCTAGACACCCATCATGACGTGATTCCCCTTGTACAGGGTGTAATACTTGATCAGTTCCAACCCGAAATTCACCTCTATACCTCCAATCCATGGACCGCCTCAAGGCTACGATGTGACCAATTCTTTCCCCAAAACCTCTTTCAATACTTGAAACCATGTCACCTCCTCACCATGTCATAATCCACTATGTAATGGTGCGGTATTCTTCCTTCTACAAAATTTAACCCTTGAGTCCATTCAAACTCCCAAGAATTGACTCCAAACCTACACTAACACCAAAAACCATGATAAGGTCCAAAAAACATGATCAATTAGAGATATGACTTGAATTACAAATCTTGAATACACAATACCTTAAAAATTTCCCACCAAAGAATAGATCACCATGAACTATCTTAGGCCACACTAATTAACCCTTATGAAAAACCAAGTTTTCTTCCTTTAAAATTATATAATCATTCATAAGATTCTTGAGTTTATCAATTTGATCCCAAGTATCACAGATAATGGAATAAAATATGTCAATTATTTCTATGGTCACTCCCAATGATATGAATTACATACATAGTCAAGTGCTTAAAAAACTACCAAATACAAAAATGATATTATACCCATACATAATATCAAAAAAAATACACATTCCAACCATCATATTCCATTGTGGATCCTACTAATTGAAATAATAATATTTTATTAAATCAGATGCACACATCATATCAAATGTTAACACATCCTACAATTATCAAACAACACATCAGATACCCATAACTAAACTTACATCTAGTCAGTATGTTTATCACATTTTCACATCATGAATCAATTACTATTTTATAAAACAATTATAATCATGATCATGAAATACCTATGATTGTAAAAATATCCTCAAACTTTTTAGAATATATTGTTTTGATCAAATACAGCTGGGTAAAATCTTGAGTACCTGATATCTTTCCTCCCTATAGAGTCAAAGTCACTTTTGACCATTATCCCCACTATGGTGTACCCCTTCCACTACCTTATCCCACATATATAGACTATATCCATAAATTTACTATTGGTAGCACTCCAGTCCCAACATATGATGGTTGATTCTAACCTGATTTAGTACCCCCATCTCACTATGAGGTTATCCAAAATCATCACACTAGATATCACATCTGTCTGCACACCCATAACTCGACCAGTGGTTGATCACCCTGGGTTCGAACATGGAATAACTTTTTACATTAGAAACATCTCATTGATTACCCACTCTATGGTGGAATCATCAAACATATGGTCTAACATCCCTACTGGGTTTTCCCAGGTCCATGCTTTGGGAAACCAAGAACTCCACAACCTATCTCTCATGAAACCTCTATCCAACTCTACAAACTCTCATCCCCCTAGTTCCTCCCTCCTTTGAGTTCCTAGTTTAATGCCTCTAAAAATGACTTTATCTAAGTTATATTTACTTGAACCATGATATCATATGATAAACCATCCATGATTCACTACAATTTAGAAAATTCGTCTCCCACCAATATTATTTTAAATCACCTAAAATCCATGAATCTCATAGTATAGTCCATAATTGAATTATTCACCTATAATAAGTTTTTGGACTTTCAAGATTTATCATCCCTCAATGTCTCAATGAAGTAGCACAAAAATAACACCACCTAAGATTTCTTCCACAACATCACTTCATTCCTTCCAACCTATAATTGTACATCCAACCAGCATTTCACTAGTCCCTTGAGCATATACATAGCAAGCTTCACTACTGAACCTGGTGGTGACTTGATAAAATAAAATATTTTTTTACTGGCTCTGTTCAATACTCCACTTTCTATGGCACCCCCTTTACATATAACAATGGTTGATGTTGTGACTAGTAATACAATTACATGTATTCCATTGATTATTACCACACATAATATCCTATATCAATAGTGTAGATCACTAACACTAGGCTCACCTAGAGCTGCTCATCTGAGAACCTTTCTAGATCGTCAATCCATTATGGCAATTATTCCTTGATCAGATGCTTTTGTGTGTGTCACATTCTCGCCATTTTCCTCAGGGTCCTTATCACTTTCATTCTTTGGTAGCATCATATTGTCACCCTATCATTTCTTCAATAGGCATTATCTCTTTAGAATAACACGAAGAACCAAATATCATACTCCATATAGATACAATAGTATATATATCACAAATATGGAAATATTTAACAGACAGTGTGACCGACTACCCTTAAAACTTCTCTAAAACATGAAAGTCCCATACCATCTACCATCATGGCCCCTACTGTCTATTTTAGTATTAAGTACACCACACACCATAATAACATTTGATATGCATATTTAATCACACCCAAAATCATATAACCAATCTTGTTTATTAGAATTCCACCATGAAATAATATGGGAAAACATCATATACATTGTTTTAGATACTTTAAACACCCAAAACCCTTTCTATTATACAAAAAATATAACACACAAGTAATAAAAAAATAATTTGAGAACCATGTAACTAAAATGATGAATGTGTACCACCTCATACATCTTTGGTAAATGAGTCTGATAATAAAAATAATAATCTTAGTTTTAATGGTAAATTAGAATTGAGTTCGTACATGTTTGATCCTGACAATAAACATGTAAACCATCCTAAGTTCTAACACCCCCCCTGAAATATCCATTTACCACATAAAAAATAAAAGAAACCCTATTTAGCATCAATTTATATCAAAATTCTTTGGTATCACATCACACCTCCTTGAATTCCAATGGTTTATAACTCATATTGATGGTCTAAGTGGTGATAGTGTTGTAAATATACCATATGAAGATAATTAATAAAATCAATTGAAAATAGTGAAATATTCAATAAATAAAAGAAAAAAACAAAACATATATATGATAATCTTGGTAAAATTTTATAATCCCATTCTATTCATATTAGAGTTAAATATTCAACTATATCCTAATTTAATATATAAAAGAATAAGGTAACCTAAAATAAATAGCCAGTCCGTCACCATGTAAGCACCATGACCGTTTACCAAACCACAATGTCCCCTATTTACACCTTCTTCACTTCCATATCCACCAAAATCTGGGTGATGATCCCCTTCCTTTACCTGTTCAATGAATCATAAAGTCTACACAATTCTAGATGGCCTACAAAGGGTGAAATTATTATTTAAATAGGATTACACCAATGTTATCCTTGGATAATATTCATATGTAAACAAGTGTATCAAAATTTTAGTAAATAACAACCAATTCACACAACACAACCTACTCAAATTGTTCCAAACCATCCTTGAAAGGTCCATGACTTTATTTAGACTATTCCAAACTGTAATTTTTCATCCACAATATATCATACTATAATTACCCATGTCCTTCCAAATGATCACATACTAGAAAACCTCATACTCTATCCATACCTATTATAATCATCCGAAGCCATATATGACTTCCTGAAGGAAGATTTTTATATTACATCATAAGACCCATATTAATCTGAACCCTTTACTAATCATTGTATCATCGACCCCAACATATATCACATATATGGTGAGCATATAACTCCCAATTCGTGATATCAATCACTAACACAATCTGACAGAAACCTATGATTCAAACCTCCCTTATAATGATGGTCAACACCACCACCTTGAATCCACTAAATCTATGACGGATACCACATACAAACAATGTTCAAAATCACCTCGTAGGCCTAATTATTTGGGGAAATGACACCTATATACTTGGACCACATTGTGAGTGTAAATCACTAACAACCTATGGAAATTACTTAATGAACCTCCATCACCACCATTGATAATGGTCAACACCATTCAAACCACATAAAAAACAATGCCTCCCCATTCCTGATGATAAAATTTTCCCACATGTACATGAGTTACACCCGTCACATCCCCATGAAATTTCATAAATCATTACATCTAAATATAACATCATTGAAATCATTTGATATCATACCCATAAAAATATCAACATATTTATGGAAGAAATCTTAGACATACCAGGACATACCCAACATTTTCCACATAGAGCAGACATAATTATCTCTCATGTAATAAATAAACTACAAGAAGTTCTATTAAATGGCTATCACATGAACCAAGACTTTCCTATTTACTACATGACACATAAACACCTATATAAACAATGAAAAAATATATTCCTGACTTACCATAAGTATTCAAGACTCTACTCACTATGAATCTTCAACTAATCAGGCTTTGATTAGAAGAAATCATGTAATCTATAAAAACCTTGATTTAGGGTACAACGAATAAAAATTAAAGAAATGATGAGAGAAAACAAGAATAAAGACCCAATATTATATATCCCTATTCACAGATACTCCTTACAATGAAGTCCCTAAAAAATATACTATAATCTCCCAATATTTCTCAATATGGAAATATAATGATGGAGAAAATAATATGATATTTTCTAACTATTTATTGGAAGAAATATTAAACCCCATTTTATATATAATTTAATCCATTAAATATTTTTATTTTTGAACTGGACCTGGAATGTCCTAGTGTCACCTTTCCCTCATGAAATAATGACTCTTTGTGTTTAGGCCTTCACATGGTGACTCTCTCATGCAACATTCCCATCATGACGCACCAGACACCCATCATGGTGTGACTGCGACTATAAATCATATTTTCAGAAAATTTGAACCCTTAAAATAAATAAACAACTATGTATCATCAAGGAAGCCCTTATGTATGAGTACTTATATTATTTCCAAACTTATAGACACTGATCATGTCATGATTCCTCTTAGGAATGATTATATTCTTGATTATCCTCAACCTAAAAATTCACTTATATCCCTCCACACTATGGTTCCCCTTGGCCATTACATGACCTCTTTCTTCCCCCAAAATATTATTACATTATTTTCACTATGGTTAATATTTTTCAGTTCATGAACACTATTCCACAACATGTTATTCTTCCTACTATATAAATACAACCCTGAGCTCTGGTCAACTCTCAAGGCTCAAATCATGGCTCACACAGACAAGAGATAACCCAACTATAACATCCATACCTTTTATGGAGTTGTGTTGGGATATTTATTGGTACTCTTTTTATTAGTGTTGAGTACTTTTCATTTGGATTTTACCTAGAGTTTTTTGGGTAGAAATTTGAGAAGTAAAATAAATAGGGAAGTGCATGGTTGGCACACCATTTTCCATATCTGTGCACCCCATCATAGCTAACCATGAAACCCTAGAAAGAGTGGAATTTCACTTTTGTTACATAGTTTTTCAAACTATATTCCCTATTATGATTAACTGTGCACCCTTATAAAATAGTTACATAGTTTAGGCACACAGTTAGTGGGAAACTGTGAACCCCTTCCAAGAAAACCATGCGTAAGAATTAAAGTCACCTAAAAATTAATTCTTTAATAACCCAACCCCCTAATTAATCCTAAATCAACCCCCATTTCTACCAAAAGGTATCTTTCATGATTTCAGATCTCTTCAAATATATTACAATTCTTTTTTAAGTCTATTATTCATGATTCGTTTCCTAGACCGAATATCTCCACCTTCCCTTGTTAGTGGATCTTATCCCATTTGGTTTCCCATTCTTCTTTCACACTTATAATCTTTATTTGAGGCTTGTTATTACTATTTTAGGATAAATATTGATATAATTCATTGGATATAGATCTAGAATTATATATCTAGATCTGGATTAGTGGAATATTTATTATTTAATCTTGATTTAGGGTTCTAGATTTGGATCCCTTTCTATGTTGTTACACCGCTGAATTTTTGGGGTTTCCATTGGGTGATCGTTCATCAAATAATTGGGGTAGGTGGTCTATAATTAAAATACCAAAGTATTTATTTAAATTATATATATGTAATTATATAGTTTCTATTATATGATTACAAATTATGTTCTTGATTTAATTAATTAATTTTTTGAATTTATTTATTGAGGATATGGGAAATTAGAAATTTTAGGAATTATATATTGGGATAATTAATTGTGGAATTAATTATGATGTAGTGATATTATTAATGAGATAATTAATATTGGAATTAATTATGTGATTTTAAATATTGGATAATTAGTTAATTAATTGATGAATTACTTGTTGGTATTAACATCCTTAATTAATGGGATCTATGTGATAAACTAATTGATTGATTAATAATTAAATTGGTTTGATTAGTTAAAAATTTAATTTTCTAATATAATAGAAGTGATTAATTAATTTTATAATTAATTAATATTATTGATGTAATTAGGTAATTGTTCAATTAACTCATGGAATTTTTGTGTTGAGATGATTGATGAATTATTGATGGAATTGATGTGGATAATTAATTTTTTATTTAAATATATATTTATGAATTGTAACATGGTCAATTGATTGTGAAGTATGAATGGTTACATGGTAATTTAGTTTCGAAACAAATAGTGGTAGCATGTTCATTCTATTGTGTCTTAATAATGGTAACATGGTCATTCTAATGTGTGTTAAGATTCGTAACATGGTCACTCTATTGTGTGTTAATAATGGTAACAAGGTAATTATATTGTGTGTTAAGAATGGTAACATAATCATTATATTATTTATTGTTTGAATGGTAATATGGGAATTAAATTATGAATTAAATAATAGTAATAATAAAACTTGGTAATATGATATCACATGAGAGTACATCATGCTCCAGTTGGAGCTGCTGCTGGTATTGAGATAAGATATCACCTAGGAATACATCCATCTCCCGCATGGGATGATGTAGGAATTAAGGTATGATTGTCTATGGGAACTCTATGGTTATGTGTTTAAATAATTATTTTTTGATAATGTGATATTTATTTACTTTTATGCATTGTTATTATTTCATTATACAATTTCACACACTTTCTATTGATTGGATATTTTTTTAGACATTGTTGGTGGTGTCCTACTGAGTTATACTCACACCCTACTTGGAATACCTAATCAGTACCTGATCAGATTCTGTGGATACATGACATGTTAAGGGAAAAGACCCTATGTTAGATGGTTGAGTGGGGATGGATCATGGATGAAGGAACAAGATGTGTTTCAAGGCCCGCTTGAGAGTGGTCAATGTCTTTATTTTGAGTTTAAATTTGACACTAGACATGTAATTTAGAATGGCATGGTAACTAATTTAGTTTTGATATTGTATTTTCACTCTTGGTCATCTTCTAATATGAGTACTATTATTTTTATGGTTATATTTTATTCCACTATTGTTTATTTTTTTTCTTGTGTACTATAATGATAAAATATGGTATAGTCTCCCCACGATCAATATATCTCACTCTTTATTCAATTTGGTAGGCTCGAGCATACAGGGAGGCATGCTTGAGGTCATGTTGTGGTGTGGCTTAGGGAACCATGTAGTAGCACTTGTACCAAGATGTCACATAGTGTTATTAGAAGAGTTTTCTTTAATTTTATTTTATCTTAATATTTGGGGAAGGTATACAGGAGACTATGAAGATATAGACCTTGGTTATTAGATCATTAATGAGACTATCTTACCCATGTATGGGTGAATACCAAAGTACCCAGTGTGAGAATTGTTGTTTTTGATGTTTGCTGTTACGGTTGAATATTATTTCACTTTCGATGACACACTTGTGGTGTGATGTGATTTTCGTTTCTATGATTTTCTCAGAACTGACTTGTGGCATGGTCTGGCATGAGAGTTTAGTTTTATTCATAATTATATTCTCTTAGAATCATTTCGTGACATGAATCATTTTAGGGATCATCCAAAGGCATGTCCTCTCGCCATCCTCTCAAAAACTGTATTCATAGAGGAGTACTCTCTAAAATTTTGAACACGCACCTTAAGACTATACTTAACTATTTAGAGACTCCTTCTAAGTGGATTTTTAATTTGTATTCCAATATTCTTCGTGGATCATCAATAAATTAGTGGGACATTCTTGTATGAACTCGGAAGACTAATTTTATGTCATTGAAGGACTTCTTGGAGAATTTCCTAGAGCACTTCTATCAAGAGATTATGAGGTAGGAAAGATGAAATGTGTTCATGATTATAACTTATGTGTTTATGTTCATGATGGACTAAGATGGATGATTTACAAATTTGAAACACTTTTCTCCAACATTGGAAGGGGATCAGATAAATATGGTGAGGCATTTTCAGAATGGGCTTAAATGTTATACAATGTCCCAGGATAACCATTTTCAGTTAAAGACTTTTTCTGAGTGGGTGGATTAGGATCATATAGTTTATGGGAACCTAAAGGAGTATTATAGTGTTGGAAGGGTTATTCCTCTAAGACAATCAGGATGTATGACTTTTGATAGTAGGAAGCATCACTATGATCGCTTCAGCCATGCTAGTGGGAAAAAGAGAACCCAAACAGAGGGGTCAGTTACACATGCCCTTTCCCATGTGATATTTCACCATTGTGGTAGGTTGGGAATGATTCTAATACAATTTCCAAAAACACCATTAGAGTGCCAAGATTTCATAAATATGGTCCATCTATAGAGGTTCTTGTATTAAACCACAATATATGGATAATGATGGAGGACATAGATAGTACTTAAGTACAGAAAGGGGTTCTTCTGTACCATATCAATCGAGAAGCTAGAGTTATATTAGACAAGGTGGTGGAGGAGGTATAGAAGATGCTTCTAGTCAAGAGATATGTATCATTAGAGTGTTACAGTTGAGGGGAGAAATATTGCATCATTGGGGAGAGGGGAAATACCGTTGCATATGGTATCTCCCACACTTGTGGATAGTGAGGCTAGACCATTGATAGTGAGAGGTACTATTCTTATAACATATATGATATCTAGTTCATTATTTGAGACCAACTCCTTTTATTCATTCATTTTGGAAAATCTTTTGAATGGTTTGAGCATGCCGGTGGAGTTCATGAGTAGGGTGTTGATGATAGACACATCTATGTGAGTATGGTTGAGAGGCATTTTCCTGTTCAAGGGATGTTCTCTCAAGGGAGGGGAGTATCACTTTCTATGGTATCTTTACATCCTAGAAATGCCAGGCCTTAAATTGATTAGGGGTCAATACTGGTTAGTTTCATACCAATCTCATATTAACTATTACAATAGTAGAGTAACTTTTACACATCATTAGTGTAACACCCTAAGCTTTCATGATACGCCTCTCTTTCAATAATGCAATAGCTTTCATTGTACGCAAGTTCGAGTTCTAACACACCGCGACTAATCAAAGTAGCCGTTATGAATAGTAATACCCACTTTTTAAAATTATAGAAATTTTATATTTCAAATGGACTTCATTTTTGTATTCGTAATATCGAAATTATCCTAAGTTGAATTTTTTGTAATTTTCTGAGAACTTCCATTTTTTTATGAATAGTGAAAAATACTTAAAACAACTTTTTTAATAAAAATAATTTATAGTGATAAATTATACTATTGAGTGGTTTTAAAGAATAATTAGAATATATTTTTACCATTTTATCCAATGGTGTTCATTAGAATTAATTTCACTTTGAAAATGGACATAAACAATTGTTAATCTTTTGATATATATTGTTTCTTAAAAACACACTATTTGTTGTGACCGCGAGAATTAGTTATAAAATTAATTAATGCAACTTATATGTTTGGAATTTTTTAAAATAGACATCATTTTTTAATTTGCAATATCAATTATAGCTTAGGGTGAAATTTTGGCATTGCTATGAAAAACTTCAATTTTTGATGAATAGTGAAACCACTAAGTGGTAGTTAAAAAACTGATTTTTTGTTTAAATGAAACATTACCACTTTTGTGATTTGATTTTCAAAAATCTGACACACATGGTTGTCATTAATAAGTAAAATTTGGTTCAATGGGATTAAAATAATTTTTTGGTGAATAGTAACTTTTAAGTTTAATTAATCGTGATTAAAGGTAATTAGTGAAATTTAAGGTAAAAATGATATTATAAAAATATGAAAATACCTTTACACTTGTCCTACCCCTATTGGATGTGTCCTGGACGACCAAGAAAATCCATGGGTCAATTTGGGGTCCCCATGGAGCCACTTTGGTAGGAAAATGACATAAATAACTTTTATTTAAAGTTATAATAAAAATGTCACAAACATAAGTTGTTTTACTAAAACAATTTTTAAATGGGGTTATACAAGTCATATTTTTGACTATAAATATTTATTAGAAAGCTAAAAATATTTCCTACATCATTGTATTTGTTTTATAATTTTTAGACATTAAATAAATTAAATTATTTATGACACCATGATGATGCAGCGATTACCTCATTAATTAATGGTTTAAAAAAAATTAAACGATAATGTAAAATCTAAGACTTAAACATGACAAAAAACCTATTTGATGAGTATATTTAGAAGCCTTATCACCTTAGTCTCTAAATATATAAGTGTGGGACCTTTAAAATCCGAAACTCATTATATAATAAAGTAACATTTCATTACTTTCCAAAAGTGCCCCTCCTCTCCTCTTATAAAAGCCCCCCACCTCTACCACCTCATTCACACTTTCAAGACATTTGGATTGGCTAAAATCTGCCCAAATACTCTCCAAACTTCCCTATATTACTCCTAGAAGCCTCAGTTTGGGCAGAACTCTTCCCAAGTAAGCCTTTGGCTCAGATCAAAAAGAGTTACCCGATTTTAAGGTAATGTCTTCTCTCATGTTATTTTGTTTTATTTTACTTCCCCAACCCCTTAAACTCTTTTTATTCCTTTCTTTTGTAACAACACCAGTATACTAAATATACTAGGATGTTTTTATTAGAATTATTTGAGCTAAACTTACACAGACCTAATTCTAATGGTTAAAGAACATACTGTTTCTGTGGATGGCGAATTTCTGCCTCACGAAACGATGATTGTTCAACACTCATATAACACCTCCAAAGGTGGCCATTAAGATGTCACTATATTTATATATGATATATAATATATTTATGTTTTCCTTAAGCTTCTGTATTTTTCATTTATGGAATAACATTATGGTTTCCATTATGGGTAAACGCGATATTTTCATTTTAGGAAGTGCGGACTACCGCCCCCTCAAAGTGATTTGAATCGTTAATGCCATATGTGGGATGTATAAAGTATGGAGTAAATGGTATTATACATTATATTATACTGGAATTATATTATAACATTATATAATTATAACTTCATTCCATTAAATACAAAATATAAATGAAAGTAGCGTTCATGCGTACGTACGGCTTACCGTCTCCATGAACGGTGCATTTCATTTATTACCTCTAAATGTTATGTAATATTATAAATGCATTAATATACTGGATATATATGATATATATGATATCTAAATCATGAATATAATTCTAGAGATAATGGATATTCTACCACATAAACAACTTGTAATTAAAAGAAGTTTATTGTTGACTCAAGTACCAAAGATCGACAAAACGACCGTTATTTACTTAAATGACTACATAATTTTTGTAACATTGTAATAAGTTATATTAAAGGGATAATGAACATGAAAAATGTTCTTAAGCAAGTAGATATTAACTCTAGTTTATTATTCAGGAGGTTAAATAACGGTCGAGTTAAGTCAGACACAAGCTAAGGGAATTTCTTAACCCAATTTCCATTCTTTGGGTTAATCTCCTATTTTCAAATTATATCATGATATTATTATGTCATATCTTGTATTTGTACTTTATTTATGTGTACTTACAGTAAATACACATAAAAGATCTATTTTATTTTAAAAATGATCTTTGTAAGGACTTCGTCTCAATCTCCTTTCATTGAGGATTTTTTGTTATATACATAACTTACATTTATATGGTGTATAAACCCCTTTGACTTTTACGTTTATTCAAAAGGAATATTTTTATACGAAGCATTTTACTAAACGAAAAAAAGGAATTTTTTTCTTGTTGTACGTATGCGGTGACAACAACTTCTCCGCCACCGTGACCATTATTTCAGTTTCAGCTTCCTCTACAAGACATAACTTTTTGTAAATGAAAAATAAATACAAAGTTTTAATTTTCTTTTATTTTGGTATTGAAAATGGTTTTGAAAATATTTTTATTATATCAATGTGTTGTATTAATATCTTGTGATTGAAATATGGAAATGTTATGTTTCCTTTATGCAAGTTTTTTGTGATACAATTATGTTATGGTTTATGATATGTTTAAACCTGTTCATATGAGGAAGGAATTGGACTTAATAAGTGACGGGTGGAGCCTGCTATAGCTCCTCGATGCATCGGCAGGTCTCATGAGACAAACTAGTGTCTTGGCACGAGGCCTTGAAAAAATCTTATTTGTAGTCTTGGAACGAGGCCTTGGCTACGTGGTTATGATAGTCTGGCATTATGCATTCCATCATTATGAAAGTGGTTATTGATATTGCATGTGATTATTCGGCTAGTAGAATATCCATGTGAGTAAGTAAATGGAATTATTTAATTTTATTTTTCGCCATATTATGCTGAAGTTCAAGTTTAAAAAGGCTTTTTTTAGTTATACATTGCCTTAAATGTTAATGTTTATTTATGAAAGCTTCCGCAATATTGTTATCCTTACTGAGCATCTGAGCTCACCCCTTTCAATGTTTTAATATTTTCCAGGATGTGAAGAAGTATTTTATGAATGACCTGCAGGGATAGTCAGAAGAGGATATGAGTGTGGACTATGGAGACTTTGTTATTGTAGATTTTCACTTTATTATGTAATGTAACATTTATGAATGTATCTAGTGTTTCCAAGGATACTAAACTAATCGGTATTTCGAGACTTGATCTTTTGTGATCATGAAAATGTTATGCAATAATGCACCGACTCCGGGTAACTGGGGTCAGGGTGTTACAGTTGGTATCAGAAGCAGTTTAGTACTAACCTTGGAAGCTAGATTTAGATAAACTCTGATTAGAGCACCTAACCATAAGATAGACTTTGAAGATTAGTATAGAATAACTTCCTAGAATTTTGGTATTATAGAGATTTTGTGAGTTTTCCGAGCAATACATCCTTGTCTGGATACGAGCAGGTAGAGGCGGCTCTGGTACAGATATACCTAGGGGTAAAACCCGAAATCACTGCTTTGAGCTAGACTCAAATGGGAACTGGTGCACGACAACGGGCCTTGCTGCACTCTTGGTTACGACACTCCCGAGGGATATGCTTAGGACAATTCTCATTTTCTTTACAAACCACTATGAAGGGTTATGAGTATATACTTCCTCAAAGAAAACATTTTTATGATTATGGATTATATCCATAAATAGTTCAATTTATGTTAATTATTTTACAAGTATGGAATTATGTATTTTGATTCATATACTAATCTAGTTTATGCCATTGTTTAGAAATGGCGCCTAGTGGAAGGAATGAAAACCGTATCAATGCACGCACTTCGTGTAGGGATTGCCCTCCTGATCAAGATAATTATTGAGGATCTGGAGATACAACTGGTACTGATCAACTTATTACCATACTAGGAAAACTCACTCAGGTTATGAATAATAACCTTACTCGTATGGAGCACCCTGATCTGCAACGTGGAGGATCAATGTTAGACCGCTTCATGAGGCAACAAACGCCAACATTTAATGGGGGTACAAATACATTTGTAGATGAGCAATGGATAATCTCCTTAGAGAAAATATTCCACGCCTTGGGGAGTAATGAAAGGGAGAAGGTTTTCATGGCAGTCTACCGCCTCACTGGAGATGCCGATCAATGGTGGTTGCTGATTCAAAACACAGAGGAAGATGAAGAAGTATCAAGTATGGAATGGAGGGAGTTTAAGGAAATGTTCTTAAAAAAATACTTTCCACATGACCATCGAGCAGATATGGAAAGGCAATTTCTGAGTCTGAGGCAGAAGGAGGATGAGAATGTCGCAATGTATGAGGCCAACTTTACAAGGTTATCGAGGTATGCTGCTGATTATATACGTAACCCAAGAAGTAAGATTGATCGTTTCTTTGATGGGTTAAAACCATTTCTCCATTGAGCTTTAGTATCACAATCCTTCTCATCGTACGAAGATATTGTCTCGTGTGCTATTAAGATAGAAAAGGAATTCTCTATGTCTTATGACAACAAAGTAAAGCAAGAGGAGAAGAGAATGGTGGAACAAGAGATAGATAAAGGGAAAAAGGGAAAGAAGGAATTTATATTATGTGATAATTGTGGGATGAATCACCCCGATACTTGCCTAAAAGGAATGAGAGTTTGTTATAAATGTGGAGAAAAAGGCCACCAAGCTCGTGAATGCAAGGGAAAGAAAGATGCTATCAATGTTGAATGCTAAAATTGTAGGGAAATGGGGAATTATGCAAATGAATGTCTTAAGCGTCAGAGAAACTTACCATAGAAAAGGCCAAGGGATCAAGGACAATATTATGCTATTACTACAGTTGAAGTGGAATAATTAATGTATTGGTGCTTTTGGACTCAAGGATTATATTCTGGTTATAAGAATAATGTGATATATAAAAGGATTGTACTGCAGTACTTTTTGACTTCATTAAGGTTTTAATATGATGAAGTTAATCATATTTTTATTATGTGACAATAAGAGAAACTTTACTTTGTTTGGGAAATCTGAGGTTACAATTGATTTTGGAATATAGAGACCTTTTAGAAAAAGTCTGGGCAGAGGTATTTTGGATAACTATAAAGGTTGGAATGAATTAAGATGAAACATTGGATAGTATTTTTTATGGTTAAATCATTTCTGAAGATTATTTTTGGAATATTATAATACTATACCTTTAGGAAAAGGACAACCTGCAGGTTGGGGGATAACCCATCGTGTCGGAAAAAGCTGCAGGAATCGAACCCACAACCATAGTGTGACAAGCCTTTATTACCTACCACTAGCCTATAAGAAGTCCTTGATTATTAAAAAATAGTTTTCCTAATCTAAATGGTATGTGGTAATAATTGGAACCTTATACAATTAGGATAAATAGAATATTTTTGAGTTCTGTTACCAGTTGGAGTGAAAGATGGGTTCGTGGTAAAAATTTATTAAAGAATGAAAGCCAACATGACAAGTAAGTATAATTCCTTACGTTCTTATAAAATCTCTTAAATAAATTCCTCAACTTTATAAAAGGTAACTTAAAACAAAAATGTTGTCGGTTAAATTTTCCAACTAGGGATTTAATGACCATTTAACCAATCACAAGTTTGTGATTTTCTTGTGGTTAACTTTCTCCTAATCCTATTGTCTACAACTCTCCATCAGACCTTGATGGTTTGTTTCTCCTACATATCCATATTTTCATAGAATCATAGTACGGGCTATCTTGGGTGACCTTTGTACTTCTCTTTATTTCTTTTAATGATATATTCTTATTAACCCTATTTCCGATGTGGGTTTTCCACAAAGGTATTTTCTATTTTCAACCTTTTATTTTCGAAGAACATTTTCAAATTGTGAGCACGCAATTTATTAAAGGAGGGGAGATTGTAACACCCCAAGCTTTCACGATACTCCTCTCTTTCAATAATGCAATAGCTTGCATTGTACGCAAGTTCGAGTTCTAACACACCGCGACTAATCAAAGTAGCCGTTATGAATAGTAATACCAACTTTTTAAAATTATAGAAATTTTATATATCAAATGGACTTAATTTTTGTATTCTTAATATTGAAATTATCCTAAGTTGAATTTTTTGTAATTTTCTGAGAACTTCCATTTTTTATGAATATTGAAAAATACGTAAAACAACTTTTTTAATCAAAATAATTTATAGTGATAAATTATACTATTGAGTGGTTTTAATTTATAATTAGAATATATTTTTACCATTTTATCCAATGGTGTTCATTAGAATTAATTTCACTTTGAAAATGGACATAAACTATTGTCAATCTTTTGATATATATTGTTTCTTAAAAACACGCTATTTGTTGTGACCGCGGGAATTAGTTATAAAATTAATTAATGAAACTTATATGTTTGGAATTTTGTAAAATATAAATCATTTTTGAATTCGGAATATCAATTATATCTTAGGGTGAAATTTTGGCATTGTTCTGAAAAACTTCAATTTTTGAGGAATAGTGAAACCACTAAGTGGTAGTTAAAAACTGATTTTTTGTTTAAATGAAACATTACCACTTCTGTGATTTGATTTTCAAAAATCCGAAATACATGGTCGTAATTAGGAAGTAAAATGTGGTTCAATGGGATTAAAATAATTTTTTGGTGAATAGTAACTTTTAAGTTTAATTAATCGTGATTAAAGGTAATTAGTGAAATTTAAGGTAAAAATGATATTATAAAAATATGAAAATACCTTTACAATTTTCCTACCCCTATTGGATGTGTCATGGCCGACCAATACAATCCATGGGTCAACTTGGGGACCCCATAGAGCCACTTTGGTAGGAAAATGACATAAATAACTTTTATTTAAAGTTAAAATAAAAATGTCACAAACATAAGTTGTTTTACTAAAACAATTTTTAAATGGGGTTATACAAGACATATTTTTTACTATAAATATTCATTAGAAAGCTAAAATTATTTCATACATCATGATAATTTTTTTATAATTTTTATACATTAAATAAATTAAATTATTTATGACACCATGAGGATGCATCGATTACCTCATTAATTAACGATTAAAAAAATGAAAAGATAATGTAAAATCTAAGACTTACACATGTCAAAAACCTATTGGATGAGTATATTTCGAACCCTTATCACCTTATACTATAAATATATAAGTGTGGGACCTTTAAAATCCGAAAATCATTATATAATAAATTAACATTTCATTACTTTCCAAGAGTGCCCCTCCTCTCCTCTTATAAAAGGCCCCCACCTCTACCACCTCATTCACACTTTAAAGCCATTTGGATAGGACAACCTCGGACCAAATACTCTCCCAAATTCCCTCTATTACTCCTAGAAGCCTCACTTTTGGAAGAACGCTTCCCAAGGAAGCCTTTGGCTCAAATCAAAAAGAGTTACCCAATTTTAAGGTAATGTCTTCTCTCATGTTATTTTGTTTTATTTTGCTTCTCCAACCCCTTAAAATATTTTTATTCCTTTATTTTGTAAAAAAACCAGTATCCTAAATATACTAGGATGTTCTTATAAGAAGGATTCGAGATACACTTACACACACCTACATCTAATGGTTAAAGAACATACTGTTTCTGTGGATGGAGAATTTCTGCCTCACGAAACGATGATTGTTCAACACTCATATAACACCTCCAAAGGTGGCCATTAAGATGTCACTATATTTATATATGATATATAATATGTTTATTTTTTCCTTAAGCTTCTGTATTTTTCATTTATGTCATACCTTTATGGTTTCCATTATGGGTAAACGCGATATTTTCATTTTAGGAAGTGCGGACTACCGCCCCCTCAAAGTGGTTTGAATCGTTAATGGAATATGTGGGATGTATAAAGGATGGAGTAAATGGTATTATACATTATATTATACTGGAATTATATTATACCTTTATATAATTATAACTTCATTCCATTAAATATGAAATATAAATGAAAGTAGCGTTCATGCATACGTACGGCTTACCGTCTCCATGAACGGTGCATTTCATTTCTTACCTCTAAATGTTATGTAATATTATAAATTCATGTATATACTGGATATATATGATATATATGATATATACATCATGAATATAATTCTGGAGATAATGGATATTCTAACATATAAACAACTTGTAATTATAAGAAGTTTATTGTTGACTCAAGTACAAAGATCAACAAAACGACCATTATTAACTTAAATGACTACATAATTTTCATAACATTGTAATAAGTTATATAAAAAGGATAATGAACTTGAAAAAGGTTCTTAAGCAAGTAGATATTAACTCTAGTTTATTATTAAGGAGGTTAAATAATGGTCGAGTCAAGTCGGACACAAGGTAAGGGAATTTCTTAACCCAATTTCCATTCTTTGGGTTAATCTCCTACTTTCAAATTATGTCATGATATTAGTATGTCCTATCTTGTATTTGTACTTTATTTATGTTTAATTATAATAAATACACATAAAAGATCTATTTTATTTTAAAAATGGTCTTTGTGGGGACTTCGTCTCAATCTCCTTTCATTGAGGCTTTTTTGTTATATACACAACTTTAATTTATATGGTGTATAAACCCTTTTGACTTTTACGTTTATTCAAAAGGAATATTTTTATACGAAGCGTTTTACTAAATGAAAAAAGGAATGTTTTTCTTGTTGTACGTATGCAGAGACAACAACTTCTCCTCCACCGTGACCATTATTTGAGTTTCAACTTCCTCTACAAGCCATAACTTTTTGTAAATGAAAAATAAATACAATGTTTTAATTTTCTTTTTTTTTGGTATTGAAAATGGTATTGAAAATGTTTTTATTATATCAATGTGTTTTATTGATATCTTGTGATTGAAATATGGAAATGTTATGTTTCCTTTATGCATTTTTTATGTGATACAATTATATTATGGTTTATGATATGTTTAAACCTGTTCATATGAGGAATGAATTGGACTTAATAAGTGACAGGTGGAGCCTGCTATAGCTCCTCGATGCATTGGAAGGTCTCATGAGACAAACTAGTGTCTTGGAATGAGGCCTTGACAAAATCTTATTTGTAGTCTTGGCACGTGGCCTTGGCTACATGGTTATGATAGTCTGGAATTATGCATTCCATCATTATGAAAGTGGTTATTGATATTGCATGTGATTATTTGGCTAGTAGAATATCCATGTGAGTATGTAAATGGAATTATTTAATTATATTTTTTTTCCATATTATGCTGAAGTTCAAGTTTAAAAAGGATTTTGTTTTAGTTATACATTTCCTTAAATGTTAATGTTTATTTATTAAAGCTTCCGCAATATTGTTATCCTTACTGAGCATCTGAGCTCACCCCTTTCAATGTTTTAATATTTTCCAGGATGTGAAGAAGTATTTTATGAATGACCTGCAAGGATATTCAGAAGAGGATATGAGTGTGGTCTATGGAGACTTTTTTATTGTAGTTTTTAACTTTATGATGTAATGTAACATTTATGAATGTATCTAGTTTTCCAAGGCTACTAAACTAATCTGTCTTTCAAGACATGATCTTTTGTGATCATGCCAATGTTACGCAATAATGCACCGACTCTGGGTAACTGGGGTCGGGGAGTTACAATGAGGGTGACAACTATATTCACCTGGGAGAGTGGAACATCTAGGCGGGCCAACCAAGGCCAATTACTCAGCATTTGGTAGATCTCACTAACCGGTTTTCTAGTATATTGTTGAATGATTGAGGTATTAAGGGGGATGTATTTCCACCCATAGTAAGAAATTTTTTGTTTGTGTTTCCTGAATATTTATTAGGGTTTCCACCATAGAGGGATTTGGAATTCACTATTGAGATCATGCTAGGGGAGGATTCAATTTCTATAATAGGATATAGATTGAAACATATAGTGCTTCTAGAGCACTAGAATTAGTTGGAGGATAAGGGATTTTTTCATCTAAGTATGCCTCCGTAGGGTTCACTAGTGTTGTTTTCAAAGAAGGTCAATGTGACTATATGATTTTTTTTATTAATGATAGTTAAACGATGTGAATGTGAATAAGCAATATCTCATTCCATGAATATAAAATCTATTTCCTCAGTTGGAAAGGAAAATAATTCTCTCAAAGATTGACATGATATTAGGGTATCATCATCCAAGAGTTCAGTCTTTTGATATACAGAGGACTACTTTTAGAAGAAGGAGTGGAATTTATGAGTTCTTAGTAATTCCATTTTGGTTGATGAACACACGTAGAGTGTTTATGGACCTAATTAATATGACCTTACATCCATACCTTAATTAGTTTTTTGGTAGTGTTTGTGGATGACATCTTGGTGTACCCCATGACTCATGAAGATCATCCCAAATATCTTGACATCCTAATGAGTACACTAAGAGACCATCAGTTATACACCGAGCTATATAAGTGATAGTTTTGGATTGGTCAATTACACCCTTTTTGTCACATAATCTGAAAGGAATGTGTGTCAGTGGACCTAGATAACGTTCATATACTGGTTCCTTTGAAGCATCCAAAGAATGTGTTCGATATCCGTAGATTTTTGGGGATAGCTAGAGGTTACAAGAGATTCATATAAAACTTTTCCTACTCAGAAGGGATACTTTTCGGTATGACCAAGAATGGGATAAATTTTGAATGATCAAAAGATGATGATAATTATTTCCAAGAGTTAGATAAGTGTTTTACCCAGAAACCAATCTTGATACTTCCAGATCCAAGTGAGGAGTATGCAATGTATTGTGGTGCTTCTGGGATCGAATGTGGAGTTTTGTTAATGAAGGGAGATCAATTTGTGTCATATGGTTATTTTTAGTTGTGGCCTCATGAATGGAACTACACTACATGTGACCACAACTTTGATGTATTTTCTTATACATTAAAGTGTTGGAGGAATTATCCAACGGTAGAAATATTTACTATGTAGAAAAATCACACCAGTTTGAATTATATATTTCCGCAATGAGATTTGAATCTTCAGTAGTAGAGGTGGGTAGAGTATATCCAATCATTCAATTTTGGGAAACCATATATTCCCGAAAAGAGGAACAGTGTTGTTGATGCATTGTGTAGGAAAAAGCATACTTAGGAAAGTTCAGGAGTCTAATGTTGAGTGGAATATTATGGACTTACTTGCTAAGATGCATGTTTGGGTTTAAGAGAGACATGAGTAGATGACTCGCGTATCAGTCTTATTGGAGTCCACTCTTTTAAGACAGATCAAAGATAGATAGTATGATTATCTGGAGTATTTTTCCTTGATGGAAAGCAAATATAGTGGGGAGTCACCTTACAATTAGAGCATATATGAGGATGAGATCATCTATGTCATAAATTGAGTTATTGTGCCTAAGAGCATGTAGGAGGAGATGATTTTTGAGTTTCATGAATTGAAGTGGGAGGTACACCTAGTTGATAAAAAAATTTACTGTGAACAATGATGAAAATTTTGGTGGTCAGGAATAAATATGGATATAGTAGGGTTCGTGACACGACACTACACCTCTTAGTAGGAGAATGCTAAGCGTCAACAAACCTTTGTTTTTATACATCCATTATTCATTCCTAAATTTAAGTGGGATGAGATAACCATGTAAATTTTTATGGGTATCCCATGGATTCCTCAAAATAATAATTCTATTTTGGTTGTTGTCAACATACTGAAAAAGGTAGAACATTTATTGAATATACGGGATACTCTCTCTGTGGAATAGTTTGGAGATTAATATTTCAAGAGATAGTCCATATGTAGTGGAACCAAATACTATATTTTTAGAATATGAATCATGTTTTATTTCATGTTTCTAGAAGGGATTATAGAAGGCACTCAATACATAGGTTCTACCAAGTATGGAATTCCTACCACAGACAGATCGGTTGTCAGATCGTACTATATATGTGCTTAAATATATGCTATGAGCTTCTATTATAGACTTTGGAGTGTCTTGGGTGAATCACCTAAATCTAGTAGAGTTTCTTATATAAAATGGTTTTAGAAAACTATATAAATAGCCCCATAAAAGTCTTGTTATGGTAGTCCAGGTGTATCACCTCTATGTTGGAATGGGGTGGGAGGGTCAGAGTTGTAGGGACTGAGTCTCATGTAGGAGAAATCAGAGTAGGTTTAGATAATTTGGAAATGTATATAAATGGATCTGATTAGAAAGAATTCATATGTTACTAGAATGAGATGAACTTTTTGTTTTTACAAAGATGATTGTTTATTCCTTCAGGTTTCACCAAGGTTGGGTAATAGGAGAATATAGTGAAAGGTAAAGTTGGTGCCCAAGTTCATTGAACCATTTGAGGTTGTGAAGAGAATCTTGTTGGTGGCATACTGATTGGATCATCTATAGGGATACAATGATATGAATGAGGTTTTATGTGTATCAAAAAAAATTGTGGTATCACCCTGACCCTTCTCATCTGATCATTGTGGATTATTTTCATCTTGAGATAGATGCATCCTTTGATGAGCATCTGATACAGGTGATAGATCATAGTGAGAAATTGTTTTGGGGAATACCATTATGATAGTTCATATATTATGGAAACATGGTCATGTGAATGAGGAAAAATGGGAAATGGAAGAATATATGCAGGGACCCACTCTTTTTGACTTGGAAAATTAGATATTCTTTAGAGTGTAGAACAAGGATGAGATATTATAAGGTAGGGATATTGTAATATACTAACCTTTTTTGGAGTTGTATTGAGATTTTTATAGGCACTATTTTATTTAGTTTGGAGTAATTTTTTTTTTGATTTTACCATGGGGATTATTTGGGTGGAAATTTTATAAAAATAGAAGAAATAGGGCTTTGAAGAGTTGGCACTTAGTTGTTTATAACAATGCTCTCTAGCCTTGATAACCATGAAACTGTGGAATGACGGGAATTGCATGGTTGGTGCATGGTTTTTCATACCATAGTCCCTCTTAGGAGTAACGATGAACTCTTATAAAATAAGTGCATAGTTTTTGTGCACGGTTAGGGGAAACCATGTTCCCCATCCCAAAAAATCATGTGTGGGAATTAAAGTCACCTGAGAATTATTTTTTTAATTACCTGAACCCCTAATTAATCACAAATTTACCCCCATTTGACTCTATGATCTATTTCATGATTTTTCATCTCTCCAAACATATTACAATCATTCTAGGCCATATTTCTTCTCGATACATATTTTGTATCAAATATCATCACCTTCCCACTAAGTGGATCCTATCCCGTTTTGTTTCACATTCTTCTTCCTTCCTTCTCGTCTTCTTTTGGTTGTTGTTATTCCAATTTTTGGATAGATCTAGATCTATTATTATGAATCTAGATCTAGTATTATAAATCTGTATCTAGATTGTTGGGATTTTGATTTTTTAATCTTGATTTAGGGTTCTAAATTTGGATCTCATTCAACATTGTTACTCTGCATAATTTTTAAGGATTTATATTGTGGGATCATTTGTCAAAAAATGAGTTAGGTAGTCTATAATTCAAATCAAAAATTGTTTACTTAAATTTTGTTTATGTAATTGTATAATTTTTATTAGGTTCTTATTTTTTTTCATGATTGAATTTTCTAATTTGGTGAATTAATTAATTGAGGATATGGGAAATTATGTATTTTTTGGAATTATAGATTAGGATAATTATTTTCAGGATTAATTAGGAATTACTGAAATTGTGAATAAAATAATTAATTGAATAATTAACTACGGTATTTTTATTTATGGATAATTGGTTAATTAATTGATGAATTAATTGATGGGATGAACATACTTAATTAATATGGGAATTAATTAAGTGTATTTATATGATAAACTAATTGTTGGATTAGTAGTGAAATTGGTGTGGTTAGTTAACTATTGAATTCAATAATAGTATTTAATGGATTAATAAATTTTATAATTAATTAATATTATTTATGGAATTAGTTAATTTTTGAAATAACTCGTCGATTTTTTTTCTGAAATGATTTTTTTAATTACTGATGGAATTGATGTGGATAATTAATTGATGAATTAATTATGTGTTTATGAATAGTAACATGGTCATTCGATTGTGAAGCATGAATGGTAACATGATCATTTAGTAGTGAAATAAACAATGATAACATGGTCATTCTATTATGTGTTAATAATGGAAACATTGCCATTATAATATGTGTTAAGAATAAAAACATGTTCATTCTATTCTGTCTTAAGAATGATAACATGGTCTTTCTATTGTGTGTTATGAATGGTAATATGTTCATTATATTGTGTAATGTGTGAATGGTAACAAGGGAATTCAAGTATGAATTCAATAATAGTAACAAATACATTTTGAGATATGGTATCACATGGGAATACATCGGGCTACGACATGAGGCATTGTAGGAATTTAGATAATATATCACTAGGGAATACTCCAGGCTCCAATAGGAGATGAAGCAGGAATTGAGGTACGAGTGTATATGGGAAATTTGGAGTTATGTGGTTAAATATATAATTATTGATAATGATATAATTTTTTACATATGAATTGAAATTATTTATTTATACAACATCATACACATATTATTGATGAGATATTGTTTTATATAATGTTGGTGGTGGCCTACTGAGTTCTAATCACACCCTACTTAGGAATAATAATATGTACTTCAATAGATTTCATGGATGCATGACAGGTTAAGGGAAGAGGCCCCGTGTAAGATGGATTAGTCTAAATAGCGCATGGATGAGTGAACTAGACATGGTTCTGGACCCAATTGGGAGTACTCAATGTCTTTATTTTGAGTTTTAATGTGAAATGGTACACATACTTTATCACGGCATGGTTACAACTTTAGTTTTGATATTTTATTTCTAATTTTGTTCATCTTGTGAGAGTTATACTACTCTATTTATGGACATATGTTCTTATACTATAGTTTATCTTTTTCTACTTATGTTTTACTCTCATAAAAGATGGTATAGTCTCCCCATGATTGATATATCAGACCCTCGCTGTTAGTTTCCAGCCTCTGGAATTCAGGGAGGCACGCTTGAGGTCATGTGGTGGTCTGGCTTGGGGCACCAGGGAATGGAACCTTGATCAATATGTTATATCTGTAAAGGTTATAAATACACATTATTAATCCAATATCATATTTTAATTACCACCTATAAATACCCTATAAATTACATAATCCATTAAGTTATTATTTGATTTTATTAGGCAATGGGTTTGGGCCACCCAAGGTAATGCAATATAGAAACATGTAAATCCTTATCATTATATGTGTTATGTTAAAAATGAATGAGTATTGAATAAACATATTGAATCTAGAATGATTTATATTTTTAATATTTATAAGAAAATGTATGATATTCTATTATATATTATTATAGATTAAATCATATGGAAGTAAAGTTGGTCAAATTTTTTATTTATATTTGATGTGGATAATCTGTTTGATCATATTTGATGAATTTGAATTTTTTTTGAGTTTTCCATTAGGGTGAGATAAATTATTACTAATATATCAATAAAAAGAAGCTGGAAACATAACTATACATAATTCATGGGGTGAGAAGACTAACTTTATAGGTAAATAAAATGAAAGTGAGATACTTCCATTTAAAGAGGGAAGTTTCAACCATTTGATAATCATAGATCAATTAATAAATGGAAAAGTAATTTAGTTAATATCACCACTAATAAAATTATATTTATATTAAAGGTTGGATAATCTTATGAAAATTGATGGAGAAGCTACAATGTGGAACATGGATATAATCTATCTACATTTAGTATATTATTACTATGGATTATTTTTTTATACAAAAATATTTAGGAAAGATTAAAATTTGAGTTACATTCTAAGGATTGTTGTGTTTTTTGATGTTATATTTACTCATTAGGAAGATGAGAAGATGGATGAGTAGAAAAGTGGGATTGTGTTTTTTGATTAATATACCTCATTGTGATTATTATGAATGATGAATACTATCTTTATGGAAATTCACTTGGACGAAGTTAATGAAATTTATTTGAAATAAAAATTGGTTCTGTTGATCCTTATAATTGTTATTGTTGTGATTAAAGGTGTGTTAAAATATTACTAAGTTTTTTAGATGATTTTATGATGTTTTAAGACCACATAATGAATTTTGGAATATTGTGTTGAAGGTAAAAAATTAAAATGGACTAAACCACCATGATATTCATAACATATTCATAAGATGAAGTATATTGAATATTCCTTAGAGTCCATTAGGACACATAACATAATTAATATGTTACATAATATACTATACTCATAGAGACATGTAACTTTAAAGTGGTAAAAATATTAGGGGGATAAGTAATATTTTCATAACATTATGGAATGATAAATATGATTTTTTAAATTGAGTAAAATTTATTAAAGGACCAGTTCGCTAGATGATGCATAAGATTCATGATGTTATGAACATTTTTTATTGTATGATCATGAAGAAATATGACCAAGTAAATAACCTTAATCAGTATATAATAATAATAATAATCACATGTAAGAGCCATTAGTTTGATGAAATATAGTAACGGGAATATATCTTCGGTGATACGTAAGAAAATATATTTCTTATGTAGGATTAATAAATTATGATAAATGTGAGGATCATGAAGACTTATTAAATTTTAATATTGATTGTGTCATGTTGCTATTCAATGATTAGGTATCCTGAAATGACTATTATGATATGATTAATTCTATGGTCCATGATGAATTAAAGAATAATGGTTTCAAGCAGTGATAAAATTTATCATATCATCTAGTTATCTAAGGAAGAAAGACAATACATTATGGTTCTGTTGTTTGAGACATAGTCATGCTGTGGAAAATGTTTTCTCACCATGTGTGTGATAAAAAAGATTTTATGGGGGATTTACACACTAAAATGTATTTCTATATAAGTTAGGCTTGATATTTAAGTATGGTAATGAACTATGTCATGACCATGATAGAACATACAATGATGCTAGGTTGTAAAACCTAATAAAGCTGGTTCATGATAGATACCTTCATAACATGACCAACACATTACATGTTTTCATAAAAATGTAGATATCAATGTCATTTGGTTATTATATAAGGGGATTTCCATGATAAATATGGAAATCATGTTGATATTTAGGGCCTTTCATTAGGGAGATATTTTACGGTATTGATTTAAATAAGTTTTAAATACCAAAATATCTTGGATATTTCAATTACTGAGAGAGAAGGGTTTTTACATTGAATATATGAAAACTAGATCAAGAATAATGATTATGAATAAAAACAACAAAACAAATGGAAGATCGCGTGAGATAAATATCTGAGGATGTTAATATCCTTTATCTTTTTATGGGTTGAAGAATAATCATAGGATATTACTGACACAAAAATGAAATAGAGAATAACCATTGTATCATTGAGACATAACTGACACTGTGATTATTTTTTATATTCTATTTCATGATGAATTAAAAATAAACAATGTTATATTGAATGGTTTATCTTTTGTGTTAAAGAATAAGAAGAGTATTTAGTGTGATATAGAGAGTTTGTCCTTGATTTAAATTAGAATTATATAGGATAAGGAAAATAAGTGAGGATTCTAGCCTATGATATCACTATATCCAAAGGTCTAAATAAGATAATAGGTAACCACTTGGATTTCTTCATATCAGGGAATATGATCTGATACAACATATTAATGAATGATATGATACCTATTATAAATCATATATTAAATTGGTAATAAAAAATATTTTATTTTTAAATAAAGTATTGTTTAACACTAAATCCAGTAAATAGAAATTTGGTGCTTCTGTTGTATTTTTTTATGCTAATAATATGGTTCCATAGATGTATCCATGCCCATCATTTCAATTTATAATAAAAGGGATGTTTTGGGTGCATTGGATAATAAACACCATGAAAAGTAGTTTTAGTTATCCATCCTGATGCATATACACAATAATAAATCCAAGAGTTCCTTGATGTATTTCTTTCTTATTTATGCCATATTTATGCTAACAAAAATTATGAAAGTAAACTGATATGAATTCCCCAAATATGTTCATTGTTAATAAAGGGAAGATGGTTTAATTTAATATAATTCATCCAAAGTGAGTCAAACCCCCCTCAATATTGGAAATATCCAAATTGATTCAAACAATTAGTTTTATATCATTTTTTCAACCTCTGATGACATTATCTAATGTCTTAAAAGTAGAAGATTTTTTTCGGGTTTTTTGAGTCCCATATCAAAGAAACCATGGAATAAATTTCTTTTAAAAAATTAGAACATAATTAAAAGAAATGAAATGAAATTTATAAAATCCTCATCAAGTAAATAAGGGAAAAATTACTCTCTACTAATTGAAGATAATAAATATATATTTAAATACTTTATATATGATGAGAAATTTTCTCTTGAATAATTTTTTAGGAGAGGCGTCCATATTAAGGAAATAATAAGAGAAATTAGTTTCCCCATTATGAAACATTTATGAAGATATATATGTTTTATAATAATTAAATTTAGTGGTTTTATCCACTGAAAGGAATTTGGAAAAATGTTCTACCATGGAATATTAAAAATCAATCATGTGTTCAAGAGGTAATATAAATATTTTATAAAAATTATCCTTCAGTTAAGCTAGACACAAGTGGGGAGGTTCACAATTTTAAGGATTCACAAGATATATTATTTTTTTATTTAAATAAAATCCTACAAAATATTCATAAGTAAATATACATTTTTATCTATTTCAATTTTAAATGAATAAAGGAGGATATCACCCAACTTGAAGAAGAATAATAAGGTTTAGAGAAATATTTAGAAGAAAGGGTGATAGAATTTGTAAATATTTCTAAATAGGTAGGAGACTTAAATTCCACAGATTTTGATATTTATGAAAGGGTCTCCTAATTTGAAAATGATTAGATCAATAATATCCATGAGACATAATAATCCAATAAAAGTTTTAAAAAAGGTCCAGGCATTAATAGAAGTAATTTCAATCAATGATGATCAGTTGGGGGTTAATGTAAATGATATTAAGGAGTATGATATTTCATTTAAATAGGGAGAAAAAATACAATAATATAATTTTGAGAAACTCAAAAGTGGATTTAAATAGAATTTGAGATCATATTAGGATGATAAAAACAACATCAACATGATGTGTCAAGTTAGAATCCTAATTAAAAAATCATATAGTAACAAAAGTCGAGCCCACACATTCTGTTGGGTAAAGATGTGATACAATCAAAAATTTTCTATTGGAATATTTTGGAAGCATAATTATTTAGGGAAATGAAGAAATTGAGTTCATTTAAATATTATTATCTTGCTAGTTCAATGATGAAAGTTCCATCTATCATAAAAAATTATTATTATGCTAGTATTGAGTTTATGAACCATGAAGGTTTCAAATTATAATTTATAAAAATATTGATGAATTAAAATGGGGAAAATACCAATAATAAATCTAATGTATATGTGAGACAATTTAGTATAAGTTTTTCACCAAATAAATCCCACTTAATCAATAAAATATCATAAAAAAATTAACTTTTTCTATCATAATGTTTAAAGGATAAGAACAAATATTTTTTAAATTTCTTGTGCTCTAGATGGTTTAGTAATAATGATTTACACAATATTAATAATACATAATTTTTTAAATAAAATTAATAATATATAAATGGGGATAAAATATTTTTTGATGAAAATTCCATATTAAAAAATATGAATTATTCTACATCTAATATATTTGGAATCTTAGAGAATGTAGGTTTTTTTAATAAAGGTAGTCATTATAATGATTAATTTCTATGAAATTTAAACAATCATATTCCTAAGGAACTCAAAGTTAGAAGGACATATAATAAATACTCATAAAATAAGATAGATATGTCTTACTTGAGAAATAAATAAAATATGAATGTTTTTTAAATTATTATAATGAAGTCAAATAAGAGTTACACACATAATGGAAATACTTTATTTTGTAATAGTAAAAGATAAAATAACATAGAATAGGGAAGGAAATCCAAGAGTATAAATTTTTATAGAGGAAAGCTGAATAAAATGGAAGAATAAATACATTAATGGAATAAGATCATTGGTTTTCTAGTAGGTATTACTAAAAATCCATGTGGAAGATCCAAGAAAGATAGCCAAGATTATATAGGATATATAATATTTAACTACACAACTTATAAATGGGGATAAATATGATTAAAGAAAATAAATTCAAGAAAATAATGAAAATAATTTATTCCACATGAAAAATTTGAATTTCATGAAAGGTTTTAAAAATTTACTAAGTATAATGATCAAGAGAATTTGTTTGGAAGGTGCGAGAAAGATGATCATATCTGAAATAATTTTTTAATTACCTTACCTGATCAAGAAGTAATGTTGTAAACGATGAAGCTAGTATCAAAAGACAAAGTTTGGAAAGTAAATAAGGTAATTCCACAGAATTTATTTATTAATAAAATCAATGAAAATATGCTTCTCTAATAAAATACTACAAACATCCCTTTTTTTCTTTAGGGATGGAGAGATGGTTCTCCCCCGGCTGCTTATACGCTCTGAACATGCGGTCATCTGCTCCCTTCTAGGTCATATTGGGAGCATCATATTCAATGAGTTTTTGGGATTTGTTGTTTGATAACCATGGATCTCCTAGTATCTCCTTCTAGGGTTTCAACCCCCTTTTCCCCTTTGTTTTCGTTTTCATTTTATTTGCCCAGTTTCTTTCATGGTTTTCCCCTGTTTTCTTCTTGTCCATGTTTTATTTTGGGTTTAATCCCCGGTTCCATTTCTACAATGATTTTTTCTTCGATATGGTGTTCAATATTTTTTGGGAGTGTTTCGCAATAGGTTTGGTCAAGTGATTTTGATATTGGTTGTTCGATTCTGGTGTTGGATTTGATGTGAAGGCTGCTATGGAGGTTTATCGGACGACATATCAAGGTTTTTTGTTTCAGTGGGGACAGTTTTTACTTTCTTCAGTGTCGATGGTTCCTAGAGGTTCTTTCCATTTTTTCTTCCTGATAAATCCTAATTTCTCTCTTCTCTGGATCAAGGAGTCCACCATTCTCTCTGAGGTGGAGCGACATGGAGGTCATCAATGGTATTTGGGATGCGATTCTGAGTACGGCTTCAGAAGTTTGACGATAGTAATGTTTCAATCGTCAATGGAGAGGTTGTGATCATCCCTGGTGACACTGAGTGATGGGTTTCCACATTCTGGTAGTGGACGTCGGTGATGCGGTCAACAACGTTTTGCCGATGAGGTTGATTCCTTTGATGATGTCCAAATGTGATGGTGGTGGAAAATGAGATGTCAGGTCGGTGACATGATGATTGTGGTGTGGTTTGGTTTGAGGTCTCTCAAGATATGAATTGAGGTGGGTAGCTCGTGGTTTAAATTTTTTTTTGGTGATTTTCTGATATTTGGTTTTGAAATTTGAATGTTGTCTTCTTGTTTTTTAAATGAGTGTCATGTAGATGGTGTTATTAACTGTTGGTATTTCTTTGTATGGTTCACAAGTTTCAAAAAAGTGGATTTTAATAAATTAAAAAAACATATTCTGGTAATAGAATACTACCTTGAAAATTTAAAAATTCGAAATGGAGGGTTCTACCAAAGGTGAGTCTTGAATTAGAAGAGTATCATGGCTGAGAAAAAATTCCAAAACTTGTTTATATCATTTAAGAGAATGGAGTTCCACCTTAATATTAGATACTCTATTTAATCATTCTATGATGGCAAGAGAATTAGATACATGTATTAAGGGGGAGAAGTGATGAAGAATAATATGTTGTTATATTTGTAGAATATATTAAAAGTCACCACATTGGAATTTATCAGACCCTTGATATCTTAAATTAAATTTTAAAAAATGTTTCTACCTTTATGAAGTAAATATTTAATTTATTCCCTAAGGGGGAGAAATATTTATGAACAATCCAGAAGGAAATGTTCCAATTATACCTAGAATTTTGTATTCTGATTGAAAATATATCATTATGGGGTTTTTATGAGTATTCAATCATCATTTTTTAAAAAACCAAAATCTATTGTGTAAGGAGACATAATTTAACAAATTAAATGAAAAATGAGTGTGATTATTTATGATGTTATTCCCATATGTTATTATTGAATATTTTTGTCTTATTTTTTAAGATGGGTGAATGAATTTAGGTTGTTAAAATTTCATATGAATGTGTTCAATTTTCTCACCAAAATAATTGAATAACTCTAATAATAATAATTAAAAGGTTGTATCATATTTTGATAAGTCTATGGATATCTTTGTTATCAAAATAAGTCCTTATTGTTTTATAATATGAATATATCTCATGTATACTTAGAGTGGAATAAGTGATGTTACATTAAATAAATATAATTTATAGGGACCTCATCCATGCTTATTTATATTAATTATTAATAGAGGTGAGAGGGAATAAAATGGTATAGGAACATATTGACAAGCAATTTATATACAATTTTTGACAAAAAATACAAAGGGAAAGATTATTGATGCCACCTAGTTTTTGGGGTTTATTTATTTTCAATAGTAGTGTAAGAAATTATATTGATGTCAATATTTATTTAAAAAGTGTATCTTGGAAGTTGAGTTCATAATAAATTGTTTATAAATCAGTTGTTTGGAAGTTTCTGATTCTTTGTGTCATCATATTTGTTAAGGAAAAAGTGAATAAGGGTTTGAGAAAAACATTGAATATTAATGGATAAATACTACCATTATTCATATGATTAAGTAATATATACCATTTTATAAAATCAAATATTTATTCACAATGAAAATATGTTGTTATAACAGTTTTCTATTTGATATTTTATGTAGAGAATCTATTTAAACAAATTTGATAAATTTGAAGGTTTTGTGAGCTATCGCATGGAGTGAGATGAATTAAAAAAATATATCAATATAAAAAGGCTGTAAAGTTATCTATGAAAAATTAATTAGAAGAGAAGAACCCCCTTATAGGAAAAGAAAACTTAAGTGAGCAGTTTGTATTGAATAAAATTTGTTTCTTCCATTTTATTACTAGAGATCCCTTCAAAATGGAAAAGTATTTGATTTTCACCCACCATTACATGAAGACCCAATTGATTTTAATGGTTATAAAATCTAGTTGATGATTTTTTTATGTTATTAGTCTGAGAATGAAGATATTTTTTATAATTGTACTTAAAATTTAATTTGGAATATTGTTGCACTCACTAAGTTTGGTAAATGATTGAAATCCAAGTTAAGTTCCATAGAGTATATTTTTTACAGATATTATATCTTCATGTTGAAGTTGGAGAGTTGTATGAGAATAAAAATTTACATTTTTTATTGATGAAGATTAATCGTTGTGATTATTATTAATGAACACTACTATTTTTATAGTAATTTAGTAGGTTGAAGTTTGAGAAGTTCATTTAAACCAAAGAAAAAGTGTTGTTGAGATTTAGAATTAATATATTTATAATTGAAGGTGATTTTAAGTAATTAAAATCTGTTCTAATTTTTTTAGATTATTAAAATATGGTTTGATATAACATGAAGAATTATGGATTTTTGAATTAATGGTAACTAATAGAAATGGAATCAACCACCCTAATATATGTAATATATTCTCTCATCGAAAAATATGGAAAATTAATCCATGTACACTGAGATGTATGAAATAATTAGTCTGATTCAAATGATATTCTACTTCAATAAAATTTAAAATTAACAATGGAATATTTCTTCTCAATATATTTTAGATTTTCATGATGTTATAAGAAGATATGTAAGATTATGGGGATTGATTAAAATATGGTAAAGGTTCAGTGTACTAGATGATGCATAAATTTTCTAATATTATGAAAGGTTTTTATTTTGAGATTGATTAGAAATATGTTTATGTAAATATATTTACAAAACATGTAAGAATAATGAAATCCTACATAAGAGTCATATGTTTGAGGAAATTCAACCAAGGGAATATCTCACATTATTATTTTTAAGAGATTATATTTCTTATATAAGATTTATTTATAACAAGACATGTGATGATCAAGAAAAAAATTATAGAAGTCAAAAATCATGATTTTATGTTGATTATTAAAGATTAAATCTCATAGGATTATTGTTTATCCATGATGTAATCTATGATATATAGTTAATTAAAGAGTAAGGATTCTATGTAGAGATGAATGTTATCATGCTATGAAGTTATATAAGGAAAAAATAAAATAAAAGTTGATGTTATTATTTGAGATGTAGTCACACCATAGAGAATAGGTTAATGTCATTATGAATGAGGTTGTAGATGTTGTGGGTGACTAAAATGTTGAATTTTCATTCTATGAATGTTAGGCTCAACATTCAAGAAATATAATGAACTATTCCATGAATGTGACTAGATATTCTAGGATGATATAATAAAAAACTAAATAATTTGCATGTAGAGTGATCCATATATGTTTTAATAGGTGAAATTATTTTTTTTAAAAACCATTTAAATTAATGTCAGGTATTTATTATAGAAAGAGAAGTCCATAATATATGTTGATATGATGTGGAGGTTTAAAAATGATCATTATAGCTATATTTCTAGTGGTAGTAAAAAATATGTTTTAAAACCCAAAATATCAAGGAGGTTATAATTAACAAGAAAAAATTTTTTAATATTAAATACATAGAATTTGGATCCTAAAGAATTATTATGCATAAAAATAATATGTGAAGGAGAAGAATAATTGAGAAACATATCATATAATGTTACCATAATGCATATTTTTGTGAGTCAAAGAGGAAATAGAGGATATAACTAATCCCAAAATCAATGAACGATGAACTTCTGTGATAAAGATAGATAATTGAAACTATAACTATTAATCATTTTCCCATACACTTATTTTTATTTTTATTTTCTCTTTTATATTGAAAAAGGGTGAGAGTGATATTGTATTGGATGTGTGTGATGAATAAAATATTTAATGTAACATGAAAATACAGATGAAAATAATGAATATAGGAATGAATTAAAATACCCCTTTGATCTTACCAAAATGACCCTTCATTGTCACACTATCACTGGATCCCTTGTTTAAATGAAATGTGTGCCTCCAATTGACCACACACATCCACACTTCATTGATTGTGTGGATGAATATTCAACAAAGTAATCCTATAGTACTCTACCCACCACTGTCACCATTAATTGAGATAGTGGAACACCATGATCAAGAGTTTATCCATCAGTATCTTAGTAGACCATGATCACGATTACACACTCTACTCAAGTTACTGATTCCATATTATATCACTCTAATCATATTTTTGGTCACCTAAATCCTCTAAGTCTCAAACAAGGAGTTCAAAAATAATAGTGTACAGACTTTTTAATCATCTGGCTTCATCCTGATGGGGATCCTTAGGTTAGGTTCCCACCACCAATGTCATCTTGAGTGATAATAGTAGAAAAGTGGGAATAATTGAAGTATAGTAATGAAAATATAGAAAAATATACTAAATCTAAATTTAAATTCTATAAAACATGAAAATAGATGAAGATTATTTACAATGGACATAACTATTATTTATAAATAATAGAAGGGCTCTATAATTTTTTCTAGGAACTCTAGATGGATTCTACATGGATTTCTTTAATTCATCTTTTATCATCCTCTAGTATGGGTTTTAGTTCTTATGACCACAATATTCATTTCTTCCACTCATTCCTATATCACTATATTTTCTTATTTATAATGATCTATTTCAAGTTTCAATTATTTAATTCTAGAAGGATAATTTATGGAACTTCAATCTTAGACATAGAGAGGATTGTGGTAGTGGAAGACAACTGAAAGCTAGCAAGGTCCAAAAGGTTTTGTTTTAGAACTTTGTGACATGTGATAATATATTGGTAATGGACATGAAGAAGTAATGTATCATGTTTAAATCACATTAATGTACTTACATAAGTATTTAATGGTGATTTACAATGGCTAGAAGGGAATCATTGTATGGATTTGGGAGATTAACTTCCACAATTCACTAAAAGGAAATAGTTGAGGATACACAAAACATGGGAAACAATAGGTGTCCCTAGAAAATGGTGGAGTCCTTGAATAATTGAAAAGGATGTGGAACTAGTTTCACTAGTTGATTCCCAATATGAATATGCGGGATGGAGTTTATTTATTAAATATATTGTAGTGTTAATTGATGCAATAACATTGTAATATCTTTTTCTTCTATTAGTATAAAGAAATTAGTAGTGTTCTACCATAGAGTAGCACTAATGCCAAAATCACATAAATTCTTATTATCCCACATTTTGGTTTTTGTATTGCCTTATGTGATTGTTCTAGGAGTTGAGAGTGTTATATTATATTGATTCATTTTGGTATATGGATTGACTTTTTCTTCTCAATTTTTTCACATTGTTTTATGTATTGATTCATTTCTAGAAGCCAAAGAATTTGATAAAACCTTGATGTTATGGTTTATTTTTTACTATAATAATTTTTCAAAATCCAATAATTGGTTTCAATGTTTTTGCATTAATATGGATCAGTGCACTCAATATCTCTTCATTAAATTTATTTTCTTTATGAGTTTTTATTTTAGTGGGTGTTCTCTATTATATAAATAATCATGTTAGAATAAGGAAAGGTATGGAATGGGAAATTTTATAAAATGTAATTTGGATTATGGTGGATGAAAATGGAGGATTATCTATTTCATAAGGATAATGATATTATATTAAAAGGAGTCTAATGGGATGTAATGGAAATGGAAGAATTTGACAGTCTTTATAGGAATGTCTTTCGCATGATACAAATGTTGTTGGTAAGGAAGCTTTCCTATAACATCCTAGAGGTGAATTCCTCAGGGGAATTAATGAAGGCTATAGTCAATATGTATGATAATAGAACATTAATAAATAAATTATTCATGATTATTATATAATCCAACTGGAGAATATTATAAGGAAAGACTATGGATGTCATTCCAAAAATTCAAACTGATTATAAATGAGTTGAAATCATTAGTGGTAAATTTTTTGGATCTTGTGTTGTATTTTTCATCATTTTCATTCATTCATGAATTGTGGAATGAGATGATTACCACGATTATAGATCCTAGTGGTAATTAAAATAATGTGTTTGAGGATATTCATGATATCATATTGAATATAGAAATATATTTAATATAATCCCATGAACTTATCACAGCCACATTCAATATTCAAGGAAGAAAGAATATACATTTAATGGAAAAAGAGAAGAAAGAAGAATATAAAATGGATAAAATTTGAAGTAAATTAATTTATTTGAGATAGTTTTTTTAGAGTTGTTTGAAAATATGTATATAAAAATTGTTTTTATGGATCATAGAGTTAATATTGGAATGAATCTTTATAAAGTAATTTAAATGTTGTGAATGATCATGAAAATAACTTTCTAATCAAGGTAAATAATCCTCCAAAATCATGTATATTTGACCTGAGAGTGTCATTTATTTATAAATTTAAGAGGGGGAGAATAACCAAATATGTTTTGAGAATACATTGAATGTTTTTTCTTACAAATGATGAGTTTAATAATTTAATGGAATCCTATGGGAAATCATGCATATCAAATAGGAGTTTGTTGGAATTTCAAGGATTTTTGTATGTACTAAATTTAAAAAAGAACATAGTTTTTTAGTCTTATGAATAAAGCATGATATTTCATAATGTTTATGGATGATGTATGAAAGATCACTCATGGATCCATGGTGGCGGCTAGATGTGTTAAAGATGGGGTGTTTTATCTTATGGGAATATTATAAGTATAAAAGATAGTCAAAATGATAAATTCGGAAATTCTAGTGTTATGGAATTATCATCTTGTGAAAATGCACAATAAAAACATGATAGTATTAGATGTTAAATGGGTTTTGTTGTTTGGTCATATATTTTTCATAACATGCTATAGATTTTATATGGTAATGTAGGGAATGTTTTTTGTTACAATCCAAAGGAGTCTTATGTCTCAGATGTTGGAGCTTATTCATATATATTTTGAGGGACTTCTAAAATAAATTATCACATAGGGTCTTCATACTATGTTACCTACATTAATGACCTAAAAAGAAATATATGATATTACATCCTAAATAATAAGTCTAAATTCACAGTGTTTGTTTAATAGATAGTCCTGATGGAGAAAGAGAATATAAATAAGCTTATGTTCTTAAGGTCATACAATGGTGGTGAGTGTGATAGAAGGTAATTCTAAATATTCTATTGGAGAAAATGAATAAATTTTGATAATATGATACAAAATAAATCGAAACAAACCAATGTCGTATAGTAGATAAACTAGACACTGAATGAGAAAGATTAACTCATGAGGTTTCATTAAGGATTCACAGAATATTTTTAAGATAAATACCTCAAATTACTTCTAATCTCATTAACATAATTCAGCATATATACATGGGGTTGAATAATTTATAATAAATATTATCTATTTGAACTACTGATGAGAATCATTTGAAGGTTTTTGAAAGTGTCATAGAATTCCTTACTAATTCCATGGATACAGAAAAGCATGAAAGTTGGCCCATAGATGTTTTTGGCCACTATCTCTAATTATAAAGGTTTTAATTATCACACATCATGTCATATATTAACATATATATTATTTTATTTTAGATCCTATATGAGGAAAAAATCGTATCTTAAATATTAGTTGATTTCATTCATATAACTATTTATTTGTGCTTAAGTCTAAACATTATTTTAATTGATTATATATGTGTAATTATGAGGATTACCAGTTTCAAACTTTGTTGAATTACCATAAAGACCGACCATCTAAAATTGTCTAAGTATGAGTCGCGGACATCGACAGGTAGATGACTCACTGTCAAACAAATGTCTTACTAATAGATAGATAAAAAATGTATATTTATAATAATGTGAAGGTGACACCGTTGGAAAAGACTCATTTTTGGACATGACATCGACAGAAAAAACGAATAACCATTGCACATTCTACTGAAGCAGACGACCTACTGTTAGTTCAAGTGAACCACTGTTTCATGATGCAACCAATGGAAGGACTCACCATCAGTTAAAATGAGTCACTTTTGGCTCAATTGTCTCACCGATATATAGACAGACTTGCCATTGATATTAGTCATTTTTAGTTCATCTGTCTCACTGATGAAAGGAGACACTGACACCGAGAGTCACCAAGGCCAACTAAATGATGATGACAGAATGATGAAAATGATACATTGAAATTTATGAATCACTGATAGTCATAAAAACTATATTTAACTTATTAATTCAAATTCATTGCTAAAAGTCATATTTAGACAAATTAATTTTTAGGTCATTAATTAATATTGTCTGTATGGAATTCAGTAGACAGTACGAGGTTCATTCACGTGGGGAGATATTTGTGTCTACTGGACCTCAAAGTATAAAAGAATTACAAGATGGATCATTCGAGATAAAATAAAAAGTATAAGAATATAAGAACTACAAACTCCATCAGCTCTTGATCTTTCTTCAAAATCCCAGTATCTCAAAGCAAGAACTTATGGGGACATCAACAAGATGAGAAAAAATCCACGGAGCTGCACTTAAAATCTTTTAAACAAAGAGTTTAACTTTTCACAATCCTTGAAACCAGACCCCAGAGACTACGATACTCTAATTTCGAGACGATTTTTAGAAGATCACTCAAACTTAATTGTCAGTACATCAAACGAGTCCAAAGCTTCACTTCATAACACACAGAGACATATAAACCTTTTTTTACATTTTATCTCTATTGTGTTCTTTGGTCTACATTTTTGAGAAGTTTGTGTATCTGTCTATTACACACATAATGACTCCTATGCATAACTGAAGGATACTTGATATCCTCAAACTCACTCTATATTTTACTCTTTGTATCCCACATAGAGTAGTAGAACAGTTCAAGTGTGAATTGTTTTATGTTTTCCACATGAATAATTGTGGTAGAGGTCAAGTGTGACATGGACCATCTTGTGTGCTATTTTGAAACCCAATCCAGGATGTGGATCAAATAATTTATTAATTTAAACTACTTGGTGTAAGGGGATCACTAAGTAGAGAGGACTATGACTTAGCTTGAGAATAAACCTATTGCTTATTTAGGCTGTGTTTTACTCTTTAGTTTTACTCAATTTTAAAGCAATTTCATAAAACTAAATTTAACATTGACAGTTAGTTTAGCAAGTGTTTAGAACTATTTTGAACAAGTAGGTTAGTTTAAAAATTGTTATTAATCTTTAGATTAATATAGCAGTGAACTAATCAATCTGTTTAGAAATTAACTGAACATTCAGGACTCTTATAAATTCCCTAAAAATTACTTAGACTATATTTTTAATGGGTGAATTTTCAAATAACCAATTGTTAATAGAAATTTTTATAGATACTCAATTCACCCCCCTCTTGACTAATCTACTCTGACCAACATTTGGTATCATAGGAGTTTATTTATGTTAAGGCTGTGTTTTAAATTTTTTTCTTTCAACTATGATTTTAGTTGTACATTAATGATCTTTAAATTTATGTTAGATATAAATTTTTATATCTTTAAAAGTATTATTTTATTATTGAAAATATATTGGAAATTGTTTCTACCAACAGACCATCATTCTTTAATAGAACTAATTATTCTCGATGGAAAATTAAAATGAAAATGAATTTAGAAAGTATGGGTTTTTAACTTTGGTCTTCAATTGTCGATGAGTATAAGATTCCTACTACTTCTAGAACTACATTAGATGAACTAACTAAGACTGCATATAAAAATAATAAAAAATCCATGAATTCCTTATACTTCTCTTTAGGAGATGAGGAATTGAACATAATTTGTGCATGTAAAACAACACATGAAATTTGGGATACTTTGTTTGTTTCACTTGAATTAACTTCTAGAGTTATAAAAATGAGACTTAACACATATACTATTAAATATGATAACATTATGATGAAGCCAGATGAGCCTATTTCTGATATGTATCTCAGGTTCAATGAAATAGTGAACACTGTGATCTCTCTGGAAAAAGATGTTACTGCTAAAGAATAAATCATGAGGATTCTCATATTCATACCTGATAGATTGAGAGGAACCTATGTCTCAATTAGGTAATCATGTTACATATGAAAATTACTTTTCAAAGGACTCATTGGAAAGTTGATGATGTATGAAGAAGAGATGAAAGTAAAAAAGGAAGAGGAGGATGAACCCAAAGAAAACCTCTAGAATTGAAGACTACTAAATGTAAAAATAAAGAAAAAGAGAAGGTTCTAACATCTGTTTAAAGCTCCAGTACTGATGAATCAACATCTGATAGTGACAGATAGATGGCTCTATTGCCTAGAAGATTCAAGAAATTATATAGATAGAAGAAGTTTTTTAGGAAGCCCAATTATAAAAAAAATGGTATGATAACAAGGGAAGTTGAAAGAAGAGCTGGAGAAGAAATGAAAAATAATAAGAGATTTTCTACAATGAATACAAGAGGAGAGGAAATGTCAAAGTTGACTGCCCAATGTTAAAGTACAAAAAATAAGTATGAAAATAAAGACAAGAAGTATAAGAATTCTATGAAGGCCACATGGAGATATCATGAGGATAGCTCCAATGAATCAGCATCATATCATAACGAGAATGATGACATGGAAAATATGTGTTTTATGAAAAATACATATGAGGTAACCTTAGATTCACCTACACATAATTCCTATTATTCTAAAAATGAATGCGAGCCAGAGAATATAAAAACGATGAACTATATGAATGTTGTAACATTCTGGAAAATACATGTAATGAACTAATGGATAAGTATAAATCTTTAAAGAAACTTCATGTTATTACTATAACAATTAAATATGAACTTATTACTGAATAAAGAAAAGAATTCTCAAAAACATGAAGAAAATAATGAATTAAAAACGACTAATTCTAAATTGAAAAAATATTTAGAAATGTTTACCAATGGGAAAGATACTCTTACTCAAATTCTTGGTAAATAGATAGATCATAATCACACTTATGGTATTGGATATCAACTTGGATAGAGAAACTCATTTAAAACACATTCTATATCTAAATCTAGAAGATCTGTTCTTTTACCTAAAAATAAATACTCTATTACTAGTACCGGTTCTGAAAAATCATTTAAAGCCTCTAGTTTTCTTGGAACAAATAGAGTTTATTTTTAAAATAGGTTTCTTAATGCTTATAGGAAACCCATAAGGAAAATGTGGGTACCTAAAGAATTTATTTTTAATGTCACTACACCCAAACAAGTCTGGGTACAATAATCTATTTTTTGTTGATTATTCTGTAGGGAATTTTTCTAAAGATATCTTACAATATTCAATGGTACTTGGACAGTGGATGTTCAAGACACATGACATGGGATTACTCAAGCTTCAAGAGTCTCATCAAAATTGATGGTGGATATGTCACTTTTGGTGATAATTTTAATGGAAAAATAATTGTACTAGTCTAGATTGGTAACTCTAACTCAGTTTTAATTTTTAAATTAGTTTTTGTTTATGAATTAAAACTAAAATCTTCTAAGTATTTCTAAATTATGTGATGATGGATTTCATGTTATGTTTCAAAATGATGATTGCAATATTTTAAATCTAAATATGAATTTGTATTTTCAGCTTTTAGAAATTAAAATATATATTTTATTAATTTAGATTCTTTATCTTCTCAAAATGTTTCATATTTTAGTGCCTTTCATAAAGAGTTTTGGCTTTGGTATAAAAGATCAGGACACTGTAATGTACACTCTCTAATAAATCTTACTAGAAAAGGCCTAGTCAAGGATCACCAAAAAACTTTAGTTTCCAAATGAAAAATTTTATAATCCTTGTCAAAAGAGAAAACATTATAAGATATCTTTCAAATCAAAGAAGGAAGTTTCATCTTCCCAACCTTTATAGTTGATTCACAAGGAATTTTTTAGACCATATCGAGTTTATAGTTTAAATATGAAGCACTATGTCTATGTTCTTATGGATGACTATTCTATGTATACATGGACTTATTTCAAATCTCACAAAAGTGATGCAAGTACTTACTTTACCAAGTAAGCTAAAACCAAAGAAAATATTTTTGGCCTTAGAATTAAATCTCTAAGAAGTGATCATGGTCGTGAGTTTAAAAATCAATACTTTGAATCTATTTCCTCACACAATGACTATAGTCTTAAATTCTCTACCCATAGGACACCTTAACTAAATGAAGTTGTAGAAAGAAGAAATATGACCTTTTATGAAATTGTTAGAACAATGCTTAATGAATATGATTTACTTGTTTAATTCTGGGATGAGGCTATGGATACAGAATGTTACATAATTAATATATTCTTAATAAGAATTTTCCTCAAGAAGACTCATTTTGGGTTATGGAATAATAGAAAACCCAATGTTAGTTATTTCAATGTTTTTGGTTGAAAATTATATATTATTAATACAAAGGATAATATTTACAAATTCACATCCAAGAGTGATGAAGGATTCTTCATAGGTTACCTAACCTCTAGTTATTCCTATATAGTCTTTAATAAAAGAACCAAATGTGTGGAAGAATTTAGGTGTATCAAATTTGATGAATCATATCCACATGAACCTAAAACCTCTCTTTACAACCTTGAAGATGATATATCAAATCTAGGAATAAATGCAAAATCATCTAATCCTTATGTCAAGCAATCTATGAAATCATACAATTCTGGAAATTCTTCAGAGTCTCAACATGATGAACCCGAACCTATAGACGAACCTGTAATAACTAGACCTACCATTTTTATACCAAATAGAACTCTGAAGAACCATCCTCTATATATTGTTGTTGGAGACTTAGATAAATAGACACAAACTAGATATTCTCTTAGAAATTAGGATGAACATCAAGATATCTTATCACATCTTGAACCTAAAAGCATCAATGATTCAATTAAAGATGAATTTTGGGTGATGGATATGCAAGAAGAGCTTAATGAATTTTAAATAAATAAATTTTGTAAACTTGTAGACAGACCCAAATACACCTTGACCATAGCAACTAAGTGGGTATTTAGAAATAAAGTAGATGAAGCTGGTAATATTGTTAGAAATAAAGCTAGATTAGTTTCATAGTGTTATAGTCAAGAGAAAGGAATTGAATATGAAGAAAAAAGTTCACCTATTTCAAAACTTTAATCCATCAAAATGCTACTTGATTATACTGCCAATATTAATTTCAAACTATATCAAATGGATATTAAAAGTGAAATCTTATATGGATATATAGATAAGGATGTTTTTGTTGAACAAACCCCTGGTTTAAAAATCCATCATTTTCAAAATCATTTTTTTAAATTGAAAAAATATTTATATGGTTTAAAACAGGATCCAAGAGCTTGGTATGAAAAATTAAGTAATTTTCTTGTTCTAAAAGTTTTTAAAAAAGGAATTGATGATCCTACTCCTTTTATAAAGTGAATGTATAATGATTTTTTAGTAGTCTAAATCTATGTTGATGATATTATTTTTGGATCCCCAAAAAATACAGTATTTATTTAATTTTCTAAAATGATGGAAAATGAATTTGAAATGAGTTTAATGGATGATCACAATTTCTTTCTTAGATTTCAAATTTACCAAAATAATTAAGGTATCACTTTAAATCAAAGTAAGTATAAAAATTATCTTTAAAAAAATATGTGGATTAGAAATAATTAAAAGTACTGACACTCCCATGAGAACTACTCATAAGTTGGATCTTGATGAAGATGGTAAATCATTTGATCAAACCACATAAAGAGGAATGATGGGAAGCTTTCTCTACTTGACTTCTATTAGGACAGATATAATGTTTAGGGCATGTATGTGTGCCCTTTTTCAGGATAATCCCAAATAATCTCACTTGAATACTGTTAAAATAATTTTCAAATACCTAAAACATACTATCAATTTATGCTTGTTTTACCCCGAAGGAAAGTCATTTGATATAGTGAGTTATTCTTATGCTGATTTTGGTGGATTAAATTTAGATAGAATGTGAACCTATGGTACATGCCACTTTTTGGGAAAATAATTGGTTTCATGGTGTAGTAAGAAACAAAATTTTATTTCATTATCTACTATTGAATATGAATACAAAACTGCTGGTAGATATTGTACACATATTTTGTGGATAAAACACACTCTTCTAGACAACGAATATCAATTTATACATGTACCTATAAAATGTGACAACACAGGTGCTATTAAAATTTCTAAGAACCCAATTTCTCACTATAGAATATAACATATTGATGTAAGACATCACTATTGGAGAGATCCCTACCAAAAGGGTGATACTACTTTAGAATTTATTAGAATTTAATATCAGCTTTTTGGTATATTTACTAAGCCATTGTACTCTTAAATAATAAATTAAATCAGAAAAGAGTTAGTAATGATCAACCAGTAAGACCTTGTGTTTGCGTTTCCTTTAATCTTTTTCTATGAAGTTGTCATATTGACAGTATTGTCATGATGAAACTATTGTCATGCCAACACCATTGTCATGTTGGAACCATTGTCATTACGACACCGTTGTTATGCCAACACTATTAGTGTATTACAAATTCTGTCATGCAGACATCGATGACTCAACACTTTTATATGTTTTATGTTTTTTTTCAACACTACATTGTTTCATCCATTTCAGTGAACCTGATTCACAATTTTGTGATTGAAAAAATATTAAAATCCCTAAATGATATAAATATGAATCGATCCACTCTACTTCCTTTAACACTGATATCTCTATATCTCTTCCTCCTTTCTCTTTCCCTTCTCCCGACCTTTCAACTTCTGACCTCTAGACTGAACTGATCAGAATGGCATGAGTAATGTTTTCTCTCGAAGAGGGTGAGTCTCCTATATCCACGAAACAAAAAGGGGAATCAAGAAAACTGTCAGGTACTGTGAATCCTAGTCTGGTAAATTGTGTTATAACATTGGAGAAGGAAGTTTTGGTGGAGTAGCTCTTGGATATCAAATATTATTTGTTGAAAGTGATGAAAGATCAAAAATGGAATGAATGGTCCGAAAATAATGATAGATTCTTTTATCCAAAACTATTTTATGAGTTTTATATGTATATAGAACTTTTGATGGAATGAAGTGATATTTCATGTATGAAGTCTACTATGAAAGGGAATATAATCTCATTCTCTTACAAGAATTGGGATTAATGCCTTATGGTACCTCATGAAGAAATGTATGATGATTACCAAGGTACTTCTCCTCTTGAAATTGAATTCTTCTATAATGAGACTACTCTGAAAGAGATAACTAAAAATGAAGAGCACAAGAGACCCATCGCCTCAGAATTGAATGGTGAATGTAGATTTTTTTTCCAAGTTCATTTAGCAACTGATTTGTCCCATGAAAGGTGACTTTTATTATCTCAAGTATCAAGATGTATACTTGGTTTATTTGCTTCAGAAAGGTGCACATCAATGTGATAATAAAACCTAGGTGTATGTATAATTCTCTCTTATATTCAAGAATTATTTTAGCTATGTTTAAGGAGAAAGGATGTGTAAGTGAAGATGAGGATATGGTAGTAAGTGAATGCAGTGGAATCAACTTAAGCTCTAACATCTATAAAATAATGAAACTAAATTTTAACCCTTGGAGGAAAGAATGGTTTGTTCATGAAGACAGATTGTATAATAAGTTCATTCCCATAGACCATAAAGTTTGACCAAGGGATCTAGTGGATCATAGTCTCAGTCCAGATGAACAAGTAACATATTTTTCAAATGAGGAAGAGAAGCCTGCTACCCCTATTAGAGATGTGGGATCACCAGTTGATGATCGAAGTGAAACAGAAACTACTATACCATAAAAAAGAGTATCTATTGGACCTTCAAGTCCACCTATTGATTTACCCTCTCATGAACCTATTCTCAAATCTTCTGGTATTGAAGAAAATGAAGACAAAGGAAGTGTAGAGTATGTTAGTGAATCCAATGAAGAATAAAATGAAGAAGAATATGGAGAAGAAGATGAAGAGGAAGAAGCTAGTAGTGGTGGAAATGGTTTAGAATCATGAAGGGAAGAAGAATATGAGAAGGTCGAAGATGAGCTTAATGAATATGGTAATAATGAAGAAAGCAGTCAAAGTGAATGTTAAATTGACTCTGGTCACCCTAATGAAAATCCAGATTATGTGAGTATGGTTGTTACTGAAGCTAATATTGGGGTCTCTGCTAAGGGTGTTGTTCAAGAAGAAAATTATGCTCTAGATGAACATGTTTCTCAAGTTTTTTATACTAGGAATGTAGAGACCCGAAGCCTGACTTACATGGACTTTACATTACTTTTGCGGAATACTTAGTACATTACAAAAACACACACACAAGGATCGTAATAGTTTAGTGTCTTTGGAAACTCGGAATAAAATCTTCTAATCGTGGTGAAATATCTTCAACATCTCCCATAAAGATCTTCCTTTTTTTACCTAAAACCTTTCTTTATATCCTGGGGAAAAGAAAACATAAAAGGGTGAGCTCAAATGCTCAGTAAGGGTAAACAAAAGAAATATCAATCACATCGTATTCATAAGAACATAACATTTTGGAAATCATAACTTGCAAAAGAGAGCATAATTTCATAACATGGGATAAATCATGGCAGTGAAATGTAATCACAATAATCATAACTTAAAACATGAAACTTTGTGTCATTCACACATAATCATAGAGAATCATTTCTTGTTAGTCAAGACTCATTGCCAAGACTATCTTAGTGGACAAAGTCCCTTTCTGAATCGAGTAACCATCGTTTCAGTCCTGTTTCACTGAACCGGTATAACCTACCATTCCAGCCATGTCTATCTCATGAGATATAAAATCTTTACCCAATGCATTGGAGGGAGATATAGGTCCCACCCATCTTATAATGAATCCTTTCTTATGTGTGCCACATAATCATAAATCATACATCATCGCATAACACATATAACAAAAATGGGATTCTTGACACATCATGACATTATAAAACAAATCATATAAGGTAAATGACTTCATAAAAATAATTCCCTCAAAACATAATCAAATCAATGTAATAATAGGGATAAAAACATAACCCTATATTATCTTAGATGGAAAATAATTTTGATAAAACATTTGAACTCCATTCTTGAGGAAAATATCCTTTCTACTTCAAAAAAACACTTTTCTTTTCTTAACATGTCATAAAATTATAAACTAAAAGAAGTTGATTAAAAATAAACTTGAAAACTTGTAAAATAAGCTTCTTGGAAATAATGTTTTAAAAATCCATTCATGCCGTATAAGTTAAAAAAAAACATTCTTCGCACTTTTGTCGGAAAAGTCAAAAAGTACCTCGTACGAAAAACGACAAAAGATTCGTTTTATACATATTACTAAAAACTCACCGAAGGGTAAAAATGGATTTAAACAATTGTATGTGGATGAAAATAATATAACATATTGATGAAACATGGATGTGGATGATAAAATACACCCCAGTAAATACTTACGAATAAACAATCTCGGATAAAAATGAGATTGTGATATTTCCCTTACCTTAGGTCCGATTTGCTTCGTATGTGTCCGAACCTCCTGTATAATGATTTAAATAATGTCATTGACTTATTAAAGAATCATATTCATTGTTATGATATCATATATGGTTCACTTATGACTTTATATTACCCGTTCTTTTGTAAATTCCATGTTAAAGAAGCGTTTTGGATAAAATCGTTTCATTTATCGTAGGTGTTTTGACTTGTTGTTCTTGACATTATTATTACTTATATCATGATTTACTTACTTCCAGAATATAAAATATGATTTATATATCATATATATTCAGTATATATATATATATAATAGATAGATAAATGAAATGGAAAACACCGTTCATGGAGACGGTAGTCCGTACGTACGCATGAACGCTGTTTTCCTTTCCTTATTGTCTTGAATGGAAGTAAGTATATGACATACATATATACATAAATCCAGTAGCTTTATAATGTCATATATTTCATTATAATTTCTTATATATACTTTTTAATCATTCCTAAATGGTTAACATGAAGAATGAATCTAATCGCGTCGTGGAGACGGTAGTCCGTACGTACGCACGAGCGATGATATCGTTCCCATGGTCGTGGAATTGTGTTGAAGTGTATTTATACTATTTTAGTATCAATATAAATTTATAATAATCATATATAGTTACTCATTACACCATTATACCAATCCAATTAAGGTGGTGACGGAAAATATATTACACCACGGCGTGGAGACGGTATTCCGTACGTACGCACGCGCGGTGATTTCATTTTTCCGTAGGATGGATAGAAGGTGAATTAGAGTTGTTTCATATTTATAATAACATATCAGTATATAAGAAATACTGATGTTATTACTTTATCATGAAACAACTAAAGAAGAAGAAGTTGAAGAAGAAAGAAATTGAAAAGATCGGTAATGGATATTACCTCTTCTTTGAAACGCTTCTTTGAATCCTCCACTTAGGGAACTAAGATTGGTCTTTGAAGAAGACCAGGACCTCTAGGATTATTCTAGGGAAGTGGAGAAGGGATTTTGGCAGGGTTTGGCCGAGCTTGAGTTCTCAAATTGGTGTGAGGAGGAGGGGGAGGAGGTACCCTTTTATAAGGGAGGAGAGGGGCACCTTAGGAATATCTCAAAATATTATTTTATATTAAAGTCAAAATCGGTTTATAATGGTTCCAAAGGGTCTTATTTAGAAGCTAAAGTGGGGATGGGTCGAAACCCTATCATCTAATAGGATTTAGACAAGTTTAGGGTATTATTTTAACCTTATCAATTAGATTTAACTCTAAGTTAAATAATTTAACTTTTACCGTGTCTTTTTGTTTTCTTTCACTATATGGTTAATACACTTACAATAACATGCCAAACGAACCCCAAATTGTTTATTATTAATATATATCCTTATCTATGTCATTTGGCCGAACCTTAGATTTTTAGGAATAAAATTCAATTAATAATATAATATTTTATTTAAAAACTATTTTGTGTCAATTTTGACACTATTTGATATATGATTTTTGTGAAAGTCATAACAGAATTATATGTTCGAACCAAGTTGATTAAATAAACACTAATATATCATAGTAACCTAGAAAATTAGTGGAATTCATAAAAAGTCTCAAATTACATTCATTTGAGCATTTATAACATCAATTATGTTAATATTTCCTTAAAAGGGTAATTACTGCATCATCGTTGTGTCATAAATAAATTAATTTATTTAAAGTCTAAAAATTATAAATAAAATATCATTATGTAGGAAATCTTTTTATATTTCTAATTAATATTTATAGTCGAATTTATCTTATGTATAACCCCATATTAAAAATGTTTTAGTTATTAAACTTTGATTTTAACTATTTTAACTATTCATTAAATAAAATAATATTAAATGTCATAATCTAATCCAAGTGGACCTAAATGGTCATATTATATTTATAAGGTTGTTTTTGGTCGAATTACACTTATCCAATAGAATTAGGACATGTGTTAGGGTAATAGTAATATCATATTTACCCTTAGTTACCTTATTTACTATTAACCGTGGTAAAAAAAAGTAAAAAGTTACTATTCACCAAAAATTATTTTCATCTCATTGAACCACATTTTAGTCCTTGATATTAACCGTGTCTGTCGGATTTTCGAAATTCCATTCACAGAAGCGGTAAAATTAAGTTTTATGCAAAATTCATTTTTTAACCTACCACTTAGTGGTTTCACTATTCATCAAAAATTGAAAGTTTTCAGAAAAATGCCAAAATTTCATCCTAAGCTTTATTTCATATTCCAAATTCAAAAATGAAGTCTATTTTTCCAAATTCATAACATAGAAATTGCATTAATTAATTTTATAATTAAATCCCGCTGTTAAAACAAATAGCGTGTTTGTAAGAAACAATATCTATCAAAAGATTGACACTTGATTATGTCTGGTTTAAATGTGAAATTACATCCAATGACCAACATTGTATTAAATTGTAAAAATATATTCTAAATATACTTTAAAACCACTCAAATTAATGATTTATCACTATTAATTATTTCGATTAAAAAAGTTGTTTTTTATTATAATTTAGTAATTTTCACTATTCATCAGAATATGAAAGTTATCCGAAAAGTACCAAAATTTCACCTTAAGCTAAATTCGATACTCTGAATCCAAAAATGAAGTCCATTTTGAGAGCTAAAATTTCTAAAATTTAAAAAGTGGTTATTACTATTCATAAAGGCTTGTTTTAATAATATTTTAATAGCATATCGTTGTTTCGTGAAACTCAGTATTGCGTACTACACACGCTATCGAGGAAGGTTGCGATTGCGTGTAATGTAAGGCAAGTCAAAGATGCGTGTTGTGCAAGCTCCTTTTGGTGTAGTGTACAACACAAGACATTAATAAAATTAAAAAGAATATTTTTCATAAAATCTCGGGCTGTTACATTCTACCCCCCTTAAAATGAATTTCGCCCTCGAAATTCGTCGGGGTTATAAATGGTTTACTATTCGAAAGTTTATTTAATAGAAACCCACATCGTAAAAAGGAATATCAAAACCAATCTTTAAAAACAAAAGTATGAAACGTAACAGTTACCCAAATAAACTAATCATTGGGTTTCCACATAGGTGAAAATATGGATATGGAAGAGAAATCTAACCATCATGTTCTGATGGAGAGTGGTAGAGAACATGGCTATGGAAAAGCCAGTAATCACAAAGCCATAAATTTGTGACGATCTAAGGTACCATATGATTCATCAGATATAAGATCACTAGGACAACATTTTTGGTTTTCAAGATCGTTTCCCTAAAGTTAAAGAATTTGAATTAGAATAAATACTTACTTTATATTGGTACAACCTCACTGTTGTTCGTGCCTTTAACAATTTCCACTTCATCTCTTAAATAAATGAAGTTGAATTTGTTATTCATGAAGTGTTAGCAGATCATGTGATAGAATGACGAGTCATTCCATCTGTCTCAAAAGGTTAGAAAAATTTATATACATAAGTCGATCTATAGTGAGATTAATCATATATGGTTCCTAAAATGGACTTATACTTTATATATCATATTTCTTAATATAATAAAACTAGTTTCTACTAAATAGGGACTTCCTGTAGGCCAGTGGTAGGCGATAAAGTCCAGTCGCACTTCGGTTGTGGGTTCGATTCCCACAGCCTTGTCCGACGCGATGGGCTGTCGCCCGTTCTGCAGGTTGTCCTTTTTCTAAAACTATATTACTATAACATCCCATCGAAAAAAAACTTCTATCCTTAAACAATACTAACTTATGTCCAACATAATCCATTCTAATCTTTAGGCTTATCCATAATACTGCAGTCCACTCTCATAACATAGTGAAAACGATTACCAGATATTTAACACCATCGTCGATCCCCATATATCATAAGATATGTTTTGTTGGTCAAATTCCAAACATTCAAAGTCCTTAATCATGTATTCTCTTAAATACCTTAGTGAAAACATGAATGCAGTTAAAAGTTAACACTTTCCACATACCAAAATCCTCAAAATTCTATATACTCAAACCATGATATCACTTAGTCCTTATATCAATCATGAGCTCATGAATACTGTTAAACATTTAATTTTCTCCTTATCCCTTCATTATGCGCATATCATCTACATTCCAAAAATATCTGAATAACCTTTCATGGATACTGGTAACATTAATAAAACACCTTTAAAACTCAAGGAAAGACAACAATGTAACAATCCTTAGATGTCTCTTTATTCCATAGTACCATGAGATTTCTTATACAACATTACACATGATAAACATGTAATCATTTCACTACATTCTTAAACCATTAACCGAGCTTCAACAATTCTTTCATCTCACATATCATTTGTAGTCTCTTCATCATCATCCACATAAATACTACCCATACGACCATACTGATTCTCTTCATGAGTCTTTCCCTTAGGGCATTGGTTTGCATAATGCCCATACATTCCACATTTAAAACACTTAACCATTTTTGATGTCGTAGAAATACCATTATCCTCATCCATGGTGTTAACTGAACCTTTTCCTTTGCACTTAATTGCTTTGTGTCCTTCTTTTCCACACCCAAAGCATCTTCCAGTTCCCTTGAAACATTCTCCTTGATGCCTCCTCCCACATGATTTACATAGGGGAAATTAAACTTTCTTTCCTCTATGATCATCATGAAACTCCATCTTTCTCTTATTAGCCAAGTCAGGAAACTTACCAAATTTTACTTTATTGATCATATTATGAGATTGCTGATTCGGCATAATAATGATGTTTGGACTTCCAAATCCCATTTCATTTGGTTGCTCATAAAGAATGTCATTCCATTGTCCATCATATCCTCCATTATCGTGAATCATCTTGTTTCCAGCCATTTTCTAAAACCCAAAAAGAATAGTGTGAGAGGAAAAATAATGCTAAGGAAAACAACATAGTAAAGGGGGAGTACCCTTAATATCTAACATCTTAGGTTAAATTCTATGATCGTTAGCGTAATTCTAGTACTATAACCTATACGTATACTTAACCTTAGGGACATCCCTAGACATACCTTAGAAATATCTCTAGGGATCTCACTAATGTTTTCGCGTCCTAGTTTCCAAAGGTTGACTAAACCTTTACTCTGATACCAACTGTAGAGACCCGAAGCCTGACTTACATGGACTTTACATTACTTTTGCGGAATACTTAGTACATAACAAAAACACACACACAAGGATCGTAATAGTTTAGTGTCTTTGGAAACTCGGAATAAAATCTTCTAATCGTGGTGAAAGATCTTCAACATCTCCCATAAAGATCTTCCTTTTTTTAACCTAAAACCTTTCTTTATATCCTGGGGAAAAGAAAACATAAAAGGGTGAGCTCAAATGCTCAGTAAGGGTAAACAAAAGAAATATCAATCACATCGTATTCATAAGAACATAACATTTTGGAAATCATAACCTGCAAAAGAGAGCATAATTTCATAACATGGGATAAATAATGGTAGTGAAATGTAATCACAATAATCATAACATAAAACATGAAACTTTGTGTCATTCACACATAATCATAGAGAATCATTTCTTGTTAGTCAAGACTCATTCCCAGGACTATCTTAGTGGACAAAGTCCCTTTCTGAATCGAGTAACCCTCGTTTCAGTCCTGTTTCACTGAACCGGTATAACCTACCATTCCAGCCATGTCTATCTCATGAGATATAAAATCTTTACCCATTGCATTGGAGGGAGATATAGGTCCCACCCATCTTATAATTAATCCTTTCTTATGTGTGCCACATAATCATAAATCATACATCATCGCATAACACATATAACAAAAATGGGATTCTTGAAACATCATGACATCATAAAACAAATCATATAAGGTAAATGACTTCATAAAAATAATTCCCTCAAAACATAATCAAATCAATGTAATAATAGGGATAAAAACATAACCCTAAATTATCTTAGATGGAAAATAATTTTGATAAAACATTTGAACTCCATTCTTGAGGAAAATATCCTTTCTACTTAAAAAAACACTTTTCTTTTCTTAACATGTCATACAAATATAAACTAAAAGAAGTTGATTAAAAATAAACTTGAAAACTTGTAAAGGAAGATTCTTGGAAATAAAGTTTTAAAAATCCATTCATTCCGTATAAGTTAAAAAAAACATTATTCGCACTTTTGTCGGAAAAGTCAAAAAGTACCTCGTACGAAAAACGACAAAAGATTCCTTTCATACATATTACTAAAAACTCACCGAAGGGTAAAAATGGATTTAAACAATTGTAGGTGGATGGAAATAATATAACATATTGATGAAACATGGATGTGGATGATAAAATACACCCCAGTAAATACTTACGAATAAACAATCTCAGATAAAAATGAGATTGTGATATTTCCCTTACCTTAGGTCCGATTTGCTTCGTATGTGTCCGAACCTCCTGTATAATGATTTAAATAATGTCATTGACTTATTACAGAATCATATTCATTGTTATGATATCATATATGGTTCACTTATGACTTTATATTACCCGTTCTTTTGTAAATTCCATGTTAAAGAAGCGTTTTGGATAAAATCGTTTCATTTATCGTAGGTGTTTTGACTTGTTGTTCTTGACATTATTATTACTTATATCATGATTTACTTACTTCCAGAATATAAAATATGATTTATATATGATATATATTCAGTATATATATATATATATAATAGATAGATAAATGAAATGAAAAACACCATTCATGGAGACGGTAGTCCGTACGTACACATGAACGCTGTTTTCCTTTCCTTATTGTCTTGAATGGAAGTAAGTAGATGACATACATATATACATAAATCCAGTAGCTTTATAATGTCATATATTTCATTATTATTTCTTATATATACTTTTTAATCATTCTTAAATGGTTAACATGGAGAATGAATCTCATCGCATCGTGGAGACGGTAGTCCGTACGTACGCACGAGCGATGATATCGTTCCCATGGTCGTGGAATTGTGTTGAAGTGTATGTATACTATTTCAGTATCAATATAACTTTATAATAATAATATATAGTTACTCATTACACCATTATACCAATCCAATTAAGGTGGTGACGGAAAATATATTACACCACGGCGTGGAGACGGTATTCCGTACGTACGCACGCACGGTGATTTCATTTTTCCGTAGGATGGATAGAAGGTGAATTAGAGTTGTTTCATATTTATAATAACATATCAGTATATAAGAAATACTGATGTTATTACTTTATCATGAAACAACTAAAGAAGAAGAAGTTGAAGAAGAAAGAAATTGAAAAGATCGGTAATGGATATTACCTCTTCTTTGAAACGCTTCTTTGAATCCTCCACTTAGGGAACTAAGATTGGTCTTTGAAGAAGACCAGGACCTCTAGGATTATTCTAGGGAAGTGGAGAAGGGATTTTGGCAGGGGTTTTCCGAGCTTGAGTGCTCAAATTGGTGTGAGGAGGAGGGGGAGGAGGTACCCTTTTATAAGGGAGGAGAGGGGCACCTTAGGAATATCTCAAAATATTATTTTATATTAAAGTAAAAATCGGTTTATAATGGTTCCAAAGGGTCTTATTTCGAAGCTAAAGTGGGGATGGGTCGAAATCCTAGCATCCAATAGGATTTAGACAAGTTTAGGGTATTATTTTAACCTTATCAATTAGATTTAACTCTAAGTTAAATAATTTAACTTTTACCGTGTCTTTTTGTTTTCTTTCACTATATGGTTAATACACTTAATATAACATCCCAAACGAACCCCAAATTGTTTATTATTAATATATATATCCTTATCTATGTCATTTGGCCGAACCTTAGATTTTTAGGAATAAAATAACAATTAATAATATAGTATTTGATTTAAAAACTATTTTGTGTCAATTTTGACACTATTTGATATATGATTTTTGTGAAAGTCATAACAGAATTATATGTTCGAACCAAGTTGATTAAATCAACACTAATATATCATAGTAACCTAGAAAATTAGTGGAATTCATAAAAAGTCTCAAATTACATTCATTTGAGCATTTATAACATCAATTATGTTAATATTTCCTTAAAAGGGTAATTACTGCATCATCGTTGTGTCATAAATAAATTACTTTATTTAAAGTCTAAAAATTATAAATAAAATATCATTATGCAGGAAATCTTTTTATCTTTCTAATGAATATTTATAGTCGAATTTATCTTATGTATAACCCCATATTAAAAATGTTTTAGTTATTAAACTTTGATTTTAACTATTTTAACTATTCATTAAATAAAATAATATTAAATGTCATAATCTAATCCAAGTGGACCTAAATGGTCATATTATATTTATAAGGTTGTTTTTGGTCTAATTACACTTATACAATAGAATTAGGACATGTGTTAGGGTAATAGTAATATCATATTTACCCTTAGTTACCCTATTTACTATTAACCGTGGTAAAAAAAAGTAAAAAGTTACTATTCACCAAAAATTATTTTCATCTCATTGAACCACATTTTAGTCCTTGATATTAACCGTGTCTGTCGGATTTTCGAAATTCCATTCACAGAAGTGGTAAAATTAAGTTTTATGCAAAATTCAGTTTTTAACCTACCACTTAGTGGTTTCACTATTCATCAAAAATTGAAAGTTTTCAGAAAAATGCCAAAATTTCATCCTAAGCTATATTTCATATTACAAATTCAAAAATGAAGTCTATTTTACCAAATTCATAACATAGAAATTGCATTAATTAATTTTATAATTAAATCTCGCTGTTAAAACAAATAGCGTGTTTTTAAGAAACAATATCTATCAAAAGATTGACACTTGATTATGTCTGGTTTAAATGTGAAATTACATCCAATGACCAACATTGTATTAAATTGTAAAAATATATTCTAAATATACTTTAAAACCACTCAAATTAATGATTTATCACAATTAATTATTTCGATTAAAAAAGTTGTTTTTAATTATAATTTAGTAATTTTCACTATTCATCAGAATATGAAAGTTATCCGAAAAGTACCAAAATTTCACCTTAGGCTAAATTCGATACTCCGAATCCAAAAATGAAGTCCATTTTGAGAGCTAAAATTTCTAAAATTTAAAAAGTGGTTATTACTATTCATAACGGCTAGTTTTAATAATATTTTAATAGCATATCGTTGTTTCGTGAAACTCAGTATTGCGTACTACACACGCTATCGAGGAAGGTTGCGATTGCGTGTAATGCAAGGCAAGTCAAAGATGCGTGTTGTGCCAGCTCCTTTTGGTGTAGCGTACAACACAAGACATTAATAAAATTAAAAAGAATATTTTTCATAAAATCTCGGGCTGTTACAAGGAAAATAACTCTACATAAGGAAAAGCAACCTATCCATGAAACCTTGAATGAGGGGGAGAAATCATCCAAAAAAGTTGACACTAAGGGGGATCCTCAAGGACCAGTTTCTCAAGATGATGAAGAGAATCAAACATGATGATTGAGTCTTGATATTATTTCTCCTTCTAATTATGATATTCATGCTAAGTGGATAAGGAATCCAGGTTATGTAGAATTGGGATTGGATTATTAATATTCTGATGATGAATTTTTTTTCGTTTCTATAAATGAACCAGTGGATGAGACCACTTCTAGTAACTATGTCACTAAAGCTGATTTTGAAAAATTCAAGGAAGATATATGTGCCACTATAAGACACTCAATAAAATCTCAAATGAGGTGTGAGATTGATGAATCCTGAAGACAGAATACTAAGATGACTGAGAATTTGAAAGCAATCAGATTTGTGGTAGATGGTGTAAAGCATGCTGGTGCTTCTAGTTTTTCTACCACATCAACTAGTATGTCTCAAGCTGATGCTACATTTGTATCAAAAATGGTTATAAAAGTGGTTCAGGAAAATATAATCACAACTTCACATACAATTGTGACATGAAATACCATTCTTTGAAATGATATGAAGAAGTTGAAAACTGGGATAGAAACCTTGACCACAAAGTACATAAATACAATGGAAACTGTTATAAATAGTATGAAGAACCTTGTTTCTCAATTTAAATCTCTTGTGTTTTCCAAGATGAGAAAATATGTTCAAGATCTCACCTTCTCTGCTCTAGATTTATGTTTTTCTCCACCTTCTCAGTCCTCAAAATCTATAGATCATGCTACTATTAGTTAAGAATTGAAATGGGAGCTTCAATTTTTGATTGTAAGTACATCCAAAGTTGAGGATATAGCATATAAAGTGAAAGATCATGTGATTTATTATACAAGGAGTGCTTCACAGACTCAGGAAGAGTTGACCAAGTGGATTAATGATTTTTTTCCAAACTCACCCCAAAGCACCAAATGAATAGTCTGTTTAAGTATATAGCCCCAAGTCTAACTCTTCCTCTAGTAAAAAAGGCCTTTAAGGATCATATTCAAAAACTCAAGGAATTAACTCCTTTGTTGGATAAGTTTATAAAAACAATGATGATTTTGAAAAGTATTTCAAATATATTGTAGAGATAATTGAAGAATTAATCAAGGTATTGAAAATATATCTTCATGTCTAAAGTGAATCCATTGTGGTACCTCATGTTGCAACACTTGGCCTTACTGGTTCTAAGCCTACTCAACCACAAATGTTAGTTTATCTGGCCTTATCTCACATAAAACCAGTCATCACAGAAACTATTCAATCTCAGGTTCTTTCTCACCATAGACCTTCCCTTGCTTCTACAGTTTCTAAAGGAGTGCCTCAGCCTCCTCTCAAAATTATTTAGACCATACTTCTCCTTAGCATAACCCTCTCGATAAACCTTCTATTGATCCTATCCTGTAGTGTTGATAGATTTTAATTTGATAGGGTTGATTCATTGTATGTCTTCTTTTTTCAGTGTAATCAGTTTATGAATGCTATTTCATTGTTTCAACTTTACTGTTTTTCATGTTCATTTCTCCTATCACTTTTTTCTAATCCCAAAAGGGGGAGAAAATTTATTAAGCTTTATTAACAGTGAGAGACCTTTACAAGATTCAATAATTCCATCATTTGTGATTATCAAAAAGGGGGAGATTATTTTCCCTTAGATGTTGTTGGCCACTATATCTAACTATAAAGGTTTTAATTATCACAAATCATGTCATATATTAACATATATCATATTTTATTTTAGATCCTATATTATGAAAAAAAAATATCTTTAATACTAGATCATTTCATTCATATAACTATGTATGGGTGCTTAAGTCTAAACAAGATTTTAATTGATTATCAATATGTAATTTTGAAAATTAGTAGTTTTTAACTTTGTTTAATTACAATACAGATGGAACATCAAAAACATTCTAAGTATGAGTCACTAACACTGACAAGTAGATGACTCACCGTCAGACATATGTATTAATGATAGACAGATCAAAGAGGCATGTTTTCTAAGTATGTGAAGTTAACACCATTGGAAAAGAATCACCATTTGACTTGACACCGATAGACAAAAGACTCACCATTTCATATTCTACCAATGCAGACGACCTACTGTTAGTTCAAGTGACCTACCGTTGTATGATTTTATCGATGAAAGGACTCACCATCAGTTAAAATGAGTCACAGTTGGCTCAACCGTCCCACTAAAAGAAGGAAGGACTCACCATTGATATGAGTCACCATTAATTTATTTGTCTCATCAATGAAAGGAGACCCTGACACCCAGAGTTATTGATGCTGACTAACCAATGATGACAGACCGATGCAAATGAGACACTGATACTTATAACTCACCGATATTCATAAAAATAGTCTTTAATTTATTAATTCAAATTCATTTCTAATGATCATATTCAGAGAAATTAATGTTTCTGAAATTAAAAAATGTTGTCTGTAGGACAATTAGTGTACATTATGAGTTACATGCACATAGGGAGATCATCGTGTCTGCTGGACCTCAAAGTATAAATTAATAACAATCTAGATAATTCAAGATACACTGAAAAGGTAGAAAGAAAATATGAATTGGAAACTACTATAGCTCTCATGATTTCATCAAAATCCCATGAACTCAAAGCAAGAACATATGGGGACATAAAAAATATGAGGAAACCCTAATGAGTTGCACAAAACATATTTCAAATAAGGATCTCAAAATTTCACACTCCTCAAAATTAGACCATAGAGAATATAATACACTATTTTGGAGCGGATTTTCATAGGAGGACTCAAAATTCATTTTTAATACATCAAATGAGTCTATATCTTCCCTACATAACCCAAAGATTATTCTAAAACTTATTTAAATCTTTAGATCAGTTGTGGTATTTTGTTTACATTTTTGACCAGTGTGTGTATCTGTATGTTACACACACAATGACGCTTATTCATAACTAACAGATACATGATACCCTCAAACTCAGTCTCTATTTTACTCTTTTTATACCTTGTATAATAGTGGAATAGGTTGACTGTGTCATGTTTGTTTTTTCCCATGAATAACTATGGTAGAGGTCAACTATGACCTGGATAGTCTTTTGTGCTATTGTGAACCCTGATCCAAGGAGTGGATCAAACTGCTTATTAATTTAAACTGCTTGGTGGTAGGTGATCACCAAGTGGAGAAGACTAAGTCTTAGCTTGAGAAAGAACATCTTGTTTATTTCTTCTGTGTTTTACTCTTTAGTTTTACTCTGTTTTATCACAATTTCATAAAACTAAATGCAACATTGATAGTTAGTTTAGCACGTGTTTATAATATTTTTAACTAGTAGGATAGTTTCAAAAGTTTTATTAATATTTAAATTAATATAACTGATAACTGATCAATCATTTTATAAATTAACATAAAATTCAAGACTCTTATAAATTCACTAAAAAATGACTTAGACTATATTTTTAATTTTGGAATTTTCAAAGAATCGATTTTTTTTAAAAAAAAATTATAGATACTAAATTCAGCCCCTTCGTGAGTAATCTACTCGGACCAATAATGAAGGAAGATTTAAAGAATTTTTATTTTTAGGGTATGTGGATATTAACATTTGGTTACATATTTGGGAAAATTAAAAATTAAATTTCATTATAATTAATAATGTTCTATTGTAACATATCAGATCTGGGTGTCGTCCAAAGGTTCAATGTACCTGTTGGTCACATGACCTCAAGTGAATTTTGTAGAATGTCTTAGGCTTTTGACTAGAAATGAGGGGCTTGGGTGTGATAGTGGGGAAACTATGCCCTCATTGGCAGAGTAAACACAGTGAAAAAAAGTAAATTGTAGCAGATACAGTAAGACCATACAACAAAAATAAACAGAGGAGGACTAATAGAAATATAACTAGAGAATATATACATGATTCATGTCACATGTGTCGATGAATGTATCCAAACAAGTCACAATGATGGAAATACAATATTAAAAACAAATTATAGATAATTAGAAAACTTCAACAACATCTCAAGCCTCAACTTGGTCCAATGCTCTCCAACTCCAACAACAATCAAGTACCTGATGAAGAAGAGATATTTCCCTTATCTATACCTGCAAACATATAATCTATTTGGGTCCAAAATAATGACCCAAAAAGGGTGTGAGATGAATCCCAGTATGCAAACACCAAAATATATGTTCCTAACTAACAGTGAATATATAGGAGGAAATATTTATAAATGAAGTAATAAACTAGGAAGTGCTCAAAAATGAACAAACTTACAGTTTTCAATTACATTCATTTACATTTATTAATTATTAAATCCATAGAATAATGAAATCCCAGGATCTATCCTAATATCTCTATATCCATGTGTAATAGTAACCAAATAGATGTCTCAGAAGACCATATAAATAACCTAGTAAGACCGAGTCCAAGCTTGTGATTTGGCCTGATAGACTCTTCACAATCATTCAATCATTCATAATCATCCACATGGTAATGTTATCATAGTCTAATAACTTTGGTCTAACATATCATAAATTTAATAAATAATGACCCTATGGGAAATCTTTCATAGTCTAACCCCTTTGGTACCACATAACACTAATCATTTTCAAACAACCACCTGGGAAGCTCTCGCGGTCGATACCCCCTTTCTCTACATACCAACAATTAACTATAATGGCCATCTGGAAGCTCTCATATCAATTCCATCAGGTTCAAAATTCATTCAATAATGATCCTCTGGGTTTCTCTCATGATCTAACCACTCAGGTGTAACATAAAAACAACTCATACATAAATGAACCTACCTCGTGAAGCTCTCACAGTCAAATTCCCATTGGTCAAACATCCACAATTCATAACACATGCATTTTGTTGGAATCCTCATGTATTAATCATGTTTTAATGATCAAAAATCCCATTAATGATCACCAATCTCATCAATGGTCATAGATCTTATTCAACATAGTTAAATCCTATAAATTATATCCAATCATGTGTATTTATGTTTCAAGTTATCTCATGCTTTATAATGGTTAAGCTCAATCCATTTCATACACATTACTACTTAAGTATAAATACAGTTTTTTGCCTATGTATAAGAAACTATGAGCAAGACACCATAAAGCCTGACACAGTTAGCCAGACACCGTGAAGCCTGATATAGTTATCCAGACACTGTGAAGATCATACACCATGAAGATCATACAATGTGAGCAAGACACTGTGAAGACCAGACACTGTGAAGATTAGACACCACGAAGATCATACACTGTGAGCAAGACACCGTGAAGACCAGACACTGTGAACAAGACACCATTACACTCAGACTGTGACACTCAGACACCGTGAACGAAACACTGTTTGCATAACATACTATGACACCGTTTCTTAAACTATTTTATCGTCCTTTAATTTAATGTTTAACCGTCATATTTTATGCCTTTAATGGACTAACATAATTAATGTTTCTTTGTAGACATAGTACGATGTATGAGGCACGAAACACATAGAACCTGTCGGCTAAAACACATGCATTTGAAGATAAAGAGTGGAGAGTTCCCAACAACAAAAGTGTGCGATACTGAACAGAAAAACAAGCCTGTGAGCATGACCACGAAAAATACTTATCAATATTTACAAAGAAATCATTTTCACATGCATACAATATGACTCTACTGAAGAACATATGATGTACACTAGAATCCAGAGAACATCTTCACATTGTCAAATCTCGTGGAGAACATAAGAAGAATCACGACCCTCTGTTTTTCAAGAAAAAAACCAGAGAAGAAATCAAAAGAATTTCTGCTAAATCAAAGGAGTCTAGAGCTACACTTCAAATAACTAGATCATTCTAAACTCACATTTACTCTCTCTCAGTGATTCTTTTACTTACTTTTGAGCAGTGTGTATACTCTTTATATTCCATACACACACTGACTCCTGTGTTAAACTGAAGGATTTATAAATCCTTACACCAAACTCTTTATACTCTTGTTTATCCATGACAACTGTGGAAGAGGTCCCTCTGTGGCCTGGTTATTGTTTTTGTTTACCCACAAAAACTATGGAAGAGGTCCCTGTGTGACTTGGATAGTCTGTATACTATAGTTAAACCCGATCCAGGGTGTGGATCAAAGTTTATTTATATAAACTTCTTGGTGGCAGGTGATCACCAAGTGGAGTGGATTAGATATCAGCTTGAGACTGAACCACTTGTTTCATATCCGCTGTGCAATTTAAATTTAGTCTTCTCTATATTACAGCTTTATATAATAATCCAAAAAACTCTAATTTCACATTGATAGTTAGTCTTGGAAAGAAGTTATAACTGATTTTTCTTAGTAGGATAACTTCAAAAGTAATATTAATAATACATATTAAGATTACTGAGAATTAATCAATTATCTAAGAAGTTGTTTAAACAGTCAAATTCTTATAACATTATAACCTTGATTAACAAGGATGTATCTATTTTTGGGGAAAACCATTTCTTTGAAAATAATATTTTGTAACAAAAATTTTTATAGTTACTCCATTCACCCCTCCCCTCTTGAGTAAACTACTCCGACCAACATTTGGTATCAGAGGTTGCTTTATTAGGACTCATTGCAATCTTACTCAACTGTGATTGTAGTTGTACTTTAAGGATCTGTAAATTTCTGTTAATTCTAAATTTCTAGCTCTTGTAAAGTAATTCATTAGTATGGAAAATAGATTGGAAGGTGTTGCAACCAACTGACCACCGTTCTTTAATGGAACCAACTATTCTCGATTGAAAATTAAAATTAAAATGCATCTAGAGAGCATGAGCATTGAAATTTAGTCATCAATTATAGATGAATACAAACATCCTATGACTGATAGAATTACATGGGATGAACCTACAAAAGTTTCATACAATAACAATTGCAAAGCCATGAATTCTCTGTACTGTTTCTTAGGAGATGAATAATTTAATAGGATTTCTGCTTGTAAAACTACCCATGAAATTTGGGAAACCTTGTCTATCTCAAATGAAGTCGTATCTAGTGTAAAGGAAATGAAACTTAATACTTATACTATAAAATATGACAATATTAAGATGAAACCTGATGAGATGATTTCTGACATGTATGTTAGGTTCAATGAGATTGTCAACAAAATGATTTATCTTGGAAGAGAAGTCACTGCCAAAGAACAGATCATGAGAATTCTTAGTTGTTTACCTGACAGATGGAGGGGAACCTTTGTCTCAATTATAGAATCGTGTGACATTAGAAAGATACCTATAAAAGAACTCATTGGGAAACTGATGATGTATGAGGAAGAGCTTAAAGTCAACAAAGAAGATGAGGATGAACCAAAGAGGAAATCTGTAGCATTCAAGACCACCTTATCGAAACACAAAGACAAAGTGAAACTGGAAGCTCCAGTAGAAAGTTACACCACTAAAAAATCATCACCTAAAAGTGATGAAATGATGACTCAAATGGCCAGAATATTCAAACGATTTTACAAAAAGAATAACTTTTTTTAGAAAGCCTAACATCAAAGGAAAGTATGATCAAAAAGGAAACTCGAAAAAGGACTGGAAAAGAAGTGATAAAACTGATGAAATTGTATGCTCTGAAATTAAATCCAAAGGACATTTAAAGGATGACTATCCAAAGCTCAAATATAAGAAGAAGTATGAGGATAAGGACAAAAAGTACAAAATGTAAATGAATGTAACTTGGAGTTCCTCTGAGGATAGTTCAAGCGACTCGGAGACATCACATGATGAATAGGATAACAAATCCAATATGTGTTTTATGAAAAACACATCTGAGGTAACACTGACCTCTTTTTTGCATAATTCATACTATCATGAAGAGGAAAGTGAATCTGGAAATATGACTAATGAAGAAATGTTTGATTATTGTAACATGCTTGAAGATACATGAAATGAATTTAAAGATAAATATAAATCATTTAAGAAACAGCATGCTCTCACTGCAAATTTTAAATCTGAACTTACTACTGAAAAGGAGAAAAATTCTCAATTACTCAAAGAAAAAAAATGAATTAAAAATGTCTAATGAGCAATTAAAAAGTGACTTAGAAAAGTTTACTAATGGGAAAAATACCCTTACCCAAATGTTAGGAAAACAAATTTCCCCCAAATACAATACTAGCATCGGTTATCAACCTGGTAAAAGAAACCTTGGAACAACAAATTTTATTTCCATGTCTAGGACATGTAGTTTTGTTCCCAGTTCTGGACACAACTCATCTAGCTCAAGTCATGATACATACTCTACAGTTTCAAGTTTTTGTGGGCCAAATACAGTCTATTTTTCAAACACTTCACATAATGCTTATAGAAAACCTATGAGACAAATACGGGTTCCTAAGGCACTTATTACTAATGTTACTAGACCCAAATAAGTATGGGCACCAAAATCTGTCTTTTCTTGATCATGTTATAGGAAAGCTGCTTAAAGAGATCTGACAAGAATCTATGGTACTTGGACAATGGATGTTCAAGTCACATGATAGGATATTACTCATGCGTCAAGAATCTAATAAAAATAGATGGAGGACATGTCACATTTAGTGACAATTCCAAAGGGAATATCATTGTCTTAGGCCATATTGGTAACTCTGATTCAATTTTAATTTCTAAAGTACTATTTGTTAATAGATTAAAATATAATCTGCTTAGTATCTCACAATTATGTGACGATGGATATCAAGTTAAATTTGAAAATGATGCATGTAATGTCCTTAATTCTAAATATGAATTAGTATTTTCTGCATCAAGGAATGAGAACATTTATTCTGTTAATTTAGATTACTTAGCCTCTCAAAATGATTCCTGCTTATGTGTATTTCATAAATAATCATGGATCTGGCATAGGAGACTAGGACACTGTAATGTTCACTCCCTTAGAAAGCTAATTATAAAATTCCTAGTTAAAGACTTACCAAAACTTGAGTTTCTAAAGGAAAAAGTGTGTAATCCTTGTCAAAAGGGAAACCAACAAAAAATCTCTTTCAAATCAAAGAAATAAGTTTCTACTTCTCAACCTCTCAAATTGGTTCACATGGATTTGTTTGGACTATCTAGAGTTTCTAATTTAAATAGGAAGAACTATGTTTATGTTCTGGTAGATGATTTTTCTAGATATACATGGACCTTCTTCATAGCTCACAAAAGTGAAGCCTGCTCTTATTTTACTAAGTATGCCAAGTCTGTAGAAAATCATAATGGCCTTAAAATTAAATCTTTAAGAAGTGATCATGGTCGTGAGTTTGAAAATCAAGAGTTTTAATCCTTTTTCTCACAAAATGGTTATAGTCCCAATTTCTCTACCCCTAGAACACCTCTGCAAAATGGTGTTGTCGAAAGAAGAAATAGAACCTTCCAAGACATTGATAGAAAAATTATTAGTGAATATGACTTACCTATTTACTTTTGGTTTGAAGCTGTCAATACAGCATGCTACATAATCAATAGAGCCTTGATTAGACCAATTCAAAAAAAGACCCCGTATTAACTCTGGAACAATAGGAAGCCTAAGGTTAATTATTTTAGAGTTTTTGGTTGCAAAGTCTTTATTCTCAACACTAAGGATAATATTAATAAATATGCATCCAAAAGTGATGAAGGAATTTTCCTAGGTTACTAAATATTAAATAAAGCTTATAGAGTATTCAATAAAAGAACTAAATGTGTGGAATAATCTGTACATATCACGTTTGATGAAACAGATCCACATGAGCCTAGAACTATCCTAGAAAATCTGGAAGATGATGTATCAAATTTGAACATAAAATCAAATTCCTCAAATTCCTCTGTGAAAGAATCTGTAAAAACTTCCAATTCTGGAAGTTATCTTCAATCGAGTCATAATGAACCAGAATATGTTGATGAACTTGAAATCACTAGTACCTATTTTTCTAGAAAGGTTATAACCATTATAAACCATCCCTTAGATGATATTGTAGGAGACTTAGAGAAAGGAACAGAAACTAGAGCTTCTCTTAGAAATCAGGTTGAACATCAAGCCTTCTTGTCACAACTTGAACCTAAAAAAATTGATGATGACATCAATGATGAATTTTGGGTAATGGATATGCAAGAAGAACTTAATCAGTTTGAAAGAAACAAAGTTTGGAAACTTTTTGAAAGACCCAAGGACATATTCATCATAGGCACTAAATGGGTGTTTAGAAATAAAGTAGATGAAGATGGAAATATAGTTAGGAACAAGGATAAATTAGTTACACAAGGCTACAGTCAAGAAGAAGTAATTGACTATGAGGAAACCTTTTCTCCATTAGCTAAACTTGAAGCCATCAGAATTCTACTTTCTTATGCTACTCATCTGAATTTCAAACTATATGAAATGGATGTTAAGAGTGCATTATTAAATGGGTATATAGCTAAGGATGTTTTTATTGAACAACCCCCTAGATTTACAAATCCTCATTTTCCCAATCATATTTTCAAAATATAAAAAGCTTTATATGGTTAAAAACAAGCTCCAAGAGCTTGGTATGACAGATTAAGTACTTTTCTTATTTCCAAAGGTTTTACAAAAGAAATAGCTAATCCTACCCTTTTTATAAAACGAATTTCTAATGATGTTTTAGTAGTTCAAATCTATGTAGATGATATTATTTTTGGATCTTCAAAAAAGTCAATATGTATTGATTTTTCTAAAATGATGCAAAAAGAATTTGAAATGAGCTTAATGGGTAAACTAAAATTCTTTCTTGGATTTAAAATCTTTGAAAATAATGATGGAATTGTTTTAAATTAAAGTAAATTCACTGGAGATCTTCTAAAATGTTTTGGATTGGATAGCACTAAAAGTAGTGACACTCCCATGAGTACCACCTGTAAGTTAGATCTTGATGAAGATGGAAAATCTGTTCATAAAACCACTTATAGAGGAATGATTGGAAGTTTAATCTACTTAACTACTTTCCATCATTGCATTATGTTTAGTGTGTATATGTGTGCTCGTTTTCAAGAAAATCCTAAAGAATCTCATTTAAATGTTGTAAAGAGAATTTTCAAATACCTCAAGCATACACCCAATCTAGGACTGTTCTATCCTAAAGGACAATCATTTGAACTAGTTAGTTATTCTGATGCTGACTTCGGTGGCTATAAGTTAGATAGAAAGAGCACCTCTGGAACATGCCACCTTTTAGGCAAGTCACTAGTATCATGGTGTAATAAGAAACAAAACTATGTGGCATTATCTACTACAGAAGATGAAAATATTTCTACTGGAAGTTGTTGTGAAAAAATTTTGTGGATGAAACACACATTAATAGACTATGTATATTAATTCAGACATGTACCAATAAATTGTGACCACACAAGTGCTATAAATATCTCAAAAAGTACTATTTCACATTCTAGGACAAAATATATTAATGTAAGAAATCACCTTTTTGAGAGATCATTATCAAAAAGCTGATACCACCTTGGAATTCATTGGTACTGAATATCAACTTGATGATATATTCACCAAAACATTAAATTGTGAGAGAATAGACTACATCATACATGACCTTGACATGATAAATCTCAAATAGATATATTACTTGTCTTACTGTTCAATATTTTACTATGTTTTATTTTTCTGTTTCATTATTACGGTCTCTCAGTTACTATCTCTCATGTTTATAGTCTCCCCATTAGAACTTTATACTTACAGTATGACATTTACTGTCTCACCGTAACGTGCACTGAAACGGTCACTCACTGTATCACCATAAGGACCGTTTACTATCGCACCGTGATGACCGATCACTGTCTCACTATAACAACCCTTCACTGTCTCACCGTGAAAATTATTTATGATTTTATTTAAACCCATATCATGGTAATTGATATTTCACCTCTTTTACTTTCCCAATTTTTACTTTTGTGACGTTTGACATTCCCATATGATAAAACAAAGAGTTTCACTCAGTTCCTCACCTAGACTTTCTCCTAATCACTTGTTTCAAACCCTCTCAACCTTGAAACCGCCTCACTCTCTCTCTAAACCTTCATTGGATTCCAAGAATGAAGATACCTTCATCATCCACACCTGAGAAGAACCGCTCGAAGAAGAAGAAGATATCACCCAAGCTGACACCTGAAGGGCCTCTGAATCCAAACCTGGTAATTTGCAGTGTTGTTCCTGAGAAATAAATTTGCCCCAAATGGATTTTATCTAGAAAATCTCTAGTTTTGAAAGTGCTAAAGGAACAAGGATAGTTAGAATGGTTCTCAAGGGAGAACATACCGATCCATCCCAGGGTAGTATCTCAGTTCTACCAGTACGCACAGTTTTCTTATGACTTTCGTGAAAGATTTTTTGTGAGGAGCTGGATTAATGGCCAAATATGCACCTTCTTGTCAAGGTTATGGGATGCGTTCCTTAGGATACCTCACTAAGAAATTTGTGATTATTATTAGAGAGAACCCCCACCTAAAACTGATTTCTTTGACCTTAAAGATGCTCTGAAAACCCTAACCAGGAATGACACCAAGAGAAGGGCCATAGTTGTTGAACTTGATAGGGAAACAAGGCTACTGTTTAAGTTTGTTCAAAATCTAGTTAGCCCTAGGAAAGGTGAATTTGTTGTATTAAAGTATCAATATGTGTTTATGATTCATCTTATGAATAATGGATACAAAATCAACCTATGCAAGTACATCATTCACCATATGTGTGAATTGATCAAGGTTGCATCCAAATCCACCTCTATATTCTACTCTCAGCTGATTTCAGCCATTCTTATTGAAAAATGAATAGTTTTACCTAACGAAGAAGTACTTTTGGAATGTGAGTACTGTCTATTTAAACCCACCATCAGGAGAATGAAGATTAACTGGAACCCATGGAAAAAGGAGTGGGTGGAAGACAATGATAATATTTATGAGAAGTTTAAAAATGTGGATTATCTAGGAAGGCCAAAAGACTTTTCTGATCCTGGTTTGGAACCAGATGAACATGGTGAGTATCTAGAAGAAGAAGAGGAAGAATAAGCTGAAGTACCTCATAGGGAAGAAGTTGTTTTTGAGGAAGAAAGGACTATTGTTCCTCCTATTTTTCTTGAAGAAGAAGTTACTACCCCTAGAAATGTTGTAAATCTGAAAATCCAACCCGAGGCTGGAAAAGAATCAGGTGTGACAAAACCTGAGCAGCAATCCATGGAAGAGCATGTTCTAGAATAAATCCCTTGTGCACAAGAAGTAAGTCTAGAAGAAATCCATGTTAGATAGAAGCAAATCTATAAGAACTCCCTGGTGTAAATGAAGTAAGTCTTGATAAACTCTTTATTATGGAAGAAGCAAATCTATAAGAACTCCCTAAAGAGAAACATGTTCATGAAATAATACCCTCTACTAATGAGAGGATATAGATAGCCTTTTATCTATCTGGACAAGAAATGATTGAGGAAATTAGAGATGAACCTATGGATTTAGACCAGGCTCCTAAGCCTCTGAATCCTAAAATGGAAGCATCTATTGAGGGGGAGGAAACCCAAAATCTTGAGACTGATGAAACCTCACATCCAACTGAGTCCAGTCCTATGGAAATTTAGTACAAATTTCCCAGTTTTTATGATGTGAGTGTGTCACAGCAAGTTTCTGCCACTGGGCTTGATCTCTCCTCACTGTTTCAGTTGAAGTCAGTTTCTATCTTTTCCCTTGAGAAGGAACCAGAACCGAAACCTGCCCCTGTACCAATTCCTACCCCTGAACCTCTACCTGAATAGTTATCCTTTGCTAGTAAGGATATTTTGAATCAATTTGGAGGCACTCTCTTAGCTGGAGTTGAGAAACTTATAAACTCTCAACTACGACCTGTAACAAATCTGAGTGAAAGACATGCCTCAATACTTTTGGAGAAAATAATATGGAAAATCCATCCTAAAATGCTCCATGAAATTCAAGAAGTTCGAGTTGAAAATAAGTTACTGAGTAATGAAGTCTTAACCCTGAGAAGCATGGTTGAAGATATGCAGAAAGAGCTGCATTCCAGATCAGAACATATTGCTTCTTCTCTTGAATGCACTGTTTCTCAAATCTCTCGATATGTTGGGTCTTAGATTCACCCTTATCTGTTATCCTTTGATAAAAATATTTCTGATTGGAACAAACAGATGTTGAAGGAAATGAGATAGCTTGCGGTGAACCTAAATAAACTTAGTGATGAGTACAATGGTTGTCTTCAAAATTTATTGAATCAGTTGAAGTCTCTAACCACAACCGTCAAATCTTCTCATCCCTCTGGTGAATCCTCTACACCTGCCTTGGATAGTTCTTTCCTCAGATCTATAGTCCAAGAAAGAGATTTAGACTGCTATAAGTGGCTTCAATGTGACTTCTTTCTCTGAAGTTATCAAGAACAGTGATAGAGTTATTGACCTTGTGAAAATTCATTCCATGATTGCCAATGATTCCCAGCAGAAGATTTCTAAGAAAGTGGATTTCTATTTAAACCGGATTTTCTCCAAGACTAATATGACCAGTCGCTTCAAATACCTTGTAAAGAATTTGAGAATTCCTCCTATAACCCAATCCTTCAAAAACCAAGGTCAGAAGCTAACCGAGTTTACCAGATTGTTGGAAAAGTTCATGGAAAACAAAGATGACTTTGAAAAGGCCATGCAATATGGTGGAGAAATAATTACAGACTTCATCAAACTTCTGAGACCATATCTCCATGTCCAGAGCAAAACAATTGTTGCTCTCGCAGCTACTCCTATCAGACCTGGATAACCTACATTTACCTCTGACTTACCCTCAACTACCATGTTTGTTGGCCATGCTCTTAGTCAGATCAGTCCTGTCATTCTTAACCAGTAACTGCCAAGATCTTCCACTGCTCCTATATTGGCACCCTCAGTCTTTGAAGGTCTCACTTTACCCTCTCTCTCCACCACATCTCTACCTTATTCTACATCAACCACTACCAATATGTCTTCCTCTTCTACTGCTGATAAAGGCAAAGAGAAGGCCAATCCCTAAAGAAGACCAGTGCTTACTAATTTTTGATAGGGATGTCGTTATTTTTGTATCTCTCTTTCTTTTTTACTGCAATATTTAATTTTAATGACATGTGCACTGTTTTCCTTATCTTATTTTAACTTTTTGATAATCCCAGAAGGTGGAGAAGTTTCTATATGTTATTTTCTCTAGAGTTGCATCAAATTTACACCTTAACTATGCATGATTTGTGATCATTAAACAGGGGGAGATTTTTGGAATCCTCATGCATTAATCATGTTTTAATGATCACAAATCTCATTAATGATCACCAATCTCATCAATGATCATAGATCTTATTCAACCTAGTTAAATCCTATAAATTATATCCAATCATGTGTATTTATGTTTTAAGTTATCTCATGCTTTTTAATGGGTAAGCTCAATCCATTTCATACACATTACTACTTAAGTTTGAATATAGTTATTTGACTAAGTATAAGATACCGTGAGCAAGACACCGTGAAGCCTGCCATAGTTAGCCAGGCACCGTGAAGCCTGACACAGTTATCCAGACACTGTGAAGCCAAACACCGTGAAGATTAGACACTGTAAACCTGACATCGTGATGCCAGACACCCTGAAGATCAGACACCATGAAGTTCAGACACCGTGAAGATCAGACACTGTGGGCAAGACACCATGAAGACCAGACACCATGAACAAGACACAATGACACTCAGACCATGACACTCAGACACCGTGAAGGAGACACCATTTTCATAACATACTGTAACACCATTTCTTAAACTATTTTTTCGTCTTTCAATTTAATGTTTAATGGTCATATTTGATGCCTTTAATGAACTGACATAATTAATGATTCTTTGAAGACATAGTATGAGGTACGAGGCATGAAACACATGGAACCTGTCGTCTAAAACACATGCATTAGAATATAGAGTTGAGAGTTCCCAACAACCAGAGTGTGCGATACTGAACAGGAAAACAAGCCTGTGAGCACGACCACGAAGAATACTTAGCAATATTTTCAAAGAAAGCATTTTCACATGCATACAATCTGACTCTACTGAAGAAAATACTAAGTACAGTAGAATCCAGAAAACATATTCACATTGTCAAAGATCATGGAGAACATAAGCTGAATCGTGACCCTCTGTTTTTCAAGACAAAAACTAGAGAAGGACTCAGACGCATTTATGTTAAATCAAAGGAGTCTAGAGATGCACTTCAAATCACTAGAGTATTCGAAACTCACATCTACTCTCTCTCAGTGATTCTTTTACTTACTTTTGAGAAGTGTGTATACTCTGTATATTCCATACACACACGGACTCCTGTGATAAACTGAAGGATTTCTAAATCCTTACACCAAACTCTTTATACTCTTTTTTACTAAAGAAAACTATGGAAGAGGTCCCTGTGTGGCCTGGTTATTGTTTTTTTATCCAAGAAAATTGTTGAAGAGGTCCCTGTGTGACCTGGACTATCTGTGTACTGTTGTTAACCCCAATCTAGGGTGTGGATCAATGTGTATTTATATAAAGATCTTGGAGGTAGGTGATCACCAAGTGGAGTGGATTAGGTCTCGGCTTGAGACTGAACCACTTGTTTCATATCCACTGTGATATTTAAATTTAGTCTTCTCTGTTTTACTGTTTTATTGCATAATCTAGAAAACTATAATTTCACTTTGATAGTTAGTCTTGGAAAGAAGTTATAACTGATTTGTCTTAGTAGGATAACATCAAAAGTAATATTAATAATACATATTAAGATTACTGATAATTAATCAATCTTATAAGAAGTTTTTTAAATAGTCAAACTCTTATAACAGTATAACCTTGATTAACTAGGCTGTATCTATTTTTGGGGAAAACCATTTCATTTAAAATAAAAAAAATTAACATAAATTTTTATAGTTACTCAATTCACCCCTCCCCTCTTGAGTAAACTACTCCAACCAACACATTTTATATAATCATCATTTACATCCTAACAAAATATGGCATGGGACCAAGGAAAGCATACATGAATTGTAACAGCCCGAGATTTTATGAAAAATATTCTTTTTAATTTTATTAATGTATTGTGTTGTACGCTACACCAAAAGGAGCTTGCACAACACGCATCTTTGACTTGCCTTGCATTACACGCAATCGCAACCTTCCTCGATAGAGTGTGTAGTACACAATACTGAGTTTCATGAAACAACGATATGCTATTAAAATATTATTAAAACTAGCCGTTATGAATAGTAATAACCACTTTTTAAATTTTAGAAATTTTATATCTCAAAATGGACTTCATTTTTAGATTCGGAGTATCGAATTTAGCCTAAGGTGAAATTTTGGTACTTTTCGGATAACTTTCATAATCTGATGAATAGTGAAAATTACTAAATTTTAATTAAAAACAACTTTTTTAATCGAAATAATTAATAGTGATAAATTATTAATTTGAGTGGTTTTAAAGTATATTTAGAATATATTTTTACAATTTAATACAATGTTGGTCATTGAATGTAATTTCACATTAAAACCAGACATAATCAAGTGTCAATCTTTTGATAGATATTGTTTCTTAAAAACACGCTATTTGTTTTAACAGCGGGATTTAATTATAAAATTAATTAATGCAACTTCTATGTTATGAATTTGGTAAAATAGACTTCATTTTTGAATTCGGAATATGAAATATAGCTTAGGATGAAATTTGGCATTTTTCTGAAAAACATCAATTTTTGATGAATAGTGAAACTACTAAGTGGTAGTTAAAAAAACTGAATTTTTCATAAAAATTAATTTTACCGCTTCTGTGAATGGAATTTCAAAAATCCGAGAGACACGGTTGATGTCAGTAAGTAAAATGTGGTTCAATGAGATGAAAATAATTTTTGGTGAATAGTAACTTTTTACTTTTTTACCACGGTTAAAAATAAATAGGGTAATTAAGGGTAAAAATGATATTAATATTACCCTAACACATGTCCTAATACTATTGGACAAGTGTATCTCGACCAAAAACAACCTTAAGTGTAAAATATTATCATTTAGGCCCACTTGGGTTAAATTAGGACATTTATTATTAATTTATTTAAAGAAGGGTTAAAATAGTTAAAATCAAAGTTTAATAAGTAAATCATTTTTAATATGGGGTTATACATAAGATAAATTCGACTATAAATATTCATTAGAAAGCTAAAAAGATTTCATATATAATGGTATTTTATTTGTAATTTTTAGACATTAAATAATTTAATTTATTTATGACACAATGATGATGCAGTAATTATCTTATTAATGAAATATTGACATAATTGATATTATAAACACCAAAATAAATGTAATTTGAGACTTTTTATGAATTACACTAATTTTATAGGTTACTATTATATATTAGTGTTTATTTAATCAACTTGGTTCGAACATATAATTCTGTTATGACTTTCACAAATATCATATATCAAATAGTGTCAAAATTGACACAAAATAGTTTTTAAATAAAATATTATATTAGTAATTTTTATTTTATTCCTAAAAATCTAAGGGTCGGCCAAATGACTTAGATAAGGATATATATATTAACAATAAACAATTTGGGGTTCGTTTGGCGTGTTATAGTAAGTGTATTAACCATATAGTGTAAGAAAACAAAAAGACACGGTAAAAGTTAAATTATTTAACTTAGAGTTAAATCTAATTGATAAGGTTAAAATAATACCCTAAACTTGTCTAAATCCTATTGGATGAGAGGATTTCGACCCATCCCCACTTTAGCTTCGAAATAAGACCCTTTGGAACCATTATAAACCGATTTTGACTTTAATATAAAATAATATTTTGAGATATTCCTAAGGTGCCCCTCTCCTCCCTTATAAAAGGGCACCTCCTCCCCCTCCTCCTCACACCAATTTGAACACTCAAGCTCGGCCAAACCCTGCCAAAATCCCTTCTCCACTTTCCTAGTATCATCATAGAGGTCCTGGTCTTCTTCAAAGACCATCCTTAGTTCTTTAAGTGGAGGCTAAGAAAAGGCGCGTCAAAAAGAGGTAATATCCATTACCGATCTTTTTCAATTTCTTTCTTCTTCAACATCTTCTTCTTTAGTTGTTTCATGATAAAGTAATAACATAAGTATTTATTATATACTGATATGTTATTATAAATATTAAAAAACTCTAATTAACCTTCTATCCATCCTACGAAAAAAGGAAATCACCGCGCGTGCGTACGTACGGAATACCGTCTCCACGCCGTGGTGTAATCTATTTTCCACCACCACCTTACAAGGATGGGTATAATGGTGTAATGAGTAACTATTTATGATTATTATAATGTAATATTGATACTGAAATAATATATATATATACTAAAATACAATTCCATGATCATAGGAACGATATCATCACTCGTGCGTACGTACGGAATACCGTCTCCACGATGTGATGCGACTCGTTCTACATGATCATCATTACATAGTAATTATATAAATGAATTGAATGAATAAATATGATATATGTTACACTAATACCATTCTGGATATAAGGTATCTATAACCTTAAAAGAAGAATAAGAATTTATTCGGCAAAACACGTATAAGAACAAAAGGCAATAAAGACCTGAGTAACAAGTAACAATGAAATATTACTAACAAGAAGCTAAGAATATGACCATATATGATATCATATCAATATGTATGATTCTGGAATAAGTCAATAACATTATTTAAACCATTATACAGGAGCTTCGGACACGTACAAAGCAAATCGGACCTAAGGTAAGGGAAATATCACAATCTCACTTTTATCCGAGATTGTTTTTACTTTGGTAATTACTGGGGTGTATTTTATCATACACATCCATTTTCCTTCAATATGTAATATTATTTCCATCCTTCTACAATAGTTTATATCCAATTTTAACCTTCGGTGAGTTTTTAGTAAAATATATGAAAGGAATCTTTTGTCGTTTTTCGTACGAGGTACTTTTTGACTTTTCCGACAAAAGTACGAAGAATGTTTTTTTAACTTATACGGCAAGAAGGGATTTTTAAAACATTATTTCCAAGAATATTCCTTTATAAGATTTAAAGTTTATTTTTAATCAACTTCTTTTTGTTTATAATTGTATGACATGTTATGAAAAGAAAAGTGTTTTTTGAAGTAGAAAGGATATTTTCTTCAAGAATGGAGTTCAAATGTTTTATCAAAATTATTTTCCATCTAAGATAATATAGGGTCCTGTTTTTAACCCTATTATTACATTGATTTGATTATTTTTTGAGGAAATTATTTTTATGAAGTCATTTACCTTATATGATTTGTTTTATGATGTCATGATGTTTCAAGAATCCCATTTTTGTTACATGTGTTATGCGATGATGTATGATTTATGATTATGTGGCACACATAAGAAAGGATTCATTATAAGATGGGTGGGACCTATATCTCCCTCCAATGCATTGGGTAAAGATTTTATATCTCATGAGATAGACATGGCTGGAATGGTAGGTTATACCGGTTCAGTGAAACAGGACTGAAACGAGGGTTACTCGATTCAGAAAAGGGACTTTGTCCACTAAGATAGTCTTGGAAATGAGTCTTGACTAACAAGAAATGATTCTCTAGGATTATGTGTGAATTCCACAAAGTTTCATGTTTTAAGTTATGATTATCTTGATTACATTTCACTTCCATGATTTACCCCATGTTATGAAATTATGATCTCTTTTGCAGGTTAAGATTTCCAAAAGTTATGTGCTTATGTATATGATGTGATCGATATTTCTTTTGTTTACCCTTACTGAGAATTTGAGCTCACCCTTTTATGTTTTCTTTTCCCCAGGATATAAAGAAAGGTTTTAGGAAAAAAAAGGGAAGATCTTTATGGGAGATATTGAATATCTTTCACCACGATTAGAAGATTACGTTCCGAGTTTCCAAAGACACTAAACTATTACGATCCTTGTGTGTGTGTGTTTTTGTTATGTACTAAGTATTCCGCAAAAGTAATGTAACGTCCATGTACGATAAGATTCGGGTCTCTACAGTTGGTATCAGAGGGAGGTTTAGTCAACCTTTGGAAACTAGGATTCGAGAACTTTAGTGAGATCCCTAGAGATATTTCTAAGGTATGTCTAGGGATGTCCCTAAGGTTAAGTATACGTATAGTTTATAGTACTAGAATTACGCTAAGGATCATAGAATTAAACCTAAGATGTTAGATATTGAAGGTACTTCCCCTTTATTATGTTGTTTTCCCTAGCATGATTTTTGCCTCTCACACTATTCTTTTTGGGTTTTAGACGATGGATGGAACCCGAAGGAACCATGTTGATCAATGCAATGGACAATGCAATGATTGCCCTCCTGAACAAACAAATGTTATGGGAGATGGAGTGCAAAATCTTATTTCTATACTTACACAATATATGAATCATTCTGGACTTCCAAATGAACAGAGAAGGGAACAATATTCTATTGAGTCCTTCATGAGGCAACATCCACCTTCTTTCAGTGGGTCTTCTGATCCACTTGTTGCTGAACAATGGATCAGTACCACTGAAAAGATATTTTCAGTTCTTCAATGTTCTGAGCATGATAAAGTCATCTTAGCAGTATATCGTTTGGAAGGTGAAGCTGATCAATGGTGAAATCTTATCAAGAATACGAGGCAAAGAGATGAAATTGAGTCCATGGAATGGGACGAGTTCAAGAACTTGTTTTTCAGTAAGTACTTCCCTCGTATTCTTCGAACAAAGATGGAAAAGGAGTTTCTTGAGCTGAAGCAGAAGGATGATGAATCTGTTGGTATATACGAAGCAAATTTTACAAGACTTGAAATGTATGCATCTGGCATTATCATCAAACCTGAAAGTAAAGTTGATCGATTTTTCAGTGGCTTAAAACCAAGTCTTCGAAGGGCATTAGCTATAAGAGACTTCAGTAGCTATGGAGAAATTGTGCGTTGTGCTATCAAGGTAGAAATGGAGGTTGGTGTTACATATCAATCTCATGGTTTTGACAAGAAAAGAAAGATGGAGTTCAAGGAGAAATCTCAGAATAATGGTGAAAAGAAGATGAATGTTTCCTTATGCACAAAGTGTGGAAAGAAGCATGGTGGAGATTGTCTTAAAGGGACTAGAAAATGTTTTAAGTGTGGAAAAGAAGGTCATCGAGTAGTTGAGTGTCGAAGTAATGGAAAAAGGGATTCTAATGATGTGAATAAAGCAAACACTGTAGAGAACGCACCACCAACACTTCAATGCTTCAAGTGCAAGGAAATGGGGCATTATGCTAATAAATGCCCTAATCCAAGGGTTAGTGATGATCGACATGAGCAACCGCTTAAGGAAAAGGACAAAGGGAAGTCACATGCGATCACCATTGGCGATGTTGAATATGATAACGATGTGGTGGAATGATTAAGTGTTTATGTAATGGGATTTCCAAAATAATGTTGTATCATAAAGTATTGGAATATTTATGTATTGGTCTAATGTGGTATTCAAAGTGATTCAAATATTTTTGGAAATAATATGATATGCACATAATAAAGGGAAAACGAGAAAATGAAATGTTTAACAATATTCATGAGCTCATGATTGATATAAGGACTAAGTGATATCATTGTTTGAGTATATAGAATTTTGAGGATTTTGGTATGTAGAAAGTGTTAAATTTTAACTGCATTCATGTTTTCACTAAGGTTTTCAAGAGAATACATGATTAAGGACTTTGAATGTCTGGAATGTGACCAACAAAACATATCTTATGATATATGGGGATCGACGATGGTGTTAAATCTCCGGTAATCGTTTTCACTATGTTGTGAGAGTGGACTGCAGTATTATGGATAAGCCTAAAGATTAGAATGGATTATGTTGGACATAAGTTAGTATTGTTTAAGGATAGAAGATTTTCGATATTATTGATGGGATGTTATATTAATGTAGTTTTAGAAAAAGGACAACCTGCAGGACGGGCGACAACCCATCGCGTCGGACAAGGCTGTAGGAATCGAACCCACAACCGAAGTGCGACTGGCCTTTATCGCCTACCACGGACCTACAGGAAGTCCCTGTTTAGTAGAAACTAGTTTTATTATATTAACCAGTATGATATATAAAGTATAAGTCCATTTTAGGAACCATATATGATTAATCTCACTATAGATCGACTTATGTATATAAATTTTTCTAACCTTTTGAGACAGATGGAATGACCCGTCATTCTATCACATGATCTGCTAACACTTCACGAATAACAAATTCAACTTCATTTATTTAAGAGATGAAGTGGAAATTGTTAAAGGCACGAACAACAGTGAGGTTGTACCAACATAAAGTAAGTATTTATTCTAATTCAAATTCTTTAACTTTAGGTAAACGATCTTGAAAACCAAAAATGTTGTCCTAGTGATCTTATATCTGATGAATCAGATGGCACCTTAGATCGTCACAAATTTATGGCTTTGTGATTACTGGCTTTTCCATAGCCATGTTCTCTACCACTCTCCATCAGAACATGATGGTTAGATTTCTCTTCCATATCCATATTTTCACCTATGTGGAAACCCAATGATTAGTTTATTTGGGTAACTGTTACGTTTCATACTTTTGTTTTTAAAGATTGGTTTTGATATTCCTTTTTACGATGTGGGTTTCTATTAAATAAACTTTCGAATAGTAAACCATTTATAACCCCGACGAATTTCGAGGGCGAAATTCATTTTAAGGGGGGTAGAATGTAACAGCCCGAGATTTTATTAAAAATATTCTTTTTAATTTTATTAATGTCTTGTGTTGTACGCTACACCAAAAGGAGCTTGCACAACACGCATCTTTGACTTTCCTTGCATTACACGCAATCGCAACCTTCCTCGATAGAGTGTGTAGTACGCAATACTGAGTTTCACGAAACAACGATATGCTATTAAAATATTATTAAAACTAGCCGTTATGAATAGTAATAACCACTTTTTAAATTTTAGAAATTTTAGCTCTCAAAATGGACTTCATTTTTGGATTCGGAGTATCGAATTTAGCCTAAGGTGAAATTTTGGTACTTTTCGGATAACTTTCATATTCTGATGAATAGTGAAATTACTAAATTATAATTAAAAACAACATTTTTAATCGAAATAATTAATAGTGATAAATTATTAATTTGAGGGGTTTTAAAGTATATTTATAATATATTTTTACAATTTAATACAATGTTGGTCATTGAATGTAATTTCACATTAAAACCAGACATAATCAAGTGTCAATCTTTTGATAGATATTGTTTCTTAAAAACACGCTATTTGTTTTAACAGCGGGATTTAATTATAAAATTAATTAATACAACTTCTATGTTATGAATTTGGTAAAATAGACTTCATTTTTGAATTCGGAATATGAAATATAGCTTAGGATGAAATTTTGGCATTTTTCTGAAAAACATCAATTTTTGATGAATAGTGAAACTACTAAGTGGTAGTTAAAAAAACTGAATTTTTCATAAAAATTAATTATACCGCCTCTGTGAATGGAGTTTAAAAAATCCGAGAGACACGGTTGATGTCAGTAAGTAAAATGTGGTTCAATGAGATGAAAATAATTTTTGGTGAATAGTAACTTTTTACTTTTTTTACCACGGTTAAAAATAAATAAAGCAATTAAGGGTAAAAATGATATTAATATTACCCTAACACATGTCCTAATACTATTGGACCAGTGTATCTCGACCAAAAACAACCTTAAGTGTAAAATATTATCATTTAGGCCCACTTGTGTTAGATTAGGACATTTATTATTAATTTATTTAAAGAAGGGTTAAAATAGTTAAAATCAAAGTTTAATAAGTAAATCATTTTTAATATGGGGTTATACCTAAGATAAATTCGACTATAAATATTAATTAGAAAGCTAAAAATATTTCCTATATAATGGTATTTTATTTGTAATTTTTAGACATTAAATAATTTAATTTATTTATGACACAATGATGATGCAGTAATTATCTTATTAATGAAATATTGACATAATTGATGTTATAAACACCAAAATAAATTTAATTTGAGACTTTTTATGAATTCCACTAATTTTCTAGGTTACTATGATATATTAGTGTTGATTTAATCAACTTGGTTCGAACATATAATTCTGTTATGACTTTCACAAAAATAATATATCAAATAGTGTCAAAATTGACACAAAATAGTTTTTAAATCAAATATTATATTACTAATTGTTATTTTATTCCTAAAAATCTAAGGGTCGGCCAAATGACTTATATAAGGATATATATATTAACAATAAACAATTTGGGGTTCGTTTGGCATGTTATAGTAAGTGTATTAACCATATAGTGTAAGAAAACAAAAAGACACGGTAAAAGTTAAATTATTTAACTTAGAGTTAAATCTAATTGATAAGGTTAACATAATACCCTAAACTTGTCTAAATCCTATTGGATGATAGGATTTTGACCCATACCCACTTTAGCTTCGAAATAAGACCCTTTGGAACCATTATAAACCGATTTTGACTTTAATATAAAATAATATTTTGAGATATTCCTAAGGTTCCCATCTCCTCCCTTATAAAAGGGCACCTCCTCCCCCTTCTCCTCACACCAATTTGAGCACTCAAGCTCAGCCAAACCCTGCCAAAATCCCTTCTACACTTCCCTAGTATCATCATAGAGGTCCTGGTATTCTTCAAAGACCATCCTTAGTTCTTTAAGTGGAGGCTAAGAAAAGGCGCGTCAAAAAGAGGTAATATCCATTACCGATCTTTTTCAATTTCTTTCTTCTTCAACTTATTCTTCTTTAGTTGTTTCATGATAAAGTAATAACATCAGTATTTCTTATATACTGATATGTTATTATAAATATGAAACAACTCTAATTAACCTTCTATCCATCCTACGGAAAAAGGAAATCACCGCGCGTGCGTATGTACGGAATACCGTCTCCACGCCGTGGTGTAATCTATTTTCCACCACCACCTTGCAAGGATGGGTATAATGGTGTAATGAGTAACTATTTATGATTATTATAAAGTAATATTGATACTGAAATAATATATATATATACTCAAATACAATTCCATGATCATAGGAACGATATCATCACTCGTGCGTACGTACGGAATACCGTCTCCACGATGTGATGCGACTCGTTCTACATGATCATCATTACATAGTAATTATATAAATGAATTGAATGAATAAATATGATATATGTTACACTAATACCATTCTGGATATAAGGTATCTATAACATTAAAAGAAGAATAAGAATTTATTCGGCAAAACACGCATAAGAACAAAAGGCAATAAAGACCCGAGTAACAAGTAACAATGAAATATTACTAAAAAGAAGCTAAGAATATGACCATATATGATATCATATCAATATGTATGATTCTGGAATAAGTCAATAACATTATTTAAACCATTATACAGGAGCTTCAGACACGTACAAAGCAAATCGGACCTAAGGTAAGGGAAATATCACAATCTCACTTTTATCCGAGATTTTTTTTACTTTGGTAATTTCTGGGGTGTATTTTATCATCCACATCCATGTTCCTTCAATATGTAATATTATTTCCATCCTTATACAATAGTTTATATCCAATTTTACCCTTCTGTGAGTTTTTAGTAAAATATATGAAAGTAATCTTTTGTCGTTTTTCGTACGAGGTACTTTTTGACTTTTCCGACAAAAGTACGAAGAATGTTTTTTTTAACTTATACGGCAAGAATGGATTTTTAAAACATTATTTCCAAGAATATTTCTTTATAATATTTCAAGTTTATTTTTAATCAACTTCTTTTTGTTTATAATTGTATGACATGTTAAGAAAAGAAAAGTGTTTTTTGAAGTAGAAAGATATTTTCTTCAAGAATGGAGTTCAAATGTTTTATCAAAATTATTTTCCATCCAAGATAATATAGGGTTCTGTTTTTATCCCTATTATTACATTGATTTGATTATGTTTTGAGGAAATTATTTTTTATGAAGTCATTTACCTTATATGATTTTTTTTATGATGTCATGATGTTTCAAGAATCCCATTTTTGTTACATGTGTTATGCGATGATGTATGATTTATGATTATGTGGCACACATAAGAAAGGATTCATTATAAGATGGGTGGGACCTATATCTCCCTCCAATGCATTGGGTAAAGATTTTATATCTCATGAGATAGACATGGCAGGAATGGTAGGTTATACCGGTTCAGTGAAACAGGACTGAAACGAGGGTTACTCGATTCAGAAAAGGGACTTTGTCCACTAAGATAGTCTTAGCAATGAGTCTTGACTAACAAGAAATGATTATCTATGATTATGTGTGAATGCCAAAAAGTTTCATGTTTTATGTTATGATTATCTTGATTACATTTCACTGCCATGATTTACCCCATGTTATGAAATTATGATCTCTTTTGCAGGTTAAGATTTCCAGAAGTTATGTGCTTATGTATATGATGTGATCGATATTTCTTTTGTTTACCCTTACTGAGCATTTGAGCTCACCCTTTTATGTTTTCTTTTCCCCAGGATATAAAGAAAGGTTTTAGGGAAAAAAAGGGAATATCTTTATGGGAGATATTGAATATCTTTCACCACGATTAGAAGATTACGTTCCGAGTTTCCAAAGACACTAAACTATTACGATCCTTGTGTGTGTGTGTTTTTGTTATGTACTAAGTATTCCGCAAAAGTAATGTAATGTCCATGTACGATAAGCTTCGGGTCTCTACAAGAATCCCAGACCAAATGGTCATAAACAATCAATCAAGGTAATGCACCCATGGGGTGTCTCATAAAAAGGCATCTAACCTTATGTATAAGTAATGACCCTTTCTCAATCACAAAAACCATATAAGGTATTAAACAAGGTTAAATTCTAAAACATGAAATTCCCCAAACATGGTTATTCAGCACTTTAAATAGATATAATCAAAATATGAAAAACTAAAGGCACAAACCACCTACCTTGGTGTCATACGATCAATACTCTTGAACGTCAGACCTTGAATCAGCCTAGAATGGCATAGATATACAAAAAGTTTAAAAAATATCATCAATTGATAACTCATAAGAGAGGAATAACCACAAGGAAGGTCTCTAAGAGAAAATATAACTCATAGGTAGGATTTCAAATCACCCGATTGTGTCTCGATTGGTGCTCGGACGGAGAAGCGGGAGGGGGTTGAAGTTCATGGACATTTTTTCGCTCTCCTATATGAAACTTGGGGAGAATAAATAAGTTATGGACATTAGACATGACCCTCTCAGATTTATCAAATAGAAATTAATGTACACAACATGTTCATTTAATTCACATGTTGTGTATTTGCCTCAACCAGCCCCCGACATATGAGGTTCATCCAGGTCATCACACTTCCATGTACTCAGCCATTATACGACCATTATGTGGTTGTACATGGTACTTGGGAACATGGTGTGTACTCATAAGTACATGATATATGAAGTAATATGTATTTGGTAATAATATTTTTTCAGGAGTAGCTAACCCATGTATATGGAAAAGCCAAGTTAACTCAAATATTGCAAGTTTTTTGGTTTTGCAATTATTACAGATTATTTGATTTTACTGTTGGGTGATTCAATTGTTTTGTGCTGTTATGATTTACATAATGGAGCTCTATTTCTATTGCAACATGATGAGATGAGGGCATTCCATCTCGTTCATCGTATAGGCACTTTCTAGAGATCACATGCCATGCATTCTTGTCATGTCATTTAGGGTGCATTATTGATTTCATGATGATTTGATATATGTGGTCTTAGATATGCATGTTTTTTTGATATATTCCTGTAAATAAATACCTACTATTTTGATAGGGTATTGGTAAATGAATGGTTTCATTTGGATGGACATCAAGCTTTGTTACCTGAGGTGTTTTGGGCCCTATTGGATATGAATATAGTGGATCATTTTTTAACATAGGTTGAATTTTTTCTAGTTATGATATGAATAAGGATACTATAATTTGACTTGTGGGGAGTATAGGCACTCACGGGTCAAAATATTTCATGCCTTGGACAAAATTTTAAGTTTTTAAGGGTTTATGGGAAAGTTTCAGTGGATTACTGTCTGGAAACCCAAACAACACATCGTTTGATGTTATGAACACCGACCATGTGTTCTTTTGTTGTGGAAGACAAATTGTCTCTTAAGTACACTCTATATACCATATGTACATGCCATGTAGTTGTTATCAGTGTCTCTGACTATGTGAGTAGAGACACAGGGTTGATAAAAAATGGTAGAACAGATCATGTACTTGTAATATGTGTTGTGCTATTGAGACCATGTATCTAGGTCATGTGACTAATGACATGGGTTGATGAAAGTTATGTTGTAAACGCTGTGTATTGTTTATGCACATCGTGTAGAAATTAACTGTCTATCTGTCCGTGTGACTAAAAACACGGATGGATGGAACTTTTGTAGTACACATTGTGTCTTGGGTGAACATTCTATGTACTGTTACATTAGTAGAACCATGTAATTCTATCCCTTTAGAAGTACTTGGGAGGAGAGAAAATAAAAGTTCACATCGTGTCTCCTAAGGAACATGCCATGTGTTTGGGGTGTTACATGTTGAGGATGGCATAGGTATATGCCGATGTTAATCCTTAAGGGAACACATCGTGTAGTGGTTTTAAACACTATTGATCCCTGTTTTAAAAAACATGAATTCTTTCCTTCACCAGTTCTGTTCTTGAACATATAATTTTCTATCCTTGATAATCTTGTACTGAGTAGTGTGCTTGACCTTGCAGAGTTATGGAACCGATGATTCCTCTGGTTGTATGCCAGGTATATAGCGATGATTAGACATGAGAAATGGTAGAAAATGGATTATCAGTAGATCTTCCCTTTGTTCCAGTCTTGTCACCAGATGTTATACTAGATGCAGGTGTCGAGGTATAGTTCCATGAAGGCTTCATGAGGATGATACTGACTTTTCAGGGAGAACCATATCCTACCATGACTATGGATGAGTTTACGAGGGTCATCCATCAGTAGTATACTCTCAATTTTTATGGATATGTAGGACCATAGGCTGTAGTGTCATTGTTGGAGGTCATTCTTTCTATCATTTAGCATCCGGAGAAGCCCCTAGAGAGGAGGGTGAAACTTGCGATGTACATGTTACATGATTTCTCCAAGAGATGGTTAGAAATTATTTCACAGGTGGGACGTCATCAGGATATTTCTTGGGAAGAGTTTTAGATGACCTTATATGATTAATTCTACCCCAAGATGTAGAGGTCCAATCAAGAATGGGATTTCATGCACTTGGAGTAGGCCACACTTTCAGTGATGTATTATTCTTCCCACTTTTCATAGATTAAGTGATTTACACCTATTCTGGGAGGTGTAAATTTATCTTTGGCTAGGAAATTTGAGGATGGTATTTGGTATGACATCTAATCATAAGTGAATGATTTCAGGCTGAATTTGGTGACTACTATATTAAACCATGCACTGATTACTGAGTGAAATCTAAGGGAGTTGGGAGTTGTAATTCAGGGCAGTTCATCATCCAGGGCTGGTATTCCTTTGATAGATATCAGGATATTTTGTAGGGAGGTTTCAAGTGATGTTTCTTCGGGTATCTAGGTTGTTTGCTACAAGTTCATGAAGAGAGGTCATATGAAACCAAATTTCTCAAAGGACCCTGTCGAGTGTTGATCTTGCGGAAACATGGTCCATATTCAGAATTTTTTCTGGATGTTCCCACTAGTAGCGAGTGAGAAGATATCTGTTATTACTCCACATTCATGAGAAGGACCACCAGTTTCTCATCAGTCATTGAACTAGATTTTGTCAGGTCATTCAGGCCGAGGAGGAGGTTATGACCAAGGTGGCTAGATGGAAGGGTTTCAATGATAGTAAGGTGGACTAGCTCTGGCTAGTCTGGCTGGGTCAAAGGACCATAGTACAAGTCAGACATTTGCGATGGAGCAGACCCAAGAGGAGAATAATCCCAAAACCTTTATGGTTAGAGGCACAATTATAGTTTCCTCAGTTTTAGATTCATCTATTTTTGAAATAGGGGATTCATATAGTTTAATATTTTTTACCATTGTGGAAAGCCTTTGACTATGTATCTTTACATCTGAGGATTTCATGACATTAGACACTCCATTAAGGATTATGACAGATAATGTGCATCAGTGAAAGGAGTTGCCTCTTGAGATTGGTGGGTTCCAGTTATTATGGTTCCTCTATGTCTTAGAGATGATAGAATTATATTTCATTCTCAAAATGGATTGGTTGGTCTCCTTTTAATCCTTTGATGAATTATATTTCCACAAGGTGAGTTTCACGTCACAAGAGGGAGGGTTTTCTACACAAGGATGGATGGTATGTCCAAGCGAGTAGAGATGGACCCAAGAATCATGGGTTAGGATGAATTACATCACATATTTCTAGTTTTTATCTAGATGACTAGGGGACTTCACAAATAGACTTTCCTTCAGTGGTGGATGATTTCCTCGAGGTCTTTCCAGAAAACTTTTCCGGTTTACCTCCAAAGTGAGTGGTAGAATTATCTATTGAGATTGTGCCAAGAGTGGAACCAGTGTCCATTCCTCCTTATATGATGGATAAACCTATGTTACATGAGATCAAGAAGAAATTGGTGGAGTTGTAGGCAAAGGGTTTCATCCAAAATAGTACTTTTCCTTGGTTCCCTTCTGTTCTTTTTGCAAATAAGGTGGATGGCACCCTCAGACATTGTGTGGACTATCAGAGGCTAAACCAGTGGATGATAAAGAACCGATATAACTTTCCAAGGATTTATGATCTCTTTGATCAGTTTCAAGGAGCCCAGTTGTTCTCGAAGATTTAATTGAGATCTTGTTATCATCAGTTTCACGTTAGACCATTAAATATACCTCTTGTAGCCTTTCGGAGTAGGTATAATCTACACAAGTATTTGGTTATGCCGTTAGGTCTCACGAATTCACCAATAATTTTTATGGCACTAATGAACTCAGTCTTCCATCCATGGATTATCTTTTGGTAGTATTTGTGGATGATATCTTGGAGTACTTTAACACTCTACACAACCATGCCACCCATCTTGAGATCATATTGAGTACACTAAGAGAACATCATTTATATGCTAATCTATAAAAGTGGCAATTTTGGATGGACCAAATCCATTTCTTGGTTCATTTTATCTCACATAAAAGAGTATCAGTAGACCTAGAGAAGGTGAGAGCAGTAATTTCTTGGGAGAAACCAAAGAACATATTTGAGGAACATTGTTTTCTTGTGCTGGCTAGTTACTACAATAATTTTATAAAGGACTTTTCATGCTTATCATCACCACATAAAGGCCTATCTATGAAGGGTGAAAAGTACTTGGGGAAAAATTCCTACAATTTAGCCTTTTTGGAGAAGAAAGGTAGATTGACTTTAGCAGTGATACCGATTTTTTCCAGAGCTGGGAAAGAGTTACATAGTTTACTATTATGCATTAGGTATCAGGCTGGGAGCAGTGCTTCTGAAAGGGGAATGATTCATTGCATATGGGTCATGTGTGCTGAGTCAATATGAGATAAATTACATGACACACAATCTATAATTATATGAAGTTGTGCATTCTTTACGCTATTTGAGACATTGCCTATTGGGAGATCACTTTGTGGTATAAACTGACCACAAAAGCCTCAAGTATATTTTTACTCAGTGTGATATGAATCTAAGACAATGTAGGTGGGTTGAGTACCATTAGTATTTTGACTTTTAGATTACCTCTATGCCTATGAATGGCAATGTCTTGGTTGAAGCGTTGAGTAGGAGGACTCAGATATAGCCAATTTAGGAGTCTAGCAGTGAGTGGAAGCTTATGGATCTGTTATCCGAGAGGAATTTATAGGTGCACAATATATAGGTAAAGGCATTTCTTTATTCTATAGTTGTTACCTCTACTCTTCTGGATCGAGTGAGAATGAGTAAGCTATCAGATTGTTAAGGATTAGTCCTGCGGGAGAGTGTGTTAGGTGAGGAGCCTACTTTTGAATGGACTATATATGACGATGAGGTTTTGCATTTTCACGGGTGTGTATGTGTGTTAGCAGACATACATGGGGAGTTGATGCAAGATTTTCATTCCTTAGTTTGTGAAGTTCATCCTAGTGTCACCAAGATGTATCGAGATCTACATCATCTGTTTTTGTGGCCATGTATAAAGAGGGATGTAGCTAGTTTTGGTATGAGATGGTCCACCATTCATCAGGTGAAGGAAGAGCATCAGCGATTGACATGGCATTTACAGCAATTACCCATTCCTGAATGGAATTGGAATGATGTTGTGATGGATTTCACAATGGGTTTACCAAGGTCACCTTGAGGTAATGATGTAGTTTGGGTTGTTATCGACAGAGTCACGAAGGTTACACATTTCCTTCTGATCAAGGAAACCATTACTGTTGATGATCTTGGAAGGTTTTATATCTAAGATATTGTACATTTTCATTGGGTTCCTCACTATATCGTTGAAAATAAGGATTCTTGGTTTATTTCTCATGTCTAGTAGGGAATACATAGGGATTTGGGTAAACATGTTTTTCTGAGTATAGCGTACCATCCCCAGACAGAATTCCAGACCAAGTGCATGATTCAGGTTTTATAGGACATGCTTTAAGCATCCATCCTATATTTTTGGGGCTCTTGAGAGAGACACATACCCCTAGTAGAGTTTTCTTACAATAATAGTTTTTAAGAAATGATTCAGATGACAATTTTGAATTATTTGTAGAGTAGGCCATGCTGATCAACCCTACGTTGGCTAGAGGTAGGAGAGGCAGCTATGCTGGGACCTTGTCTTTCCCAAGAGACCAATGAGAAGGTGGAGTTGATTTTGAATAGGATGGATATTGTACAATCTCTCCAGATATATTATGCTTCTCAACGGAGACAACCTTTGGAGTTTGAGGTCAGAGATCAGGTTTTCTTACATGTCACACTAAGCTTGGAAGAAAAGAGGATTAAGATACAGGGGAAGCTTTCACCAAGATACATTGGTCCATTTTAGTTTTTGGAGAGAGTCATGCCTATTTTCTATTGGTTGTAGTGACCTCAGAAGTACTGGGATATGCATGAAATCTTTCATGTTTCTCAACTACGACGTTACTTTTCAGACCCATCTCACATTTTTCAACATGAGGAGGTTTAGTTAGAGGTGGATTCATCCTTTTAGGAGAATCCTATATGGATTGTGGATCGTAACACGAAGTTTTTCCTTGAGATATTTGTTCCTCTAGTACAAATTCTATGGGAGAATGGGCGAGTACAAGACGAGTCTTGGGAGAGGGAGACCGACTTACAATCACATTTTCTAGAGTTGTTTGAAGATTTTTCTTCACCACCCTTGGAAGAGAAATTTGGGGATGAATTTATTTAATGGGGGAAGTTTGTAAGAACTCGGATATTAATCTCAGGTATGGATCTTGATTTTGGGTTGTTTTTTATGAAACAGAAAGAAATGGGAATATTCTAAGTACACATCGTGTACTTATGAGTACACTGTGTGTATTTAGAAAATTCTTATTTCTTAATCTTTCCCAAAAAACAAACCAAAATCAAGGTCCATACCTAAAATAAATATCCATGTTCTTACATCTATTAAATGGGAATATGTTTTGGAAAGTATAGAACATGGATGAAGATAAAATTGAGAACAAAGAATCAGTAGAACATGTTAAAGTTGATCTAGATAGAAATATTGAGGTTTTAGATATTCAATTAATGTTGGGGGGGGGATAAAATATATATAATAGTTAAAAGGGAATGATTTAAATTAAGGATCTGAAATTATAGAAGATCAAGGAAGATCTCTAAAAGATGATGTTTCGAAATTAGTGGTTTCTAAAAGAGGATATTTATAGGTTGAATTTTGAAGGTGTACCTTGATTTGAATATAGATAAATTGGTTTGGAACTTATCAAAAATTTATTTTTCATATGGATAGAGGAGACCATGAGATCCAAGAAGAAGTAAAAAATTCACATTGATTTTGTAAAGGGGGATTTATTTTAATAAATTAATCAATAGTTTCATAATATGAAACTGGAACCTAGGAGCTAACAAAACTAACATAAGGAAATAAATAATTACATCAAAATGGGTATATCATTTAAAGGATGAAGTGGATGGTAGGAAATAGGTAAAATTCAAAGATATTGATAAAGGGTTTTAACAGACAAGGGGATATAGTTCTCTAAAATATTTTCAACTATTTTTAAACTTATAACTATTTAGATAGTGGTATGGCTGGTAGATTTGGAATGGATACATAATGAATAGTCATAATTTAAAATAACATTTCATTATAGGGATTTATTGGAGGAGTTATTCATGATTCAGAAAAAATATTTCATTTGTTAACAAAATGATTTCTTGGATTACAAGTTGAAAAGATAATGTAGGGATAGATATAGGTTCCAATACAATGGAACTAAAATTTTGATTCATTTATTGTTTATAAGTATTTTATTTCGTGCAATTCAAGTAAATGTTTTTAATGGAATGTTTTTAGACATATAATATATATCCTTATACTCTTTTAAATAGAATATATGATCCTCATTGGTATATAAATGGATCAAATCAATGGTTTTAAAACTAATTTAACTAGACTTTTTAAGATGAATGGTCTTCTAAAAGATAATTTGGTATTGGGGATGTGGACTAGGATGGACTGGAAAATAGAATCAATGGTTCTAAAATTGAAGGATTACATCCATAATATCATTAAAAGGATAATAATTATCAAATAAAAACACTTGACCACCCCATTTAGGGGATACTTCATGTTTTGAAAATACAAATAAATTAAAATAGAAGATGAGTTATTTTATATGGTTAAAGTTAAATATAAACCAATAGTTGTAATTTTGATGAAATTGATTGTTTATATGAGCCAATGAATTTCTTATGTAGTGGGATTTGTTATCTTGTTTACGAATAATCCAAGAAAGGATCATTGTAAAGTTGTAAAGTAAATTATCTAATTTTTAAATGGTACAGAATATACATCTTCATATATTAGAATAGATGATCCATTACAGAGGTATTTTGATGTATATATTTAAGTGGATATGGATACATATATGTGTTACTCAGGGCCCATTATCACTCTTATATGGAATCCAAAAATTGGAATTTAAGAATACAATATTTAGTTTCACTTACAATTACAAATGTTGGGAATGTGGATATCTTAGAATCATGGTGGTAATAATCTGCATCATGTGATTAATGGGTGAACTTAAAAGGATTCTGAATAATGAGTTATCATCATGTGATAGTTAGAGCATGATTTTTCTAATAAAATTAGTGTTTCATTCATTGATTGAAAACATTCATCTCAACTATAATTTCATACCGAATCTATTGGATGATGGGGTGATGAAACTAAAAAAGATCAACAGAATTTAGAATCCACCTGACAAGTTAAAAATGGTCTTAGTATAAGAATGTATAAAAAATTATTGTGCCTCAATGGGACCTTAGTGACTACGAGGTGGAAATGGAAACCTTGATAATTTTTCTTGAGGATGATTTGTTTTTAAATAGGTGTTACTTTTTTCCTTTGAATACTTGAAATAAGTCAACAAGTGGGATAGTTTTAAGATTTATGATGTTTTATTTCATGTAATTATTATTTTTTTCTATAAGGATAATGTTTTAAACATGTGAACTAGACATGGGGAGGTTTTTGGTCGTGGAAGAGTAGTGGAGGTTGGCATGTACTGAAATGTCATGTTCTAGAACATAGTGTTAGGCAATCATATCTAGATGATAGAAGTGAGAAAGATTTATCTCACAAAGGAACCACTCTGATGTACGTGTGTATGGTTTTTTGGATATTTTTTGAAGTCTTTGAATGAATAATAAAAAACTTACACAGAATAACTTATGTTATTCAATGGAAGATAGTAGTTGATGATGACCCATCTATGTGAACCCATGGATGTCCATGGCCATTGGTGGACTCCCTATAAACCATATATGTGAGTAGAACTAGTTTCATTAGATAAGCCCCTATAAATAGGTTGGGTATAATCATTAGTTTATTGTAATATAATTTTAAGTGATGTTATTACATTTTCATCAATAATGAAAAAGTTTCCTCTTATGGATTAGGGATATAGTATGACACCCATAATTTCTTACTATCTTTCCATTAGTCATTTTATTTCCGTTGATTTTTTAATAATAGTTGGGAGTGTTGGAGTGTATAGATTTAGTGGGGTTATAGAATATTTTTCTATTCTCATTCTTAGAACATTATTCTGTTGGTTCATCCATTTACATAAGTTATAGAATTTTTTATTCACTTAATGTTCTAATAAGTGCCTTCCAATCATAGTGGTTTTGAACCCAACACACTAAAAGTTCCCAATTTTTTGAGATATTAGTTTATATAGTTAAGAAATTGGTATATGGAATATTTTTTGGTCCCCTTGGTTCATAAAATATATCTATATGGGAAAAAAATTCATCAATGGATTTTATGAGGTTGTATCTCTTCTCCCATTTGGATCAAATATGGAAACATCCTGAAGTGTAAATACAATGATATAGTTATCCATCTTGCATAGTCTTGTAGTGACTTGTGAGGATGCATTAATGGGATAATGTAATATTTAGCATGGTATTGGGAATATACTTGTGGGAGGATTAAATGTTGTGATGCAACATGAAGAATATTTGAGTGGGGGAATAATGCTAGAATTTTAATTTGAGACTACATTGATGGATAATTCCTGCTTGATATTACATCAATAAGGTAGTATAATTACCCAAAAAAATGTTAATTATAAGTATTATTACATTACTATAAGGAAATATGTTATGTTACGACTCGGGGTTCTATTAGAGGTGAGATATATTAACATGGTACACCAAGAGTCTAAGTTAGAGGATTATATATACTGAGGTTTGAGAAAATGACTTTATTGGAGATATAATGTGTTCTTGCGAGTCTTCGTCAAATAACACTTGTGTTGTAATGCCTCATTAACATTCTCCACAAGATTGAGTTTTGGGAAGACATATCCATAAGGTTTTTCATGAGGGTACATTTTTTTGTCGACGTATCTTGTGGTTATCATGCTTTTCTATAATAACACATGTGATTACTTGTACTCCTTATAGATTGGATAGCATATCTATTTCAATAACACTAAAACACTCAATTTTATTTTATTTCAGTAGAATTATAACATATTTTAGAAAATTAATCAATGAAACCACGATTTTAGGTGAATTCCCCAGTAATTCTCAAATCATTCTGAAAAATTGTAAATATAGTAAATTCCCTTATAACAACACAATATAGGAGATGTTACCAATGAATAAAAGCCTAAAAATTTATAATTTTTTAAGATCAATCAAGATATTATTAATCCAATGATTGGAGGATTTTGGAAATTGAGAACGTTTAGAGTGTTGTTTTTTATGTCAACATATATGATTAATATTTTCAATATTCATATGGGGATATTATTACTTCATTTTTATGATGTTTGAAAAGTAAATACATCATTTTGAATAACAAAGAAGATTGGTGTGGAGACGAAGGAGAAAGAAATAATTTTGTTATGCTCATATTAAAGATATAAAGGATAATTAACTGTATGGAAAACCATGTAGTACATATTGATTCATCCTTGATAATTCAACAGTATGGCCACCCATGTTTATGAGGCTGGTTGATCTTGAAATAAAATTAGAGAATCCATGTAGAACAAAATACAATATACTAATGAGAAAAGGTTGAACTAGGCATGGGATTCCCTGAAAGTGAATGTGAACTATCGTTAATTCCAAACTCAACTAAATGTGATGGAACATCCAACTAATAACAAATTATCTTGGAATTTTCAATTAGGTAGCATAACTAACCTTGATCTACATTTAAGTCACTAGAAAAAATAAAAATATAACCTCATTGTTTATTGATAATGGTTTTTGAGAAATTCATATACAATTTATAGTTTTATAAAATAAAATAAGTTTATGTTCAAGTAAATTTATTTTTCTAGGTAAATTATAATCAGTGGATCATGTTATTTAGAGGCTATGTATGTGTATTCAATTATCAAGTAAGTGTGAACATGATTTTTTTGATAGTGTAAGTGAGTTTAATGTTTTATACATATGATCAATGAATACTTGAGATTTATACAAGCGATTTGTGTAATTTATGTTCCTTATAATAGTGAAGATCAAATTTCAGTACCCCCTCCACTAGTACCAATACCTGGCCAACAATAAAGAGAGGGATAACCCCTAAATGTACCTATAATAGGCCTTTGGATGGAGAGAAGCACTATGGGGTATATAATTTGTATAAATGGGAATCATTTACCTCTTTATATATATTTATGTATAAGTTATAAGGTAATATTCACCTATTAACTCCAAATAATAAATATAGATGAAATCCAAATTCATTAATGTAATGGAATAGATAACTATAAATAACAAAAAAAATACTGAAAATAAATCATGAAAACAATTATTAAGATCTAATAGTTCCTCAAAAACATCATGATAAATTAATTCCCATATTGATCACTAAATACCATTTATAGACAAGAAACATATTTTATATATAATGTGGTGAAAACACAAGTATACCTAGTAGGATCCCCCCAAACCCTATTGTGAAAAAATATGAATGAATCATAATGAATCCTAATGAATAAACAATTGAAACCAAATCATTACCGAAGAATGAAAATTATATCCCATCCTCACCAAGGACCAACAGACTATGTAATTAATAGAAGTAAACATATCCATATCCAAACATATACTTAATAAAGGTACCCTTGTTCCACTTTCTCATTAGTTTTTCACTCCAACTCACCAATTAAAAACAATATGTGCTGCAATCCATCCAATTATTCTACCTATACCTCATGAACATATATCTCATCCATATACACACCACATCACATCCTTAACCAACATTATGTTTGAAATAAATTATCATGAATTATACCTGAATCCATTGTAGCCCATTCACACACACTAGTAGGAAACCATAGTCGCCATAACTAGATTAAATTATGTCTCATAAACTAAAGCCACTACAACCTAGACACACACACACACACACATATATATATAATAAATTCATTATCCATAAAAATTATGGTATTAATTAATACTATACCTTAATACATCATATCCTTAGATAAACCAAAACACTATGCTACAGTCAATGGGAGAGTAGAGAAGAGGTAGAATTCAGCCACATGTTCCCTCACCAACCTGGATGATAGAGATAAAACCTTGAATGAAAAAAATTTGGGCATTAGTTTAGCAACTAACTCGAGTGGTGAAACATATAAAATTAGAAAATATATGGATGATACATCAAGCCTAACCATAGTAAGGTAATGTTGGATTCCCTAAACTCAACAACAACTTTTATCCCATAAGACAGCCCACTTCCACTACTAAATTATAGGAAATAAGAACTCTTACATGAACATAAGAATCAATATTCAGTCATTAATAATATTTTATATTTATTAAATAAATAAATATATATATATATTCATTAGATCCCCTTAAAATTTATGGTTTAATAATTTTATTACAATAAAATCCAACATGATTTATAATTCACATTATAACATCCATATTCTATCTCATGATATTGGATAATTCAATCAAACCACTCCATATTTAACATTATTACTCATTATTAACATCAATACTTATCCCATTTTCCCATTTATGAATCCATTTACCATTCCATAATTTCATGTGTTCTATAAACCATCTTAATCCACACAAAAAGATGAAATCACAATGTATAATCCAACTAAATCTAGGAGTTAGAAATCACAAAACGAAACAATTCGAAAAATCAAACATCAAAATAAAATAACAAGAAAGATGGGTACACCCCACTTTCAACTCATACCAAACAACCCATCAATAATAAATCACAAGAAATCATTAATATTCTTTCCCAACTCTCAATATGTTCCACCAATCCAACATGAACCTCATCTAAATGAATAATCATTAAGAAATCCCTTATCTCAAATTATTCCATCTATTAATTTCTTAACATCAAAACTACACCACGTTCACAAGAATTCACAAAAAATGATCTGCGAAACTATATAATGAATTTATGGGGAATTTTTCATTTTTATCTCAAAAATTCATGGTGTAACCAATGCCATAACTCTAAGGAATATAAGTCCTTAAAAAACAATGAGCTCACAAAACCCCAAACATTTCACTCAAGAAAATAACCCTTTTGTTAAGGATTTAGGTAAATGGATTCATTTTTTATAGGTTTCATCAATAAGAAACCTATATTCAATAACTAAAAATAGATAAGAATTTACAATAAACATGTTTCAATAAGTACTTCCAAATTCCAAAATGTTCGAGGAATATAGATAATTTAATTCACATGCTAAAATAATTATTCACTTCATAGTTACCAATATCATGGTTTTTAAAAAATATCATGATTATCAATATTACTATAAAAAATAGTCACATCAATTATATAACCTGATATCTAGAAAATATCAGGAGTCATCATAAATAAATAATCCATATATGCAATCAAAAAACAATTTTGACTCATTATAATACTAGTTATTATATTCATTTAGGTAAATTAAACAATTATTCTAAAAATTAAATAATTATAATCCTAAAAATTTAATTAAAAGGATAAGTCAAAAATTCCGTACCTTGTGATGAATATTTCAACAATCATTGAGAAATAATAGAATAAAAAACATAGATCTTGGAACACCACTCCCATGGGAAACTAGTGATTTATAATGGAAAAAAATCAAAAATGAATAATTCTTCAATAACTAAGATAAATATCATAAAAATATATGTAACAAATAGGTATATCAAGGAACAAGATAATGGGAGAGAGAAGAGAAAATCAAAGAATAAGAAACTTACCTCAAATAACCAATATTTGATCCCTATAACATGTGGTCTAAAGACTACCAACAGGGGATTAAAATCATTGAAAAAAACCCTTAGCTAACATAGGGTTAAAAGTAAATAACAATTAATATGATAATTTTGAAGGTGGATCCAAATTTATATAGGATGCCTTAATGGAGAACCCATATTCAGATTTCAATGATTAAGGTTTTCAATCAAACCAAAAATTATCCGAGGAGTATATGCCACACTGGTCTTTAACACCAAACCCACTATGAAATCTAAAATAAAATTCCTACTATATCTCCCCCATATCCTAAAAACCTGCATAAGGATACATTGCAACCCAATACACCATGTTGTATCAACCCCTAAATAAATATAGACCATAAAATATGACCCTTAAGGCTCCAAAACATAGCCTATTCCCACACCATACATACCCCTAATGAGGAAGTGTAAAGAATCCCACCCCCAATCCATATGACACATATTTAAGACCACATAGTATCTTCCTCTGGATTAATAATGACACTAAAACCCTCATCTCAAGCCTCCATTCCATAAGGACCGTGGACATGCAAAAAAATCCCTATGGATAAAACCAATGCTCCATGATGAAAAATGTTTGTCCAACATAAATTATTGCTTAAACAAACTTACACTCATGCATCCTCCTACAAAACATCTCCAAACATCACAAACCATAGAGGAAGGTACTAAGAAAAAACATGTCCATTATATCAGATACCTCTTAAAAACTATCCCTCATGAATTTAAAATATGAACCATTAAGTAAATAAAGGGGAATGAAATGTACAACTTGTGGGATGACTCTTAAGTATCTCATTATAACATGAATACAACCAATAAATTATAGTAATAAGGTGTATAACTTCCTATTCATTTAATCATCTCGTAAATCAATAAGTCCAAAAAATAATATTTTCATAGAAATAAAACATAAAAAAACCAAGGATATAAAAAATGATTTCATTTGTATCACATTTATGTACTCTTCTATAATAAATAGTTTAACCATATGACAAAAACTATGGTAATATAACACTCATGACACACTTTCACATGACAGTCTTGAATCTCAATAGGTCATTCCTTAAGGGAAACATAAGATTTAACATCAATATATCCCTATTTAATGACACTGTAATAAACATGAAGATATCAACACAGATTTTATTCATAAAAGTTATCATGCGTAACACCCCAAGATTTTAAAATAAGAACATTGTATTCGATAGCATATGTGACACTCAACAATAGGTTTATAAGAAAATATACTTCCCTAAGACGTTGTGTTATATTTATTTTTAAATTAATTCAATCCCTTCAATGTATTTAATTATATGAAACATTGATTTTATCTTTCATTACACAAAACATAATGTTTAGCTTGTGTTGTGTGCAACGCTGAGTTTTTGTGTTACAGACAACATAAACTTTAAATGAAATATGAAATATTATATAAATATTATTATTTAATATAATATTTATAAACTAGAAATTGGGTTGACATGTATTATTAGTGATATTTATTTTATTAAAATTATTCATATCTATTGATTGGAAATAAAATAAGAATCATTTAAATGAAAAAAGAAATATGTTCTAAAAAACTGTATTTTTCTAAAAGTATTCTTAATCGTGTTTTTGACACAAAATTTTAAATTTTATTTTATCAATTTCTAAAATATTATGTAATAAAAATAACTTAATTTCTGAAATAAACATATAAATTTTTTCTTAGGTTGATATTTTTGTATTTTTATGAAAGGTTTAATTTTTTTGAGGAATGGTGAAAAATACAACATTTTAATTAAAAACTAACTTTTAAGTTAAATTATATATAATGTTAAATTTTCTTTTATTTTTTTCAAGTAATATTAGTTAAATTTTAAAACAATGAGTCCATTTTTTCATTTTAATCATTTATATACTGAATTTTTATATAGAAACATTGTAAAATATTAGACATTTTGTCTTTAAAAACACACTTTTCTATCACACCCGTGGGATTAATTTTGAAAAAATATATCAACTTATGTTTACTGAATTTTAAAAAATGGATTCAATATTAGGAATTATAATAATTTATAATTTATAAAAAGGTAAACCTAGTTTTTTTTCCAAAATGTATTTTGAAAACAATAAAAATCAATTTCATCAGTTAAGGTAAAAACTGATTTGCCTAGAATTTAACTAAGATGACATAGGTAAAAATGACTTTAAAACTATTAAAAACCATTTTATGGACTTATTTACACCTTATAGCTTCTAGTTTCAATAATGAACCATTTCTGATGCTTTTGGAATTATAAAAAAGTCGGTATGATTAAATCTGTTAAAAAAATCAAATGTTCCACTCACCTCACTTATAAAAGGCTACCCCATATCCACTATTCATTACACCTTAACACCATTTTGGATTAGAAAAAACCTCCCAAAATCAATACCAAACTACCATAATCTCATCCAATAAGCCTTAATTTTTCTATAAAGACAACCTATGTATAATTTAGTGCAAAAATAATGATGATACCCAAATAATAGGTAATGTTTTTCAATAAGTATTTTTATTTTATTTCATCCACACATACATAGATTTTTATTAAAACAACATGATGTAATAACCTCATTATATTACATATAATATGAATTTTTTTATAGTAATTGAATGAACTATAAATATCTATACATCAATCAAATGAGTTATGAAATCATCATTCATGTCTACGGAGTATTACCGCCTCGCAAACCGATGTAATCCACCTTGAAAATTCGTTTTTTATTTTATTTTGAACCAGCTTTAAGGATGAGTGGTAACCCACAACAAAATAGGAGAAAACCACAGCAAAACATCAAAATTCAAAATTCAAAATTCAAAATTAAAGAAGCTCTATCATTCTGTCTTTGTCCACGTACCACCAAAAGTTTCCTGAACACCTTGATTCATGCACTTTGTCCCATCATAACCCCATCGTTACTTCATATCAAATTTTCAGAGCCATCCACCGGAGTCTGTCATCGTTGTCACAAGATCTTCACCACCTCTTCCTTTATCTGAATCCCAAAACCAGTAAAAAAAACCCATATCACCATCGCTCCACCTTCACAATCACCATCAATACCAACAGCCTGCACCACTGAGAACCATAAACGGAACCATAAGACTAACTCCGAACATCCAAATCATCACCGAATTCTTTGAAGAATAAACACAAATAAAATATGAAAAACAAGAAACCAAAGTCATAGGATAAGACCAACTCAAGAAGCGTGTGGACCTAATGTCACCAAAGCACACTTCCCAGAACCTCAAAAAATCCACCGCTCCAAGTCCGACTGGGAGATTCACTGAGGAACTCAAGGTCAGAGTAGGGTTGAGTGGCTGGGGGCTCCGAACTATGCCATTGTGGAGAATAAAACTAGAAGAAGGCACCATGAGAGCATGCCAGTGCCGGGAGCACCAGGGAGCCTATCGACCGCCAGAACAACACATGACCCAAAACCCTATTGAACAGAAGCTCCAGCTCCGACCTGGAGAGGAATAGGGGAACATGGGGTAAGAGCAGGTTTTGAGAAGCCTACGAATTCCACAACAAACCAAATATTCCAAGAAGATTGATGAAATAGTAGGTGAAAATCCCACACAAACCGATGTAATTCATTCTTCCAATAACAACTTTCATTTTTGGTTAATATTATTGATATAAAGTGTGTATATATGTATTCTATTTATATAATAATTATACCTCTAGAACCATTATATCAATTATACCATTTTTATTATCCATACTGTAGAATATATGATATCATTGCTCATGTGTATAGTCGAATACCGCCTCGTGAAGCGATGTGACTAGTCTTTAACTAACTCTTTACAAGGAAGGTGATGAAGAAAAATTTAATTATTATATTTGATATAATTTAAATAATTATGAAATTAATTAAATATTTTTCATTCTATAGATATAATATATCATTTTACATTTTTTTCACTTAATGATGATAACATCATTTGTGTACGTATGGACTATCACATTCACGAAGTGATGTGACTCTTTTCATAACCATGCCATACAAATTATATTTATAAGTATAAATAAATAAATAATATTTTTATATGATATTATGATCATTATTTTGTGATAAATATTTTTTTACCTCATTTCAATAATGATCATTGAAAAATGGAAACATTACTCATACATACATATGACCAACCATCTCCATGATTGTAACATAGTGAATGTTTCATTACCAAATATCATGATTTTTTAAAAGTATAATTTATTTAAAAACATGATCATTATTCCATGATTAATATTCTTTGTATAATAACACTGTATAATCTTCACAAGAATAGAAACTTCATAAAAAATTCAAATGTGAAAACAACACAATTAGCACCTGAAACAATGAAAATAATGAAGTATTATTAATGAATTGATGATAAGATGTTATAAAGGATAATATATGATATTTTAAATATTAATATGCTTCGATTATATATTAATAATATTTTGGAAACAACTAAATAGGTGTTAAATCAAGTTCAACCAAAAGGAAGTTGGAGGTAATGGATTTCTTAACCCAATTTCAATTCATTAGGTTAAACTTAAACGTCATTGATAATGTTATGATAAGATTATTTGTGTAATTATATTTTATTATTTTTTGTTTTATTTTAAATTATTTATTTTTTTGTTTAAATCTAAAACTCTGAATCAATTCATTAATTAATCACCACATCAATGATATGATCTTTGTAAAGGATTGTGTCACAATTTCCTTTCATTGAGGAATATTTGTATGTTATGAAACAATTTTATTCATATGGTGTATACACTACCAATTTAAAATTTAATATTTTGAATACTTAATACATGATACTATTTTATGCTTCAGTTTTAATTATTATATGTTAGTGGGGTTTGATTGAATATTACAAAGTGGCAATGGGCTTCATTATAATTTCCCTTCATTAAGGAATATTGAAATGTTTTCCACGTAATAACATGAATATAATGTATATATGAAACATTCAACATTTAATATCATACTTAATTCATAATTCATAGTATTTTAATTTTCAATTTTAATTATTTCATCCAAGTTTATTTTACTTTAAGAATTTCCAATTGGTAAAAGTTATTGTAAAATCTCACATTCTTTTGTGATGGTTAACTATCTATTGATATAATATATTTCTTGTGAAAAATTTGCATTAGGACATACATTCATATTAAATATCCATATAATCTTATGATTGATATGATTATTTCCAAAATCTTAAATTATTTTTATGTATGGGTTTTACTTTGAAAGTTATTTGATTAACTAGGGAAATATTGATAAATCCATATCCCTTAATCAATATGGATACATGATGGTAATGAAAATTGTTTATGAATTACATAAACTATTATATATATGAAGAATTATTTGGAAATTAATTTCATAGGTGCGTCCTGATTATAGATAGCTCATTGGTGCATCAATAGTCTAATGAGACAAATTAGTTGGCCAAATAAGAGGGTTTTTACCCAGTAGCATTAAACAACAATGAGAATATATCTAGATTGTGAATGTATCATGATCTTGGAAAAAATGACATACAATAATTAAGAATTACCTTATTTAATAAATCCATTATTATTATTATCCCTAATATTTTCTCTATGATATTATCCATAAATTCATTTATTTTTTATTTATTGATTAAATGGAATGTGTTTTCAATTATTTAACATTCAATATTAATTATGCATTATCTAGTTTTGATAGTCATGTCATTGATATAATGGAATTTATTTTAAGCTATTTACATTTCTATATTAAATATTTTAGTAAAATTATTTAAATTCTATACTTGTTCAATTATTTACCCTTCCATGATGATTATTCTCATTGATTCATGATAGATTTCATTATATGTATCCCTTGCTAAACATTTGAGATAACCCTTATTTTATTTCCTTTCCTATGAATCCATGAAGTGTACTACAAAATATTTGAAATAATATACTACAGGTAATAATAAAATTCTAAAAACAATGTGTGGAAATTTTTATATTTAAATGTAATATGGGAATAATGTATTTATCTAGTTTATTAATACTACTATACTATATGGTCCTTTAGGTTGTGATTCCTTGTATCTTATTCCAATGTAACAATGCAGGAATAAGATATAAGCTATTGGGGTTGGGGTATCTATATTTGATATTATAAAAAGATTAGTAGACACCTTGGGAACAAGATTAAGGAAAATATAGACTGGGGAACATAACCCTATGGCAGACTTTGGGGACGATTCTATAAGAATATTCGAATGCTTTCATGACGTAATTAATATGTGATTTTCCTTGCAATAAATCTCTATATGGATACTATAAGTGTGTTTCTTTAGAACATATATACCTAAGGTTAATAACTCTAAAAATCTTTCATTGGGAATGGCCAAATCATCATCTGGTGCATGATAACAGGCCTTACTATGCACCTTGTTTGATTCTACCATGCGATATGATTAGGAAAATTCATGTTTTCTTCAAAAACCATTATGAAGGATTTGAATAGATGATGAAAATTAATAAAATATGATAAAAATATGGTTTTTAGATTAAAATATAGTGTCTAAATAGAATGTTAAAATATTTTATGTGTCGAAAAGAAGGTAATAAAGTAAGAAATTTCTGATAAAAATGAAGAGTATAATGGAAAGAAATATATTACATCCTATGGATCAATTTAGGAAACATAGGAAGTATCCTAGTCAATACCCTATTATAAATTTTAAATCATATTCCATGGAGGGACCCATGTGAAAATAAATTGGATATAATATTTATGTATTGGGAGTCAAGAAATAAATTTTAGAAGTATTTTAGCAATGGTATTTTGGTTATACGAATCATGAAACATATAAGTATTGTGTAAAATTTTATAAGAATATGTGTCTTTATTAACTTAAGTATTATGGATACCACTTGGGTTTTATGATTTAATGATTTATCATAATTTATAAGTCATAAACACCCCATTTTCGGTTTTATTTTATGTGATTCTACCAAGATTAATGAATTGTTTTGAGAGATTTATGGCAAGTATATGTTTTAGAGGAAAAGGTATTTTAGGAATAATGCCTTTACATTTTATAGACATAAATTTAAAGTTATTGATGAATTTTAGGGTTAATATGAACTATAATGAAATTTTTATAATCATAAAAATAATACTATATGACATTGTGACAAAACATTGTATTGAAAACTGTTACACATCGAGTTTTTTTTATGAATTATGATGTTTTGAACATATTCAAATTCATTAGTGGTTTTCGTTAAATGCTACACAAAGTTATTACTTATTTATACATAAAATCAAATTATTATAACATTAAATGAAACAATTATATTAGATATCAATACACAAAACACTATTTTTGGCTTCTATTACACATAATGTAGAGTTCTTTTGATATATTGTGTTACACGCAAGACTGAGTTTTACAAAACTACAATATACTATAAATACTATTATAAAAATATTAGTATAGTTATAATCTAGCCATTAGAATGGTAGATATGAATAATAATAACTAAATTATGAAATTATGTTTTATAAATTCTTAGTGAATTGATTATTTTGTAATAAATTAATTATAAATGAAAATAAAAACAAATTTAATATAAAGGATGAGTTTTTATGAAAAACTATTTTTATGCCCACAAAAATATTTTATCTTAACAAATTAAATTAATCAATATTACTAGGAGATATTGAAGAAATTTATATATTGTAAAAAATAGATTTTTTTAACATTATTCTAACAAGTTTGATTTGTATAAAACAACAAAAAATCATGTTTTAGGCATAAAAGGTTATATTATTCTAAAAGAAACTTTTACCACCTTTTAAGTGAATACTTGTTCATACTTTTGATAGTGTTATAATTTTTATTATTAAAAAAATAAACATTATTTTTCAGATATAAAGATAAAAATTAGTTTTGGGTTAATTTTCAGTATTTTTTTTAAGAAGGATCATTTTTTTGATGAAAAGTAAAAAATAGGGAATTTTAATTAAAAATAGAATTTTCATAAAAGTTATTTATACCTAAAAATCATATTAAAAATTGAGTTTAAATTATTATTATATCAATTATACATCTATTAATCTATTTCAGGTCCTTGGATTTAATTTAACATTTAAATTGGATATAAAAACATTCCAAAATTATAAATATTTTCACTTTAAAAACTCATTGTTTCGTCAAGTCAGAGAGATTACATTTAAATTAATTTCTAATACATATGTGATTTGAATTTTGAAAAATGGATTAAATATTTGAAATTATATTAATTAATAATTTCAGTAGAGTCAACATATTTTTTAAATGAAATATTAGAGAAAGTAATTATAATTAATTATAGTGATTAAGGAAAAAATAAGTTTACATATTGGTTAAACTTTAATATTATGGGGCAAAATAACCTAAAAACTTTTAAAAAACCCATATGATTAAAATATTTTGACTTTGAACCCTCCTGTATAAAACATGGACCATTATTGGTGTCCCATGATGTAACAGAGACCCTTAAATTGTATTTACAAGAATACCACTTCTCTTCCACTACATAAAGGCACCCCTTACTTATTCACACCTAAAAAGAATTTTTATGTGTCCAAAATCTGTAAAAATAAGCTAAAAAGTTAACTCCTATCATTATAAAAGACAAAATTCTGGAATAAATCAGTCCAATGAATTCCTTTGGTTCAAACCAAAAGGAGTTACCCGAAGAAGATGTAACATTCCTCAATAAGAACCATTTTTTTATTTCATTCTCCACCCATTAAATTAAACTTATTTGATAATTATATAATAAACTCATTATCATAAATATACATTTACTTTGTTATGTTATGGGTTAAACGTACAATAACACACAATTCCATCAAATGGGATAAGCATTAATCGTTTCTATATACGACAAACTACTTCCACATGAACCTATTTCATTCATTGTTCCATTTCCCCCTATCAAGGATAGTAATAATGATTAAATTACTTTTTTATATGATATAAATGACTTTTATGATAAATTTATTCTTATTTAATTATTATATAACACTTACCATCTTTCCTTCCATTTTGTGAGAATAAAATAACATCGTTTGTGGACGTTTGGACAACTGCCTTCTCAAAGTAAGGTGATTCATTCACGCTTTACATGGAATGTATTAATAGTGAGTTTATAAATAATATGTGATATCTATGAAAAAATAATTATACTGAAATGGATATATATATAAATCATTTACCTTTATTTTCTTTCAATACAATAATAAAAATTGAAACAATATTCATGCGTACGTAAAACCTACCATCTCCATAAAATGTGTATTTCATTTCTTATTTATATATATTATAGATTATTGTAAATAAATATCCAATTAATATATATTATATTAATTTAATTTTTTATATCTTTAAAAAAATTAATTCATGACCATAGTGTAAGGAATAACAATGGCAAGTCCTAATATATTCAAAAAAACAAAGCGGTGATTACCCGAAAAATAACATTTACAAGGAAATATTAATAAAACGGTAATAAAAAGTCATTATTAAATCAAATATGGTATTATATATATATGAATATTTTTATATTATAGATTTATAATAAACATAGAGTTATTATATAGTGGGTTTGAACAAGTATGACAAGAGTCAGGATTTAAGGTTATGAAATTTCATCTCACTTTCTATATCCTTTAGATATATTCCATATTCACAACATATTTCTTTTATGTGATGTATATAAATAACTATGAAATTTTATATCAACAATTAACTTTATTTAATGATATTAAATGTTTCAATTTATGATATTTTTCATGGGTATCATGATTTAAATGTTACTCATGTAGTAAGGGGACTTATAGTTTCATTTTTATTTCTACGAATCTTATTCATATTCACCCTCATTTATTTTGTGTGGTGTTTATAGTAACCACAAATGTATTATAAGATTATTATCATTAAATTTATTGGTATTTAAATATCTATTTGATAATATCTAACTTATGGGGGAAATATATCAAATGTTACCAAATTTTTATTGTAATTTAATCTTAATTTCCCTTCTTTGAGACGCATGATATGTTGTACACCTACATTATTATATAAGGTGTATATACTTCACTTTGAAATTTTGTGTCATGAATATATTTATTTAAATTATATTTTAATATTATATTTATTTTATTCATTCATGGTGATTTTGAATCAATGTTACCAATGTGGTAATAGTTTATTGCTAAAATCTAATCATTTATCGAGATCATTTATGATTATATTTACATTGATGAGATCTTATGATATGTCATTCAATAATTATGATGAAATATATTATCATATTTTTATTTATGATATCTTTGTTTAATGGTTCCCTTTATCCACTCCTTGCTTCTTAATACAATTAAAAAAATGTTTTTAGGAAAATATGACTTTATTTCTATCTTTGTTCGGAAATCTGTGTTCTTTACAAATAATTTTTTTATAGAAATGTTTTAAAAAAAATTTCCATGATATTTTTGAATAATTTTCTAGTAAAATTGTTATAAAAATTATTTATATTTTAAAAAAAGATTAAAATGTTTTTCAAAGATTCATTTATATGTTTTCAAATCTATTATCAATGAAAAGTGTTTTCAATTTTTTTTAAATTTTAAAAAGATTTTTTTCAAATAATAAAGGATATTTTCCTTAATAGATGTTTTTAAAAGATATTTTATAATTATTTTCCTTATAATTTGACATCATTTTGTGTTACCTATTCTTTAATAGGGTTATTATCTATGAATACCATTTATATTATAACTATTTATGGTTTATGTTTTGATGGAATGATGTTATGACACTTGTCTCTCTTCTATGGGTTATACAATGATAAAATTATTATGAAACCTCATTCGTTTCATGGGTTATACTTTTATGAAATGATTTTGAAACTTATATATTTTCCACAGGTTATGGTATGATGACATGTTTGTGACACCAATTTTATTTCTTGGATTAAAATATTATGATTGTTTATGATGTTCTGTAACACATATTTATGATATCATTATAAGATGTGTTAAACCTATCTCTCACTCCAATGAATTGCGTAAGGATTTATATCTCATGAGATACACTGATGGATCAGGGAGTGAAATTGGTTCAGTAAAGGATTACTTCAGTAATATGGTATTGGGAGTGAACCTTGACTATTAAGATGGTCATGGGAGTGAACCTTAGCTACTAATATGGTTTGGGGAGTGAACCAATTCGACTAGGATGTCCTTACAAATAAGTTTAAATAATATGAAAATAATTTTATATGATATTGTGTCTACCATAATTCAATTTATTATCCCAATATTATTCTTTAATTTCATATTCTATTGACTCCCTTATGATTCATGTCTTATGAACATCCAATCGTTATTACTACAACCCCCTATGTTTTTATGTACCTTTATTTCAAATAAATTAAATTTTTTAAAGGTTTTTTTTATATAAAACACAATGTCAAACTTTCATTATGCGCTACACTAAGTTAAGCTTGTGCTACGAAGAATATCAGCTTAGCTTGTATTACACACAACATTGAGTTTCTATGAAGGATAAATTTACTATTATAATTATTATAATTATATATTATTAATATATTTGTTAAAATTAGTAATATGAATAGTAATAAATATTTTTCATAATGGTTTTATATAAATATAACATATTTTTCGTAAGGACATTATATGTTTGAAAATACTATTTTCTCAAATGAACTTTTTTATGTCCTCCTATGAACAATAATATAATAAATTTCGATAGCTTTATAAATTTAGTTCTATAAAAAAATTATTTTTTAATTCATAATTTTATAATTATCTTAGGGTTAATATTTTGGATTTTGTTTGAAAAACATCATTTTTTTATTAATAATGAAAATAAAGAAATTTAATTCCAAAATGATTTCCCATCACATTTATTTATAATTATAAATTATATTTTAATGTGGTTTTAAATTTAAATTATTTAAATTTAAAATAAATTAATTCAATTTATTTCCTTGGAACCAATTTCATATCTAAGTAAGATATAAAATTCATTTCAATCTTTTAAACATTTTCTCTTAAAAACAACGTACTACCAAGACACATCTGTGGGGTTAATATGAAATTAATTTATGCCACTTATATGACTATAATTATGAAATATTTATTCAATTTTTGAAACAAAAATTATTTATAATGTATAATAAAGTAATTTTTTGGCTAAAAATATTAGTGAAAGTTATTAAAATTAATTACAACAATTTTGGTAAAACAAGCTTTTTTAATGGTTAAAAATTAATTTAAATGGACAATTATCCTGAAAACTAGTACAAGATCCTTTGGATGGAGATATTCATACCAATACCACTATTTTTTAAAAAAATGGAAAATTATTGGAGGAACATGATGTAAGGGATACCTCTCAATAGTTTTTTCCTTTTTATGTTTACAATAATGTCACTCCTCCGCTATAAAAGGGACTCCCCACGAACACATTCACAACTCAAAAGACCTTTTTCTAAGCCATAACCTGCCCAAATATCCTACCAAATTCCCTCCCTTAACCTATAAGCCTTCGTTTTGGGTATAAATCTAATCAATGAAACCATTTGGTGAAAACTAAGAGGATTTACCAAAAGAAAAGGTAGCATCATTCAATAAGTTCTATTATTTTATATTCATATCCCCCATGTTAATTTTTATTACATGATTATATAATAAAAGAATTATACTTAATAAACTTATATTGTTTTATTCTAAGGGTTTAACCTACACCTACACAAACTTCCATCAAATGGGTAATGAAGTTACCATTCTTGTGCATGGCAGACTACCACCTCGCGAAATGATGCCACTCATTTTTTTGTTACCACATATAATAAATTAGAATGATGATTGAAATAATATTTTTAAATGATATATATTATATATATGATGTATTTATCTATTTGTAATTATTATATAAAAAATAACTTCATTCTTTCCATTTTCTGTAAATACGATAACATCATTTGTGGATGTGTGGACTACAGCCTCCTCGAAGTGATATGATTCGTTCACAATCTACATGAAATTTATAAAGGATGGGTTCAATGAATATATTTGAAATATATGAAATTATAATGATACTATAATGATAATATATATATATATACAAATATGTCATTTAATTTCTTTCATTCAATATGACAATAAAATGAAAAAAATGTCCATGCGTATATACAACCTATTATCTCCATAAAAAATGTATTCCTTTTTTTAAAATCCATATATTTTATGAAAATTTTCAATTTTTTAACAAATTAAATGTCATTTATATCTTTTTTAATACGCTATATCAAGATAACGTCGCGCTACACGCAACACTAACTTAGCTTTCTTTACATGAAACAATGAGTTTCTACGAAACATCATCTTATTATTATACTTTTTTATACAAAAAAATTATAAACTGTGAATTATAATGGAATTTATGTATAGTATTAATGGAATTATAATATTATTGATTACACATAATTATTTTACAAATTAATTAAAAATGAATGTATTTTTTTTTAAAATGAATGTTCTCTAAAGATTATTTAAGTATGCACTATGGTGTTTTATACTGATAAATAAAGAAGTAATTCTTGTTGAATACTATTAATTATATATATATATAGCATATTAAAATTATTTTTTTATCTAAAATGTTATGTGTTTTATATATATGACATAATAAAAAATCTAATTTTATTCATAATAGAAGTATTTTTCTAAAAAGACACTTTTACCGCATTTTAATGGAGAAACGATTTTTAATATAATTTTTGAAATTTTTTATAATTTTTATATTGAAAATAAAATTATTATTTGAAATAGGGATATAAAAATTTACTTTGGTTATGTTTGGTATTTTTCAAATAAGTTTAATGTTTTGATGAATAGTAAAAAATACTGAATTATAATTGAAATCAGATTTTTCATCAAAATAATTTGTAGTGTAAATTTATATAAAATATTGTTCTAAAGTATAATTAGATAATATTTTTATCATTTAATACAATTTAATTCATTTTAATCAATTTCACATTAAATTTGGATATAAAAACAATTTAATCTTTTTTTTGTTTTCACATTAAAAACTCGTTTTCTAATCTCCACAACGAGATTAATTTTCTATTGATATTAGTAAATTATTTGTTTTGAATTGTAAAAAATGGATTCCATATTTGGAATAATAATAAATTATTTCCCTTTTATTTTTGGACAATATGAATAGTAACTTTAGAAATTTTTATTATAATGGTTGAGGGTAAATCGGGTAATTAAGGGTAAAAATATTATTATAAATATTGGAAAACTGAAACAACACTTGTCCAAATGTTATTTAATTAATTTAATTCAACCATTAATACATAAGTATATAAATTTAACAATTTACAGATAAATTTCCAGGATAATGACTTAAGTATTATTAAAATCAAAGGCAGTGACAAAATGTCACACTCAGACATTAAATACACACACACACAGAGATATATATATATATATATATATATAATATTTTTAATATAGGGATAAACTAAAGATATTATAGAATATATATAATATTCATATATATGAATGTATTATCTAGATGATAAAATTGTATTTTTAATTTTTAGGGAATAAATAATTATCTTAAATAATTAAAAAATAATGATGCAGTAATAACACAATTTATAAAACAATCAATTAATTTATATTATAAATATTAAAATAAATATAATTTGACATAATTTTGGTTCTCAAAAAATATTTATAAGTTCATATTTCATATTATTGGTGACACACACAATTTTTTTTCAAGGTTATCTTCCTCTATAGATTTTATTAATGCCAAGGTAAAGAATAGTGTCAAAATTGAAATGTTTGATATTTTACGAAAATAATATTTTTTTAATGAATTAAAAATAATAAAAATAATAAATAATGAAAAGTTGATTATATGTGGTCAAAAATATCATAAATTTGAAATTTATGGTCTAATTTACACTTTATAAGTAAAAATTACATCTTAATATTAAAAGATTTGTTACCATAGTTAAAATTAAAATAGGTTAACTAATGGTTAATCAAAAAAATATTTAAAATTACACCGAAAACTATATAAAATTTATTGGTCCAAAATATTACAACCTTATCTCATATTATATTCTAATATATGACAATTTATCGTATTTTTATTGAGTTATTATTTATTATAAACTAATATTTTTGAGATTTTTCAAATATACCCCTCCCTGCTCTTATAAAAGGGCACCTATCCTTATTTTTTATTCAGACCATTAAATACCATTGGATTGGGAAAAAACAGCCCAATTCTAATACCAAAATCCTTCCCTTAATTTTATAGGCCTTTCATTGGGCATAAATCCAAACAAAGAAGTCATTTTTTTAAATCAAAATGAGATACCCAAAAAAGAGGTGACGTTCATCAACGGAGGTTTTTTTATTTCTCCCTTGAACCCCCTATATTATTTTTATTTAATATATATATAATAAAAAAAGTATAATAAATATAATTATATGTTGTTATTTTTATTTCTCTACCTACACATTCACACATATCCATATAATGGGTAAAAAATATACTATTCATGTGTATGGTGGACTTCTTCCTCGTGAAACGATGATTCTTTATTTTTCCGTTACCTTCTCTAATGGTTGGCATTATGATGGAAACAAATTTTTTTACTATATATATGATATTTATGAAATAATTATACTTATTTAATTAAAATATCATATTTACCTTTTTACCAACTAATATTTTGGGAAATGATGATGTTGCTCATGCGTACATATAACATATCATCTCCATGATGCGATTTGATTCATTTTTCATCAATATTTCACATATATTGTAATAAAAATAGATTTTATGAATATATATTACATATAAAACAGTAAAATTATCCTATAATGATAATATATCATATTATTTTTCATTTTAAAATAAAAATAAAATGAAAACAACATTCATGCGTACATATGGTATACCATCTCTATGAATAATGTATTTTATTTTCAACCTATAAATATTATGAATCAACATGAATAGATATATAGTATATATATATATATACACATCAATAAGTACAATTTTTCAGATAATTAAATCCTTATATAATTTGGAGAACCAAGAATAACAAGTTTAAGCACGTACGTGAAACAAAGGGGTTATTACCCGAAACATAACATAAAATTGGAATTGTTAATAAGCAAGAAATATATTTTCATAAGTAAATAATAAATGGTATTATATATATTAATATGCTTCTTTAATATATTTATAATAAATTTGTATTTATTATACAAGATATGTCATGAGTATAACGAGAGACAAGACATAAAGTAAGGTATTTCTCATATCACGTCATTTTTGTGAGATACATGTGATAATAACCAGATATTATTATTGTGTGGGGGTATATATTTCCATAAGAAATTTTATATCATGAATTTTATTTATTTCATGATATTAAATTTTTCAATAGACTTTTATATTTCATGGGAATCCCATTTCAAATGTTACTATAGTTTTAAGGGATTTATTTCTTACTTTGATTTTTGTGGGAAACATGACTTATACACTACTTTTGTTTCTTATATGTTGTTTATATACTAAACATGAATTTATTTTATGACTCTTATCTAAAAAATTATAGTATTTTCATATCCTTGTAATTTTCTTTCATTCATGGGCCATACGATTCTACTGATTATAAAGTGATGAGTAGTTATTTCACAATCTCATAAATATTTGGGATTGTTTCGTTTGATGTTTCCCTTAGGTAATATTTATGTTCTATATAAATGTTCTCTAAAAAAATTACAAAATCTGGTTCTAATCTCTTATGTATGTTTAAATTCATTTTTACCCATTTTTTACTTTTTTCCACATTGTTTGAATGGAATATTTTTATTATTTTCCAAACTAAGTACTTTGTTACTTTTTTGGAAAAAGTATGAGTGGAATGTATTTTTAACTTATAGGGAATGAAACTAATTTTTATCCATCATGAATACTTCATGATTTAATTCTTACCTTATAATAATAAAATTTAATTTTCAAATAATGTTATGTCTTTAAAAATTAAGTAGTATTTTGAGAAAAGAAAAAAAATTAAATTATATTGAATATTTTCCTATGGAATTTTTTTTCAATTGATCTCTAAAAATTATTTTCCATATAAGAAAACGTTACTTGACACTGAATATGTTTTAATAAGGTTATTATTCAATGATAAAATTCCTATTATTTATAAGATTTTTTAATTTTTATTATGGAATGTTATTTAGAAAACCCATTTCTTTCTCATGTGTTATGTTATGATTAAATGATGTTTATGAAACCCATTTCTTTTCATGGGTTCTAATATGATGAATGATTTATGTTCTTCTAGAACACATCTTCATGGTTTAATTTTGCGATATATGGGACCTATATATCCATACAATAAATTTGGTAAATATTTAAATCTCATGAGATAATGATGTGAATCAAGTTGACAAGCTTTATCCCCTATGAAAGATGGGGAATCTCAATCCACTATGGACAGATGATAAAACCCAATACATTATATGTAATGGGATTCAATTGGGGATGGTGGTGTTTTTTTATTATTAGGTATAGATCCCATGAATTACACTATTATGTTTTGGAAATTCACCTTTACTTATAAGGAATGATATTACATTTTTATGTGTATACTACAAATTCCATTCCCTATTCTTATGTTATGATTTCATAGATTATTCTCTTGATTCCTCACAATTAATGTCTTATGAAAAATAAATATTTATTCTATTACTCATTATATGATCTTTTATATGTAGGTTATGATCTTCTATTTTCACGAACAATTTTTAATACACTTTTTATCATGATATGCGTACATAAGTCCCTTGTTTACCATTACCGAGAATCTAAGTTCACCATTTTCTTATATTTCCCTTCTCTAAGTTATAATGAATAATTTTATATAGGAGTAATAAATATAATGATCTTTGTTGGAAACATTAATGATCTTCCACCAGATTGTATGTTTATGTTCCAGGTTTTCAAAGGCACTAAAATACTATGATATTTGGGCATCTATTTGTATAATGTATAAAATGATCCACCAAAAATGATTTATAATCCATGTAAGAAAATACTAGTTTATTATAGTTGGTATTATATCGTTGGATTAGTCAAACATTGGAATATATATTGAGAAAAAATAGTGATATCCCTATATATTTTTAAGGATATGTATGGGGTTGTCTCCAACAAATAAGTCTAAGTATAGGATACAATCATGGAGTTTTTATAATAATCATGAATAACCTATGATTAAACATATGGTGTCATAAATGAAAACATTATAATTAATTTCCATATATTATATGTTTCCCCCACTATTATTAGTGTTTCTAACATAATTATTTTGGTTTTATTCACTTACTGGAACTAAAAGGAATCGTGTTAAAATTAAATCTGATGGAAAGCTCAGTGACTATGAGTAACCAAATTTGATGATTACTGAATAGAAATATATTGTAATTATTCTTAATCATTTATCATTATATATTATTAACAACATGAACTTCAATGAGATTCATAACACATCAAATAAAAGGAAGATACAATTTTATGAATGTTCATGCGGTTAAGAACATAGGGAAGATATGATTCGACACCTCATATGTCAATATGGTGGTGAAAAATACCTATAAGAATATCTCAAATGGATGGGAATATGTTATATATATAGAAATGAAGGTCATATAGTGACAATTTTTTGAGTATTTAAATTTCATATGTGTGGGGAACATGGGAATTATCCAATTCAATTCCCTAACCAAAGAATTTACTTCTACAAAAAGAAATAAACTATTACATGAAAATCATTAATGTTTAAGGATCAAAGTATTTATGTATTTTGATCCATGAATTATGATTTTTAAAATATATAAGGATTGTACAACATAAGATCTTCATGAAGGATTTCGAAGAATATGTTGAATGGTACTGATAACCTAGAAATTGGATTTAATGGTAAGGTTATATTTTTTTGGAAAACACGTGATTAAGGGAAGGTAAAATTTAGTATGATCCTAAATTAGAGATAATGGTGTATAGTTTGATTCTGTATGGGATAGTATTGACATAATTGGGACTGATAAAGTGACAATATAGTTTATATCATATCTTGAGTTTATAGAACTTTTTGATTTATGGTATGATGATAGAGTTGATTTTTTCAATATATTTATGTTTTCATGGAGTTTTTATGGTAATTTTGGTCATTAACATATTTCAAGTGAATGTATGATAATGGTATTCACATGTTTGGTATGTGACTATTTGGATCTATATAATGTTTTTTGGGGGATAAATTCCCAACTTAGTGACCTTCTTTTGAAATTCAAGGATTTTAATCTTTTGGAATGTTCCTAAGGGGGTCTTTTTATGATATTTTTTAGATAGAAATTTGGTTGAGGTTTTAGATATTAATGTTCAATTATTTAATATTAGATAACATGTGATAACTATTTTGTTGTAATTATAACATGAAATATAATTAATGACTTATCATCTCATTAGGGAACTTAAGATCCAGTAGTTATTCAGGCATTAAAATTTTGACCTCATTTCTTGGTATATGAGATGAATCATAAATTATTCAATTCAAAACCAATGGATGAGATCATGATTACAAAATGAAATGAAATAAAGTATGTATATCTTCTTGGAAAATTCTTCAACTTTAGGGAAAAGTGTCATGAAACAAAAAATTTACCCTAGTACCTTCATTTTTGATAAATCAAATAGTCTCATAGATCATCATATATTTATTGTTTTGTGATGATTAACTTTATAATTACCATGTTCCCAATCACTCTCCATTATAACATGATAGTTGGAATTTTCTCCTATTTCCAAGTTTTCACTTTCTACTAATACTATTAATGTGGCGATCTTCAACTATAACTTTCCCTCTATTTAATAGGATGTTTTATTGACCCTTATTTATGATATGGGTTTCCCCAAAAAATTTTCAAACATCCACATTTTATTTTTCAATGTTCAATTTTAAATTTCAAGGATGAAATTTCATTTTTAAATTCATGATCATACTGGAATGGTATCATATCCAATGGAAATTTAACTAAATATATTTCATGGTCATTATGTGTTTCATGTATCTATTTTGAGGAAGTACATATATGATCCTTTATATATACTAAACACATAGGTCATACTGATAGAGAAATATACTTATTATAGAGATATACCCATATATATTTTAGATTGTATAGACTATTTTCAAAAAAACACCACACATATCATTAATGATATGTAGATAAAACCATCAGTTTGAAGAAGCTGCATAGTAGCATGATGATATAATGAGGTATAAGTATCCTCATTTTTTATTAGAATGACAAATTTTGAGTTAAAAAATAATTTTAAAGGGGATATATTGTAACACCCAAAGTTTTTATGAATCTTTATTTTTCATGAAAAAATAAAATTTCTTTGATGTCTTGTGTTATACACTACACCAAGTTAACCTTACACTATACACAACATTGACTTAGCTTTCATTACATGTAAAAATAAGTTTCTAAAAAACATTATTTTACTATTATATTTATTTATACAAGAAAATTATAACATATCCATTATAATGGAAGGTGTGAACAATTTTATCAAAATATGAAATTATTGTTCACACATAATTATTTGACTAATTAATTATAAATAAATGTCAATTTTTTTAAAAAATAAAATTAATTGTTCCCTAAAAATTATATAAATATTCACAATTGTGTTTTATACAAATAAATAAATAAAACAACTCTTGTTTAATTTTATTAATTAATTATATATAACATATTCATTTTAATATTTTTTTCTCAAATAGTGTTTTTTTATACATGATATAAGAATAAATTCAAATTTACACATAAAGAGTATTTTTCTAAAAGCACAGTTTTTCCTCCTTTTAATTACAAACACAATTTTAATAAATTTTTTGAAAATTTTGTAATTTTTATTTAAAAAATAAACTTATTAATTGAAATCAGGATATAAAAATTTACTTTAGTTGACTTTTTGGTATTTTTTGATGAGTTTCATGTTTTAATGAAAAATTAAAAATACTGAATTTTAATTGAAAACAACTTTTTCATAAAAATATTTTATTGTAATAAATTATATATATGATTGGTTTTAAAGTATAATTAGATCTAGTTTTTATCATTTAACAAAATTTAGTTCACTTGAATCAATTTCACATTAAATTTTGATATAAAAACAATTCAATATTCTGGATGTTTTCACTTTAATAAATTGTTTTTTCATTTCATCTATGGGATTAATTAAAAATTAATTTTATCCAATTATTTTATTTTAATTTTGAAAAAAGGATTCCCTGTTTCGAATCATAATTTGCAGATTTATTAATTATATCCCTTTTATTTTTGGCTTATATGAATATTAACGTTAGTAATTTTTATTACCACTATTAATGGTAATTTTGTTATTTAAGTATAAAAATAATATTATAAATTTTATAAAACTACCCTAAAACATTCCAAAATGTTTTTGGATGAAGTTAATTATAATATTAAAACATAAATTTAATAATTTAATGGACAATTTCCCATGAAAATGACTTAACTATTATTAAACTCAAAGGGAGTGACTAAATGCCACACTCTTACATTTAATATGTATAATATTTACAATCTGGGGATAAATTTATGATATTCTTGACTATATATATTATTAATTGGTATAAATGTATTATTAATATCATAGAATTTTATTTTTAATTTTTAGTGTTGAAATAATTTTCTTAAATAATTTCAAAATGATGATGAAGTAATTACACAATTAATGAAACAATTTAATAAATGATATTATAAATATTTGAAGAAATATACATTAAAACAATAAATTAGATAAAACAATTATAGGTTAATATTACATATTAGGTGTGTTTTTTAAAAAATAGAGGTTATCCAATTTTAAGGATTTTTTGACGTCAATATAATGAATAGTGCCAAAATTGACACTTATGATATATATTGAAAATATAATTTTATTAAATATATTAAAATAATAAAAATATTAAATAAGGATAGGGGTTATATATGGTATAAAATATCATAAAATATACATTTATGGTTAAATTGAAAATTTATATTTAAAAATTACATCCTCTTAATATTAAAAACTTTGTTTCCATAACTAATATTAAAATAGGATTACTAAGGGTTCATATTTAATATTTGGTTTAAAATTACATCAAAACCTATCTAAAATTTATTTTTATGAGTTTAAAACATTATATAATCTTATATCCTAATATATGACCTTTTTGGGTTTTTTTAATATTTTTATCTATATAAATTAATATCATTGAGAGTTTCCAAAAGTGGCCCTCCCCTCTCTTATAAAAGGGAACCTCTCCATCCATTTTATTCAAACTTATAAATCCATTTAGATCAGAGAAACTCTTTCCAATTATCCTAAATAAATCATATACTTAATAATATAGTCCATCCTTTCGACAAAATGGAAATTAAAGAATTTCTTTTGTGCAAATCAAAAAAAGATACCCAAAGAAGAGGTAATGTTCATCAATGAACGATTTTGTTCTACTTATTCCTCAAACCCCATAAATTAATTTTATTTAATATTTTTATAATATTATAAGTATCTTAAATATAGAGATAAATTTTTATATCAATGTTTTGCCATAAAATTTCAATAATTCTATCAAATGTGTAAGAAACATACAATTTGTGTGTATGGCGTACAATCGCTTCGTGAAACGATGATTCTTCATTTTTTTGTAACAACCTCTCATTTTGGGAATTGTGAGGGAAACACTATTTTTTGTAAAATATATTATATTTATGAAAAAAATTATAATACTTTAATAATAATATAATTTTTACCATTTTACCATCTAAATTTTCGGGAAATGATAATGTCGCTCGTGCGTATGTATGGCATACCATCTCCACGATGTGATGCGATTCGTTATTCATCTATATTTCACATAGATTTTAATAAGGATTAATTTTATGAATATATTGTATATATGTGTGTATATAACATAAAAAGTATCCTTTAAAGATAATATATCATATTTTTTTCTTTCTTTTTATATGACAAGAAAATGAAAATAACATTCAAGCGTACGTAAGTCCTACCATATCCATGAACAATGTATTTTATTTTCTACCTCTAACTTTTATTAACCTCCATGAAATAAATATATACTGAATATATATATATATATTAACATTATGGATATTATTAAATCATGATCTAAGTATGAGGACCCGTAATAACAAGTTAAAAAATTTCTAAGAAACAAAGTGGTTATTACCCAAAACATAAATTAAACATGAAATTGTTAATAAATAGGTAATATAAAGTCATGATTTAATCATATATGGTATTATATATTAATATTTCTCTATAATATATTCATAATAAACTTATATTATTTTTACATCAGGTTTTCATGAGTATGACGAGAGTCATGACATAAGGTATGGGATTTCTCATCTCACTTTATTATTGTGAGATATATGTGACAATCACCACTTATTCTTATTGTGTGGTGCATATATTTCCTCCTAAAATTTTATATCATGAATTTTATTAATTTAATGATATTAAATGGTTCAATTTATTTTATTCTTTCATGGGAATCATTATTCAAAAGTTACTCAAGTTGCAAGGGATTAACGTCCCACTTTTATTTTTGTAAGACACATTCCTTATACACTACTTGTTTCTTATATGTTGTGTATATAATAACAATTAATGTATTTTATGATTAATATCCAGAATATTGGGGTATTTTCATATCGATATATTTTTCTTTCTTTCATGAGACATATGATTCTACTGATGATAAAGTGATGAGTATTTATTTAAACATATCATCAATATTTGGGATTGTTTCATTTTCATTTTTCATTAGGGAATATTTATATTCCATGTACATATTTTCAAAAAAAATTAAAAAATGTTTTTTCTATTCTCCTGTGGAATTATAAATTTATTTTTATTGATTTTTGACTTTTTACTATATGGTTTAAAAGTGATATTTTTATCATTTTCTGAACGTGTTACTTTGTGACTTTTACGAAAAAATGTTTGAAAGCAATGTATTTTTAACTTATATGGTGGGAAAAAAATTCCATATTTTCATCAATCCATAATAATTTGAATATTACTTTAAAAGACTATAATTTATTTTCAAATAAAATTTTTACATTTTAAATTAAGTAGTATTTTAAGAAAAGAATTTTTTTCCAATGAAGAAAATATATTTTTATCATGAATTGTTTTCAACAGATCTTTCAAAATTATTTTCCTTGTAATATAACATTATTCGATGTTTGTTATGTTTTCCTATGGATATTATTAAATTGTACCATTTTTTTCATTCTGTGGATGAATAATTTTTATGATGTGATGATATTTATGAAACCCAATTCTCCCCAATGGGTTATGTTACACTTGAATGATGTTTATGAAACCCATTTATTTCCATGGGTTCTCATATGATGAATGATTTATGTTCTTATAGAAAACATATGTTTGGTTTCCATTAAGAGATGGGTGGGACCTTTATCTCCTTCCAATTCATTTGATATGGATTTATATCCTATGAGATAATTATGGTAATCCAGTTGATGAACTTGATCCACTGCGGATTATAGGGAAACCATATCCACTATGGTAAGATGGGGAAACCCAATCCCTTACAATGAAAGGACTATTATTTGGAATGGTGGTATGTCTCTCCCATTAGTTTTATTCCCCATGAAGTTACATTTTATGTTTTTTAAATGTTCCTCGACTTAAAAGGAATGATATTTCATGTTTATGTGTCTTCTACAAATTCTATATCATATTTTTATGTTATAATTTCATGGATTATGCTCCAGAATCCATTATGATTTGTGCCTTATGAACTACCAATATTTATTCCATGACTCATGTATTTGATATTTGATATTCAAGGTATAATCCTCTAATTTCATGATCACGTTCTCATACCCTTATGATCATGATATTCTTACATATATCTCTTATTTACCCTTCTTGAGCATCCAAGGTCACCATTTTCTTAGGTTTATTTTCCCCATGTTATAAGGAAAGTTTTTATATAAGATTACTAAATGGAAAAAAATTTGTTGAAAACATTGAATATATTCCACTGGGCTAAAATTTTGTGTTTCAAGTTTCCAAAGGCACTAATCTAATATAGTCTTTGGGAATCTATTTGTATAAATTATGAAATGTTCTACAAAAATAATGTATTATCCATATAAGAAAATATGAGGTCCTTATACATTTCATATTTCAATATTTTATAAATTGATAATAATACATATATACTATATATATATGATATTTATATCATGGGTTACATTATGAATATCATGATATAAGTACAAGGACCAAAAAAATACAACAAATCAAAACACATGTGAAAAACAAAGCAGTTATTACCTTAAATGCAATTCTAATAACAAATTGTTAATAAATGTGTAATGAAAGGTCATAAGTAAATCATATATGGTATGATATTATTGAACTTGTTCCTTTAATATAATCATAATATACTTATAATTATTATATAAGAGGTTTGAATGAGTACAATTAGAGTAAAGACATGAGGTAAAGGTATTTCTAGTCTCACTTTTATTTCAATGAGACTTATTCAATTTTCACCACACATTTCTTTTTTGTGGTGTATATAAATACCATGGAATTATTCTTTAAATATTATCCATAAATTTATGGTTATTTACATACCCATTTTTTGATATCTCTTTCATGGGTTTTACAGCTCAAAAGTTACCAAATATGTTAGGTAATTTTGTCTCAAATTACATTTTTTTGGAGACACGTTTTTTCATGAGCCTATATTCTTTTATGAGGTATATATATATTAAATTTGGAATGTTATATGATGAATGTTATTATTTTTATTATGTTATAAAATTAATGTAATTTTATTTTCTCATTCATATTATGATATAATGTTACCAAATTGGTAATATTTTATTATTATAATCTCATCGTTTGTTGATATTTTTCATGATTATGCTTCCATTGATGAAATATATCATCTATATCTAAAGAAAAATTATGAATTTTGTTATCCTATAGTTATTCATGATATATTATTGTATTTGTACTATCCTTCCACTCTTCCAAACTTAAGATGTGTATGGAAATGTCTTCATGAAAATAAAACCTTATTTCCATCTTTGGTTGTAAATCTGTTTTATTCAAAAACCATGTTTTCAAATATGATTCAAAAAATGTTTTCAAAAATAAATGTTTTATCATTTAATGATCAAGAAAAATGTATTTTATTTTTTTTATTATTTTCAAAGATATATTCTATGAATTTTTTTCACAACTATTTTATGTTATGAAAAGTGTTTTTTAAAGAAGAAATGATATTTTACTTATATTTTTTCAAATGATATTTGTCATCTGGGATGAAATCTATTGAAACAGTTAATATTTACTATGTATATGATCAAAGCAAATCATCATTATTATTTATTTAAATGGTTTATGTTTAATAAGACAATTTCTTATGGCACTCTTTCCTCTTCCATGAGTTATGTGCTATTGAAACCTAGTTATTTTCACAGGTTATTCTAGAAAAAATCATTATAATACCTGAATACTTTCAATAGGTTATGATACAATGAAATTTTTATGATAGCCATTTAATTTTAATGGTAATGTTATGATGTTTATATAACCCATCTCTTTTTATGGGTCAATATATTCTGAATTTTTATTATATTGGAGAACTCACATGTATGATTTTATTATGTGAAGGGTGGGACCTATATATTCCTCCAATAAATTGGGTAAATATTTATATCTCGTGAGATATTGATTGGAATCAATTCTATGGGATTGATCTACTATGGAATATGGGAAAACCCAGTCCACTATGGGAATGTGGGGAAACCCAATCCACTATGGGATTATGGGGAAATGATATCCACTATAAGAAGATGGGGAATCCTGGTCCCTTATAAGGAAGCAACAACGATTAGGGATGGTGGTGTGTCCCTTCTAATAGGTGTATTCACTTTTAAACTCCCTAATAAGTTTTTTTATTAATCCTTGATTTATGGGGAATGATATTACATGTTTATGTGTATTCCACAATTCCATGTCCTATTTCTATGTTATACTTTCATTCCTTATGCTCTTGATTATTTTATGATTCTTCTCTTATGAAATTCCAATATCTATACCCAAATTCATTTTTATTATCTTTGATATGCATGGTATGATCTTATGTTTTCATGATCATGTTCTCATACCCCTATAATCATGATTATGCTTACATATCTCCCTTGTTTACCCTTACTAAGAATTTGAGTTCACCCCTTTTTTATGGTTACTTTCAACATGGTATAAAGATATGTATTATGTGTTATGTTTTCAATAATAGAACTAGTCTTGAAGAACCTAGTGAGAGATAATGTATCCCAAATATATACCAGTGTTTATATTTCTATGTTTCCAATGACACAGAACTAATACAGTATTTGGGAATGTGTTTTTTAATGAATTCAGTATTCTGAAAAAATGATGTAATATTATGTATAATTATATAGGGTATTTATAGTTTTTAATTGAGAAAAAATTAATGTTTATAAATTAGGATGTGAAAAAAGCTAGTGATAACCTTAGAGACATTTCTAAGGATAAGTTTAAGGATAATAAGATGTATAGAAAAATGTCTAGAAATTTTGGTAAAGGATATAGAGAGTGGTTTTCTAGAAATATATCCCTCTATAAATAAAACAAGTGAATGTTTCTATAGAAAATATTTATGTTGGGGTAAAAACACTTGAAAAATTGTACTAATATAGACTCAATTGGGAACCTGTGCATGAAAATGGCCTTGCTACACACCTAGTTTGACACTCCCAAGGGATATGATTTAGGATTAAGAAGCACTTCATTAACCATCTTGAAGATTTAAATATAAGTTTTCTATGAATAACCTAGTACAAACAAAATGTTTTGAAATATTAAATAAGGTGGGAAAGTTCAGATATCCTATAACTTATTTTTTATGATTATACGGTTCCCCACTATGATTTTTTTTCTTAATCTATGTTTCTTGATTTTATTCAATGCATAGAACCCGAATGAACCACATTAATGGGGATTTTGATGGACAATGAAATCATTTTTCTCATGAGAATCAGAATGCTATGGGGGATGGAATGAAAAATCACATTTCTATGCACACCTATCTTTCAGAGACAATGAATTATGCTGGAATTAAAAATGATAAAAGGGGGAGAACAAAATTATATTTATTAATTCATGAGGAAATGTAAACCTTATTTCAAATGGTAATATAGTACACTTGTTTTAAAAAAATTGATCAGTACCATAAATAACATATTCTCTATTTTTTAGTGTTTATTGCATGAGAAGGTCAATATAGCTGTTTATTGAGTAGAAAGAGAAGCATAAGAGTGGGGGTACTCTAATAAATAATACAAGGAAGTAATATGAAATTGAATCTATGGATTGGGACGAGTTCAAGAACTTATTTTATTAATAAGTTATTTCTTTTTATTCTTATAACTAATATGGAGAAATAGTTCATTGAGTGAAAGTAAAAAAAAGATGAATCTATTGGTACCTTTAAGGATAATTTCACAATATTTTCAAGTTATTTTTCTAGTATTATCATCAAACATGAATGTAAAGTTGATGGGTAATTCAGAGTATTAATGCCATGTCTCAGATGTGCATTGTCTATAATTGAATTTTGTAGATATTAAGAGATTTTAAATTTTTCAATCAAGGTTGAAATGGATGTTGTAGTTTCATATAAAACTCATTCAATGGAAAAGAAATGGAATATGTAATTTAATGTAAAGAAAATAAAATGACTCTCCCTTTATTCCTTATGTGTGTAATGAAGCATGGAGAAAATTGTCTTATGGGGTATAATAAATGTTTTAAGTGTAAAATGGAAGGACATAAGGAAACTAATTTATGAAATGAAGGGATGAAGTTGGTTAGTGATGTTAATAAAGGGAAAGTTACACAAGATGAAGATACCACACTTAAGTTATCAAAATTTAAGGATAATAGGAATTATGATAACTAGTGCCCAATCCTGGTGGTTATTGATGATTATTGGTGTCAGCAACTTCTTAATCTAAAGGACATGGGTAAATGTCATACGCTCACTATTTCTATTGAGGGGAGCGATAATGATGTGGTGAAACGGAAACTTTCTATCCAATCTAAAACAACTAATATCTTATTTTATTTTGGTTCAACCCACTCCTTTATATCTAAATAATTTTATATGGGTATTATGAATCCTCCAAAACTATTAGATATGGTGTTATCAGTGAAAACCCTTAATGGTAAGATGATCGCATCTCAAGTCTATGATTCAACTCTCGTTGATATTTTTAGGAATGTACTTATTTAAAATCATATAATTCTACCTCTGTTTGAATATGATATTATATTAGGCATGGGTTGTATTTATATTCAAAAATCCCACATAAATTATCAAGGAAGGGAAATTAAATTTTATATTTCAAACTAACCTATGATATTTTATCAATGTGAAGATAAGTAAGAACTTCCTATAGGTATTACATCCAGCATATAGGAATTAATTCCCATTCATATGGTATGTTTATCTCAAATAGTTAGGGAGAAAATCGATATCGATGATCTACCCTTTCTTAATGAATTAGTGGCTTCCTTTTTGAAAGAGTTTCAAAGCCTTCCACTAAAACATGAATCCAAGTTATTGATTAAACTTATAACTGGTTCCACACAAATTTCAAATACTATATATAGGATTGTCTCAATTTATTTTTAGGAATTAAAGAAGAAACTCAAATAAATCCTTGATAATGGATTCACTTTTCTAAGTATGTTACCTTAGGGTAAACATATTATTTTTGTGAAAAATAATGATCGATCAATGAAACGCTGCACTGATTATCAAGAAAATCAAATAAATCCTTGATAATGGATTCACTTTTCATGTATGTTACCTTAGGGTAAACATATTATTCTTGATAATATATATATAGTATACTATATCTTCGAAATTCCCCCAAATACATATTAGGTACATAATGTGTTCCATATATCTCATCCGAGGAAGAACATTCCTGACACTTCACATGTGCTGAACTCAAAGGTCAAACATCTAGAGAAAGATATTTCTTATGAATAACAAATAGTTGAAATTAGAGATCCTACATGAAAAGATATATGTAACAATACTAATCACCTGGTCAATGTGTTTAGAAGATACCTACAATTAAAAGAAGCTATGTGGGTACTTGAGGATATGAAGAGGTAGAAGTTTCCTCATTTATTTATATCATAATGAAGAATTTCAAGGTTGAAATTAATATATTGGGGGTTGAATGTAACACCCTGAGTCTGTATGAATCTTTTTTTAATAAATTATATTTATTTTATGTATTTCATTGCACGCTACACCATTTGAAACATTTTTTATGCACTACACTAAGTTATTCTTGTGTTGCATGCAACATCGGATTAGCTTGGATTACATACAACATTGATTTTCTACAATTTTTTTAATCATTATAATTATTTAGATGAAATAGTTATAAGATATTAATTAAAAATTTTAATATGAATCTTAGTAACTAAATTTAATAATATATTTATATAAAAAAATATATTTTTGGTAAATTATTTATATGTCTAAAATTACTATTTTCTGAAATGAACGACATTTTATGTCCTTATGTGAAAAATAATAAAATTAATTTAAGAAAATTTTAGAAATTTAATTTTATATAATAAAATTAATTTTTCAATTCATAATTTCAAAATTATCTTAGGGTTAATTTTTCATATTTTTCAGAAAAACATCATTTTTGGATGAATAGTTAAAAATGCTGAATATTCATTCCAAACTGCATTTTAATCTAAATTATTTATATTGATAAATTATGTTTTAAATTGGTTTTAAATTTCAATTAGATAAATTTGAAATAAATTATCCCAAATTAGGTAATTAGAACAAATTTCACATTGAAATTGGATATAAAATAATTTCAAATATTCAAATATTTTTGCTTAAAAACCTTATGTCACAAAATGTCTGTGAGATTAACTTTTAATTAATTTCAGACACTTTTTTGATTAGAATTTGGAAATATGGATTCCATATTTGGAATCAGAATAATTGGTTAGGTCTAATATGGTCAAATATTTTTTTGATCCAAAATATTAGTGTGACTAATTAAAATCAATTACAACTATTAAGGTAAAAAATATTACTTGATAGTTACACTTTTATATAAACGGAAAAATAACCTAGAAAAATGTAAAAAATAAATTTCATGGAAATATTTTAAAAAATAACCATATTTAATAAATAATGGACAGGTATGGGAGGCACATGATGTAATTTATACATCTCAATAGTGTTTTCCATTTTGTATTTACAAGAATATAACTCCACCTATACTAGAAAAGGGAATTCACCCGCCTCACTTATTCACACCTAAAAATCCTATTGGATCAACGAAATCCTTATAATATATCCTCCAAAATATCATAACTTCATCATATAAGCCTCCATTTGAGCATAAATATAATCAAGTAACCCCTTTGTGGAAAACCAAATGGAGTTACCTAGATAAGAGGTATCATCCTTATACAATCTCTTTTGTTTTATCTTTAATATCCACCCCCTAAATTATTATTATTACATTATTATATAATAAAATAATTATCATAAATATTCATAGATGTTTTTATTCTATTTTTTATTACTAAACTTACACACACATCCATCAAATGGGTATCGAAATTACCTTTCATGTGTATGTTAGACTACCATCTTGTGAAACAATGTCATTCATTTTTTCCTTTACCACCTCCCATGGTTGTTAATTATTATGTAAATTAATTTTTTATATGAAATATATGATATTTATTATGTATATATTCTTCTAGTATTATTATATAAAATATAACTCCTTTCTTTCCATTTTGGGTAAATACAGTAACTTTATTTATGGATGTGTGCACTACCACCTCCTTAAAGTGATGTGATTCATTAACACTTTACATGGAATGTATTAAGGATGAGTTTAGTAAAAATATATGATATATATGGAATTATAATTCTAACAGAATGATAAAAAACACACTCACACAAATATATATATATATATATACATATGGGTCATTTACTTTCTTTCTTTATAAATTTCATTAAAATGGAAACAATGTTCATGTGTATATACGACCAACCATATCCATAAATAGTGTATTCCATTTAATATTTATATATTTTATAGATTATTATATATATATGTGTGTGTTAATTTATTTATTTTTAGTTAATATATGTGTCATTTATTTCAGGTTTTACATTCTAGAGATCATGATATAAGTATAAGGACAAAAAATATAACAAGTCAAAACACATGTGAAAAAATCTAGTGGTTATTACCTGAAATGTAAATTGAAAATGGAATTATGAATTAAAAATATATTATAAGGTAACAAGTAAATCATATATGCTATTACATGATTTAATATGGTTATTTAATAGATTAATAATATTCTTATATTCATTATACTGTAGGTTTTATTGAGTACGAAGAGAGTCAAGACATAAGGTAAGATAAATTCTCGTCACACTTTTATTTCCATGAGACTTATTCCATATTCACCACCTATTTCTTTAGATTGGTGTATATAATTCTCATCAATTTATTATTTAATTCATATTTTTAAATTTATGGTTATTTAAATACCCATTTTATGATCTTTCATTTGCGGTGTTTATGGCTCAAAAGATATCAAATCGGTATCGTAATTTTGTCTCAATTTTCCTTATTTGAGAAACATGTTTTGTTATGAAACTATATTATTTTATGAGTTGTACATATTTTCCCTTTTACATGTTATATTATGAATCTTAATATTTTCTGGATTTTATAAACATCATGTAATTTTAATATTTAAGGGGTATTGTGATTTAATCTTACCAATGTGTTAAAAGCTTATTGCTGCAATCTCATAATTTATCAAGTTTATTTGGGATCATGCTTAAATTGATCAAATATTTTTTTCAATATCTCAAAAAAATAATTAATTTTATTATCCTTTAGTTATTTTTTATATATTTATCTATTTTTATTATCGTTTTAATCTTTGGTACTTAATATAAGTAACAAAATGTTTTCAAGAAAATTTGACATTATTTGTATCCTTGGTCGGGAATTTTTTTATTCAAAAATAATATTTTCATATATATTTTAATTTTTTCATGAATTATATTGAAAGAAAAGGTATATTAAAAATTTTTATGGTTTTCAAATCAATATTCAAAGAGAACGGTTTTCTATATTTTTTTATGTTTTAAAATGTGATTTTTAAAGTAGAAATGGTATTTTACTCAAGAGATGTTTTAAAAAGATATTTTCAATCTAATATGAGATCCTTTGAAATAGTTTATGATTTAATATGTATATCATAAAAGTACACCATTCTTATTGATTATTTAGATGTTTTATGTTTATAATAAAAAGTTATTTATGGAACCATTTCCTCCTCTATGGGTTATATGTTTTTGAAACCTACTTCTTTTCACAAGTTATGCATGATTAAATTATTATGAGACCCTAATCACTTTCACAATTTATCATATGATAATATATTTATTATACTAATTTAATTTCATGGGGTATGTTATAATTTTTATGAAACCCATCACTTTTTATGGTTCAAGTAATGATTAATTCTTTATTATCTTGTGGCACAAGTATGTAGGATTTTGTTATGTGACTGGTTGGACCTTTATTTCCATCCAAGGAATTGATAGTGATTTATTTCTGATGATATAATTATGGGAATAGAGTCAATTGGTTTGATCCACTATAGAATATGGGGAAGCCCGATCCATGATGGGAATATGGGGAAACCTAATCCACTATAAGAATATGGGGAAACCTAATACACTATTGAAGATAAGAAAACCAATCCATTATAAGGAAGTACTGTGACTGGGGATAGTGGTGTGTCATTCCTAGTATGTTAAGTCCCCATGATGTTCCCTAATATGTATTAGAAATTGGTCCTTGACTTTTTAGGAACTATATTACATATTTATGCATTTTCCACAATTCCATGTCTTATTTCTATGTTATACTTTCATGGATTATACTCATGATTCCCTTATGATTAACGAATTTTGAAATTTCAATATTTATGTCATGACTCTTGTTTATGATCTTTGATATGATGGGTGTGATCTTATATTTTCATGATCATGTTACCTTCACTTATGGTCATGATTATACTTAATTATCTCCCTTGTTTACCATTGCTAAGTATCTAAGATCACCTCATTTTTTTGTTTTCTTTTCCTCAGGTTATGAAGATATTTATTATGTATGATATGTCTAATAAGGGTTTGATTCATGAAGAACCTAATTAAAGATAATATAGTTCACTTATGTACCAGGATTTATGTTTCCATTTTTCCAAATGCACTAAACTAATATAGTCTATGAGAATTTATTTTTTAATGTAGTAATTATTCTTAAAAAATATATATTTTTAATGTATAAAAATTGAGGGTATCTATACATAATTATATAATCATTATTATACTTACAAGTCTCCCTTTTATACCCACAATAATAATTGGATCTCACCCTTTATTATGTTTTCTTTCCCCAAGTTATGATGATATGTATTATATATGATGTGTCTAAGAATGGTTTTAGTATTGGGGAATTTATTTAGAGATAAAGTAATCAATGATCTGAAAAAGTGATTCAATCATTATGTATGAAAAGTGTGTGTCACTATAGTTTTTATCATAGAAAATTTTTAGTTAACCGTTAGAAACTAGGATGGAAAACCATAGTGATAAGCCTAAGGACATGTCTACGGATAATAATAAGGATGATTCAATGTATAGGGACATGTACTAGAATTTTTCTAAAGGATATAGTGAGTGGTTTCCTACAAATGCATCAATTTCTCGACACTCCAAGTGTACATGGATATGAATCATATGTACATAGATGTGACAACCCAAAAAAACTGAATTGAAATAGACTCAATTGAGAACTTCTACACGAAAGTGGGCTTTATTTCACACCTCATAATACACTCCTAACAGATATGCTTTGGGAATTCACAAACTCTTTAAACCAAAAATATGGATTAAAATAGAATATGAATTTAATAACATAGGATAAACCTAAGCTATCATAGATTAAAAAAAAGTGTCATGATTTAGATACCCAATAAGTTATTTTTTATGAATATATTGTTTTTTCACTATGATTAGTGTTTCTCACATTATGATTTTGTTTTTAGTTAATGGATGGAATAAGAAGGAATAATTTTAATAGAGAACCAAATGGATAATTTAGTGTCTAGGTGAAACTAATGTTGATGATGAATAGAGAGAAATATATTTCATGTATTCCTAATTATCTATCATGTTATATAATTAAAAACATGAGATTTTATGAGATTAATAACACAATAATTTATATGAATATTTGATATTATGAAAGTTTATGGGGGAATTAACATCACTGATAAAAGATTAATATTTAAACATGTTAATAAGGGGGTAATATGAACCTAGAGGAACACCTAAAATGGAGGGGAAGATGTAATATATCTGAAAAAAAGGGTCATGGATTGGAAAATTGTCAAGGAGATTAATGTTTTATCTCTAGTGATCATGGGAATTTCCCAACTTAATTCCATGTACTAATAATTTTCTACTGACCCATCAAATAGCCTATTCTGTTAGAGTAATTTAAGATGTAGTATTTTAGTATTTATATATACGGATTAAATATTTATGAAATATATAATGATTGTTCATTATATATTTTTGAAGGATTTGAAATAATATGTTGAATGGTATTGACAAACTAGAAAAGTGATCTAATTTCATTGTTATATTTTTAGAAAAAATTGATTATGGGAAGGTTTTTCTTAATATAACATGAATGCTGAGAAATTGATTTTTACTATGCACTAATAGATTATTGATATGGATAATGTTAATAGGATAGTATTTATCACCTCATAATTGATAATGTATTTGTGGAAAAAGTCATTTATGCTATCATAGATCGATATTATATATTTTTTGGATTTAAGGAATATGTACAATTATCCTTGGAATAAGAAGTAATTCATTTTTTCAATAAGAATGTATTGTAATTTTGGTTATTAATATTTTTCAAGATAATACATGATGAATTTATTCATATTTTTGGAATATGAAAACCTGGAGATACTATATAATATATGGGGATCGATTTTAAGCTAACTTAGTAATATTATTTATAAAGTTTTGGATTTTCATCTTTTAGAAGGTTTACAAGGTTAACCATTTATGGAATGGTTTTTGTTAAAATCCAGATGATGTTTTAGAGAGTAGAGTATTAACTCTCTATATAAGTATTTATGAATATTGGATTACCTAAACTAACATTTTTACTACAATGATAACTAAAGATTAATATAATTACTTATCATTATACTTATGGGTCTTATGATTCATTAGTGCTTCATTCATAACAAATTAACCTTTATTTTTTGAGTAAGTGATAAAGTGGATAATTTTCAAGGAATAAGGAAATTGGGAAATTGGGTTTATGATATGTAATGAAAAAAGTAATTATATCTCCTTGAGAAAATTCTTCAACTTTAGGAAAATGTCATTGAAATAAAATGTAGTCCTAATATCGTTATTTTTATGACATCAATGACCCTTTCAAGCCTCTTTGGTTTATGTCTTTATGATCGTTAAAATTATCAGGACCATGTTCTTTACCACTATGCATCTGAAATTGATAGTTAGATCTCTCTTCAATGTCCATTTTTTCACTTTCCACATATGTTCCCCTATGTTAAAACTTAATTATGAGTTAATTTGGGTAACATTTATGTTTTGGACTTTATTTTTCATAAAGGAAGTTTTAGTGTTCACTTTTATGATATGGGTGTGTATAAAATGAACTTTCATGTATTAAAACATTAATAACGTAGATTCATTTTAGGGTGAAATTAATTTTAATAATGGTATAATGTAACACCCTGAGTTTTTATAAATTATTATTTTTGAATTAATTAAAATTATTGTATAGCTAGCATTGAATGTTACACCATGTTATCATATTTTTATACAGAACATAGAATTATACTTCTACTACACGAAAAACTAAGATTAGTTTTCAATACATGAAACTCCATTTTTTTTCTTTTATTATACACAATATTGAGTTCCTTTGAATGCTTGCATTACACACAAGATCGAGTTTTACCAAACTAAAATATACTATTAATATTATTATTAAAAAAATTTATAGTTATCAGCCAACCATTAGAATGAAATATATAGAGAATATATAATAAATTATGAAAATATAGTTTAAAAATTTATATAAAATGAATTATTTGGTTATCAATTAATTATAAATGAAAATAAAAAACAATTTAATATAAAATGTGTGTTTTTATGAAAAAAATTATTATTATGCCCATAAAAATATTTAATAATAAATTAAAATAATTTATATTAGTAAAATATCATAATAAAATTTTTCTATTATAAATTAAACCCTATGTTTTCAAATTCATTTAATAAGTTTGATAGGTATAAAATAAAAACAAATCAAGTTTTTTTTCATAAAAGTTGTATTATTCTGAAAGACAGTTTTAACAACTTTTAATGAAAAAAATATTTGAAAAATAATTTTTAAATCTATAATAATTATAATATGAAAATATAAAATCTATTTTGTTATGATTTAATATCAAAATATACTTTGGGTGAATCCTTTTTATTTTTCTGAGAAGTATAATTTTTTGATGAATAATGAAAAACAATTAATATTTATTGAAAAATCCAATTTCGATTAATTTATTTATATCATAAAATTATATTCTAATTTTTTTATTAATATAATTTATATAAATTATAAATATATTAATAAAATTTAGATCATTTTAACCAATTTCACATTGAAATTTGATATAAAAATATTTCAAACATCTGAACATTTTAACTTTAAAAACTTGTTATTTCGTCCCTTATGCGATATTATTTTTTAATTAATTTCATAAAATTATGTTATTTGAATTCAAAAATATGGTTCAAATATTTGGAATCATATAAATATATAATATCTAGTATTTTCAGTTTAGTTTCTGAAGGAAAATATTACGTAATGTAATTAAAATTAAAAATGAGTTTTCAATGGTTAAACATTAATCATAAGGGGTTGAATGACCAAAAAACTTTTCTAAAAACATTATTTAGATATATATTAACTATTTCCCATATTTTATAGAAAATTGATAATTATCATGTGAAAAATTATACAAATGAGACCTCTCAATCGTGTTTATCTTTTTGTATTTACATAAATACCACTCATCCTCCATTATATAAAAGGACTCACCCCTCACTTATTCTCACCATTATAGTATTTTGTCTAATAAATACCCTGAAAAGATAATCTCCCAAAATCTATAATATAATACTAGAAAAATAACCTTGGCCAGAAATCAAACCAAGGTAGTCCTTTTGTGAAAACCAAAACGAGTTTCTCGAAGAAGAGGTAATATTCATTAATGAGGATTATTTATTTATTTATTTTTTCACACAATAAATTATTGTTATTCCATGATTATATAATAAAATCAGTATCCTCAATATAATGAGATGTTATTTTTTTTATGGTTCACCTAAACTTACATACACTTCTATCAAATGGTATACACAATCATCATTCATGTGTACGGCGGGCTACCTTCTCTCAAAAAAATGCCATTCATTCTACAATTACCACCTCTTAATGTTTATAATAATGATGTAAATATTATTTTTATATTATATATATTATATATATTATATATAAATTATTTTGTAATTTTTATAAAAAAAATATACCATCATGATTTCTATTTTTTGGGAATATGATAACATCAATTGTGGACGTGTGGACTACCACCTCCTAAATGTGATGTGTTTTATTCATGATTTATATGGAATTTATTAATTCTGGAATTATTTTACATATGATATATTTATCAAATAATAATTATAATTCCATGATAATATATACATATCTACATCATTAAGTTTTATTTCCTTCTATACGATAAGAAAAATGGAAACAATGTTCATGCGTATGTACGGTCTCCATGAACAATGTATTTCATTTAATATTTATATCATTAATATATTTTTATAAATACATATATATTGAATATATATGATATTAATATCATCTTTAATTTTTTTTAAATGAGTAATATATTAATATGAACGACAAGTCAAAACATGTACAGAAAATAAAATGGTAATTGCAAAAAACATAACATTAACATAGAATTGTTAACAAACAAGTAATACAAATACATTAGTAAATAAAATATGGTGTTATATATATATTAATATTATTTTTTATATATTTAGTATCAAAGTATATTTATTATAATGGATTTTTGAAAAAATATTATGAGAATCAAGACTTAAGGTAATGGAATTTCATCTCACTTTTTATATCTGTAAGATGTGTACCATATTCACCACTATTTTATTATATGTGGTGATTATAATTCACTATATCAAGTTATATAATGAATTTAATTTAATTAATGGTATTAAATGTTACAATTTATGTCATTATTTCATGGGGATCATGACTAAAAAGTTACTCAAGTAGTGAGGGGACTTCTAGTCTCAAATTTACTATTGCGAGCCTTATAACATATTAACCACTCATTTATTTAGTGTTGTGTATATAATTAACATGAATGTATTCTATGATTATTATCCTTAAATTTATGGGTATTTACATATAATTTTTTTATCTAACTTTCAGGGGGTTTATACTTCAAATTTTACCAAATCTGTAAGGTAATTTTGTCTCTATTTGTCTTCTTTGAGACCCATGTTCTATTAGGCACCTATATTTATTTCAGAGGATAATATTCTTCCCATAAAAATGTTATATCATGAATAAAATTAGTTTGATTATATTTTAAGATTAATTTATTTTTATTATTTCATTGGGATATTGATTCAATTTTACCAATTTGGTAAGAGTTTGTTGCGGCAGTCTCATCATTTATCAAGATTGTTTTTTATTATACTTCATTTCTGGAAATATTATGATACATATTTGAATAATTCTCATGAAATTTCATAAATTATTTTATGAATTATATATTAATTTAATTTTACAATTTATCTATTATTGGGTAATTAATACAATTCATAAAAATGTTTTTTAAGAATAACCAAAATTATTTCCCTATTAGGTCATAAATTTATGTTATTTTAAAATAATTATTTTCTAAAAATGTTTTAAAAATGTTTTAAATGATATTTTAGAATCATTTTAAATAAAAAGGATTTTTGAAAATTTTATGTTTCTTAAAAAGTGTTTAAAATTGTTTTCATATATTACTTTATATGTTTTTAATTCTATTTTCAAAGAAAATTATTTTAAAAGTTGTTAACATTTTAAAAATAATTTTACAATTAAAAAAGGATATTTTAATCAAGAAATTTTTTAAAAGATGTTTCAAATTTATTTTCCCTATAATATGGAATCCATTTTTGTTACTTATTTTTTACTAGTGATATGATATATGAATTCCATTCATATTATTTCTGTGAATGGTTTATGTTTCAATGGCATAATGTTATGAAGAGAATTTATATTCCCTGGGTTATAAAGTGAAACAAAACTTATGAAACATGCTGCTTTTCCCTATTATGGTTTTATCAAATGATTATTAATCCTTTATATTTTCCATAGGTTATGATATGATGACATTTTTATGATATCATTTTCATGTCTTGGGTTATGATTTGATAATTTTTTGTTATATTATGCCAGAAATATGTATGACTTCATTATGTTATGGATGGGAATTATATCTTCCTCCAATGCATTTGGTAAAAATTTATATCTCATGGGATAGACATGGCTAGAACTGGTTGTAAACTCAGTTCCGGAAAGGAATTTGTCTTCTAAGATGGTCTTAGGAGTGGACCTTGACTACTAAGATAATCATGGGAGTAAACCATGACTACTAAGATGGTTTGGGGATGAAACCATTCTACTATGATGTCATTGGAAATAATCATTGACTACTATGAATATCATTTTATATTCTTATTTTTCTAGAATAATTCCATGTATTATTCCTTTGTTATGATTTCCTAGCTTATAATTTCGATTCCCTTATGATTTAATACTTATATACTGCAAATATTTAGGCAAAGATTGTTGATTATGATATTTGATATGTAGGGTATGATCTTATAAAGTTATGATCAAGTTCTCATACCCTTTTGTTCGTTGTTTTTCTAACAAATATCCCTTTCTAACCCTTACTAAGAATATGAGCTCACCATTTACTATGTTTCATTTCCCAAAGTTAGGAAGATATGTATTGTTTATGTTGTTTCTAATAAGGTTTATAGTCATCGATAAACTTATGGGAGATAATTTGGTTCACTTACATACTAGTGTTTATATTTCCATGTTTCCAAATACTCTAAATTAATACATTGTTTGGGAATGTGTTTGTGTAAAGTATTAAATGTTTCACATAAGTGAGGTAATGTAAATGTATAAGAAGAATGGGTTAGTATAAAAACCTTAGTAAAAATATTATTTAGTGGTTAATTTAATTTCAAGTATTCTCTGAATATTCATTGGGAATGCTATTGGAATTATATTAATATAATTTTAGAAAAAATAAAACCCACATACCAGGTGAAAACCTGATGCATCCGACAAAGTTGTGGGGCTTGAATCCATGACTTAAGGATGATATGGGTCAAGATCCTACTACTATCCTACACAATGTCTTGGTTAATATGTCATTGTTTTTAGTTTAACAATTTAAAAAATAAATATTAAATAAGAACCTTTGGTGTTATATTTTAGGTTTAGAGATTTATTTATTATATTGTATAACGTTTTCTAACCATACTATTTTTTAGAAAAATAGACAGTGAATGATGAAAATAATCATCACACTTTTATAGATTTTATGAACAATTAAAAGTGAATTTTAGTGCCTCATTCTTAAAAAATTAATTTTTGGTAATAAATTTCATGAAGTATATGATGATTTGGAAATTGATTTGAAGGAAAATAAAAGTTTTAAATTGGGCTTATGAAATTGAAACATATAAAGTAATTATATTTCCTAATATTCATTGATAGTAAAATAATTTTTCAATTTTTGGAAAAGGATATTGAAACAAAATAGTTATCATATTACATTAATATCTGATAAATGATATGATCTTTTAAAACATCATATATTTACGGATTTGAGACCCTTAAATTTCTATTGATCCTTACCTTTCTTGTGATCAATGATATCAATTAATCTCAATAATAATTTATTTTTTTCTTCTATGTATATATCTTCACTTCCAACCAATGTTCTTCTACGTAGAAACCTAGTTATATATAATACCATGTGACTTTTATACATCCCTATATCTCTTATTAAGAGGAAATTTTATTATCCATTTTTACAATATGGATTTTCCAATAATGGTATTTCAAAATAACAAAGCTTTTGTTACTAAGATCAATTTTAAATTTAAAGGACTCAATTTATTTATGGTGGGGAGAATGTAACACCCAAGACTTTAAAATAAAAAAATTATAATCAATAACATATGAGACACAAAATAACATGATTAGCATAATATATAACTCTTAGAGACATTTTGATATATTAATTTTTAAAAAACTCAATCTCTTTATATTGTTCATTATATGCAATAGTAAGTTTAGCTTGTGCTATACAAAAAACCGAGTTTATCTCTTCTTTCATGCAACATTGAGGTTAAATGAAATGTGAAATATTTTTTAAATATTTTTATTTAATTTAATAGTTTTTTCCTAGACATTGTAATGGTATGTATAAATAGTTATAATTGAATTATGTATATTATGGTTTTCTATTGATTAAAAATAAAATAAGAATCACTTAAAATAAAAAATAAATGTTTCTAAAAAAATAAATTTTTATAAAAGAAGGTTTTATTGTGCTACTCAGGCATAATTTAAAATTATTTTTTACCAATTTTAAAAAATTTATTTGATAAAATTAGAATTAATTTTTAATTAATGATATCAAAATTATATGGGGTATATTTTTTGGTATTTTATTAAAATGTTTCATTTTTTTATGAATAGTAGAAAATACTGAATTTCAATTGAAAAATGCCTTTTCATTTAAATTATTTTATATGTTAAATTATATTTAAATTTTATTTTAAAATAGAATTAGTTGTATTTTATATTAATTAATAAAATTTATTTCATTGGAGTCATTTTTATATAAAAAAAATATAAACTTCTTGATATTTTCTCTTTAAAACATTAATTTTCCTACACATTTGTGTGATTAATTTTACATTAAAATTTTAAAATTATATGAATTGAATTTGGTGTAAAAGATTAAATATTTGGAATCATAATAGTTTATAATTTATAATCTGTAAAACTTAATTTTTAACCAAAATTACTACTGAAAATAGTAAAAATTAATTACCACAATTAAGGTGAAAATGGATTTACTAGGGGTTAAACTAAGAATATTAGGGTAAAAATGACCAACATAATTTTACAAAACCAATTTCTAGGTCATATTTACACCATATATATTCTATTTTTGGATAATGTCCAATTTTTTATTCTTTTGGCATGATATAAACATTATTTTGGTTGAATGTTTTAAAAAATTACAATTGTGCCACTCACATCTCTTATAATAGTCTATTCCCTATATTGTCTTCTATAAACCATGAAACAAATTTTTTTCATATATATTCCCATATAAAATACCAAATTCCCTCCTCTCATAATAGAATCATTATTTCGGGATGAAGTCCAAATTTTTATGGTTTTGGTGCTGATCATACGGAGGATACCTGAAGAAGTGGTAACGTTCTTCTATGAGTATTTTTATTTTGTTTATTCCTCCACATCATTAAATTATTATTAAAAAATATTATATAATAATATTAGAAAACAAAATATAATTATATGGTTTTCTAATAGTTTATTTTTCTAAAACTACTTCCACTTCCCTCAAATAGGTTATGAAACCATCATTTGTGTTTACGACGAACTATCACCTTGTGAACCGATGTCATTCTTCCTTGCTTTACAACCTTTCAAAATTGGGTATGATGATGGATATAATGTGTATATTTAATATTTATAAAATAATTATAAATATATATTAATTATATCAATTATAACTTTTTTAATTTCCATACGATATGAGATACGATAATGTCACTCTTGTGTTAGATGAAATACCGCTTTATGAAGCATTATGATTCACCTTTCACTAACACTTAACATTAAATGTGATGAGGGTAAAGTTAATATTTACATAATATATACATGAAATAATTATTATTTTAATGAAATATTTATCATTCAATAAATAAAAAAATTCATTTTACCTTTCCACTCACTTAATGAGGATAACATTGTTTGTGTATCTGTGGGCTACCGCCATCACGAAGCGATGTGACTCAATTTTCTTCACCACACCACATGGATATTATATATAAGTTTATTTAAATAAAAAATAGGGTTTATATGATATTATTATCATTAATTAAAGAAAAAATATTACTTAACTCAATTCCATAATGATCATTGAAAAATGGAAACATTACTCATGCATACGTATGACCTACCATCTCCATGATTGTAACATAGTTCATTTTTCGTAACCATATTTCTTAATTGGTTTTAAAATTATAATTGATTTATAAATATGATAATTATTTCATTATTACTATTATTATTATAATGAAACTATATAATATGCAAAAGAACCATAACTTTCATAAAAAAAATGAATGAGAAAACATGACAATTAACACCCAAAGAAATACAAATAATGAATTATTTTTAATGAATGGGTGAAAAGATGTTATAAATTACTATATAAAATATTATAAATATTAATATGTTAATTTTATAAGTTAATAATTTCTTAAAACCACAAATACTTGTAATTAAATAACATTTAACCAAAAGAAAGTGTGAGGTAAGGTATTTCTAATCTCATTTTCCATTCCATGGGTTAAACTTATACCTCATTTATTAAGTTATGATAATATTATGTGTGTAAAAAAATTTCCTTCATTAGTTTATTATTTTCACTTGATTTATTTGGAATTAAATTTCATACACATAATCAATTCATTGATTAATCCCCACTTAAAGTATATCATATTTGTAATGGATTCTGCCTCAATTTTTATTCATTGAAGAACATTTGTATGTTATGAACCAATTTATTATATATGGGGTACACACAAATAATTTAACATGAAATATCTTTAATAATTCATAATTCATGTTATTTTATGTTCAAATTTGAATTATTTCATCAATGTAGATTTGTGTTGAATATTAAAAACTGGTAAGTGACTTCTTCTCAATTCCCATTCACTGAGGCATATTGTAATGTTATGTACCTAATTCCATTCATATGGTGTATATATTCCCCCCTTTGACTGTTAATATCATTATTTATTCATACTCTATGTTATTCTATGTTTAAATTTTAATTACTTTATCCAATGGGATTTAACTTGATAAGTACTAAGTGGTAAAAGTTATTATGTAATCTCACTTTCATTTGGTATTGTTAACATTATCTTGAAAAAATCACATTCATGTGTTAATTTTTCAATGGAAATTAAATTTCTAATAAATATCCATATTATTATATTATGGATATTATTATTTCATAAACTATATATCATAATTACATATGGTGTTCCCAATTAAATTTATTTGATTAATTAAGAAAATATTGATAAATCTACGTCCCTTACTCAATACGGATACTTGATGATGTAGAACATTGTTTATGAATTAAATCAATTATTAAATATAGGGGTAATGCTTCATATTTTAAAGACACATCTGGGGCCTATTTATAGATATACCCTCAATGCATCAGAATTCTAATGAAAGGAATTATTTTCCAAATCAGATGTGTTTCTAACCAATTGTTGTAAAAAATATTTGAGTATAGATCATGATGTCAAACATATCAAGCATCTAGGAAGAATTATGTTGAAACATTAATCATATTATTCGTTAAGAATCTAGTAATTATTATCCATGATATTTTATCTATGGTATTATATTGAGATTTATTTAACTCTTATTTATTGATTAAATAGAATTTGTTTTTAGTTATTTTAATTTCCATACATATCATGCCATATCCAGTCATGACATTCAATATATTGATTAAAGGAAACTTATTTCTAGTTACGTAAAATCTCAGGTTGAGATGCCACATAACAGTGTTCCAATCCTAGTTGACCACATGGCCCAAACCGATATCCCCAAATTCCATAGGTTTCCAACTACCTGTGAGGGCCAATGTGATGATAGTGGGGAGACTATTCCCTTTTTGGCAGAGTGTAATATATTAGAAATAACATATAGATAATGTAAGCAATAATAAAATATAGTATAAGTAAAGGGTTGAATACTGATAGTACAAATAACTAGGTGTTATATCATACAAATAATGGTTAATGTCACATGTTTCTAATAAAACATCCAAACAAGTCTCAAGGATATCATATAAATTACATGATATAAAAGGTACATAAAGAACAAAAGTATCTCGATAGAATTGCAAGCCTCAGCTTTGTCCCATGATGTCCTGATCTTAGTAAACATATCAAGATCCTAATGGAGGGAGCATTCCCTTCTCTACTCATGAAACCATATAATCTGTATTGGACCAAATCCTGACCCAAAAAGGGTTTGTGACGAAATCTCATTAGGCAACCAACCATGATATGTGATAATATGTTAGTGAGAATATATAACAGGCTGTCTATAATAGTGAAATAAGTTATCTAGGAAGTACACAAAAGTAAACAGTCCTACAAGAAATTGTTTTCATTTATATTTAATTAACAACTCAATTACATTGATTGTTATAATTTTTAAGATATGTCCTAATCCCGATGATACCCTATATAGTAGTAAACACAATAGATACATCTGATGGCTATCTAAAAAAATATAATGGAATACTGGATCAAATCTTGTGTGTTTTCTTCCCAGATGCATCATAAATAACTTCAATATTCAATTATAACCCAAGCCCATCCCTATCATTCCTAAAATGGAATTCATGTATCACCCTATGTTCCAATATACACACACCCAATAAGACTATCCTGGCGAGCCTCTCAATGATCTGGTATCACTCTAGGTTTGATATAAGTCCTTGTCAATTGAGCCCATCCTTGGCAGACCTATATGGATCCCCAAGTCCCAGTCATGAAATATTCATTCCTCTTAATTCCATCTATGGAATCCTATGATATACCTGATTCACTCAACATTTAGTACATATCCCTTATGATCCTATCCATGCCATCCATGGGTCACTCATGGCTTAACATTAATTAATAAACTCATTGAGCCTCTCCAAGGAATTCCATAGAATCCATCGTTCACTAAAGGGACCATGGTAAAATATACATATAAGTATGTCCATGGAATTCCAACATAATTAATTATTCACCTAATGCTATTTACCATTAAACCATAATAGGTTCATGTTAATAATTTAATAACATGCTGGTGTCAAAACATAAGCATTTCATGACTCACCACCAAGGGTGTCACAATATAGGACCAACATCTATGGATTTTTATACCATTACTCACACATGCATCATTCTCACAATAAGAAACACATGTAAAACAACTATTAAATGGATTAAAATATTGGTTAACTTACGTGTGGAGGTTCACAGTTGGATAAAAGCATCCAAACATTCTTAAACAGGCATAGGCTCAAACATGGGTCTTGGGGAAAGTCATCTATCCCATACCATTATCTAATTAAAATAATATCTAACAATATGAAAACTTGATTCAATAATAAAATTCATTTTGAGTAACCCACAAATGGGACTCAAGGCATACTTCATAGGTACCCTAGGCAAAATGGAGATAAATTGGTCAACATGGGTACTTACCCATGGGTGGCCATTAATTTAGGAAAATAACCCACCACGTTCTTTGTAACACTTATTCAATTACTTAAACAATAATATGTAAAAATAGGTTTGATTTATAAATCAAGGATACATCCAAAAAATGGGCACATGACACTTCAGTATATATAAACATGTCAAAAATTAGAGAAATTCACAAGACCACCTACCATAGGTTCGTGTTAGATATCTTTTCACCCTGTTTGGGATAAATATGAAGAATAGGCGAATAATGGGGTATTAGGTCATATCATCATAAATCCAAATAGAAAAATCGATATCTAGAAGAATCTAATAAGGCTAAAAATGAATAGAGGCATTATCATTGCAGGTGGAGATGAATGGTGCTTAATTTGTAGATCAGTTGGAGAGGGGATCTGAAAAGGGTGAATGGGCTCCAAGGAGGCTCTCCCACAGTTCCCCTCTATTCTAAAATGAAGGAGTATTAGAAAATTTAATCTAAAAACATAATAGGGGTAAATTGGTTATTTTACCAAAAATATTACGGTCGCAATGTTTCTATGTATAGTTTACCTAATCGTGTAGAAACCATGCTTAGCTCACTAGATGTTGGGGGAACATCACATGGTTACCCCACATGGTTTGACTAACCATGCAGTAACCGTGAGAATGCCACTGTCACAGTTTTGTAATAATACAGACACATTCACATGGTCGTGCGGCCTAACTTGCACGGTTGGTACAAACCATGCAACCTCCTATTTTAACCCAAAACATGGGTTCCAGGATTTAGACCAGTCTCAGACACCCAATATAACTTCATGACCCCAACAATAATTCAATTAAGGCCATTTTATAGCAATTTAATGAGAAATTTATGGAAAAGTCACAATCCTTACCTCAAAGAAGAACAGGGTTCTTACAAACATAGAATTTCCATTCCAATGGTGGTGTAGAAGTATCTAAAAACAACTATAACCACAATGGTAGAACATTGACCCCCCTCTCCTAGTTCTTGTCATGTACTCAGTCATGATACCATAGCACCCATACTAAAGGAACAGACCAGCCATGGAGAACCTTCGTGCTATGATCCACAATTCATATAGGATGCTTCTCAGAGGACACATATATCTATAAATCAAACTCTTAGGGATGAAAATCATGAGATGGGTCTGAATAGTATTATCTCAACTAAATAATGTGGAGGAAGTCATGCATATCCCGATAAATTTTAGGTAACATAAACTAATATGAAAATAACAAGACCCTCTCCAGAATCTCAAATGGTCCAATGTATCTCAGCGATAGATTACCCTATCTCCAAATACTCTTATATCCCAGCCTCGATGAAACATGTAGGAAAACTCCATCCCCAACCTCAAACTATAGATTTCATCTATGGTGATCAGCATACGATTACTAATGAGAGTGTGCAGTATCCATCTACTTCCAAATCAACTCCACCTACTCAGCAGTATCCTCAATAATAAGAGGTCCTATCATAGCTGCCTCTCCAACCTCCAACCAACACAGGGGTGATCCGCATAGACCACTATATAAAGCCTCATATAGAACCATCTGAATTATAGCTTGAATGATATTATTATAGGTGAACACCACTAGGGGTATGTGTTTCTCCCAAGAAACCCCCAAGTTTAGGATGCATGCCCGATGTATGTCCTCAAGCAACTGAATCATGCGCCCTGACTAGCTATCTATCAAGGGGTGGTATGTTGTGGTCAGAATCACCTGTGTAACCAACGCCCTCTATAACCCTTTCCAGAAATGAGAAGTGAACTAGGAATCCCTATCTGAAATGATATACTATGGAACCCCATATAAACACACAATCTCAAGGATGTAAAACCTCCCATGATCATCATACCGAAATGTTTCCTTGATAGGTAAGAAATAAGAAACCTTTGTGAGCATGTATGTAATAACACAAATTACATTGTTACCTCAAGGTTACCTCAGTAAACCCGTCATGAAATCCATCGTGTCATCATTCAGTTTCCACTCATAAATGGGTATCTGCTGCAAAAGTCTGGCTAGTCAATGGTGTTTTTCCTTGACCTGCAAAAAGGTGGATCACCATATGAAAAAACTAGACACATAACATTTCATACCTGGACTCCAGTACTAATGATTTAAATCTTGATACAACTTGGTGACACCAGGGTGAAATTCCCATATATATGCATGAAATTCTTGCATATTATCTTTGATCATGTCTTCTGATACCCATATAAGACCATGAAAACATATAATTTTATCTTCTATTATGTTCCAAATGGAAGGAGGGTCCTTACTTTACATACTCTCTCGTAGAACTAGGCCTTCATAATCTTATTTCTTCCTCATCCTCACTCTATCCAATAAGTTATAGGTAACAAATTTGGCGGAAAAAAATGTATGTTCTTGTAAGAACCCGGTTTTTACTGTGAGACTTTGGAATATTCTTGATGATATTCCTGAGCAGCGCCTTCTGATGGCGTGCAATTTCGAGCCCCAGAGTGGCTGGAATTAAACGTTCATTGCGTTCACACTGGGCATGCCAAATAAATGGGATAACTCCTAAACGGTGATCAGGATCAGAGATCCGAGTGTACGGATGGGTCCAGAATGGGGTTTGTACACTAGGAACAACATAAAGCATGTTGGCGCGGGACGTTTGGACCCCTCGCTCGCTTTCAGAACGTTAAACGGATAAATAAATTAATTAATTTATTCGTTTAATGGTGAAACTCAAGTATCTCTTAAACGGTGGCTCAGATGGGAAAACCGAAGGCACCTTTGGGTTCGTAACGTGCCGTTTACCCTAGGAGGGGTATAATTTCTTCGGGCACGGGCCGTTAGTGAAAAATGGCCCCAAGGGAGTTTTCGTAATTTGGCGGCCTCGGGCGCTAAGTTTAATAACTTTTGAGCAGGGCCTCAGATTAAAATTCGGAGACCGCCATTGCACTCATAGCGTGGTTTTTAGCCTAGGGGAGGCTTAATCCTGACCTTGTCTGGAGTTCGGGTACGGGGTCGCGGGAGGGTGTTTAAGTTAATTAATTTATTTAATTAACCTAACCCCCCTTCTCTTCTCTCTCATTTCCCCCTCCCCTAGCATGATCCTCTCCTCCTTCCTCCTCCTCCAAGACAGCAATGACGGATCAGAGGCAGTTTTGGCCGCGGCGGAGCTCGGATCGAGCATAGAAGCGTTGGCGTTCCGCCCGCAGGTATGCGGATTTGAGTTTTACACACTTTCCCCGCATTAATTTCCATTTATGATCAATCACACCATTAGATCGTCAAACGAAGCCTATAATTGCGTAGATCATGTCATGGGATTTCTGGAATGCTATTCGGATCGAAGTTTCGACCACCAGATCGTTTTCGGTGGTCCTCTGAAGTTTTCCAGCCACGAGGCCGGTTTCCGGTGAGGGTTTGATGGCGGCGGGCAGCGGCATGGCAACGGGCATGGCGGAAGGACGGCCGGCTAGCCGGCCGGCCGGGCGGGCACGTCGTCGGTGCGGGATGGCGTAGGCGAAATGGCCGAGGGCACCGGCCGAGGGCGCCCGCCGAGGGCGCCAGCGAGGGGACATCTGGGGTCGCCGGTGCGCGACCCCGCGGGGAGACCAGGACCCGCCGATGACGGGTGTCCATGTGGACGCGACCAGCCAGCTGGCTGGTCGGTGGAGGAGGCCGCGCAGATGCGCGAGCCTCGTGGGAGAAGGCAGGCCACGGTGCGGCGCGCCGCGGGTCCGGCTAGACTAGGCCTAGCGGTTGGGCCGCGGTTCAGCGGGCCGGCTGGAGTGGGCCGGCTCGAGCGGGGCAGACCGGCCGGACCGGGCCGGTCCGGCCCAGGGGTAATCCCCCTTAGACTTTTGGATGACCATATTCTGAGCTATAGGCGTCCGTTTTGCACGCCGTCTGCGGCGGCGTGGACCTGATGTCGAGGCGGACTCTTTGAGGTGGTTTTGGGAGTTTTAACTTCCAAGACGAGGGGCTCGGGGGCATGACACGTGAGTAAAGCAGCTTAGCAGGCTTCCCAGGAAATCTTGTTTTGGGCGGCGCGGACACATCTGGAGTCTGTTTTGGGCGCCGTCAGTGGCGTTACGACCCTGGAACTGATTCAGAGTATTCCAGTGTGGTTTCGAGTGTTGAAACCAGATTGGAGGCATGGTCCCCATGGCCTGTCTTTTGAGTTGCGAGCATCATTTAGCGAATTTCTCATCGGGCGTCTGTTCGGGATGTGCGATCAGTCGATTCTGGATGTTTTTTCCGAGGGGATTGCATTGACGCAGTCTGCATGCTTTAATTCTGCATGCTGGTGTTGGCCCCACGAGGGCCATTTGGGCGTTGACGGTTATTTTCCATCTTTATCACCGGGCGACCATTTTGGACAAGTGAATAGTCCATATCGTGTACTTTTTTGAAAGGATCACAACGGTGTGATCCGTTTGTTGTGTTTCGAGACTGGGATGCAGGTCCCACGAAGCTCCGCTCATGTGTTGTGCGCTGGAATGTATCCTTTTCTCCGTATATCTATTCCACTCAAGTGAGTAATGATTTTGATGTGTTTTTTTGAGAGCATCACGATGGCACAGTTCGCCCGACCTTTTTCGGGATCGTGATGCGGGTCCCTCCCGGGCTGGCTATGGTGAATAGTATCTTTTTGACCAGGTGTTCATTTTGGGCGATTGAGTAGTCAATCCTGTGTGTTCTTTCGAGGCGATCGTACGGGTGTGATCTGTTTGTTCAGTTGCGGGATCATGAGGTGGGCCCACATGGGTTGGTTACAGTGAATAGTACTTTTTTCACCAGTTGACTGTTTTGGGCGAGTTAGTAGTCTACCTCACGTGTTCTTCCATTGGGATTACAACGGTGTAATCTGTTTATGCGAGTAGAGCCTCATACACAATCTTATTAAATGTGGAAATGTGACGGTGCCCCAGTGGCGGTTCTTCTACCGTCTTTGTAGCGGAACCTTGGTGTGTGATCGTGTGCACTCTCGTGTGAGTGATGTAAATGCTTAACGAGATGTGGTGGGTCATGCCTCAGTCATTGAGGTGGCCAGTTGGAGTTGTTAAGTTATGCCTTCGCGTTGACGTTGGGTGCCGTGTGCACGTTAGCCTTTGGGCTGGAGATGTGGTATACTACGGGAGTATACAAGAATGCTTGGAGGTACATGTGGTTGTTTGTACGTGAGAAAATTTGTGTGTTTGGTTGGGGTTGACTTGGGGCCACACATCGTGTGGGGCCCATGTGCGTGTCGTGTTCTGCTTTGCATACTTTTGACCTCTCGCAACGTAGAGGGTCCCTCTGTTCTCGATGGTTGACCAGCGGGGTTGAGTTTTTCCCCTGGCTCTGTTTTCGATGGATTAGATCAGCAGGGTTGAGTGGTTTCCTCTGGTTTTGTTCTGGAGTCGGGTGGTTGTGTGATACCCACCCCGTGATCGGTTGACCAGTGGTGTACCATCCAGTGGAGATGGCCAGAGTAGTTCTGGGTTTACCCTCCAGTAGAGATTGGTTAGTGGGTTTCCCACTGACTTTTAGAGTTTACCCTCCAGCAAAGACTGGGTAATGGGTCACCCGACACTCTTAGTGTCTACCCTCCAACATAGACTGTGTAGTGGGTCACCCGACGACTCTTGAGGGTCTACCCTCCAGCAGGGCTGGGCAGTGGGTTGCTCGTCGTCTGGATTCATGTCTACCCTCCAGCAGGGCTGGGCAGTGGGTCGCCTACTGACTTGTTCCGGATTTACCCTCCAGCAGAGTTGGGCAGTGGGTCACCTATCGGATTATTCCAGGTCTACCCTCTAGTAGGGCTGGGCAGTGGGTCACCTGATATCTTATTATGTTTTACCCTCCAGTAGGGCTAGGCAGTGGGTCACCCGTTGGCTTTTCAGACTCAGCCCTTCTTATGAGGCTAGTCGGTGACTTTTCTCCGTGACTACCGGAGCGGGACCCTTGGTTGTACGGGTCAGTGACGGAATGACCTTGACTTTAAGGAGACCTCTCGACTGTGGGGCAGTGATGAGGTGTGGCTTGGCTTAACCTGGAGCCCTCAAGTACGAGGGGCACTTTCCCCACTGAGAAGCATCCTTATGACGCGAACTAAAATTGTGCGGGCGAGTCAGTGCCGCCCAAAGTAGATAGTGTCGAGGTGTGGTGATTTGAACCCCCTGACTTGTAGTTCGGGGCAGACGTGCTAAATGCTGACCATCGATGGTGTTTACTTCTGGGACTGTTGGCTACTCAATTTTCTTGGGCCGAGCTATGGGATGGAGATCCCCTTACGGTCTTGTTCAGGATTCTTGACAGAGCATATGTATTTGTATATACCATGTTCTGGTACCCACTTCTTGGGTTTGGTTGCTCTCCTTCTAGGAGAGGTGAAGACATGCGGGGTATGCCACGTGATTTACGCATCTAGCTTCTTGTGGTTGGATGAGTCCACTCTCCTGCTATAGGTAGCGAAAGCTCGATGAGAAGTTCATCTTATCACCATTCCTATCTCCTTGTGTTAGGATGAGTCTTCTACCTTTCTCTTGTTGGGTTGAGCTATTACTCTTTATTGTACTCTCGATTGTACTCCTTTACTTTTCTTGTTCACTCTACTGCTCACCCTTCGGTAATTCCTTTGTTTCTCCCTCGATCCTTCGGGGTATCCTACTGAGTATTTTTATACTAACCCCTGCTTGGGCTTTGCCCGCACTTGGTGTGCCCTTGCAGACGATGGACAGGTTGGTCGTGAGTTCAGTGGATCATAGGAGTTCGGGAGCTTGGACCGCATGCAGTAGTCGTAGTCAGGTTCCAAGTGGGGAACCCTTCCAGTTGTTTTTCTTTTGTTCACCTGTTGACGGGTTGTGGCACTTATCTATTTGGGCGCATGTTTTTCCCTTTTTTTCAGTTTACCCCCAGCTTTTACTTTGTACTGTAGAGTTCGATGCACATTTGTGGTTTATTTATAGTAGTTGGTACTTTTCTTTTCCTTTTTACTCGGCACTTTTTCATTAAGTGTGTTGCGTGTGTGTGTATAGGTACTTAGGCAAAGGCTCCCCAAGTTGTTGTGCCTTCGGCGCTAGTCGCCAGCCCTTGGCATATGGAGGCCGGCTTGGGGTAGTTGCGGCTCAAGCCAGGGTAGGGTCGGGTCATGACAAAGTGGTATCAGAGGTGGATCGTTCCACGGGACGTTGTTCAGACATCCCTAAAATAAAAGGAATTGGTTTGGATTTAGTGAAATAGTGTTAACGTGTCTCGAGAGCGTCTCTCAGGCCAGGGAATAGAGTGATGGTGCGGTGGCTGACGTATCCATTCACTAGGACCTTGATAACCCGCTTGTCGACTCGGCATGCTGAGACACTTTTTGCAGGGAAAATTTGGTTGTGCATCACATAAGATTGAGTCTTTGACTGTCCTTCTTGATTCATCTCCCCATTTTTGTTATTGGTATATACATTATGCTCATATGATCGTAACACTCCTTGATAACAGTCAGGATGTCTCCATGCAGACAGCCAGCTAGGATACCAGCTTTGGTTCGTGACGACGACCCTGTGAGCTACAAGGCCATAGTACATGACCCATCATGCGAGCCCCTTTCTCCGGGTGGGCCGGTAGCAGCACCCCCACCTGGTGAGCAACAGACAGCTCCAGCAGAGCAGACAGAGCTTGAGCACAGGTTGAGCATGCTCCGTGAGTTCCAGCGGTAGAGACCGCTGAGCTTCAGTGGTGAGCCATACCCTCAGGCATCAGAGGTTTGGCTAGAGACAGTGGTTTTCCTTTTCAGTATTTTGCAGGCGCTGAAAGTTCAGAGAGTGGCTTTGGCATCCAACCTTTTTCATGGAGCAGCTTGGTGTTGGTGGAGTCCGGTGACCCAGTTTCTTGACGAGACGTCTCCTTCATGGGGTGACTTTCAGTTTTTGTTTCGTGAGGAGTTGTTTCCCTCCTGCTTGCACTCCGTTCGGATTCATGAGCTCCTGTAGTTTCAGTAGGGAGGGATGACGGTGGCGGAGTACGGGGCAAGTTTTGCAGACCGTGCACACTTTTACCCGGACCTGGTCCATGACGACAACATCCAAGCGCGAAATTTTGAGCTGGGTCTCTGTCGAGAGATTGTTGTTGTCATAGTACCCTTGAGAATTTCCACATATGTTGGGGTGATAGAGTAGGTGCTGGTGACATAGACCTTCCTGTCACGTTCTAGAGTTAGTGGTGGCAGCAGGCATGTCGGAGCCGATACGTCTGCCGCAGCTAGCGATCATCGGTAAGAAGAACCTTGACGCGGGTGGCTTTCTGACAACCAGGATCAGGGGCATGGTCATACACCACAGTGGCATCGGAGGGCACCGGTGCGGGCCGAAGAGATTCGATGCTATGCTTGAGATGGGTGAGGTCACTTGGAACGAGATTGCCTGACCAGGCATGCAGAGAGATTCGGGCAGGCAGCAGGTGCGCCACCACGACGGAGGCAGCGCCATGATCAGAGTAGTACCCAGAGGGGTGGTGCTAGTAGAGGAGCGGGAGGAGCTGGTAGTGGGGGACGACTTTACGAGGTCTTCTCATCACCACTATGCAGTCCACGACAGGCTCCGGGAGCTGACAGTTGGGACCGCGGACAGCCGCAAGCTTTGGATGTCTACAATCCTGCAGAGCATGAGGTGATAAGAGGTATGCTCTATGGCTCTTCTACTTTTTATAGTATAATTGGTAGACGTTATGTGTGAAATGATTTTATCCCTGCTCCTTTCTTGAGATGGTACCAGGGTGGCGCAAGGCATCGATGTAACCCTATGTCGGTAAGGTAGAAATGCGTGGGACCTTTTTCTTTAGTTGATGGTGTCAACTCCTTCACCTTTCAAGCATGTAAGAGAGTCTTGGATTAGAGGGATCGACTATGTAACCTTGTGTGACCAAATATACTTGGGTGTTTCATCATATGGATATTATGAAGGAGGGAATCACCGGGCTTCATCCCAGGTCCAAACGGTGATTATAGTCATGGCGTGTGACGTAGGGGTTCGGTCGGGGAGGTGAGATACCCCCGAGGGCCTTCAGGCTTTTTGAGACTGTGCAAAGGGACGGTGAGGTTCCCTACCGTCTTTCCTTAACCCCAAAGTATGGAGTGGGTGCATGATGTCTCTTGCATGGTTTACCTGAAGAGACGTGTGTGTTATCCTATGAACGTCATCGGCAAGGGAAGACCTCACGTGAATAGATCAAACCCTTTGGTCTTTTTGCAGTGACACGGGACTGTGCAAGAGTTTTTCTGGGTACGGGAGAGCCAGGTGTGGGTTTAGTACCCTAAGTTGTTCCCGGGTTTTGCTTTCAAGGGATGAAAATCTGGAAGGAGGGAATGATGTTTGAACCCATTTTTTGTAGTGAAAGACTTTGGAATATTCTTAATGATATTCCTGAGCAGCGCCTTCTGACGGCGTGCAATTCCGAGCCTCAGAGTGGCCGGAATTAAACTTTCTGTACGTTCACACTAGGCACACCAAATAAATGGGATAACTCCTAAACGGAGATCCGAATCAAAGATCCGAGTGTACGGATGGGTCTGAAATGGTGTGTTTACCCTAGGAACGACATAAAACACGTCGGCGCAGGACGTTTGGACCCCTTGATCACTTTCGGAACGTTAAACGGATAAATTAATTAATTAATTTATTCGTTTAATGGTGAAACTCAAATATCTCTTAAACAGTGGCTTGGGTGGAAAAACCAAAGGCACCGTTGAGTTTGGAATGTGCTGTTTACCCTAGGAGGGGTATAAGTTTTGCGGGCGTGGGCCGTCAGTGAAAAATGGCCCCAGGGGCGTTCTCGTAATTTGGAGGCCTCAGGCGCCAAGTTTAATAACTTTTGAGCGGGGCCTCAGATTAAAATTCCGAGAACGCTGTTGTGCTCAGAGCGTGGTTTTTATCCTAGGGGAGGCTTAATCCCGACCCCATCGAGAGTTCGGGTACGGTGCCGCGAGAGGGTGTTTAAGTTAATTAATTTATTTAATTAACCTAACCCCCCCTTCTCTTATCTCTCATTTCCCCCTCCCCTGGAAAGCTCCACTCCTCCTTCCTCCTCCTCCAAGATGGAAACGATGGATCGGAGGAAGTTTTTTCCACGGCGGAGCTCAGATCGAGCATAGAAGTGTCGGCGTTCCGCCCGCAGGTAGGCGGATTTGAGTTTTACACCCTTTCCCCGCATTAATTTCAATTTATGCTCAATCACACCATTGGATCGTCAAACGAAGACCATAATTACGTAGATCCTGTCCCGAGCTTTCCGTAATGCTATCCGGATTAAATTTTCGACCACCAGATCGTTTCTGGTGGTCCTCTGAAGTTTTCCGGCCACGAGGCTGGTTTCCGGTGAGGGTTTGATGGCGGCGGACGGCGGCGCGACGGAAGGACGATCGGCCGGCCGGGCGGCCGGGCGGCACGTTGCCGGTGCGGGGCGGCGTAGGCAGACCGGCCGAGGGCACCGACCGAGGGCGCCGTCGAGGGGACATCTGGGGTCGCAGGCGCGTGACCCCGCAGGGAGACCAGGACCCGCCGATGGCGGGTCTTCGCGTGGACACGACCGACCAGCTAGCCAGTCGGTGGAGGAGGCCGCACAGATGCACGAGCCTCATTGTAGAAGGCGGGCAGTGGCCCGTAGGTCCGGCTGGACCGGGCCCAGTGGCTGGGCCGTAGTTCAGCCGGCCGGCCGGACGGGGCTGGTCCGGCCCAGGGGTAATCCCCCTTAGACATTTGGACGACCGTATTCTGAGCTACATGCATCCGTTTTGCGTGCCGTCTGCGGCAGCGCAGACCTGATGTCGCGGCTGACTTTTTGAGGTGGTTTTAGGAGTTTTAACTTCTGAGACGAGGGGATCAGGGGAACGACACATGAGTAAAGCATCTTAGCAGGCTTCCCATGAATTCTTGTTTTGGGCGGCGCAGACACATCCAGAGTCCGTTTTGGGCGCCGTCAGTGGCGTTGTGACCCTGGCACTGAGGCGGAGTTTCCAAGTGTGGTTTCGGGCGTTGAAACCAGATTTGAGGCGTGGGTCCCATGACCCATATTTTGAGCTACGAGCATCGTTTAGAGACTTTATCGTCGGGCGTCTATTCAGGACGCGCGAGTAGTCGATTCTGGATGTTTTTCCAGGGGGATTGCATTGGCGCAGTCTGCCCGCTGGTGCGTGCCCCCTGAGGGCCATTTGGGCATTGACGGTGATTTTCCATCTCTATCACCGGGCGACCATTTTGGACAAGTGAATAGTCCATCTCGTGTACTTTTTTGATAGGATCACAATGGTGCATTCCGTTCGTTGTGTTTCGGGACCGGGATACGGGTCCCACGAAGCATCGCTTGTGTGCAGTGCACCGAAATGTATCCTTTTCTCCAGATATCCATTCCACTCAAATGATTAGTGCTTTTGACATGTTTTTCTGAGAGTATCATGATAGCCCAGTTTGCCCAACCTTTTTCGGGATCGTGGTGCGGGTCCCACCCAGGCTGGCTATGGTGAATAATACCTTTTTCACTAGGTGTTCGTTTTGGGCGATTGAGTAGTCAGTCCCGTGTGTTTTTCCAAGGGGATCGCAGTGGTGTGATCTGTTTTTTTAGTTGAGGGATCTTGAGGTGGGCCTCACATGGGTTGGTTACAGGGAATAGTACATTTTTCACCAGTTGACCGTTTCAAGCGAGTAAGTAGTCTACCTCGCGTGTTCTTCCATGGGGATTACAACGATGTAATCTGTTTAGGCAAGCAGAGCCTCATACATGATCTTATTAAATGTGTAAATGTGTAGGTGCCCCGGTGGAGGTTCTTCTACCATGTTTGTAGCAGACCCTTGGTGTGTGATTGCGTGCACTCCCGTGTGAGTGATGTAAATACTTAAAGAGATGTGGTTGGTCGTGCCTCAATCGTTGAGGTGGCCAGTTGGAGTTGTTACGTTATGCCTTCGCGTTGACGTCGGGTGCCGTGTGCATGTTAGCTTTTGTGCTAGAGATGTGGTATACTCTAGGAGTATACATGAACGCTTGGAGGTACTGTTGAGTCAATAAGGTTTTCCTTATGACTTTTCCATTCCTTCTTGTTTTGAAAATCACAAACACCTTATCTTTAAGGAAAATCGCTTTTATAAGGAAAAATGCTTTCTTAAGGAAAATCGCTTTTATAAGGAAAAATGCTTTCTTAAGGAAAATCGCTTTTATAAGGAAAAATGATTTCTTAAGGAAAATCGCTTTTATAAGGAAAAATGCTTTCTTAAGGAAAATCGCTTTTATAAGAAAAATTATCCTTATCATATTTTCATTAATATTTTTCTTAAGTATGAAATTCGGATTCACTTTCTCGGAATCATTAAAACTGATAAAAAGCATTCTGTTTTAGGGTTCGGATTCTGGACAAGAACTATAAGGAAGTTTCACTCCGAATTCCGGTTATGAATTCTGACTAAGTTCTATTCCAGATTCAGGATACGAATTCTGAAGAAGAATTCTCATTACGAATTCTAATGAAGAAATCTCATTCCGAATTCTCATTACGAATTCTAATGAAGAAATCTCATTCCGAATTCTCATTACGAATTCTGATGACGAATTCCCATTACGATTTCTGATGACGAATTCCTATTCCGAATTCCTATTCCGAATTCTCATTCCGAATTCTCATTACGAATTCTGATGACGAATTACCATTACGATTTCTGATGACGAATTCCTATTCCGAATTCCTATTCCGAATTCTCATTCCGAATTCACTCATTAAACAGAATCTGGATATCATTGTTTTATACACTCTGAATTTGTTCACTCCGAACTTTCACTCCGAAATTTCTATTCCGAACTTTTATGTTAGAGTTTAAAACGATGTCGTGTATTCTGTTACACTTACTTTGTTATAAAACGATGTCGTCCATTTTGTTATAAACTAACCGTTGTCTAAGTGACACGTGTACAGGTCCCTCCTAACTTTAAGGGAAATATGACCGTTGGAGAAGGAGCCGACCTCACCTATAAATAGGAGCTCATTTGAAAAAGCTCACAACGGATGGATGAACATTTGGACTTTGTGCATACATGCTGTTGAAGTGATTTCTAGAGAGAGAGTCTCTTATTAACTCTCAAAGCTTCGTGCGACTCCGAATGTTGGTGATTACATTCGAGGGCTTCCGGGGATAGGAAGACAGAGGTGCCGACTACCTTAAAGATCGAGGGCTTTCTTGCTGAGAAAGACAGAGGTTGCCAACTACCTTGAAGTTGATGGCTTGCGGGGATAGCAAGACAGAGACACCGATCTTCGTATCGAGGGCTTACCCTGGTGTGGGTAAGACAGACTTGCTTGAAAGTATAAATCAAGGGACCTTTATCCAAGGTTGTTGGATACCCTTCTCTTTGGGTTAAAAGACTATTATCTTGTTGCTAGTAGTTTTACTACTCGTTTCTATTCCGCTGTAATTTGTATCTTAAGGAAAGTATAACATTCTTATACTTCCTTACTTACTCTGATTCATTCAGATTCTATACGCTTTAAGGTAGAATCTTATATTGTAACTTTTGTTAAGTTTCAAATTCCGGAACCATATTTCCGGAACCTACTTTTGGAATCTCTTTCCAAGTTTAGTTCGGTGTTAGAGGTGTTGTGAATTTACTTAGTTTAACTTTGTTAAACTTAGTTCTTTCCTTTTCTTAAGGAAACTCTAGTTATTCATAACTAACTTTAAAGGTTCCTAAGGAATTTTTAAAGTATACAATTCACCCCCCCTCTTGTATATTGAGCATCTCATATTCTATTTCGATCCTACAATTGGTATCAGAGGTTGGAAACCTCTTACTCTATACCATTCTTACAGGTACATATGGTTGTTTGTACCTGAGAAAGTTTGGGCATTCAGTTGGGGTTGACTTGGGGCCACACGTAGTGTGGGACCCATTGCGTTCCATGTTATGCTTTGCGTACTTTTCACCTCTCGCGACGTAGAGGGTCCCTCTGTTCTCGATGGTGGACCATCGGGGTTGAGTTTTTCCCCTGGCTCTTTTCTTGATGGTTTAGATTAGCAAGGTTGAGTGGTTTCCTCTGGTTTTGTTCCGGAGTCGAGTGGTTGTGCGATACCCACCCCATGATCAGTTGACCAGTGTTGTACCATCTAGTGGAGATGGCTAGAGCAGTTCTAGGTTTACCCTCGAGTAGAGACTGGGCAGTGTGTCGTTAATCGACTCCTTGGGGTTTACCCTCCAGTAGAGATTGGGCAGTGGGTTGCCCACTGACTTCTAGGGTTTACCCTCCAATAGAGACTAGGTAGTGGGTCACCTGACACTATTAGGGTCTACCCTCCCGCAGAGACTGGGCAGTGGGTCACCCGATGACTCTTAAGGGTCTACCCTCCAGCAGGGCTGGGCAGTGAGTCGCTCGTCATCTGGATTCAGGTCTACCCTCCAGCAGGGCTGGGTAGTGGGCTGCCTGTCGACTTGTTCCGGGTTTACCCTCCAGCAGGGCTAGGAAGTGGGTCACCCATCGACTTCTTCCAAGTTTACCCTCCAGCGGTGCTGGGCAGTGGGTCACCTGTCGGCTTATTCTAGGTCTACCCTCTAGCAGGGCTGGGCAGTGGGTCACCCAATATCTTATTATGTTTTACCCTCCAGCAGGGCTGGGCAGTGGGTCACCCGTTGGCTTTTCAGACTTATCCCTTCTTATGAGGCTAGTCAGTGACTTTTTTTCTGTGACTACCAGAGCGGGACACTTGGTTGTACGGGTCAGTGAAGGAAGGGCCTTGACTTTAAGGAGACCTCTCGACTGTGGGGCAGTGACGAGGTGTGGTTTGGCTTAACCCGGAACCCTCAAGTATGAGGGGCGCTTTCCCCACCAAGATGTGTCCTTGTGACACGACCTAAAACCGTGCAGTCAAGTCAGTGCCACCCAAAGAGAATAGTGTTGAGGTGCGGTGATTTGAGCCCCTTGACTTTTTGTTCGGGGAAGACATGCGGGATGCTGGGAATCGATGGTGTTTACTTCTGGGACTGTTGTCTACTCACTTTTCTTGGGCCGAGCTACGGGATGGAGACCCCCTTACGGTCTTGTTCGGGCTTCTTGAAAAATCATATGGATTTGTATATACCATGTTCTGGTACCCACTTCTTGGTAATGGTTTCTCTCCTTCCAGGAGAGGCAAAGATGCGTGGGGTATACCACGTGCTTTCTGCATATAGCTTCTCATGGTTGGACGAGTCTACTCTCCTGTTATAGGTAGTGAAATCTCGACGAGAAGTTCATCTTCTCACCGTTCCTAGCTCCTTGTGTTAGGATGAGTATTCTACCTTTATCTTGTTGGGTTGAGATATTACTCTTTACTGCACTCTCAGTTTTACTGCTTTACCTTTCCTGTTTTCTCTACTCCTCAACCTTCGGTACCTCCTTTGTTGCTCCCTCGAGCCTTCGGGGTATCCTACTGAGTATTTTTATACTCACCCCTGCTTGGGATTTTCCCGCAATTGTTGTGCCCTTGCAGATGATGAACAGGTTGGTTGTGACTTCAGTGGAGCATCGGAGTTCGGGAGCTTGGACCACGTGCGGTGGTTGTAGTCGGGTTCCAGGTGGGGAACCCTTCCAACTATTTTTCTTTTGTTCACCCGTTGTCGGGTTGTGGAACTTTTCTGGTTGGGCGCGTGTTTTGCCCTTTTCTTTTTAGTTTACCCCTAGCTTTTACTTTGTACTATAGAGGTCGATGCACATTTGTGGTTTATTTATAGCAGTTGATACTTTTCTTTTCTTTTTTACTCTGCACTTTTGCATTGAGTGTGCTGCATGTGTGTGTTCAGGTACTTAGAAAAATGCCTCCCCGAGTTGTTGTGCCTTCAGCGCTGGTCGCCAGCCCCTGGCCTATGGAGGAGAGCTTGGGGTAGTTGCGGCTCGAGCCTGGGTAGGGTCGGGTCGTGATAGTTCCTGACTAATATGAACCTCAAAATGAATCTCAGTGAACAAATCCATAAGATGCCACTCACTACTATCCTTCTACACTACAAACATATGAGTCCTCCTACTCAAAAAATTTGCAAATTCATTTCCTTTACCAGGCATGTAGTCAAGCTCTAAGTTAAAATATTTATGGTATTCAACCCAAATTCACTACCTCAGATTCATATCACACTAAGTAAAAATATAATTGTGGCTTTTGTGGTGAATTTACACCACAAAACTCTCTCCCAACAAGTAATGTCTCCAACAACACAATGCATGAAAAACTACTACTAACTTGAGATCATTTGTCAGGTAATTCCTCTCATGTGCCCTCAACTGTCGAGATCTATACACAATGACTTGATCCCCCTTCCCAAGAACTACTCCAATCCCGATACCTTATTCATCGTAGTACATAGTGTAACTCCTTCTTGACTTTGGAAAAATCAATATTGGTGCCGAATTAAATCTCTCTTTCAGGTCCTAAAAGGTTGTCTCATAAGAATATTTCCAAACATACATCACACCATTTTTCTCAGGTCATTCAACATCACTGCTAAATGTGAGAATTCATGTATAAAGTGCCTATAGTAACCAGATATCCCTAGAAAACTCTAAACATAAATGATGATCTTGGGATGACCCCTGGAAACTACCACTATCACCTTCTATATGTCTAATGATACTCCTATCTCTAAGATTATGTTTCTCGGGATGTGAATCTGATCCATCCAAAAGTGTAACTTTGTGAGCTTATCATATAACTGATTCTCTTTCAGTGTACACAAAACGATCTCAAGATGTTTGGAGTGTTCGTTTTTATTATAATAATACACCAAGATATCATCAATGAAAATCACAACAAATGAGTCATGATAAATATGGAACCCTCGGTTCATCAAGTCCATGAAAACATAACTCACGTTCATCAAACTAAGTAGCAAAACCAAGAACTCATATAGACCAAACATACTCAGAAAGCCTATGCGTGGTATGTTTGTTGATCTAACACGCACATGATGATAACCTATTCTCATGTCTATCTTTGAGAAAACATGAGATCCGTAAAGCTATTGAAAGAGTTTATCTATCATTGTTAGAGGATACCAATTCTTAACCAAAAATTGGTTTTGTTTATGATAATCCACGAATAGCGTGAGGGTACCGTCCACCTATTTCACAAAAAAGGACCATCGAACCCCACAGAGAAGTACTGGGCCAGATGAAACCCTTATCCTCTAAATCCTCTAGCTTTCTCTTGTTCTCTTGAAACACCATAGTCCCTATCCTATAAGGTGGAATGGATACCTTTGAAACTCTAGGAACTATCTCAATAGAAAACTCTAACACTCTCACCATAAGTAAAACTTAAAATTCTTCCAGGAACACGTTCTTGAAACGATCAACCACTGGAGGGAAATCCATCATACATTTTCCCTAGTAATATAGATACAAACATGCAATATGGGATATCATCCTGCTCAACCCACGATGCTCGAGTCCATCTCAACTATCCGGGGCATCCCATTCACCTTTTTGTATAAATGGTCCACACTATGGTGACCTAAAATGAACCCCATGGTAATAGCAATCAACAAAGGCCTGAAAAGAAACTAGAAATTCCATCTTAAGAATGACATCAAATCCTTTCATCTCTAGGATATAGAGGTTCTATAAGAAGTTACACCCAAAAACCTCTTGGGGGAACTCCTTGAAACGATGCACACCTTCCATTTTAATCCTTCATGGATTGTCTAACGTCATGACATCATCATAAGAAAAAACATTCAGCCCAATTCTCTCCATGATGGGCACATATATAAATCTTTGTGAATCCCCTATATCAAAAAGTGAAGCAGGTATACCCGAGGTTACTAAAATAGTACCTATGAAAGTAGAAGGCCTGGGATCATGCTCATGTTGGGATTGTTGCACTACGAAAGTTTGTCTTATACCAAAACCATGAGACACTACCTGGCTACCTTGAGATGATCCACCCTGATGTCCTAGTGAACCTAGGGTATATCTACTACTGCCACTACCACCACCTCCACCTGAATAGACTGTTTCATTCCAGTTCTCAGAATCATGAAAAGATACAGACATCACTTCTAAATTTGGAGATATTGTAGACCCTCTCTCACAAGACACTATTGGAAAAGTCCAACAAAAGTGCTGAAGATGGCCCATATTGTTGCACGATCGGCACTCTATTTGGTCCTAAGGACACTGTGGCCTCATATAACCTACCCTACTGCACTGGTAAAACCCCACCTAGATATAAGAAGACACATTTATAATGATCACATAATCATGAGGAAATTATAGAAGACACATCCTATTGCTAGTATGGAGAGTTCCAGACTTCGGTTTTGAACCGCTCTGGCTTGCACCTCCAGATTTCCTCAGGTTACGCTTAGTGATTAGTTCCTGATTCACTATAGAAGAAATAATAGTCAACTTGAAGACAATTACCTATGATTGAATGTCATACCTGAGGCAATCCTCAAGCTTCCTATAATTTGATAAATCATCACCCATCAGAATAGGTGAGAAATTCTAGATCTCGGTAAAACGGGAAGAGTTTTCCATCACTGACAATGCACGCTACTCCAAATGCATAAAATCTGAGGCTTTATTAGCCCTCATTGTCTTGAGAAAGTAATATTCATAGAAGATTATCTAAAAGTCTCCACATTCCATATTTCGATGATTCCCTACCTCAGAAATCACGTCCCACCATCTCTTGGAAGAATCACGCATCATATATGTCACGAGATTTACCCTCTTTTATGGATGTGACTCTAAATTCTCAAAGATTGAAAGCATGGCTATAACGACCCAAGGTTTTTCAATGGAAATTCCTTTATTATATTTATTTCCTAAAATCACATGAAAACACAACATAATGAACTAATAAGTGCTAAGTGACCTTTAAACATAAGTTTTTCACTTCTGTGTTTTGAATTTCGAAAATCTGATATACATGGTTGTGTTAAAGATGATTTTTGGAGTCTAATAAAACAAAAATAATTTTTAGTGAATAGTAATCTACCCTTATGAATAGTAACATACCCTTAAGAATAGTAATATGATACTTATGAATAGTAAATCATCAAACATAAGAGTAACCATACCCATGAATAATTAAATAAAATTTAGACATCTTAGAAAAGTGACAATTTGACCTTAGTAAACGTTTTGGTATATTGTAAGTCATAAATAATTAATTATAAATAATTAATTAATTTAAAATAATATTTATTTCAATAAAATGTATTAATAAATTATTTAATCAATGTCTTATATTTTTTAGATAATTTTATAGGACCCTATGTAATATTTGAAAGCACTATAAAATCAGTTTTAATATTAAAAACTGTTTTTTTAAGTAAATTATGATTTTAATTAAATATTAAATTAACAATATTTAGAAATTTATTTATGAAAAATGGAATTCATTTTTTTATTCTACACGTCAAGAAATGGTTGGGGCAAATTTTGGGATTTATCTGAGATACTTGAATTTTTGATGAATAGTAGAATTCGATAATTTAGAATAAATGCTAACTAATGGATTAATTAAGTCATCGATGATGCTATGATGATGTAAGCACATTTGGTTCGGGATCACATCATAAAATTACTATTCTTGGTCATTAAATACTCACTATTCCTTGTCTTAGGGGAAATTAATAAACTAAAGAATTTTATATTAAGGAAACCCCTCTCCCCTCCACTATAAAAGCCACCCTTCACACCCTCATTTCCTCACACATCTTAAGCTCCAATACTTCTCTAAACTCAGACCAAACAACTTCCATATCTCCTACCCCACGTCCAAGAGCTGATGGTATCATCAAAAGACAAAGATTAGGCCCTTAAGGAGGTTCTCAAGAGAAGGATTCTAAAGGTAATTTCTCTCCCTCTTCTCCTTTAATTTCCTTTCAAGTTCAAGTTCATTTCTATATCTATCCCCACCTATATTCATATGAATTGTATTGTAAATCCATTAATATACATATAATGTAATTTTATTTTTCTAATGGGATATTATATCATCCAACCCCCGTTCCCTCTTTCTTTTATTTTATTAAAGAGAATGTTGTTCGTGAGGTGTTAATTTTTCACCTTCAAGAACGACATGGTTTCTTCTTCCATTTATACCTTCATATCTGGTAATGAAAGCATTTTTATGGTTGAACCAGAATATTTTATATGTATTATGTTCTATTTAATGTTCTCTAAACAACCTATGTCCATATTACTAAGTGATAAGTTAAAAACAAGTTCGTTGTGATCCAAAAACTGCCCAAATTGACCCAAATAACCATCATTTAATTCTTATCTAATGATTCATACACATGGATCTAATATAATTAATTATAAGGTAATTAAAGATTCTGTAATATCATTGATGACATGTAATATCATTTCTGTATGTTTACTCATGTTCTACCCAATCATCAATTGAAAAAACAAGTGAACCACCCAAGAAAAACCATAAAAATGAACATCCCCGAACAATGTTTCTAAACTCTATAAGTCATCCGAAGGAACATAATATGACATAATAAATCCAGAATTAAACCTATTAATGTACACATGGTTATTTATTTCTAATTAAATAATATAATGTCATTATACAGGTAATTAAAGAGAAGGAAGCATTTGGGTACAAGGTAAGGGAAAATTCTCGAACCCAACTTTCATCCTTCGGGTTCTCTATCTTTCACTCCATTTTTGATATGGTACTCCTAGAAAATAATTTTCTCATCATTGTCTTTACTTTTATGGGATATTAATTTTTACCAATATTGTTTATGTCAAACAAAATGTTTTCTAAAAGAACTCTTCTTTCAAGAACACACCTTTTACATCTCATTCAAGATTTACAGTTCTTGTATCAAGTATGTTATTCTCCTTTTCTTTTGGGAACCCAAAGTTTATGAATGTGTTATTATGAGATGAAACCCATTTATTTTCATGGGTTATTTATGTTTATTTATTCTATATGTTCATTGTGGCATTCATGATAAATGATAATGTTATGATGTCACGGGTGTGCCCAGAACTATATGGCACAAATATGAATGTTTAAATGTGACGGGTGTGCCCAGAATTATACAGTGCTCCAATGCATTGGGTAAAGTGATGAATCTCTTGAGTAAATTTGAAATGATGTATGAACAAAATGATATCTTGGTTCACAAGTATGTGTGGTAGTTAACCACTAAGACATGATGTTTCATTTTCTATGCATTGCCACATTTGAAGTCTTTTATTTATGCTCCTCTCATGTTCATGATCTTTTTCCTATGTTATGATTATGCTCAATCCATGATATATTGTTCTTATCTATCCTCTTACTGGGCTTCTAGATCACCCCTTTTTATTCATATCCTTATGTGGCTACATGAACTAAGGATAGGACAAGTGCCAATAAGAATCTAGAGAAGAAGAAATTAAATAAATGTTTATTCTAGATGTTGTATTTGTTATGTGTGGTCCTAGTATTCCCAAGAAACTAAACCTTTGGATCCTCTTTGTGTGATACTATTATGTTTTTTATATTTAAAATGATGTACTAGTAATGTAAGAAAAGGATGGGTATCCATAGTTGGTGTCAGAGGGAGGTTTAGTTAATTTGGGAATTAGGATTAGTGAACCCTAGAGAAAACCTATTGCATGAGACTAAGTATAAATATGCACACAAGAATATTTACCTAGGGATCCCATATGTTATGTTTTTGTTATAAATTTTTTAAATGAATAATTTATTCATGACTTGTTTAGTTATGTTTTGTTCTAACATTTTCTATTTTAGAAAATGGTGGGAACTAGGAGAAATCAGGCCAACAACTCATGAGAGGGACAATACACCGATTGCCCAAACGATATCCCTAATGATTTGGGAGGTGGAGTTCAAAACATCATGGCGATGCTGACCCAATTATCTCAGGTTATGAATAATAACCATAATAATGGGGAACGTCCTCCTTCACCAAAGAGGGAGAATATTTCTATCGAATGTTTTATGCGGAAACAACCACTGACATTTTGTGGATCTTCTGATCCACTAGTTGCAGAATAGTGGGTCAACTCCATGGAGAAGATCTTTTCTGTTCTTCACTGTTCTGAGATAGAGAAGGTGACTCTAGCCATTTTATCGTCTAGATGGAGAAGCTTATCAATGGTGTGCTTTGATTAAGAACACCAAGACAAGGGAGTAAATTGAAGATATGGAATGGAAAGACTTTATGATAATGTTTCTTAATAAGTATTTCCCATGAACTCTTCACACGAAGATGGAGAGAGAATTCATAGAGCTCAAGCAAAAAGAACGAGAATCTGTCACAACCTATGAAGAAAATTTCACAAGGCTCACAAGGTATGCTTCGGGTTTTTTATCAACAATGATAGAAAAATTGATAGATTCTTTAGTGGATTAAAATCAACCTTCAAAAGGCTCTTACAATTCAATACTTTTGGAGTTATAAAGAAGTTGTTCGGTGTGCTCTCAAAGTGGAGATGGAATTTGGATAATGGTCTCAGGGCTATGGTGATAAGAAGATAAAGATGGAGTTTCAAGCTGGTGGATATAATGATAAATGTGGGAAGAAAAATCAATGACCCACATGCCAAAAATTTGGGAAGTTTCACAATGGGAACTGCCTCAAAGGGACGGGGAAATGCTTCAAGTGTGGGATAGAAGGACACCATGCTCAAGAGCGTCGAAAAGAAACAAAAAGGAAGGATAATGTAGCCGATGAAAGGAGAGAACCATTCATGGTCCAATGCTAAAACTGTAAGGAGTTAGGGAATAATGCAAACCAGTGCACTAAACCTCGAGTTCTTGAGGGTAATCAGCATCAGTAGCCACCAAAGCCAAAGGAACAAGGGAAGGCTTATTCCATCACTACTGTGGAGGTGGAGTATGATAATGAAGTCATACAAGGTACACTTCTTATTCACTCAAGAATGGAAAAATTCTTATTTGATTCTGATTCTACGCATTCCTTTATATCTTGAATGTTTTCTAGAACTATAGAATCGAAGCCCCGAAACCTCGAAGTAGAGATATCTGTGAAAACACCAAGTGGTGCAATCATTGCAACCCTAGTGTTTGAATCTTCTCCTATTGGCGTATATGGTAAGATTCTTCGGGAAAATCTTGTAATACTTCCCTTGGTGGAATTCGACACTATAATGGGAATGGATTGGCTCTCGTTATATATAGCACATATCAACTATAGGGAAAAGGAAATATCTTTTCATATTCCAACCCATCCCATGATTTTATACAAATGCAAAGAAGATCATGAATCCTTTGAAAAATACTTCAATGGTGTGGGTGTTGATTCCCTACGAAGAAGCATACCTCGCCCAAATGGTTGAGTCGAAGGAAAGTTCCAACCTTGAAGAAATTCCCATCATGAGGGAATACAACAATGTATTTCCCAAAGAGTTACCCAGAATTCCACCAGATCATGAGGTAGAGTTCTCAATTGAAATCATACCCGAATCTACTCCTATCTCAAAGTTACCCTATAGGATGGCTCCTATCAAACTAGAAAAGTTAAAGAAGCAGCTGCAAGAGCATCTAGACAATGGGTTCATTTGACCCAGTGCATCCCCTTAGGGTGTTCCAGTGCTCTTTGTGAAGAAGAAGGATGGAACAATCCGGTTGTGTATCAATTATCGGGAACTCAACATGATCACCATAAAGAACAAGTATCCTCTCCCAAGGATTGATGACTTGTTCAACTAGTTAAGAGAAGCTCAATACTTCTCAAAGGTGGATCTTTGTTCTGGATATCATCAGGTAAAGGTGAAGAAGGATGATATTCAGAAGACCGCCTTCCGTACAAGGTATGGGCACTATGAGTTTTTGATGATACCCTTTGGACTTACTAATGCCCCTGTAATCATCATGGATTTGATGAATAGAGTCTTTAGACATTAGCTCAAATAATTTGTGGTAGTGTTTATCGATGATATTCTCATCTCCTCCAAAAATGAGGAACATGAAGAACATCTAAGACTTGTGTTGGAGAAATTAAGAAAGGATAAGTTGTACGCCGAGTTCAGAAAGAATGAATTTTGGATGAATCAAGTCACGTTCTTGGGACATGTGATCACAAGTGAGGGAATTTATATGGATCCTTCAAAAACAATGGTGATTGAGGAATGGACCATGCCCTCTAGTGTCATAGAAATCTGTAGTTATCTCGGATTAGCTGGGTACTGCCGATGTTTTGTGAGAAACTTCTCAAGATTTTCAAGCTTGCTAACTATGTTAACAAGGAAAGGGGTAATGTATGTCTGGACGGAAGAATGTGAGGGAAGCTTCAAGGAGCTAAAGAGAAGGCTGATCAATGCACTTGTACTCACACTACCGAAAAGTGTAGAATGTTTTGTGATATACAGTGATGCTTCAATGAAAGGCCTGGGTTGTGTACTCATGCAAAATGATAATGTGATAGCCTATGCCTCATGACAGTTGATGATCCATGAGGAGAACTACCCGACACATGATCTAGAGCTAGCAGCTGTGAATTTTGCCATGAAAATCTGGCGGCACTACATTTATGGTGAGAAGTGTGACATATACACTGACCACAAGAGCCTAAATTATATATTCACACAAAAGGAGCTCAACATGCGTCAAAGGATATGGATAGAGATAATCAAGGATTACGATTTCTCTATTCACTATCATCCTGTAAAGGAGAACTAGGTAGATGATTCTCTAAGCAGAAATGAACCTGCTACTCTATCCATGATTCAGATTGAGAGAGAACCTATCTTTTTGGATATGCAAAAAATAGATTTGGAAATCATAAGGGTAGGGGATACATCCTACCTTGCCCAAATTATTGTGCAACCATCCATACAAGATAAGATTAAGGAATCAAAAAGGGATGATGTGGAGATAAAAAAGAGGGTGAATGCAGTAAAGGAGGGGAAGCTGCAAGAGTTCCATATCGATGATAATGGTGTGATTTAGTTTGGAATGTGGCTTTATGTGCCTTCTTCACCCGGGATATAGAAGGATCTAATGGACAATGCACATAGCTCAACTTTCTCAATCCATCCTGGGAGTACCAAGATGTACTGTGATCTCCGAGAACACTTCTGGTGGGATAACATGAATAAGGAGATTGTGGAATATATATCAAGGTGCTTGGTATGTTATCAAGTTAAATCTGAGTGAAAAAATACCAATGGTATGATGCAGCCATTGCCTATACCCATGTGGAAATGGGAAAATGTTACTATGGAATTTGTCATGGGTCTCCCAAAGACGTCAAAGGGAAATAATGTGATTTGGGTTGTGGTTGACCGACTCACCAATACTTCCCATTTTATCGCTATTTGGGAAGACCTCTCGCTTGAAGAACTTACAAATATATATGTGAAGGAAGTGGTGAGACTGCATGGTGTTCCACTCTCAATTGTCTCTGACCATGATCCAAGGTTCACATCTAAATTCTGGAGCAGCCTTCAACATGATTTGAGTACGGAATTAAATTTCAGCATGACCTATCACCCCCAAACTGATAGCCAATCTGAAAAGACGATTCAGACGCTTCAAGATATTCTAAGAGCCTACTCTCTATAATTCAATGGTGTATGGGATTAGCATCTCCCATTGGTTGGGTTATCATACAACAATAGGTTCCACTCGAGTATTCAGATGGCTCCATATGATGCTATGTATGGAAAGCGATGTAGAACTCCAACCTGCTGGGATGAAGTTGGACAAAGAAAGCTACTTGGACCAGCTCTTGTTCAAGAGATGACAGAGAAGGTTCAAGTCATCTAGAAACACATCAAATCTTCTCAAAGTCCAAAAAATAGTTATGCTGACAACCGTCGAAGGGACTTGGAGCTCGACGTTGGAGAAAAGTCTTCCTTCGAATATCTCCATGGACGAGAGTCATGTGATTCGGGAAGAAAGGGAAGCTAAGACTAAGGTATATTGGACCCTTTGAGATCCCTGACCGCATAGGAGCTGTGGCCTATTGTCTTGCCCTTCCACTGAATATGGCTCAAGTACATGATGTTTTTCATGTTTCACTACTAGTGAAGTACATACCAGACCACTCACATGTACTAAACTCAGAGGTAGTGCAGTTGGAAGATGATCTCTCCTATGAGGAGTAGCCAGTAAAGATTCTGGATCGGAGAGATGAGGTTCTACACAACAAGACAACCCATCTTGTCAAAGTGTTGTAGAGGAACCATAAGTTTGAGGAAGCAACTTCAGAACCAGAAGAGGCAATGAAGGAGAAGTACCCTAATCTGTTTGTGTAAAGTGAAATTTCAGGGGTGAAATTTATTAAGGGGGGAAGAATGTAATGACCCAACGTTTTTCAATGGAAATTCCCTTCTTATAATTATTTCCTAAAATAATATGAAAACACAACATAATGAACTACTAAGTTTTAAGTGACCTTTAAACATAAGTTTGTCACTTCTGTGTTTTGAATTTCGAAAATCCGACATACACGGTTGTGTTCAAGATGATTTTTGGAATCTAAAAAAATAAAAATAATTTTTGGTGAATAGTAATCTAACCTTATGAATAGTAACATACCCTTATGAATAGTAATATGACCCTTATGAATTGTAAATCATCCAACATAAGAGTAACCTTACCCATGAATAATTAAATAAAATTTAGACATCTTAAAAAGTGACAATTTGACCTTAGTAAATGTTTTGGTATATTAAAAGTCATAAATAATTAATTATAATTAATTAATTAATTTAAAATAATATTCATTTCTCTAAAATTTATTCATAAATTATTAAATCAATTTCTTATAGTTTTTTGATAATTTTATAAGACCCTACATAATTTTTTAAATCACTATAAAATGAGTTTTAATCTAAAAAACTGTTTTTAAGTAAATTATGATTTTAATTAAATACTAAATTAACAATATTTAGAAAAGTATTTTTAAAAAATGGAAATAATTTTTGGATTCTACACATCAAAAAACGGTTTGGGTAATTTTTTTGGGATTTTTCTGAGATACTTGAACTTTTGATGAATATTAAAATCTGATAATTTACAATAAATGATAAATAATGGATTAATTGAGTCATCGATAATGATCTGATAATATAATCCCATTTGGTTTGGGATCACATGATAAAATTACTATTCTTGGTCATTCAAGACTCACTATTCCTTATCTTAGGGGAAATTAATAAACTAATGAATTTTATTTTAAGGAAACCCCTCTCCCCTCCACTATAAAATTTACCATTCACACCCTCATTTCCCCACACCTCTCAAGCTCCAAGACTTCTCTAAAATCAGCCCCAAAACCTTAACTATACCCTCCCCCACGTCCACGAGCTTCTGTTCTCATTAAAAGACCAAGCTTGGGCCCATAAGGAGGTTCTCAAGAGGAAAATTCTAGAGGCAATTTCTCTCCCTCTTCTCCTATAATTTTCTTTCAAGTTCAAGTTCATTTCTTGATCTCTCCCCACCTATATTCATCTAAATTGTATTTTAACTCCAGTATTATAAATCTACTGGAATTTTATTATGCTAATGGGATATTATATCATCCAACCCCCTTTCCCTCTTCCTTTTATTTTATTAAAGAGAATGTTGTTCGTGAGGTGTTAATTTTTCACCTTCAAGAACGACATGTTTTCTTCTTCCATTTCTACCTTCATATATGGTCATGAAACCATTTTTATGGTTGAACCAAAATATTTTATATGTATTATTTTCTATTTAAAGTTATGGAAATAACATATGTCCATATTACTAAGTTATAAGTTAAAACAAGTTCATTGTGATCAAAAAACCGCCCAAATTGACCTAAATAACCATCATTTAATTATTATCTAATGATTCATCCACATGGATGTAATATAATTAATTATAAGTAAATTAAATTTCCTGTAATATCATTAATTACATGTAATATCATATCTGGATGTTTACTCATGTTCTACCCAAACTTCAATTTAAGAATACATGTGAACCACCCAAGAAAAACCATAAAAACGAACATCCCCGAACAATGTTTCTAAACTCTATAAGTCATCCAAAGGAACATAATATGACATAATAAAACCAGAATTAACCCTATTAATGTACAAATGGTTCTTTATTTTTAATTAATTAATATAATGTCATTATACATGACATTAAAGAGAAGGAAGCATTCGGGTACAAGGTAAGGGGAAATTCTTGAACCCAACTTTCATCCTTCGGGTTCTCCATCTTTCACTCCATTTTTGATATGGTTACTCCTAGAAAATCATTTTCTCATCATTTTATTTCCTTTTCTGGGAAATTCATGTTTACCAATATTGTTTATGTCAAAAAAATTGTTTTCCAAAATAACTCTTCTTTCAAGAACACACCTTTTACTTCTCATTCAAGATTTACGGTTCTTGTATCAAGTATGTTAATCTCCCTTTCTTTTGGGAACCCAATGTTTATGAATGTGTTATTATGAGTTGAAACCCATTACTTTTCATGGGTTAGTTATTTTCATTTATTCTATATGGTAATTGTGTCATGCATGATAAATTATAATGTTATGATGTGACGGGTTAGCAGAGAATTATATAGCACAATATGAATGTTTAAATGTGACAGGTGCGCCCAGAATTATACAGCGCTCCAATGCATTGGGTAAAGTGATGAATCTCATGAGTGAATATGAAATGATGTGTGAACAAGATTCTAGCTTGGTTCACAAGTATGTGTGGTAGTTAACCATTAAGACATGATGTTTCATTTTTTATGCATTGCCACATTTCAAGTCTTTTATTTATGCTCCTCTCATGTTCATGATCTTTTGCCTATGTTTTGATTATGATCACCCAATGATATATTGTTCTTATCTATACTCTTATTGGGCTTCTAGATCACCCCATTTTATGTATATCCTCAGGTGGATACATGTACTAAGGAGAGTACAAGTTCCAATAAGAATATAGAGAAGAAGAAATTAAATAAATGTTTATGATAGATGTTGTATTTGTTATGTGTGGTCCTAGTTTTCCTAAGACACTAAACATTTGGATCCCTTATGTGTGATACTATTATGTTTTTTATCTTTAAAATGATGTAATAGTAATGTATGAAAAGTCTGGGTCTCTATAATGGCCGCCATCAATGACTCTACAGCATGTGGTCTACAATCCCTTTAAAATTTAGGTGGATGCTACTGCTATAAAACCCTTATCACCTCATCCATATACATGGCTGTGTGTGGGGATCCTTGAATGGTTTTCATGAACCACATAAATCCTTCCCTGAACTGTGAATCTTCACCATCATTAAGTATAATAACTTGTGTCATGCTTGGAATTAATGGAGGATCCATGGGTAGCCCATGCCCTACCACCTTGGTGGTATGATCATCACCACCCTCCTGGAGTACAACTAGAGGTCATCATGGTGGCATGATTCTACAAGGTCAAGCGCACACCTTAATTCTAGATAAATTTAATTGTCACAACTCAAGAGTGAAGAAAAAATTAGGACATTTCAAAACCTTACTCTAATAATTCACCCCTTTTCCTTCTCCCTGGGCGAGGTCTAGGTGTAAAAAAACATGGATCACTATCATAATCCCACTAATAAGGTTAGGTATAGTCGAGTTCTCTACCCAAAGAAATTTTAGTTATCTTTATTTCCACCTTCACTCCATGTTTTAATATGATTCCACATTAAAACTAAAATTGGAACTCATTTCAATATTATTGCATTTCTTTCTAAAAAGGTAACCAATGGTATGCCTAATTTCGACACATGGGGAAAATACTCCCCATGAATCAAATATTAGAATCCTTGTATATAACATAGTAACACAATTCAATATAAATCTGAAACATTATCCACCAAATTCTAATCTAAGAGGGACCATACACCTTAGAGACCAAATCATGGAATCCATCCCATTTTAACCAAGGTATGTACCAATAAACATATCAAAAACTCAGGCATATCTATCACAAGACCTTTCACAACAACATGCAATCTGTAATACATCTAAATGGTATGGAATGAATGCGTGGAAAGTGATTTCTAGAAAGTGTCTATATGATTCATGAGAGGGAATACCCTCCTCTAAATGGGTTTCAACAAAATGAAACCAATATAATATCAATAATAGAATCACAATACAAGTGCATCACCAAACGGTGAAATCGAATCAACTGCAACAACTCAAAATCCAAAATTTACTATTCAGTTCGAGAAAATTTGGATTTTCCTTGTATGATGGGTCACTATTCGTGGAAACAACATATTACCAAATCCCAATTCCTTCCTATCCCATTTTATCAGTTCCAAACTATAAATAAAACCAAAAAAACTCTTCTGATACAACTTTGTAAAGTCTTGGGTCTGACTGCAACCTAATATTACTCTAATCCTGGTTGGCCACATGTCATGAATTTTATATCCCCAAATGCCAGAGCCTTTCATCTAGAATTAATATATATGGTGATGATATTGTGGAGAATATTCCATCATTGGTATTATGTGACACTAGATAAATAACCTACAGATAGAAGTCACAATAATACTATAACACAGAAGTAAACAACGAAAGACTTATAATACAAATAACTAGGGGTCATATCATATAAAAAATGGTGCATGTCACATGTTTCTAAGAAAACATCCAAACAATTCACAATTCTATAATATACAGTATAATATCCAAAAGGTAACAAATTAACAAATGTATCCTAGCTGTATCACAAGCCTCGTCTTGGTCCCATTCTCTCCTACTCATATGCTGCATATCAAGAACCTAATGGAGGGTGCTTTCCATTATCTACTCTTACAACCATATAATATGTTTGGGACCAAATCATGACCCAAATAGAGTGTGAGACAAAATTTCAGTAGGCAACCACCCAAGGTTTGTATGAATCTATCAGTGACTACATATAACAAGCAGTTTATAATAGTGAAAGTAGAAAGCTAGGAAGTACTCAAAAGTAAATAGTCCAACATGAAATATTTTTCACTTATATTCAATTAACAACTCAATTACATTGATCATTATAAGTATCAAGATCCCCACTAAGCCCAAAGATCCCTCATATAGTAGTAAACACAATAGATATGTTAGAAGGTTATCTAAACATGTACAAGAGAAGATCAAATCGAATCTTGTTCTTAATCTTGGTAGGTGCGTCATAAGAATCTTCAATGTTAAATTATAAACTGAGAACACATTTGACATTCCTAAACTAAAATTAAAGTATCACTCCATGTTCTAACCTTCCAACACCCTATAATCCCATCTCGGAAACCCTTTCAAGGACTCAAAATCACTCTAGGTGTGGTATAATTCAATGTCAACTGAGCCCATCCTCCACGGTCCTATAGGTATCACCAAGTATCACTAATGACATATTCATGACTCTCTAGACTTTACATGACATCTTATAAAATCCATTATTCACTTGAAATTTAGTACATATCCCTTATGATCTTGTCCATGGTGTCTAGGGTTCACTCACGACTTAACATTAATTAATACACCCATTGAGACCATCCATTGAATTCCAGAGAATCCAAGGTTCACTCAAGGGACCAAGGTAAAATAAAAATGTATGTATATCAATCAGGTTTCAATAGAATCCATGATTCAAATAATGTTATTTACCATTCAAATATAACATTTTCATGTTTACAATTGAATAACATGCTGGGGTCAAACCATAAGCATTTCACAACTCACCACCATGGGTGTTAAATGATAGGACAACCCTCTAAGTCCTGTTCAATCATTACTAAAGTTATAATCTTTCATATAATAAAACACACATGAAAAAACTATTATATGGCTTAAAATATTGGTTGACTCAAGTGGTTAGGATCACAGTTGGAGAAAAAGATCCAAAAAATTCTTAAATATGCATAGGATCAAACATGGGTCAATGGGAAAGTTATCTATCCCATACACTTAGACAATTATAATACCATAGGAAAACATGGAAACATAATTCAATAATAAAATTCATTTTAAATGACCAACAAATGGGAATCAAGGCATAAATCATAGGTATACTAGGCTAAATGACCATAAATTGGTCAAACTAAGCACTCACCCAAGGGGTGTCCCTTAATTTAGAAAAACAACCTATAAAATTCTTTGTATCACCTATTAAATTACCTAAATGAAAATATGTAAAAATAGGTTTGATTTATAAATCAATGTGATATCAAAAAATGGGAACGCAAAAATCTGGCATATATGAATAGTTAAACAATTAGCAAAAGGCGCAAGACCACCTACCTTATGCTCGTGCTAAATAGATCACCCAGTATCAAGTAATTATTTTCCCTAGATTTGGAGAAATATGAATAATGGACATAGAATGGGATATTATGGTGTATGAGCCTAAATCAAAATAGTGAAATTTATTTCAAGAATATTTAAATAAGGTTAAAAAGGAATCGAGGTATTACCATTGCAAATCTTTCAAGACGAATGATGCTCGATACATAGGTTGGATGGAAAGGGGATATGAAAGGGATAATAGGATCCAAGGAAGATATTCCATGGTTCCCCTATGTTTTTCAATGAAGTAGGAGAACACAATTTATGTTTAAAAAATAACAGGGAAAAATGCAGGGTTTTTACGCACAGTTTTCCTAACCATGACAAAATTGTGCTCAACTAACTAAAAGCCATGGGTATATTGCATGGTTGGCCCGAACGATTTTACTAACTGTTTTGTGACCATTAAAATTCCAATATCAAGGTTTTCTGAAACTGAAGACTTGTTTTCATGGTTGTGCACCCTAACCCGCAAAGTTGGCACAAATAGTGCAACCTCTACTTATCACCTGAAACTTGGGTTTCGGGCTCCAGACTAGCCCTGGACACCCCAGAGACCTCCATGAACCTAAAATAAATTAACTTAACGCCATTTTAATGAAATTAAATGAGTAATTTATTGATACTCACAATCTATATCTCAAATAAGAACCGGGTTCTTACAAGTTATTTACCATTATATATTGATTATATAAGTAAAATTACTTATATGGAATGTGTGTTTAGTTATTTACCTTTACCTATTGATTATTATCACTTATTCATGATATCTTCTTCTATATATAACTCTTACTAAGAATTTCATCTCACCATTAATTTCTATACTTTCTCAATAATCTATGATGTGGAGTACGTATTATATTTAAGAATATGGTAGAGGGAATAATGATATTCTAAAACAATGTTTTGTATTTTTATATTCAAAACTCATATGGGATTATTGTATATTTATGATATAATAATACTAATAAACTATTTTTTCTTTTATTATGTGACTCCATGTATCTTATTCCAATGTATGAAAGCATACACGGGATCCAAGCTACTAGGTTTGGCGTAGCTACATCATGAATCTGGATCATCCATAGAGGAAGTTCCAAATGATACACTATAGATCCAATATGCATCAATAAATATAAAGGTTGAAAAAACTAAAGAGAAAGATTGATACCTAAATCAAAACTCCACTTCCCATGATGAGATGATGCCTTCAAGATTATATAACATCTAGGAGCCTCCTCCTATTACTAGAATATGATGTCTGACTATCTTGTGATTTCTTCATTTTCTCATGAATTACCTGCATCTTCTTTGTCGTTTATAGAACCAATTCTAGTATAAAAGTATATAACTCACCATTATCTTCAAAAAATAATAGATATCAAAAAGGTTTTCTATACCATGATTCAAATTGATCAATACCAATCGTAGAGTGATAACCATTATTATAAGTGAACTACATCAATGTATAGTACATCACCCACAAACCTAAAAAATCTAAAATGCATGCATGTCACATGTATACTAGAGTGAAGATATATTACTCTATCTAACTATTCATATGTGGATGAAAAGTATATATATGGAAGAATATTGATCCAAAAGAAATTAGGATAACTATAAAAACTATATAGGTAAAAATGGTTCATTATTTTGAACAATAATTTTTGGATCCCCATGGAGCCTCAAAAACTCCAAAATATATTTCCTCAATAAAAACTTCATCCAGAATGAACCTTAAATCACTAAGAGGTGGGTTAAAATTATCATATGTTCCATGGGAACCCATATAGAATCACCAAATCAATGATTTAAAGGATTTTTTTTGACTAATCCCATTAGTATTTTCTTCCATTTCCAAATGGGAATATAAAGTGGATGAAGAAACCCACTAGAAACATGATGATCAAAATTTACGATTTGGAAAGATAAGAACCAAGAGATAAACTCTATAATGAATAACTTAATATAAAACTATTAAAACTAAACCTAAAAATTTGATTCACCTTCTTCACAAAGATATGTACCACCATAGGTGATATATGGAACTCACAAAGAACCAAACCATGCATTAGTAAAATTATAATAAAGAATCTATTGAAAAAATACCCAATGTTGATCATCCACGAAACATAACTCTATAGAATAAATATATAAAACATGATTCTCCCAAACATATACACGAGAATCCCCCAACTAAGGATCTTTTAACTACTACACCAAATTCAACTACATGGTCATCTGATAAGGACACCCTATTCCATTAACTTCACCCATATCAAGGTGAAACACGACCAAATATTCCATTACCCTCTAAAATTTACTAGACTCATGAAATGAATCACAGTGTCAATTAATTATTTGTGCACTATCTTGAATATTTTGTTTTATTAATGTATAGGAAATATCAATTTCATAATCCTTTAATAACTATATCCACCATCACTACCTCAAATTCAAATCACATAGGGAGAAGATATAACTAATGTTCTTTTAATCATTAATGACCAAAAAAGGTTAAAAATTAACGAAATGATGACAAAAAATTAGACAAAATACAACAATCATAATCTCAATATCATGGGTGGTATAATTTATTTCACAGGGTCATAACTGCAAAGACCCATAACAGATAAATGCTATTGGATACATCATAACACAACCCAAACCAATATGTGATGCATCATAATAAACCTTTTATGTAACACTTTTGTTTTGAAAGAAATTAATTAGATAACTAGAAAACATCTCCATGAAATACACAAAATCATCTTGGAATAGGGTAATCCACTCAAAACCCTAATAATTTCTATTCAAAACTGTCATTAGATTTCAAATCCAAGAGTAGTCGAGTAAGAACCTTCTATAATAACCATAATGACCAAGGAAATGTTGAGACTACATAATAATATTTGGGGATATATTCAAAATATCATCTTTTAACTTTGAAGGATTTAGGGATACTCCACCTTGATATATATCCTGGCCAGAAAACTGAAGTTCACAAAATTAAAATATATACTTTGACTTCTTCTTAAATAGATTATGAACCTAAATAATTCCTAAAATAAATTATAGGTTCCAATATGCTGCTCCTTAAATAGAAAATAAACAAGTATTCCATCACTAAACACTATGAGGAACTAATCTATAAATTAATGGAACATAGAGTTAATCATTCCCATGAAAAAATATAGAGTATTCATCACACCAAACATCATCACAATGAACTCATAATTCTATTAACCATATCCATATCTCATGAAATCTTAACTGAAAATCTATCATTGAGAACCAATTAACTCCCTTCTGTTGGTCAAATAGATTATCAATCCAGGGAAAATGGAATAACCTCTTCACTATAACTAGAACAAATTGATGATAATTGATACATATTATTGAATACCACATTATTACTTTATAAATAGAACCAAATCACCCAAATGTGTCACACATGGGAAATTAAATCATCACAATACAAGATCTTTAATTTTAATCTTCATTATAACACCCCAACCTGAATCCCTAGGTCTGAACTAGAGTTCCGCATGACATGATGCATGCCTTCCCTTACACAAGAGGATACCAACTAGCATTGAGGTTTAATTCCATCAGAGGGGAAAAAATACCCTTAGTATCATCTCATTGGATACATAAAGGAAGTGATAAAAAACAAAACAATAAGAAACTAATTATTAATATCCATCAAATTAGTAGTAAAAACAAATAAACTAGCACATACAGTATCAATTTTTCATGACAAATAGATAAACGAAAACTAAACAAGGATTAAAAGTACATGTAATGATAGAAAATAAATTAAGTAGAAAATATGTCACCTTAATTCCATATAATAATATCTTTATACTCTTAATCCACCTTCTCAACCATCCACCACATGGCCTTTTCGCTTTTCTAGATCCCTAATCTGAAAAATATACGATGGTATAGAAAGTAATGGGTATGGTGTGAGTAAAAGAATCATTAGGACACCTCCAAAAACCCTTATAATAAGTGTATAATATGTAATAGTGAATTACATGGATATAAAAAAGTTACATTTATAAAAAAATTTATATCACACAAGCACAAAAGTTTATTTTTCAGGTTCTTAAATACCCACTTTACTTGCATTGACAATATGATATAAAGAAACAACAACCATCTTCATGAAACATTCCTCTCAATGAGATAGTCCTATGAATTTGAAACATCCCATCATTAGGGGTAACCCATGTTCATGATGACTCATGTATGGAAGATCCCTCTCAAATATATATCCCCAAATATGATACACATCCTACCGGTTGGGATAGACCAAGTACATGTCATCCCAAGTTTTCCACATCCCTTCTGGAGGATACTCCAAACAGACCCAACCTACATGATCAACAACATAATATAGATGAAACACATAAAATAAATGAAATATGGGAAAGATCAATAATCACATCAAATAAACTGGTTTCATAATCATCAGAATCTGAATGAAATAAACAAAAGAATGTGTAAAAGGATACATACATATGCCTCCTGTGATCAACCATCATACATTGGTTTCTCGGGGATACACATGAATGTAAATAATCATACGAATAACCCATATAAGACATGAAATGAATTCATGTACTTCCAACCACACGCTCATTTATGGTGTACTCAATAGGATCACTATAAAATGTCACCTAAATCCAATCCACAAATTATTCTACTCAAACCAATATCTAATGATTCCTAGAACCAACTCAAGGTATTTTACATTCAAATGAATTAAAAACACCACATGTGATAATATATCCTCTCTCCTCAATAATCTACACAATTATTCTTTATCATTACATACTAATTTCTTGATTATTATCCTTGAATAAATCTGTATTCAATCCATCATGAAATATTTGGATAATGTATTTTTAAAATTAAACAACCACATGAATACCTGTATATTATCCATTTTAAAATAGATTACTCAATGAAGTGTAGATAGGATAAGGGATCTATGATTCTTGTAACCCAGAATAAGAACTCATATTGGTTGAGAATAACATTAACAATCATGAAAAAGGGGAAATATATACTTCTTGGACTCAATATAATAACATAAACAAAAGGAAAAAGGGTTTGAATAATTTTATGGAAGGCCACTACATACAGATTCCTCACATCCCCAAATTAAATTTTATCACTCAATTTTTCTTTTACACGAATATTGAATACACAGTGATTAATAATCTCTATAAAGGTATTAAAACTTTTAAATGAGTCAAATAAATCAACTCCCAATATTTAATACATTTATAAATTCATAAAACATGTAATAGATGTGAAAATGAATGAAAAATTATTTTTAGGAAAAAATTATACCATTAAGTTAGACAAAACCACCACGTAAGGGTAAAAGATTTTTACATGTAAACAACATTTAACCCTTGAATAAGTAATGGAAAAAACTACTTTTAACCTTATGTAGGTAATAAAATACATTTACATGAGTAGTAAAATCTTATTTTACTCATACATAAAATGTAGGAATCCTCAGCTTCCTATATATAGTGCGTACCTACATATACAATGTTCTTAGAACACATGAGTTACCCTTACAAAATTTTGTAGGTACCTTTATTAAGTGATTAAGATTATAATATACACTTATCCATCATTTTATAATTACAAGTTACCTTTATGAAACTCAAACATTTCACCTATATAGCATATATAAAATTCACTTTACCCTTACTTATCCCATTAAAACACTATGTTTCTTTTACGTAATGCTTTTAAAAAGGAGTATAACAATATATATCAATGTGAAAATCCTATATATAGTAATTAAATTTCATAAAACTCATCATTACATTATTAAAACCTTATGTACTATGTAAGGGTAGAAATATATAAAAAACAAATTTTCAACTAAAAGAATAATGAATCTGAACAAAAAAATGGTTTATAAAAACGAGGTTATTTCACCCTCTATCCAATGAATTATTATCCTTGAAAATTATCTCTAATAGTATTTATTTAAATACTCATTATACTGAGCTTGAACATTAGGGGAAACATAAAAAGGGAGTTTAATAGGTAAATATAAATTAGAAACCACTTTAGTAGATATGAATGAAAAAGATGAACCTATAATAACCAAGAAATGCATAGAGAAAAAGAAATCAGGATTGTACCATATACAATATAAGTTTCACCTCCACCAACTATTATATTCTAATAATTTCTATAAGTCCTTCCATCCTTCACACCATTATGTTGAAGAGGATCACAAGTTACCTGGTTTACCAACCCCTATCGGGTATGAAACTGCTACTAAGGCCCTATTTTTGACATGGTTTAGTGAATCCCCGAAACCCTATCATAAAACTTCTTCACATGTCATTTATTCCACACAAGCGATAATTATTGAGAGAAAAAGTACACTCATTGAGATATTTCACCCTTTTCCCACATCTTTATCATCTAAGAAGTTCATGACCCTCATAGGTGGTCGAAAAAACCTTATATGCTTTTATTTTTTTCCATCACCCTTGAATCCATCCTTTTAATTCCTATAGTAATTCTCAAAATAAGAAATTGGGACTGCACTGGAGAAGGTACCGATCGGTCCAATGAAATTTGGAATAATACCAATAGATTTTTCTTCCTCGATGCCCTTTTCTAATATCACTGCATTCCAATGCACTAAAACATTAGTTTCCAAGATAAATTTTGTAACATTTCACTTCATCATGAGGTCAAGTCCAATCACAAAATTTCTTACATTATGAGTGTTGTTCCCTTATAGCATATGATAAAATAGAATTAACTTTCTGAATCTTCTTGAATGGGTATACACTTTCATCATCTCCTAAAAAATCCTTATAAACTTCTTAGCATGATCCAATGTTAGTGAATTAGGAATAACCTCATTGATAAAGAGATACTTGAAGGTTATTCAACTCAACCATTACCATATACCAAACTAGAACATGACATCACACCATCGTCCATTTGTGCCTTGAATCATGAAGTTCACATTCTTAACCTGTCAATCCTCTCCGGCTTCTACTTCATCGAAAATACACTGAATGGTCTATATAAAATAATCCACATCATGGGGTCCTCCAATGATCTTGAAGAATGTGGGAAAATGGATTTGAATTTCATAAGAATAATTATCCATGGAAATCCCACCTATACAGACCCTATGCTTTTACACATTTTATTATATGATTTTAAGCATAGTTGAACATAAAATTATAATCCAATGATCGTAAAGTCTAGTGTCTTGGAGATTAGATACATAATTAAACATCACAAAACCAATATAAAAATATATATATTTTTTATTTAATCTTTATAATGATCTCCTCACTCCATTGATCGCTTATATTATTATTGGATAACCTAAGGAATACATGAACAAAAGGTATTACCTAAAAATACCAGTAAGGGAATAAGAAAAGGAATAAAACAAAACACATGTGTTAGAAAGATTAACATGATGACATAAAAGAAGGGAACATGAATAAACATGAGTTATAATAAAGTGTATTACATGGGTACACATAACCATGAAATTATAGTAATTTGGAAATAATATATAACATTACATTAACATGAGTCAAGGCTAGCTACCCAGACAGAGTGGACAAAGTCCCATAAAGGAATCAGGTTCACTCCCTATCCCAACATGAAATATCATGAGACTAAACATTATATAATTCTTTTGAGTTCTATTTGGGAATATTCATCATAAAATTTTCATGAATATGTGTTCCACATAAAGAATCATATATAAGGAATCAAACATAAACATAAGTGTTACCCATGGAAAGAGTTGGGTATCATAATAATGTCAAAAAGGCATAACAAAAGGAATATCATAATGGTGTCCATGAAAGAAAGGATTTAAATTGTAAATAGAAATTAATAAGATAAAATATGAATATATCATGTTAATTTATGTCAAAATCAAGTGGATACATGTAAAAATATTGTTTAAGAAACTTTAGAAAAAAACATTTTAGTGTGGTTTAAGGAAAATATTAAAAGTTCTTTAAAATGGATGAGGCATAATTGTTTTAACAAAACCATAACCGAATGAAGATATTTTTTCATGATAAAATTATTGATTTTATAAAAAAATTGTGTATTAAAATATATTTTTCATGGTACTTGAAAATGGAAAAGAAGTCAGGAAGTTCCCTTTAATCGGACTTTCTTATCGTGAACAATTGAGTATAGAACTCTATAAAAACATTTATTTATTCATAAAATAACGATGATATGATATTAATATATGATATGGGACAATATAAATATATTTTATAATAATTAAATAAAATTAAATAAGAATTTATTGGGGTAAATAGAGAGAAATAGTAACCTAAATAAAAAAGTGGCGTTTGGGAAGAAACCCTACTTTATGTTTGAAACAGTTATTCACTTGATCATAATGTCTTGTATAATAAGATTAAATCAATCAATTAATTAATTTAGAACCTTTAATACATGTATTTTATTTTTTACAATTTTATTAAGTTAATTTAAGGACCTTTTTATTCATTTTAAGATATAATTTCATCATTTGGGTGTGTCTATTTCATCAATTTTCATGATCGGTTACTTGTATACATGTATAGAAAATGATTTAAAATGAGAGTGGTTTTCCAGAATTGTAGTTATATGTTATTAATGAAAATAAATAATAATAAATGGTTATATAACTCATTATTTAATTATGTTTTAGAATGAATAATTAGATAATATGTTAGTGATAATCGTTTAGATTAATTTTCATTTTTTCGATCATAACAAATTAGTTTTGTTTTAATGATTAATATAATGTATATATAATGGTTATAGAATAATAAAAAGGGTTTAATAAATATATAATTATCTATTTTAACCATAAAAATTGTTTTATTAGTATTCTTGATGGAGTGAATGGAAATGGAAAACATAGTCATCCTTGAATGTGATAAATTTACACATCATAGACGATGTTTTCATTCTTATTAAAAAAGGAGTGGGGAAAGAAATGATGATAGATTATTCCAATATCATAGTAATATTCTATTATATGGAAGGTACTGGAGTCATCATACCATTTGGATGGTGGGGCGGGGAGAAAATAATAATAAAAAAGAACATAAAGTAAAATTAAAAGAAAAGAAAGCTGATTTTATCTCTTGAATTTATCCTACATGAGAACCTCCTTAGGGAAAAGTTTTGAGCTTTTGATGAGACCAATAGATCCTAGATTTGGGAGATGTTCTTTATAAGATATTTGAGAATAATTTTAATAAGTCTAAAATCTTGAGATGTGTGACGAGAAGAGGTGGTGAGGGATGATATTTATAGGGGAGTAAAGGGGAATTTTTACATTATATTATCGATTATTTTATTATTTTTGCTCAAGACTATGAATATATTGAGAATTATCAGCACAAATATTAAAATAAAGAAGGATAGTTTGAAATTTTCCCTTACATAAGCTATAAATCATCTATGACTCCATAATTCATGTATTTTGTTTTATTGTAAATTATTATATTTTATAATTCACCAAAAAATTATGTATTTAATAAAAAATACAAAAAATTATTCCTTACCCATTTTTTTGTATAAAATTCAAAAAGGAACAGTATTTTAGAAAAATAATTTTATAATGATGAAAATTTTAACTTTTATTTAAAATCAACATTTACTTGTAAAATACCAATTGTAAAATTATAACTGGTATTGTAACACTTTACAAAGTCAATTAAGGTCTCATAAAATTAGCATATAATCATAATACAACAAAATATTAATTTATGAATACATTTTATGGAAATAAATTTTATTTTAAAACGTTATATTATGATTAAATTGAAAATAAACAGTTATGTTTTATAAAATATCATCACGTAATTAATAATTTCTAAAACATTTATTTACTTATACTATGATATAATTATATCATATTTTCATTTATAGGATTCATAAATTTTATTTATATTTTTATGGGTGAGGTTACTATTCTATTAGTCGTTTTACTATTCATTAGGGTCATATTAAAAATCCAATGGTCAAGTTACTATTTCATCTGTGTTGGTTCCTTAATTTCTTGAAATACAACATATTTCATTCATTAATCATATATAATGTTTTTATTGTGTTATTGATTTGATTTTATGTGACTTATACTATATGACATAATTATAAGATGTAAATTTCTATTTATATAATTCTAGTTTATTAAATTCGTCCCCCCTTATGCAATTTCACGCTCAAAATTTCATTTTAAGTTTAAAATGGGCGTGGGTACTTGTCCTTCATCTCTTCCTTAAGTTCTCATGTTGCATATTTTTACTTATGGTTCTGTCATAGTACTTTGACCAAGTGAGTGGTCTTGTTGCGTAGAAAGTTATCTCAACTATACAAGATCTTCACTGGATGCTTCTCATAAGATAGATCATTTTTCAACTATACCACCTTCGAATTTAGTACATATGACGGATCTGGTATGTACTTCCTCAATAGGGATACATGGAATACATCATGTACTTGAGATATGGTTGTTGGAAGTGCTAAATGATGTCCCACATATCTGACAAAATCAATAATCTTAAAGGGGACGATGTACCTGGGACTCAGATTTACTTTCTTCCCAAATATCATGATCCTTTTCCAAGGAGATATGAAGAGGAATACCATTTCTTCCAACATAAACCCATGATATCTTCAATGAGTGTTTGGATATCCCTTTTATAGACTATTAGATTCCTTGATGTGGTTCTGAATGGTTTTCACCATCTTCACCATTTCTTTGACCATTTTAGGTCCAAGAAGCTTATGTTCACTAACTTCATCTCAGCATGTTAGGGTTATAAATTTTTCCCATAATGGGATTCATATGGATCCATTTGGATGATGGAGTGAAAATTATTGATGTAATAGAATTTTACCATATAATGATGTTTTCCCCATACTCCTTTGAATTCCTTAGAACACACTCTCAAACTTTATTCCAGTGTCTGAATATTCCATTCAGAATGGCCATTAGTTTGATGTTGATAAGTCATAATGAAGTTCATCTCAGTGTTCAAAGCATGATTCATAATTTTCTAGAACAAGTATGGGAATATTGAATCTTGATTGGATACAATCGATAGTGGTAATCTATGTAGTCTTACCACATATTTGATATATATCTATGAATTTTGATCCAGTGACAAGCCATATCAAATTTTGATAAAATGATCAATCTTTTTACGAAAATCCACATCAACCCATTTATCATTATTTCCTCATGATGTCTTTTAATGTCCTATTACAAAGTCCATGATGATGTTTTCGCACTTCCATATTATCATGGGTAACGGTTGGATCATCCCTTTAGAATTTTTTTCTTTCATCCTTTACTTGCTAACATATGAGGAACTTTGATGTATCTCCATCAATCACTATTTTCATATTGTCCCACCAATAGTTCTCACAGATATCTCAAGACATATCTATGATCTTTTGGTGAATAAAGAAGGTTGATCTTTGTAAATCATTTAGAAGATCATTATTTATCTCTGAATTGGATTCCACACATAGTCATGAACAAATATCATTACTCCATTCTCATCCATTTAGAACACTAAGGATCTCTGATTTTTTATAGATTCTACATTTTTCTAAATTTCCACATAATTTATATATGAACATCATATATTTTATCCAAGAGGGATAGTTGAACAATATTTTGGGAATGGATTAATGTTGTATATTCCCTAATAATTCGCATTTCTATACATTGAATATATAAGAATATTAGATCCTTATCTAATCTCATCCTTGATAATGATTCATGATCCTTTCTACATATGGAATCTGTTAGTTTATTTTACTTACCGGGATTGTAGTGGATTGATAAGTCATAATCCTTGATGTGATATAACCATTTTCACTGGCACATATTAATCTCATTCAGTGTGAATACATATTTGAGACTCTTTTGATCATTATATATCTCACACTTCTCCCTATATAGATAATTCCACCAGAAGATCAATGAAAAGATAACATATGTGAACTATAGATCATGTGTGAGATATTATTGCTCATGAATTTTTAATTGAATTGAGGCATAGGCTATCAATTTATCATTTTTCATCATCACACATCCTAATCACTTATTTGAAGTATTATTTTACTCTACAAAGAGTTCAAGACTTGTTGAAATTGTGCGAAATGGTGAAGTGATAAACCTCTTTTTCAAATATTTGAATTTTTCTTCACATTCAATGGTCCAAAAAAACTTCAATCCCTTCCGAGTAAAAGTGGTTATTAGGTTTGACAATCATGACACTTTCTTTAGAAATCACTGGTAATACATATCTAGACCAAGGAAACCATGGATCTCAATTACTGATGTTGTCCCATGACACTCTTTGATTGCATTTCTCTTAGAAGGGTATATATATATCCCTTTTCCTGTGACTACATTTCCCAAGAATGATACTTCCTCCATCCAAAACACACATTTATTGTATGTTTCATATAGTTTCTCCCCTCACAATGTTTTTAGAGTAGTATTCAAATTCACCTCATATTCCTCCTTGATCTTGGAGTATATCATAATATCATCAACAAAGACTACCACAAATTTCTCAAGTTATTCATTAAGGATTCTATTCATTAAATATATGAAAATTTTTTGGAGTATTAGTGTGTCTGAAGGGAATCACTATGACCAAATAGAGTCCGTACCTTTTTTGAAAAGTAGTATTGGGAATATATTCCTTACTCACCTTTAATTGGTGATATCCCAACTAATGGTCAACCTTAGAGAAATAACAAACCCTACATAGATGATCAAACAAGTTATATATCCATGGTAGGGGATACTTGTTCTTTATCATGATTTTTTTGATCTCATAATAATTAATGAAGAGGCACATTGATTTATCCTTTTGTAATAAAGAGGGCTGGTAAACCCCATGGTGAAGAACATAGGAATATAAAACCATTTTCCAAATTCTCCTATAACAGATTCATTAGTTATTCCATCTCAATGGTGTCCATTATATAATATATCTTTGATATAGTCAGATATCTAGGAATAAGTTCAATTTTGAAATCAACCTCTCATTTTGGAGGAAGACTAGATAATTTTTCAAATTATACATCGGCATCATCCCTAATGATGGTAATGTCTTCAAGCATGATTCTATCCTTTTTCTCAAGTATTTGATCTAGATATTCTTTCTCATAAGAAAATAATATCCACAATTTTGTTCTATTATTGTGAAAGAGATTCATATTCCTACATAAACTAGTACATAATTTGATTATTCTATGGGATGTGAAGAGTGATCTCCCTTTATCGAATGTCGATGTTGGATTTGAAAAATGATAGCCAATACAAGACAAATATAGAATCAAACTCTTCCAAAGGGAGTATAGTAATATTTTTTATGTGGTTAAATATAAAAACATTAATGGGGAGGAGTTAAAAGATATAGATGAAATAATATTTCAAATTTATATTCTCATATATAACTCAACCTCTAAATTTTGAGGTGGTGATTGAATAGTTATTATAAACATGCATGATATGAAACAGTTAATAGAACTGGAATTAAATAGTATGTTCACTACTCTTGAATGAATAATTGCCATACCTATCACCACATCATTTTAGAGTTACACTCAAAATTTTGAGGTGGTGATTGAATAGTTATTATAAACATGAATGATATGAAACAATTAATAGAACTGGAATCAAATAGTGCGTTTGATACTCTTGAATGAATATTTTTCATACCTATAAGCACATCAATGTCAGGTTACACCTCAAAAGTAGTGATATAATATTCCATTACTTACTACCTTGGAGGTTTTTTGTTTATTTCCTCTAACAACCCTTGGCTTAGCGAAATGGTTCACATAATGACAATGTTTCTTGTAGTTGAAACACTTTACTACATGTTGACTATTGATCTGAAACATCATGTATTCTTCATAATTAATTAGATTATTCATATCCCTTTATAATTTATTGGCCATGTCCTGTTACGTTACACATTTGATGAATCTCTTGGTTCCCTTTAAGTAGTTTCCATGATGAATTTTCCCACACTTTTGACACATGGATATTGGGTCCTTTTTCCATCATGGGATTTTCCTTTTGATCTACCCATATTAAACTCCATTTTCTAATTTTTTTCCCTGGGTCCACGAGACCACTGAGAGTGATCTACATTTAAACATTAGGGGAACAAAATAAAAAATCCTCATAACTGTGGAAATCCCTAATCGCCAATAATTTTTTTAAAATAATATCTAGTTCAAAAAATATATCCACCTTTGTTTAGGTGTTCATGAAAATTTCAGAGGTGTATGTTGCATGACTTGCGATGTTTTATTCATTTGCCTTGATAGAATCATCTTTATTCTACTTCAATTAGAGGAATTACATTTCCATATTGAAATGAAGTGTTTGTGGAATTATTTTTAAAAAATATTTTCTTGAATTCCCCCCAATCCATGAAATCAATTTACTTATTGGAAATTGTGTTCTGCATCAGTTTCCACCACCAATCTGCTTCCACATCAAAATTATAGACCACCATAGCAAATATATCTACTTCTAAGCACTAGAGGATAAATAATATCTTCTACATGGTGTTATTCTATTATTCTATGAGGAGGGTATAAGGAGATCCACTAAACATGAGAGGCATTTTTCACATGAATTATTTAATGGAAAAATTATCTTTCTTAAGATAAGGATGGTGTTCCACATGATTTATGTTTTTATTCAAAGCATGACTTAGTAGAGTAAGTACTGTCATAATGTTTTGAGAAACCATTCCCAAAATATTTGGTATGTAATTTGGTAAATAATCACACTTCATATCAAATTTATTGTTGGCACTTGTTCTTCTATTTCATTCCATTAACTAAGAAATATAAAGTGAAATTAGGGGTCTTGAATACTTATCTAATAATAAAATAAAAGAAACATTGAAAATAAAAGGATAATCATGCAATCAAAAAGTATATACTTACCTGTGATTCCTAGGTTTCAATATGGATTATCCAAGCTCTATTTCCTATCATATACTCTTAAGGTATTTTTTCTCTTAATAGTGGCTTGTAATGAGATTATGAATTTAACAAAGCATACCCCCCAAAAGTGTCAAACCAGGTGTAGAGTAAGGACCATTTACATGTACTAGGTTTCCATGAGTTTGGAGAGGGACACCATGTCAAATTCATTACCCCTAGGAACATCTATTAAAAAACCATGTCCACTTATAGAATCCACATAGGGATGTATTTTCTTGATAAAAAACATACTCTATACTTACCAGAATTTATGGATTTTTTCTTATAATTTGTCGTATCGCTATGTTTTTTTATAGAGTTTTGTAATACTAATCCCAAAAATAACTAATCTTTTCATCTGATACAAACTATAGTGACCCTATCCTTTTACACATATTATAATATTATTTTAAGCATAATTGTACAACAAATTACCAAACAAGGATCTTAAATTCTAGTTTCCTGGAGATTTGGTACTTAATTAAGCATCATGAAACCAAAATGAAAACATATTTTATTTAATATTCATAATGAGAACCTAACTCAATTGATAACTTATATCAGTATAGGAAAACATAGGGAATAATTTAACAAAAGTTAAGGGTTAAAAATCCCAGTAGTGGAATAAGAATTGGAATAGAACATATGGGGTAGAAGGAATAACATGAAGGCATAAGTAAGGGAATATGAATTAACATAGGGAATAATAAAATTTATAACATGGTATGATATATCCATGAAATTATATGAATTTTTATAAAACATTTAACAATACATAAACTTGTGTCAATGCTAGATTCCGAGACATGGTGTACAAAGCCGCATAAAGGAATCAGGTTCACTCCCTGTCCCAACATGATGTCTCATTATACAAAACACTACCCAATGCATTGGATCACTTTATGGTTAGACCCATAATGAAATATTCTTGGATATGTGTTCAAAATTAAGATCATACATAAGGAAACAAACATAAACATAATGGTTTCCCCAGGAATGAATTGGGTATCACAATCATGTCAAAGGCATAATGTATGGGAGTATCATAATGGTGTCCATGGAAGAAAGCATCTAAATAAATAATGAACATTAATAAGGTAAGATATGAATATATCATGATATTTTATGTCATTATGAAGTGAATATATGTACAAATAGTTTTTAATAAAAATTAGATATAAAATATTTAAGTGCTGTTTAAAGAAAATATTAAATATATTTAAAATGGATGAGGCGTAATTGTTTATATAAAAATAGAAATGTATGAAGATATTTTTCAGGATAAAATGATTGATTTAAGAAAAATAATGGTGAGTAAAAATAAATTATGGGTACTATATGAAAATGGGTAAGAAGTCAGGAAGGTCTTTTTAAATGGGGTTTTTTTATTGGGAAGAATTAAGAAGGGATGTTTATCAAACATGTATTTCCCCCATAAAATAAGGATGATATAATATGGATACATGATTTAGGAACATATAAAATATTTTATAATAATTAAATAATAATAATTAATAATTAATTGGGGTAAAGAGAGAGAAATATTAACCTGAAGGAAAAAATAGAGGTTTAGGAAGAAACCCTTACCTTATGTTTGAAATGGTTATGCACTTGATCTTAATGTTATGGATTTTCAGATTAAATCCATTAATTTATTAATTCATCAAATTTTAAACATTAATTTTAGTTATTATAATTTTATCCATTTCATTTATTTCCCTTTTGACGCATTATAAGATATAATATCATCGTTTTTGAACTTTCATTTCCATGGTTTTCATGATCGGTTACATGTATACATGTTTGAAAAATCATGTAAAATGAGAATGGTGGAATAGAATTGATGTTTTATATTATTAATTAATATCTATAATATTAAATGGTTATATAATTAATTTGATAATTTTGGGTGAGGTTTAATCATTAGAAAATACATTAGTGATAATCATTTAGAATATTTTGGTGATTTTTTCGATCATCACAATGTAGTTTTTTTATATTGATTGATATAGTGTATATATAATGGTTATAGAAGATTAAATAGAATATAATTTATATATTATTAATCTAATTTAACTATAAAATTGTTTTATGATCAATCATTGAGGAGGGGATAGAAATTTGAAAACATTGACATCCTCGAATGTGATAAATTAACACATGAGAGATGATGTTTTAATTTTCCGTAAAAAAGTATAGGTGAATGAAATAATGATGGGTTATTACATTAGTATAATAAAATAATTGTATATGGATGTTACTAGAGTTATAATACCTTTTGGATGAGGGTAGGTGACTATAAACTAAGAAAATAAAATAACTAGAAAATAAATTAAAAGAAAAGAAAGAGGATTTTACCTCTTTAATTTCTCTCCCTTGAGAACCTCCATAGAGAAAAGGTTTTTGATTTTTTATGAGACAAAGAGATCCTACACATGGGGGTTGGGATTGGTAAGATATTTCATTAGAATTAATAAAATTCTCAATTATTTAGATGTGTGAGGGAATAGGTGGTGAGAGGTTGTATTTATAAGGGAGGAGAGGGCTGTTTTCTCGTTATTTTATTCATTAGTCTATTATTTTTTATCATGACTTTGAATAGTTTAAGAATAATCACAAAAAATATTATACTAATAAATGATATTTTGATATTTTGGGCTTACATCATCTATACATCATGTATGACTCCATAATACATGTATTTATTTATTTTCATAAATTATCGTATTTTACTATTCATAAAAAATTTATGTATTTTTGAAAAATCCCAAAAAATCAACCTAACCATTTTTCATATTTAGAATTAAAAAATGAAATCTATTCTACGAAAATAATTTTATAAATATGATTACATTAATATTTAATTAATATCTTCATTTACTTAGAAAATAAGAATTTTAAAATTATAACTGATTTTGTAGCACTTTGAAAAATTAATTAAGGTCCCTTAAAATTATATCATAATGATAAGATAAAAAATATTAATTTATAAATAAATTTTATGGAATTATATTTTATTTTAAAATTTTGTAATAATTATAAAATTTAAAATAAACACTTATTTTTCATTAGACATCAACATTTAATTTCTAAATTTTAAAGCAATTATTTACTTATACTATTATATTATTATATCATATTTTCATTTATAAGATTCCAAAATTTTATTTATACATTAATGGGTGAGGTTACTATTATATTGACTGGTTTACTATTCATAAGGGTCATATTACTATTCCAATGGTCATGTTATTATTTCACCAGTGTATGTCACACCCCGACTGATAATTTTTTTTATTTAATTATTTTAGGTCTTTCTTTTGAGTTGCAGTTGGAACTAGTTCTATTTTAAAAGGAATTTGAGATTTTTTTACGGGTTCTCGACCATAATCGTAACTAGGCGCACGAACGCGCCCGTGCATGCGACCGCTCACGTAACCATGCATAGTGTTCAAGTTCAGTTAATAGTGATATTATTATTTTGGTTGGTTTTATTATTTTATTATTATTATTATTATTATTATTCCAGCTAATATTTTAACATGGTCATTTCTATTATTTTGGTTTTATTATGTTTAGTTTTATTATTATTAAAAAAAATTATTATTAATTAGATGATTGTTTTCTTCTTTTCATTATTATTTTATTTCCTTTTTCTTTTGATCCTATTTTATTTTCCCTTTTGTTATTTTTTTCCTCCCTTTATTCCTTATTTTATTTTATTTTATTTTATTTTTATTATTTTTTTCCTTCCTCTTGTTTTTCTTTTCTTCTTTTTTCCTCCTCTCTTTCTTTCCCCCTCTCTCCCTGTGTGAACCCTCTTCCCCCCTTATGTTTGCGCAGCACGCCTCCCCCCCAAAACCTAGGCCACACTCCACCCTGCCTCCTCTTCGGTCTGCAACCGGCGCCCCATCTCCCAGCGGAGTACCTCCCTATGCCATCTCCCTCCCAGCTCCACCTCAGTATCACACCGCTGGTCCTCCCCCACCCTCGTCCGGCCATCCGCGCAGTTCCCCGGGGTTCGGTCAAAGCTTCTGTGGACCGTTCCCATGGCCGCACCTTGTCGTCGCCTCTTCTAGGTTTGGCCGAGACCCCCTACACACCTCCCCTTCGTTCAACCGAATTCTCAGTGGCCTTCTTCTCTTTTTTTCATCATTGCGCAAACCCCGTCACCCTCCGCTGACCTCCATCTAGCCTCTTAGACTTCTCATCACTGGTGCATTTTTCCTCTGTTGTTGTTCCCTCAATTCGATTGAGTTTCAATTTTGGTTTTGGATTCACGTTTTTTCGGATTATGGTGTAATTGCTCTGATTACTTGTTTTTTAGGGATTAATTGTGTTTTTTATTGTGTGTTTTTCATGCAGTCAGAGTTTCGCGCCAAACTCATGAGGTTTCCTACATTCTAAAGTAGGTGGTTCCATGTTTAATTATATTTGATTAAATAATTAGAAAGTTTAATTAATTTAACATTTTATTTATTTAATTTTTTTAGTGAGGAATTGGTCTTCTCTGAGGTTTGATTTGAAGTTGAATTTTTTAGTAGCCTGTTTATACTATGTGTGTGCTTTCAGCTGAAGTATTATTTCTAGTTAATTGTTAGTTATTTTTTTAGTTGTGTGGTTAGCTTATTAATTCTTTAGTTTGGTGTGAGTTCAATTTTACTTGAGGTTTAGTGTGTTTTGGTGTGTTTTGTAGGGTGTCTCATGATATAAGTATGTTTTTGTTGTGAGAACTCAGGTTGAACTGCTAATTAGTTTTTCATTATTGGGTAGTAAATTTTTTAGGTTGTGAAAAAGGGTGCAATTGGTATTTTGACGTTGTATCTGGTAGTGTTTAGTCAAAAATGAATTTTTTAATGAGTCTTTGGCATTTAAAGTCGTGCGGCATATTTCAAAATGGTTTGGAAATTTTTTCTGGTAGTTTGTTTAATTATAGTAATGGTATTGTTAACTGTGCGGGTGGTTTATTAAATTGTGTGCACGATTCATATGGTGTTTCTGAGGTGGCATTGTGTGCATGTGGTCATGTAAGGGGGTTTAGGTCGGTCTAGTATGTAAAGAAGTGTTTTGCTCTTTAAAAGTTATTTATGAAAATTTGAATTGATTTATTAAATAATTATTAAGGGTGAAAATTTGCCTTGATTAAATTGTGTGAATATTTTTGGTGCGTAAAGTCATGCGACATGTGTGGAAATTGTTTAATAAATTATTTTAATGGGGTATTTGATTTTGAAAGGGGTTTCTTTGACTATGCAGTCGTTCTAATTGGTTCTGTAAGTGATGCAGATTTTGTTTTGGGATATTTTTAGCGTGCATATATATATATTTAAATGGTTTTTTTGTGTGTGTGAGTGTAGTGTTGGGTATAAATAACACCTCATTTGCATTGTTTCTTTATGTTTGGCATATGACATGAACTCCAAACTACTTGAGCACAAATGGGAAGCCTGGGTACTAGGTGGGCGGACTAGGACTAGTGCGCTAGTGATATAGAAGTGGCATCAGCCCAGTCTCACATAGCTTGTTTGACGACTACAACATTAACTAAACTTTTGGAAGATGTTTGGAGACCACTAGGTTATGGATGTGTTTCCCTACTATTGGCTCGTGCACGAGAACATATATTGTTGTGTTCCAGTACCTTTGTTCACTGAGACGTCATGTTCTAGGGTCCCAGTTCTCACTTGTATCTTTAGGGACTCTCACATGTATTTTTCTCCTCTTTTGCCCTGCGCTCACCGTCGGCACATGGTGTGACGTTGGGGATACCAAGAAAGTGTGTGTGTGTGTGTGTGTGTGTATGTGTGTGTGTGTGTTAATTTAAGTTTTTTTCCTTTTAGAGTAGTTTTTCCTTAAAAATGTTTTCTTTAAAATTATTTAAGATCTTAATTATTTTTATTCTGTTAAATTGAAAATGCATTTGTCTTTTAATAATTATGTGTGGAACATTTTCTCGGTGGAATCCTACTGGGCTTTTAGCTCACACCCTACATACACCCTTTGGTGTATGTAGATTCTCTATATTGTGCATTCTAGGTTGAGGCTTCATGCACAGAATTGGTGGATCGCATTTTCAGTAGCGTCCCTATGTTGATTTGGTGAATGAATCTTGAGTTTTTTGCACCTCATGGTGCATGGATGTTTGAGTTAGTGTTTTCAGTTTTTCCTTTATTGTCGTTCTTTTTGGGTTTTTAGTCCATGTTCTAATCTTTAAATCTAAAGTAGGTGTAAGGGTTTGTTTCGTAGTTCAGGGTTTTAAGTTTTGACTTTGGTTTTTGTGGATGGGGGATGACAATAGGAGTAAACCGGTACTGCACGCAGTCTCACATAGAGTAGCGACCCATGTGATGCCCGAGAGTACGGTTCGACACTCCTAGTTGTTGGTGCTTGGATAGGGCACGGTTGGCTAAACCATATAGCCAGGTTAGACATGACCACTAGTCCTCCGCCCAGGTGTTTTAAGATTTCTGATATACTGCTTCAATTTTGGGATTGGCGTGACATTTTTTTCCTTTAAAAAGGAAAGCAGACCATGGTGCTTCTCTTATTTTATTTTAGTGTGCGGTTGGTATGATATTTGGGGTGCGTTTTTCTTGGACCTTGTTTTTGGAATTTAGCGTTGATTTGTCAAAGTTGAATTTCTAAAAGGATGTCTTGGGTTGTTTTAAATTTGAGAGGTTTTTTTTATAAATGGAAATCATTTTGGAAATTTTTCTTGAGCTTTTGAAATAGTTAGAAAAAGGTATTTTTTTGAAAAAATTGGGAATGTGTTGTTTTTAAAGCGAAAGAGCCATGTTTCTTTTCTAGTTGTATTCCTATGGGTGCATGCATGATCATGTAGAAGTGATTAATGGATCATTGGTTTATTATGTGGATGGGTGCCTGGGAGGCACAAAAATGCAAATCTTCAAGGCATCCAGGAATATCAGTGGTGAGTGATTGATTTTGAAACCTGTATATTGTTTCCTGAAAAGAGGTGTTTTTCTCAAAAAGAGTTTTTTGTGCTTAAATTGTTTTAGAATTGGAAAATGGATTTGAGTCGAAGTGAAAGCGATGGGTTCAAAAGAGTTGGTGGGTTTTATTGTATTGTGCTTGGTTTTTGAAGAAAATGTTTTTATTTAAGGATGTATTGATGTTTAAAATTGAGATTGTTTGATTTGTGTTCGATATATGGATGTTTGAATTGTGATGTGTTTGGATTTTTGGAAGGCTATTTTGTGTTTCATGTTTGGGATATGCCCCATAAAAATGTCCCATGGGTTTTTAGAAAGTCTTTCAGGTCTTGGCTCAGCCCAGACTCCCAGTGGAATGGCGGAGTTGGGTTCTTCTCGGTGGTGTCAATTTTTCATAGACGTAGAGGTAAGTTTGATATCATTGAATGATTTGGGGAAGTTTTAAGTGTCCAGTTTTAGAGGAACTATAAAATTTATATGGGTGTAAGTTGTCTTGAGTGTGTCTGGAGGAGAGAGACTACACCGGAAAACAGTAATCGTTTCATTTTCATTGCAAATGGGAATGTTGTGAGCGATCCTAAAGACTAACCAAATTCCACGGTTGTACCTAAGGAAGTGGAGGCAAGAGGAAGTGGTTTATCTCGTAGGTGTTCGACTAGTCAACAGGTGGCGAATGGGTGTGTTGACCTTTCTGTTGAGCTGGTTTCATTTTCTCTAGAGGTTGTGTGGAACAATCAGCTTAAAGCTCGTAATAGTTGTTGGTATCATCAATATTGTGGTTAGTGTAGGTTCCTCATCTGATGAATAGTGTGAACCAAAGGGACTCGATCTTGGAGTGCCCCTCTTGTCAGTTTTTGTCGCGTTTTTGATAGACAGCTCAATGTCATACCTCAAGTGTGGTCAGTCGGACACCCTAAGTCGTTTGCTGCAATTATTATTTGGTATGTTGATGGAGTGTCGAATTGGGGGACAAGGAGTAGTATACAGGTTTCTTTTCTAGCAGAGTAAGTTCAAGTCAGAGGTGGTCAGCTTAAGACTGTGAGGATATAGATGATTCAGACATGAGGGCCTCAGCCATAGGTCTCAGGGTGAAGCTTGCGCGCAGTCAAAAACTTGTCGGATGTGGGACGAGATTGATCCGACTTAAGTTCGCAGTGACGGGATGGATAAAGATTAAATTTCTTTATTTCTGCACCCTCTCTGAAGGCGTCATTCTTGTTGTGAGGGGCATGAAGCCCTTGTCTACTTATCGTGGTCTTATTTTATGGGAGTTCCTCTTGGGCCTTAAAGAGGTTCAGAAAATCCATATTCTTATAAAGCTAGTGGGTATGCTCCATGAACCTTCTTATGGTCGAAGATGCTCATGTCTTGTGGAATTGTCGTGCGCCTATCTGGTTCACCTCCTGGTTAGGGGTTTCTGCTATCAAAGCTATTTCATGTGGCACAGTTTTGTCCACTGTAGGAATAATCTGTGTAGGTCGGCCCGTGTGATGGGTTCGTGATGAAGGGTTCAGTCAGTATTTCTTAAAGTAAACTGGGAATGCCCGTGTGGGTTTCATGGTGTAAGGAAATTTTAAAATGGTGGGGAGACCCTGTGCAAGTCTCTCCAATGTCCCCTCTTGTGTTGGTTAAACATAGGGAACATTGAGGGTCCAGCTATTGTTAGAGGTTGTATAAGTTGTGAGTCGTTTTGATTTGGAGACCCAATGTTTGAAAAGAATCCTAATATGGTGGGGAGACCACCATAAGAAGAATTTGTGGAAAAAAGCTATCTTCAAAGTGTTCTTGGTAGGGAAACCCCTTACCTATGCTCCGGTCGACCTCGACCATGCTAATTGGATATCTTGGATAGTGGGTTTCTTGACAAGCATTCTTGGAGATCTCGAGTGGCCTTGATGTTCCCTAAGTTAGGGGTTAGGGTGTTCCATGTTGTGGTTTTGTTTGGAGGTGAATTCCTTGTGGTCATTTATTTTGCTTGGTGATTTTTGGTTTTGAGTTTTTTTGGAGTGTTAGGTTATTAGTGTTTTGAGTAATGGGTCTTCAGGTGATTGAGGTTTTGTTTTAAGTGTCTTCATGGTCTTACATGGAACCCTTGGTTGACCTGGTCTTTTGGGACTTTCTGGGGGAAGAAAGTGTCATGGTGGGGAGAATTGTGACACCCCGACTAATACTTTATTTTATTAAATTATTTAGTCATTATTTTGAGTTTCAGTTGGAATAAGTTCTATTTTAAAAGGAATTTGAGATTTTTTTACAGGTGATCGACTGTAATCGTGACTCGGTGCGCGAACTCACCCATGCATGCGATCGCACACGCGACCGCTCACATGACCATGTGCGGTGTCAAAGCTCAGTTAATAGTGATATTATTATTTTGGTTGGTTTTATTATTTTATTATTATTTTATTAATAATATTATTATTATTTCAGCTAATATTTTAACCTGTTCGTTTCAATTATTTTGGATTTATTATCAATAGTTTTATTATTAGTAATAGAAAATTTATTATTATTAATTAGATGATTGTTTTCTTCTTTTAATTATTATTTTATTTTATTTTTATTTTTATCCTCTTTTATTTTCCCTTTTGTTATTTTTTCCCTCCCTTTATTACTTATTTTATTTTATTTTATTTTTATTATTTTTTTTCCTTCCTCTTGTTTTTCATGTCTTCTTTTTTTCCTCCTCTCTTTCTTTCCCCCTCCCTCCCCGCGTGGACCCTCTCCCCCCTCTTCTGTTTGCACAGCACGCCTCACCCCCAAAACCCTAGGCCGTGCTTCACCCTGCCTCCTCTCTGGTCTGCAACCAGCACCCCATCTCCCAGCGGACTGCCTCACTCCGCTGTCTCCCTCCCAGCTCTACCTCGGTATCACACCGTTGGTCCTCCCCCACCCTCATCCGGCCATCCGCGCAGCTCCCTGGGGTTCGTCTGAAGCTTCATCAAACCATTTCAGTCGCACCATGCTGCCACCTCTTCTAGGTTTGGTCGAGACCCCCTGCACACGTCCCCTTCGTTTAACCGAATTCTCAGCGACCTTCTTCTCTTTTTTTTCTGCATTGTGCAAACCTTGTCACCCTCCACTGACCTCTGACAGCCTCTTAGACATCTCTTCGTAGGTGAGTTTTACCTCAGTTGTTGTTCTCTCAATTTTATTAAGTTTCAATTTGGGTTTTGGATTCGCGTTTGGTCTGATTATGGTTTAATTGCTCAGATTGCTTGTTTTTTAAGGCTTAATTGTGTTGTTTATGGTGTGTTTAGCAGGCGGCGGGAGTTTCGCGCCAATGTCACGAGGTTTCTAACATTCCGAGTTAGGTGGTTCTATGATTATTTATTATTTTATTAATTAATTTGAAATATTAATTAATTTAACATTTTATTTAATTAATTTTTATATTGTGCAATTGGTCTTCTCTGAGGTTTGATTTGCAGTTGAATTATTTAGTAGCCTGTTTATACTATGTGTTCACTTTCTGATGAAGTATTTTTTCTAGTTAATTGTTAGTGATTTTTTAGTTGTGCGGTTAACTTATTAATTCTTTAGTTAGGTGTGAGTTTGATTTTACTTGAGGTTTAGTGTGTTTTGGTGTGTTTAGTAGGGTGTCTCATGATATACGTATGGTGTTGTTATGAGACGTCATGTTGAACTACTGATTAGTTTTTCTTTATTGGGTAGTTAATTTTCTAGGTTGTGCAAAAGGGTGCAATTGGTGTTTTGACGTTGTGTCTAGTTGTGTTTAGTCAAAAATGAACTTTTTAATGAGTCTTTGGCATTTAAAGTCGTGTGGCATATTTCAAAATTGTTTGGAAAATTTTTCTGGTAGTTCGCTTAATTATAGTAATGGTATTTTTAACTGTGCGGGTGGTTTCATAAATTGTGTTCATGATGCAGATTGTGTTTTTAAGGTGGCATTGTGTTCATGTGGTCATGTAAGGGGTTTTAGGTCGGTCTAGTATGTAAAGCAGTGTTTTTCCCATTAAAATTTATTTATGAAAATTTGAATTAATTTATTAAATAATTATTGAGGGTGAAAAATTGTCTTGATTAAATTTTGTGAATGTTTTTGGTGCGTAAAGTCATGCGATATGTGTGGAAATTTTTTAATAATTTCTTTTAATGGTGTATTTGATTATGAAAGTGGTTTCATTGACTATACAGTCGTTTTAATTGGTTGTGTAAGTGATGAAGATATAGTTTTTGGATATTTTTGGTGAGCATAAATAAATAAATAAATATATATTTATATATATTAAATGGTTTTGTGTGTGTGTGAGTATAGTGTTGGGTATAAATAACACCTCATATGCTTTTTTTGCATGATGTTTGGAAACCACTAGGTTATGGATGTGTTTCCCAACTAGTGGGTCGTGAATGAGATCATATATTGTTGTGTTCCTATACCATTGTTCACCGAGACGTGATGTTCTAGTGTCCCAATTCTCGCTAGTATCTTTAGTGCCTCTCCCATGTATTGTGCTCCTCTTTTTCCCTGCGCTCACCATCAGCACACGGTGTGATGTTGGGGTTACCAAGAATGTGTGTGTGTGTGTGTGTGTGTGTTAATTTAAGTTTTTTTCCTTTTAGAGTAGTTTTCCTTTAAAAACTGTTTTCATTAAAATTATTTAATATCTTAATTATTTTTATTCAGTTAAATTGCAAATGTATTTGTCATTTAACAATAATGCGTGGAACCTTTTCTCGGTGGCATCCTACTGGTCTTTTAGCTCACACCCTACATACACCCTTGGGTGTATGTAGATTCTCTTTCTTATGCATTCCAGGTTGAGGCATCGTGCACAGTGTTGGTGGTTTGCGTTGTCAGCAGCGTCCTCATGTAGGTTTGGTGAATGTACTTTGAGGTTGTTGCACCTCATGGTGCCTGGACGGTTGAGTTAGTGTTTTTAGTTTTATTTTTATTGTCATTCCTTTTGGGTTTTTAGTCCAAGTTGTAAACTTTAAATCTAAAATTGGTTTAAGGTTCTGTTTGGTTGTCTGACTTTAGTTTCAATTTATTCATCTTGTTGTTTCTTTTATATTTATTTATTCAAGTAAATCATTCCCAAGATTTATTCTTGATACTTGGGCACTTGTGCCTGCCCATGGGGATCAGGAACACCCTTCGGGCCGTGTCACAGACCAGGTCGGGAACTGGGTCAGATGGCGACCCGGCCTGGTTCGTGACAGTGTAGGTTTCTTAAATTTTTAAAATAAATCTTATTTAATTCATTCTTCATTTATAAAGTTGGTGTTGTGTTATTAATGTGATTTAATATTATTTATATAATATCATATAATTAGAGGACAAGAATTTCCCTTAATAGAATTTTGGGTTTTTACACCAACCATGTGGTATCCTCCATCTTGAATAGTAACCAGTCAAAAGGGTATTATATATACTAGATCCATATATTAACTGGATAGGTCAACTTGGAGAGAATCATTATGTTCATACTCATGTATAAAAAGGAGTAAAACTAGATGGGAAAAAATGGTTAATTGGTATCATTTGTTGAAATTATTAACAATCCTTTAAGAAATCCATTAATCTAAACAAGGAAATCAAAAACTCCACAGGCTCACACATGTTTTAATAAAAAGATCCAACCTAAGAGGATACCCACAAGAATAAGAAAAAACCCAAAAATGATCTACCTAAAAAACAATTCAAGACTTTGGTATCTAAAATCTATTCACAACCACATATATAGAACAAATCTTAGAACATGAAATGATCAAATAAAGAATAAATGAATAATGTACCAAAGAAATTATCAAAATTTCATTAGGAATTTAATTATTTGGGATCTATGTAGTGAAACCAATAGGTATATTCTGAATTTGAACCTATGTTCCTAAAATTATGCATGAATTCACACCAAATCAAATAATTCCACATATTTACATTATGTGCATCACTAAAGGAGAACTTTATCAATGGTGACATAAAATATAAAAAACATAAATTTCCAACTTTATGGAAACTCAAAGGTCCATTTTACAGTACTAATCATACATTGATATAGTTTCCCTAAACAAGATTAAAAACATTATATATATTCTTTAAAATATCATAACCTAAGAAAAATAGAAGAATAAAATTAGTAAACCTGATGCTATGATACAATATTGTAACATAATGACTGGGACTATTGGGTTTCAACCTGAGTTCCACATGACCTCATCCATGCCTCCCTATATTCTTGTGGATCATGATTAGAAGTGAGTGTCTAACTCTATTAGTGAGGGGACTATACCATTAGTATCATGTCTTAGGATAAATTCACTAAGTGATAATAAAAATAATAATTAAGTAATGAATAAGAAATAACCATTCTTGTAGCAGTAAAAAAATAATCTGGCCCATTTGGTAATAATATAACATGCAAGATATATAATACAAAAATAAAAAAGGATTAAAAGTATGATTAATTTTATAAAATAAATGTGGTAGAGAACATCTACTGAGAACTCCATCTAGAAACATCCACATCCACTTGAACTAGTTTCTCAACCGTCCACCATTGGTCCCTTTCCCTTCATCAGATCCATATTCATGAAATATACAAGAACACTAAAATACCCAAGTGGGGTGTGAGTAAAAGACTCATTTAGACAACAAAAATGAACATTAACATCAATATATAAGATTTAAAAGTGTATTACATTAACGTAAATTGGGTGTAGATATAAACTGTGATATATCACACTAGTGAAAAATAAATATCCATTCGTTAGAGACCAAGTATATATACTTCAATACTACACTACAATGAATCACCCGTCGTTATCCTGACAAATCCCTCCTGATGGATATCCATAAGAATGGAATACATCCCACCTGTTGTGATAGACCTTGTATACACTAAACCAAATATGAAACATATCTATTGAATATATAGGCATAATAAAGTGACACATATCACTGAATGTGATAGTCTATGTTCATTCTGACTAAATTATGTAACATCCTTCACAATGGATATTATTAAAAGGAATAACCTATATTATCGATTGTAGACGATGGATAAAACAAATATGATATAATAAAAATACGATAGATCAATCATCATGTCAAATAAATAGGTATCATAATTATTTGGATCAATAAACAAGAGTCAAAAGAACAAGTGAAAGGCTACAAACACACACACACCTCATGTGATCAATCAACAGAAATAGGTTTCTTATTATTACACATGCATGGAAACAATCATAATAATAACCTAAATAATACATTCTCTAAAAGAAAGGAATTAATACCTCATGCTCCTTGATGATGTACTAAAAAAATTTCAAAATAAATGTCACCCAGGTTACATCCACATGTTCGTTAGCTCAAACCACTCACCAAGGATTATGAGAACTGATTCTTAATATTTTATTTCCAAAGTAAATAAAAACACCACATTCAATAATAGATTCTATATATTGGATAATATAGAGTAATCATGATAATTATTGTTTATCATTCACTGAAAATTTCCTTATTATTATCACATAAAAATTATAATTCAATTCCTTTAGAAGTATCAAAAAGTATTAATTTTAATTTTTCCAAGAAAAAAATATTGTGATATCATCCCCTTTAAAAAGTCTCACTTAAGGAATAGGTGTGGGGATGAGGGTTCTACCACGCCTAGAACTAAGTAGAAGAACTCACATTGATCGAATAAAAACATTACCAATATTGAACAAAAGAAATACTAGACTTCCCAAACTCAAGAGAAAAACTGAAAGTAGGGAAAAAAGTTTTGGATAATTTTAAGGAAGTCTTACAACATACTTTTTCATTGCATCTAAAATTAAATATTATCATTTAATTTTTCATTTAAAAAGAACATGATTGATGAGTTATTAAAATACTTTATAATGGGATTAAAACATATCAAAAACTCGAAATTAGAAAAATCTTATGATTTAAGGAATTAATAAATTCATGAAATAAATTACATGTGCCAAAAGGGATCAAAATTGGTTTTTAGAAAAAATTCTCTACCCTTATATAATATTTACCCTCTAAGTTATCACAAAACAGTTATACACTTATGAGGAATATTAACCTTATGTTGGTAAAAAAAAATTGGTACCCTTACGCAGGTAAGAGTTTAACTTAAATTGGATAAGGAAAACTTAGTCAAAATTTATGTAACCCTCATGAATTATGAGATAATTTATGTAGTGGATATCTATCATTACATAGTTCTTGAAACAGATATTTTACACTAACATTACTCCAAAGGAATTCTTATTAAGTGCTTGGGATCAAAATATTACCCCTATGAAACTTTATGGAATTAACAGTTTCCTTCACAAAACTCAATCCTTACCCATATATAGCCTATATAAACCCACTTTAACCATATTTATCCCATGAAAAACCATATTAACTTTAAAAAACACTTAAAAATAAAAGGATACTTTTATTAATCCAATGGAAACACTTATCTACAGTTACAAATGGTCTTAAACAACACTCTACCTTCTGTATACCCTATATCATATGTAAGTGTAGAAATTTAGTTTTTCTTTGAATTTTAACCAAAAAGGATTTTGAGTTTAAACAAGAATAATATTATTAAAATAAGGATATTACATTCTTCTCTCATAACTATGAATGAACTATCCTATACTTGGAAATCAATATCAAAGAACTAACTAACTTCAATGCTATCCAAAACACAATATCTCATTTAGGTTGTATGTAGAGACCCGTATCTTGACGTACATTGACATTACATTACATTTGTAGAATACTTAGTACATAACAAAAACACACACACAAGGACCGTAATAGTTTAGTGTCTTTGGAAACTCGGAACGTAATCTTCTAATCGTGGTGAAAGATCCTCAATATCTCCCATAAAGATCTTCCCTTCTTTTTTTTACCTAAAACCATTCTTTATATCCTGGGGAAAAGAAAACATAAAAGGGTGAGATCAAATGCTCAGTAAGGGTAAACAAAAGAAAATCAATCACATCATATTCATAAGAACATAACTTTTGGAAATCTTAACCTGCAAAAGAGAGCATAATTTCATAACATGGGATAAATCATAGCTTTGAAATGAAATCCCAATAAGCATAACTTAAAACATGAAACTTTGTGGCATACACACATAATCATAGAGAATCATTTCTTGTTAGTCATGACTCATTGCCAAGACTATCTTAGTGGACAAAGTCCCTTTCTGAATCGAGTCACCCTCGTTTCAGTCCTGTTTCACTGAACTGGTATAACCTACCATTCCAGCCATGTCTATCTCATGAGATATAAAATCTTTACCCAATGCATTGGAGGGAGATATAGGTCCCACCCATCTCATAATGATACCATTCTTATGTGTGCCACAAAATCATAAATCATACATCATTGCATAACCCATGTAATACAAATGGGAATCTTAAACATCATGACATCATAAATCAATTCATATAAGATAAAGGAATTCATAAAAATAATTCCATCACAACATGATCAAATCAATGTAATAATAGGGATAAAAACAGAACCCTTTATTATCTTAGATGGAAAATAATTTTGATAAAACACTTGAACTCCATTCTTGAGGAAAATATCCTTTCTTCTTCAAAAAAACATTTTTCCTTTCATAACATGTCATACGACTTTAAAATAAAAGAATTTGATTAAAAATAAACTTGAAAAAAATGTAAAGGAAGCTTCTTGGAAATAATGTTTTAAAAATCCATTCATGCCGTATAAGTTAAAAAAAACATTCTTCGTACTTTTGTCGGAAAAGTCAAAAAGTACCTCGTACGAAAAAAAATGACAAAATATTCCTTTCATATCCTTTACTAAAAACTCACCGAAGGGTAAAATTGGATTTAAACAATTTTAGGTGGATGGAAATAAAATTACATATTGAAGAAACATGGATGTGGATGATAATATACACCCCATTAAATACCAAAGTATAAACAATCTCGGATAAAAATGAGATTGTGATATTTCCCTTACCTTAGGTCTAACTTGCTTTGTGAGTGTCTGAACCTCCTGTATATGATTTAAATCATGTTATTGACTTATTCCAGAATCATATTCATTGTTATTATATCATATATGGTCCACTTATGACTTTATATTACCCGTTCTTTTGTAAATTCATGTTAAAGTAGCGTTTTGGGTAAAATCGTCTCATTTGTCGTTCGTGTTTTTAACTTGTAATTATTCATATGATTGCTTAGATCATGATTAATTAATTCCAGAATATAAAACATGACTTATATATATATATATTCATAATACACATATATAATAAATCAGTAAATGGAAAGAAATACACCGTTCATGGAGACGGTAGTCCGTACGTACGCATGAACGCTGTTTTCGTTTCCTTATTGAATTGAATGGAATTAAGTAGATGACATACATATAAATATAAATAATTCTAGTATCATTATTAGGTCATATATTGCATTATTACTTATTATATATACTTTATAATCATTCATGAATGGTTAATCATTGAGAATGAATCTCATTGCGTCGTGGAGACGGTAGTCCGTACGTACACACGAGCGATGATATCGTTCCCATGGTCGTGGAATTGTGTTGAAGTGTATGTAGACTATTTCAGTATCAATATCACTTTATAATAATCATATATAGTTACTCATTACACCATTATACCCATCCTATTAAGGTGGTGGTGGAAAATAGATTACACCACGGCGTGGAGACGGTATTCCGTACGTACGCACGCGCGGTGATTTCCTTTTTCCGTAGGATGGATAGAAGGTTAATTAGAGTTGTTTCATATTTATAATAACATATCACTATGTAAGTAATACTGATGTTATTACTTTATCATGAAACAACTAAAGAAGAAGAAGTTGAAGAAGAAAGAAATTGAAAAGATCGGTAATGGATATTAACTCTTCTTTGAAACGCCTCTTTGAATCCTTCACTTAGGGAACTAAGATTGGTCTTTGAAGAAGACCAGGACCTCTAGGATTATTCTAGGAAAGTGGAGAAGGAATTTTGGCAGGGGTTGGCCGAGCTTGAGTTCTCAAATTGGTGTGAGGAGGAGGGGGAGGAGGTCCCCTTTTATAAGGGAGGAGAGGGGCACCTTAGGAATATCTCAAAATATTATTTTATATTAAAGTCAAAATCGGTTTATAATGGTTCCAAAGGGTCTTATTTCTAAGCTAAAGTGGGTATGGGTCGAAATCCTATCATCCAATAGAAGTTAGACAAGTTTAGGGTATTATTTTAACCTTATCAATTAGATTTAACTCTAAGTTAAATAATTTAACTTTTACCATGTCTTTTTGTTTTCTTACACTATATGGTTAATACACTTACTATAACATGCCAAACGAACCCAAAATTGTTTATTATTAATATATATCTTTATATAAGTCATTTTTCCAAACCTTAGATTTTTTAGGAATAAAATAACAATTAATAATATAATATTTGATTTAAAAACTATTTTGTGTCAATTTTGACACTATTTGATATATGATTTTTGTAAAAGTCATAAAAGAATTATATGTTCGAACCATGTTTATTAAATCAACACTAATATATCATAGTAACCTAGAAAATTAGTGGAATTCATAAAAAGGCTTAAATTACATTTATTGTGGTATTTATAATATCAATTATGTCAATATTTCATTAATAAGACAATTACTGCATCATCTTTGTGTCATTAATAAATTAAATTATTTGATGTATAAAAATTACAAATAAAATACCATAATGTAGGACATCTTTTTATCTTTATAATGAATATTTACAATAGAATTTATCTTATGTACAACCCTATATTAAAAATGTTTTAGTAAATATACTTTGATTTTAACTCTTTTAACTCTTCTTTGAATTAAATAATAATAAATGTCCTAATCTAATCCAATTGAGCCTAAATGATAATATTTTACACTTAAGGTTATTTTTGGTTGAGATAAACTTGTCCAATAGAATTAGGACATGTGTTAGGGTAATATCAATATCATTCTTACCCTTAATTACCCTATTTACTTTTAACCGTGGTAAATAAAAGTAAAAAGTTACTATTCACCAAAAATTATTTTCATCTCATTGAACCACATTTTACTTACAGACATCAACCGTGTCTCTCGGATTTTTGAAATTCCATTCACAGAAGCGGTAAAATTATGTTTTATGAAAAATTCAGTTTTTAACTACCACTTAGTAGTTTCACTATTCATCAAAAATTGATGTTTTTCAGAAAAATGCCAAAATTTCATCCTAAGATATATTTCATATTCCGAATTCAAAAATGAAGTCTATTTTACCATATTAATAACATAGCAGTTGCATTAATTAATTTTATAATTAAATCCCACTGTTAAAACAAATAGCGTGTTTTTAAGAAACAATATCTATCAAAAGATTGACACTTGATTATGTATGGTTTAAATGTGAAATTACATTCAATGACCAACATTGTATTAAATTGTAAAAATATATTCTAAATATACTTTAAAACCACTCAAATTAATAATTTATCACTATTAATTATTTCGATTAAAAAAGTTGTTTTTAATTATAATTTAGTAATTTTCACTATTCATCAGAATATGAAAGTTATCCGAAAAGTACCAAAATTTCACCTTAGGATAAATTCGATACTCCGAATCCAAAAATGAAGTCCATTTTGAAATCTAAAATTTCTAAAATTTAAAAAGTGGTTATTACTATTCATAACGGCTAGTTTTAATAATATTTTAATAGCATATCGTTGTTTTGTGAAACTGAGTATTGCGTACTACACACGCTATCGAGGAAGGTTGCGATTGTGTGTAATGCAAGGAAAGTAAAAGATGCGTGTTGTGCAAGCTCCTTTTGGTGTAGCGTACAACACAAGACATTAATAAAATTAAAAAGAATATTTTTCATAAAATCTCAGGCTGTTACATTCTACCCCCCTTAAAATGAATTTCGCCCTCGAAATTCGTCGGGGTTATAAATGGTTTACTATTCGAAAGTTTATTTAATAGAAACCCACATCGTAAAAAGGAATATCAAAACCAATCTTTAAAAACAAAAGTATGAAACGTAACGGTTACCCGAATAAACTAATCACTGGGTTTCCACATAGGTGAAAATATGGATATGGAAGAGAAATCTAACCATCATGTTCTGATGGAGAGTGGTAGAGGACATGGCTATGGAAAAGCTAGCAATCACAAAGCCATAAATTTGTGATGATCTAAGGTACCATCCGATTCATCATATATAAGATCACTAGGACAACATTTTTGGTTTTCAAGATCGTTTCCCTAAAGTTAAAGAATTTGAATTAGAATAAATACTTACTTTATGTTGGTAAAACCTCACTGTTGTTTGTGCCTTTAACAATTTCCACTTCATCTCTTAAATAAATGAAGTTGAATTTGTTATTCGTGAAGTGTTAGCAGATCATGTGATAGAATGACGGGTCATTCCATCTGTCTCAAAAGGTTAGCAAAATTTATATACATAAGTCGATCTATAGTGAGATTAATCATATATGGTTCCTAAAATGGACTTATACTTTATATATCATACTGCTTAATATAATAAAACTAGTTTCTACTAAATAGGGGCTTCCTGTAGGCCAGTGGTAGGCGATAAAGGCCAGTCGCACTTCGGTTGTGGGTTCGATTCCCATAGCCTTGTCCGACGCAATGGGCTGTCGCCCGCTCTGCAGGTTGTCCTTTTTCTAAAACTATATTACTATAACATCCCATCAAAAAAAACTTCTATCCTTAAACAATACTAACTTATGTCCAACATAATCCATTCTAATCTTTAGGCTTATCCATAATACTGCAGTCCACTCTCATAACATAGTGAAAACGATTACCAGAGATTTAACACCATCGTCGATCCCCATATATCATAAGATATGTTTTGTTGGTCACATTCCAAACATTCAAAGTCCTTAATCATGTATTCTATTGAATACCTTAGTGAAAACATGAATGCAGTTAAAAGTTAAAACTTTCCACATTCCAAAATCCTCAAAATTCTATATACTCAAATCATGATATCACTTAGTCCTTATATCAATCATGAGCTCATGAATACTGTTAAACATTTAATTTTCTCCTTATCCCTTCATTATGCGCATATCATCTACATTCCAAAAATATCTGAATAACCTTTCATGGATACTGGTAACATTAATAAAACACTTTTAAAACTCAAGGAAGACAACAATGTAACAATCCTTAGATGTCTCTTTATTCCATAGTACCATGAGATTTCTTATACAACATTACACATGATAAACATGTAATCATTTCAATACATTCTTAAACCATTAACCGAGCTTCAACAATTCTTTCATCTCACATATCATTTGTAGTCTCTTCATCATCATCCACATAAATACTACCCATATGACCATACTGATTCTCTTCATGAGTCTTTCCCTTAGGGCATTGGTTTGCATAATCCCCATACATTCCACATGTAAAACACTTAACCATTTTTGATGTCGTAGCAATACCATTATCCTCATCCATGGTGTTAACTGAACCTTTTCCTTTGCACTTACTTGCTTTGTGTCCTTCTTTTCCACACCCAAAGCATCTTCCAGTTCCTTTGAAACATTCTCCTTGATGCCTCTTCCCACATGATTTACATAGGGGAAATTGAACTTTCTTTCCTCTATAATCATCATGAAACTCTATCTTTCTCTTATTAGCCGAGTCAGGAAACTTACCAAATTTTACTTTATTGATCATATTATGAGATTGCTGATTCAGCATAATAATGATGTTTGGACTTCCGAATCCCATTTCATTTGGTTGCTCATAAAGAATATCATTCCATTGTCCATTATATCCTCCATTATCGTGAATCATCTTGTTTCCATCCATTTTCTAAAACCCAAAAAGAATAGTGTGAGAGGCAAAATAATGCTAAGGAAAACAACATAGTAAAGGGGGAGTACCCTTAATATCTAACATCTTAGGTTAAATTCAATGATCGTTAGCGTAATTCTAGTACTATAACCTATATGTATACTTAACCTCAGGGACATCCCTAGACATACCTTAGAAATATCTCTAGGGATCTCACTAATGTTTTCGCGTCCTAGTTTCCAAAGGTTGACTAAACCTTTCCTCTAATACCAACTGTAAAGACCCGTATCTTGACGTACATTGACATTACATTACATTTGCGGAATACTTAGTACATAACAAAAACACACACACAAGGACCGTAATAGTTTAGTGTCTTTGGAAACTCGGAACGTAATCTTCTAATCGTGGTGAAAGATCCTCAATATCTCCCATAAAGATCTTCCCTTCTTTTTTTTTTACCTAAAACCATTCTTTATATCCTGGGGAAAAGAAAACATAAAAGGGTGAGCTCAAATGCTCAGTAAGGGTAAACAAAAGAAAATCAATCACATCATATTCATAAGAACATAACTTTTGGAAATCTTAACCTGCAAAAGAGAGCATAATTTCATAACATGGGATAAATCATAGTAGTGAAATGAAATCACAATAAGCATAACTTAAAACATGAAACTTTGTGGCATACACACATAATCATATAGAATCATTTCTTGTTAGTCATGACTCATTGCCAAGACTATCTTAGTGGACAAAGTCCCTTTCTGAATCGAGTCACCCTCGTTTCAGTCCTGTTTCACTGAACCGGTATAACCTACCATTCCAGCCATGTCTATCTCATGAGATATAAAATCTTCACCCAATGCATTGGAGGGAGATATAGGTCCCACCCATCTCATAATGATACCATTCTTATGTGTTCCACAAAATCATAAATCATACATCATTGCATAACCCATGTAATACAAATGGGAATCTTAAACATCTGACATCATAAATCAATTCATATAAGATAAAGGAATTCATAAAAATAATTCCATCACAACATGATCAAATCAATGTAATAATAGGGATAAAAACAGAACCCTTTATTATCTTAGATGGAAAATAATTTTGATAAAACACTTGAACTCCATTCTTGAGGAATCAAAAAAACATTTTTCCTTTCATAACATGTCATACGACTTTAAAATAAAAGAAGTTGATTAAAAATAAACTTGAAAAAATGTAAAGGAAGCTTCTTGGAAATAATGTTTTAAAAATCCATTCATGCCGTATAAGTTAAAAAAACATTCTTCATACTTTTGTCGGAAAAGTCCAAAAGTACCTCGTACGAAAAAAAACGACAAAAGATTTCTTTCATATCCTTTACTAAAAACTCACCGAAGGGTAAAATTGGATTTAAACAATTGTAGGTGGATGGAAATAAAATTACATATTGAAGAAACATGGATGTGGATGATAAAATACACCCCAGTAAACACCAAAGTATAAACAATCTCGGATAAAACTGAGATTGTGATATTTCCCTTACCTTAGGTCCGACTTGCTTTGTGAGTGTCCGAACCTCCTGTATATGATTTAAATCATGTTATTGACTTATTCCAGAATCATATTCATTGTTATTATATCATATATGGTCCACTTATGACTTTATATTACCTGTTCTTTTGTAAATTCATGTTAAAGTAGCATTTTGGGTAAAATCGTCTCATTTGTCGTTCGTGTTTTTAACTTGTAATTATTCATATGATTACTTAGATCATGATTAATTAATTCCAGAATATAAAACATGATTTATATATATATATATTCATAATACACATATATAATAAATCAGTAAATGGAAAGAAATACATCGTTCATGGAGACAGTAGTCCGTACGTACGCATGAACGCTGTTTTCGTTTCCTTATTGAATTGAATGGAATTAAGTAGATGACATACATATAAATATAAATAATTACAATATCATTATTAGGTCATATATTGCATTATTACTTATTATATATACTTTATAATCATTCATGAATGGTTAATCATTGAGAATGAATCTCATCGCGTCGTGGAGACGGTAGTCCGTACGTACACACGAGCGATGATATCGTTCCCATGGTCGTGGAATTGTGTTGAAGTGTATGTAGACTATTTCAGTATCAATATCACTTTATAATAATCATATATAGTTACTCATTACACCATTATACCCATCCTATTTAGGTGGTGGTGGAAAATAGATTACACCACGGCGTGGAGACGATATTCCGTACGTACGCACGCGCGGTGATTTCCTTTTTCCGTAGGATGGATAGAAGGTTAATTAGAGTTGTTTCATATTTATAATAACATATCAGTATGTAAGTAATACTGATGTTATTACTTTATCATGAAACAACTAAAGAAGAAGATGTTGAAGAAGAAAGAAATTGAAAAGATCGGTAATGGATATTACCTCTTCTTTGAAACGCCTCTTTGAATCCTTCACTTGGGGAACTAAGATTGGTCTTTGAAGAAGACCAGTACATCTAGGATTATTCTAGGAAAGTGGAGAAGGTATTTTGGCAGGGGTTGTCCGAGCTTGAGTGCTAAAATTGGTGTGAGGAGGAGGGGGAGGAGGTCCTCTTTTATATGGGAGGAGAGGGGCACCTTAGGAATATCTCAAAATATTATTTTATATTAAAGTCAAAATCGGTTTATAATGGTTCCAAAGGGTCTTATTTCGAATATAAAGTGGGTATGGGTCGAAATCCTATCATCCAATAGAATTTAGACAAGTTTAGGGTATTATTTTAACCTTATCAATTAGATTTAACTCTAAGTTAAATAATTTAACTTTTACCGTGTCTTTTTGTTTTCTTACACTATATGGTTAATACACTTACTATAACATGCCAAAAGAACCCCAAATTGTTTATTATTAATATATATCCTTATCTAAGTCATTTGGCCGAACCTTAGATTTTTAGGAATAAAATAACAATTAATAATATAATATTTGATTTAAAAACTATTTTGTGTCAATTTTGACACTATTTGATATATGATTTTTGTGAAAGTCATAACAGAATTATATGTTCGAACCAAGTTTATTAAATCAACAATAATATATCATAGTAACCTAGAAAATTAGTGTAATTCATAAAAAGTCTTAAATTACATTTATTTTGGTATTTATAATATTAATTATGTCAATATTTTATTAATAAGATAATTACTGCATCATATTTGTGTCATAAATAAATTAACTTATTTGATGTCTAAAAATTACAAATAAAATACCATAATGTAGGAAATCGTTTTATCTTTCTAATGAATATTTACAATCGAATTTATCTTATGTACAACCCTATATTAAAAATGTTTTAGTAAATATACTTTGATTTTAACTCTTTTAACTCTTCTTTGAATTAAATAATAATAAATGTCCTAATCTAATCCAATTGGGCCTAAATGATAATATTTTACACTTAAGGTTATTTTTGGTCGAGATACACTTGTCCAATAGAATTAGGACATGTGTTAGGGTAATATCAATATCATTCTTACCCTTAATTACCCTATTTACTTTTAACCGTGGTAAATAAAAGTAAAAAGTTACTATTCACCAAAAATTATTTTCATCTCATTGAACCACATTTTACTTACAGACATCAACCGTGTCTCTCAGATTTTTGAAATTCCATTCACAGAAGTGGTAAAATTAAGTTTTATGAAAAATTCAGTTTTTAACTACCACTTAGTAGTTTCACTATTCATCAAAAATTGATGTTTTTCAGAAAAATGCCAAAATTTCATCCTAAGCTATATTTCATATTCCGAATTCAAAAATGAAGTCTATTTTACCATATTCATAACATAGAAGTTGCATTAATTAATTTTATAATTAAATCCCACTGTTAAAACAAATAGCGTGTTTTTAAGAAACAATATCTATCAAAAGATTGACACTTGATTATGTCTGGTTTAAATGTGAAATTACATTCAATGACCAACATTATATTAAATTGTAAAAATATATTCTAAATATACTTTAAAACCACTCAAATTAATAATTTATCACTATTAATTATTTCGATTAAAAAAGTTGTTTTTAATTATAATTTAGTAATTTTCACTATTCATCAGAATATGAAAGTTATCCGAAAAGTACCAAAATTTCACCTTAGGCTAAATTCGATACTCCGAATCCAAAAATGAAGTCCATTTTGAGAGCTAAAATTTCTAAAATTTAAAAAGTGGTTATTACTATTCATAACGGCTAGTTTTAATAATATTTTAATACCATATCGTTGTTTCGTGAAACTGAGTATTGCGTACTACACACGCTATCGAGGAAGGTTGCGATTGCGTGTAATGCAAGGCAAGTCAAAGATGCGTGTTGTGCAAGCTCCTTTTGGTGTAGCGTACAACACAAGACATTAATAAAATTAAAAAGAATATTTTTCATAAAATCTCGGGCTGTTACATTGTAACATCATAATCTATTCTAAAAAGGAATTGTTGTTAATATTACACAATCCTAGGAAACACCACCAGATGATCCTCTTCTAAAATCAAAATCATATCAGTCATCAAGAAATGTAATGAATCGATATGTCTCTGACTTAGCTAAGGGTCTCACTGTAACACCTCGAGATTTTATAAAAAATATTATTTTTAATTTCATTAATGTCTTGTGTTGTACGCTACACCAAAAGGAGCTTGCACAACACACATCCTTGACTTGCCTTGCATTACACGCAATCACGACCTTCCTCGATAGCGTGTGTAGTACGCAATACCGAGTTTCACTAAACAACGATATGTTATTAAAATATTATTAAAACCAGGCGTTATGAATAGTAATAACCACTTTTTAAATTTTTTTAAATTTTATTTTTCAAAATGGACTTCATTTTTGGATTCGGAATATTGAAATTATCTTAGGGTGAAATTTTGGTACTTTTCGGATAAATTTCATTTTCTGATGAATAGTGAAAATTACTAAATTTTAATTAAAAACAACCTTTTTAATAAAAAAAATTAATAGTGATAAATTATTAATTTGAGTGGTTTTAAAGTATATTTAGAATATATTTTTACAATTTAATATAATTTTGGTCATTGGATTAATTTCACATTTAAACCAGACATAAACAAGTGTCAATCTTTTGATAGTTATTATCTCTTAAGAACATGCTATTTGTTTTGACGACGGGAATTAATTTTTAAATTAATTAATGCAACTGATATGTTTTGAATTTGGTAAAATAGACCTAATTTTTGAGTTCATAATATCAAATATAGCTTAGGCCTAATTTTTGGTATTTTTCTGGAAACTTTCATTTTTTGATGAATAGTGAAACCACTAAGTGGTAGTTAAAAAAAATGAAATTTTCATAAAACATAATTTTACCGCTTCTGTGAGAGGAATTTCAAAAATCCGAGAGACACAGTTGATGTCAGTATGTAAAATGTGGTTCAATGAGATGAAAATAATTTTTGGTGAATAGTAACTTTTTACTTTTTTTACCACGATTAAAAGTAAATAGGGTAATTAAGGGTAAAAATGATATTATTATTCCCCTAACACATGTCCCAATTCTATTGGATAAGTGTAATTTGACCAAAAAAAACCTTAGGAATAAAATATTACCATTTAGGCCCACTTGGATTAGATTAGGACATTTATTATCAATTTATTTAAAGAATGGTTAAAATAGTTAAAATCAAAGTTTAATAACTAAATCATTTTTAATATAGGGTTATACATAAGATAAATTCGACTATAAATATTTATTAAAAATATAAACAGATTTACAACATAAGAGTATTTTTTTTTAATTTTTAGACTTAAAATAATATAATTTATTTATGATACAATGATGATGCAGTAATTATCCTATTAATGAAATATTGACATAATTGATGTTATAAATACCCAAATAAATGTAATTTGAGACTTTTTATGAATTCCACTAATTTTCTAGGTTAATATGACATGTTAGTATTGATTTAATTAACTTTTTTCGACTAATCATTCTGTTATGATTTTAAAAAAAATCAATTACTAAATAGTGTCAAAATTGACATAAAATAGTTTTTAAAACAAATATTATATTATTAATTGTTATTTTATTCCTCAAAATCTTTGGTTCAGCCAAACGACTTAGATAAGGTTATATATATTAATAATAAACAACTTGGGGTTCGTTTGGCTTGTTATAGTAAGTTTATTAACCTTATAGTGTAAGAACACAAAAAGACATGGTAAAAGTAAAATTATCTAACTTAAAGTTAAATATAAATGATAAGGTTAAAATAGGATCCTAAACGTCTCTAAATTCTATTGGATGAGATTATTTCGACCCATCCCCACCTTATCTTCAAAATAAATCAATTTGGAGCTATTTAAAACTGAATATGACTTTATAATAAAATAATATTTTTAGTTTTCCAAAGGAGCCCCTCTCCTCCCTTATAAAAGGGCACTTCCTCCATCTCTTCCCCACACCACATTGATCCTTCAAGCTCGGAAAACCCCTGCCAAATTATCTTCTCCACTTACCTAGAAACATCCTAGAGGTCCTGGTATTTTTCAAAGACCAATTTTAGTTCCCAAAGAGGAGGACTCAAAGAGGCCCTTCAAAGAAGAGGTAATGTCTGTTATCGATTATTTCAACTTTATTTCTTCTTCCACTTCTTCTTATTAGGTTGTTTCATTATGAAGTAATAATATCAGTATCACGCATATACTGATATGTTATTATAAGTATGAAACAACCCTATTCCACCATCTATCCATCCTATGGAAAATGAAATCACTGCGCGTGCGTACGTACGGAATACCGTCTCCATGCCGTGGTGTAATCTATTTTCCACCACCACCTTACTTGGATGGGTATAAGGGTGAAAGTAATGAATTTATATGATTATTGTAAATTGGTATTGATTCTGAAATAGTATACATACACTCCAATACAATTCCACGATCATGAGAATGATATCATCACTCGTGCGTACGTACGGACTACTGTCTCCACGATGCGATGAGATTCATTCTCCACGTTAACCATTCTTGAATGATTATAAAGTATATATAATAAGTAATCATGAAATATATGACATAATAATTATACTGTATTTATGTGTATATATATGTATGTAATCTACTGAATTCCATTCAAATCAATAAGGAAACGAAAACAACGTTCATGCGTACGTACGACCTACTGTCTCCATAAAGGATGCATTTCTTTCCATTTACTGATCTATTATATATATGTATATTCTGAATATATATTATATATAAATCATGTTTTATATTCTGGAATTAAGTAATCATGATCTATGTAATCATATGAATAATTACAAGTCAAAACACGGACGACAAATGAAACGATTTTACCCAAAACGCTCTTTAACATGGAATTTACAAAAGAACGGGTAATATAAAGTCATAAGTGAACCATATATGATATCATAACAATGATTATGATTCTGGAATAAGTCAATGACATTATTTAAATCATTATATATGAGGTTCAGACACTTACGAAGCAAATCGGACCTCAGGTAAGGGAAAATCTCGCAATCTCAATTTTTATCCGAGATTGTTTATACTTCAGAATTTACTGGGGTGTATTTTATCATCCACATCCATGTTTCCTCAATATGTAATATTATTTCCATCCACCTAAAATTGTTTAAATCCAATTTTACCCTTCGTTGAGTTTTTAGTAAAAGATATGAAAGGAATCTTTTATCGTTTTTCGTACGAGGTATCTTTTGACTTTTCCGAAAAAAGTACGAGAAGAAGGTTTTTTTAACTTATACGACATGAATGGATTTTTAAAAAATTATTTCCAAGAAGCTTACTTTACAAGTTTTCAGGTTTATTTTTAATCAAATTCTATTAGTTTAGAATTTTATGACATGTTAAGAAAGGAAAAGTGTTTTTGAAGTAGAAAGGATATTTTCTTCAAGAATGGAGTTCACGTGTTTTATCAAAATTATTTTCCATCTAAGATAATAAAGGGTTCTGTTTCTATCCCTATTATTACATTGATTTGATTATGTTGTGATGGAATTATTTTTAGGAATTCTTTTATCTTATATGAATTGTTTTATGATGTCATGTTGTTTTAGAATCCCATTTTTATTACATGAGTTATGCAATGATGTATGATTTATGATTTTGTGGCACACATAAGAATGGTATCAATATGAGATGGGTGGGACATATATCTCCCTCCAATGCATTGGGTAAAGATTTTATATCTCATGAGATAGACATGGCTGGAACGGCAGGTTAAACCGGTTCAGTGAAACAGGACTGAAACGAGGAATGAACTCGGTTCAGAAATGGAATTTGTCCACTAAGATAGTCTTGGAAATGAGTCTTGACTGATAAGAAATGATTCTCTATGATTATGTGTGTACGCCAAAAATTTTCATGTTTTATGTTATGATTATTGGGATTACATTTCACTACTATGATTTATCCCATGTTATGATATTATGATCTCTTTTTTAGGTTAAGATTTCCAAAATGTTATGTTCTTATGAATATGATGTGATTGATATTTATTTTGTTTACCCTTACAGAGCATTTGAGATCACCCTTTTATGTTTTCTTTTCCCCAGGATATAAAGAAAGGTTTTAGGTAAAAAAGGAAGATCTTTATAGGAGATGTTGAAGATCTTTCACCACGATTAAAAGATTATATTCTGAGTTTCCAGAGACACTAAACTATTAAGGTCCTTGTGTGTGTGTTTTTGTTATGTACTAAGTATTCCGCAAAAGTAATGTAAAGTCCATGTACGTTAAGCTTCAGGTTTCTACAGTTGGTATCATAGGAAATTTTTAGTCAACCTTTTGAAACTAGGATGTGAGAACTTTAGTGAAATCCCTAGAGATATTTATAAGGTATGTCTAGGGATGTCCCGAAGGTTAAGTATAAGTATATGTTATAGTACTAGAATTACGATAACCCAAGATGTTAGATATTGAAGGTACTCCCCCTTTATTATATTGTTTTCCCTAGCGTGATTTTTTCCTCTCACACTATTCTTTTTGGGTTTTAGACGATGGCTGGAACCCGATGGAACCGTGTTGATCAATGTAATGGAAAATGCGATGATTGTCCTCCTGAACAAACAAATGTTATGGGAGATGGAGTGAAAAATCTTATTGTTATACTTACACAAGCTATGAATAATTCTGGACTTCCAAATGAGCAGAGAAGGGAACAATATTCTATTGAGTCCTTCATGAGGCAATGTCCACCTTCTTTCCATGGGACTTCTGATCCACTTATTGCTGAAAAATGGATCAGTACTACTGAAAAGATATTTTCAGTTCTTCAATGTTCTGAACATGATAAAGTCATCTTAGCAGTGTATTGTTTGGAAGGTGATGCTGATCAATGGTGGAATCTTATCAAGAATACGAGGCCAAGAGATGAAATTGAGTCCATGGAATGGGACGAGTTCAAGAACTTATTTTTCAATAAGTACTTCCCTCGTATTATTCGTACAAAGATGGAGAAGGAGTTTCTTGAACTAAAGCAAAAGGATGATGAATCTGTTGGTATATACGAAGCGAATTTTACAAGGCTTGCAAGGTATACATCTGGCTTTATCATCCAACCTGAAAGTAAAGTTGATCGATTTTTCAGTGGCTTAAAACAAAATCTTCGAAGGGCATTAGCTGTAAGATAATTCAGTAGCTATGAAGAAATTGTGCGTTGTGTTATCAAGGTAGAAATGGAAGTTGGTGTTACTTATCCATCTCATAGTTTTGACAAGAAATGAAAGATGGATTTCAAGGAGAAATCTCAGAATAATGGTGAAAAGAAGATGAATGTTTCCTTATGCTCAAAGTGTGGAAAGAAGCATGGTGGAGATTGTCTTAAAGGGACAAGTAAATGTTTCAAATGTGGAAAGGAAGGTCATCAGACATTTGAATGCCGCAATGATGGGAAGAAGATTTCTAATGATGCAAACAAAGGAAGGGATACACAGAATGAACCTACTACACTTCAATGCTTCAAGTGAAAGGAAATGGGACATTATGCTAATAAATGCCCTAATCCAAGGGTTAGTGATGATCGAAATGAGAAACCACTTAAGGAAAAGGACAAAGGGAAGTCACATGTGATCACCATTGGAGATGTAGAATATGACAACGATGTGGTGGAATGATTAAGTGTTTATGTAATGGGATTCCAAAATAATGTTGTATATAGTATCGTGGAATATTGGAATATTTATGTTTTGGTCTATTATGGTTTTCAATAATTTTATGGTACCGGTAACCATGGAAAGTGATTGAGATATTTTTGGAAAAAAGATGATATGCGCATAATGAAAGGATAAGGAAAAAATGAAATGTTTGACAGTATTCATGAGCTCATGATTGATATAAGGACTAAGTGATATCATGGTTTGAGTATATAAAATTTTGAGGATTTTGGTATGTGGAAAGGGTTAACTTTTAACAGCATTCATGTTTTCACTAAGGTTCAATGGGTATTCATTCTTCAAGAGAATACATGATTAAGGTATTCACAATGTTTGTAATTTGACTAACAAGATATATCTTATGATATATGGGGGATAAATGATGGCATTCATGTGATTGTTAGGTGACATTTCAAGTAATCATTTTCTTTATACTATGAGCTTGGACCGAAGTATTTTGGATAAGCCTAAAGATTGGAATGGATTATGTTGGACATAAGTTAGTATTGTTTAAGGATAGAAGTTTTTTAGATAATATGTATGGGTTGTTATAGTAATGTAGTTTTAGAAAAAGGACAACCTGCAGGATGGGCGACAGCCCATCGCGTCGGACAAGGCTGTGGGAATGGAACCCACAACCGAAGTGCGACTGGCCTTTATTGCCTACCACTTGCCTACAAGAAGTCCCTGTTTAGTAGAAACTAGTTTTATTATATCAAGCAGTATGATATAAGAAGTGTAAGTCCATTTTAGGAACCATATATGATTAATCTCACTATAGATAGAATTATGTATTTTTTGATAACTTTTCTAACCTTTTGTTTTAAACAGATGGAATGACCCATCATTCTATCACATGATCTGCTAACACATCACGAATGACAAATTCAACTTCATTTCTTTAAGATATGAAGTGGAAATTGTCCAAAGAATGACCAATGGCGAGACTATACCAAAATCATGAAAGTATTTCTTCTAATTCCAATTTCATCAACTTTAGGGAAATGATCTTGAAAACCAAAAATGTTGTCTTAGTGCTCTTATATCTGATGAATCAGATAGTACCTTAGATCGTCACAAATTTATGGCTTTGTGATTGCTGGATTTTCCAAAGCCATGTTCTCTACCACTCTCCATCAGAACATGATGGTTAGATATCTCTTCCATATCCATATTTTCACCTATGTGGAAACCCAGTGATTAGTTTATTTGGGAAACCGTTACGTTTCATACTTTTGTTTTTAAATATTGGTTTTGGTATTCCTTCATAGGATGTGGGTTTCTATTAAAGAAACTTTCGAGTAGTAAACCATTTATAACCCCGATGAATTTCGAGGGTGAAATTCATTTTAAGGGGGTAGAATGTAACACCTCGAGATTTTATGAAAAATATTCTTTTTAATTTCATTAATGTCTTGTGTTGTACGATACACCAAAAGGAGCTTGCACAAAACAACGATATGCTATTAAAATATTATTAAAACCAGCCGTTATTAATAATAATAACCACTTTTTAAAATTTTGTAAATTTTATTTTTCAAAATGGACTTCTTTTTTGGATTCAGAATATCGAAATTAGCTTAGTGTGAAATTTTGGTACTTTTCGGATAACTTTCATTTTCTGATGAATAGTGAAAATTACTAAATTTTATTTAAAAACAACCTTTTTAATTGAAATAATTAATAGTGATAAATTATTAATTTCAGTGGTTTTAAAGTATATTTAGAATATGTTTTTACAATTTAATACAATTTTGGTCATTGGATGTAATTTCACATTTAAACCAGACATAAACAAGTGTAAATCTTTTGATAGTTATTATCTCTTAAGAACACGCTATTTGTTTTGACGATGAGAATTAATTTTTAATTTAATTAACGCAACTGATATGTTTTGAATTTGGTAAAATAGAAATAATTTTTGAGTTCATAATATCAAATATATCTTAGGCCTAATTTTTGGTATTTTTCTGGAAACTTTCATTTTTTGATGAATAGTGAAACCACTAAGTAGTAGTTAAAAAAATGAATTTGTCATAAAACTTAATTTTACCGCTTCTGTGAGTGGAATTTCAAATATCCTAGAGACACGGTTGATGTCAGTATGTAAAATGTGGTTTAATGAGATGAAAATAATTTTTGGTGAATAGTAAATTTTTACTTTTTTTTACCACGGTTAAAAGTAAATAGGGAAATTAAGGTTAAAAATGATATTATTATTACCATAACACATGTCCCAATTCTATTGGATAAGTGTAATTCGACCAAAAACAACCTTAGGAATATAATATGACCATTTAGTCCCAACTGGATTAGATTAGGATATTTATTATCAATTTATTTAAAGAATGGTTAAAATAGTTAAAATCAAAGTCTAATAACTAAATCATTTTTAATATAGGGTTATACATAAGATAAATTCGACTATAAATATTTATTAGAAATCTAAAAAGATTTCCAACATAATTGTATTTTATTTATAATTTTTAGACTTAAAATAATTTAATTTATTTATAATACAATGATTATGCAGTAATTATCCTATTAATGAAATATTGACATAATTGATGTTATAAATACCCAAATAAATGTAATTTGAGACTTTTTATGAATTACACTAATATTTTAGGTTAATATGACATGTTAATATTGATTTAATTAACTTTTTTCGACTAATCATTCTGTTATGATTTTCACAAAAATCAATTACTAAATAGTGTCAAAATTGACATAAAATAGTTTTTAAAACAAATATTATATTATTAATTGTTATTTTATTCTTAAAAATATAAGGTTCGGCCAACTGACTTATATAAGGTTATATATATTAATAATAAACAACTTGGGGTTCATTTGGCTTGTTATAGTAAGTTTATTTACCTTATAGTGTAAGAACACAAAAAGACACGGTAAAAGTAAAATTATCTAACTTAAAGTTAAATATAAATGATAAGGTTAAAATAGGAACCTAAACTTGTATAAATTATATAGGATGAGATTATTTCGACCCATCCCCACTTAGATTCTAAATAAATCAATTTGGAGCTATTTAAAACCGAATATGACTTTATAATAAAATAATATTTTTAGTTTTCCAAAGCAGCCCCTGTCCTCCCTTATAAAAGGGCACCTCCTCCCTCTCTTCCTCACACCACATTGAGCCTTAAAATTCGGAAAACCCCTTCCAAATTATCTTCTCCACTTCCCTAGAAACATCCTAGAGGTCCTGGTCTTCTTTAAAGACCAATTTTAGTGCCCTAAGAGGAGGACTCAAAGAGGCTCTTCAAAGAAGAGGTAATGTCCGTTACCGATTCTTTGAACTTTATTTCTTCTTCCACTTCTTCTTATTAGGTTGTTTCATTATGAATTAATAACATCAGTATCACTCATATACTGATATGTTATTATAAGTATGAAACAACCATATTTCACCATCTATCCATCCTACGGAAAATGAAATCACCGCGCGTGCGTACATACGGAATACCCTCTCCATGCCGTGGTGTAATCTATTTTCCACCACCACCTTACCTGGATGGGTATACGGGTGAAAGTAATAAATATATATGATTATTGTAAAGTGGTATTTATTCTGAAATAGTATACATACACTCCAATACAATTCCACGATCATGAGAACGTTATCATCACTCGTGCGTACGTACGGACTACCGTCTCCATGACGCAATGAGATTCATTCTCCACGTTAACCATTCATGAATGATTATAAAGTATATATAATAAGTAATCATGAAATATATAACATAATAATGATACTGGATTTATTTTTATATATATGTATGTCATCTACTTAATTTCATTCAACTCAATAAGGAAATGAAAACAACGTTCATGCGTAAGTACGACCTACCGTCTCCATGAACGATGTATTTCTTTCCATTTACTGATCTATTATATATATGTATATTATGAATATATATTATATATAAATCATGTTTTATATTCTGGAATTAAGTAATCATGATCTAAGTAATCATATGAATAATTACAAGTCAAAACAAGGACGACAAATGAAACTATTTTACCCAAAACGCTCTTTAACATGGAATTTACAAAATAATGGGTAATATAAAGTCATAAGTGAACCATATATGATATCATAACAATTAGTATGATTCTGGAATAAGTCAATGACATTATTTAAATCATTATACAGGATGTTCGGACCATTACGAAGCAAATCGGACCTCAGGTAAGGCAAAATCTCGCAATCTCAATTTTTGTCCGAGATTGTTTATACTTCAGAATTTACTGGGGTGTATTTTATCATCCAAATACATGTTTCCTCAATATGTAATATTATTTCCATACACCTACAATTGTTTAAATCCAATTTTACCCTTCGGTGAGTTTTTAGTAAAAGATATGAAAGGAATCTTTTGTTGTTTTTCGTACGAGGTACTTTTTGACTTTTCCGAAAAAAAGTACGAGAAGAATGTTTTTTTAACTTATACGGCATGAATGGATTTTTAAAACATTATTTCCAAGAAGCTTCCTTTACAAGTTTTCAGGTTTATTTTTAATAAAATTCTTTTAGTTTATAATTTTATGACATGTTAATAAAGGAAAAGTGTTTTTGAAGTAGAAAGGATATTTTCCTCAAGAATGGAGTTCAAGTGTTTTATCAAAATTATTTTCCATCTAAGATAATAAAGGGTTCTGTTTCTATCCCTATTATTACATTGATTTGATTATGTTGTGATGGAATTATTTTTATGAATTCTTTTATCTTATATTAATTGTTTTATGATGTCATGTTGTTTAAGAATCCCATTTTTATTACATGAGTTATGCAATGATGTATGATTTATGATTTTTTGGCACACATAAGAATGGTATCATTATGAGATGGGTGGGACCTATATATCCCTCCAATGCATTGGGTAAAGATTTTATATCTCATGAGATAGACATTGCTAGAACAGCAGGTTAAACCGGTTCAGTGAAACAGGACTGAAACGAGGAATGAACTCGGTTCAGAAATGGAATTTGTCCACTAAGATAGTCTTGGAAATGAGTCTTGACTAATAAGAAATTATTCTATATGATTATGTGTGTACGCCACAAAGTTTCATGTTTTAAGTTATGATTATTGGGATTACATTTCACTACTATGATTTATACCATGTTATTATATTATGATCTCTTTTTTAGGTTAAGATTTCCAAAATGTTATGTTCTTATGAATATGATGTGATTGATATTTCTTTTTTTTTTACCCTTACTGAGCATTTGAGCTCACCCTTTTATGTTTTCTTTTCCCCATGATATAAATAAAGTTTTTAGGTAAAAAAAGGAAGATCTTTATGAGAGATGTTGAAGATCTTTCACCATGATTAGAATATTATATTCCGAGTTTCCAAAGACACTAAACTATTACGGTCCTTGTGTGTGTGTTTTTGTTATGTACTAAGTATTCCGCAAATGTAATGTAATGTCCATGTATGTTAAGCTTCAGGTCTCTACACTCACTCACAAAAAAACACAACATTGTCTTTATCAACATCATATAATACCATGAACCTCTAAATATAATAAAAAATTCCCCAAAGATAACATATATATTCCATGCAAAGTATTATTTAATAATGATGTATATGTAAACATAGGAAAATCCCCAAGATCAGTGTTACCCAAGTTTCAACCCATAGTCTTTACACACATCATACAAGCATTATTGAACTCTAATTGGAGGATTTAATTCAATGTAAAATGGATGAATATCCACCTCAAGACCCATAGAATGGACCAGGGTAGGTTCATTAAAAAAGCGTGTATATCTTGATTAAAACATGGAATACATGAAAATAGATTATAAGTAGATAATAACTCACATGAAAATTGGGTGAACTAGCATTGGAAACTCTCAGCCATTCATATAACTATGACCTAATCCCTGGCCTCTCTAACCTAGATGGTTACCTCCTCTCTAGACTCAATCTACTAACTATTCATGAGGATGAGAGGCATAATGGGGAAGTCCTTCACTAGCCACATCCCCATTTTAATGATCAAAACCAGGAGCACCCTGTTGGTACTACTACCTAAGAAGATACTACTAAAATTTATATTCATGAAGAGGGTTATAAAATCTATGATAAATTATGAGGATGTTAGGGAACTAAATATTCAAATGACCATAACCTTCAAAAGAAAAATAACATGATTTATCTTTAAGAAGAGGTCTAGTATCCACTATCCCCAGTGAAATGGAATGAAGGATGCTAGAACTAACTCTTAATTGTCTAAAACAAAAAATGGACAATAATTTGAGAACATTTGGCTATAGATCTACTTAAAAGAGTATCCTAAATTCTACCTACTCATGATAACTTTATCGATCAAGTACCATTTTAATAACCTATTCCCTCACTAAAACATTTATATATGTCGGAAACCAAAATTGGGTGAACCCACACTAGATTTGTGGTTGAAAACACTTCTAAAAATGCCTCAAATGAGACTCTTAATATATAAAAAGGTCAGAATCATTACAAGAGTGGTTCTTATACAAGATACTAAACCCTCTCATGCTCAAATTCCCATAGAGGAGTGATACAATCTATTAATGAAAATCCTCCTTCATGGTTGATGAAATAAAATCATCCTAAAATGATAATGAAACATATCACATGTAATATTTTAACATTCGATATCCCCATGGACAAAGAGTCTTAACTATAGAGCTACCCCACACAACAAATCCACAACCGAAAAAACTAAGTTCTCCTCAAAAAAAAAATCAAACTAAAGGAAATTTCTACCTCCTCTAACTAATCCTCGATATTCTTATATGAAAAAGATCCCTCATACATCTATATACCATGAATATGAATCTAATAGAGTGTCCTCATCCTTGAATCATCGTAATATACCTACTCTATATGGTGATATTATTTCACATCTTGAGAAAAATCATAACCATTAACCTAATGGGGATGTCAAGATAGAGACATACCTAAAAAAAATGTTAGGGACTCTTAAACCTAGAATATAGAATATTAAATTTCAATTATTTAAATTAAATTTTAATTCACATCTTCTAGCAAATTCAATAACATACACATGAAATCATGATGTTTGAATGTAACCAAGGTCTCTAGTATGAAGGTAGAATCACTTAAATTAGCACATTTAGTAAACTTATGGTCCTTATGTCGAATCATAAAGGGCCCTAAAAACTATCATCCTTTATATTTTACCTTAATTACATTAATTTCTATATCTAGATGATTATGTTTCCTGAAATATCCATGTAATATTCATGAGTACTTATCCCAAAACTCCTTCCAAGCTCTCAATTATCATCTCAGATACAACTATTTCATGAACCCAACCATTGGCACCCCCCATGAGTCATAAGTGAAGAGAGAGATGAACCTTAAAGCCCAACTTATATAGGAAAAGGGTTGAAGACTAGCATCGGGGGTATCAAATGCATTGAAATAGGATAAATTAACCTATTTATATAAATTTAATGAGAATAAATAATATGAGATCCACCAATAAACTACAAAAAATATATAAGGAAGCAATAACAATACATTAATGTACTTTCATAAAAAAACAATGAAAAAATTCAAAAATAAAACCTAGAAAGTGACCATGATGATCCAATGGATTCTAAACAACATTATGAGATATTAATACCCATATCAATCATTAATTATCTCTTTCATACCCGAAAACAATATATAGATGTATAAAGTGATATTTGGATTCACATAGTAGGATACTCCAAGAAGCCTCTCATGAAAATTTTTAAGGAAGCATAATAAATTCTAGTGAAAAACAATTGAATCCAACTTATTTCATAAGTAGGTAGACTATATCTAATCCTTACCATGGATCTACCACCAAGTAATTCATATAAGCAGAAAAATACACTTCAAAACATGTACTTAATAAAGGTACCCATATTCAACTTACACAATGGTTTGTCACTCTCACACCCCAATTTGAAACATATCATGATGCAATCCTTTTTATAACTATACTACACCTTTTGAGTAGATTTCTCATCGACAACCACACATCATCACAATCATAACCAATAATAAAACTAAAATAAATTATAGTGTATCATGCCTTAAACCATAGGCCACTAAAACCCATCTAATCTCACATATTAGAAACCATAGTCACCAAAATAGAATACATGCATGTACTATATCCTCATGTCATTATTTTCTAAACATACATGTATATAAAAACAAATATCAGTCGAATCAAAAGTTGGAATGAGACCTATACCATTAATGTTTATAGCCCTGGAATCAACTACAAACTATGGAATAACCAAAGGGACAAAAGGTATTATAAAAAAGTCAACTATATATCCCCCCTCCAGTTTGGATATAGGGAAAATCACTTTGAACCGAACACATTAGGGCATAATTTCCTTCCTGAGTTGTGTTTTAAGCATATTATATTGGAAACAAGGTGATCCAAGATGGATTATGGTGTTGTGTCCATTGATAATACATGAAATGGTTATCAAAGAGGTTCTTGATTATGTAATATGTTACACAAGAAGATAATAGATGGAAAAAGGGGAGAATGTAGGAACCAAAAAAGTGTAAAAACTATGATATGATCTACAATGGAAGAAAATTTCCCTTAGGGTTGTTAGTGCAACTTAGAAATATTTCTAAGCTAAAGGCATGATTTTTTTGAATGCTAGACAAATTGATGAATGTTGGATTGTTTTAAAAAAGGTATAGTTTTTATCTTTATTAATTTTGTGGTGGAGTTTTTTGATGAAAAGGAATTTATTTTGAGAATCATATTTGGTGAAAACATGTTTTTCTGGAAAAAGAATATTTTTAAAAGGAAGGTTTTACTATAAATAAACAGATGGTCATTATTTATTGAATCCAAATTTGGAAAAAAATATGTGGATTTATCTGAATTTTCAAAATTATTTCATGAAATAATTACATTGGTGAATCAAGAATTTTATTGAGCATTAGTTTCATGAAATGTATATTTCCTAAACTAAGAAGATTATAGTGACTCTAATGAAGGATTTTTTAGAACAAGTTATATTTTTTGTGAAATACTAGACATTTCATCAACAATTAGGTTTGATAAATAGTGAATGTTTTTTAAGTTTTATTTTTGTGAACAAAATTACTGTTTGCATAAAACTATGATTGGGACAATGAATCATACTATGTCTCATGAATGAGAGGGAAAGAATTAGATAAAAATTATCAATATAAGAGGACCTAAAATTTACTTAATTAAAGTAGTGAGAATATGTGAATAAGAGGGAATGAACCTTGGGTAATGAGTGACCAAGCCTAATATCATGTAAATAAATTGTTCCTGGAATTAAGAAACTATTTACAAAAAATATATAATCCAGTAACATTAGTGAAGAATAATGGTTTGAGGTGTCATTGACACATTGTCTGCATATGCTCTATGGATTATCCCATAGTAGTGAATGGTGTAAAATCATATTTTCATGTTTTTATTTTCTTTAAATGTGATTATGATGAACGTTAAATTGAATGAATAGGTTTAATGCATTCTAACCAATATGGGGGACAAGATTCTTAATTGTTAAAAAAATTAACTCCATGATTCCCCCCCATCTCAAGGTTTACAAGGGAGAAATATATGATATTATAAAATTTAATGAAAATATATCACAAACAATAAAACTAAGAAAAATTACATCTCCTTAGAGTCAATTGTATCTTTCATCTCACAAGAAACCAGACACCCACCACTAAGGTCATGGAAAAAATCTCATGCATATACATAATAATTAATAATTACCCATCATTAATATTTTACATTTATAAATCATAAATTACAATTGATTCAACAGAACTAATTTAAAATTATATTTCAATCAATTTTTTCATTCTATTCCTACCATAACTATAAGTCATGATATAATTTTATGATTATATCCCATGATCTTAACGAATTCATTCAAACCATCACATGGTTTACATTATTCAACACTATTTAAATAAACACCCATATCATGAATTTAATTATTATTACATTTACAATTCCATAATTGATGGTATTATAGGTCCGAACCTAATATTCCTTCAAGATTATTTACTAGTACTACATAATCCAATTGTAATGGGAAGCTGGAAATTACTAAAAAAATCATCAAGAAAAATAGCTATAAAAATAAAACATCAAGGAACGACGAACTATATATCTCTCATACAATACCAAAAAACCTATTAACAACCTATAAAAATAATATGTTAGTATGTAATTCCAAATCTCAGTAAATTCTAAAAAATACCATCATAATACTCATCATAATGAGTACACAATGATAAATACTGAATCCAATATTTTTTCAGAAATCTCTCTCCTAACATCCCAACCACACCAACATAAAAAAATTATATTAAGGGATATAACATACTAGTGCATTAATATATGGAAAAATAATTTATTTTTAATGTGAAATTTAAAATGGAAACCAAGGTCATAACTCTGATGCGTACAAGACCATAATATACAAATATGGGATCGCACAAAACCAAAAATTTCTCAATAGAAAAAAAATTAATATCATGAATTCGAAAATTCATATTTCATTGGGTTTGGAAATATGAAATCTATAACTAGTAGCTAAAAATAGGTAAGAAATAACTATATCCATTATTAAAGAAGTACTTCCATATTAAATGGTTTTCATTGAAGAATGGTATGTAAATTCACATTAATATTTCATTATTCACACATTCTTTTCAAAATTTATGTATTGTAACAAATATCAAGAGTATCAATCAATAAAAAAATCAAGAAGATTAGATAACACAATGTTTAGAAAATATCTAGAGGAATCATCAATAAACCATCCACACATGTGACCACCAAACTCGTCTAATTAATTCTTAATCCAATATATTATACTCTATTTGGTAAATTATACCATTAAATAATGAAACTAAAGAATAATAATCCCATATATTCATAGAAAAATTAAAATTATTTTATCTCCTACCTCAATTTGAATATTTCAATATTCTTTAATAAATAACAGAATTATAAACAAATCATCAATCAACTCTCCATTGAGGAACCAGTCACTCATAAATAAAAATCCCATAAAGAATCATAATTTAATCACCATGATAATACCATGAAAATTATTGAAACAAATATCCATTGAATTAGAAGATATAATGGGAAAAAGAAAAATAGATCAGAGAAAAGGAAACTCACCTAGGATCATTAATTCCCTATATTTAGAATCTTAGGGATAAATCCTAGAAATATGGGATTAAATTATCTAAAATAGGCCCTTAGGTCACCTATAGTTCAATAGATAAGGGTGGATATGATAATTTTAATGGATAAACTAAATTTATATATGCTCTAAAAATGAAATTCCATGACACAATCCCCAATAAAATATGTAATAGTTTAGGATTTTATCGAAACTATGGAATAATATAGGAAGTTATGATAAAAAGGTCCCTGAACCTAGACTCACTCTGAAATCAAAAAAAATACCACCACATCTCTTCCATACCCTAAAAACCTATGTAAGGCTATGGTGAAACCAAATACCCCATGTCAAAACAACCACTAAATGAAAATAGATAAAAATAACTCTCTGGGATCCAAAACATAGCTTACACCCATACAAAAATGACCCCTTAGGAGGATATGAGAAGAATGCTGATATCTAATCACTAAGACACAAATCTAAACCCATAATGATGGCATATAAAATCAACAGACACAAAAACCATCAAATTTTTCCTCTACAATGCATGGATAATAACTACACCTATAAACTGAACTCTATGACACATCCCAAAGATTCACAGTGCAAAATGGGTTCTCCAAGTTAGATTCCATATTAAACACACTTATATACACCCATAATCTTATCAAATATCTCCAAACACACAAAATAATAATAGATTTGTTGGAGAAATAACGGTCCATTAAATCATAATTAAATATAATGTCAAATAAAGTCAATTTATCATATACTACAATATAAATTAATTATCTTTATTTATTTATCATTATGTTGTTCAAAAAAAAGTTTCATCCCATTTGTTTTATAAGATATGAGATGAAATTATATTTATAATTATTATTATCATGGATTGTTGGAATGGATTCAAAACAAAATAATAAGTAAATTTGGTATTTTTGTAGTGATATGATAAGATATAGGAGTTATTAAGAAAGAAAAATCACTTAGTTAAGAAGAGGAAAAACCATAAAAATCTAATGAGAACAAAAGGGTATTGGTATGATTCTGTTAATGCCTATCAATATACAATGTTTTCTTGTAATACATTTAATAATATTGATGATTATGATTATTCTAATGTAAGGGGTTATTATGAGTCAAACTTATATAACATACTCTTATGTGTAATTTTATACTTTTTCATATAAATAAGAAAAAAATTTCATATCAAGGTGTGTACATCAAATGAATAAGAAGGTATTTGGGATGATAGAAATACTAGTATAAAAAATTACTATAATGATGTTGAGACATCTGAAGCACTAGTGGTATCTAGTACAAAAAATTTTACTGAATCAAAATATATTACCTTCCCCTATAATGTTTATATTGATAATAAGTTATCATACTTATAGAAGTGGGATTTCAACCAAAATACACAAAAAACTATCCACTCACATCATATTTATGAGCTATGTAAATATGAATTTTTCATTGCCCTTTATTATATGTTTTCATATGATGTGAGTTGATAGAGATGTAAAAATGATATAATTTGAACCTTTAACTAATATATATAGATTATAAAGAAAATTTAGAACTGATAAATATCTATTTTCAAACATTATTCCCCATCTTGGTATGGAAGCACATGTTTATTATGTATCTAATAAAAAATATTTTAGTATAAAAGTGATATTCACTTTTATAACTAAAACAATATAATCATTTATTTTCCTTAGTTTTAAAACATGTATATTTAAAAAAACTCCCACTTACCACTTAAAAATAATATTTTCTCATAATAGATTTCTAAGTCACATAAAAGAATTATTTAAAGAAAATAACAATTATTTCCTAATATAATGATATTTAATAAATAATTCTTAGTAGATATATCTTATATGAAACTTTTTGTATTTCCTAAAATATCTTTAAAATTAAATGCTTATTTATTAAAATATTAAAATAATTTATTTTGGAAACTATGGAAACCATAGGCTTTTACACATATTATAATATGATTTTAATAATGGTTATCCATATAATACAAACCAAGGATCACAAATTCTAGTGTGTTCAGAAGATTATGTACATAAAACTAAAAACATGGAAGTATAATAAAACATATCTTTATTAATCTTCGATAATGGGATCCTAATACCCTTTGATCTCATACATCTACATAAGATAACATGTAGAGTACATAGACAAAATGGATGAGCTAAAAACCACAGTGCAGGAATAAGAAAAGAAATAATGAATAATACATGATTCAGAAGGAAAACATGGTAAATTAAAAGGATTATAATGTGAATAATCATATGGGATCATAGAAAAAACATGGAATCATATGAACATGGTAACATAGTAATGTGGAAATATAACATAATATGACATAAACATGAGTTAAGGATGTTTTTAAAGACTATATCACATAGTGGACAAAGTCCCATAATAGAATAAGATTACCCCATAATCCCATACATGACATATCATGATAATAAAAAAATACCCAATTCATTGGAACTCTATATAGGATCACCCAGCATAACATGTTCTTTCATTTGTGTGCCACATGAAGAATAAAACATAATTAATAAACATATGGGTTGGCCAAGGAATGAAATGGGTGTTAATATCATTTCATAAGGCACAACCAAATAAAATATCATAATGGTGTTCATAAATTAATGGATTTAATTAATACTTGAATATTCATATCGGAAAATAATAATATATCATGATAAATTATGTCCAACTGATTTGAAAACATGTAAAAATATTTTTAAGAAACTTTATGAATGAGCCACTTTAGTGTGGTTTGTGGGAAAATATCAAACAACCTTTAAAGTGGGAAAATACATAATTCTTTTTATAAAAATATAAAACAAATATGGTATATTTTTCAGAAAAAATTATTTATTTTAGTAAAATAATGGTGTATTAAAATAGATTATGGAGTTTACCTGAAAATGGGTAAAAAAGTGATATGTTCCCTTTAATCAGGATTTCTTATCGGAAGGATTGAAAAGGGGACCATTTAAAATATGTATTTCACCAAAAAAGAAGGACAAATTGATCTCGATATATACATTGGGTACATATACATAGTATTTATATGATTTAAATAGTAATTATTAAGTAATAAAATTATTTAATTAGAGAGAAAGCACAACCCAAAAGAAAAATGGAGGTTCAGAGAGATCACTTACCTTATGTCCGAATGTGTTATAAACATGGACTTAATTTCGGGTACAATCATATTATATCCATTAATTTTTTTAATTCATAATCACTTATATAGGTATATTATATATTATAATTCTATTAAGTTCATTTATGTATATTTATATGTGTTATAATGTTTAATTTCATTATTTTAGGAGTGTTCTTTTAATGGTTTCTTGTTCGGTTCCTTTGAGTTTAATTATGGGAGTTCTTATAAAATCAAAGAAAAACTATAGAATTTGTTTGTTACCATAATAAAATTATAATATATATGATATTTCAGTTATCATTCTATTTTGGATAGCGTATGTGAAGATATGGTAGAATAAAAAATTAATTAAAAGATAAAGGAAGAGGATTTTACCTCTGGAATATCATGTCCTGGAGAACGTCTTTAAGGCAATTTTGTTTGGTCTTTCTATGATATGATGAGATCCTAGACGTGGGGAAGAGGATTTTGAATTTATTTAGGAATAATTTAGAAAATCTTCAATTCTTGTAAGGTGTGAGGATAAGGGGTAGTGAGGGGTGGTATTTATAGGGGAGGATAGAGGTATTTTTTTATTATTTTATTCATTTTTTTATTATTTTGGATCAAGAGTATCAATAGTGTTGATTAATATGACTATATATTGTAAATACGATTAGAGAGTTCAAACTAATGGGTGAATACCTCATCTATACATCATCCACAACTCAATAATTATTGTATTTTTTAAATACTAAAAATTACTATATTTCACTATTCACAAAAAAAATCAACTATTTTAGAAAAATACCAAAAATTAATTCTGACCATTTTTCTACATGTAGATTTCAAAAATGGACCCCATTTAAAGAAAATAAATTTTCTATATATGAAAAATTTCAATTTTAAATAAGATTATCATTTATTTGAAAAATACCCATTTTAATATTATAAATGATTTTATGAACCGTTGAAAATTTATTGATGGTATCATATTATAATCATATAACAATAATAAGACATAATACTAATTTATTAAACTATTTTATGAAAATAAATATTCTTTTAAATAATTATATTAATTGAAAAATGTAAATAAATATTTATGTTTAACAAAAATATCAACACACAATTTATCATTTTAAAAACATTTATTTACTTATACAATGATATAAATATATAATATTTTATTTTATAGGATATCAAAATATTATTTATACTTTTCATAGGTGAGTTTAATATTCTAATGATTGGATTACTATTCCTAATGGTCATGTTACTGTTCTAATTATAAGGTTACTATTCCATTGATATAGGTTCCTTAATACCTATTATTTCATTTTTCATTTATGAGAATAATGTTTGTATTGGGTTCTCTATGTGATGTACATATTTACAATACATGGAACAATTATAAGAAGATAACTTCCACTGATAAAAAGCTATGTCTTTACACTCCCCCTCCCCCTAAAAACATTTCATCCTTGATATTTCATTTTATATAATAAAGTGAAAATAGGTGAGGGTACTTATCCTTCATCTCTTACTCCAATTCCCATGTTGCCTCTTCATACTTGTGGAGTTTCTATAGTACCTTGATTAGGAGAGTAGTATTATTGTGTAGAACATTATATCTACATTCCAAGATCTTCACCAGTGGATCTTTATAAGATGGATCATTTTCCAACAGTGTAACCACAAAATTAAGTACATGTGAGAGATCTGGTATATAGTATTTCTCGGGGGATGCATGGAATGCATCATGTACTTGATACATGGTGTGTGGAAGTGCTGGTAGATATTGCAAAACTCTGATCAGATAAAAAATTAAATAGGTCATGTTTTACCTGGGACTTAACATTTATTTCCTTACAAATCTCATGAACCTCATCCAGGGAGATATGTTGATGAATACCATTTCATGAAACTCATACTCTAAGACCCATATATGATTATTTTTATTTCTTTTTTTTTTTTGAATTTGGGATTCCTTGATGATCTGTTGTATCGTTTCGCCTTTTATACCATTTCTCCGACTATTCTTGGTCCCAACAACTTGTGTTCACTAACTACATCCCCAAATTCCATTTTTCTACACCTTTTAGCATAACTTGATTCATATGGATCCGTTTGGGTGATTTAGTGGAAGCTATTGTTGTAAGAGAACTCGGCTAGGGGAAGATGTTGATCCCTTACTTCTTTGAAGTCCATAGAAAATATGCTAACATGTCTTCTAGTTTCTAATAGTTCGATTATATTGAACATCAGTTTGAGGATGATAAGTCGTACTGAAGTTCAGCCTAGTATTTAGAGCATATTGGAGAATTGTATAGAACATAGAGGTAAATCTCCGATCAATATCATAAAAAATCAATATTGGTAATCAATAGAGACTCACCAATTCTCTAATGTATATTCATTAATGTTTTTGAAGTGATAAATCCTCTTGAAATTCAATAAAGTAATTTTTCTTTGAAATATGACACCCAACAACCCATGTGTCCTTATTTCCATTGGAGTTTTTTGTAAGTCTGATTGAAAAGTCAATGGGGATGTTTTACAATTTCCATGTTGGTATGGGTAATGGTTTGATCATTCCCATATATTTTTTCATTCATTCTTCACTTACTGACATAACATGTTCTTTGATGTATATTTAGTGATCTCCTTCTTTATATTGTCTCACCAATAGTTACCTCGGAGATCATGATACATCTTTGTGCTCCCTGGGTAGGAAGATAAAGTTGTGCTATGCGAATCATTCAAAATATCTTTATTTATATCTTGGTTAGATAGTACACATAGTCCTAAAAAATCTTATGAATCCTTCCTCGTCAATTTTAAACAATAATTATTTACAATTTCTTATAGCTTCTTCCATTTTATGAATTTTCACATAATTTTTTTGAGCATCCTTTTTTCTCCACAAGGGATGTTTGAGAAATATTTTGAGAAAGTATTAATGATGTTCCTTATTTAATGATTCCCATGTCCATCCTTAGAGAATCAATGAAGAATGGTTCCTTCTCAATTATCATCATTGATAATATTATAGGATCTTTTCTACTTAGAGAATATCCAAATTTATTTTATTTACTAGGATGATAGTGGATTGAGTATTCATAATTTGTGATGATATCTAACCATATTTACTAGTGAATATTAAGCTCTTTGTGTGTGAATATATATTATAGGCTCTTGTAATCAATTTATATCTCTACATATCCCCATAGATATAATTCCATGATATTTTCAAGGCAAAGATATCAACTCCCAATCCATCAAGCATGTGATAGTTTTTCTCATGAAAATTAAACTTCCTTCTAGTGTGGGATATCACTTTATCATTTTTCCTCAATATAAATCATAATACATTATTTAAAGAATCTCTCCATACCAAAAATATTTCCCCACATTTCAATTGTTTGAGTACTAGTGTAGTGAGAAGCCTCATTTTCAAATATTTTAATTAGTACTAAAAATTACTAGTCCAAAGAAACTTTACTCTCTTCTAAGTCACCCAGGTTAGTCGGATCAAAAATCATGATATTTTCTTTAAAAAAAATTAATATCCTTATACACCAAATAAACTACATATATCCATTATAGATAATAGTATGGGAATTTCCTCAATAACCATTGTCTTATAAGGATCCATAGATATTTCTTTACTAGTGATAACATGCCCCTAAAATGATAATTCCTCCATCCAGAACTCACATTTGCTAAAATTTTCATACATTTAATCCCTTATTAAAGTATTTTGAATGTTATTTAGATTCTCCTCTTCAGTTTTTGATTATATCAAAATATCATAAATAAATATTGTCACAAATTTTTCAATGTAATCTCAAAATATGATATTCATTAAGTCCATGAATATTGCTAGAGAATTAGTGAGTCCAAAGGGAAAAACTATAAACTCATAGTGTCTATACATCATTTTAAAGGCAGTATTTGAAATATTTTCTTTCCTCACCTTGAATTGGTTATATCCTAAATGAAAATCCAACATAATAAAAACATGTCCCCAGATAGTTGATCAAACAAGTCATCTATCCATGGTAGGAAATACTTGTTTTCTTTCATGATTTTTTTACGATCATGATAATAAATGCCAAGGATAATTGATCAATTATTCTTCTTGATGATGAGGAACAACACATCCCGTGGTGAAACACTCAAGTGTATAAAACCCTTTTCCATATTGTTTTGTAACTGCTTCTTCAGCTATTCCAACTCAATATTCACTGTTCTATAATTCATCACACTATTGAAGAAAACGTTTTTAACATCACCATTTTTTTACGTTGGTTATATATAACCGACATGAAACTCTGTGATACATGGTTTTTTACGTTCGTTATTTTATAACCGACGTAAAAAATATGGAGAGTTAATTTTTTAGGTCTGTTATAAAATAACCGACGTAAAAAACCAAAGCGCGACATTCTTTACGTCGGTTATTTTATAACCGACGTAAAGAATGAGGTATCTACGAATTTTTTACGTCGATTATTTTATAACCGACATAAAAAAGGCAGCATATGAGGCCTTTGTAACGTCGGTTATCAAATAACCGACATAAAAACCCAACCTTCTGAATTTTTCATGTCGGTTATATTATAACTGATGTAAAAAACCAACACTCGGAAGTTTTTACGTCGGTTATAAAATAACCGATGTAAAAATTGTGGTTTTTGATTGGTTTTTTACGTCGGTTATATAATAACCGATATAAAAAAACCAACACACAACTTTTTTTACGTCGGTTATAAAATAACCGACGTAAAAACTGCGTTGTTTGATACATTTATAACGTTAGTTATTATAATATCCGACATTATAAATTTAATAAAAGTAGTTTATAACATCGGTTATTAAATAACCGACGTTATAAAACATTTAAAAAATTTACATGCTCCATGGATTGTCATTGCTGGTTTTTCGACCGACAGACCGGCGACTCGTCTCTCTCGCACGGAAAACCCTAATCGACTCTTCATTATGGTTTCGTTAAACTCACTTTTCCATCATCATTTGTCATCTTTATTCTCCTCAGATCTATCATCTCCCCTCACAAAACTCAGGTAAGCATCCCATGATTTTATTTCCTTCGTTTTTTTCCTGGATAGTCTATATTTACATTTTGTGATTTTTTTTTGTTTAAACTAGGTAAGATTCTTCGATTTCAAACCCTATTACCTCATTTTTCCATCATCATCTTATTTATTATGACCAGATCTATTAACTCGACTTGCAATATTCATGTAATCCTCACATAATTTTATTTCGTTTGTTTTTGTTTCGCGGATGCCCGACATTGATGGTAATTTTTGATGTTATTGACAACTAATGATCTCATTCTCCTATATTACTACAATTTATATGTAAATCATTGTGATACACCCATTACGTGTACCAATGTGATTTATTTTATAAGTATATATGGTTTTTCATGGTGGACTGTTTGTTTTGGATCCTTGGTTGTTTCTATTTTGGGTATCACTATTTGTAGTTCCATAATCTATTTACGTCGCTTATTTTTGTGGACTATTATAAGTCTTCATATGCTATTAAAACCTGATTCATTGCACAATATATCATATTGGACTAGTAGGAGATATAGTTCATGGTTCTCATTTTGAATAATGGCATGATACCAAAACTAGTAGCTTGAGGTTAAAATCCCTAGATATGCCAAAACTAGTAGCTTAAGGTTAAAATACCATGGTTCTGGGGGGCTGTCAAGAGGGTTGGTGGCCGTCTAGGGGGTTGGGGGTTATCCAGAGGGTTGAGGGCTGTCCAGGGTGTCCCTAGAGGTGGGGGGGGGGGGGGCAGTCTAGGGGTGTGTGTGGGGGTGGGGTGTCCAAGGGGGTGGGGGTGTCGAAGGGGTTGGGGGGGGGGATTTCCAAGGGGTGGGGGCCTATCCAGAGGGATTGCAGGGTTATCCGGGGGGTGGGGGGCTGTCCAGAGGGTTGGGGTGTCCAGGGGGTTGTTCAAGGGGGTAGGGGGTGGGGGTGGTGTCTTAGTGGGGTGGGGGTGGTGTCTAGAGGGTTGGGGGCTGTCCAGGGGGTGGGGGGTTGTCCAGAGGGGTGGGGGGATTTCCAAGTGGGTGGTGGTGTCCAGGGGGTGTCCAAGGGGGTGGGGGTGGTGTTTAGAGGGTTTGGGGGGCTGTCCAGAGGGGTGGGGATGTCCAGGGTGTCCATGGAGGTGGGGGGGGATCCAAGGGGGTGAGGGTGTTGAGGGGGGAGGGGGGCTGTCCAAGGGGGTGGGTGGGGGGAGGGGGGATATCCAAGGGGATGGGGGCCTGTCCAGAGGGTTCGGGGGGTTTTCCGAGGGGTGGGGGCTGTCCAGAGGGTTGGGGGCTTCCATGGGGGTAGGGTGGGGGTGGTGTCCAAAAGGGGTGGGGGTGCTGTCTAGAGGGGTGGGGGGATGTACAGGGGGTGGGGGGATGTCCAGAGGGTTGCGGGGCAGTCTAGAGGGCTGGGCGTTATCCAGGGGGTGTCCAAGGGTGTAGGGGTGGTGTCCAAGAGGGGTGGGGGTCCTGTCTAAAGGGGTAATGGCTGTCCAGGGGATGGGGGGATATCTAGAGGGGTGGGGGGCTGTCCAATGGGTGGTGGTGTCCTGGGGGTGTCCAAGGGGGTGGGGGTGGTGGTCAGAGGGTTCGGGGGGTTGTCCAGAGGGTTGGGGGTGTCCATGGAGGTGGGGGGGGGGGGGCAGTCCAGGGGTGTGTGGGGGGGGGGGGGGTCCAAGGGGCTGGGGGTGTCGAAGGGGGTGGGGTCCTGCCCAGAGGGTTTGGGGGGTTGTCCGGGGGTGGGGGCTGTCCAGAGGGTTTAGTGGTGTTCAGGGGGTGTCCAAGGGGGTAGGGGTGGGGGTGGTGTCCAGGAGGGGTGGGGGTGCTGTCTAGAGGGGAGGCGACTGTCTAGGGGGTGGGGGACTATCCAGAGGGGTGGTGGGCTGTCCAGAGGGTTGGGGGTTGTCCAAGGGGGTAGGGTGTAGGGGGTGGTTTCCAGGAGGGGTGGGGGTGCTGTCTAGAGGGGTGGGGTGTTGTCGAGAGGGGTAGGGGCTGTCAAGGGGGTGGGGGATGTCCAGAGGGGTGGGGGCTGTCCAAGGGGGTGGTGGTGTCCAGAGGGTGTCCAATGGAGTGAGGGTGGTGTTCCAAGGGTTTGGGGGGTTGTCCAGAGGGTCGGGGGTGTCTAGAGGGTCCATTAGAGGCCCCATGGTTTTCTTTGGTTCAATGGAATTTAAAACTGTTATATCTAACTATATTTGTTTTTTCAAATCAAATTCAAGCATATTTTTTTTAAATACGCATAGATTTGTTTTATATTTCAAAAAAAATTTACATTAAAATTATGATATTTTTTATATAAACATATATTTGTCTTATCTTCAAAAGATGTATAATTTTGATATTTGTTATATGTAATAATGAGTCGAAATTGGATTAAGGCACATCGAATGAGAAATGAATATGAGGAAGGTGTTGATGCCTTTTTGGAATTTTATAAAATAAATGTTCCAAGTAGTGACATTTTTTTCTATCCATGCCTAAAATGTTTGAATATGTAGATGTTGAAAAGTAGAGAGATAAAAGATAATCTGATTTTTCATGGTTTTAATCCGAGTTACAGCCCTTGGATTTGGCATGGTGAAACCGGACGGAATGTAATTGATGATAATGACTCAGAAGATGGTAACTCCGATGGAATTGAAGAAATGATTCGTGATATTGCAGCAGAACAAATTGAGAAAGAACTGACAGTTGCACGTCTATATGGTGATGCTAAAAAGCCATTATATCCTAGTTGTACAGATTTTACGGTTTTGTCGGCCTTGTTATGATTGATTAACCTGAAGGTGAAACATGGATGGAGTTATAGAAGTTTTACAGAGCTGCTACAATTGATGAAAGACATTCTTCCAAAAGATAATGATCTTCCAGATTCACATTATAAGGCCAAGAAAATATAATGCCCAATGGGATTGGGATACAAGAAAATATATGCATGTCTGAATGACTGTATTATATATATGAAGGAATATGAATTTCTGTTAGAGTGTCCTAAATGTGGGACATCACGGTATAAGGTGAATGAAAAATCACAGGCTGATGTGGAGATTACAAAGATATCTTCAAAGGTATTTTGGTATCATCCTATAATTCATCATTTAAAACATTTATTTGCAAATTCACATGATTCAAAAAGGTTAAGATGGAATGTAGATGAGTGTATTGTGATGGAAAAATACGCCATCCAACTGATTGTCCACAATCGAAGAAAATTGATGAGCAGTATTCTACATTTGGAAATGAAATTAGAAATCTCAGACTAGGGTTGTGCATAGATAGAATAAATTCATACTGAACCATCAGTAGCACACGTAGTTCATGGCCTATTTTATTGGTAATTTACAACCTCTCTTATGAATTTTTTATGAAGCGCAAATATGTCATGTTGAGTATAATGATCTTTGGTCTGAAGCAACCCAGCAATGATATTGATGTTTGCTTGTCACCGTTGATTGATGATTTGAAACTTTTATCGGTTGATGGTATTAGGGTGTATGGTTCTTATAAAATGGAATATTTTCAACTTCATTCAGTGCTTTTGTTCACTATAAATGACTTCCCAGTATATGGAAATTTTTCTGGATACAGTGTTAAAGGGAATAAAGCATGTCCAATTTGAGAACAACAGACATCATTTTGTCAATTGCATCTTTAGAAAAAAACAGTGTACATGGGTCATCGAAAGTTTTTTCCTATGGATCACCCTTATGGAAGACTAAAAAACGAATTCTATGGCTCACAAGAATTTAATATTTCTCCCAAACATTTATCTCCTAATCTGTATTTTGAGAGGGTGAAAAACCTTGATGTGACATTGGGAAAGACACAGAAATTTAGTAATGATATAAATATTTGGAATAAAAGGTCAATATTTTTTGAGATACTATATTGGAGATATCATGAAGTTAAACATAATATTGATATCATGTATGTGGAGAAGAATATATGTTATTGTTTGATTGGAACATTGTTAGATATTAAAGGAAAGAAAAAAGATGGTTTGAATGAAAGATTAGACTTACTATCAATGGGAATACGTTTGGAGTTAACTCCCACTCCTAAATGAAGATGAACATTTCTTCCCCCGGCTTGTCATACATTATCGAAGAGGGAAAAAATTAGATTTTGTCAGTGTCTTCATGATATCAAAGTGCCTCATGTTTATTCTTAAAATGTAAAAATTTTTGTCTCCTTAAAGGACTTGAAGTTGATAGATATGAAATCACATGATTGTCACATCATGATGGAACAAATTCTACCAGTTGCATTGCATAGAATATTGCCCATCCATGTCAGAAAGACTATAATAAAGTTGTGTTATTTTTTCAATTCAATTTTTAATAAGGATATTGATGTGAATGATTTGAAAATTTTGGAAAAGGATGAAATTTTTAGAATTTTTCAATTGGAAATGTATTTTCCACAAAATTGTTTTGATATAATGGTGCATTTAATGAATCATCTGGTTTGAGAAGAAAAGCTTTGTGGACCTGTATATCTTCATTGGATGTATCCTTTTGAAAGGTATATGAAAATATTGAAGGGGTATGTTAAGAATCCATATCGACCTGAAGCCTCCATTATTGAAAAGTATATTTCTGAGGTGGTTGCAGAGTTTTGTACGAGATACTTGGTTGCGGTGAAACACATAGTTTTGCCTCTATCTCGCCATGAACGAGTTAATAATGAGGGAAAGGGGATTCATTGCATGAAAGTCAAATCATTGTTAGGTGAACAGATAAAGAAGTTAGAATCATACATCTTGAATAACATATCTGATGCTCAATCGTATATCACATTGCATATTAATGAGTTGAAACAATGTCATCCAAAGAAGAATGAAATGTGGATTTTGAATGAGCAAACCAAAACCTTTTTTTTCATGGTTTAAAAAGACCTTTCTTGGTAGATTAGATGTATCAGAGACATTAAAATGGATAGTGGGTGGTCCATGTTTAAATGTGATAACGTGGTCCGGTTATGACATTAATGGATATACATTTTATACGAAAGATCAGGACAACAAAAGTGGAGTTCAGAATAGTGGTGTATTGGTGTTTACAAAAGCAATTCATTTTTCGAGTGCTAAAGACGAAAACCCAATTTCTGCATCAAGTGCATATTATGAAACCCGTGGAAGGGCTCTTCACTAGACTCAATAGGAGAGAGAATATCGCCCCACCTCCACAAGCGGCCACCTTGTCCCCATTGTTATGTGATACCCATCAGAGGAGGAACAAGTGTCTAGCCGCCTAGTTCCCACAAACAGACCGGTCGGGCTGAGCCCCCAGAATGTGGGAACATCGTCGACACCCGACCCCGCAACGGGTCCCTCCTCACCACATACACCAGCTCCCAAGCCGCCTACTAGAACCCTCCCGCCAGTGGAGAAGCATTGGCCATTGGAGCAAAAATACGATATCCTCAAGCAGTTGGCATTAGTACCAGCCAAGCTGTCCATCCTGGATGCCCTGAGTTTGTCCGCCGACATCAGGGAGGCACTTATTGAAGCCTTTATCATCCCCTAGGAGTTTCAAGCCGAGGTAGTTGCCACCGAGGTTTACCGGATGGAGACAGGCCCAGCTGTATGAAATACGGTGATTTCCTTCACCGATCAGGATGAAGATGACATAATGTAAGGACACATCAAACCAATATATGTTTCTGGAACATTATATGATGTTGATATCCACAAAGTCTTCATTGGCAATGGTTTTGGAGTTAACCTCCTCCCCCTACGGACACTCCGTAAGTTGGGCTACAGTGAGGATGATCTAATACCCTCAGCTACAAATCTGTTGGGTTACGACAAGAGCGAGCAGAAGCCAATGGGAAAAATTAAGTTAAAGACCCATTTTGGAGACCTTGTGGCCTATTCAGAATTCCTGGTGGTCCGACATAACACTAAATTCAATGCCCTACTGTGGAGGCCATGGCTCCATAAGCACATAGTCTTTCCTTCATCATTCCACCAGTGTATTAAGTACTACATCAATGGGCAAAGCGGGACATTGTTTTCCAACAAGGCCCCTTTCGAGATCTATGAGTCACACTACATTGACGCTGGATTTTATGAGAAAAAGAAGAATAAGCCTTTGGCCGATGGTGTTGACTGGTTCCCCACTCTAAATGGTCTGGAAGTGGTTCCTGATGACCCCCTCAGCTAGCTTGGCAGAGACTACGTACTTCCCATCAACCATATTGAGAGAAGGGGTTCGAGTTCGGTCACACACTCAGCTGTCCTCATGACTTCAGCCACAACGGCCAAGCTTGACAATGCCAGAACATCCGCCAACCCACAATCTGGGGATTAATACTCGGGCGAGGATGCCCACGATGCCTTTCCCTCACCATCGGACTCCCAAGAACCTACATTGGGGGATCTCCCCCCGTTAGATCCAGAAGATGAGGGTTTGGAAGAAGAAGAGGAGGAAGATCTCAGGGATGCCGACGGTGTATCCCGGAGCCCAATCGGGAAAAGGATGGAAGATCCCAAATTCAACAAGGTGGGTTTAGGGATAATACTCTGTCCCCAGAGAAGGTAGCTTTTCCATATTCCTTCCTTCTATTAGAAGGATGTACAAACAATGAAGTGGAGTATCAAGCCCTCATTGCAGGCCTGGAACTCGCACTCCAGCAATAAGTACAACACCTTAAGGTAAAAGGTGACTCAGAACTGGTCATCAAGCAAGTCAATGGTGACTATGATATCAAAAAGGAGGAGCTAATTCCCCTATTTGACCATGTCCGAGGGTTAATGGAGGAATTCTCTACAGAACCAACATTGACCTATATTCCCTGGTGCTAGAATGCTCAGGCCGATGCATTGGCCAATGTGGCCATAGCCTTGGCTGACCCAGACCGGGATGAAACAGTCATCAGTATTGCTCACCGCCAAATGGTCTTTCCATATGTTCAGACCAAGATAGAGGTAATCCATGAATTCAGTCCTGTCTCTGAGCCGTATGCTCCCACCACTGATTGGATGAACCTCATTGCAAACTACCTTCAACGGGGATAACTTCCATCAGACATGGCTGAATGAGAGAAAATACAGAGAAGGGCAATCAACATTGTCCTATGTGGCGGTGCGGGTCAATAAGAGGTCCTCTAAAAATGAGGCCTCGACGGAGTCCTCCTCAGATGTATTGATGGAGAAGAAACTGCCACCGTTATGAATGAAGTGCATGCTGGAGTATGTGGAGCACATCATCCAGGGTCCAAGATTTCCCATCAAGTTTGAAGACTTGGGTACTATTGGCCCACATTGGCACGAGATTGAGAGCGCTTTACCGAAAAATGCCACACATGCCAAATACATGCAAACTTCATACACCAACCCCCACAGTTACTTCATCAGGACAAGTACTCCTGGCCATTTTCCGTCTGGGGAATGGATGTTGTGGGACCATATCCCCCCGCTATAGCCAAACAGCTGAAGTATATCCTCACGGCAACCAACTTCTTTTCCAAATGGGCAGAAGTCATACCCCTTAAGGAAGTTAGGGAAAGAAGCATTGTCAGCTTTGTGAAAACCAATATCATCACCATATTTGGTGTCCCTCATACCATACAGAAGGATAACAGCACCAACTTCTGCTCTGCTGAATTGGAGAAACTATACCAAGAGTATGGTATCAAGGCTAACCCCTCATCCCACTACCATTCGGTGGCCAACGGACAGATAAAGGATTTCAACAATACCCTGTCAAAAATTCTCTAGAAAATGGTGGAAAAAGACATGAAGTCATGGCTGGATAAACTCCTCCAAGCATTGTGGACTTATAGAACCACAATCTGCACCGCTACTCGGGCCACCCCGTACTCATTGGTGTACGACACAGAGTCGGTCCTGTCTGTTGAACACCAACTCCCCTCACTTTGTGTTTCCATCTGTGATCAATTGTCCGACGATGAGAAATCAGAAAAGTGGCTAGGAGAATTGGAATAGCTGGATGAGATGCGGCTACACACTTTGCACCATCTGGAAGTCTACCGGAATCGGATTACACGGGCCTTCAAAAAAAGGTCCGTCTTCATTCTTTCTTAGAAGGAGAAATGGTATTGGTCCACTGGACCCCAATGACACCTGGAAGGAAACCTCCAAAGCTAGAGCCCAAGTGGTAGGGACCATACGTGGTACACAAGGTCTACTCCAATGGAGCATATACCCTGATCTCCCTGGACGGGCAATTCACCACTGCTCCTACCAATGTGAGATTCCTGAAGAAGTATTTCACATAGATACCAAGTGTATTTATCTTCTTTACCGAACGACATTAAACTGCACGGATAATAAGGGATAATAAGAGTTAATAATCCCCCCTTCCCCTCGTGTATGGACTAGACCTGCATAGGGTGTATTCTTCGTCCAAGCTGCATGACGTTAAACTACCAAGCACCCAACGATCCAAACTCTATGACCTTAAACTAAGAGCATTTGGTCCTCACCCCACGACGTTAAACTGAACGGAAAAGAAGTTTTAAAAATTCCCTCTCCACCCATGTATGGACCAAGCCTACACGGGGTGTACTCATTTCAGAGAACTATGTACGGCTTGATTACTACCCTCGCAGGATACGTAGTGACACCAGGGTCCCCAATCCTGGCCCAACCATCCCAAAAGGGGGGGGGGGTTAAAAATGCCCTTCCCCCTGTGTACGGACAAGACCTGCACGGGGTGTATCCTTTGTCCTTACTACACAATGTTAAACTGCACAGATTTCCGAGAACTACATACGGCTTGATTCCTGCTGTCACAAGATACGTAGCGACACCAGGGTTCCCCGTCCTAGCCCAGCCACTCCCGAATTAACGTTATAAATTCCCCCTCCCCCATGTATGGACCAGACCTACATAGGGTGTATTGTCTTTCAGAGAACTATATACGGCTTTATTACCTCCCTCGCAGGATATGTAGCGACGTTAGGGTTCCTCGCCCTGGCCCAACCACCTCTCAAATAAAAAAAATTCCCTCTTCCCCCATGTACGGACCTGACCTGCATGAGGTGTATTTGGAAGAGAACTACGTTCAGCTTGATTCTTGCCTTCACATGATACGTAGCGACGCTATGATCCCGTCCTAGCCCAGCCACTCTAAAATGAAATAAAATAAAAGTTAAATAATGTCCCCTTCCCCTATGTATGGACCAGCCTTGGACGGGGTGCACTTCTTCCAGAGAACTACGTACGGCTTGATTCCTTCCCTCGTAGGATACTTAGTGACACCATGGTTCCCCGTCCTAGCCCAGCCCCCCAAATAAAAGGTAAAAATGCCTTCCCCCCATGTACGGACCAGACCGGCACCGGGTGTAATCCTCTTCCTTACCGTATGACGTTAAACTGCATGGATAACAAGGTTTAAAAATGCCCCCTTTTCCCCCCATGTATGGGATAGACCTGCACGGGGTGTATTTATACATCCTCTCCACATGACGTTAAACTGCATGGATAATGAAAGTTAAAAATGCACATTTCCCCCATGTATGGACCGGACCTGCACGGGGTGTGTTTTTCATCCTCACCGCATGGCATTAAACTGCACAGAATTCATCATGAACCACCTAAGATATATGGCAAAACAAGGTGGAAATACTCCTTGCACATTTGGATTCATCTTCCCTATGCATCAGACTCCACAACCCATATAATTATAGATCTTCATAACCATTCAGGACCATCGGAAGTGGAAAGTCATTGACCTGTGGACACCTTGCATGAATATTCATACCATGCCCCCAGCGGCTCTGCGTATTGATAGCCCTTGACCCATCTACCAAAGGCAAGATTTCCACAGGCGTCACTCTTCCTAGCTCTGTATGCTTACCGGCCCCAGATCCCCATACCATACCTCCTGATCCATAATTTTATGGCGTAGTGGATTATATGTTTGTCCCCTTTTCACATCCAAAATCGCTAGGGTATCCCTACCCGGTTAGCCTATGTATCCGCTCGTGGTTCAAATGATGACCTGCATCTACGAACATCAAGCCAGGACTAGGAAACTGTGACTCAACGGACAGTTGGAGTGAAGATGTTTCTTGTATGATCGGACACCACTATCCCCATGTGCCGAACTCTGTACTGTGAGAAATCTCAGATTTTCATAATCATTTATGGCCATCGGAAGTGGAAATTTATCGACCCGAGGACACCTTTGTATGACTATGCATACCAGGCCCTCAGCGGATCTGCATAATGATATCCCCTGGCTCGTCCATCAATTGCAAGATTTCATTGGGCGGTACTCTTCCTAGCTCTGTATGCTTACCGGCCTCAAATCCCCCACACCACATCTCCTGATCCGGAAAACCTCAGAGTTGCAGTTTACAACCTTCGTCCCCCCACCCTATTCTGAGTTTATCAGAGCATGTTAACTCAGTTGTCCTTCGAGTATCTATAGAAATAGTCACCCAGTGGTCCAAGCTCTATGATTGCTAAACTAGGAGTAATTATTCCTTACTGCAGGACGTTAAACTACATGGAGTGAAAGTAAACCCCCACGTGTAGAATAAATTAGCGCGGGGAACTCTCTAAGCTTTAACAACAACCAGGGCCGAGTATGCCCGTCATGTCCAAACATTTCCTTCCCAAATGACATACTTCATGGCCCAGATAATTTTGGATCCTCAAAACCACTCATGGCCATCAGAAGTGGAAAGTAATCGACCCGTGGACACCTTTTCATGATTATTCATACCATACCCTGAGCAGATATGCATATTGATAGCACCTGGCCCGTCTACCAAAGGGAATATTTCCACAGGCGACACTCTTCCTAGTTCCATACGCTTACTGGCCTCAGGAGCCCCATATCACTTCTCCTGATTCAAGAAGCCTTGGAACCACGATTTACACCAATAAACCCCTCTCCACGTCTAGGCATGCAGAGATGTTTGAGACCAGTTTCATTATGATGAAGAGAGGCCTTTGCCACTACGTCCTTATCGCATGACGTTAAACTGCGCGGTACATCTAGGCCGCTTGGCATAAAACTGCAGAGACATAGCATTAAACGTCCTATGAAATGACTTCAACTACAAGCATTTTCACTGGTTTAAAAATTCCCCCGTCCTCACTACATGACGTCAAACTGCACAACATCCTTTAAAAATGCTCTCCGTCTTTACCGCATGACGTTAAACTGCACGGAAGTCGTCCTCACCGCATGACGTTAAACTACACAGACCCCCCTTTCCTTTCACGTCAGGTCACCTTCGTCCTCACCGCATGACGTTAAACTGCATGGAGTTCGTCCTTACCGCATGACGTTAAAGTACATGGGCTTCATCGAGACCCACCCATGATATACGACGAAATGGGAAAGGAATACTCCTGGTGCATTTGGATGCATCCTCTTAATACACCAGACTCCATGACCCAGATAATTTCGGATCTCCATAACCACTCATGGCCATCGGCGGTGGAAGACCATCAACCCGTAGAAACCTTTGTACGACTATGCATACCATGCCCTCAGCAGCTCTGCATAATGATAGCCCCTGGATGGTCCATCAAAGGAAAGATTTCCCCAGGTGATACTCTTCCTATCTCCATATGCTCACCGGCCCCAGTGCCCCAATGTCATATCTCCCGATCCAAAAATTTATGGAGTAGTGGTTTATGAAACAAATATCTCTCAAAGAGTTCATTATCTTTTAACATAAAAAACCACTAACCTTAAATTTTATTTTATCAGTGATCATTGGATGTTAGGGGGTTTTTTTCAAGGGAGAAAACACTTTATTGGATATGCTCTGTCCATGATGATGTGAAGGAATTTTTTATGAATATATTTAAAAATTAAGTTTAAATTTCTCAATAGTTTTATATATTATAATTAATTTTAAATTTACCCCATTCGTATTATTTTCTAACAGGGCATGGGTCTACTTTTGAAAAAACACAAAGAAAAGGAGTGAAAAGATCAGATATGTAAATTCAAAGGTAAATATACATTTATAATTTTTACTTTTTGATTTATTACATAAAAATAACATATTGATTTTACACTCATTAAAACAGAATTTTCATGAAAAACAAGGCTTCATCGAATGCGGATATTATATGTTAATATTTATGTATGAAATAATAACAACTGGGACAGTTGTGAACATTGACTTGGTAAGATTTCCTTTTAAAAATTTCCATAATATTTCAATTTGATTTATTCATTATACACGTTAACTACTATCCTTTTCATTTGAAGCTATTTGATGACCCTCAACCTTATACAGCTCAAGACATAAAACACTTACAAGTGGAGTGGTCAATTTATTTTATAGGTTTGATTGAATTTTAGTTGTTTTTAGTGTAAAATGAAATTTTGAATATTGTCATTTTAATTGTGTATTTGGTAGTTGTTTAGGTTGGATTTAATTTTTTTGAAGTTGACAGTGTAAGTTTTTAATGTTATATATGTGAATGTTTAATTTTTCTATACTTCTTGTTTTGGTATACTTATGATTGTTTTTTTGGTATGGATTATGGTATGGGGGGAGGGGTTCCAAGGGTGTTGGGGGTGTTCAGTGGGGTGGGGTGTCCAGGGGTGTGGGAGGGATGTCTGGTGGGGTGGGGATGTCCAAGAGGGTGGGGGTGTCCAGGGGTGTGGGGGTGGTCCAGGGGGTGGGGGGCTATCCAGGGGGGGGGGGGGGTTGTCCAGGGGTGTGGGGGACTGTCCAGGGGTGTGGGGGTGTCCATGGGTGTGGGAGGGCTATCTGGTGGGGTGGGAGGGGGGTGTCCAAGAGGATGGGGTGTCCAGGGGTGTGGGGGGTTTCCAAGAGGGTGGGGGGGATGTCTAGGGGGTGGGGGCTATCCAGGGGGTGGGGGATGTCCAGGGGTGTGGGGGGGGGGATGTCCAGGGGTGTGGGGGGTGTCCAGGTGTGTGGGAGGGCTGTCCGGTGGGGTGGGGGTGTCCAGGAGGGTGGGTGGGGTGGGGGTGTCTAGGGGTGTGGGGGTGTCCCGGAGGGTTTAGGGGGCTGTCCAGGGGGTGTGGGGGCATGTCCAGGGGTGGGGGCTGTCCAAGGGTGTGTGGGGCTGTCCGGGGGTGTGGGAGTGTTGTCCAAGGGGTGGGGTATACATGAGAAGGGGGGGTTGTACCGGGGTGTTTGGGGCTATCCAGGGGGTCGAGGGCAGTCAAGGGGTGTGGTGGGGGCTGTCTAGGGGGTTGAGGCCAGTCCATGGGTGTGGTGGGGGCTGTTCAGGGGGTCGGGGCAGTCCATGGGTGTGGGGGCTGTCTAGGGGTGTGGGAGTGCTTTTCAGGGTGTGGGGGGGGGGGTATACATGAGGGTGGGGGGGTTGTCACGGGGTGTTTGGGGCTATCCAGGGGGTCAGGGATGTCTAGGGGTGTGGTGGGGGATGTCCAGGGGGTCGGTGGGGCTGTCTAGGGGTGTGGTGGGGGCTGTCCAGGGGGTCGAGGGCCAGTCTAGGGGGTTAAGGGGCAGTCCATGGGTGTGGTGGGGGTTGTCCAGGGGGTCAGGGGGTAGTCCAAGGGTGTGGTGGGGGCTGTCCAGTAGGGTAAATGATTAATTTTTCTTTGGTTCTTATTTTGGTCTACTTTTGTTTTTGTTGTATGAATTCTTGATTTGGTTTCTGGTTGTTTCTGGGGAGAGTAGAGGACTGCATTCCATTTAAAAAAAATCGGTCTATCCAGGGGTGTTGGGGGCTATCCAAAGGTGTAGGAGTGCTATCCAGGGTGTGTGTGTGTGTGGGGGGGTATACATGAGGGTGGGGGGGTTATCCTGGGGTGTTTGGGGCTGTCCAGGGGGTTGGGGGATAGTCCAGGGGTGTGGTGGGGGCTGTCTAGGGGGTCGGGGGGGTCGGGGGGGGGGGGGGGGGGGACAGTCCAGGGGTTCGGGGGCAGTCCAGGGGTGTGGTGGGGGCTGTCCAGTGGGGTAAATGATTAATTTTTCTTTTGTTACTATTATGGTCTACTTCTGTTTTTGTGGTAAAAATTCTTGATTTCGTTTCTAGTTGTTTCTAGGGAGAGAAGAGGACTGCATTAAATTTAAAAAAAATTGGTCTTTCACGTCAGTTATTTTATAATCTACGTGAAAAAATGGGGAAGGGTTTATCACGTCGGTTATTTGAATAACTGACATCATAAAAGGCCCCCAGACTAGTTTATGACATCAATTATATAATAACCTATGTGATTAAACATTTCCCATGGCTTTTATCACATTGGTTATTCAAAATCCGACGTGATAAAAGGCCGGACTGGTTTATCACGTCGGTTATATAATAACTGACGTGATAAACCATTTCCCAGGACTTTTATCACATCCGTTATATAATAACCGACGTCATAAAAGGCCCCCAGACGGGTTTATCACATCGGTTATATAATAACCGATGTGATAATCCATTTCCCAGGCCTTTTATCACATTGGTTATTATAGAGCCGACATGTGAAAAGGCCCCATACCTATTTTTCACATTGTTTATATAATAATCGACATGATAAAAGGCCCCCATACCTATTTATCACGTCGGTTATGCAATAACCGACGTGATAAACACCCCCCTTGGTTTTTGCACGTCGGTTAATTAATAACTGACATTATAAACACCGCGATGTTATGTTTTTTACGTCGGTTTGTAAATAAATGACATAAAAAACAATATTTATAACATCGTCTGTATTAACGTCGGCTAAAAACCAACGTAAAAAATGAAAATTAACCAATGTAAAAAATGTTTTCTGCACTAGTGACATTGATATAGGTTGAGATCTAAGAATAATTTCTCTTGTAAACTCAACCTATCGATCGGGGGGAAGACAAGACAATTCTTTAAGAAACACATAAGTTTTATCCCTTATAATAGGACGTCTTCAAGCATGATTCTCTCCATTTTCACAATCATTTGAGATAAATATGCTTACTCATAAGGAAATAAAATCAATAATTGAGATAATTATTCTGAATGTGAATCATTATCCTCCTTAAACTTGTATATAATTATGGTATACCAAAGGATGTTAATACTTTTTTCCCTTTTGTGACAGTTGATGTTGGCGTTGTATAAAGATAGCCAAGCCATGCCCTGTATAGCATCAAACTCTACTAAATAGAGTAAGAATATATATTTTGGATGGTTAAGTCCATATAATTATCTAAGGAGGAGTTATTTACTTTGGATGAAATAATTTCCCCATTTTATATTCTCATATATTACCAACCCACAATCTATTGAGGTGGTGTTTGAAAAGTTATACTAAATATGAAAGATAAAAAAGAATTAATAGAAACATAATCAAATAGGATGTTAGCTATTATTGAATGAATAACTAGCATACACATCACCACATCATTGATGGGATCTACCAATATAGTAGTGATATAATATTCTCTTGTTTCCTTGATGGTTGTTATTATAGACTGACTCAGACAACCCTTATCTTATGGAATTGGCTCGCATATTTCCTATGTTCCTTATAGTTGAAACATTATAGTACATTTTGTGTCTAGATATAAAACTTCATTTTTTATTTAAAATTTCTGGTCTTATTCATATACCATTGGAAATATTTTACACAATTCCATGATCTTACACATTTTAAGCATCCCATAGTTCCCTTTAGAATGTTCATACAATTCCTCTTCCAACTATTTTGACATATAGTTTGTTGAGTTTTCTATCCATCTTGGGTTTTATCTGTTGATACTACCTTTTTAAAATCCATTATCATATTTTTATATCTAGCCCCATGAGACCATTGAGAGTCTCCAGTCATAATTTTTTCCTTATGTTCCTAAAAAAAATCTCTTTATATCTTTCAATGTATCAAATCATAGTGATTTTAATAGACAAATTTTTAGTCCACTAAAGAAGTGATATAACTTTCATTAAATGTTCATGAATAAATATGAAACATATAATGAAAACCTTTAAATTTTTACCTTATATTCTCTAATAGACTAGTCTCGGTTTTTTATCATTCTGGGGAACTCCCTTCATATCTAAATACAATGATTTTGGGGAAAATATTTATTGAAATATATTTTCTTGAATTATTCACATTATATGGATCTAATTTCCACCGTAGAAGTTTTGTTTTTGATTAGTTTCCACCACTAATATACTTACCCATAAAAATGATATATTTCTAACACAACTTTCTATTCTTCTGAGCAATATAAGACATAGAATATCTTCCCATTAGAGTTAATCCTTTATTCTGTGATGAGGGGATCAAAAGATCCATTAAAGATAAGATCCCTTTTTTCACAAAAAAGAATCATCCACAACATACTCTATCATATGATAAATAGGTCATTCCACATCATTGATGTTATTATTCATATCATGGTATAGTTATTCTAGTACTATCTTGGTGTTTTGATCTATCATTCACATAAAATTTGGAATTTTATTAGGTTAATCATCACATTTCCTATATAATTAATTTTTATAATGAGTGATAATATTTCTATCCATTAACTATGAAAATGAAACTAAAATTAGAAGGGATTAAATACATAGATAATAAGTATAAAAATGAAACTTCAAATATATAATGATAGAACTATAAATGAAAATTTTATTCTAACTTTCGATTACCTTACTTTCAATCTATGTTATCCATGGTGATAGAATCATCCCTAGGGTTATTAATAATGTTTTCTAGTCCTAATCTTAAAAATAACTAGACCATTATTTGATACCATGTACAGTAACCCTAGCATTTTAAACATATTATTACATCATTTTAAGAATAATTATTCATCAAATATAAACCATGGATTGTAAATTCTAGCATCTTTGGAATACTAAGAAAATAAAATTGAAAACATGGAACTAAAATATGAAAAATATTTATTAATAATAAATAATAAGCTCTTAAAATCATTTTATATCCTGAATCTACATAGGATAAACTAGGTAATACATAGAAAAATATATGAGTTAAAAATTATAGTAATGAAACAATCATATGAATAAATCACAATACATGGGTAAGATGGAATATCATGATAAAAAAGGCATGGGAAGTGAATAATCATATGGAATCACATCACATGGAATCACATGATCATAGAAACATAAGAATGTGGAATCAACAAATAGCATGACATAAAAATGAGTCAAGGATAACTTTCAATACTATATCACATAGAGGAAAAATTACCATAAAGAATTAGGTTTACTCCATAATACCATACATGATATATCATGAGACTAAAAATTACCCAATAAATTAGATAACTATATAGGGGAACCCATAATAACATGCCAATTCATATGTTTACCACATGAAGAATCAAACATAAGGAATAAACATAAGGGTTACCAATGGAAAGACATGGGTACTAGAATCATGTCATAAGGCATAGGAAAAGGGAATATCATAATAGTGTTCTTGAAAGAATTGATTTAATTCATAAAAGAACATTAATAAGTTAAAATAGTCATATAACATGATAAATTACTTCCAACTAATGTGAATACATGTACAAATAGTGTTTTTTAATCTTTAGAAATGAGCCATTATAGTGTGGTTTAAGAGAGAATATTAAAGAGTCTTTACAGATAAAAAAGGAATAATTGTTTTTATAAAACCATGAATGAACTAAAATATATTTTCAGGATAAATTTAGTTATTTTGGAAGAAAATTTGTGAATTAAATTAAATTACAGAGTGAACCTGAAAATGGCCAAAAAATTTGGATGTTCCTTTTATCGGGCTTTCTTATTGGGAGGAATTGAAAAGAGAACCTTTTAAAATATGCATTTCCCCTTAAAATATAGATTAATTGAATTATAAAAATAGTTTTTTACCACCTAAATATAATTTATAATATTTATATAAGAATAATTATGAAATAAATTGATGTAAATATAGATAATTCATAACCATAAGGAAAAAATAGAGGTTCAGAGAGATCCATTACATTATGTCTAAATCTATTATGAACATGAAATTAATGTATTGGATAATAGAATTATATCATTTAATTAATTAATTAATTAAGAATAGATTTTACATGTATTTTTTATATTATAATTTTACTATGTTTGGTTATGGCCATTTTAAAGAGTTATATTGTATAATTTTTTTCCCTGGGAGTGATCATTTCATGTTTTTATGGTTGGTTCCCTTAAGTTTAATTATGAGAGTTCTTGTAAAATGGGAGATTTAGTCAAGAATTATAATTAAATAATATTAATATATTTATAAAATTTTAAATGGTCCCATATATCTTTTTTTCCAATATCTGAATTATTAATCAGATAAAATGTTAAGGAAAAAATGATTAGTTTATTTAGGTAGTTCTTACAACCATCATGAACTAGTATCGTTTTATTTAATATTATAGTTATATATTGGTACAAGAATATAAAAAAATATAATAATATATATATTATATTCTTATTTTACCATAATAATGGTTTTAGGACCAGCCTTGAAGGTTGTAATGAAAAATGAAAACTTATTGTCCATGAAGTCGGGGAATCAACACATCACAGATGATGTTATCATTTTTAAAATAAAAGAATAAGAGAAGAGATTGGATGATGGAAATGAAATTAACACAATAAAATTTTATCATATATATGATAATGGATTTATAATTATATTTTTGATAGGGTAGTTGAGGATATGTTTGAATTAATAAAGAATTAAAATAGAAAGAATGATGATTTTACCTTTTGAAGATTGACTCATTTAGAATGTCCATAGGGCACTTCGATTTTGTGTTTTGTTGAGACCATTATATCGTGGACATGGGGAATAGGGTTGGTAAGTTAATTAGTAATAATTTATACAATATTCAAAGCTTGGGAGGTGTAAGGATAAGGGGTAGTGAGGGGTTGTATTTATAGGGGAGGAGAGGAACGTTTTTTATTATTTTTATTATTTGATTATTATTTTGGATAAATACTATCAAAAATTTTGACTACTTTAAATATCTATAGTAAATGTTTAAGGATATATTAAACCAAGGGGTTCTTACCTCATCCACACATCATTTATGGCTCAATAATCCATGTATTTGTTACATATTTTAAATAATAATATTTCACTATTCAGAATAAATTCAAGTATTTTAGACAAATCAAAAAAATTCACCCTAAAAATTATTTAATGTGTATAAATATAAAATTGAATCAGTTTTATGAAAATAATTTTCTAAATATGATAAAATTATTTTTTAAATTATTTTATCACTTATTCAAAAAATACTGATTTTAATATTCTAGTCTATTTTTTGACCCTTCTAAAATTTAATTAAGGTCCTATAAAATTATATAATAACTATAATAAAACATAATATTAATTTTTGAATATATTTTATGAATATATATTTTATTTTACATCATTATAATAATTTTAAAAATTTGAATAAACATTTACGTTCCATAAAAATACCAACACTCAATTTATCATTTTTTAAAAATTTATTTACTTATACCACAATATAAATATATCTTATTTTTATTTATAAGATACCTTAAATTTATTTATAGTATTTGTAAGTGGTGTTACTATTTGAGGATGTAGATTATTATTCTTAACAATCACATTAAAATTCAAATTAGCAGGTTACTATTCCATCGATATAGGTTTTGTAATACCTCTTATTTAATTCTTCATTTATGAGAATAATGTTTTTATTAGATTCTTTATATGATGTGTGTAATTTATACTACATTATAAAATTATAAGAAGTGGAATTTCATTGATAAAATTTTGGTTCATTAGAAAAAACTCTTTCCCCCATATCATAACAAATAACATCGATCAAACACAATAATCTTGGATAAATATATTTTAATAATTTCTTCGCAAACCAAGTTATAAAATGTATAAAATGATAAAACATGTGTATAAAAATAAAATATCAATTTATTCTATAAAACCATTGTTTTAAAAACAATATCTTGTAAAAAGATAAATAATAGATAAAAATAAACATCTAATTTATAATTTATAAATATACTGAGCATGATGTAATACTTTTAGTTATTTTATTCATAGAAATAAAAAAATCAATTTATTTATATAAAATTCATTCCTAATCAACAATTTCCTAAATTTTAGCTTTAATACATATTCACAAGAATTGTTTAATGTATGATATCATTTACCATTTAAAGTAGAATAATATCTTCTAATAACATTAATACCTAACATGAAATCTCCATAGAGTTTCTAAAAACCCTTTAAGTAATATTGGAAATTACAAGTCCAATGAATAATATTTATTAAATGTAAATATTTACAATTACCAAAGTTAAATTTATGTTTCATTGAACCAAAATGATTATTAGGACATATAATATTTTTTTCTATCAACATAAAATTTTACTATTTTTATTATCTTCGCAAAACTATACATGGTGCCACACTTTTATGTTTCATCCATCGTAAAATAAATTTTGAGATTTTGTAAACGTTAATGAAACTCATTTATGATTTAGTTTACAAAAAAGATAACATAACCACACCAAAAAAGATTATAATATGAAGTTCATAGTCATTCCCAATCTTATATAATATTCAAGCCTCCAATATCCTTAAAAACCAAAATTATATTGTGTACATGAGTGGATAAAATGGTTTTAGTATTCATTTTTCATTTTAATAATTCCTTTGAGACCTCATATATCTTATACCTTGATTTTTTTTGATAGTGAGTTTTTTATTAATCTATCGTCATGAATTCATCCATTCTACCATTCTATTTTTAAATCGTAGTTTTTATTTATATACAAAGTAAATTAAATTCATCAATTCAATCCCTCTTATATTTCAAATAAGAATCCATATACACTCTTTGAACAAATTTACCAAGTGATTATTATGGAAGGGGTTTCAATAAGCTATAAATTATTTCCTCTAATATGAGAATAATTCTCAACTTTCTATATCTGTCAAAGAAGTTTATTTTTTAATTTTTATTTTTCAAGATTTCTATCAAAGGAATGTTTTATTATTATTCCATTTTATCTAAAAAAATAAGATTATGAATTTTTATACATATATAACAAGGACTAATATTGAATATTATCACACAAAAATAATAAAACACTTTTTAAAAAATATTTATTATCAGTCCAAGATCTATATTTCATTAAAAATGTTTGTTCCTTCTGTAATTTCTTCCTTACTTCGCTATTTATATAGAAAATCATGTCTGTTGTATCATAAATACCTCATGAAAGTTAGAGTGGAAACCTCTATGTCGTAATCTATCTCAAAGATTTTCAACACTATATTAGTTTGGGTAATAATCCTATTTGGGTCACCCAATATAGTGTAACCCAAATACCAAAATGAATATAGGCACCTAATCCTATTTGGGTCAGGCATATTTTTCTTTCCTTACACAAGATAATGCATGGAAACTCATATTTGGCATGACCAACCCATTATGATTATTGATATTTAATAATTACTCACTTTATAAGAAATATCATGCTTAGTATTTTTTAAAGGGGTATTAGTTTCATATCACCATCTTATTTCATGTATTATCGATACATATTAATATTTATAATGATTTGGTTCTTTTATTTTATACCTTTAATTTGAATAATATATTCTAAAATTTTAATATACAGTAATTTACACAGTTAATGATTTCTATTACCTATTCAAAAATTAAAAATAGTTATATCAACACATATACAAATTCATATCACACGTAAGGTACATGAAACTATTTCCTGTAAAATTTTATAACCATATAAAATCAAATCCACTCAAGAGTGCATATTGTGACCTATATACAACCTTCACTTTCTTATAACATAGCCTAATATACTAGGCCCATGGGAAGTTTTACTGAAACTCACAATATCAATATGTAATTACTCTATATAAATCTCTATTCCAATATATTTCCAACAATTAATATGTACAAATCAAAAATATCATTAATTATTTAATTTATGACTAAAAATACATAATCTTGATTGAATAAACTAAATATTACAAAATAACAAGAATGTAAATCCATATACACAAGGTTTGAAATTTATAAGAATATTTTAAAAAATTAAAAAAAACATAAATACATTAACAATTATAATACTTTATATTTATAAATAATAAAAAAATAGGGCATAAAAATAATGAAAAATTAAAATATTCAACTATGAGATATATATTTAAGAAAATTTAATTGAAAATGTATACAATATTTTATAAACATTTAGAAACATATTAATATGAAAAATTAGCATTTATATTTCAATATGATCTCATTATATTTAATTATTAATGTGAAATATATGTGTACTCCTCCATATTAAAATATATGATTCTCTAAGAAATATAAACCTTATACAATATTTCTTATATAAACACTCCATATTAATAATGAAAATGAATTATGTTATATTGATAATATATATTTTATTTATTCAAGAATTTGATTAAATCCACCAAAACCATTTTGGGATATTTTAAATGAACTTATAAAATAAATAATTTAATATGAATAATACATATTTTGTCTTATTTTTTAATTTACAATTTTTATATCATTAAATTTATAATTTTATCATAAAAACATAATATTAAAATTATAAAAATATACCATATAATTTTATAAACATTCAGCATTGATCTCATGTACCAAAACAAATTCAGGTATGGTTTAATGACTACATTTGTGGTCCACATAAAATAGTATTTATGAGAACTTTTTTAATAAATCATTATATGAAATCATATTTATATTCACCATGATAATTTCCATCTCATATAGAATTGAATTCATGAATTATGATCATAATGAAGTTTCTATAAAGATGTCATATCGATAATATGTAGCTCAATACTATATCTTACAACACAATTCATAGTTATATACCCAAATCATGGAAATTAAAAATCATGAATAGAAGATGAATTCACAGTAATTTTATAAATAACAGTGACATGGAAACAACAAGGTTTTAGAATACTATATTTTTTTCTATGAAAACCCAATACATGTTTTTATAACTATTCAATGATTCTTGAAAAAAACATAAATCATTACATGTTTCATATAACACAAAATGATTTTATTAAAAAAAATTATAAATCATTATTTATTAAATAAAAAAAACTATAAGGGGATATGATACTACTGTTGGATTTTAATAGGAGAAAAATTTATTATAATGAAAAATATTATCACTAAAACCCATTTCTACAGAATCTATTAAAAATTATTTAAATTTAATAAAGAAAATGATAAATATAAACTAAGATCATAATTTACTATGTTTGATGAAAAATAATCCATGAAATCTTCACATCTGATTTAAGGGATATCCTAAAAAAGAAACCAAAAAACCATTCTTCCTAGTATTGTTCTGGTGTGACACACGTTAGGTCACTGGTATTTATTTATTTTTCATTTTTATTTTTATTTTATTTATTTATGGGTTTCCTAGGAGCTGCAGGTTATTTTTTATTAAAAATTTTGAGTGAAAAAATTAAGAACACAGTTAGGGAATAATTAGTGATTATCATGCACCCATACCATGAAACTGGGAAGGGGGTTTCGAGTGTAGTTTCACGATGTTTCTAAAGAAACATTACTAAACATTCTAGACATGTATGAAATGGTGTCGACTCATGTTGGGTATTCATAGGAGTTCACACAGTTACCGAAATGTTTTTCAATCTATGTGGGAAAACCATGAAACCGACTCATAGTTGTAAATTTTGGTCTTTATATATTATTTTTAATTAAGGATCTCTCACAACACCCCCCCCACACACACTTTGAACTAGAAGGCCTAAGGTTCTCTCCATACCATTCATATTCCCCTCCACTCTTTACTTGGTGATTCTATGGTGGTTTATTGGTCATTTATATATCAAATTGAAAGGTAAGGGTATATTTCTACTTATATTTTCCCATCCTCTTTATTTTCTATGTGTTTTTTATGTTCCCTAACCCAAAAGGAAATAGTGGAAAAGAATCATGTCTGGTGTTGAATTTAATGGTGGGATTTTGTTTTTATGGATTGTGGGTTCATCTAACAGCCTAATATTATGGGATTCGTCCATGCAAAAATTATTACACTAGTTTAGGTAGGTGTTTCCCTATTAATTTCTCTTATTTGATAGTGTGTTGGGTGATTTATATTCTAAACTCAATTTTAAACTATATAAATGTATTATATGTTATCTAGAAACAATATTCAAAAAACATTATGTGTTTCCTTTTGTAGTACTTTTTCATAATGGACAGGAAACAAAATTTGAAGGCATTGTTTTCCGATATAGACTTTTTACACACACTATATTTTTGGAAAAATTTCAATGATGTTTCTATCTAAAAAAAGTATTTACCCATTATGTTTCAAGATAGTTATGTTTTATTATGTGTATTTTTATATGTTTTAATGATTTTTTCACATTTTTAAAGGGTGTGTCTAGTTTTTGGAAATAGAATCAATGGTTTAAATATTTTAGTATGATTAGGAATTTACCTTATCCATTTTTTCTATATAAATGTTTTTATTTCGATGTGTTTAAAAAAAATTATTTTAAGATGTAATATTTTTGGATTTAAAAAATGGAACATTTAGAACCTTATGAAAAGGTATTTTAATAGTTATAATCTAAAACCTTATTGAGTATAGTGGTTATAATTTGATTATGTTTGTATTTATTGGTGGATTAAGGGATTATCAATTCCTAATTATTATTTTGGGAAGGGTCTCTTTTTAAATTGGGTGTTTGTGGTGGGATACATATTTGATATTTTGATGTGTTGATATTTTTTATGACATAATTATGTGATTAATGGTGGTTATAAGTGACCCAATTTAGTTTTCTTAGTTTATGGGGAATTCCTAATCAAATAACTACGAAATAAATGGTTGTATGTCATTCTTATAGAGATACAACCTTTTTTAGTAGCCCCTATTGTATATTTTAACACTAATTAGGCGGTGTGATATGACATCCTGACATTATCTAAAGGTATAAACTCTTAATTTTTTTATAATTCTTATAAATTTTCTTAGTATTTAGGCCTAAATGGTTAGAGTAGGTCTCAACAGAGTTTAGGGATCACTCATAGCCTGAATCTTGAAAATGGGAAGAATAGGACTAGGTTTCATGGTTAGAGAAAATAATTCATCCTAGCTCGCATGGTTTCCCTAAATTTTGTGACTGAAAAGTGTAGGTTGAAGAGGGATGTATGGTTTTTCAGCAACCATAATATCTAGTTCGCACAACCATATGAAACCCTATAGGTTTTGGAAAGAGGGGATTCACATATATTTCATATGAATAGTCAAAAATTTCACCTAACTATGTGGTATGCCCACTTTGAATTTGATCATGTTGCACGGTTGGAACACGATTTGTACAACCATGTAGCTAAACCACACAACCCCTCCAATGTGGGTAAAATTATCATTTTACCCCTAATGAATGTTTTAAACAACCCTATTTTCCTTTTCTTCTTCTCTTGTGAAATTTATTCCCCCTCTTGTTTTTTATCGCATTTACCCTCCTTCATAGGGTTTGATCCACTTCCGTTATCTGGTGTCTAAATCTCCCTTCCTCCAAAGTTTTGGATCCATCTTGGTGAGATCCTTCTTCCTCTCTAATCTATTTCAAGTCTCCCCTTCTCTTAATTGTGCTATTTGGGTGTGACGACTTAGGCTTTATTTTATTTTTTTTAAAATCCTTTAATTTCTTCTATTTTAGGTCGAGTCGAGCCTCGATAATGGACTAGTGGAGAGATACTACACTGTGTTGGGTGTCCTAGGCCATTTCTCATTGTTTTACCACTTTATAAATGACATGTCATTATTTTGATCGATGTACCCTACTTTTTATAATTCTTTATTGTTTAATAAATTAATTAAAATGGTATTCCATGACCTATGTGACCTGTCCTTGTAAAGATACCAATCTGTGGGTTGTTCTCTTGGTTGTTGGCCACCCCAAATGGTGTTCCCACCATAATGGTCGATTTACCATTCCTTAAATAGTTAATTACCATGTGTGAGTTGTATCCTAATTAAATTCCATATTTTATAGTTTAATTAAGATAATTTTTTGTCCAGGAGAGTAATCCTTTAGCTTAATTCCTCACAGCTTATGTTTATATGTGTATGCTTGATGCTTCACATTCAGATATATATGACTTAAAGTTAAAGTGTTTATGAATGTTTTTTGAATACCTTCACATCATTCCATCTATCACTTCCGTGTATAAATTATATTCTAATGCCTTGGGATTATGCTTCAATTACATTGATTTTTCTTATTGTATATTTAATAGTGATTAATCCTTGAAGCCTTGATATTACTTTTTTGATTAATGAATTATTCCATGTTTAATGATATGAAATGTTTTTTTGGATAGATCATTATCATGATTTCTTTTCATACCATGATTAAATGTGGGTATATATTAATATGTTATTCCTTTTGATCTTCCTTGGTTTATATGAAAAACCAACTACGAGTTGAGATAGAACAATGTTCCCAATTTTGGGGTGCCATGGATGGTCTCTCCATACTTGGATGGATCTACATGATGCACTGGGGTTGATATTGTAATTTTCCCAACCCAGAAGCTAATAAATTGGTGCTCTGTGTCGGGTCATCACATGACCTCAAGCGCACCTCCCCGTATGCCAGAGGTTGCTTACTAGTAGTGAAAGTCTCATAACCCACATCGGGAGACTATACCATCTTTACCAGAGTAATCCACATTAGATCACAATAAAAATAATGGAAACATTATTAAACAACTTGTAAACATTCATAAACAAACGTTTCCCAGTAGGGTACAAACACCAATCAAATGCAACAATTTCATACCATACTAGTAGTTAAAGTGGAAGAAAACCAAAATAAAACAGATGGCCAAAACTCATAATGGGTCCTGACTCTATGTCTGAATCCTTCTCCATGTACATCCCAAGCCCAACTCAACGTCTTAGAGTAGGGCCCTTGACCTTGTCTTGACATGAAACCAAGAGATCTACAAGGGTACCCAATGGAGGCCCGAGCAGGGTGTGAGTACAAAACCCTGTAGTCCACCTCCAATTGTGTCTACTAAATATACAGTCTAATAGATAGTTCATGCCAGTAAAATATAAATGGTAAGTAAACAAGGAACAGTTTGGGTGTCATAATTTAACAGGGTTTATTTAAATTTATTACTAGGATTTATCACAATTCCATTTCTTATACCATCATCATTACATAATCCAGATTGATCACACGTTCCATTAGTTAGGCATGATTATCCTCTATACAGGGGTGTAAGGAAATCAATCACAAAGCATAGGGGAAAAAGTTGAGTCCCTAACTCACAAGGGATACACATATAATATTAACACATTTGATCACCTTGAAGCCTCAGTTTGAGTGGAATGAAATCAATACATTAAGCTCACCTTGAAGCCTTAGTCTGGGTGGAATGCAACCATTAGGGTAATAGAGAATATGCCCCTTACCTAACATGTGAATTTTGTGGTGGAGTTTAGAGCCTCATTCTAACTCAACCCATGAGAGTAGAACCACCAGTCAATACCCCACTCTACCAAGTCATGTTCACATTCTTATTTATCAATCACCACAACCATACCATAACAAAACATAACATAACCAATGCCTTTGAAAATCATCTTTCAAAATTAATTGAAAACAACATAGGAAATAATTTTATGTCATAACCCATTGACACACTTCCCAATTAAAATCCATATCCATTTAGCCAAATTCCCATTCCCATACCTTAACCCATTAGGCGTATTCAACAACCCCAATCTCATTATCCAAATTCATAAATGACCTCACATTGACCCATTTATCACATTTATCATTTCACAAGCATTCCCCCACTAAGGAATTTCAAGTATAATTCTCATATCACATAACAGAACCACTTTATTACATTCAATAATTTAGGTGTACCCTCTAATCCTCATGTATTAACCCTTTCCACAATTCCATATATTTCCTTGTTACATCTAATTAACATATTCCCCATTCCTATTCCACTACCCCAATACAAATTCACCATTCAATATGCACAAATTTCCTTTGGCATTTCTAACAAAGTTCATTAAGCAATAGACATAATCTCTTTCACCCAATTACTCATTTTCATATCATTAGAACGATGTATTATGCCCTTATTTCCATACTAATATTATTCATCATTCCATTTATGACTTAATAAACTATTAAAATATATTCTACATGTGTTCAACATTAATAATTGGAAACCCTCCACTTAACCCCACCATAGTCTAGGTCTAGGTTTTCCAAAACACCCCATGGGTGGCCATAAAATTGTCAATTCCTCTTCCATGCATCCCACGAGGATTGTGAGGGTTTCAAGAAATAATTCAGACACCAAATTTACCAATTAATTCCCCTGATAACCAATACACAACTTTATATTGGAAAACCCCCAACACACATGCACAAAACTAGGGAGAACTATGAGATATAACATATAGACCACCTACCTTGGATCCATTGATGAACTCCCTCCCAATAAAGTCCTTATATCCCAATACAACACACCTTTTAAGACTCAAACTAAATCTCACTAAAAAAAGAAAGGGTTGATAGATTAGGATAGAGATTTCACAAAAGACAGGACCTAACCTGGAAAAGAGATAGGAGAAGAAGATTAGACTCACCCAGATATTCAATTCACTTCAAACAGAACCCCAAATAGTAAATAATCAAATGAGATCGATCCTTGGGAGATCTTGGTAACTTTGGATAATTCTTAGGGTTTCAAGGGGGAAGGAGGAGGGAAAACTCGAGTAGGGTCTAATAATCATTGGGTGGCATTTTCGTAATTTTTTCAACATTTCTGGGCTACATGGTTTACCCGAACGTTTTTCCAATTTGTGCAAAAATCGTGTGATAGCTACTATACGCGAGAGGACAACCCACATAGTTTCCTAGGGATCCCACATGGTTTTCACTAACCATACATAGACTTTTTGAAGGCTATTGTCTAAGGATGGATGGTCCACATTGTTTGCCCGCACGGTTTCCCCTTACCGTGTGCAGAACGTGCGCCTTGGACTGCTTGGACTGATTGCTCTTCTCATTGTGCCCAAGCCCCCGGGCACCCCCGAGCACCCAACTAAACTTGGGAAAAACTTATCATGCCTAAAATGAGAGATCCAATCAAACAATTAACTAAAAACATTCTTTAAGAAATCCTGGGACCTTACAACCTCCCAACCTTATAATGGCTCGTGCGCATGTCTCTCTTGCCGACATCACTAAGATCATGTAACTAAATTTCATTCCACAATTCCTACCTATTCATCCAATTTCCATGTTTTTGTTTTCACATCACAAGGCCATGGAACATGTATCAAGGGGACATACATTCCCCATAATCTTTCCTCACTACAACCACAACCCGAGTTGAACACTCTTCAAGGATTCATCCACTTAAACCATTACACCATGAGAACTTCTCGGGGGATCATAGGTGACAACCCCTAATCCACAACACATGGAACTTAACACATAACATCACATCATCATAGAGGGACAAATTGGCACATCAACAGCCAAATCCTTCATTTGGATCATAACCCAAATCACTTGGCATCATTTTCCATTTGACCCAACTCTAACGGTGACATGCCTGGTATCACCTGGAAGACAAAAACACAATACATCCTACCACCTTTCCTGAACATCTCACCCTAAAACCGTAAAACCAAACTCCACTACACTTCCTGGTACTCGACCAATTAAACTCCTTCCAAGGCTCTCTACCAGGGCTAACTTACTCGATCGGTGACAAATTACGTCCTTCCGAACCAAAAATCTAATCACGTAACTAACCAACCATTTATCTAGTATGGTTCTATCCCCCATTTCTGATTGTGTGGAACCTCCTCCATCAACAAGAGACCACCAGAACTCAAATAATCATTCCAATCACCTGACAGGTTCTAACTCACTGCACCCAAGTATCCATAGGGGTGTTACACCACACTGGCATCCAGTCTCACTATCAAACCCATTCGGAAGGACATTCCCGCACTGTCAATTCAAGGAAAAAGATTAACACTACCTCACTTAAGAACAACATCATTTTCAAATGGCACATGCCACCACAACATGAACTCATAGGCGGGTCACTCTCACCACAAGCATTCAAGTTTACCATCTTAGGTTAGACCAACTTTCAATGGATTTTCCAAGAATATCCACCATCCACTAATGTAATTTCTTGAATTCCATTATAATTCCAACACCACAGCACCACTTCCCTCTATATTGTTATCAGATTCACCCTTGGCATGTCACCACATCACATGGACAAGGTTCACTCAACTTCATGAAGTTCCAAAACCACACAAGGGAAAATTGCCCTAGTCTAACCCTAATCTTCATTGGATTTATATGAACCCAACTTCTCTTTCCACAACCTATGGTCATATCTAAGCACATCCTCCTATGAATCAACACATACCTCAAAAGCTTCACTTGGAACCACCCTTAGCACAAGCCAACACATGGCTCATTATCCATCACATCCAAGTCCTGCATTCCCACCCTGAAGGACCTAACATGCACCTTACAGGTTCATCATTAGAATTCTAGTTCCACTACATCAACTTGATGTTCTCCACTCTGTACCCAGGACTATCATATTACTCCCCACCTAAAGAGTGTCCCTACCATTTCTCACCACAAGGGATTCCAACCACCATATCTTATACCCGATCACAAACCGAACCCCATAATTATATATGGCCATCCAAAATTTTCCCAAAACAAGAAAATGAACATCACCCAGTTCCCATTCCAGGCTTCCATGGACAGCTCCCATGAGGGGTTTGACATTTTTACCATCCTGCAAACCTCACCCCAAACCATAGAGGGTGTTCATTCCATCATCAATATCTACATATATAGTTTCCATGCGCATAAACATGATGATGTCCCTCAACCAACCAAACACTTGCATGCCTCTTGGAATGAGCCAAAATTTCTCAATGTACCTGGGACGATGTCAAGATGTTGGGCATGCTCGTCACTAGATGAGGTTCGCTGAGAAGTTTTCAATGAACACCACCAACAACTTATCCATTTTTGATGTTGAACTATGGAACACTATGACCTGCCAATGATTTCATGGCTCCCTGTTGAACGCATCACATCAACACTTAACTCCTCCCCCAGGTGTGATTTCCAAACAAGTTTAACCATCCCTCCACAACCAAATCACCAGCAGTCGTAAAGTAAGGTTTCATATGGAACTATTTCCACCACACCACTCGAGTTCTTATGATGCATCCCTGACGGCTAATAACTGAAGCATAATAGTCTGCCACATCAATCAAACTAACAGTATCACAAAACAACCTTAATTTGAGTTTAACCCACTGCCATCTTACTTGCGTAACCATGTCTATTGGATATCCAGTCTCATCATCCCTAAGGTGTCCTCTACATCTCACCCCTCAACCAACCCATTATTACTAACATGTTCAGACACATGACAACCCTCCCCAATGTATCACCATCGAGAGAAATTATATAACCACACCCAAGACACCCTTTTTTCTATTCAAAACAACTTCCACACCCCCATTAATCCACACCCAAATAGGTTAGTTAAGCATTCATGTGATACTAACCTTTGAAACAAACCTTACCTATTATCACAAACACTAGGGTGCCCTTATAAATCAACTGAGCACAACTATACTATCAACCTTCCCACTTATCCCACAAGCCCAATCCTTCACCATGGAACACTTTGAGTCCCACTATTAATTCCAAAAATCTACATGTGTGAGACACACCCAAGGGAACTAAAGATTCTTTCTGACCTCTCTTATAGGTCACCTTGAAGGTTGAACGATACCTACTCTATAGAATGGTGTCACAACCAGAAAAATCCATTGGCCCTCTCTCCAAACCATACTTATCATGGAATGAACAAAGAAAAGTGGGTGAATGGAACTCTCACTCCCATTCCAAAACAGACTATGCTCAGCGCACCAGACAACCATCTACTCTAGGTTCCTCACCAATGGTGTACACATTCATCGACACTATGGGAAAAACATCCTCTCCGGGATTCAAGACACCACTCAAAAGGTCTCTAATCACAAGGTCACCAAGATCCAGGCACCATCCTTAAGGTCTACCATGTACTATGTATGGTTACGGACGATGAGAGTTCCCTCACTCGCATCACCGAACAATGAATCACAACCCAAAGTCCAAAACTAAGCTCAGGGTCCCCTAAACATACCACCTAGGCTATATCATAATCAGAAAGGCCTAAAAATCCAAGCCCAAATTATCAACTAGGGCACTCTGACTTACCCAACCTACACATACAAAGGTAAAACTGACAATGTAAAGGATAACCACCTTTGAACTCAACCACTATCATTTTTAACTTATCATTCCCCCAATGATTTAAAGAATGGACAACATGATTTAACAACTTATGGAAAAGGTCTCATGATATCAACCTTAAACAACGCATTCATCATACTCTATCCCAACGATCATCATCACACTTATAACACCACCCTCTAACATCCATATTATGTGTTATGGTCCACATGGGGGTGAAAAGATTACTTTTACACAAGTCTTCTGTCAACACATCTTCAAAAAAAAATTCTTTTATAGCATGTCTCTTTCCTCTCAGGAACATTCCACATTTACAACATGTTACAATCGTAATTTTAACTCATTTACAACTTTCATCAGGAAAAATTAATTTACAATTTTATAATCCTTAAGAAAACCTTTTTTTAGACACCAAAACAACCTCTACAACTTATTAGAACCCAAAATTTAAACCCGATCACAATACTTCATTATAAATGACATTCCATAACTACTAAACTGAATTATATTTAGTTACCCACTTCCATTACAATTATTAATAATCATTTTATTCATATTTATCAAGGAAGTAAAACGAATTCTACTTTCTATGCCCCATACACCCATCTTGTGTGTGTGCTTATAATGATGCATGCCACCTATATCCTTAGGTGCCTAAAATGATGCATGAATTAATAACCTAATGTTATACTGAAAATGAGAAAAATATCATAAATCATTCAAATCACACAACATATGCATCACCCAATGGTGAAATATCATCCAACTGTAACAACACACATCATGAACAACAATTCCCACCTAGAGTGACATGGATTTTCCCTCATACATGGGGTAGATACTCCCAATAATGAGCTAATTACCAAGGAATGATAAATCATAATCTCATGTTTACTATTCCTAAATAGTAAAAAGAGAAAATAACTCCGGGGATACCACTTTGTAACATCCCCGACCCAGAATCCTATATACCGGTGCTATGTGTCGGGTCGTTACATGACCTCAAGGGTACCTCCTCATACACCAGAGGTTTTTGACTAGTAGTGAGGCTCTAATAAGACACATGGAAAGACTATACCCTATTTACTAGAGTAATCCACAAAAGATCGCAATAAAAAATAACAAAAACAATATGAAACAACTAATAAACATGCATAACCAAATGTTTTCCAACAGGGTACAAACACCAATAAAATACAAAAATTTCATGCCATACTAGTAGTCCAAGTGAAAGATACCCAAAATAAAATAGACAACCAAAACTCTCAATGGGTGTCGACACTAATTCTTGATCTTTCTCCATGTACATACTAAGCCCAACTCAACATCTTAGTGTAGGGCCCTTTCCCTTGTCTGGACCTGTAACCAAGAGAACTGCTTGGGTACCCAATAGTGGCCCAATCAGGGTGAGAGTAAAAAACTAATTAGGCCACCACCAAAGGTGTCTACTAAATATCCAGTCTAATAGATAGTGCATGCAAGTATAAAATAAATTATAATTAAACAAGGAACAGTTTGGGTGAAATATGATAATAGGGTTCGTTTAAATTCATTACTAGGATTTATCCCAATTCCATTTATTATGCCATCATCATTACATAAGCCACATTGATCACATGTTCCATGGGTTAGGCATGATTATCCTCTACACATGGTTCTAAGGAAATCAATCACAAAGCACAGGGGAAACAAGTCAAGTCCCAAATTCCGTAGGGATATAAAAATCACATCAACACATTTCCTCACCTAAAAACCTCAGTCTGAGTGGAATGAAATCAACACATTAACCTCACCTTGAAGCCTCAATTTTAGTGGTATGAAATTAATAGGGGAATAGAGCCTATTCCCCCTTACCTAACCCATTCATTTTGGGGTGTAGTTTAGAGCCTCAATCTAACTCGACCTTTGGGCATATAACCTCAAGACAATACCCCACTCTACCAAGCCATGTGCACATTCTTATTCATCAATAACTACATCCATACCAGAAAACAACATAACATAACCAATGCCATCGGAAATCATCATTCACAATGCATAGAAAACAATATAGGAAACAATATTATGTCATAATCCATTGACACAATTCCCAATTACAATTCATATCTATTTATCCACATTCCCATTATTGTGCCTCACCCAATTAGGTGTATTTAACAGCCCATATTCCATTAAAAATGTTCTTAAATTACCATATATTGACCCATTTATCCCATTTATCATTTCACAAGCATTCACCCACTCATGCATTTTAAGTACAATTCTCATATCACATAACATAACCACTTTATTGCATTCAATAATTTTGGTTCACCACCTAATACTCATATATTAACCATTTATACAATTCCATATGTTCCCTTGTTACATATCGTTAACATATTCACAATTCACATTTCATTACCCCTTTACTAGTTCACTATTCAATATGCACTAATACCCTTAGGAATTTCTAACCAAATTCATTAAACAATCGACATAATCTATTTCACCCAATTACCCATTTTCATATCATTCCAACAAGTTTTTATAACCTTATTTCCCTAGGAATATTATCCATCATTACATTTATGACTTAATCAACTGTTCAAACATATTCTACAAGGGTTTCACATTGATAATCGACAACCCTCCACTTAACCAAACCACACTCTAGGTCCGGGTTTCTCGGCACACCTCATGGGTGGCCATAAAATGGTCAGGTCCTCCTCTATGCATCCCATAGGGATTGTGAGGGTTTCAAGAAATTATTTAGACACTCAATTTACCAATTCATTCCCAATATAACCAATACAAAACAAGAGAAGGGAAAAACCCCAACACACATGCACAGATCTAGGGAAAAACTATGGGATATAACTGGTAGACCACCTACACCAAATCTATTGATTAACACACTCTCAATCAAGTACTTAGATCTCAATACAACACACCTTTGAAGCCTTAACCAATATCTCTCTGAAAAAGATAGGGTTGATAGAATTAGATGGAGATCCCATAAAATACTAGACCTAAATTGGAAAATCGAGAGGAGGATATTAGACTCACCCGGATCTTTGATTCACTTCCAATGACACTCCAAATGGTCAAGAATCAAAAGATATTTATCATTGGGAGCTTTTGGTCTCTTTGGTTCGTTCATAAGGTTGCAATGGGGAATGAGGAGGGAAAACCTCAGTTGGGTCTTAAAATCACAGGGTCAAATTTTTTAAAAATATTCCAACTTTTTTGGACCGCAGGGTTTACACACACAGTTTTCCAAACCATGCACAAATAGTATGATAACTATTATCTATGAGAGCCTAGCTCACATGGTTTCCTATGGACCCCGCATAGTTTTCCCTAACCATGCACAGACCGAGTGAATGCTACTATCCAGGGATAGATGGTCGACAGTGTTTTCCCCCACGGTTTCCCTTAACCATGCATAGACTATACAACTTACACTACTGGGTGTGATTTCTCTTCTCATCATGCACCGAGCCACCAGGCACCCTCGAGATCTCACCTGAAATTGTTAAATTCTTATCTATCCTTAAATGAGAGATCCAATCCAAGACTTAATCGAAAACATTCTTTAAGAAAAACTGGGACCTTACAAATACTTTTTCATTCTAGGTATGAGCTATCTGAGAAATTTTTTTATAAACGTAAGTCACACAAGTTCCATAGGGGATCAACTGAGGAAAGACCTATTGGAAATATGGATACTCCATTAAAAGGGTGATACCTGGTCCCCAATGTGAGATACTTATTATGGAATCAGAGTTCACCATGTATTGTGTGATACAAGGGATGCCAAAAGGGTTTCCTTGGAATGATTTGATGAAATTGGTTATATTAAATGTTCTTATATCGACCCCTAGGATTCATTTAGATTCCCTTTATTGGGCTTGGGACTCTTCCTTTGGGATTTGAAGGTTCAATTTTTTTTATATTATGTAATGCATTATTTATTACTATTATGGGCTCTCTTATATGAAGATATGGAAATGTGACATCTAGACTAAAGCAGAGTACTTGAGTCTTCTTCTACATTGGTTGATTATTACATATTATTCAATGTTTACATATCATGACTTGAACATGTTCCTCTTTTTAGACAGCTATCTTTGGCCAAAGCAGGTGGCATCTGTTGGGTTCCTATTTAGAAACCCATACAGAGATATTTATTATTTATTTTTATATTTCCCTTGTTTTACTATTATGGAACACTTCCATTTATTTATTACACAAAACAAATCATCCTTGACACCATGGGTGTTAGCCTAATATGTTTTTACCACACACCCTACATGGGCTACCCTTGGCACCTAATCCGATTTTATGATCATGGGTATGGAAAAAAAGCGAAGTGTATAGCTTCTAATGCTTGAATAATATAAGGATTTAGGATAAATAAATGTGTTGACAAAGCCTATGCCTGAGAATATAATAGTATTAGTTTTTCATTTTTTTTTATATTTTCCAGCATGCTGTATATGCTTGTTTCCTAATTCCATTGTAATCAAATTTCTTATAAACACATGTCAGGATGATCATCATTATTGTATCTATTATTGTTATCATTTTTTGGTTTCTGTTTTTTTTAGTTTCCTCTTATGATTACCTAATTTATTATTTATCTATTATTTATTACTATGTACACTCTAACTATGAGGGAATTTTATCCCTACAAAAACACCCTAGGCCCCCGCTGCTAGTCAACAACCACTAGAATTAGTGGAGGTGTGTTTTAGTTATTGTGGGTCACTATCATGGGGCACAATTTAGTGGAACTCAGGCTAGGATGGTACAAAATGGAATAAGATATTATTTCCCTTTTTCCCTGCTATTTGGGTGTTATAAAATTGACCATGACATTAGAATTTAGACCTCACCCTATTACTTTATGTGTCTAACCAATGTATAAGGGAATCCCAAATTTCCTCGTATTGGAAACTACAATTATAAATTATTCTATTAATAATTGAAATGAATTTTCCATTGGGTGAAACACTTTTTATGATTTCATTGTTATTTTTATTATTGAAATATTAATTTAAATTATTTTAGCCTAATTATATGAGGGAAATGAAATCATGAATTATACTAGGAAAAATAGTTATTAAAAGACTGTACATTATTCCCTGCCAAATCAACTTTAACCATAATTTTTGATTTCCAGTGTGATTGGTTATTTTTCCTTAATTAATTTTCCTTTTAGTTCCTATTTTTTCTAATTATCTAAGTTTATAAATTTTATTTTTAGGGATTTTTCATGGTTTCGATTAAGTGTATGAAAATTTTAAATCATGAAGTGTATGGACCCTTATGAGTTGGAATGGGTATGAACCTAATTCTGCCAAATTTAAGGGGATTGAATGTATAAAGTAATTAAATTGAAAATAAACATTAAAAGTAAATGGTATTAATATGGGAAGTGAAAGTCCTTTACATGACTTAACCAATGTAATGAAAAGTATGCTATGCTTCTCGCATTCTTAGTGATCATTTTACGTCGTCCTATCTTCTTGACCTAGCTGTAGGAGTAGGTTTTTTGGTTCTATTGTCTTTCAGGGAGGCCATGCACCTTCACTTCATTAAAAATTTCATAATCACCTTTTTCTATCTATTTTAAATCATGCTTTAGGAGTGAACATGGAAATGTAGATAAGTGAAAACATGGAATTCTCATGTTGTACACCAATAGAGTGGTGAGGAGAACACTTTAAAGGAGGTGGGATTTTATCCACCCATGATACATCCTATAGTGCCACAACATGCACCTATTATTGATCTTCCACTAGGCGTTAAGGTTCAGTTTCAGGGTTTTTTTCTCTGGATCAGGAAGTTCACTCTGGGTGTTCCTCAACATTCCCCTACTATGACAGTGTTGACTCGGGACATCCATCAGTATCAACCTCCCATATTTTTTTGTAATGGAGAACCTCATGATGTATAATCATGGTTTGAAGCTACAGTATCTTTCACTGACTATTTTGAGATGCATCCAAAGTGGGGGGGGGGGGGGGGGTCAAGATTGCGGCCTACATTTTTCTTGACTCCACCAAAATGTAATGGAATGTCAAATACCAGTCTGAGTGTCACAAAGGTATTGTATTGGTAGACTTCCAGTTATCCTTCTATGATCACTTCTACATCCAGACTCTGAGAGAAGATCCTTCTTAGGAGTTCATGAATCTTTAAAGAGGCACTATGGCCATGCTTTATTATTCCTCTCACTTCACTAAGCCCTATCATTTTGATCCATCTCTCACTGGTGATGAGTTTATGACTACAAAGTGTTTTGAGTAAGGGATTCGTTATGTTGTTCTATTACAAGTGAAAGTATTTTAGTTGATGATCATTATAGAGATAGTGAATCAAGACCTAATTAATGGAACAAGATCTCAAAGAAGCTGGAAATGTGATCGAGGGTGGTTCATCTCTAAGACACGGCGAAGATTCTTCTGGCAGTCATAAGCGTCATTTCAAGGTTTCACATGGGGGTGGTCCCAACTAGGTGACATGTGATGGAATCTATGTAGTTCATTACCAGTGAAGGGTTATATTTCATATGAATCACCAATACATGAAGAACCTGATTGAATATCAAACTTATAGAAGGATGGGCCACCTTCAGTGCTTCTTCCATTTTTTCCTTCTCCTCTAGTGAGTGGGGATATGTACACAAAACATCTATCATGTACAGGATCCATGAATCCACAAGATGCTAGGAGTTGGTCTTCTACTGTCCCATCAGGATGAGGTGGTAGTGGTTTTGTTCAAGGTATTCAGGCACAAGATCTTCAGTATTAGAATAGGGGATCTGGCCAGGCTTGTCTGGCAGCTTTATAGGGCCACTATTCAAGCCATATTTATGTTGTGCAACCTATGGTAGAGGAGAAGAGTCCAAGTGAATCTATGGTGATAGGTATTAATATGGTTACAACTACTTTAGTTTATTCCCTCTTTAATATAGGTTCATCACACTCTTTCATATTTTTTTACAGTTGTGGAAGGACTTTTTCTTACAATAGTGTACTTTTATATGGTCATGTATCTAAAAACATTGTTAGGGGTAAGAAAACAGGACATACCCAAATTTCAAGAGGGACCCCTTGAAATAATTTTGTTACGTTTCTTCTATAGTTTCTTCTTCTTCGATATGACCAACATCGATGTCATTCTCAGTATTGATTGACTTGTGCCTTATCATGCCCAAGTGGATTTCTACCACCATCGAGTGTATTTTATAGCAAATAGATGGAAACACATATATAAAAAACATGAATGGGGTATCCATGTAGATCGAGATAGACCCAAGAGAACTGGTATTGGCAGAGTGAAAGATCAATTGGAGAGTCTCTTTATGGGTGATCAAGGAATGCAGTTAATATAGTTACCTCCCATATTGGATCATTTTAGGGCTATCTTCCCTAAAATTTCTATCGATTACCCCATGATAGAGAGGTTGAGTTTACCATCAATCCAATTCCCGGTGAAGCACCAGTGTCCATTTCTCCATGTAGGATGACACCTACATAACTCCATGAATGAAAGATGAAACTTAAATTTCTTTAGGATAAGGGTTTTATGGGACCCATAACATTTTAATGGGGTTCACTAGTAATTTTTTTCCCAAAAGGATGATGGAACCCTTCGATTTTGTGTGGATTCACAATTATTGAACTAGATTATAGTGAAGAATCGGTGTCCACTATCTTGTATAGATGACATATTTGACCATATACAAGGAGAAAATATTTTCTCTAAGATCAATTTGATATTGGGATACCATAAGGTCCTTTTGAGGCCATCAGATATGCCACATATAGTGTTCTAGATCATGTACGACCTGTATGAGTATTCAGTTATGCATTTCAGACGGAATAATGAATCGACCATCTTCATGGATTGTATGAATCAGGTTTTACACTCGTATCTTGATCTCGTATTGGTAGTCTTTGTAGATGCAATCTTAGTATACTCACACACAAGACAAAACCATAAAAAACATCCTGATATCATACTAAGTACACTAAAGGAGCACTATCTATATGTGAAGCTAATTAAATGCCATTTTTGGATCAGTAAGGTTCACTTCTTAGGTCATATCATATCTGAGATGGGTGTATCAGTTAACCCATATAAGGATACCACCATGGTTATCTGGGAGAAGCCCAATAATTTTTTGATATATACAGCTTCTTAGGGATGTATGGATATTAAAAGCGTTTTTATGAACTCCCCCCACTTATAAGTGAATCTTAAATCCTTGACTAAGAATGGTGTTCAATTCCTATGGTTCGTAGTTTGTATGATATCTTTTGAAGAGTTTAAGGGAAGAATCAAATTAGCATCAATATTGGTTCTGCCAGATACATGCATGATTTATATACTCTATTTTGATTCATTAAGAATCATTCTTGGTGAGGTTTTGAGGTAGGGTGGTTGAGTCCCATTAGAGGAGGCTAAATGAGCATAATTACCCTACACATGACCTTGAGAAAGCAGTCGTGGATCATGCTTTGTGATATTGGAGGCACTAGCTTTTGGGTGATAAATTTTTGGTATACATGAAACAAAAAAGAATCAAATATTTCTCCACACAATATGATTTAAATCTAAGCTAGAACATGTGTGTGTAATACCTGTTGTTTTTAGACATTAAAATTACTTATACACATGGAAAGGGAAACATTGTGGCGGGTTCCTTGAGACAGAAAATGTAGTCTAAAGCTATAAATATGGACAACGGTGTGTGGAATTTGATGGATATGTTTTTATTGGTTGCATCTAGAGGTTCAGGAATAGAACATGCAACCATCATTAGTAGATTTATCAATAAACTCCTCCCTTCTACAATCGGGTTTTAAGGATGAAATTATCAGATTTCAAAGAGACGTTTTAGTGAGTGTGTCAAATGAGATAACCCACATCCTTGTCGGGTTGTTGATGGTAGTAAAACTCTACTATTTAGTGGTCATGTATGTCTGCCTTCTAATATATGATAATGGTCTATTGAGTGAATCACATGACCCTATATGGGTAGTTTACCAAGGTATCACCAAGATATAAAGATATGCATTTTTTCATTAATAGTAGTCATGTATAAAGATGTAGATAGAAGGTTTCACTACTATATTCATCACATATCAGTAAGTGTAGGTAGAGCACCAGCGGTCAGCTAGAATTATACATACTCTCTCCATTCCAATGTTTAAATTGAATTACATCACAATGGATTTTATGAAAGGATTTCTTAGATATCCTCGAGGTAGTGATGTATTATGGGTGATCATCAAAAGACTAACTAAGGTCACTCACTTCTTACCAATCTGGGAATCATTATCTATTGATGAGTTAGGAAGGCTATACATCTCTGTGATAGTGGGACATCATGTTATACCTTGTTCTATAATTTCAATGTAAGACATTTCTTTCAAATCATAGTTATCTCAAGGGATGAAAAGTGCACTAGGTTCAGAGTAGATTTTGATTACAATGTATCACCATTATACGAATGTACAATTTGAGTGGACCATACAGGTGTTAGAGGATATGCTACAGGCATGTATCCTTAATTTTGGAGTTTCATGGTAAAAGAATAATTTTTTTGTTACGATTTCCTATAAAAATATATTTTAGGTATTGATTTATATGGCTCCATATGAGGTCCTCTATAGTAGACTGTCATTCACCTCTATTCTAGCTAGTGGTCAGTGAGACAACTCTACAGTGTCCTCATCTCATTTAGGAGACTTTAGATCAAGTACAAATGATTCTGAATTATATGGGTATAGCTTAGTCCAGGAAGCATACTTATAAAAATCATCAGAGTAGACCTCTGGATTTTGAGGTGGGATATTGGGTCATTCTATGGGTATCACCTATATTGGGAGATAGATGAATGAACATATATTTCATGTTTTCACCTCGCTATGTCAAGCCTTTTGAGATTTTGGAAATGGTTGGGCTCGTGTTCTATTGGTTGTTGTTACATTAGAGGTATCATTCCATGTTTGTCATCATCCATATATATCATCTTCGACAGTATTAACTAGACCTGTCTCATTTATTTGATCCTGAGGATATCACGATAGAAATTAATGTATCATTTAGGGATAATCATATACATATTATTGATCATATCATGAAGCCTTTCCATGTCAGGTCAGTTCCTTTAATCCGGGGGATATTGAAGCACAAGAATGTATAGGAAGAAACCTTGGATTAAGAGGCCGATGTATGTGTGTAGTGGCCAAAAATCTTATCAGATAAAATTCTACCACCCTATGAAGGGAAACTCATGGATGAGTTGTTTTATGGATGATAGATTGTAGTATCCCGAGATTATACAAAGGTAAAATCCATAATTTTTTGTTTTAACTCCTTTAAATGTCCCTATTAGTTACTCAAAAAAGGTTAAAATATTTCTTGGTTACATTTTGGGATCATTTAAATCCTATTGCCCTAAAATGAGAAGAAGTAGAAAGGGTCACATGGTTAGAGAAAATTGTGCAGCCCATCCCATAAGTTTTATTTAAACTGTGTGTCTATAAACAGCGGGGTATAAAGGCCTACATAGTTTGTATTCAATCGTGTGACCTAGGTCCCACATTAATGTAACCACCTACATGTTTTTTATAGTGAGGTTTCACATAGTTAGTCCATAGTTTTTCAAACCATGAGGTACGCCACTTCGAAGCAGAACTTGTGGCACATTTGGTACACAATTTGGCCAACTGAGTGAAAAATCATGTGACCCCTCCAGTGTGGGTAAAATAACCATTTTACCTTTAATGAATTTTTTAAACCACCCCATTTCCCTTTTATTTTTCTCCAGTGATATTATTTCTCCCCTAAGGTACACTACCCCCTTCTTCTCCTCCTTGATAGGGTTTCATCCACCTCCTTCATTCAGTAATTGAATTGCTCAATGTCAGAAGCATCGCATCCATCTCGATAAGATCCCTTTAACTCTATAATATATTTAAAGGTTCCTTACCAATCTGTTGTTATATTTTTTTATGATGAATTTTTTCTAATGTTTGTGGAGTTCGAAAAATATATCAATTTTTTCCATTCTAGGTCGATTCGAGCCTCGATAATGAATGAGTAGATAAATACTAAATCGAGGTAGGTGGTCTAGGATCTTTCCTGTCATTTCACCGCTTTCTAAATCACGTGTCACTGATCCGCTCACAGAATACTTCTAGTGACCCTTCATTCTTGTATAATAAATTAATTAAAATGGTTTTTCATTACCTATGTGACCTATACTTTTGTAAAAAACCCATTTGTGGGTCGTTCTCCACCTCTTAGGGTGTTCCCAACCTAATGGATGATTTCCCATCCCTTAAATGGTTAAATAACTTTTTGTGGGATGCATCTTAATTAATTTCCTTAAATTATAGATTGAATTAATATAATGGGATTTCCATGAGAGTAGTCCTTGATATTTATTCCTCAAACCTTACATTTAAATGTTTATGCTTGTTTATTTACATTTAGATCCATATGCCTTACATTTAATTTTCTTATGAAAGTTGGTTGAATACCATCACTTCATGTCGTATGCCATTTCATTATATAAATTATATTCCAATTACCTGGGATTATTCTTTTATTCCATTTCCTATGCTTATGTTTTATGTCATAGTGATCATTACTTTAATCCTTGAGATTAATTTTGTTCTTAATGTATTATTCCATATTTAATGGTTCAAAATGTTTAGTTTGGATAGATTGTTAGCATGACTTATTTTCTTGACTTTGTTGACATGTAGATTCATATATGTTATGCCTTATGATGTTCTTTGGTTGATATGGCTCACCTGCTAAGGTCCAATAGAGAAAATGTTTCCTGGTTTATGGATACCATAGATTGACTTGCAGTGCTCGATTGAGACTACATTACATTCCAGGAATGATACTTTGGATTTATAGGTACTGTCTCTTGATGTAGTTATTTAATAATCCTGAGTATCAACAGATCCCTATGGGAAAAACCGAGGATGGACCCATTAAAAGATATCTATGTGATTCCTTGGGTGATTATCGGTCCCCTATGTGAGATATATGGTGTGGTCTTAGAGTTCACCATGTCATCAGTGATACAAGGGACGATGTAGGGGTTTACTTGGATAAGGTCGATGACATTGGTTAGATTGGATGTTCTTATTGTTTCCCTTGGGATTTTTTTAGATCACATTGGGTGGGATTGGGACTCCACCTTTGGGCTATTATAGCTTTATTGGTTTTTCATTTCATGTGATGCATTCATTATTATTATTATGAGATCTCTTATATAATGATATGGTAATGTGACCTCTTAGCTAAAGAACCGGATTGGTGTCTTCTCCTATTTTTTTGGATTTATATTTGTTATCCTATGTTTAAATTTCATGACCTGCATAGGGACATTTTTTCAGACATCCGTCTTAGGCCAATGAATGTGATATCAGTTGGGTGTCCATTTAGGAACCCAGACTGAGGTGTTTATTATTTATTTGTTTATTGTATTTATTTTACTATTATGGAATACTTTAATTTATTTTTATTTCAGGAAAATGATTGGCCTAGAAATTATGGGTGATGACCTAATAAGATTGTATCTCACACCCTTCTTGAGTCACCCATGACACTCAATAAGATTTTATGAATGCAGAACGAAGGGAAGAATAAAGTTTCTAAATCTTGACTGATTTATGAATATAGAAAGGAGCACGTGGCAGAGGACTGAGCATATGATCGATATTATTGTATTTGAAATTTTTACCTTTTTGTTTCTTTTCCAGCATAATGTATATTCTTGTATCCCACGTTCCCCATGATCACATTTTGTATAGACACATAACATCATGATCACCATTTTTATATCAAATAATCATATCATTATGAAAATTTTACTATTTTCTATATCTAATTATTATTATACTATTAATTAATTATCTCTTCCATATTGTTTCGAATAATGTGATCCATAAGGTAATAGTCACCCCATAGATAGACCTCAGGTGCTCATTTCTATTCGATAGTCTCTAGTAGTTAGGGAGGCCCTATTAAGGTATTTTCACCCACCATCTTGGGGCACAATTCAGTGGAACTCAAGGCATGACACTACATGTGTTCCCGATGATTCTAGTTTAGTGTCATTTAGGATTTGATTTAGGGGATGATAAAACCCACATGAAGTTTTTACCATTATGTAATTTCAAAGAATTAACATGTTATCCCCTATGGTGAGGTCCCATAATATATTTTTTATGTTATTCATTCATTATTATTTTTTAGATTTATATTTTCATAATTTATAGATTGAGAAATTTTAATGATTTATTCTTGAGAGGACCAGTTTGAGATATAACTAACACTGAGTGGGGGGGGGGGTGAATCAGTGTTGGGGAATTTTAAAACCAATTTCAACTTTTATCCCTATACCACTTGACCTGTTAGGATCTTGATTCTCCTTTTCTCTTTTCCCTGTCACATGCAATAATAGAAAGTAGTAAAAATATGAACACGATATTTTTACAAGGTTCACCAATAAATAAGAGTAGCTACGTCCTAGCCATGCCTGGGGATGACCAGTGCATGGATTCTCCACTATAATGTGATATGATATTACAATGGAGTGGCTAGAAAAACATTCCTCTAGCCAGTGGGAGTCCCTACACTTTAGAGGGGGGTGGGAAACAATCCTCTTCCCTGGACTGGTGATGACCTAGCCCAACTTGAAGCATCTATCTGGTTCGTTATACTGCCAATAGAGATAGTCTTCTTCCTTCATCAAAAGGTAGGTTCTACTCTTGATCTATTTCTATTCTCTTCACTTGATTACTTGCAAAGCAGTAGGCAAGCAATTCTTCTTGTCTTCTTCTTTTCTTCTTCACTAGTAAAAAAACAGCTGCACTAGGACTTCTTCTTTTTCTTTAGTGAAAAAACAGAATGCACTAACACTTATTTTTATTTCTTAGCATGAATCACATTTACCAATGTGATTATTCAGAAACTGAGGATCTGCTCACAAAATATCATCTGAATTAAATTGCCCTAAAGATTTGTAGGATTTAATTGGTCATACTCTCTTATTATTCTTATTCTTCTTCTCTTCTCTTTATGCAGAAAACCTTCAAGTTGCACACTCTTCTTCTTCTTCTTCTTCTTCTGCTTCTTTAATACAAAACCCACTACACTGAAACCTACTCTTCTTCACACATTCTCTCTCAGTGAAAAACCATCTGCACCGAGTTCTTCTTCTTCTTCTTCTTTCTAGAATAACAAGTTTTATCTAGCACACCAATCCTTACTTGCGTGCCACCCTACTTGCGTGTCTCTCTGCTTGTGTGCCACCCATCTTACGTGCCACCCAGCTTGCGCACCACCAGCTTGCGCGCCACTCACTACTTGCGTGCCACAATTGTGCACAACTCACAACTTGTGCGCCACCTTTGGCTTATTCACACTCTTCGCTTGGACACCTCTAACAACTTGCATGCCAAAACTTGGGCGCCAAAACTTGTGCACCCAAACTTGCATGGAAATAATTTCACGACAATACTTGTGTGGAAATACTTACATGACAAAAATTTCACACCTTATAAATAACCCTCATCTTGCACGCCAATTCAGCTTGCGCGCCACTTTCTAAACATGCGCATTCAGAGCTCAAATTTTTTATCTTAAGTGTTGAGCCTTAAAAAATGAGGAGGCAAGTCATCTATTTATAGGAGTTTTGGTGACTTGTGCGCCAATACTTGCACGCCATTGCATCACTTGTGTGCGGCTTCATCACTTGCGTACCCTTCCATCACTAGCGCAACTCTTTCTTTCCTTTATCATATTTTGATATGATGATGTTGGAATATGACTTGCACGCAACATACACTTGAAAACCACTTATACTTGCATGACACACTTGAGTTCCACTTATACTTCCGTGCCACACTTGCACGTTTCTTATACTTGCGCTTCACTTTTTGAATTGCGCGCCAATCTTTAACTTGCGCGCCATTTTATTTCCTTTGTCATATTTTGATGGGATAATCTTGATGTATGACTTGCGCACCAATACTTTCACACCACTACTTGTGCGCCAATACTTGCGGTCCACTTTCTTTCCTTTGACATATTTCTGAAATAATGCTATTTGAAATATGACTTGTGCACCTCTACAGAACTTGTTCACCGACACTTACACATCACCACTTGCGCGCCGCCACTTTTGCGCCTTATTCTTGCCTTTGTTATTTTTTGGATAATATGATGTTGAAATGTGTTTTGGAAAAAACACTTCTTTACTCTCTCTCTCTATCCTTCATACGGCTTGCATCACAAGTTCTCCAAACTTGTGATGATTGTAAAATACAAATCAGCAAAGCATCGTCTGGTTTCATCCATTTTTTTGGAATATGAATTCTAAAGCACTACTTTCATCATCACTTCAAATCATTAATTCCTTTTGGAGTGTTAATTCCAAAGAACTCCATTTATCTCTCTTATTTCAAAACTAGTGGCTTAAGGCTTATTCAAACACCTTCAATGTTGCAGAAAATGTATAACCTTTGATACATGTATTTAGAACTTTAATGAACAGTGAAACAATAATCTGATTTCAAGGCAATGTGTAATTCATGACCTTATTAGAATTCTAAGTCCCTCCACACACTCTCTTCATCTTCATACATCATTCTATACTTCATTCAAATCGTATGATTCTTTTCATCAAGTAAGCTCTTGCATGGTTCTCATGCAATCATGAAGCATTGCATTGTCTTCTTCAAATCCACATTCTTCTTCAACCATCCTTAGATAGATGATACATCACCATTCTGCTCCAATAATCCCCAAATGGATGATACTTCTCCATTCTTCATTGTTGTAAACAATGTGTCACCTTTGACACAAGTTATTTGAACTTAGGATCAGTTCAAAAATTGTTTTCATTAATCTTCTTAGAGAATTTCTCAAGTATTAAATCCAATTATGTGATTCCATAACAATTCTCCAGGAAACCTCACTTCATCCAATATCCACAAACGTTTTAGTCCTTCTTCATCTCCTTCTTCATTTTGACGAGTATTGACAACTGTTGACAACAAATACCATCTTCATACACAAAGTAGTCCCAACAATCTCCCCCTTTGTATTTTGTTTGCAATACCACAAATTATCCTCAAATGAATGAGTCAATGTCAAAATAAGAATCTTCTATCTCCCCTTTAATTTCAATCTTTCATTTCACTTTATCTCCCCCTTATTGACAAGAAATAAAAAGTTCATGGTAGAGAGGGTATCTGTCCTTACTTAATCAGTGTGCCATCAATCATTTCACTCTAAGGCTACTTGAGTAAAGCTCAATGTAGAAAACAAGGGAATTTTATTTAGACAACAAAGCTGTCCATTATCCACTGATCGTGATACCTCATGAGATGAGATTTCTTACACTTGTCTTCAAGGGTTCTCTACTTTAATTTCAGGACAAAGATATTGAATGTGATAGGAATAATCAATCCTAAAATTCTTGTACTCACTTCAACAAAAGGATCAAAAACATTCAAGTGCAATTATCAGGATAAGTGGCCTTGGGGAACTTTCATTCTTCTTATGTCACTGATTGACCTAGTTAATCCCCCTTTATAAAAATAATAATTACTTTTAGTAACCAAGGATGAGATATTAGAAAATGACATACCTTTTCCAATGACATGATCTTCAAAAAATCTTTAGAGTAATTGAATTTTGATATCAACTGATTTTGACAGTAGTTGAGATAATGACTAATGTAGCTTCTTCATGTGTCTCCCCCTAAAGGTAACACTTCTCATCACTGAGTCTTAGGTTCTCCCCCTAAGATATTTTTTCACCCTCAATTACCTGATTGTTAAGAACAAATAAAAAACACAATGATTTATGGGAATAGGGTGGATCCTCCATGCTTCTTCAATGTGAGGAGGAAGGATGAGATGATTTTCTCAACCAAGATGATCCATTAGCTCCACTCCTCACACTTTCACATTTTGTCTTTAATTTTTAATGTGGTTGTGTGGATCTCAATACTTCTTCTATCTCTTTGTGTGTGAATCTTCTTTCTTCAAGATCTTTACAAGAACAATAATCTCCCAGTGCAACTTTCATCCTCTTCATGAATTCTTGTTGGGCTGGAATAAATTCAAAGCACTTTCTGACAGTGTGACCATCCTTGTCGCACCTCACACAAAAAACTTCTTTTTCTTCATGTAGAATCTTCTTTTTACTTTTAGCACAAGTCTTAGACTGTTCATCTTCCATATTTATCATTCCTCCCAAATCTTCTGGACAAACCACCAAAATATCATTAGGGACTGAGGCATCAATATTAGATCTTCTACATGGATTCTTATGAGTGTCTTCCTTCATAGTATTTTTTTTGGATGCACCACCCTTCACCTTCTTGGACATGGAATCCAAGGACTTCTCATTTTTCCTCATTGTAATATTCTTGGGATAATTTTATTTTGCAACATACTTATGATTACTTCCCAAGATATATTATTCAATATTCTATAGCTTTTTTGTTCTTCTATTCTTATTAGCTTGGAATACATTCTGAGATAGGTGTGCACTGTTCTTGTGACCACTCTCATTGCATACATCACAGATGTTGTCCAGCATTTCAAATCTATTTGCAGTATACATATGTTTCTGGATCTGTGTATGTTGCTTCTTATTCTATGGATTTCTCCCCCTTGAGATGGTATTTCTCTATGATTTTACATTTAAGGGATTATACCAACAATCCAGTGCACAATGCCCAAATCTATTACAGCACCAGCATTGACCAACAAACCTTGACTTCTTGACATCTTCTTTATAAGGTTTCTTAAGCTTCTTCTTGATATGTTGGGATTTTTGTGGGGAGATATCATCGAAACTCTTCTCCCTATTCACCATAGACATGGTGATATTTATCTCCTCACTTTTCCTCTTCCATGCTTGTTTAGAATTTTTCTTCCAACCTGATCTTTTTGTAGAAACAATTTTAGAACCATGTGTACAAGTTGGTATGGATGGTATCTTTACTGTCTTAGCTGCTTCTGATAGATCAATGAGTGAATCCATGATCTTCGTATCACAGGTTAGAGGTCTTTTGACAATAGAATCCTCCAGTGGGCATTGAGTACTGGCAGCAACTGTATCCTTCTTTTGTAGAGACTCAATATGTGTCTTCACAAGATTGATCAACTGAGCTTCAAATTCAAGACATCCCATATTAAGGAAGACTTTCTGGTCTTCAATCATAGTCATCTTATCTTCACAAGCTTTATTTAATCTTTCAAATTCATCTACATTCACACTTTGTTTTTTAACAAAGAGTCAAGTTGATTGATCTTCTTGGAGTATTCTTCCAAATATTACTCCTTGACATCGTTTCTCCTTTTCAGCTCATCTTTAAGTGCATGGATCTTCTCTTATAGAGTCTTATTGACTCCCTATTTCTCTTCAACATCATTAAGCCACTTTGAAGAACTTACTTAAAATTCCCTCTTTGATTCTTCAAAGGCTCCAACCTTTCTGGAGAGCTTTAAACTTTCATCAATTTTTGTTTGTAAGCCTTTCTCCAACACAGCAGTTTCTTCTTCCAGCTGAGTGATATTTTCCTGCATACATTTAAATACTCCACAAACTAGGGATGCACTTTATTTAGGAATACCATGTAGAATCATTCTTAATCTATCAACTGATATTTCTTGAGATGTTTTAGATTGATCATCACCACTTGTGATAGGATTTTCATCATGAAGATACTTTACAAATGTACTAACACATACCTCTTCATCAGTTGAGGTAGGAAGGTTGTCCATCTTCTTGGTAGGGACTTGAGACAACTTCTCATTACATTCCAAGTCTGGTGTGTCTTCCACGACAGCTAAATATGGAGAACCAGATGATTCCTCTTCTTTAGATAAGAGGGAATTCTTCTTCAATTTTCTCTTCTCTTTCTTTTTCCAGTTCATCATGGTCTTGGTTGATATATCTTTTTGCTCAGGGATAATAGAATATTTACAAACACTACTCTTTATTGTTGAATTAGGAAGAAACTAATGTTTTCAAAAGAGAATAAATTCATTGTAGAGAATCCAACAGAGGTGAACTTGTCCCTCTAATACCAATTGAGAGGACCAGTTTGGGATATACCTAACACTAAGAGGGTGGTGAATCAGTTTTGGGGACTTTTAAAACCAATTTAAACTTTTATCCCTGTACCTCTTGACCTGTTAGGATCTTGATTCTCCTTTTCTCTTTTCCCTATCGCATGAAATAATAGAAAATAATAAAAATATGAACACGATGTTTTTACAAGGTTCGCCACTCAATAAGAGTAGCTACGTCCTTTCCATGCATGTGGATGACCTGTGCATGGATTCTCCACTATAATGTGATATTATGTTACATTGGAGTGGCTAGGAAAACAATCCTCTATCCAGTGTGAGTCCCTACACTTTAGAGGGGGGTGGGAAAAAATCCTTTTCCCTGGACCGGTGATGACCTTTCCCAACATGAAGCCTCTAGCTGGTTCTTTATACTGCCTATGGAGACAGTCTTCTTCCTTCTTCAAAAGGTAGGTTCTACTCTTGATCTATTTCAGTGCTCTTTACTTGATTACTTGAAAAGAATTATGCAAGAAATTATTCTTGTCTTCTTCTTTTCTTATTCACTAGGGAAAAACTAGCTGCACTAGGACTTCTTCTTTTTCTTTAGTAAAAAAATATAATGCACTTACACTTCTTATTCTTTCTTAGCATGAATCACACATACCAATGAGATTATTCAGAAACTGCGGATCAGCTCACAAAGCATCATCTGAATTAAATTGCCCTAAATATTTGTAGGCATTAATTGGGCATACTATATTCTTATTCTTATTCTTATTATCTTCTATTTATGCAGAAAACCTATAAGCTGCACACTCTTCTTCTTATTCTTCTTCTTCTTAAATGAAAAACCAACTTCAATAAAACATAATATTCTTCACACATTATCTCTTAGTGAAAAACCATCTGCACTTAGCTCTTCTTCTTCTTCTTCTTGCTAGAATCACAAGTTCTAGCTTGCGCACAAATCCTTACTTGCTCTCCACCCTTCTTACGCGCCTCCCTTCTTGCGCGCCACCCAGCTTACGCGCCACCCGGCTTGCACGCCACCTACTTGTGTGCTACTCACTACTTACGCACCACTATTATGCACAACTCACAACTTGTGTGCCACCTTTGGATTATACACACTCTTCGCTTGCGCACCTATAACAACTTATGCGCCAAAATTTGCACAGAAAAACTTGCACGCCAAAACTTGCACGACAATACTTGCATGGAAAAACTTTCACACCTTATATATTACCCTCATCTTGCACGCCACTTAATCTTGCGTGCCACATTCTACAATTTCACATTCAGAGCTCAAATTTTTCTCTTAACTGTTAAGCCTTAAAAAATGAGGAGGCAAGTCATCTAGTCATCGGAGTTTTGGTGACTTGCGCGCCACATACACTTGTGCGCCAATACTTGTGCACCCTTCTATCACTAGTGCAACTCTTTCTTTCCTTTGTCATATTTTGATATGATGATGTTGGAATATGACTTGCGCGCAACATAAACTTGCGCGCGGCTTATACTTTCCTGACACACTTGCCTTCCACTTATACTTCCATGCCACACTTGCGCGTTTCTTATACCTGCGTGCCACTTTTTGACTTGCGCGCCAATCTTAAACTTTCCTGCCAGTTTATTTCCATTGTCATATTTAGATGGGATAATCTTGAAATATGACTTGCGCGCCAATACTTGCGTGCCAATACTTGTGCACCAATACTTGTGTGCCACTTTCTTTCCTTCGCCATATTTATGAAATAATGCTATTTGAAATATGACTTGTGCAACTCTACAGTACTTGCACGCTGACACTTGCGCATTGCCACTTGCATGCCGCCACTTTCACTCCTTCTTCTGGCCTTTGTCATTTTTTCAATAGTATGATTTTGAAATGTGTTTTTCCAAAAACACTTATTTACACTCTCTATCCTTCATATGGCTTACATCACAAGTTTTCCAAACTTGTGATGATTATAAAATACCAATCTGAAAAGCATCGTCTGGTTTCATCCATTATTTTTGGAACATGAATTCAAAAGAACTTATTTCATCCTCACTTCAAATCCTCAATTCCTTTTGGAGTTTTAATTCCAAAGATCTCCATTTATCTATCTTCTTCCAAAAGTGGCAGCTTAAGGCTTCTTCAAACACCTTCAATGTTGCAGACAATGTATCACCTTTGTTAAATGTATTTAGAACATTAAAGAACAGTGCAAAATTCATCTGATTTCAAGGCAATGTGTAATTCATGACCTTCTTAGAATGCCAAGTCCTTCCACACTCTCTCTTCATCTTCATCCATCATTATATACTTCATTAAAATCGTATGATTCTTTTCTTCAAGTAAGCTCTTGCATGGTTCTCATTCAATCATGAAGCATTGCATTGTCTTCTTTAAATACTAATTCTTCTTCAACCATCCTTAGATAGATGATACTTCACCATTCCGCTCCAATCATCCTCAAATAGATTATACTTCACCATTCTTCATTGTTGTAAACAATGTGTCACCTTTTACACATGTTCTTTGAACTTAGGATTAGTTCAACAATCGTCTGAAATAATCTTCTTAGAGAATTGCTAAAGTATGAAATCCAATGCTATGATTCCATAACAATTCTCTAGGCAATCTCACTTCAGACAATATCCAATAACTTTTTAGTCCTTCTTCATCTCCTTCTTCATTTTGACGAGTATTGACAATTGTTGACAACAAATACATTATTCATACACAAAGTAGTCCCAACAATATCCCCCTTTGTATTTTGTTGTCAATACCACAAAGTCTCCTCAAATGAATGAGTCAATGTCAAGATAAGAATCTTCTATCTCCCCTTTCATTTCAATCTTTCATTTCACTTTCTCTCCCCCTTATTGACAAGAAATAAAAAGTTCATGGTAAAGAGGGTATGAGTCCTTACTTAAGCAGTGTGCCATCAGTCATTTCACTCTAAGTCTACTTGAGCAAAGCTCGATGTAGAAAACAAGAGAATTTGATTTAGAAAAAAAGTTGACCATTATCCACTGATCATGATACCTCATGAGATGAGATCTCATACACATGTCTTCAAGGGTTTTAAAATTTCATTTCAGGACAAAGATATTGAATGTGATAAGAATAATCAATCCTAAAATTCATGTACTGACTTCAACAAAAGGATCAAAAACATTCAAGTACAATTAGAAGGATAAGAGGCCTTGGGGAAATTTCATTCTTCTTATGTCACTGATTGACCTAGTTACTCCCCCTTATATAAAAATAATATTTACTTTTAGTAACCAAGGATGATAGATTAGGAAATGACATACCTTTTCCAATGACATGATCTTCAAACAATCTTCAGAGTAATTGAATTTTGATATCAACAGAAGTTGACACTAATTAAGATAATGACTCTGGAAGCTTCTTCATGTGTCTCCCCCTCAAGGGAACACTTCTCATCACTGAATATCAGGTTCTCCCCCTACGATTTTTCTTCACCATAAATCCCCTAATTGTTTAGAACAAATAAAAAACACAAAGATTTATGTGAATAGGGTGGATCATCCATGCTTCTTCAATGTGAGGAACAAGACTGAGATGATTTTCTCAACCAAGATGCTCCATCAGGTCCACTCCTCAGAATTTCACATTTGATCTTTAATTTTGAATGTGGCTGTGTGGATCTCAATTATTCTTCAATATATTTGTGTGTGAATCTTCTTTATTCAAGATCTTTCCAGTCACAAGAATCATCCAGTGCCACTTTCATCCTCTTCATGAATTCTTGTTGGGATGAAATAAATTCAAAGCACTTTCTGACAGTGTGACCAGCCTTTTTGCACCTCACATAAAGAAATTCCTTTTCTTCATGTAGAATCTTCCTTTTTCTTTAAGCATAAGTCTTATCCTGTTCATCATCTATCTTTCTCATTATTCCCAAATATTCTGGCCAAACCACCAAAATATCATTAGGGACTGAGACATCAATATTGGATCTTCTACATGGATTCTTCTGAGTGTCTTCCTTCATAGTAGTTCTTTTGGATGCACCACCATTCACCTTGTTGGAAATGGAATCCAAGGACATCTCAGTTTTCCTCATTGTAATATTCTTGGGAGAGTTTTCTTTTGTAACATACTTATTATTACCTCCCAAGATAGATTATTCATTATTCTCTTGATTTTGTGGTCTTATGTTCTTATTAGCTTTGAATACATTCTGATATAGGCATGCACCATTCTTGTGCCCACTCCCATTGCATACATCACAGATGTTGTCCAGAATTCTAAATCTATTTTCAGTATACAAATGTTTCTATATCTATGGATGTTGCTTCTTCTTCTCTTGATTTCCCCCCCTTGAGGTGGGATTTCTCTGTGATTTTACATTTAAGGGATTTTACCAACAATCCAGTGCACAATGCCCAAATCTATTACAGCACCAACATGGACCAACAAACCTTGACTTCTTGACATCTTCTTTATAAAGTTGCTGAAGCTTCTTCTTGATATGTTGTGCTTTTTGTGGGGAGTTATCTTCCAAACTATTCTTCCTATTCACCATATCCATGGTGATAGTTATCTCCTCACTTTTCTTCTTCCATACTTGTTTAGAATTTTTCTTCCCACCTGCACTTTTTGTAGAAACAATTTTAGAACAATGAGTACAAGTTGGTATGGATGGTACCTTTACTTTCTTAGATGCTTGTGATAGATCAATGAGTGAAGAAATGATGTTATTATCACAGGTTGGAGGTCTTTTGACAATATAATTCTCCAGTGAGCATTGAGTACCAGCAGCAACTGTATCGTTCTTTTGTGGAGACTCAATATGTGTCTTCACAAGATTGATCAACTGAGATTCAAATTCAAGACATCTCATATTGAGGACGACTTCCTGGTCTTCAATCATAGTCATATTCTCTTCACAAGCTTTATTTAATCTTTCAAATTCATCTTCATGCATCCTTACTTTGTTTTGTAACAAAGAGTCAAGTTGATTGATCTTCTTGGAGTATTATTCCAAATATAACTCCTTGACATCGTTCTCATTTTCAGCTCATCTTTAAGTGCATGGATTTTCACTTCTAATTTATTATTGACTCTCTATTTCTCTTCAACATGTTTAAGCCATTTTGAATAACATACTTCAAATTACCTCTTATTTTCATCAAAGGCTCCAACCTGTCTATAGAGCTTTAAACATTCAACAATTTTTTCTTGTAATCCTTTCTCCAACACATCTGTCTCTTCTTCCAACTGAGTGAAATTTTCCTGAATACATTGAAATACTCCGCAAACCAGGGATGAACTTTCTTCAAGAATACCATAACGAATCATTCTTAATCTATCAACTGATATTTATTGAGATGTTGTAGATTGATCATCACCACTTGTGATAGCATTTTCATCATGATGATAATTTTCAAATGTAATAACACATACCTCTTGATCAGTTGATGTAGGAAGGTTTTCCATATTCTTGGTGGGGAGTTGATCCACCTTCTCATTTCTTTCCAAGTTTGGTGTGTCTTCAACGCCAGGTAAATATGGAGAACCAAATGCTTCCTATTCTTTATATAAGGGGGAATTATTGTTCAATTTTCTCTTCTCTTTCTTTTTCCTATTCACCATGGTCTTGGTAGATATGTCTTTTTTCTCAGGGATAACTGAATCTTTACAAACACTGCTCTTCATTGTTGATTCAGGAAAGGAACTAATGTTTTCAAAAGAGAATAACTTCACTGTAGAGAATACAAAAGAGGTGAAACTGTCCCTCTGATACCAATTGAGAGGACCATTTTGGGATATACCTAACACTAAGAGGGCGTGAATCTATTTTGGGGACTTTTAAAACCAATTTCAACTTTTATCCATGTACCTCTTGACCTATTAGGATCTTGATTATCCTTTTCTCTGTTCCCTGTTGCATGCAATAATAGAAAGTAGTAAAAATATGCACAAAATGTTTTTACAAGGTTTACCACTCAATAAGAGTAATTAAGTCCTTTCCATTCATGAGGATGACCAGTGCATGGATTCTCCACTAAAATGTGATATGTTATTACAATGGAGTGGCTAGGAAAACAATCCTCTAGCCAGTGTGAGTCCCTACACTTTAGAGGGGGGTGCGAAACAATCCTCTTCCCTGGACTGGTGATGATCTAGCCCAACTTGCAATGTCTAGCTAGTTCTTTATACTACCTATGGAGACAGTCTTATTCCTTCTTCAAAAGGTCGATTCTTCTCTTGATCTATTTCAGTTCTCTTCACTTGATTACTTGTAAAGCAGTAGGCAAGAAATTCTTCTTTTATTCTTCTTTTCTTCGTTACTAGTGCAAAACCAGATGCACTATGACTTATTATTTTTCTTTAGTGCAATAACAGAATGCACTAACACTTCTTCTTCTTTCTTAGCATGAATCACATATACCAATGTGATTATTCATAATCTGAGGATCAGCTCACAAAGCGTCATCTGAATTAAATTACCTTAAAGATTTGTAGGCCTTAATTGGGAATAATCTATTCTTATTCTTATTCTTCTTCTCTTCTATTTATGCAACAAACCTATAAGATTCACACTCTTCTTCTTCTTCTAATTATTCAATGAAAAACCAACTGTACTGAAACCTACTCTTCTTCACACGCTCTCTCTAAGTGAAAAACCATCTGCACCGAGCTCTTCTTCTTCTACTTCTTGCTAAAATCAGAAGTTCTAGATTGCACGCCAATCCTTACTTGTGCGCCACCTTGCTTGCGTGCCTCCCTGCTTGAGTGCCACCCAGCTTACGCACCACCCAGCTTGCACGCCACCTTCTTTCACGTCACTCACTAATTGCACGTCACTATTGTGCACAACTCACAACTTGCACGCCACCGTTGGCTTATAAACACTCTTCGCTTGCGCACCTCTAACAACTTGCACGCCAAAACATGCGCACTAAAACATGTATGGAAATACTTGCACAAAAATAATTGTGCGACAATACTTGCACGAAAAAACTTGCACGCCTTTTAAATAACCCTCAGCTTGCACGCAACTTTAGCTTGCATGCCACTTTCTACACTTGCGCGTTCAGAGATCAAATTTTTCTCTTAAGTGTTGAGCCATAAAAAATGAGGAGGAAAGTCATCTATTTATAGGTGTTTTGGTGACATGCACACCACATACACTTGCGTGCCAATACTTGTGTGCCACTTCATCACTTGTGTGCCGCTTCATCACTTGCACGCCCTTCCATCACTAGCACGACTCTTTCTTTCCTTTGTCATATTTTGATATGATGATGTTGGCATATGACTTTCACGCAACATACACTTGCGTGCTGCTTATACCTATGCGATACACTTGTGCGCCACTTATACTTGCATTCCACACTTGCGCATTTCTTATACTTGCGCACCACTTTTTGACTTGCACGCCAATATTTAACTTGCTCGACATTTTATTTCCTTTTTCATATTTTAATGGGATAATCTTGAAATATGACTTGCGTGCCAATACTTGTGCGCCAATACTTGTGCGCCAATACTTGGGTGCCAATACTTGCGCGCCGCTTTCTTTCCTTTTCCATATTTATTAAATAATGCTATTTAAAATATGACTTGCGTGCCTCAACAGCACTTTCGCGCCGACACTTGCACGTTGCCACTTGCGCGCCGCCACTTGCACACCTTCTTCTTGCCTTTGTCATTTTTGGATAGTATAATGTTGAAATGTGTTTTTCCTAAAACACTTCTTTACTCTCTCTATCCTTCATACGGCTTGCATCACAAGTTCTCCAAACTTGTGATGATTGTAAAATACAAATTATCAAAGCATCGTCTGGATTCATCAATTATTTTTGGAATATGAATTCGAAAGAACTTCTATCATCCTAACTTCAAATCCTCAATTCATTTTGGAGTGTTAATTCCAAAAAACTCCATTTATCTCTCTTCTTCCAAAAGTGGAGGGTTAAGGCTTCTTCAAACACCTTCAATGTTGCAGACAATGTATCACCTTTGATATATGAATTTGGAACTTTAAAGAATAGTGAAAAAATCATCTGATTTCAAGGAAATGTGTAAATCATGACCTTATTAGAATGACAAGTCCTTCTACACTCTCTCTTCATCTTCTACCATCATTCTCTACTTCATTAAAATCGTATGATGTTTTTTTTTCAATTAGTCTCTTGTATGGTTTTCATGCAATAATGAATCATTGCATTGTCTTCTTCAAATACTCATTCTTCTTCAACCATGCTTAGATAGATGATACTTCACCATTATGCTTCAATCATCCTCAAATGGATGATACTTATCCATTCTTCATTGTTGTAAACAATGTTTCACCTTTGACACAAGTTCTTTGAACTTAGGATCTGTTCAACAATCATCTGAATTAATCTTCTTAGATAATTGCTCAAGTATGAATTTAAATGTTATGATTCCATAACAATTCTCCAAGAAACCTCACTTCAGCCAATCTCCAATAATTTTTTTCCTTCTTCATCTCCTTGTTCATTTTGATTTGTATTGACAACTATTGAAAATAAATAAAATATTCATACACAAAGTGGTCCCAAAAATTATTATAATTTAAATTAAAAAGAAAACTATTTTATTAACTTATTTTCATTCTAGTATTTGTGGTTTCTCTGATAAAAGAAATCTATGGATTACTGGTGAAATTATATTGGGTTTTGTCTCAAACATTTCAAACCAACATTAGTTGGTATGTAGTATTAATTTATTATAAATTTATTATGATTTTGAATTCCATGATGGAGTTACACTACTATTCTATGGGAATCAGGTGGATGTTTATTTTAATTGGTGAATTAGAGTCACTTGGGGATAACATGGTTTGTTTCATGGGGTTTTTTGATTAGTTCAAGACATATGGTGTATTTTCCATATTATCCTCATCTTCAATTATTATTTTCCCTGTATGGATTCTAAATATTATAGAGGGAAGTTATATATATTTTTAATGTATTTGTATATATATTTTCTCAACGTTTATTGTTTTGTTTTATTTTTTTGGAACATTATTTTTACTGTATATTAATTTGGTATGAATATAAAATGTATGGATAAATCAAGTTGGACTTCAAGGTAGAAATAATTGTAAAATTTATGTGTTTTGAATATAGAAACTATTCCCAATGGGTAAATTTGAAACCTTTAGTGTTTTTCTATATCTTGTAGATAATGGAAAAACAATTTGGGTCCTATGGAGAAGTAGTCTATTTGATTGGTCGAGCCAAGATGGGCTAGTTTGATACAAATGGTATCATGCCTAAATGGCCCTGATGACATTCATTTTTTATTATCCCCCTTTTAAGGGTTGAAGGGAAACCCTTGACATTAAAGGACCAGAAGGTCTTAAAGGAATTAATTCATTATAGACTATGACTACTTAAAACTACCCCTCCCCAGTGTCTACATCATGATCAGCTCTCCACCTTTTCATAGTTATATACCTAGTTTTCCTATGTAGAGGTGAATAGGCCTGGTACAGATGGAAGATTTCATACCCTCTCATTCTTCCAGATCTGTTTGCTCTCCTCTAGGGAATATGCCTTGATCTAGTCCTCTAGTTTTTTTGTTCCTTATAGAATATGTATGGTATCATTTTCACATCAGGTGGCTTTAATGACTTGAGGATTCCTAATAGCCTTAATGTGTATTGAGATCCTTAATAACTCGATGTAATGGGTGGCCTGATGGCCTTAAAGACTGTATTCCCAAACCGATGGCCTGAAGTTGAATAGTTATAAATACTATAGTACTGAAAAATAGCTGCTACAATGTCTACTATAGTGCTTTCTACAAATAGTTTCATGGCCCTAATTTTATTCTAGGGTAAATGGTAGACATGGGATATGACTGTCAGGGCTCGTGAGGTAAGTGTAGGGGTGTGTCTAGAGAATTCTTCCTCATTAAGAGTTTCATGTTACCATGGGTAGTTGGGAGTTTTTTTTGAGTATGTGGTTAATGATTATTTATTCTTGAGGTTTTTTTATTTTTTTTCACTTTTATTTTTTGGGAGATTCAGTGATTTATTTTGGGAAATTATTAGGTTCGATGAGAAAATGGGAGGAGGTCCAAAGGTGCATAGTTGAGGTGCATGATATGTTAAACCAAACTATGTGAATCCACTCTAGGTGACTTCTAGTAGCATTTAAAATATTGTCACATGGTTTGAAGAACTATATTTTGAAACCGTGCATAGTGAAAAAACATAATAAACCTTTTTGTTTTCACTATATTGATGTTTTAAATAAGTATTATAATGGTTATTATATATGAGTAATTGAAAAGATTTTATAGTATATACAATTTGTTTTAGTAACTGATGGTGACATTTCAATATTGGATTCTTCCCCATGATTTATGAAATCAATGATTTGATGTTATGGAATATTCTTGCAAATCATTTTTAGTTTCACATTGAAAGATTTAGATAAATAGATTGTTTTTAATGAATTAGTTTTATTGATCCTAGAATGATATAATATTTTTTATCTGTACTGAGTAATTTTTTGTAACACCCCAAGCTTCCATGGTACGCTTCTTTTTGAATAATACAATAGCGTGTGCTGTACACAACTTCGAGTTCCAACACACCACAACCAATCAAACTAGCCGTTATGAATAGTAATACCGAATTTTTGAAATTTTATAAATTTTATCTTTCAAAATGGACTTCATTTTTGGATTCAGAGTATCAAAATTAGCTTAGCGTGAATTTTTGGTATTTTTCAGAAAACTTTCAATTTTTGATGAATGGTGAAAACGCTGAGTTATAGTTTAAAACAGAATTTTTATTTAAATAATTATTTATTTTATTTAAAATATTTTTATGTAAAAATAGACACATGATACCAATATAAGTTTTATGTAATTCATTGATGTCAGTTTATAATAATTTTAGATATATAAAAATTTTATCGAACTTTTTACCATCTTTTACCCACCTCCTAGTATAATTTGCAAATCTACATAAAACATAATTTTACCGCTTTTGTGAGTTGAATTTCAAAAATCTTAGAGACATAGTTGATATCAGTAAGTAAAATTTGGTTCAATAAGATGAAAATAATTTTTCATGAATAGTAACTTTTTACTTTTATTTACCACTATTAAAAGTAAATAGGGTAATTAAGGGTAAAAATGATATTATTATAATCCTAAAACATGTCCTAATTCAATTAGATATGTGTAATTCGACCAAAAACAATATTATGAATAAAATATTATCCTTTAGGTCCAATTGGATTAGATAAAGACATTTATTCTTATTTAATTCAAAGAAGAGTTAAAAGTGTTAAATTCAATGATTAATAATTAAACCATTTTTAATATTGGGTTACACGTAAGGTAAATTTGAATATAAATATTCATTAGAAATATAAAAATATTTCCTACATAATCGTATTTTATTTATTTTTTTAGACAATAAATAATTTAATTTACTTATGACACAATGATGATGCAGTAATTACCTAATTAATGAAATATTAAAATAATTGATATTATAAATATCCAAATAAATGAAATTTGCAACTTTTTATGAATTAAACTAATTTTATAGGTTAATAAGACCTGTTAGGGTTGGTTAGATAATTGTTTTTTGAAGTAATAATGCTGTTATAAATTTAGCAAAAACAAAATACCAAATAGTGTCAAAATTGACATAAAAGTGTTTTTAAAAGAAATATTATATTATTAATTGATATTCTATTTCTAAAAAACTATGGTTCGGCCAAAAGACTTATATAATGATAGGTGTGTTATTAATGATCCACTTGGGGTTTTCTTGGAAGAATATAGTATGTTTATTAACCATATAATATAAAAATACAAAGAGACATGGTAAATGTCAAACTATTTAACTAAGAGTTAAATATAAAAGAGAAGGTTAATATAGTGACCCAGAACTGTCTAAAACCTATTGGTTATGTTGTTTTAGACCCATACTCACCTTATACTTTAAATAATTCATTTTGGTTCCATTAGTAACCGAAAATGATTTTATTATAAAATAATATTTCTAGCTTTTCCTAAGGTGCCCCTCACCCCTCTTATACAAGGGCACCTCAACTTCTCTCTAATTCACACCATCAAAGTAATTTGGATCGACAAAAACCTACCCAAATACCCTATTAAATGTCCTACCTTAATCATAGAGGCCTTAATTTAGTCATAATTCCAACCTAAGTAGCCGTTTTGATCAAATCAAAAAGAAGAACCTCAAGAAGTGGTTAATATTTCATCACCTCTTTCAAGTTATTTTCTTCTTCCACTTCCTCTTTATTTTTTTTCCATTATAAAATAAAAAATAGAGTATCTTATATATACATTTATGTTATTATAAATAATTTACAACCATATTCATTATTCTATCCATCCTTTGAATGACATGTCACCATACGTGCGTACGTACGGCTTACCGTATCCACGTTGTGGTGTAATTGTTATTCAATACATTATTATTTGGATGGGTATAATAATTATGTTTAGTTGATGAAAAGAATAAATATAACATGATAATTATTCTGTATATATGACATACCATCCAATTATATATTATTTTAATATCAAAAGAATGATATTTTCGCTCGTGCGTACGTACGGAATACCATCTCCACGAACACGATGAGATTCATTCCCCATCATATCCATTCAAGGATAATTTTCATTAGATGATTAAAAATAGTGTTTAAAGACTTAATATAATTATGAATATGAATAAGATACATCCTATCCATAACTAACATTACTTATGTAACAAATCATATATAAAACGAATCAGTTAACACCCGAAACAACAATAATACTAAGATATTATTAACAAAGTAGTGTTAGAAGATCATATATGATATCATATTAATGTATATGATTCTTGTATAATTTAATAACAATTATTTAACCATTATACAGGAGGTTAACCTACCCTCTTCCAAGGAAATGTACAAGTTAAGGGTTAATTTCACATCTCTTCATTATCTGAGGTTGTATAAATGTAATTATCTACTGGGACCTCTTTATAATCCTCTTCCATTTTTCTTAAAAATGTTTTTCAAAACATTCTTAATATTTTATAGACTATGGTTTAAATTAATTTATACCATTTTTTTAATTTTATAAGATATTTATAAAGGAATCTTTTTGTCATTTTCTAAACAAGGTACTTTATGGACTTTTCACCAAAATTAAGGTAAAAATGTTTTTTTAACTTATACGGCGGGTGCGGCTTTTTTCTGCCATTATAACATCATCGAAGCTTCCCTTACAAGATTATAAGAAAATTTTCAAATATAAATGTTTTCTTTTATAATTACGTGATTATAAATGATTTCAAAATAGAAAGAGATATTTCTCTAAAATGGTTTTGATTTCATCTATGTCAACATTCTTTGATGGATTTTAAGTTTGTTTGAAGTTGATTTATTATGATACAAAAATTTCATATTGTATTGAAGGTTTTGTGATATGTTTGATTGTGGTTGTGTTATTTCATACCATTTATGTTTTATGGATAACGTATTGACATTTCGAATGCCAGTTTTAATACGAATGTTTATGTTATGTTTAAACCTTTTCATATGAGGAATGCATTGGACTTTGTAAGTTACGGGTGGAGCCCACTATAGCTCCTCGATGGATCAGTAGGTCTCATGAGACAAACTAGTGTCTTGGACCAAGGCCTTGACAAAATCTTATTTTTTTTTGGCACAAGGCCTTCACTATATGGTTATCAATGTCTGGAATTATGCATTCCATCATTATGAAAGTGGCTATTGATATTGCATGTGATTATTTGACTACTAGAATATCGATGTGAATAATTATATGGAATTATTTGATTTTATCTTTTCCATATTATGCTGATGTTCATGTTTAAAAATCTTTTGTTTTCATCTTACGCATTGCCTTAAATGTTTATGCTTATTTATGAAAGTTTCCGCTATATTGTTATCCTTACTGAGCATCTGATATCGCCCCTTTATATGTTTTATTTTTTCCACGATGTGAAGAAGTGTATTATGACTGACCTGTTCGGATAGTCTATGGGATCTCAGTGTTGTCAATGGAAACAATTTTTTTTGTAGTTTTCCATTTTATGATGTAATGTAAACCTTATTAATGTATCTAGTATTTCCAAAGCTACTAAATTAATCAGTCTTTCGAGACTCGATCTTTTCTGATCATGCCAATGATACGTAATAATGCACAAACTCTGGGCTTTAGGGTTTGGGGTGTTATATTTGGTATCAGAGGAAGTTTAGTACAAACCTTGGAAACTAGATTTAGATAAACTCTAATTAGAGCACAAATCCCTAAGATAAACTTTGAGGATTAGCATAAAAGATATTCCTAGAATTTTGGTATTGTATAGATTTTGTGAGTGTTCAAAGAAATAAATCCCTATCTGGATATGAGTAGGTAAGGATGGCTCTGGCACAGATGTACATAGGGGTAAAACCCGAAAACACCGCTTTGAGCGTGACTCAAACATGAACTGGTGCACGACAACGGGCCTTGCTGCACTCTTGGTTATGAAACACCTGGGGGATATGCTTATGATAATTCTCATTTTATTTAAAAACCATTATGAAGGGTTTATGAGTATATATTTCCTCAGAGAAAACATTTTTTATGATTATGGATTATATCAAAAAATTGTTCAATTTATGTTAAATGTTTTATATGTTTGGATTTATGTATTGCGATTCATAAACTAATATAGTTTATGCCATTGTTTAGAAATGTCACCTAGTGTAAGGAATGGAAACCGTATCAATGAACGCAGTCCATGTAGGGATTTCCCTCTTGCTCAAGATAATTATTGTAACTCCCCGACCCCATAATCCAAGAGCCAGTGCATTATATTAATACATTAGCATTATTACAAGGAATCAAGTCTGGAAGGACCGATTAGTTTAGTAGTCTTGGAAACAAGATACATAAATAAGTTCAACATTACAACTTGAAATGAAAAACTACACAAATTTATTCCCTTAGAAATGTGCATGATTCCAAGTTTTTCCTGCAAGTCACTCACAACTAACTTCTTCAAATCCTGGGAAAATGAAACATGAGAAAGGGGTGAGGTCAAATGATCAGTAAGAGTAAGAAATACATCAGAAGATAACATATACATTAGGCATGGTGAATAATTGAAATCACAAGACTTTACAAATAATAAACATGATCACTTTGTGGTAGGAATATGAGCTGAGTAAATAATGAAATAATAAAACATAGTCATGGATATTCTACTAGTCGAATAACCACATGAAATATCAATAGCTAATATCATAATGATGGAATGCATAATCTGAGACATCATAACCACATAGTCAAGGCCTCATGCCAAGACTACAAATAAGATTTTGTCAAGGGCTTGTGCCAAGATACTAGTTTTTCCCATTAGACCTACTGATGCATCAAGGATCTATAGCGGGCTCCACCTGTCACTTACTATGTCCAATTCATTCCTCATATGAAAAGTTTGAAACATAATATAAACATTCGTATTAAAACTAGGATACTAAATGTCAATACTTTATCCACAAATCATTAATGGTATAAAAATAGCACATCCACAGTCAAACATAACTCATTCAATACAATATAGAATATTTTATTGTAATAGATTAACCTCAATCAATAATAATGAAGGATATTGACAAATCTGAAAATAGTCATCAAAACTATTTGAGAGAAATACCACCTTTTTCTTGAAAATAATTAAAAGTCACACTACTTGTCAAGATGTCGTTTTAAAAATAGATTTTTGAATCAAAGTATCCCATACCACTTTGAAACTTTTAAAAGGAGTTTTAATTTTAAAAAATTAATGTCCATATAAATAAATCCTCAAAACCATTTTTAAAACATGGACATTAATGAGAAATATTTAAAGGAATAAATCTTTACAACATTTAAAAATGATATTTTAGTTAGAGTTTCTAACCCAAATAAAGATACTTGAATACAAAGAATTGAGGTGATAAAAACATTGTAATATCATGAGAATAAAGGGATTCATGATATACTATGTCAAAGTACATTATATACACCATATAAATGTTATTTGGTGTATAACAACAAAGAAGTCTCAATGGAATGTAAATTGAGATTAAACTTCTTATAAAGACCATATTCATAGGTTAAGGATAAATTAATGACATAATTATGTGTGACAAATATAAATGTAGTCAATATGATTGCATATTCAATGTAAATCAATTAGAGGACATTCACACATATTCTTGTAAAAACAACACCAATTAATTGGATATTTAACTCAACAAATGAAGATTGAGTTAAAATTACTCTTATCAAGTTCATATCGATAACTTGAGAAATTATCAATGGAGTGATTATGTTTATAAAAATTATATCCATTGAAAGGGGAGTGGAAATTATGACATAAGAAAATGAATAGTGATTCGACACATAATCTTGGAGTAAAATAATCAATGAAATATGCATAAAGTTGAATAAGTGGAAATTGAAATTTCAAATTCCCTTATCGATTTGGTAACTTACAGAATATACACCCATGAAAGAAGGATAATAAAATGATGATGTAAATATCCATAAATTAAATTATATTACACAATGAATAGAGTCATGGGCAGTACACACACCACATGAAATAAATAAGTGGTGAACAATGGAAATCTCAGGGAATTAAAGGTGAGATAAGAAACCCCTTACCTCAAGTCCGAATTGTCTTGTGTGTTCCTTGTTATTCCGGAATAATAAACATAAGTTAATTTATACTTGATTAATAACACATTAAAATTTTATTAATCCTTATATATCACTTATTTACTTTCCAAAAATAATTAGTTAATTATTTGAGTTCATATTGGATATTTTATTGATGTTCAGAACATGAGTCAAAAATAAACTTGTTATAATTACAATTTGTCAATGTGGTCAAATTTAAATTATCTCCAAAATGATATAAATGATTTAGATATCATATATATATTATATATCCAGTATATACATGTTTTTATAAAATCACATTACATTTGGAGATAAGAAATGAAATGCACCTTTCATGGAGATGGTAAGTCGTACGTACGCATGGACGCTACTTTCATTTATATTTTTTATTTTAATGGAATTAAAACATAATGATACATAGGTATATTATAATTCTTTTATAATATCATATGATATATGTTTTACATAATTTAATTAACTCTATCCTTTATACGTTACATGAATGTCATGAATGAATCATATCACCTTGAGGGGGCGGTAGTCTACACTTCCTCAAATGAAATTATCGTGGTGACACATATTGTAAAGCATATTGGTGTGTTTTTAAATGAAAATTAAAGAATAATAGAGAAAAAATAAACATAATATACATAATATATAAAAATAGTTCCATCATAATGGCCACCATAAGAGGCGGTATGAGATAATCGAACAATCATCGTTTCGTGAGGCGTTAGTTTGCCATCCACATAAACATTATGTTCTTCGCCCATTAGATGGAGGTGTGTGTAAATTTAGCTCAAACGTTTTTTATAAAAACATCCTAGTATATTGAAGATACTGGTTTTTTTACAAAAGAAAGGAATAAAAAGAGTTCCTGGGGTTGGAGAAGTAAAATATAAGAAATGAATTTAAGAGAAACCATTACCTTTAATATGGGTAACTCCCTTTGGTTTGAACCAAAAAGACTTCTTGAAGTTCCTTCTACCTAAGGTAAGGCCTCTAGGTGGAATAGAGGGATATAGGGAGATTAATTTGGTAGAGTTTGGACGATCCAAAAGGCTTGAGATGTGTGAATAATTGGTTAGAAGTGGTCTTCTTTTATAAGGGAGAGGAGGGGCTCTTTAGGAATGTGTGAAACTATTATTTTATTATAAACTTATCTTCTGTTTCAGAAGGTCCAAAACACATTAAATCCGAAGATAAGGTGACTAATATTTGAAATAAAATCATCCAATCAGAATTGGACATGTTTTGGATAATATTTTAATCATTATAATCTTATTTATTTAAATCATTTATTAATGAGGTAAACACTACATCATTATTGTGTCATAAATAATTTAATTTATTTAATTTCTAAAAATTATAAAAAAATTACCATGATGTAGGAAATATTTTTATCTTTACAAATAATATTTATTGTTAAAAATATAACTTATATAACCCCATGTAAAAATTATGTTACTAAAAGATATTTGTTTGTGTCATTTTTGTCTTTACTTTAAATCAATTAATCTAAAGAGTCATTATCACTCTCAAGTGGCTCCATGGGGTCCCAAAATAGACCCAATGATGCCCAAGGTCGGTCATGAATCATCAAATAAGGTTAGGACAAGTGTTAAAATAATTTTGTATTATTATAATATACTTTTTATCTTGAATTACCCTATTTACCTTTAAACGCGGTAAATAAAAGTCAAATGTTACTATTAACCAAAAATAATTTTCAACTTATTGAACCAAATTTTACTTCATGATATTAACCATGTCTCTAGGATTTTTAAAATTCAACTCACAGAAGTGGTAAAATTTAATTTAAATGTAAAATTCACTTTTTTAGCTACTACTAAGTGGTTTCACTATTAATCACAAATTGATGTTTTTCAGAAAAATACCAAAAATTCAGCCTAAGCTTTATTTGTTATTCCGAATTAAAAAATGATTTCTATTTTGAAAAATTGAAAACATAAAATTGGAATTAATTAATTTAAAATTAATTCCCGTTGTTAAAACAAATAGAGTGTTTTTAAGAAGTAATAACTATTAAAATATTGACACTTGTTTATGTCCAATTTCAATGTGCAATTAATTCTAATGACGAAAATTGGATTAAATGGTAAAAATATATTATAATTAAACTTTAAAACAAATTAAAAAGAAAATATAACCATATAAATAAATTATATTAAAACACAGTTTTGAATTAAAATATAGTATTTTTCACTATTCATCAAAAAAAATGAATTTTATTAGAAAAATACCAAAATTTCATCCAAAGTAAATTTTGATGTCCTGATTCTAAAGATGAATTTTATTTTTTCAAATATAACATATAAAAAGGACCAAAACTATATTTAAAGAGGGTTCACCATCAAAAGGTGGTAAATCGGCCTTTTAATGAATATTAGAGTATTTATGCATAAAATCAAATTCCTTTCTTATTTTAAGCCTCTAACATTTATTGGATATATGTAAAAACATTGAAAAAACATATATAATCATATATTAGTTAGTTTTATTCATTTCCACCAATACAATGGATCGACATTAAGTACCATTTAAAATAATAATATTATATTATTAGTGTGCAACGTAAGATTTAAAAGAAACCTATTGTTATGTATCAGGTAAGCCATCAAATATAGAATCCCATTTAAATTAAAATTAAATTTAATTCATAAATATTAATAAATATGAAAAGTTATTATTCTTTATTTACCCAGGATGTTACATCTTTCCCCCCTTTTGGGAATTGTGTTCTCGTAATTTTAAAATTGGGCTAAGAAACATCATTGAAATCCCCACATCAGAAAAGGAGTCAATAAAGATATCACTTTAAAATAAATTAAGATAAGTAAAAAAGGTTACCCAAGACAATAGATACTAGAATTCCATGAAAACATGGATATGAAAAAGAAAACAAAGTGTCATGTTCTGATGGAGAGGGATGGAAAACATGATTATGAGAAAGTTAACAACAAGAAAATCACAAACTTGTGATAGGATAAATGGTCATTAGTTTCCCACCAGGAAAAGTAAACGGATAATTTTTTTTTGTTTTAAGTTCCATTTTATAATGTTGAGGAATTTATTTATGAGAATGAAAAAGAATATAAAGATATATACTTACTTTTTAAGTAGAGTTTTAATATTTAATAAAACTCTACCACCAACTCATAATTTTTTTTTCAGGCGATGAGTATTCAATATGACTTGGTCACACCAGAAGAGCTAGAATAAACTTCTAGAAAATCACATGATCCAAAAAAGATAAAAAATATATTTACCTTGTTTTTAGAGATTAACCAACACCAAAATGGTTAGTACAAGATCATATGATCCCCAAAAAGGATAATACTTTATAGAAAGAAATACTAATCTTAATTTCTAAAATTAAACCAACAATACCCAAAGTTTAATAAATACTATTCAATAAACAATTTTCATTAAAATCCATCAATATAATATAAACTAAATTTGAAACCCAAAACATTGAAGAATTTGATTTCACAGTCTTCCACGTTAAATTGTATCTCCAAATGACATAAACTACTCTTAAAGTCACATACTTAAAAGTAGTTAACCTAATCACATATTCTCTTTTATAGGTTAATCATTTCCATAAATAACATAAATCACTATAAATCCTCAATAAAAACATAGAAAAAAATCCACCATTACTCCTCAAATGAAATCCCATAATATTCTATTTTCCTTAGTCATATAGTGTTCCCAACAATGAGAACGTCTTCCAAATAACATTTATTACATAATAACCAAATCATTTTCTTATACTAAGGGTATTCATTTTATAAGACATAAGAACCAAAATCAACTTATTATTGATCAATAAAATCATTTAACTAAAAATAATTAGTCACACTAACCAGGGACTTCACGTAGTCTAGTGGTAGGTGATAAATCTCAATCACACTCTAGTTATGGGTTCGACTCCCATAGCTTTGTCCAATGTGATGGGTTGTCACACAGTCTGCATGTTGTCCTTTTTCAAAAACTATATTTTATAACATTACAAAAATAAGATAAATTCCTCAAAATAACCATAACATAATATAACCACAAATGTAATCTCATACCTTGAATTTTCATCTCAAAATATAATAACTTGTAATTGACTCAGACCCAATGATCATATAAAAACAAATGGATATTTATTACTATATAAACAAGAGAAAAGATAATTCTTCCTCAAATATCATTTTCCCATGAAACACTGTAGGGTTACAAATATAAAATAAATTTATTCCAAAGTAATCCCATCAACAAGGAGCACTAATACTTTTAAACATTTCTCCAACCATTTATTTCCACATAGATTCTTCTTTGACCAAGAAAATATCTTATAGAATATGGCATTCACTCGGGTAATGGCCAGGTTCCCTACATTTATGGAAAATGACTGTAAATAGATTCTTGGGACCAATTTTATTTTCTTCCATATTACTCTTAATTTTTCCTCAGCAATTCTTCAGTTTATGTCCTTCTTTCCCACACGTAAATCATTTCTTTGTTCCATTGAGATACTTTATTGGGTGTCTCCTTCCAAATTTCCTACATGATGGAAATTGGGGATTCTTTTCTCCATAGTCTCCACTACTCGAGCTCTTATCATTCATCACCTTTCTATTCTTTGTTGAGTCTGGTAGTTGGTTTATATATATGTTGTTGATCATATTTTTGGAAAACTAATTTTTCATGAACACGATAACTTTTACGCCTATCAACATTCCATTTTGATGCTCATTTGTACCACCGTTCTCAGCTTGTACATCATTCTCAAAGTTACTATGACTTCCTTGGAATTCAGCCATTGACTAAAACCAGAAAACATTGTGTGAGTAAGAATAGTCATAAAATTATTTAGAAAATATCATCACACCTTATTTTAAATTAAAAACACCCTAGTATTAAACAAGGTTATTTATTCTCATCTTATATTAAAATCCTTCAAATCAGTTTGTAAAGAAAATGTAAAGTATCCTAAGTATACCCCTCAGGAGTTTCGTAACCAAGAGTGAATCAAGGCCCGTTGTCATGCACTAGTTCTCGTTTTAGTCTAGCTCAAAGCAGTGTTTTTGGGTTTTACCCCTAGGTACATCTATTCCAGAGCCGCCTCTACCTGCTCGTATCCATACAGGGATATATTTCTTGGAAAACTCACAAAATCTCTACAGTACCAAAATTTTAGGAAATTCTTCTATACTAATCCTCAAAGTCTACCTTAGGTCTTTGTGCTCCAATCAGAGTTTATCTAAATCAAGTTTCCAAGGTTTGTACTAAACTTCCTCTGATACCAACTATAATGCTCCGACCCCAGAATCTAGGATCCTGTGCATTATTTTAATACATTGGCATGATTACAAGGAATAAAGTCCTGAAGGACCAATTAGTTTAGTAGTCTTGGAATCAAGATACATACATAAGTTCAACATTACAACATGAAAAGAAAAAATACACTAATTTATTCCATTAGAAACATCCAAGCTTCCCAGATTAATCCTACAAGTCACTGACAACTAACTTCTTCATATCCTGGGAAAATGAAAAATGAGAAAGGGGTGAGCTCAAATGCTTAGTAAGAGTAAGACATACATCAGAAGATAACCTAAACATTAGGCATGGTGAATAATTAAAAACAAAAGCCTTTACAAATAATAAACATGAACACTTTGTGGCAGGAATATGATCTGAGTAAATAATGCCATAATAAAACATAGTCACAGGTATTCTACTAGTCGAATAACCACATGAAATATCAAGAGCTAATCTCATAATGATGGAATGCATAATGCCGGACATCATAACCACATAGTCAAGGCCTCGTGCCAAGACTACAAATAAGATTTTGTCAAGGCCTTGTGCCAAGACACTAGTTTTTCTCATGAGACCTACCGATGCATCGAGGAGATATAACGGGCTCCACCCATCACTTACTATGTCCAATGCATTCCTCATATAAAAAGTTTTAAACCTAACATAAAAATTTGTATTAAAACTAGGATACGAAATGTCAATACTTTATCCACAAACCATGAATGGTATAAAAATAGCACATCCACAGTAAATAATAACTCATTCAATACAATATGGAAGTTTTTATTGTAATAGATTAACCTCAATCGAAAATAATGATGGATATTGACATAGATGATAATAGTTATCAAAACTATTTGAGATAAATACCCCCTTTTTCTTGAAAACAATTAAAAGTCACACTACTTGTCAAGATGCCATTTTAAAAATAGTTTTTTGCATCAAAGTGTCCCATACCACTTTGAAACTTTTAAAAGGAATTTTAATTTAAAAACATTAATGTCCATATAAATAAATCCTCAAAAATATTTTTAAAACATGGACATTAATGATAAATATTTAAAAGAATATATCTTTAAAACATTTAAAAATGATATTTTAGTTAGAGTTTCTAACCTAAATAAAGACACTTGAATACAAATAATTGAGTTAATAAAAACTTTTTAATATCATGAGAATAAATGGATTCATGATATACTATGTTAAATTACATTATATACACCATATAAAAGTGATTTGGTGTATAACAACAAATAAGTCTCAATGGAATGTAAATTGAGATTAAACTTCTTATAAAGACCGTATCCTTAGGTTAAGGATAAATCAACGACATAATTATGTGTGAAAAATAAAAATACACTCAATATTATTGGAGATTCAATGTAAATCAATAAGAGGACATTCACCCATAATCTTGTAAAAACAACACCAATTAATTGGATATTTAACTCAACAAATTGAGATTGGGTAAAAATTACTCTTATCTAGTTCATATCGATGACATGAGAATTTATCAATGGAGTGATTATGTGTATAAAAATTATATCCATAGAAAGGGGAGTGGAAATTATGACATAAGAAAATGAATAGTGATTCCGCACATAATCTTGGAGTAAAATAATCAATGAAATATGCATAAAGCTGAATGAGTGGAAATTGAAATTTCAAATTCCCTTATCGATTTGGTAACTTATGAAACATACACCCATGAAAGAAGGATCATACAATGATGATGTAAATATCCATAAATTAAAGTATATTACATAATGAATACAGTCGTGGGCAGTAAACACACCACGTGCAATAAATAAGTGGTGAACAATTGAAATCTCACGGAATTAAGATTGAGATAAGAAACCCCTTACCTCAAGTCTGAATTGTCTTGTGTGTTCCTTGTTCTTCCTGAATAATAAACTTATGTTAATTTATAATTGATTAAGAAAAATTTTAAATTTCATTATTCCTTTCATATCACTTACTTCCTTTCTAAAATAATTAGTTAATTATTTGAGTTCATATTGGATATTTTATTGATGTTCGGAACTTGAGTCAAAAATAAACTTGTTATAATTACCATTTGTCCATGTGGTCAAATTTCCATTATCTCCAGAATGATATAGATGATTTAGATATCATATATATATTATATATCCAGTATATATATGTTTTTATAACAGCACATAACATTTGGAGATAAAAAATGAAATGCACCTTTCATGGAGACGGTAAGTCGTACGTACGCATGAACGCTACTTTCATTTCTATTATTATTTTAATGGAATTAAAACATAATGATACATAGTTATATTATAATTTCATTATAATATCATATGATATATGTTTTACATAATTTAATTAACTCTATCATTTATACGTTCCATGAATGTCTTGAACGAATCATATCACCTTGAGGGGGAGGTAGTCCGCACTTTCTCAAATGAAATTATCGTGGTCACACATATTGGAAAGAATATTGGTGTATTTTTAAATAAAAATTACAGAAGAATAGAGAAATAATAAACATAATAATCATAATATATAAAAATAGTTCCATCATAATGTCCACCATAAGAGGCAGTATGAGATAATCAAATAATCATCGTTTTGTGAGGCGTTAGTTTGCCATCCACAGAAACATTATGTTCTACACCCATTAGATGGAGGTGTGTGTAAGGGTCTCTCAAATACTTCTTATAACAACATCCTAGTATATTGAATATACTGGTGTTGTTACAAAAAAGAGGAATAAAAAGAGTTCATGGGGTTGGAGAAGTAAAATAAAAGAAATGAATTTAAGAGAAACCATTACCTTTAATATGGGTAACTGCCTTTGGTTTGAACCAAATGGACTTCTTGAAGTGCCTTCTGCCTAAGGTAAGGCCTCTAGGTGGAAGATAGGGATGTAGGGAGCGTAATTGGGTAGAGTTTGGTGGAGCCAAAATGCTTGAGAGGTTTGAATAATTGGTTAAAAGTGGTCTCCTTTTATAAGGGAGAGGAGGGGCTCTTTAGGAAAGTGTGAAACTATTATTTTATTATAAAATTATCTTTAGTTTAAAAAGGTACAAAACTCATTAAAGTCGAATATAAGATGACTAATATTAGAAATAAAATCATCCAATCTGAATTTTACATGTTTTGGATAATATTTTAATCATTATAATCTTATTTATTTAAATCATTTATTAAAGAGGTAAACATTGCATCATTATTGTGTCATAAATAATTTAATTTATTTGACGTCTTAAAATTATAAAAAAAGTACCATGATGTAGTAAATAGTTTTATATTTCCAATTAATATTTATAGTCGAAAACATAACTTATATAACCCCATGTAAAAATTAATTTACTAAAAGACATTTGTTTGTGTCATTTTTTTCTTTACTTTAAATTAATTAATCTAAAGAGTCATTATCCCTCTCATGTGGCTCCATGGGGTCCGAAAATCGACCAAAGGATGCCCGTAGTTGGACATGAGTCATGCAATAAGGTTAGGACAAGTGTTAAGGAAATTTTGTATTATTATAATATACTTTTTACCTTGAATTTCCCTATTTACCTTTAATCGCGGTAAATAAAATTCAAATGTTACTATTCACCAATTTTTTTTCATCCTATTGATCCAAATTTTACTTCTTGATATGAACCATCTATCTTTTATTTTTTAAATTTAACTCACATAAGCGGTAAAAATTAATTTAAATGTAAAAGTCACTTTTTTAGCTACTACTAAGTGGTTTCACTATTCATCACAAATTGAAGTTTTTCAGAGAAATACCAAAAATTTAGCCTAAGCATTATTTGATATTACAAATTCAAAAATGATATCTATTTTTCCAAATTCAAAACATAAAAGTGGAATTAATTAATTTTAAATTAATTCCCGTTGTTAAAACAAATAGCGTGGTTTTACGAAATAATAACTATCAAAATATTGACACTTGTTTATGTCCAATTTCAAAGTGTAATTAATTCCAATGACCAAATTTAGATTAAATGGTAAAAATATATTCTAATTACACTTTAAAACAAATTAAAAATATAATATAACTATATAAATAAATTATATTAAAACACAAATTTGAATTAAAACACAGTATTTTTCACTATTCATCAAAAAAATGAATTTTATTAGAAAAATACAAAAAATTTATCCAAAGTAAATTTTGATGTCCTGATTCTAAAGATGGATTTTATTTTTTCAAATATAACATATAAAAAGGAACAAAACTATATTTAAAGAGGGTTCACCGTCAAAAGGTGGTAAATCGGCCTTTTAATGAATATTAGAGTATTTATGCTTAAAATCAAATTCCTTTATTATTTTAAGACTCTAACTTTATTGGATAAATGTAAAAGCATTTAACAAACATATATAATAATATTTTAGTTTGTTTTATTCATTTCCACCAATATAATGGCCCGACATTAAGTACCATTTAAAATAATAATATTATATTATTAATGTGCAATGTAAGATTTCAAAGAAACATGTTGTTGTGTATCAGGTAAGCCATCGAACATAGCATCCCCTTTAAACTAAAATTAACATTTGATTCAAAAATAATAATAAATATGAAAATTTATTATTCTTTATTTACCCAGGATGTTACATCCTTCCCCCCTTTTGGTAATTGCGTCCTCACAATTTTAAAATTGGGCTAAAAACATCATTGAAAGCTCCACATCAGAAAAGCAGTCAATAAAACTATCACTTTAAAATAAATTAAGAGAAGTAAAAAAAGGACACCCGAGACAACAAATACTATGATTTCATGAAAACAAGGATATAGAGGAGAAAATTAAGTGTCAAGTTCTGATGAAGAGGGATGGAAAACATGATTAGGAGAAAGTTAACAACAAGAAAATCACAAACTTGTGATGGGATAAATGGTCATTAGTATCCAAGTAGGAAAAGTAAATGGATAACCTTTTTTTTGTTTTATGTTACATTTAATAAAGTTTAAGAATTTATTTATGAGAATGATTAAGAATATAAAAAGATATACTTACTTTTTAAGTAGAGTTTCATTCTTTAATAAATTTCTTCCACCAAATCATCTTTTTTTTTTCAGGCGATGAGTATTCAAGATGACTTGGTCAAACCGGAAGAGCTAGAATCAACTTCTAGAGAATCACAAGATCCAAAAAAGATAAAAAAATTATTTACCGTGTCTTTATAGATTAACCACCACCAAAATGGTTTGTACAAGATCAGATGATCCCCAAAAAGGATAATCCTTTATAGAAAAAATACTAATCTTAATTTCTAAAATTAAACCAACAATACCCAAAGTTAAATAAATACCATTCAATAAACAATTGTCCTTAAAATCCATAAATATAATCTAAACTAATTTTGAAACCCAAAACATAGAAAAATTTGATTACACGGTCTTCCATGTTAAATTGTATCTCCAAATGACTTCAACTACTCTTAAAGTCACATATTTAAAAGTAATTAACCTCATCACATATTCTCTATTATAGGTTAATCATTTCCATAAATAACCCAAATAACTACAAATCAATAAGAAAACATCTATAAAAATACACCATTACTCCTCAAATGAAATCCCATTGTATTCTATTTTACTTGGACATATAGTGTTCCCAACAAAGAGAACATATTCCAAATAACATTTATCACTTAATCACCAAATAATTTTCCTATACTAAGGGTATTCATTTGATAATACATAAGATCCAAAATCAACTTATTATTGATCAATAAAATCATGTAACTAAAAATAATTAGTCACACTAACTAGGGACTTCACATAGTCCAGTGGTAGGCGATAAATCCCAATCACACTCTGGTTATGGGTTTGACTCCTAGAGCTTTGTCCGACGCGATGGGTTGTCACACGGTCTACGTGTTCTCCTTTTTCAAAAACTATATTTTAAAACATTACCAATATTAAATAAATTCCTCAAAATAACCATTACATAATTTAACCACAAATGTTATCTGATACCTTTCATTTTTATCCCAAAATATAATAACTTGTAATTGCCTCAAACCCAATGATAATATAAAACCAAATGGATATTTATAACTATATCAACATGAGAAAAGACAATTCTTCCTCAAATATCATTTTCACATGAAAAACTATAGGGTTACAAATAAAAGAGAAAATTATTCCAAAGTAATCCCATCAACAAGGAGCACTAATACTTTTAAAAATTTCACCAACCATTTATTTCTACATAGCTTCTTCTTTGACCAAGAAAATATCTTATAGAATAGGGCATTCACTCGGGTAATGGCCAGGTCCCCTACATTTATAGAAAATGACTGTAAATGGATTCTTGGGACCATTTTTATTTTCTTCCATAGTACTCTTCATTTTTTCTCGGCAATTCTTCACTTTATGTCCTTCTTTCCCACACGTAAATCATTTCTTTGTTCCATTGAGACACTTTCCTAGGTGTCTCCTTCCACATTTCCTGTATAATGGAAATTGAGGATTATTTTTTCTATGGTATCCAATACTCTAGCTCTTATCATTCATCACCTTTATTTTATTTATTGATTCCAGGAGTTGGTTAATATATATGTTTTTTATCATATTTTTGTAAAACTGATTTGGCATGAACACAATATCTTTTACGCCTATCAACATTCCATTCTGTTGTTCATTTCCACCACCATTCTCACCTTGTACATTATTCCCAAAGTTACTATGACTTACTTGGAATCTATCCATTGATTAAAACCAGAAAACATTATGTGAGTAAGAATAATCATAAAATTATTTATAAAATATCGCCACACCATATTTTCAATCAAAAACACCCTAGTATTAACCAAGGCTATTTATTCACATATTATATTAAAATCCATCAAATCAGTTTGTAAAGAAAATGTAAATTATCCTAAGCATATCCCTAGAGATTTTCGTAACCAAGAGTGCAGCAAGGCTTGTTGTTATGCACTAGTTCCCGTTTGAGTCTAGCTCAAAGTGGTGGTTTTAGGTTTTACCCCTAGGTACATCTGTGCCAGAGCTGCCTCTACGTGGTCTTATCTAGACATGGATGTATTTCTTGGAAACCTCAAAAAATCTCTACAATACCAAAATTTTAGGAAGTTCTTCTATACTAATCCTCAAAATCTATCTTAGGCCTATGTGATTTAATCAGAGTTTATCTAAATCTAGTTTACAAGATTTGTAATAAACTTCCTCTAATACAAACTATAACGTCCCGACCCCAGAATCCTAGAGCCGGTGCATTATTTTAATACATTGGAATGATTACAAGGAATAAAGTCTTGAAGGACCTATTAGTTTAGTAGTCTCAGAAACATGATACATACATAAGTTCAAGATTACAACTTGAAAAAAAGCTACACTAACTTATTCCATTAGACACATCCAAGCTTCCAAGATTATTCCTGCAAGTCACTCATAACTAACTTTTTCATATCCTGGGAAAATGAATCATTAGAAAGGGGTGAGCTCAAATGCTTAGTAAGAGTAAGCAATAAATCAGAAGATAACATAAACATTAGGCATGGTGAATAATTGAAAACACAAGCCTTTATTAATAATAAACATGAACACTTCTTAACAGGAATATGATCTGAGTAAATAATTCCATAATAAAACATTGTCATGGGTATTCTACTAGTCGAATAACCACATGAAATATCAATATATAATCTCATAATGATGGAATTCATAATGTTGGACATCATAACCACATAGCCAAGGCCTCGTTCCAAGACTACAAATAAGATTTTCTCAAGGCCTTGTGCCAAGACACTAGTTTGTATCATGAGATCTACCGATGCACCGAGGAGCTATAGCAGGCTCCACACGTCAGTTAATTTGTCCAATGCATTCCTCAAATGAAAATTTTGAAACATAAAATAAACATTTGTATTAAAACTAGGATACGAAATGTCAGTACTTTATCCAGAAACCATTAATGGTATAAAAATAGCACATCCACAATCAAACATAACTCATTCAATACAATATAGAAGATTTTATTGTAATATATTAACCTCAATTTATAATAATGAAGGATATTTCCATAGATGAAAATAGTCATCAAAACTATTTGAGAGAAATTCCCCCCTTTTTCTTGAAAACAATCAAAAGTCACACTACTTGTCATGATGCCATTTTAAAAATAGATTTTTGAATCAAAGTGTCCCATGCCACTTTGAAACTTTTAAGTGGAATTTCAATTTTAAATCATTAATGTCCATTTAAATAAATTCTCAAAACCATTTTTAAAACATGGACATTAATGAGAAAGATTTAAAAGAATAAATATTTAAAACATTTAAAAATGATATTTTAGTTAAAGTTTCTAATCCAAAGAAAGAAACTTGAATACAAATAATTGAGGTAATAAAAATGTGGTAATATCATTATAATAAAGGGATTCATGATATACTATGTCAAAGTACATTATATACACCATATAAAAGTGATTTGGCGTATAACAACAGAGAATTATCAATGGAATGAAATTGAGATTAAACTTCTTATAAATACCATATCCTTAGGTTAAGGATAAATCAACGACATAATTATGTGTGAAAAATATAAATATACTAAATATGATTGGATATTTAGTGTAAATAAATTAGAGGACATTCACACACAATCTTGTAAAAACAACACCAATGAATTGGATATTTAACTCAACAAATGGAGATTGAGTTAAAATTACTCTCATCAAGTTAATATTGAAAACTTCAGAATTTATAAATGGAGTAATTATGTGTATAAAGAGAATATCCAAAAAAATTGGGAGTGGAAATTATGACATAAGAAAATTAATAGTGATTCCACACACAATCTTGGATTAAAATAATCAATGAAATATTCGTAAAGCTGAATGAGTGGAAATTAAAATTTCAAATTCCCTTATCGATTTGGTAACTTACGAAACATACACCCATGAAAGAAAGATAACACAATCATGATGTAAATATCCATAAACTAAATTATATTAGATAATGAATAAAGTCATGGGAATTACACACACCACATGAAATAAATAAGTGGTGAATAATGGAAATCTCACGGAATTAAAAGTGAGATAAAAAAACCCTTACCTCAAGTCCGAATTGTCTTGTGTGTTCCTTGTTCTTCATGAATAATAAACTTAAGTTAATTTCTACTTGATTATGAACAATTTTAAATTTTATTATTCCTTTTATATCACTTATTTCCTTTCTAAAATAATTAATTAATTATTTGAGTTCATATTGGATATTTTATTGATGTTTGGAACTTGAGTCAAAAATGAACTTGTTTTAATTACAATTTTTCCATGTGGTCAAAATTCCATTATATCCAGAATGATATAAATGATTTATATATCATATATATATATATATATATATCAAGTATATATATGTCTTTATAACAGAACATAACATTTGGAGATAAGAAATGAAATGCACCTTTCATGAAGACGATAAGCCGTACGTACACAAGAACGCTACTTTCATTTCTATTTTTTAATTTAATGGAATTAAAAAATAATGATACATAGGTATATTATAATTCCAGTATAATATCATATGATATATGTTTTACATAATTTAATTAACTCTATCCTTTATACATTCCCTGAATGTCATGAACGAATCATATCACCTTGAGGGGGCGGTAGTCCACACTTCCTCAAATTAATTTATCGTGGTCACACATATAGGAAAGCATATTGGTGTGTTTTTATATAAAAAATACAGAATAATAGAGAAAAAATAAATATAATATACATAATATATAAAAATAGTGCCATCATAATGGCCACCATAAGAGGCGGTAGGAGATAATCGAACAATCATTGTTTCGTGAGGCGTTAGTTTTCCATCCACAGAAACATTATGTTCTTCACCCATTAGATGGAGGTGTGTGTAAGTGTCGCTCAAATACTTCTTATAAAAACATCCTTGTATATTGAAAAAACTGGTGTTGTTACAAAATAAAGGAATAAAAAGAGTTCATGGGGTTGGAAAAGTAAAATAAAAGAAATAAATTTAAGAGAAACCATCTCCTTTAATATGGGTAACTCCCTTTGGTTTGAACCAAAAGGATTTATTGAAGTGCCTTCTACCTAAGTTAAGGCCTCTAGGTAGAAGAGATGGATGTAGGTAGATTAATTAGGCAGAGTTTGGATGAGCCAAAAGTCTTTAGAGGTTTGAATAATTGGTTAGAAGTGGTCTTCTTTTATAAGGGAGAGGAGGGGCTCTTTAGGAAAGTGTGAAACTATTATTTTATTATTAACTTATCTTCTACTTCAAAAGGTCAAAAACACATTAAAGACGAAGATAATATCACTAATATTTAAAATAAATCATCCAATCCTAATTGGACATGTTTTGGATAATATTTTAATCATTATAATCTTATTTATTTAAATCATTTATTAATGAGGTAAACACTGCATCATTATTATGTCATAAATAATTTAATTTATTTGATGTCTAAAAATTATAAAAAAGGTACCATGATGTTGGAAATATTTTTATCTTTCTTATTAATATTTATAGTTGAAAATATAACTTATATAACCCCATGTAAAAATTAATTTACTAAAATATTTTCGTTTGTGTCATTTTTGTCTTTATTTTAATTATTTAATCTAAATAGTCATTATCACTCTCAAGGGGCTCCATGGGGTCCCAAAATCGACCCAAGGATGCCCATGGTCAGCCATTACTCATCCAATAAGGTTAGGACAAGTGTTAAGGTAATTTGTTATTATTATAATATACTTTTTACCTTGAATTACCCTATTTACCTTTAACCGCGGTAAATAAAAGTCAAAAGTTACTATTCACCAAAAATTATTTTCATCTTATTGAACCACATTTTACTTCATGATATTATCCATGTCTCTATAATTTAGAAATTCAACTCACAGAAGCGGTAAAATTTCATTTAAATGTAAAAGTCACTTTTTTAGCTACTACTAAGTGGTTTCACTATTCATCACAAATTTAAGTTTTTTAGAAAAATACCAAAAATTCAGCCTAAGATTTATTTGATATTATGAATTCAAAAATGATGTGTATTTTTCCAAATTCAAAACATAAAATTGGAATTAATTAATTTAAAATTAATTCCCGTTGTTGAAAAAAATAGCTTGTTTTTAAGAAATAATAACTATCATAATATTGACACTTTTTTATGTCCAATTTCAAAGTGCAATTAATTAAATTGACCAAAATTGTATTAAATGGTAAAAATATATTCTAATTACTCTTTAAAAAAAATTTAAATGATAATATAACCATATAAATAAATTATATTAAAACACAGTTTTGAATTAAAATACAATATTTTTCACTATTCATCAAAAAATGAATTTTATCAGAAAAATACAAAAATCTTATCCTAAGTAAAATTTTATGTCATGATTCTAAAGATAAATTTTATATTTTCAAATATAACATATAAAAATGACTAAAACTATATTTAAATAGGGTTCACTATCAAAAGGTGGTAAATCGGCCCTTTAATGAATATTAGAGTATTTATGCTTAAAATCGAATTCCTTTCTTATTTTAAGTCTCTATATTTTATTGGATAAATGTAAAAACATTTAAATAACACATATAATATTACTTTAGTTAGTTATATTAATTTCCACTAATACAATGGCTCGACATTAAGTACGATTTAAAATAATAATATTATATTATTAGTATGCAATGTAAGATTTCAAAGAGACCTGTTGTTGTGTATTGGGTAAACCATCGAACATAGAATCCCCTTTAAATTAAAATAAACATTTAATTCACAAATATAAATAAATATGAAAATTTATTATTCTTTATTTACCCAGGATGTTACAATTATAGTGGTGATGGTGATACAACTAGTACTGATCATCTTATCACCATACTGGGAAAACTCACTCTGGTTATGAATAATAATCCTACCCGTATGGAGCAGCCCGATCCACAGTGTGGAGGAACAATGTTATATCACATCATGAGGTAACAACCACCAACATTAAATTGGAGTAAAAATCCACTAGTAGCTGAGCAGTGGATAAATTCCTTAGAGAAAATATTCCACTTCTTGGGGAGTAGCAAAATGGAAAAAGTTGTCATGGTAGTTTACTGCCTCAATGGAGATGTTGATCAATGGTATTCATTTATTGAAAACACAAATTAAGATAAATAAGTATCAAATATGTAATAGAGAGAGTTTAAATATCTTTTCTTAGAAAAATACTTTCCTCATGACTATCGAGCGGATATGAAAAGAAATTTCTGAGTCTAAGGAAAAAGGAGGATGAGAATGTCGCAATGTATGAAGCTAACTTTTCCAGGTTAGCAAGGAATGCTACAAATTATATACGTAACCCATTAAGTAAGATTTATTATTTATTTGATGGGTTAAAACCATTTCTCTATCGAGCATTAGTCTCACAACCCTTCTCATCGTATGCAGATATTTCTTCATGTGCTATCAAGATAGAAAAATAATTCTATATGTCTTACGACTTTAAATAAAATCAATAGAAGAAGAGACCTTATTAACACTCTGGAAATTTAAATAAGGGGAATAAGGGAATAGTTGAATATCCATCCTCCAGTAAATGTGGGAAGAAACATCTTGATACTTGGCTGAAGGGAATGAGAGTCTGTTACAAGTGTGGTGAAAAAGGCCATCAATCTCGTGATTTCAAAGGGAATAAAGAGGCTGTCGATGTTAAATGCTAAACTTGTAGAGAAATTGGGAATTATTAGAATGATTTCCTTAGAGTCATGGGAACTTACCTTAGAAAAGGCCAAGGGATCAAGGCTAATCTTATGCTATCACTTCTACTGAGGTTGAAGCTCCGAAAGACAAAGTGGCAGTTAATTTAATGGTTTCCTCAAGTTTAGAAAATGCTTTATTTGATTCTTGATCATCACATTATTTCATATCTTCCTAGTTTGCTAAGAAAATTAGATATTTTCAATTTGACTTAGCAAGGGAGTTGTCAGTCAAGACTCCTAAGGGAAGTATCATCGCAACAATGTTTTGTGAATCAGCCCCCATTAGGGCATATAAATGCTCTTTATCTATTGATCTCATCATCACACACATGAATGAATTTGATATAATAATAGGCATGGATTAGATTTTAGACCATCATGCAAAAAATTATTGTAAGAAAAAGGAGGTTACGATTTTTGATGACGATGATGAAGAACACCTTATCTTTAGAGCAGAATCGTCACCACCTGATTCTTATCTAGATCCACCCCTAGTAGCTCAACTAAATACAATTATTGGGGAGGAAGAGAATGAAATAATTACGGGTGAGGAAAAAAATGTTCAAATAGAGGATATACCTATTGTGAAATAATATGTTGAAGTGTTTCCAGAAGATTTACTTGGACATCCTCCAGAATAAGAAATTGAGTTTTCCATTGATTTAATTCCTAGTTCAAGGCCCATATCGAATACCCCTTATAGAATGGCCACTGCAGAATTAGTGGAACTAAAGAAACAATTAGAGGAATTGAGTAATAAGATATTTATTCTCCCTAGTGTTTCTCCATGGGGATCCCCTGTCGTTTTTGTTAAGAAGAAATATGGATCTATGAGGTTATGCATTTACTATAGGGAGATCAATGCTATAACGATAATGAACAAGTATCCCCTACCTCGCATTGATGATTTATTCGACCAACTTCCTAAGCCTCAATACTTTTCAAAGATTAAACTTTGATCTGGATATCATTAGTTGTGTGTGAAGAAGGAAGACATTCCAAAAATAGCATTTCAAACCTGGTATGGGCATGTCGAGTTTAGAGTAATGCATTTTGGATTGACTAATGCACCCTCTATCATCATGGATCTAATGAATAGAGTTTTAAAGGAATATCATGATGAATTTTTAGTGGTATTTATTAATGATATCTTGGTATACTTTAAAATCTATGAAGATCATGAAAATCACTTGCGCATTATCCTAAAGACTCTTAGAAGACATGAATTATATGAGAAGTTTAGCAAGTGTGAATTCTGGCTTTAGGAGATTTCTTTTCTTGGCCATATTGTCTCTAAGGATGGAATCTCTATTTATCCTTCAAATAACAAGGCAATCCAAGAATGTCCAGTACTGACAAGTATAACTGAGGTATGCAGTTTTATTGGTTTCGCAGGTTATTATCGTCATTTCGTCCAGAATTTTGCCCGATTGGATAACCCATTAACAAAGCTCACACGTAAAGGGGTTAAATTTATTTGGACAAAAGAGTGTGAAGAATAGTTTGAAGAATTGAAGAGAAGACTAGTCAATGATCCTATCTTGACTCTACCATCAAGGAATGATGGGTTTGTTATTTATAGTGATGCTTAAAAGAAAGGACTTGGTTGTGTACTTATGCATAATGATAGGGTTATTTCCTACACATCGCGATATCTAAAAATTAATGAGAAAAACTATCCTACTCATCATCTTGAATTAGTAGCTGTAATATTTTTTTTAAGATATAGAGAGATTATCTCTATGGTGAAAAATTTGAGATATATATCGACCACAAGAGTTTGAAGTATATTTTCTCGCAGAGAGAACTCAACATGAGGCAAAGACGATGGCTTAAACTACTCAAAGACTATGATTGCACGATACAATACCAACCAAGGAAGGAAAATAAGGTGGAAGATGCTTTGAACAGAAAAGATCATGGAGTTTTGAACAAGATGAGAGTTGAATGAGATCCTATTTTCATAGATCTAGTAAATATGGATATGGTAATAACCATTGAAGGTGAAACATCAATAATTTTTCAAATGGTATCCAAACCATCTTTACTAGAAAGGATAATGAGTTCTCAGACTGGTGATGAGGAGTTTCAAAAGAATATTAATGCGACGAATGATGTGAGATTGAGTGACTTCGTATATTAAGATGGAATTTTGAAGTTTGGGAAGAGATTTGTGTTCCCGATATACCTGATCTAAAAATAGAATTGTTGGATGATGCTCAAAGTTACAATTTCTTTATACACCATGGGAGCACCCAAATGTATTGAGATTTTATGGAACATTTTTGGCGGGACAACCTAAAGAGGGAGACTTTTGATTTTGTGTCAAGATGTATGGTTTGTCAACAAGTTAAAGCTGGAAGGAAATAGCCTAGAGGAGCCATTAAACCTCTTCCCATACCTGAGTGGAAATGGGATGATATCATGATGGACATTTTCATGGGGATACCAAAGACTCCTAGAAGAAACTATGCAATATGGGTCATTGTTTATCGTCTTACCAAGTCAGCTCATTTTCTTGATATAAGGGAAAATTTATCACTTGAACACCTAGAAAGACTATATATTAATGAAGTTGTGAGACATCATGGAGTACCATTGTTGATTGTTTATGATCATGATCCCCATTTTATATCAAGATTCTGGAAAAGTCTTTAGAAATCCATGGATACTGAACTTTGTTTGAGCACTGCCTACCACCCCCAAACTAATGGAAAATCAAAACGGACTATTCAAACATTAGAAGACAAGTTGGGATCATTATCACATTATTTTCAAGGTATGCGAGATCAATATTTACCTCCGGTAGAATTTTTCTATAACAATATCTTCCATTCAAGTATTCAGATAGCACCATATGAAGCATTGTATAGAAAGGGCTGTCACACACCAACCTGTTGGGATGATGATGGTGAAAGAAAACTCGTAGGTCCAGAACTTGTCGAGGAAACGATGGAAAATCTGAAGGTAATCCAAAACCACATCAATGTAGCTCAATGTAGGCAGAATAGTTATGCCGATAACCGAAGGAAGGATTTGGAATTTCAAGTTGGATATCATGTTTTCTTGAAGGTATCTCCGTGGAAGGGTATTATATGTTTCATAAAGAAGATAAAATTAAGTCTCAGGTACATCCTACCTTTTGAAATTCTAGAACGAATTGGGGATGTAGCTTACCGTTTAGAAATTCCGCCACGTCTCTCAAAAGATCATGATGTGTTCCATGTATCACTATTGATAGAATACATGTGTGACCCGACCCATGTACTCACCTATGATGAATTAGAACTGGAACCCGATCTGTCTTATTGCGAATAGCCTATCAAGATTCTTGATATAAGAGAACAAGTGCTGAGAAACCAGACGACTCGTCTCGTAAAAGTTTTATGGAGAAACCATACGATGGAAGAGGCAACGTGGGAACCTGATGAACTTATGTTTAAGAACTACCCACATCTTTTTATGCAGTAATATTATAGAATTTCTGAGGATGAAATTATTTGAAAGAGGGGAGAATGTAACACCCTAAGCTTCCACGGTACACTTCTCTTTGAATAATACAATAGTGTGTGTTGTATGAAACATCGAGTTCTAACACACCAAAACCAATAAAACTAGCTGTTATGAATAGTAATACCGACTTTTTGAAATTATATAAATTTTATATTTATCGAAATTATCTTAGGGTGTTTTTGTGGTATTTTTCTGAAAACTTTCAATTTTTGATGAATAGTGAAAAAACACTGAGTTATAGTTTAAAAAAAATTATTTAAAAAATTATTTATTTTATTTAAAAAATTTTAGGTCAAAATAGATACATAATACCTATATATGTTCAATGTTATTCATTGGATCATGTTTATAGTAATTTTAGATATATAAAAATTTTATCGAACTTTTTATCGTCTATTACCCTCCTCCTAGAAGCATTTGAAAATTTACAAAAAACCTAATTTCACAGCTTTTGTGAGTTGAATTTCAAAAATACGAGAGACACAGTAGATATTAGTAAGTAAAATGTGCTTCAATAAGATGAATATAATTTTTGATGAATAGTCACTTTTTTACTTTTATTTACCATGGTTAAAAGTAAATAGGGAAATTAAGGGTAAAAATGATATTATTATTACCCTAAAACATGTACTAATTCTATTGGATAAGTGTTATTAGACTGAAAACAACCTTATGAATAAAATATGATCCTTTAGGTCCACTTGGAATAGATTATGACATTTATTATTATTTAATTAAAAGAAGAGTTAAAAGTGTTAAATTTAATGTTTAATAACTAAACCATTTTTAATATAGGGTTAGACATAAGATAAATTCAAATATAAATATTCATTATAAACTTAAAAATATTTCACACATAATGGTATTTTATTTATATTTTTTTGACATTAAATAATTTAATTTATTTATGACACAATGATGATGCAGGAATTACCTAATTAAAAAAAATATTAAAATAATTGATATTATAAATATCCAAATAAATGCAATTTGATATTTTTTATGAATTAAAATAATTTTTTAGGTTAATATGACATGTTAGTGTTGGTTAGATGAATTATTTTTGAAGTAATAATGTTGTAATGAATTTAGTAAAAACAAAATACCAAATAGTGTCCAAATTGACATAAAAGCGTTTTTAAAACAAATATTATATTATTAATTGATATTCTATTCCTAAAAATATAAGGTTTGGATAAAATACTTATATAATGATCTTTTAATCATTAATGAACCACTTGGGGTTATCTTGGGAGTGTATAGTAATTTTATTAACCATATTATATAAAAATACAAAGAGACATGGTAAATGTCAAACTATTTAACTAAGAGTTAAATCTAAATGATAAGGTCAATATAGTGACCCAAAACTATATAAAACATATTGGTTGTGTGTTTTTCGACCCAAACCCACCTTATACTTTAAATGATTCATTTTTTAGCAATTAAAAACCGAAACTGATTTTATTATAAGATAATATTTCTAACTTTTCCTAAGGTTCCCTCACCCCTCTTATAAAAGGGAACTTCCCCTTCTCTCTAATCCACCCATTCAAAGCCATTTGTATCAGCCAAACCCTGCACAAATACTCTCTCAACAGTCCTCCATTCATCCCAGGGGCCTTCCTTTGTTCAAAAATCTAACCTAATGGGCCATTTTGATCAAATCAAAAGCAAGAACTAGAAGAAGAGGTAAATATTTCATCACCTCTTTCAAGTTCTTTTCTTCTTCCACTTCCTCTTTCTTTTTTTTCTATTATAAAATAATAACTCCAATATCTTATATATACTATGATTTTTTTATAAATATGGTACAACCATATTCATTATTCTATCCATCATTTGAATAACATGTCACCTTACATGCATATGTATGGCTTACCGTCTCCACGTCGTGGTGTAATTGTTATTCAATACATTATTATTTTGATGGGTATAATAATGTTGTGTAATTGATGTAAATAATAAATATAACATGATAAAGATTCTATATATATGATAAAACCTACAATTATATATTATTTTAATATGAAAACAATGATATTGTCGCTCGTGTGTATGTACATATTACAATCTCCACGAACACGATGAGATTCATTCCCCATTGTATCCATTCAAGACTAATATTCATTAGATGATTAAAAATAATGTTTAAAGACATAATATAATTATTAATATGAATAATATACATCCTATCCATAACAAACATTACTTATGTAACAAAGCATATTAAGGAAAACGAATCATTTAACACCCGAAACAACGATAATACTAAGATATTATTAACAAAGAAAAGTTAAAAGATCATATATTTTATCATATTAATGTATATGATTCTTGTATAATTTAATAAAAATTATTTCACCATTATATGGTAGGTTAAACTATCCTTGGCCAAGGAAAAGTACAAGGTAAGGGTTAATTTCACAATCTCTTCATTATCTGAGGTTGTTTATATGTAATTATCTACTGGGACCTCTTTATCATCCACATCTATATTTCATAAAAATGTATTTCAAAACATTATTAATATTTTATAGACTATGGGTTAAAGTCATTTAAAACTTTTTTTGACTTTTATAATATGTTTATAAAGGAATGTGTCTTTCGTTTTCAAAACAAGTTACTTTATAACCTTTTCGACAAAATTAAGGTAAAAATGTTTTTTTAACTTATACGGCAGGTGAAACTATTTTCTGCCATTATAACATCGTCAAATCATCCATTACAAGATTATAATAATATTTTAAAATATAAATGTTTTCTTTTATAATTACGTCACTTTTAAATGATTTCAAAATAGAAAGAAATATTTCTTTTAAAAGGTCTTGATTTAATCTATGTCAACATCCTTTGATGGATTTTAATTTTGTTTGAAGTTGATTTATTATGATACAAAACTTTTATATTGTATTGAAGGTTTTGTGATATTTTTGACGGTGGATGTGTTATTTCATACCATTCATGGTTTATAAATAAATTATTGACATTTCGTATTGTAGTTTTAATACGAATGTTTATGTTATGTTTAAACCTTTTCATATGTGGAATGCGCGGGACTTAGTAAGTGATAGGTGGAACCCGATATAGCTCCTTGATGCATCGGTAGGTCTCATGAGACAATCTTGTGTCTTGGAGAAAGGTCTCGACTATGTGGTTATAAAAGTCTGGCATTATGCATTCCATCATTATGAAATTTTCTATTGATATTGCATGTGATTATTCGGCTAGTGGAATATCAATGTGAATAAATAAATGGAATTATTTGATTTTATCTTTTCCATATTATGCTAAAGTTCAAGTTTAAAAGGCTTTTGTTTTATTCTTATACATTGTCTTAAATGTTTATGCTTATTTATAAAATTTTCCGCTATATTGTTATCCTTACTGAGCCTCTGAGCTCACCCCTTTCTATGTTTTTTCCTAGGATGCAAAGAAGTGTATTATGACTGACCTACATGTATATTCTATGGGATCTCATTGTTTTCTATGGAAACTATGTTGTTGTATTTTTCCATTTTATGATGTAATGTAAACCTTATGAATGTATCTAGCATTTTCAAGGCTACTAAACTAATCAGTCATTCGAGACTTGATCTTTTGTGATCATGCCAATGATATGTAATAAGGCACCGACTCTAGGCTTCTGGGGTCGGGGCATTACATTTTTTCTATAGTTTAATTTGAAAACAATGATATTTTAGGATATTTTTATCTATAAATTAATTCAATTTCTTTGATAGCATTCTTTACATGAAATACCGAGTTTAAATGCACAACAAAACACTATTAAAATATTATTTTTTAATGTGATAGACATCACTAAGAAATTAGACTGGAAATGAGGAATAATATTAAATAAATTTTGAAAAATTGTTTTTTTACACATTTATATAATGAATTTATTAATTGTCAATTGGTTAAAAATGAAAATAAAATAATTTTCTATTAAAAATAGTTTTTTTTAGAAAGTAATTTTTAGGCATGTGGCGTGTTTTTATATTAATAAATTAAATCATTCATTATTAATGAATTTTTTTAATGAAATTTTTAGACTATATATTAAATAAATTTTTTACTATTCGTCAAACTGTTTTTATCTAGCATGAAATAATATTAAATCATGTTTTGTGGTTAGAAATGCATTTTCTAAAAAAAAGTTTTCATCTTTTTATGCAAGATTATTTTAAATTGGATTTCTACTATTTATGGAAATTTAATATTGTAAAATTTATACTATATTTGGTATTAGAATAATTAAAATAATTAAATTGTTTAAAATTACTTTTTTTCACAATGGATGGCAGAGAAAATTATTTTTTTACCATGACTAGAGTTAAAAGGGGTTCACCGGGGGTTAAACAAAGATTTAAGGATAAAAAAGATACCTGAAGTTGTATAATTATTATTTTATGTAAATATATACCCCAAATTGTATCATACCATTAATTTAATTATAACTAGAATCTAATTTCACAAGAATTTGATGTCATATTATCTAAATTTTTTAGTTAATTCTATTTTTCCCTCCTCGAACTTACACAAGAGAACCACTTATCCTCCATTATTCAAAATCATTGTACACTATATATTATCAAATACACATATAAAAACCTTCCTATATTCGTTAACATCATTCTTGAGCTCCTGGTCTTACCCTAAGACCATCTTATGAAGGCTTAAGGTGTAATAAAAAAGTATTCCTTCGAAAAATAAGTAATAATCTTACCCAACACTTTCAAAGTTTTTATCTTTTTATACTTCCTATAAATATATATTATCAATATTAAAATTGTGAATACCATATCATCAATATGATGATATTTTATTTTTATTATGTTACATCAATTTTCAACATCACCTTTATAAAATTGGAAATTAAAGTATTTCTCGTGCATATGTGTGGACTACAGCCTCCATGTAGTGATAAGGTTCATTTTCCATCATCATCATTCATAGTTTGTAATTATAATGTATTTAATATTGATATATTATTTTTATTAAAAAAATTATTATTCTTTAATTATAATATTTTATTGATCTTATTGCTTTACCAACCATTAGAAAATGTTAACATCACTCATGCGTACATGAGCACAACCAACTCCACAAAGTTATGTGAGTCATTTTTCATCAACTATTTTTATGAAAAAAATTAAAATTTGAATAAATATAATACTTATTCCATGAATATTATTCTACATATGATTAAAAAATGAACATGGTACAATTACTACAAACATGAAACTGAAACATTCAAGGAAAACATATCTGTTGTCACATTAATGTTCATTTGAAAAAATAAATCATTAATTAAAGGATAATTAGAAATAATATGTCCTGAACCGAATCTGGTCACCAAAAATACCAGTACCAAACCGGGCCTTTGGAAAGGTCCTAAGGGAATTCCCTATCCCCATGGGTTGGCACAAGTACCTAGGTATCAATTATCTTGTTTTGGGAATGATTTACCCGAATATGTATACTTAAAACATCAAAAATATTTGATAAGATGAATCTGAAAAGTTCATGCCAACAAGGTTTATACAAAAATACATAACTGAATACATAAGTTCAAATGAAATAAAAAAAGGTATAAAGACACAATGAAACATCAATAAAACAGCCCCATGGACTCCACATGGAAAGGGGTCATCACCCACAAGTCGTCTCCACAACTCCGCCCCAAGGATGGGGAATAACACCCTGAACCGCCATCGCCCTTAGACTTTCCTTTACCTGAGTCAAACATAACAAAGTATACTGACACCCAAGGTTTGTAAGTAGAGTTTGAGCCTAATCCCAATAGGATACCACCCAATTATTCCAAAGACCATGCAATATAATGTGAAAAAGCAATCAGTTTTAACAGGCAAAGATAAGCAGTGATAAAATCCAAGAAATGAAACATTCAATTGAAAATGGTTTTCAAGATAAAGTGTTCAGAATGTTAACACATTTGAATATAAATGATAGATACTGTAAATTACTTCCAAAAATACCCAAATACATTGGAATATACTACAAAAACAATGAGTAACAAAATCAAGAACACCCCTAGGCACTAGATAGTCTCAGGCCCCATGTACCTCATACCTTAGTGAAAAGTAACCATAGTAAAATCCATTATCATGCACAAGCCACTAGTAGGGAATATAACCATAACCTAGTGGTACCTAATAATAATCCACATATTTTAGTTAGAGTTGTCGTTATCCAAATGATAGGTGAAACAAGGACAAAACCGAACCGGTCCACTAGCTGTACCAGTACACATCCGCCCAACCTAGGTACACGGGCTTCACCCTTTGTGCTCAAACACTTTTAGAATGATAAATATATCCATTTTCATATAAAACACCACTACGGGTAACATAAAATCAGTAATGTATATACACACTTTTTATACCATTTAAAACACACAACAAAACACTTTGGGTTTCAAAAAAACAACTTCTCTAAATCATTCCTTGTTTTTCACCCAAAACTCTTTGAAAACCCCACATGACCACCATATTCATAATCATATTTATCAAAAAAGAATCCAAAAAACCCTAAAAATTTGTTTAAACTCATTAAATGTGTTATAAAACAATCCCAATAATCATCTCCTAGAATACCCATTTAAAGCACACAATTCAACACCAAATTAGTACTCAAAAACCATTTTCTTAAAAAACGTCACCCAAAACCAATTTCTCAGAAACAAACAAAGAATAATAACATTTAAGACATTATTTTAATCCCTAATAAATTTTAATAAGGTCAAATAAATAATTAAAAGGCAACCCTTAATCAAACAATAAAATATTTATACGAAAAAAACCCAAATTTTACATGAAATTGGCCCTTAAAATTCACTTGCATTAAAAAAACCACTAAAACCAATTTTTGCAGCACCAAATCAGTGGATTAAATATGAAAACATAATATACATAGTATCTATGTCATAAGTATTGCATAAAAAGTGGAATCACCAACCAGAGTATTGAAAACCCTTGAATCAACATGTGAAAATCAAGTCGCACCACCACCGCACCAAGAGGGACATAGCACAAATCTAAAACCAAAATATTGCACCAAAAAACCCAAGGATAAAACATAGGTTCGAAACCATAACTTCTGGTCATTTGGTACTTCAAGGAAAAATGGAATACACCCCAAGAGAATACAATGAAACCCTAAGAAATATGAAAGGGGAATGGAAGAGACTCACTTACTTGACAGATCTTGAATAATCACCCCTAATACACCAGTAGCAGAATTATAAAATAGTCAAAACTTAAAGGGAGGTTAGAAGAAGTATGGGGAGGTAATTTAGAAACTGGAATGGAGGAAAAAGAGTAATAATTGATAGAGTTCTGATGGAAATAACTTACCTCCTCAAATATGGGCGATTTGAGAAACCCACAGAAGTTATTCACTAAATCGCAATGCCTAAGAGATCCAAAGAGGGGGGAAAGAGTCTAGGCGCGCGACTGGGTGAAATGGTCTCGTGTGAGACTTTCAATCATCAAAAAATACATAATATCGAATACGTTATTAAATAAATAAAATTCATTTTTAAAACTGGATATGAGCTTCCGGCAATGCCCAATCCATTAAATAAAAACCAAAATATACTATGTTTATGGATTTCTAAATGTTCAAAATTTTTATTATGATGTTAATATGTCTGGTTAAGAAATTTAAGAATTTTAATGAGTTAAAAATATAAAAAATTTAAAAAGTTATAAAAGAAACAAAATTTATTTTTAAATCTAGAATTGAGCTCACGGTTTGGCCCAATTCATGAAAACTCACCTATTCCTCCATAAAACCTTGGGAAACCCCCAAAAAAAAGCATGAATGGAAATTAAATGAAAAATACCTTTAAAATATTTCATTTATGTGACATAATAAATGAGTGGTATATTATATTTTATGTATAATTATGGTTATTTAAGAAATCAATAAATAATATAAATGTTTTATAAAGTATATTTTAACCAGTATGAAGTAATACATAACTTGAGTTAAGGGTGTATGGTACAATCTATTTTCTTTTGGGATTTTCTACACCAAATTACCATTGAGGGAAATTGTGTGGATCTTATACTTTAAACCCAATATATTCTATTCACCTATAATTATTTCTATATTTTTATGTATTTTTAATATTTTTTTATCTTTGGTTCTAAAAATGACATAGAAAATGTTTACATTGAAAATTAAACCTTAATTTCCCTATGGTCATTGATGTTTTTCTTTCATATCAATAATTTTAGAAATTATATTATTAATGTTTTTTCCAAATAAATGAAATTTTTTTACAATTTTATTTTCACTACCTTTTACATTATTTAACTTCATTTAAATGGAATATTTATAATTAGGTGTTTTCAAAATAAGTCATTGTGGATTCTTTTTTTACCAAAGTGTGAAAATAATATTCTATTTTAACATGTATGGTAAGGATTGATATTACCACTATAATGAACATTATTTGATGTAATGATTATAATATAATTTTCCTTGATTATTTTAAATTTAAATTATTTAATAAATATTTTGATAATTGTTAGTTTAAATTCTATAAAAAATGAAATTTTTATCATTTTTTAAAGAAAGGTTTAATGTTATATTAAAGGTACTTTCATTAATTACAATGTATTTTAAAAAAATTTATGTTTACCTAGAAATATACTAATATGATTCATTATAATTTTATTGATGACTTATGTTCTTAATATTATTATATAAAACCCATTTCCTTCACATAGGTTAATTATGCTATGATGAGATAGTGAATTATTTTACGACACCATCCAATTCCATTCTCTGGATGGATTCTAATTATGTGATGATGAGATTTTTATGAAACCTGTTTATTTTACACATGTTATTCTATAATGGTATAGTGAATGTTTTATGATCTTGTGTCACACATATATATCATTTTAATTATGTTATGGGTGTGGTTTGACTTATATAGTATTCTAATGAATTAGGTAAAGAATGATATACCATGAGATAATTATTTCTATATTTTTATGTATTTTTACTATTTTTTATCTTTGGTTCTAAAAATGACATAGAAAATGTTTTCATTGAAAATTCAACCTTATTTTCCCTTTGGTCATTGATGTTTTTCTTTCATATGAATACTTTTTGAAATTATATTATTGATGTTTTTTCTAAATAAATGAAATATTTTTACAAGTTTATTTTCACTACCTTTTACATTATTTAACTTGGTTTAAATGGAATATTTATAATTAGGTGTTTTCAAAATTAGTCATTTTGGATTCTTTTTTTACCAAAGTGTGAAAAGAATATTATATTTTAACATGTATGGTAAGCATTGATATTACCAATATAATGAACATTATTTGATGTAATGATTATAATATAATTTTCCTTGATTATTTTAAATTTAAATTATTTTATAAATATTTTGATAATTATTAGTTTAAATTATATAAAAAATGAAATTTTTATCAATTTTTAAAGAAAGGTTTTATTTTATATTAAAGGTACTTTCATTAATTATAATATATTTTAAAAAATTTTATGTTTACCTAGAAATATACTAATATGATTCATTATAATTTTATTGATGACTTATGTTCTTAATATTATTATATAAAACCCATTTCCATCACATAGGTTAATTATGCTATGATGAGATAGTGAATTATTTTACGACACCATCCAATTCCATTCTATGGATGGATTCTAATTATGTGATGATGAGATTTTTATGAAACCTGTTTATTTTACACATGTTATTCTATAATGGTGTAGTGAATGTTTTATGATCTTGTGTCACACATATATATCATTTTAATTATGTTATGGGTGTGCTTTGACTTATATAGTATTCTAATGAATTAGGTAAAGAATGATATACCATGAGATAATAAAAAGTGTAATGGGGAGTGATCTCAGTTCTATAACAGACACTATCTATTATAATAGTCTTTGGAGTGATCTTTGACTAAGGCATTGATGGTATGTGTAGTGATCTCTATCCAAAATGAGTGTTTTGTTAGTAATCCTTGGTTAAGGAAATTATTTTCTTTTCTTATGTGAATGAAAAAAATTATGTTGTATACTTATGATATGATCCCATAATTCATAGTTTCCTATTAATGTTTCCACACACTAAAGAATTATGTATTTTATTATAAAAAATCCGCATCCCAAGGTTTATGATTAATGATATTCAAATGTTAGTGTATTATTATTGTATGTCATGATCATGCTCTATAACTTTTACTCTCACCATATGCTCACTAATGATAATTGATTGATATTTCTAATATTTATGAATACTGATTATTTTAGTCCACCATTTCTTATGTTTCCTTTCCCTAGGTTTTTGATGATATTTTTTAGTATGGTATTTCTCAGAAGTGTACTGACAGACCAAAATTATTTGGATATTTTCACTCCATTTATGATGTTTTTTTTATAATTTTGAATATTAAAAGCCATGGTTTTAAATGTTTTAATAAAAAAAATTGTAATTCTTATTGTGGAATGAAAATAGTATTAAATGAATAAAATTTTCATTAATTTTCTACATGAAATTTTGTTTAAGAAATATTGGTGTCCATATTAAGTTTTTGTATTTTTAAAAACTGTTTATATTATTTTTTTCTAAAATGGTTGGTTGGGCCCCAATAAATCCATAAACCAAACTGGCCTACCACTTAGCCAGCCCACACATGGTGGGATGGCCAGACAGACCAACTGAGAGGGCTGCTCGAGCCCTAGCCTATGTAGGGGTGGTGAAGCACTGTACGGGTGGACCATGGGTGGTTAATCCTATAGTAAGTATAGAAAGGCCGAAGGCTTGACTGGGCACGGTGTGTGCTATAGAGGTGTGTGTGCAATGAGATGAGGGAACACGTCCCTAAGGAAGGAATCTGGATATCTTTTCTCACATCAATCATTATAAATGATCATGGCCCATTTCCTCATTTTTATGTAGGACATGAACTCCACCATGACTTTATTGTGCACTTTCTCACACCGCCACATGCCACTACTCTGCTACCCAACCTTCAATCCTATTACCACCCATCCACCTTGGCCACCGCTCCTCTTCCCTCAGCCTCACCCAATGTCCACCTATGCTCTCCCCCCACCATTACTATCACCCCCATATTCACCACCAATTACCACCTCATCGTGGATTCTCTACTAAGTGTCTCCTTCAAGTAGTGAATCATGTGACCTCATCAACAACACCGTCATTACTTCCATATTCACTCTCATCTAGCCACTTTGAAGGCCAAAGGAGGAGGAGGACACAACTATAAAGCCCAATGACATACATTTCCATCACTGCCCAATGTATTCGAACACCACTATCAAATTCTTCTATGAACATCACCCCCTAGAGTCACCCCGCTGTGCTGCTCACCTCATCTTCCATGGCTAGCCCTTTTACTTTCTCAGTAAGATCTCATTTTACTACTGTAGATCTAAAGATCACCATGAACCTCCTTGGGAGGCTGAGATAACCCCTATTCATCATAATAAACCCTTCTTCAACCACTATGAATGTAAGAGGATGAAATTTTTTCTGCCTTCTCACCACAACAAGCCACCACTGGTTGCACCTACAGCCCACTGGCCACTACACCTCACTCGTCGGCTAATTCCTCCATGCTTCAATGTACCAATAACATTCCCTCCCCATAAATCATGCACTACGTGTAATCATACCATGAATTGAATTCCAAACCATGATTAGTAGGTTTGATCTCATCATAGAACGTGAGTTTTATCCCCTTTAATGACCAAGGTGAAAAAATCCATCCCCCCTTTTCATTCCTATCAAAAGGAGGACCAACCTCCATGACCAAGGAGCTCACAACCGAGGGAGGGAAGCCAGTTAAGGATATCGAGGCTACTACATTCTTCTCTCCATATTCCCCCCTTCTTCTTTATTTTATATTTTTTAGTAAAATTTTTTATTTTTATTTTGAACTGTAATTTATATTCCTTTTAAATAAATTAAAATCATGATTTTTTTAATGTTTCACCACCCAATTCTTATCCCTCTAAAATACCATTAGGATCTTTTACTATAAAAAATGTGAGGCTGGATTAGAGGCTTCCCCCAAGGAGAGGTTAAGGTGTTCTTTTATTTTCTTTATTGTTTAATTTTACTTTTGTAGATATATTTGAGAAGCCTTCATGAGTGAGGTGAATGTCCCAGATATGGACTACACCCAATGACATGAATATCAAAATATATATTTTTAATTTTTTTAAACTGATTTTTCCTCTCTTAATCGGTTAACTCTTTATATGAAGAAGTTGATATAATTAATTTATTAAAAAACATCGGTAAATCTAGGTCCTGGAAGATAGCACACCCTAGAGAAAGGTGTGTCATTAAACTTGATTATAAAAGGTGGTGGAATTAATATTTTTTAGTCATTCAAAGATATCAAAATTTCTAAATAAATAATAATAATTCAAACATGAGATTTCGTGTTTAAATTATCAAACTAAAATCAAAAAATTAATGGAGAATAATTATGGAATACATAACATAACTCAACACCAAATACTTTCTTTATTTCTTTATTTTATTTATATTTTCATGTTACTTAAAATGTACATATCACATTTCATTAGAAATTTAATCAAAAACGTAAAAAAATTACCATTGTTTTTATTAAAACATAAAAAAATAAAAAGAAGCAGTTTATGTGATTTAGAATAATTTTATGATCAAATTGAGATGCTACTCAAGTGAGACAACCCTGGTCAGCCTCTGTGCTTCATTAAAAAAAAATATTCTTTTTCTACACCCCTAGTAGGTGTGTGTTCAAAATTGTCACCATTTCTAGGGATCCAATCATATTTTTTCTTAATTTTTATAAATTCACATTGTAGAAAGTTTTTATTTATATTAAAAAACAAAAAAACCTTAAAAACATTATCCATGATGGATTCAATGGATTTTTATTCCACATGGACTAACTACTCACATGTGAAAGAACCAATGGTTGAATCTCCCTAGTCTATGGAAGATAGTGTTACCATATGGACTATACATTCGAATAAGGACTAGAGTCCAATTTTAAAAGAATATGAAATCAAGGACCTAATCCAAGATCCTATGAATAACGTAGAGAAACCATTTTTTGAAGTATTTTCTATATAAGATATTGAATGGATGGATTATTTCCCAAAATTTTATCTAGAAGTCTCCAAGACATGATAAGAGTTCTCCTCCTTTCCTCCCAGCACTTTTGAAATAGATCCCCTATAATATTTCCCAAATAAAGGGAAAAAATATAAACTAAAATATTATTTTCATAATCTTGAAAAGATGGCTCATGATCTAAAAGTCCAAATTGATTGGATAACTTGATATTTCCAAGAATCATCAGAAAAACCTAAACAAGAATATGAACCTAAACTGAAATATGATCCACTTTTATTATATGAGCATAACACAGGGAAATAATTTTCTAGTGAGCTATATGTAGTTGGTCAACAATATATGGATGAATTTTTGAATTAATTTTAAAAACTACTTAATCACCCCAAATCTTACAAATAATAAGAGAAAACACCATTAAAATAATACCCCACCCAACTGGTGGAATTTTAAGTAAAAATAGAGGATCTAGACTACCTGCCACTAACTACTGATAATTTACTCCAAGAGGAACTTACAATAGAGGAAGTGATTGAAACTAAACCCACTGAGAGAGTTTAATATTCATTTTACTCAATCTATTCTAATTTTATTCAATCTGAGTTATGCATCACTTCGTATTGTTTTTATCATAAATATTTGGACAATATTTATTTTTCTTTATATGAGGATGAAGAGACTTTAAATGAACATATTGAGGAACACATGGAGCTCACTCATTTCAATGAACATTAATTGGAGGAGACCCATCATGAGATCTAAGTAGCTGATCCTAGTGAAATAATAAAATATGATTCTCATATTATAAGGGATAAATTTCTTATTAAAAATAAAAAATTTATTCAAGTAGAAATATACTCTTACTCCCCATTTTATAATTTAATGCATACAAACCTTATAAATCTATCATTAGAAGAGAATGAGGTTACACAAGTGGAAACTAACATGGGGGTGATCCTTGCTTCATCCTTCCCCCACCATATAGGCTATAAATAATTCTGAAGGGGAAGGATCTAGTGTACTATATCCATGGATCATTCCCCACTAATAAGGTTAAAGCACAAGCTAGGAAAATCCACAAGTGGTGGTTAAAATCAAAGAATCATCATCCACTATATGATTTTGGATAATATTTGGTAATTCTCAATGGGGGAAGTAATAAATTCAGGTCCCATTTGGGGGATTGTACTGAGGCTTATACATTTACTTTACTTGTAGGAATTTAGATTTCAATTTATTTTCATATGAGTTGTACAACATAAAACTTACTCCTTATTAACTATTATGAGATTTACTTACATGATCCTTGTGCTTAATTAATTAATTCTCCTTTTTAAGTTCATAAATGGCGGATGGAATCCTTAATAGTGATGTAAGGAAGAGGACCATATTTTATGGGAAAGGTAGTTCACTTTTAGTTGTGTTATCTTCAAACAAGCTGACATTTTTATCCGAATAATGTTGGATATCTAAATAAAAAATCACATGCCCACAATTTTATTATTAATTACATTATATGTCTAGAAGACATGAGATTTTTAGAAATCACGTGATTACATTTTTTAGATTTTAAAAATTAATAAAATTGAATACATAAAATGTAAAATTGGATGATTAAAATGAATCATGGATATCAAAATTAGGACTCATGAATAAAGGGAATTTATTGATTCATGTAAATGAAATTTCCCAACAATTTTAAATGATTTGAATTTCCTAAATTCATGTGATTTATTTTTCTTATTTTTAATCATGCCTTGAGTGATTGTCCAATATCACATGTTCGATTATTGAGAGGTTTAATAGACCAAGTACTTCGTATTTATTCTTGACCATATTTGTTGAGTGATATTGGGACATGTCACCTACAAGAACTTTAATTTTATCTTTTCAAAGTTATGATTGTTCAAAAATATATTAAATTTTTTTAGGAAACTTTTTATAAATAAAATTTCCTTAAAATACCACCTTTACATCAATCCTTATTTATATCATATATATCATGAACGGCCTAGTTAAGGATGAGCAATTTTCTAGCCATTTTTATCAACTCATACTCTCCTCTTAGTATTTTCATGAAATTTTAAAGTTAAATTTATGGGATAAATGTAATCATGGTGGAAGAGATAATTTAAATTTTATGAAAAAAATGTGGGGGATATTATTTGGGAAATAAATTAAAATTGTTGATTTATTAATTTTTCATTACAGTTTGCACCTCTTGAATTAAAAAAATGGAAAATAAAAAAATTAATTGTGATTTGGAAAAATATAAAAAATCAATATTACTAGAACTATGATTATATCATATGTGGTTAGGTGGTGGATTTAAGGTTTATTATAAATCATAATTTCCAAAAATAGAAAATGGGAAGTTTTTTTTGAAAAAAGAAAAAAAAATTAAAAGAAGCTAAAATTTCTAGATAGTGCGCACATTTTAAATCATGTTTAAATTTGATCATGTACATTATTTATATTTTTTTTGGGAATTTTGAAGTTTTTTCTATTTTAAAGGGATAATTTCATTAAACTATTACTTTTAATTACATGCTTTATGATTTAAGAGAAAAACTCATCCTTGAGCCTTAATTTTTAACATCAATTCCTCACAAAAAATGCTTAAGAGACATTTCGACCTAAATTGAAAGACTTCAGGATTTTCATCACGTTTGTCTTTAAAAAGTGTATAAAGTAGTTATTTTTTCCTGATTATGGGTAATTATATTGTTATCATGATATGAATATAAATCTACATTAATTTTATCATGAGAGATAAGTCAAAAGATTCAGGTGAGGTAAATCATGATTCACCATGTTTAATATTTAAAAATTACAGAACATTAATAAATGAGATGAAAAAGTTCAATCATTTTTCAACTCTGGTAAATTAATATTCTTTATTTTATTATTTACGTAAAAATTAAGAAATTAAATTCATATTTTATGTGAAATTTATAAATTTAATTTAATATTGATAATAATTTTATTGAATTAGTTTTAATGTTTATTATTGTTAGAATTGGAGACCTCTAATTTTCCAGGGTGAGATTTCAATCTTGGAACAATTTATTGTTTAATTATTGGGGTATTTAATAGACCAAATTTATGTTTATATTTTCTTTCAAATTTTTATGATGTTTTTGATATTTTTCAATACTCAAAGCCATGGTTTTCAGTGTTTTAATCAAATGTTGGGTAATTTTAATTATGTAATTGATATAGTTTTAAATTCATAAAATAATGGTGAATTTTTTATTTTATTTTTTTAGATATATTGATAAAAATCCTAATTTTTTGGAATTTTTCTGATCTCTTTATATGAATGTTGTTTTAAAAAATTTTCCAGGGCCCAATAAAACCTTTTACATAATTAGCTAGACACTTAGCCCACCCACAGAAGGTATGCTGATTGACCAAACCATCCAAGAGGTACTCTTGAGCCCTATCTTGAATATGAGTGGTAAATCTCTATGTCGGTGGACCGTAGGTGGTAAACCCCATGACAAATATAGAGGGGACGAAGGCCCAGGCGGGTGCAATGACCTAAATATTTTATCAATGAAATTACCATATTATAATTATTTCATACAGTTTAATAAAATAAAATCACAATTATAACACAATAAACACTTTATAAATGAATAATTAATGAAATAAAATGCATTTCTAGAAGTTAAGAAAAAAATACCAAAGGAATAGTAACTTTACATTTGGAATAGTAATGTGAACCTTAAGAATAGTAAACCAACAAATTGAATAGTGAAGTAACAAATGATAGTATTAATAAAATGTATCCATCTTATAAGTGAAAATATTATTTATCTAAACTATAGTATAAGTAAACAAATATTTAAAAAAATATTAATTAAGTGTTGGTGTTTTTATAGGTCAAAAATATTTAATTAAATTTTGTAGGTTAATTTAATAAATTAAAATTAAATTTATTTACATAAAATTTATTAATAAATTAATATTTTGATGTCTTATTATTATGAGATAATTTTTTGAGACCTTAATTAAATTTTCAACGTGTTATAATAGTAGTTTTATTTTAATTTTTTATTTTCAAATAAATGATGATTTTAATTAAATATTAAATTTATTAAATTTATAAAATTGTTTTCATAAAATGGATTTTATTTTTTGATTCTATGTATCAAAACAAATTAGGTTCAACTTTTGGGATTTTTCTGAAATACCTGATTTTTTGGTGAATTAAAAAATACTGTAGTTTATGGTAAAAATACATTATAAGTTAAATACACAATTTCTTGAGTCATGGATGATGTAAGTAAACATAATTTGAAATCACCTAATATAATTACTACATTTAGTCTCATGAATCATCACTATTGATTTTATTGAGAAAAATAATGAACTAATGAATTAAAATAATGATAAAACACCCCCTCTCATCCACTATAAATACAACTCCTCACCACCTATTATCCTCACACCTCCCAAGACATGAACCATGTATATATTCTGTTAAAATTTCCTCCAAATAATCTCCCCAAGATCTACGATCATTTATCCTTAATAAAATACCAATACCATTCCCTTAAACAGGTTCTCAAGAAAATGAAGTCAAGAGATAAAACCCTCTTCCTTTTCTTTTAATTTATTTTCAAGTTCTTTTACTTCCTTTTTCTATCCTCACGTACCCTCATCCAAATCATGTGATAAATCAAGTACCATAAATAAACTGTAATTTTTTTCTGATAATGTTATAATTCATCGTCATATCTATTTCCCCCTCTATTTATGCATAAAAGGAAAACAACATCTGTGATGTATAAATTTATCACATTCAAGGAAGACGAAGTTTTCAATTTCCATTATAGTATTAAAGGATTTTCATGAATAATATTTATGGATGAACCAGATTATAAAATATGTTTTATATCTTATTTAATGTTCTGGAATAATTTTGTACACATGATATTAATTTATGAATCAAAATAAGTTCATTGTGGTCGAAAACCAACAAAATAAACCCAAACGATTAACATTAACTATTTATATAATGATTCATAATAATTCTATAAAATAATTACATATAAGAAAATTTTAACATTTTTAAGATAATTAGTAATATATAAGTTCATTTCTAGATAAGTACCCTCACTTTACATGTCCTTTCACACAAGTATTCAAGTAAACCAATTATGAAAACCTAGGAAACCAACACCCTAAAAAAATGAAATTAAATCTCTTAACCCCTAGAAAAATGTAATAAATGAACTTAATAAAGTTATAATAAATCAAATAAATTTATAAATAGTAATTTAATAATTAATTAATTAATCTAATATGATTATTCAGGATATTTAAATGAAGTTAACAACACCTTTCTACTTAAGGTAAGGGATTTTACCTGAACCTCCATTATTCTTTTCGGTTATTCTTTATCAATTTTTACCCAAATGAAATTATATTTTATTTTAATATAAATATTCTAAATTATGTATGTATATTCCACACTCATGTATCAATGTCCTTTCATCCTTATTTTTTGGGGATATATATGGTTTTAATGGGTTCTCTTCTCAGTTCTTCCGGATAAGAAAGCCTGATTTAAGGGAACTTCCCAAATTCATACCCAATTTCATGTTCACTATATAATCTATTTTAATAGACAATTATTTTAAAAAAATAAGTATTCTTATTATGAAATAAATATTTTTTAACTTCTGGTTTTATATAAAATAATATTCTCTTTTGTTCTTTAAATACGCTTTAATATTTTCCATAAACCCCAAAAAAATATTTTAAATTAATAGATTCATAAACACTCTTTTCACATGTTATCACATCAATTATACATTGTTTATAATGATCTATACCAATTTTAATTTATTAATTTCCATGTATGATTTTATTTCTTTTTTATGGACTCTTTTATGATACACCCATTTATTATTCTTTATGACATGATTATAATAATGATTTACTTCCATGGGTAACCATTATGCTTATTTTATTATATGGAAAAAAATATTCATGAATATGTTTTAATGGGTTTTGATCAAATATTTCTCCAATACATTGGGTAATTTTTTGTCTCATGAGATGTTATGTGCAACGGTCTTGGTGGATAACCTTGGCTCGTGCTTCATGTGCAACGGTCTTGGTGGTATGCCTTAACTCATACTCCTCTATGTGAAATGAGCCCTCAAATGTGCTAAAGTAATGTTTTATATTGATGAAACATTATTATGAATCCATGATTATATTATCCAATTTTATGAATCATTATATTTAATCATGTTCCATTCATTTTTATATCATTATGTTTTACCTTCCAACCCATGTGGTAAGCTTTATTATTATGATTATTCCCTTATTTGGGTTTTCACTCATCTTTATGTTCGTGTTATCCCCAAGATATCATTTTAAAATTTAAGGTATCAAATGAAGTTAAGATCTTTTAAGAATATTAAATAAAATATGTTCTTATTTTTTAATCATGATATTTAATTATGTACCTAATCTACAAGACATTAGTATTTATGATTTTTGGATTGTAATTTTATGTTTAAATATGATTAAAATATTGTAGTGATATAGGTAAAAGTTGGGGTATCTATAATTAGTATCAGAATAAGGTCTATTTATTTTTGGATATTAGGAATAGATAACTTTATTAAGAACCTTAGTTATAAGACTAGGTCGTTGAAAACGTCCCCAAAATTCTAGTATGTATATATTATGTGGTTTATCAAAAAATTGAATCCCTCTCAAGATACTATAATTGGATGTGGTTCTGGAACATATGTAACTAGGAGTAACAAATCTGACAAGGTGTTATAGACCTCACTTAGGTTAACCTGATACATGACAATGGGCCGTACTATGCACCAAGTTTGACACTCTTTTGGGATATGCTATGATAAATTCATGAGCTCATTAAAACCCATTATTAAGGGAACTAAAAACCTAATAATAGTATATGTTAGTAAATAAACCTTGGATCACCTATATTGAAACCTAGTGAATCACAAGATAGGATATAATTTCCCATTTAGGATTTTATCCTTTTAGGTTTAAACTGTGATTTTTATTCTTATTAGCTAATTATTCCATCCCCTTAATTGTACATTATTTTTATTAGTTAATGGAAGAAAATAGAATAACATGATCCAATAATTAATGTGATAGGAAATGTTACAATTTCCTTAATAATATGAAAAATATGATGGGTATAGGTGCTCAAAACCTTATGATAGTACTTTCATAGATAGGTCAAGTTATGAATAATAACTTGAATCATGTTGAACACTCTCCTTATCTAATAAAAGAGAAATTTCCCATCGAATCCTTCATGTGAAAAAGGCATCCCATTTTTAGTGGATCTTATGATCACCTCCTCATGTAGCACATGATTAACTCTATTGAAAATATATTCTCTCTCCTTCAGTTCTAAGAAGTAGATAAAGTTCTGCTGGAGGTCTATCATTTTTATGGGAAAGCTGATCAGTGGTTAAAACTGACCAAAAATACAAATTACAAGGAAAAAATTGATTCCATGGATTGGGAGTAATTCAATAAATTGTTTTTCAGTAAATATTTCTCCCAAATCCTTTGTCTCAATATAGAAATATAGTTCCTCAAACTTAATAATAAGGAAATGAGTTTATTGGGGTATATGAAGAAAACAATATAATTATTTCAAGATACTCCTTCCAATTTTTCATGAACAATAAAGGAAAAATGAATCGCTTCTTTAGTGGACTAAAGTCGAGACTATGAAAATATGGGTGATTTGAGATTTCTATAGTTATGAAGAGATTGTATGTCATTCCCTCAGCCTTTAAATGAAGATCAGACACTCTCAATAGTTTGATGGTCCTAGTAAAAAAATGTGGAAAATAGAATCTAATATGGGTGGATAAGAAAATAAATCCCATGAAGGAAAAAGGGCCGATTATCCCACATGTCATAATTGAGGGAAGAAGCATCTTTTTGAACTATATAATGGGAACCAAGAAATGTTTAAAATGTGGAATAATGGGGAATATGGATAATTACTATCAAAGGTAAATGAATAATTCCACTAATGTGGAAGAAGAATAGAATTTTCATATCAACACTCATCATATATTGTTGTGTTTCAACTACAAATAACAGGGGCGTGTTTTCAAACCAATTCCTTAATCCAAGGGATTTTTATGAAACTAACAACAACCACCAGGGTAACAAGTAATGTCATATGATATCCCTACTATTGATGTGTATCCATAAAATTAAGTGGTGATATGTATGTTGTTTATTAATTTAACAATTATAAATAATCTATTTGATTTTGGTTCAATTCATTATTTCATATCTTTCAAGTTTAGTTGAACTATTCAATCACCACCTATAAATATGGATAATTAGTTATCTTTGAGAACAAAAAATGGGGTAATTATTGCATCCAAAATATATAACTCCTCCCATATTAATGTTTGAGGAATGAACCTCCCATAAAATCTGTTCATACTTCTATTGGTGGAGTTCAATGCTATTTTGGGCATTTATTGAATATATTTATAGAAATTCAACATCAATTGTTGGGAAAGGGAGATCAATATTCACATCCTAAAGAATTCTCCAATTTTATACAAGTGTAAGGATGAGGTTGAATCTCTTTTAGAATTATTGTCTCAAGTATGGATATTACTACTTTATTAGCAAGCATATCTAGCTCAAATGATTGATACAAAGGAGAGAATCATGTTCAAATACATGCCCTTTATAAGAGACTACACGAATGTATTACCAAAAGAGTTTTATGGACTTCCCCATGACCAAGATGTTGAGCCACTAATTGTACTTATTCCTATATATCTTCCTATATTAATTTCACGTTATAGAATGGCCACTATAGAGGTAGAAGAACTGATGAAATAGTTACAGGAGATTATGGAAAGGGGTTTTATATGACCAAGTGCATCACCATGGGGTGTATCGGTATTATTTGTCAAGAATAGGGATAGATCAATGTGAATTTTCATTGAATATCATGTGATAAACAAAATCAATATAAAGAACAATTATTCCATTCCTCAAATAGAAGACGTGTTCGATTAGCTACATGGGGCTAGTTATTTTTCTAAGGTGGACCTTCAGTCGGGATATCACCAATTAAAAGTTAACAAGGAAGATATTCCACATACTACCTTTAGAATAAGTTATAGAAAATAAGAGTTAATATTGATTCCCTTTTTACTCACTAATTCTCCCACAATATTCCTAGACTTAATGAATAGAGTTTTTATAGATTACCTCAATTAATTTTTGGAAGTATTTATTGATTCTATTATAATATACTCTAAGAGAATAGAGGAACATGATGAGCATTTAAAAACTATGTTTCTGAAATTGAAAAGGGAGAAAATCTTTGATAATTATAGTAAATGTGATTTATGTATGGAGGAAGTATAATTCATGGGGCATGTTTTCACCAAAAAAGGAATTTTGTGGACCCTTCCCAAACAAAGTAAATTGAAGAGTGGCCCAGGACAACAACTGTAATGGATATCATTAGTTTCCTTATCCTAGGTGGGTATTATTGATGATTTTTTATGAAATTTTAATGATTTAAAAACCCAATAATAAAGCTTACATGGAAGGGAGTGAATGTTTTCTAGACTCCATAATGTGAGAAAAGATTTAATGAGCTCAAAAGATTCTTATCACTGCGCTTGTACTCAGACTCCCAATAAGTGGATAACTCTTTATGGTATACAACAATGATTAAAAGAAATTATTATATTGTGTATTAATTCAAAATGATAAAGTGATAGCCTATGCATCTAGGTAGTTGATAAGTCAAGATAAAAATTATCCGACACATGATACAGAGTTGGCAGTTGTGATCTTCACATTGAAATTCTAGAATCATTATCTTTATGAGGAGATGTTTGAGATATATACTGACCATAAGATCATGAAATATATATTCACACAGAAGAAGATTAATATGCACTAGCGAATATGGTTAGAGATAATCAAAGATTATTACTTCTCCATCCACTACCATCTAAGAAGAAAATTAAGGTGGGATATTCTCTAAGTAGAAAGGATATTAAATATTTATCAATGATAATGATTGGGAAGGATCCAATATTTATATACCTTAAAAAGATAGAAATGGAAATCACTAAGGAATGAACATAATAAATTCTTTTTTAAATGATTTATCAACCACCAGTTGTGGAAAAAATAACCAATGCTCAAATAAATGATGTTGAAATTTAAAAAATCGGTGAAGATATCTAAAATGGGAAATCCAATGAGTTAAATATCGATGAGAATAGAGTCATAATATTTGGATCATGATTATGTGTACCATATGATCCTGAGATAAATAAAGATCATCTGAATGATTCACAGAGATCATCCTTCTCTATTCACCAGGTGACCACCAAGATGTATTGAGATCTACAACAAAACTATTTATGGCCAATGTCAAGAAGATTGATGAATATATTTCAATGTGAATGGTATATCATAGAGTTAATGATGAAAGGAAAAAAGTCAAAATTTAGGATGTAACCATTACCCATACCAATAAAAAAATTGTAAAACATCACTATGGACTTTGTCACTAGACTTACAAAGACATCCAGAGGAAACAATGCTATATGGGTTATTGTGGATCATGTTACAAAGAAAATTTATCATAATTCAACATGGCTTATCACTAGATCAACTTTAAATGATATATATCAAATAATTGGTAAGCCTACATGGACTAACACTATTGATTGTATCATATTGAGATTTGAGATTCAACACAATGTTATGGAATAGTCTCCAACATTCTCTAAGAAGTGATCTGAACTTCAGTACAACCTATCATCCTCAAACTAATGGAAAATATGATTGAAATATTCATATATATTAAGGCATGATGATATTGTGTTCTATGTACTTCAAATGAGGATGATACCAATATATTTATTTGGTTTAGTTCTCTGAAAAAAATATTTTCCACTTGATCATTTGAATGGATCCATATAAATCCCTTCATGGAAGAATATTTAGAACACTGACATTCTGGGATGAATTTGGTGAACGTAAGCTTCTATGACATAAAATTGTTGAAGAAATGTTGGATAATGTGAAAAATATTCATTATAAAATAAAGGCATCCCAAAGATGACAAAAGCATTATGTAGAAAATCTTTGAAGATACCTTGAGTTTAAATATAATGACATGGTATTTCTCCAAATATCTCCATGGAAGAAGGTCATAAGATTTATCAATAAAAGAATTCTAAGCACTAGGTACATGAACCCCTTAAATATTTTTAATCATGTCAAAGTTGTGGCCTATCTAATAGAACTTATACCTACCATGTCTAAAATACAAGATGTACTACACGTATCCCTCTTAAGGAAGTACTTACTAAATCCTTCACATGTACTCACTTCAAAGGCGGTATAGTTGGAGAATGATTATTCTTACAAGGAGTATCTAGTGAAGATCTTGGATTGAGGAGAAAAAATTATACGAAACAAGGATAATCAACTTGTCAAAGTACTATGGCAGAACCATTAGTACAAAGAGGTAACATGGGAACCATATGAATTGATTAAGGAAAATTACCCACACCTGTTTTAAACATAGAATGTAAAATGAAATTTCAAGGGTGAAATTTCATAAGGGGGGAAGAATGTAATGACCTAAAACATTTATCAATGAAAATAATTAATTATAATTACTCCATATAGTATAATCACATAAAATAACATTTAGAACACAATAAAAACTTTATAAATGAATAATTAATTTAATTAAACGAATTTCTAGAAGTTAAGGAACATATACCAAAGGAATAGTATATAGAAATTTTGAAGAGTAATGTGACCCTTATTAATAGTAAACCTACAAATTGAATAGAAACCTTACCAGTGATTGTATAAATTAATGTCATCCATCTTATAAGTGACAATATCATATAATTATATCATAGTGTTAGTAAATAAATATTTTAAAAATTATTAATTAAGTGATGGTATTTTTTGTTCATAAATATTTAATTAATTTTACTGATCAATTTAATAAACAAAAATAAAATTAATTTTCCTAAAATGTATTCATAAATTAAAATTTTGATGTCTTATGATTATGAGATAATTCAGAATTAATTTTTTAAAGTGTTATAAAAGAAGTTTTAATTTTAAAATTTGTATTTCCCAAGTAAATGATGATTATAATTAAAAATTAAACTTCTCATATTTCGAAAATTGTTTTAATAAAATTTATTTCATTATTACATTTTACTCATCATAAAATGGTTAGGGTGATTTTTTGGGATTTTTCTGAAATAATTGAATTTTTGGTGAATAGTAAAATACGATAATTTACTGTATATATACAATATAAGTTAAATTAACAATTCCTTGAATCATAAATGAGGTGAGCACCAATTTATTGAAATTAAATGTTTTAATTATATAATTTAGTCACAAGAATGAACCCTATTTTTTTCTTGAGAAAAATAATAAACTAATGAATTAAAATAATGTGAAAACACACATTTCCTTCATTATAAATTCTATACCACACCACCTCTTCTCCTCACATCTCTCAAGCCTTGATCCTTGTCCAAAGATTTCTAAAATATCCTAATAGGCCACTATATTACATCTATTATATTTTTTAATATCAAAAGACCCAAAAAATCCTCTAATGAGGATCTCAATAAGAACAAATCAAGAGGTAAAACAACTTATTTTCTTTTAATTTCTTTTCAATTTCCTTTCCTTTATTTTTCTCTCATCATCTACCCTCATCAAAATGGTCTGATAACTAAATTATTTTATATATACCATAATTGTTTTATTATAATGGAATAAATCATCATCATCTCTCATTCACCCTCCTTTTATACTAAAAATGAAAACAGTATGTGTGATGTGTTAATTTACCACATTCAAGTATGATGAATTTTTCAATTTCCATTACTATTTTATAGGTTCATAATGGAACAATTTTTATGGTTGAAAAAGATTATATTATATTAATTATATTATATATAATGTATTAGAAGATTTTTTTACACATTATATTAACTTATAAAACAAAATGAGTTTTTTGTGATCGAAAAACGCCAAAATAAACCCAAGTGATTATCATTAAATATTTATATAATGATTCGCCCTAATTCCATAAAACCAAATGACATATAAGACCAATTTAACCTATATAATATAATTAATAACATATAAGTTCAATTATATCTAATTACCCCCACATTACATGGCCATTCAAACATGTATACAAGTAAACCGATCATGAAAACCAAGAAAACCATCACTCCCAAATGATGAAATTGAATCTCTTAACCCATAAAAATTCTATAAATGAACTTAAAAAAGTTATAATAAAACAAATACATGTAGAAATGGTTCTTAATTTATTAATTAATTAATATTATTTTATTATTTAGTACATTAAGATCAAGTGAATAACACTTTCGGACTTAAGGTAAGAGATTTTACTCGAACCTCCATTATTCCTTTCAGTTATTCACTCTCTCTTTTTACCCAAATTAAATTCTATTTTAAATTTATGTAAATATTATAAATGGGGTTTATATATTCAAAACATATGTTTCAAGATATTTTTATCCATATTTATTTAGGGATATACATATTTTTAAATGGTTCTCTACTCAATTATTCCCGATAAGCAAGCCCGATATATGGGAGCTTCTCAAATTATAACCAAATTTTAAGTTCACAATATAATATATTTTAATAAACCATTATTTTTATAAAATAACTCATCTTATAATTAAAATTTTCTTGGTCCACCTATGGTTTTATATATAATATTTTTCTCTTTTCTACTTTAAATTCTCTTTAATATTTTCTATAAACTGCATGAAAATGTTTTAATTCTAAAGTTTCTTAAATATTTTTTTTACATGTTATCAATTCATTTTGTCATAATTTATTATTATATATTATAATTTTCATGTATGAATGTCCATGTATGATTTAATTCAATTATTTCATAAACACTTTTATGATATATCCATTTATTATTCATTATGACATGATTATGATACTCATTTCTTTCCATGGGTAACCTTATGTTTAAATTTCATGTGGTGCACATATTTATGAAAAAATTATGATTCAAGATCCAAGATAGTGATCCAATAAATTGGGAAATATTTAGTCTCATTATATGTTATGTGAAACGATCTTGGTGGTTAACCTTGACTCATGATCCATGTGCAATTGTCATGATGTTTAGCTTTGACTCATTCTCCTCTATGTGTAATGAGCCTTTAACTAGGCTAATGTCTTGTTTTATGGTTCTAAAAATTTACTATGAATACATAATTATATTATCTCATGTTATGATTCCTTATATTTAACTGTGTTATAAGCCTTTTTATATCATTATTTTATTATTTCTAACCCATTTTCTAAGATTTATTCTTATATTTATTCCCTTACTAGGATTTTAGATCAACACTTTGTTCATGTTATCGCCATGTTATCCTATGCATATATAAGGGCTCAAAAGGAAGTTAAGATCTCTTTTGAAGATTAAATAAAATATGTTCTTATTTTGGAATAATGATGTTTAATTATGTTACTAATCTCCAAGACACTAGACTTTATGATCCTTGGCTTATAATTTGATGTTTAAATATGATTAAAATCATGTAATGATATGTGTAAAAGATAGGGTCACTATAGTGGACACTGTGTGCACCCTATAGGTGTGTTTGTAGTGTGATGCTGGAGATCATCCCATCGGAAGTTGTTTTGATGGTTTCTCTTGCATCTAGTATTATAAAGGAGCATGAACCATGTACCTATTTTGATCTAGGATGCCAAATCCACTATGGCTCCAATGCAAGCCACCACACGTGGATGCATGCAACTGCTCTGCTTCCCCTCCTTCTCCCCTACTACCATCAGGACTCCCAAGACACCTCTACTGTACCCTCATCCTCACCCATCAGACACCTATACTCATCACCCACCACTGATGTTTCCTCCATCTTCACCATCGATCATCGCTCCACTATGGATTCACAGCTTGGAATCGCCTCTTATCATCAATTTATAGCTCCTAAGAAAATGATTTCACCACACACCATTGATGCCACCATCCTGATCCTATGACCACTTTAAAGATAAGAGGAGGCAGAGGCCACAACTTTTGAGCCTTCTTCTAAGTGATACCATCATCGCCTGACATTGCATAATTCCACTTAAACCTTTCTCCATGAAAAACTCCACCTGGTGTCTCCCAACCATGCTTCTTGACTCATCTGCCATGTACATCCCCCCCACATTCTCTACCTGATCTCATTTCCCCATTTTAGGTCCTTAGAGAGACATGAATCACCTTGGGAGGTCAGGGAAATCCCTAAGCATCATAACCAGGCCTCCTCTTTCCACTGCAAAGGATAAAGGATGAGATTTCATATACCATACCACCATCATAGACAACTACCCATTACACTCATTTCCCACTGGCCACCACACCTCGCTCGTCAATCATGTCCTCATTGCTTCCGCTGATTGAGCTCATTCCCCCACCGCAAATCATGCACCTCATAGACTCATACCATGTGGTGAATTCATTCCCATGATCAGTGGGTGGGATCTCACTAAAGGACTATGGGTTACCCCAATTAATGACAGAGGAGGGAGAAACCATCCTCCCTGTTGTTTCTTATAAAATAGAGGGTTTTCCTCTATGACCTTGGATCTGACCACTGAGTTAAGAAACCCACATGAGAAAGATGAGTCTACCAAATGCTTCTCTCTTCTTCCACTTCTTATTCATTTTTATTTTATTTTATTGATTTTAATTATTTTTATTTTAAATTTTTATTTAAATTTCAATTAAACAAATTAAATTCGTTCATTTTTTATTTTTAAGTGTCACTAACAAATTCTTATTTATCTAAAATACCAATTTGATCTCTTACTCTTATTAATGAGAGGCTGACCCTGAGGATATTATCAGGGGGAGGTCAAGGTGATCTTGAACATTATTTAAAGTTTAATTTATGTTGGTAGCTATATTTTATTATTATGCATGATTGAGGAAAATTTCCCCAATGTGAAATTCCCCCAATAATATGAACCTAAAAACGGTCTATTATTTTATTTAAATCACTTTTATCTCTCTCCATTGGTTAACCTTTCCTACGAAGGAGATGAGATAATAAATGGATGAAAAACCATCAATAGAGCTGCATCCTGGAAGATAGAACACCCTAGACCAAAGTTTTTCATCAACCTTGATTATATAAGGAGGTGGAATTATGATTACATATACTCTCAAGGATTTCAAATTTTTAAAAAATAATAGTAATTACAGCATCATATTCCATTTTTTAGTTATCAAACCAAAATAAAAACATTAATGGAGATTAATGATTGATTCTATAACAAATCCCAAGACCAAATCCTTTCTTCATTACTTCATTCTGTTTATATTTTCATGTTAGTTAAAATTTTCATATTTCATGTCATTAGAAAAAAATCAAAAACCCAAAACTAATGTCATTATTCTCTTTTAAAACATATAACATAAAAAAGAAGTAATTTATGTGATTTAGAATAAGTGTGTGAAAAATTTGAGAATCTCCTCAAGTGAGATGACCCTAGTGACCATTGTGTAACATTAGGAAAGATAATTTTATTTTTCCACATACCACAATAGGTGTGAATTCATGTAACATGGGAGAAGAAATTTTTGGTATATATTTATGATCTCTCATGAAATAAAATGAATTTTTATATAGTCTTAAAGGACACTAAAACATTAAGATTCTCTAGAATTTAATTTTATAAGATGCATGGAATAATCATCTTAAATGATGTAATATATTTTTATGAAATTATTGGTTCACATTAGTTTATATCATAAAAGGGTTTACTTAGTTTGACAGATTATGATTATAGAACATTTTTAAAAATACTGAGGATATTTCTTAGTATTTGATAACATCATTATTATTTTGTTAAATAGATGTTGTGTGGTTTTCATAAAAATACATCTCTGTCTAGATATTGGGAAGTGAAAACATCTATGACATAGATGCACTCTGTTGTAAAAACATGGAAAGTGGTTTATTGTGTAATAACTTGAATTTTACTCGTGCATGATGAGTAGTCCTAATAATGTGACTTTATCTAGGCACTCCCATTGAAAATGTTTGGGTTAATTTACATTTTATTTATAAATAATTATATAGATTTTAATAGATGATGACCATGAATGACTTAGGTTAAAACTAATGTTTTATATATTGAAAATAAGGTTTAATTATTTAGGAATTCTATCAATGAATTTTTAATATTAAAAGAATACTCATTAAGATTATTGTTTCTCAATACATATGATAGAAATTTTTTGTCTTAGTTAATATCTGGACACAAGATGAATCTTTTTAATGATGGATATGATGAGAAAATTAATGACAATACTCATGAGAAACCAAATAAAATGTGAGATGGGATTTGAAATATTATGTCTATGATCACCAAAATATATCAAGATATGAACTATAAAATTAATCATATCGAACTACCAAATTGGAAAAGGAAAGAATAAATTCCTATGGAGTATTTTATCCAGAAATTTCCACGATCCTTCTATGGTTCCTCTAATCAAATTATTTTATAAGAAATGGATAAATTCAATAAAAAATATGTTTTTTATTCTATAAAATGTAGATCATGTCAATTTTATTTTATCTATGTATCATCTAGAAGAAAAAGCTAATAAATAGTGGGATGAAATCAAGAATATGATGAAATATGTAGAAATTGACTCTATGGTGTGAGAAAATATTAACAAGGTATTTTTTTTGTATGTATTTTACATGAAATGTTTATATTAAAATGTAAATTGATTTCCTAGAACTAAATTAGAAACATAATGGACCCATTATTACCTATGATTCAAATTCCACAAATCATTAAATGTAATATTTTAGTTTTATCATCGACCCTGAAAGAAAAGATGGCCACTTATTTAGTGTCATGAGGCCAAGGATAAAAAAGGAATAGTCTATAATAGACTTTGATAACTATTTTGAAATTATTTGATGAGATCTAAAATTAGAAATAGAGATGGGAAACAATTTTTTCTGATTATTTTGGGGATTATAGTAGATAGATGGAATTTTGAGCAAATTATAATATTAAACCCATAGAAGAATTAAAATTTATAACACTTCATGCCAGACGTGTGGAAGGATGCATGGAGGAAATTTTCTTATGTATTATGGTAAATTTTTTATTGGTTTATAAGAAGGAAATCATGTAAAATAATTTCAATGTGATGTGAAGAGGACAATCAATGAAAGGAATGGTGAAATGGAACTACCCAAATTTTTCACCCACACTCTAATGATATAATTTCAAAGAGTATGTACCTTATTCCAATCATTATACAAATCCCAAGTGTTCATAATGAGAATTAGTTTCAAAAATATCACAATCTAAGAGACAAAGGGGATGATCTTTTGATCACAACCACTCAAGTGGGTTATAAGAATGAATTGGTGAATGGTTCACTTACCATCCAATCTATAATGGATAATATATTATTTTATTCAAGATATAACAACTATTTTATATTGGAATAATTTTCTAAGCTTAACACATGACCACCTCTACAATTATATGTTGTGTTGGCAGAAAAAATACTAATGGTATGATGAATTCATCTCATGTCTATAGATTAGATCTAATAGAATTTTGTGGGATTATTAATCCTTAAAATACAATTATTATCACACTAATTGAATTTGATGTTATTTGGGGAATGTATTGGATATATTTATGTGGATCACATAATAATTTTCATGGAAGTTAAATTACATTTGATATAATAGACCAAACTATGATTTTTTTGGGTGGGAGGATGAATATAGAAATCCAATGGAAATTACATCTATTTTATGGGTATTGTTACCTATTCATGAGTGATATTTTCATCAAATAATTAGGGAGGAATACAATATTGATGATTTTCCAATTATATAGATGTATTATAATGCATTTCATGAAGAAATTCATAGTCTTACCTCAAATCATGATATTGAGTTTTCAATATATCTTATACCTGGTGCCACACCAAATTAAAATACTCTATATAGAATATTCATGATTGAGTATTTAGAATAATAAAAGAAACCCCATGTAAATTTTGATAAGAGATTTATATACCCTTATGCATAATTATGGGGTTGACATATTCATTTTTAAGAGGAATTATCGGTTAATGTGTATTTTCATTGATTATCAAGAACGTAACAAGATAATAATAAAAAATAGGTATTATATACACGATATTTTTTGTCTTTTTTGATAAAATTTTTCAACATCAATAATTTTTCAAGATTGACCTTTTAAAAAAATATCATTAACAGAGAGGATAAAGATGGAGGATATACCCAGGACAACCTTTTTTCCAAGGTATAGTCATTATGAATTTATAGTGATAATAGTTTTACTTACCAATACACTGTATATCTTTATATATTTAAATAATAATGTCTTTAGATATTACCATGATATGTTTTTGGTAGTATTTACAGATGGTATTCTTATATTTTCCAAGGAAAGGAATAGAATAAATATCATTTCAGTATTGCATTTATAACCTTAAGGAAGGTGAATTTAAACTCTAAATATAGAATTTCTGAATTATTTCAAGAATTAGTTTCATTAAATTATAAAATAATCTCAAGATAGGGTATATCGGAGGATCATTGAAAGATGGAAGATATTAAATAATGGAAAAGACCAGCCACGGTGATTGAGATCATTATTTTTAAAGGGTTTTAGGGATATTGTAAATTATTTGTGAGGGGTTTCTCAAGAATATCTAATCCAATAACCATTTTAAATTATAAGGGATTGATGTTTCTTTGGAAAGATTAATTTGAGGAAAACTTTAAGGATATGAAAATAAGGTTAGTTAATAAAACTTTACTTTCACTAACCTCTACTGGAGAAGGGTTAATTATATATATTGATACAAAAAATAATTGTATGTTATGAATACGTGTTCATAAAAATATGGTGATAGGTCATTCCAAACACTAATCAATAAATCATAAGAAAAAGTACCCAACTCATGATTTGGGATTGATAGCGGTATTTTTTACATTGGAAATGAGGAGAAAATATATGTATGGAGAGAATGTGATATATATATATATGTTGATTTAAAATAATGAATTATATATTCAAACATAAAGAAATTAATGTTCTTTAAAGGATATTGTTGGAGGTGATTAAAGTTTATGATCTGCTTAATTAATTATGTCATTTGGAAGTTGAATAAGGTGTTTGATACTATATGTTCGAAAGACCTTACTGGATTTTATATGATGAGTATTAAAAGAAATAAAATACTTATAAATTTTTAAAATATGGATCTTCATATCATGAGTAAAGGTGACAGATCTTATCTTTCTCAGATGAATGTTCAACCATCTATCAATGTGATGATTAAAAAGGTGAAAAAGGAAGATATGGAACTAAAGAAGAAGGCAATGAGTGTTATGAGATCAAAAATGATTGAAACAGAATAATAGTTTTCAATAAACAAGTATGTGTCCCATAAATACAATATTTGAAGAAGGATCTATTGGATAAAGCTCATATATCATCATTCCATATTCATCCGGGAAGTATGAAGATATAAAAAGATATGAAAGATTATTTATGGTAGGGAGACATGAAAAGTAATATTATAAAATATATATCCCAATTACTATAATTTCTCAAATTTAAGGATGAGGGATAAAATTATAAGGGTATGTTATAAAAATTATTGATACCATAATGGAAATGGGAAAACATCACCATGTATTTTTTCATCGGACCCCCAAAGCATCTAAAATTCATAATTTTATTTTTGGTTTTATCTGATCACCATATGAAGTGAATGACTTTCATTTCAATAAGATAATATTTATATCTTGTATTTATTTCTAATATATGCATTTATTAAGTGATAAGGTTACATGGAGTACCACATTCTATTGTATTTGATTTCAACCCAATGTTTACCTCATGTTTTGGGGAATTCTTCAAAAAAATTTAAATACCGACTGTATATCGAGATAAGACATACGTATAGTCTGAGAGGACCAATAAAACCCAAAAAGATATTTTGAGATCATGTTATATGAATTCAAAAGGTGTTTAGAATCAACACATTTATCGAGTCAATTTTTCTTACAACAATAACTTTCACTAAAGAATTCATAGGGATCCCTATGAAGCCCTTTATGAAATGAAGTTTAGAGATACAAATTACTAGTAAAATTTATAAAAATAATGAACTTAGTACCTGAGCTACATAATAAAATATAATATAATGTTAGAACCATTCAACATCAGATCTTGTATGTGTAGAGTCAACAAAAAATTCATGCTAACAATAGTCGCTGAGATTTAGAGTTTAAAGTTAGTAATAACATATTTTGATGTATATCCCCTTTAAATAAGGTTATATTATTCAAAAATAAGGGAATGATAATCCCTTGATATATTTGTACCTTAAATTTTCTTGATCATATCATGATAGTTTCTTATCACATTACACTTTCACAAAATCTCCCCAAAGATCACGATGTATTCCATGTATCTATCCTGAGAAATTATATACCTGATCCTTCACATGTATTGAAATCAGAGGTCTCACTACTGGAGAAAAATTAATCTTTTTAGAAACAACCATTGGTGATTAATAATCAATGAAAGTAATTAATTATTCAAGAACCACTCACTTGGTTTGAGATTTATGGTGTAATAATAAGTTTGAGGAAGTATTGTGGGAACCTAAAGAAGTGATGAGGCAAAAGTATCCTATATTTTTTTGTATTAAAGTGATACAATTTAAATGGATAAATTATTATAAGGCATCATAATATTAAAAAATGAGATTTTATGATATATATATTTAAATTATTTTTATTTCTTTGATACATTACTTCAAATGAAATAATGAGTTTAAATGAGCCACCATATACTATAAAAATATTATTATTTAATTTAATGACTATCACCTAGGTGTTGGATTTCTATATATGAATAGGAATAATATTATTATGAAAACTTATTATTTAAAATTTATAATACGAATTCATTGGCTACCGACTAGTTATAAATGAAAATAAAATAATTCAATGGTAAAATGAGATATTTTTTTTGAAAAATATTTTTTATGCACAATATGTTTCTAAATTAATAAATTAAATTATACTATATTAGTGAATGAATAAAATTATATATTATATATTATATATAAAATAAAATTATTTAATATCATTTTAATGGTTTTTAATAGGTCTATAATAATAATAAATCTATTTATTCTTAGAAATTATTTTTTCTTAATATAGTTTTTTCTATTTCACATGCATATTTCAAAATTATTTTCTATGAATTAGATAAATTTAAACATTTAAATTATATTAAATATTATTAATATTCATAATATAATTTAATAGTTTCAACCAAATTTATGGTCATAATGAATATTAAAAATAGTAAGATTTTATGGCCACAATTAAGTTTTTAAAGGGTTTACCATGGGGTTAACTAAGAGATAAGGGTAATAATGAAACATAAATTTGTATACATATTAATGTTTGAATTTATTTTAAAATTTTTGTATTAATACTTTCATGTTTTTTCCATTTTTATCTTTGTAAACATAAAATGGAATTTATAGTATTTTTTTAAGAAATTTCATATTTGTCCCTTCCCAAACATATACAATGGCACTAGGTTCCTCCCTTATCCAAAACCATTGAGATATATAGCTAATAATATAACTAAAAAACATTATTATATTAAATTCCTTCATTCATACACTCTGTTATCACCCTAATACAATTCTAATAATGTTTTAGGTTCATGCCAAAGGAGGTATCTCAAAGAAGAGGTAGTCGTTATACTCGACTCCTTTAAATTTTATCTCTTATTATGATTCCTATAAATATATTATACCCATAATAACACAATAAATCTAATATCATAAATATTATTATATTTTATTATTCTTATGGGAAAAAAATTCACCTTATTTCCATCATATTGGAAATTGGAGTATTGCTTCTGTGTATGTGTGGACTACCACCTCCACAAAGCGATATGATTCATTTTCAATCACCATCACTGATTATTGGTTATTATGATGAATTTAATATTTATATATTATATTTATTATATAATTAGTCTTTTTATTTATATTATATTATCTAACTACATAACTTTCCATGTGTTAAAAATGATAACAAAGCTCATGCGTACATATGGACTACCACCTCCTTGAATTGATGTGATTTGATTTTCATCATCGCTTCAAATGAATAATTATAAAAGTGTATATAATGAATAAATAGGTTAATTATTTCATGGTTAATATTATATATATGATGAAATTATTATCAAGGTGAATGTACCAGAACAATCAGACCCAAATATGGTTGTCAAGCATTTTAGTTCTCACGAAAATGTACATTTTAATAATGAAATTTCTTTTAAAAGGAAAATTAGAAATTATAAATAAATGATACATAGTATTTTATGTATGAATATGGTTATATAATATATATATATAAATTAAATATATATTTATTATATATTATTATTTTAATTCATATGATTAAAGATAGGACTTGAGGTAACTGTTTATGTTACAATCTTCTTTCTTTTTGGGGTTACTTATGCGAAATTTAAATTAAGGTAAATTATATAGATCCCATAATTTTAAAACCATATAATTAATTATCCTTTGGTTATTTATGTATTTATTATGTATTATTTCCATTATCCTATTTTTGGTACATCAAACAATAGAGAAAATGTTTTTGTGGAAAATATGACCTTATTTTCTCTTTGGTCATCATTATTTCTCTACCATATCCATGCTCTTAAAAAAATTAGGGATTTTTTTACCAATAATTTATTTTTTAAAATTTTCTCTATTACCTTTGAATATATTTACAATGGTTTAAAATGAATATTTTTAATGAAAAATTTTCAATACAAGTTATTTTTTATTTTTTTACAAAGTGTGAAAATAATATTAACTTTTAATGCTAATTGTAACATCCCAGATAAATAAGGAATAAGACACTTTTCATATTTATTAATATTTGTGAATTAAATATTAATTTTACATTAAAGGGGATTCTATGTTCGATAGCGTACCCGATACACAACAATGGGTTTCTTTAAAATCTTACGTTGCACGCCAATAATATAGTATTATTATTTTAAATGGTAGTTAACTACTTGTCATTGTATTAGAGGGAATGAACAAAACTAACTTCAATATTATTATACATATTTTTTAAATGTATTTAAATTTATCCAATAAAAGTTAGAGGATTAAAATGTGAATGAATCTAATTTTAAGCATAATTAACATTAAAAGGTCAATTTACCGGCTTTTAATGGCGAACCCTCCTTAAATATAGGTTTGGTCACTTTAATACATTATATTTGATGATATAAAATCCTTATTTAGAATTGGGACATCAAAATTTACTTTGTGTAAATTTTTGGAATTTTTCTGATAAAGTTCATTTTTTAATGATTAGTGAAAAATATTGTATTTTAATTCAAAACTGTGTTTTCATATAATTTATTTTAATGGATAGATTATCTTTTAAATTGGTTTTAAAGTGTAATAAGAATATATTTTTACCATTTAATCCAATTTTTGTCATTGTAATTGATTTCACTTTGAAATTGGACTTAAACAAGTGTCAATCTTTTGATAGTTATTGTTTCCTAAAAACACACTATTTGTTTTAACAACGGGAATTAATTTTTAAATTAATTAATTCCAATTTTATGTTTTTAATTTGGAGAAATAAAAATCATTTTTGAATTTGGAATATCAAATATAGATTAGGCTGAACTTTTGGTATTTTTCTGAAAAACTTCAATTTTTGATGAATAGTGAAACCACTTAGTAGTAGTTAAAAAACTGAATTTTTCATTTAAATTAAATTTTACCACTTCTGCGAATTGAATTTTGAAAATTTTACATGCATGTTTGTTATTATTTAGTAAAATGTGGTTCAATAATATGAAAATAATTTTTGGTGAATAGTAACTTTTGACTTTTATTTACCACGACTAAAGTTAAATAAGGAAATTCAAGGTAAAAAGAATATTATAATAATTCAATATTACCTTAACACTTGTTAAAATATTATTTGATGAGTAATGTCCGACCATGGGCATCTTTGAGTCGATTTTGGGACCTCATGAAGACACTTGTGAATGATAATGACACTTTAAAATAATTAATTTAAAGTAAAGGCAAAATGACATAAACAAAAATCTTTTAGTAAATTAATTTTTATATGGTGTTATATAAGTCATATTTTAGACTATAAATATTATTTAGAAATATACAAATATTACCTACACGATAGTATTTTTTTTATAATTTTTAGACATCGAAAAAATTAAATTATTCATGACACAATAATGATGCAGTATTTACCTCATTAATCAATGATTTAAATAAATAAGATTATAATGATTAAAATATTATTCAAAACCTATCCAATTCTTATTGGATGATATTATTTCGACCATGTGTCATCTTATCTTCGACTTTGATGATTTTTGGACCTTTAGAAACCGAATATCATTATATAATAAAATAATATTTTCACACTTACCTAAAGAGCCCCTCCTCTCCCTTATAAAAGGAAACCAATTCTATCCATATCCTTACACCTCTTAAGCCTTTAGGCTCATCCAAACTCTGCCCAATTAAGCTCCCCACATCCCTATCCTCCTCCTAGAAGCCTTAATTTTGGTAGTAGGCACTTCAAGAAAACCTTTTGGTACAAACCAAAGGAAGTTACCCAAATTAAAGGTAATGGTTTCTCTTAACTTCTTTTCTTTTATTTTACTTCTCCAATCCCTATACTCTTTTATTACTTTATTTAATAGAAAAACCAGTATTCTCAGTATACTAGGATGTTTTTTTGAGAATTATTCTAACTACACTTACACACACCTCCATCTAATGGGTGAAAAACATAATGTTTTTGTGGATGGAAAACTAACGCCTCACAAAATGATAATTGTTCAATTAGCTCCCACTGCCTCTCATGGTGGTCATTATGATAGAACTATATTTATATATGATATATTTTATTTTTATTTTTTCTTTATTCTTCTGTATTTTCCATTTATATCATACCTTTATGGTTTCTATTATGGGTAAACGCGACAATTTCATTTGAGGAAGTGCGGACTACCACCCCCTCAAATTGATATGAGTCGTTAATTCCATATGTGGGATGTATATAGGATGGATTTAATTACATAATATATGATATTATGCTGGAATTATATTATACCTATGTATCATTATGTTTTAATTCCATTAAAATAAGAAATAGAAATGAAAGTAGAATTCATACGTACGTACGGCTTACCGTCTCCATGAACGGTGCATTTCATTTCATACCTCCAAATCTTATGTACTATTATAAATACATGTATATACTGGATATTTATGATATATATGATATCTAAATCATGAATATAATTATGGATATAATGTACTACTTACCACATGGACAACTTATAAATATAAGGTGTTTATTTTTTACTCAAGTACCAAATATCGACAAAACGACCATTATTAACTTGGAATGATTAAATAATGGTTATAACATGATAATAAGTTATATAAAAAGGATAATGAACTTGAGAAAGGTTCTTAAGAAAGTATAAATTAAATTTATTTTATTATTCAGGAATAACAACAAACTAACGAGTCATGTCGGACACGAGGTAAGAGATTCTTATCTCACTTTTAATTCCATGAGATTTTCATTGTTCGCCACTTATTTATTGCATGTGGTGTATTTTGTTCTGACATTTGATATATATTATCATGATTACCATTATATTAATGGGATTCTTTGATTCATTTGGTGGTTAATAACTTTTGGTCATAGGACTCTGTTGATTACAACGTGGTAAAGTGTTTCATCTCACTTTTTATTCCCGTGAGATTCATGATATATTTGACACTATTTACTTTTGTGTGGTGTATGTACATCCCATGATTGTACTTTGTGTAATATAATTTAATTTATGAGTATTTACATATTCATTTTATGATCCTTCTTTCATGGGTTTTAGTTTTGTAGGTTACCAAATCGGTAAGGGAACCTTTTAACCCAATTTCAATTCCTTGGGTTAATCTTTTAATTCTTAATTATGTCATGCTATAATTATGTGTGAAATAACTATTTATTTATTTATGTTGTAATTTAAACTCCCCATTTTGTGGATATACTTTTGATATACATAATCACTCCATTTATAAATTCTCATGTCATCGATATGAACTTGATAAAAGTAATTTTAACTTAATTTCCAATCATTGAGTTAAACATTCAAGTCATTGGTTTTGTCTTAAAAAGAACATGTGTGAATTTCCTATGATTTATTTACAATTAATATTTAATTATATTGAGTTTACTATTATTTTTCACAAATTATTATGTTATTGGTTTATCCTTAATCTAAGGACTCAATTTTTATAAGGGATTTTGTCTCAATTTACGTTCCACTGAGACTTCATTATTGTTATGCACCTATTCACTCTTATAGGGTCTATATACTGTACTTTGACATATTATATCATGAATCCCTTTATTCTAATGATATTATAATGTTCTGATTAAAAGTTATTCTTTAACTATTTGTATTAAGTGTCTCTCTTTTTATTAAAAAAACTTTAACTAAAATATCATTTTAAATGTTTTAAAGATTTATTCTTCTAAATATTTCTCATTAATGTCGATGTTTTAAAAATGGGTTTTAGGATTTATTTATATGAAGATTAATGTTTTCAAATGATAATTCATTTAAAATCTTCAAATTGTTATGGGACACTTTGATTCAAAAATCTATTTTTAAATGGTTTTGAGAATGATTTTATAAAACATTGTTCATTTCAATATCTTGATTTGATATATTGGAATGTGGAAATGTTATCTTTCCATTATACATGTGTTATATGTTATGATTATGTTATGGTTATTGGGCATTGTTTACGTATATGTGTTGTTCCATGATAAACCTAGGGCGGGTGAGCCTAAGATTTCTCTCCAATGCATTGGGTATCATGACAGAGGTAAACATGATGTTTCTCATAAGAGATTTAGTGAATATACTATGATGGGTATTCCGAGTGTAACTGCTTATGTAGATGTGACAGCTAAAATGTATGTTTGATATAGATTCCATAAGTAACCTTTATGATTTATGATTTTTTTGTGTTGTTCATAAATCTTATGATTTCGTAAGTTATGTTATGATTGAAAAGTATGGTTTCATTGATTTGTATTTATTGATGGGATAATGATTTCCAATAGTGCAGAAAATGTTTTTTAGGTCGGTTATTTTTCATTTTTTATGTCGGTTTTTGCCGACGTTAATACAGATGACGTTATAAATATTGTTTTTTACGTCGATTATTTATAAACCGATGTAAAAAACATAACAACTTGGTGTTTATAACGTCAGTTATTAAATAACCGACATGAAAAAACCAGGGGGGAAGGGTTTATCACGTCGGTTATTATATAATCGATGTGATAAAACAGTGCATGGATGTTTATCACGTCGACTATATAATAACCGACGTGATAAACCATTTCTCTGACCTTTTTCACGTCACTTATTACATAACTGACGTGATAAACCAGCGGGGGGGGGGGGGGGGGGTTATCACGTCGTTTATTATATAACCGATGTGACAAACCTGGCTGGGGGCCTTTTATCACGTCAGTTATTTCATAACCGACGTGATAAATGGCATGGGAAATGGTGTATCACGTCAGTTATTATATAACTGACATGATAAAACAGACGAGGGCCTTTTATCATGACGGTTATTGAATAACCAACATGATAAAAGGCCCGAGAAATGGTTTATCACATCGGTTATTATATAACCGATGTGATAAACCAGTCCAGGGGACGTTTATCAAGTCGGTTATTCAAATAACCGACATGATAAACCCTTCCCCATTTTTTTCACGTCGGTTATAAAATAACCGACGTGAAAGACCATTTTTTTAAATGTAATGCAGTCCTCTTCTCTCCCCAGAAACAATCGGAATCCAAATCAAGAATTTGTTCCACAAAAACAGAAGTAGATCAAAACAAGAACCAAAGAAAAATTAAGCATTTACTCCACTAGACAGCCCCCACCACACCCCTGGACTGCCCCCCGACCCCCTGGACAGCCCCCACCACACCCCTGGACTGCCCCCCGACCCCCTGGACAACCCCAAACACCCCGGGACAACCCCCCACCCTCATGTATACCCCCCCACAACATAGACAGCCCCAACACCCCTGGACAGCCCCCACACCCCTGGACAACCCCCACCCCCTGGACAGCCCCTCACACCCCTGGACAGCCGCCACCCCCTGGATAGACCCCCCACACCCCTGGACAGCCCCACACCCTCCTGGACACCACCCACACCCTCGGAAACCCCCACCCTCCTGGACACCCCCACCCCACCAGACAGCCCTCCCACACCCCTTGATAGCCCCCACACCCCTGGACAGCCCCCACCCCTAGACAACCCCCCACCCCCTGGACAACCCCCCACACCCCTGGACACCCCCACCCTCCTGGACACCCCCACCCCATCGGACAGCCCTCCCACACCCCGGGACACCCCCACCACACTGAACACCCCCCACACCCATGGAACCCCTCACCCCTAGACCAGAATCCATACCAGAAAAACCATCATAAGTAGAACAAAACAATAAGTAGAGAAAAATTAAACATTCACCTACATAACATTCAAAACTTACATTGTCAACTTCAAAAAAAAAACTAAATCCAACCTAAACGACTAACAAATACACAATTACAATTACAATATTCAAAATTTCATTTTACAGTACAAACAACTAAAATTCAATCAAATCTGTAAAATAATTTGACCACTCTACTTGTAAGGGTTTGATTTCTTGAGCAGTATAGATTTGAGGGTCATCATATAGCTTCAAATGAAAAGGATAGTAGTTAACGTGTATAATGAATAAATAAAATTGAAATATTATGGCAAAGTTTAAAAGGAAATCTTACCAGGTCAAAGCTCACAACTGTCCCAGTTGTTATTATTTCATACATAAATCTTAACATATAATATCTTCATTCAATGACGCTTTGTTGTTCTTGAAAATTATGTTTGAATGAGTGTAAAATCAATATATTATTTTTATGTTATAAATCAAAAAGTAAAAATTATAAATGGATATTTACCTTCGCATTTACATATTTGATCTTTACACTCCTTTTCTTTGTGTTTTTTCGAAAGTAAACCCATGCCCTGTTAGAAAATAATACAAATGGGGTAAATTTAAAATTCATTATAATATATAAAACTATTGAGAAATTGAATCTTACTTTTCCAATATATTGATAAAACATTCCCACACATCATCATGGATAAAGCATATCCAATAAAGTGGTTTCTGCCTTGGGAAAAAAACCCCTAACATCCAATGATCACTGATAAAAGAATATTTATGGTTAGTGGTTTTTTATGTTAAAAGATAATGAACTCTTTGAGAGAGATGTGTTTCATACCTCCCAAAAAGGCATCATCCAACATTGTGTGACTATATTATGTTCAAGTCTTTCAACAATATAAATAATTCTTTGTTCCTCATCCAATGCACATGCTTCAGGGGAAATCAATTGTGGGTCCATGAATCCATATACATTTGTCAGCTCATTCCTCTCAAAAATGTTATAAAGATACCTAATAAAAAATAGACATAAGTATACATTTTTAATAAATATAACGCAGGTAAAAGGTGTTAAGACTAACATGGAAAAAAATTTCACCACATTGATGCCCAACTTATCTCCAGTAACAAGCTCCATGATATCAGTTTTCATAATCCCCACAGTTATTGCATGTCCACAAACATGAGCTTCCATTGGAAACTCATAATGACCCACCAACAAATTTGAATATCTTGACAATCTGTCAAGACTACTAGAATCTGTATCTGATGTCATAGCCATTTGTCTTTGTTGTTTTCTATACAATATTTCTTTACCTTTGAAGTATCCCTGTAAAAATAAATAGAAAATATATTAGTTTTCGAATGATAAAATAACATTAATAAAAAAATAAAATAAAAGATATAACATTCATACATATATGGTAATGAGTTGAAGATGTCTGGATAGCCAAATTAAAAAATGGCTGATACTATGTCCAACTGTCGTCACCTCATCTGTAGGCAATGGTACTCGAGCTGATCTATCTATAATATCTTGTACAGTGACCCTATGATTCTCTACCTCTAATTGTTGATGATGAACGGTATCTCCTATACAATATACCAACCCATATTCAACTATATGATGTTGAGGATCCTCAACATACAACTAGCAATAAGTAGGAAGTTGCGGCGGAGGAGTAGGATAAAAAATGGGGTCTGCAGGCTGGGGTGGGGGAGTGGGAGCTACTGGTGGAGGTGGAGGATAAATAATGGGGTCTGCAAGGGGAGGTGGAGGAGTGGGAGCTGCAGTCTGAAATTTCCTTTGCATGTCTGTAAACATAGACTATATCGACGCTCTAATATTTTCCTCCATCGTTGCATTAATATTATGAAATTTGGCCTCCAAGGATTCTATTTTTTTTATAAACACCCTCAATGTTAGAAGTTGAAGAATGTGGAAACACTTTTCTTACCGATACACCTACCGGATATCGTCTTACATGCCAGGGTGTTCGGGATTTCCCAATGATACAGATAAAATATCTTGCCTCCCAGTAGCTGTAAATGCCCCCTGTGAGATCTGCTCCTCAAGAGAGTCATGTATTAATTAATTGAACATTTCTGTAATGATTGAAATTATTTGAAGAAAATAGTTAACTTAAATAAATAAAATAGATATCTTACAATCCTCTCAGCTATAATTCTCGATTATTCACAAAACAAATTGCCCTTTTTTGCCCATCTGAGCTCTCTTCCATTGTTCATGTCTAGATGGAGGGGATGGAGGGGCCACCTCTCAAGATCCTGAAGTGTAACACCCCGAGATTTTATGAGATATATTATTTTTAATTTCTTTGATGTCTTCTATTATACACTACACCAAGATTAGCTTGTACTATACGCAACACCGTATTAGCTTGCAGTATACGCAACACTCTTCTTGGATCGTGTTACACACAAATTCAAGTTCGTTTTGTGGAAATTATTCTATGCAACATTAAGTATAGATTTTTTTAATGTATAAATGAAATAAGTTTTGATTATGTTATACACAACACCAGAGGGAGCTTTCACTACACACAACCCTGACTTGTCTTGCATTTCACTCAATCACAACCTTCCTTGATAGTGTGTGTAGTACGCAATAACTGGTCTCACTAAACAATGATATATTATATAAACTAGCTTTTATGAATAGTAATACCCAATTTTTGAAATTTTAAAATTTTTATCTTTCAAAATGGACTTCATTTTTGGATTGGGAATATCGAAATTAGCCTAGGGTGATTTTTTGGTATTTTTCTGAAAACATTCAATTTTTTATGAATAGTGAAAACACTGGGTTACTATTTAAAAACTGACATTTTATTTAAATTTATTTTCGGTCAAAATTGATACATAATACCTATATAAGTTCAATGTAATTTATTGGAGTCATTTTATAAGAATTTTAGATATATAAAAAAATTTATTGAACTTTTCACCGTCTTTTACCCACCTCCTAGGAGAATTTGAAAATTTACATAAAACTTAATTTTACCGCTTCTGTGAGTGTAATATCGAAAATCCGAGAGACATGGTTAATATCAAGAAGTAAAATTTGGTTCAATAAGATAAAAATATTTTTTGGTAAATAGTAACTTTTTACTTTTATTTACCAGGGTTAAAATTAAATAGGGTAATTAAGGGTAAAAATGATATTATTATTACCCTAAAGCATGTCCTAATTCTATTGGTTAAGTGTAATTCGACCAAAAACAACCTTAGGAATAATATATTACCCTTTAGGTCCACTTGGATTAGATTAGGACATTTATTATTAATTTATTTAAAGAATGGTTAAAAAAGTTAAAATCAAAGTTTAATAACTAAATCATTTTTAATATAGGGTTATACATAATATAAATTCGACTAAAAATATTAATTAGAAAGATAAAACGATTTCCTACATAATGGTATTTTATTTATAATTTTCATACATTAAATAATTTAATTTATTTATGACACAATGATGATATAGTAATTACCTTATTGATGAAATATTAACATAATTGATGTTATAAATACCCAAATAAATGTAATTTTAAACTTTTTATGAATTACACTAATTTTTTAGGTTAATATGTCATGTTAGTATTGAATTAATTAACATTTTTTGAACTAATCATTCTGTTATAATTTTCACAAAAATCAAGTACGAAATAGTGTCAAAATTGACATAAAATAGTTTTTAAAAAACTATTATATTATTAATTGTTATTATATTCCTAAAAATATAAGGTTCTGAAATATGTCTTAGATAAGGATATATATAATAATAATGAACCACTTGGGGTTTTCTTGTATTGTTATAGTATGTTTATTAACCATATAGTGTAAGAAAACAAAAAGACATGTTAAAAGTTAAATTATTTAACTTAGAGTTAAATCTAAATGATAAGGATAAAATAGTAACCTAAACTTGTATAAAACCTATTGGTTGATGGTATTTAGACCCATTTCCACCTTAGCTTCTAAATAAATTAATTTGGAGCTATTAAAAACCGAATATGACATTATTATAAAATAATATTTTAAGTTTTCCTAAGGTGCCCCTCTCCTCCCTTATAAACAAAGCACCCCTTCCCTCTTCTCTTCACACCCTTTTGAGCCTTTAATCTCAGAAAAACCCTATAAATTACTCGTGTCAACCTCTCTAGTTACATCCTAGAGGTTCCGGTCTTCTCAAAAGACTAACTCTAGTGCCCTAAGAAGAAGTTTAAAGGAGGTGCGTCGAGGAAGAGGTGATCTCTTCTACCGACTCTTTCAAGTTTCTTTCTTCTTCTACTTCCACTTCTTTAGTTGTTTCATTATAAAGAAATAACATCAGTATTAATTATATATTGATATGTTATTATAAATATGAAACAACCCTATTTCACCTTCTATCCATCCTATGAAAAACGAAATCACCGTGCGTGCGTACGTACGGAATACCGTCTTCACGTCGTGGTGTAATCTATTTTCAACCACCACCTTACTTGGATGGGTATAATGGTGTAAATAAATAACTATATATGATTATTGTAAAGTGATATTTATTCTTAAATATTATACATACACTTCAATACAATTCCACAATCATGGGAATGATATCATCGTTGGTGCCTACGTACGGACTACCGTCTCCACGACACGATGAGATTCATTCTCCATGCTAACCATTCATGAATGATTATAAAGTATATATAATGAATAATAATTAAATATATGACATAATAATGATACTGTATTTATATAAATATATATATGTATATGTATGTCATCTACTTAATTCCATTCAATTCAATAAGGAAGCGAAAACAGCGTTCATGCGTACGTATGACCTACCGTTTCCATGAATGGTGTATTTCATTGCATTTATAAATCTATCATATATATATATATATGTATATGATGAATATATATTATATTTATAAATCATGTTTTACATTCTGGAATTAAGTAAATTAGGATATAAGTAATAATGTCAAGAACAACAAGTCGAAACACGTATGATAAATGAAACCATTTAACCCAAAACACTGATTTAGCATGGAATTTGAAAAAGAATGGGTAATATAAAGACATAAGTGAACCATATATGATATAATTACAATTAATATGATTATGTAATAAGTCAATGAAATTATTTAAATCATTATACAATATTTTTGTATACGTACGAAGCATATCAGACTTAAGGTAAGGGATAACTTTTCCAATCTCGTTTTTATCCGAGATTGTTTATTCGTAAGTATTTACTAGGGTTATATTTATCATCCATGTCTCTGACTTTCTAAAAATTGTTTCATGTATTTTTAAATTCCTTTTTACCCATTTTACTTTTACTACATGGTATGTAAGTAATCTTTCTTTTTTTTACCATACAAGGTACTTTTTGACTTTTCCGACAAAAGTACGAGACAAATTGTTTTTTAACTTATATGGCATGAAAAAATTTTTATGGTTTTATAATTCCTTATTTTCCTGAATCTTACTCTACATGATTTGATTAATATTTCCAACAAAATACTTTTATTTTAAAATTTCATGGCATTTTGTGAAAAGAAAATGATTTTGAAGAAGAAAGGATATTTTCTTCAAGAATTTATTTCAACTGTTTTATCAAACCCATTTTCCATCCAAGTTGACATTATTTCATATGTGTATGTTTCAAGTATAATTTATCTATGATTTATATGGTTTTACTTTTCTTATGATGAAATGATATCAATTTTGTTTTGTATGGATTATGTTATGATGGGATGATGTTTATGAAACCCATTTTATACTTTGGGTTATGAAGAATGATTTATGTTTATGTTGTGGCACAAGTATGAATGATTTCATTATTAGATGGGTGGGACCTATATCTCCCTCCAATGCATTGGGTAAATATTTCTATCTCATTAGATATACATGGATGGAACGGTAAGTTAATCCAGTTCAGTGTTACATGACTGAAATGAGGAGTGAACTCGATTCAGAATGGGACTTTGTTCAATAAGATGGTTTTGGCAGCAATTCCATGGCTACTATGTAAATCATATCATGTACTTAATGGTTTCCATAATTATATGTTTTATTCACATGCTATTTTATCATGTTTTATGTATCTATGCCTTATGTACTGGTATGTTTTGTTCCATTTCTCAAGATTTTGATTCATGTTTTGAAGTTCAAATGTATATGGTTTGTTTTATTTTCTCCATGCTTACCCTTACTGAGCATTTGAGGTCACCCTTTATATGTTTTCTTTCCCCAGGATATAAAGAAATGTTTTAGGTAAGAAAACAAAAGGGGAAATCTTTCACCACGATTAGAAGATTATGTTCCAAGTTTCCAAAGACACTAAACTATTACAGTACTTGTGTGTTTGTTTTTGTTATGCATTGTGTATTCCTCAAAAGTAATGTAATGTCCATGTACGTAAAGCTTGGGTCTCTACATAAAGTCTCAGCTCTTAGTTTTTGAACGTTTTCCACCATCATTTGTTCTTCCAATAAATGCATACCCTCCCCAAGAAAAACTACGAGGGTATACATTTTTAGATTGGATATCCTGGTGAGATTTCCTTGTTTTCTATAAATTAAGAATAAGAAATCATTAACAAAACATTAATAAGATCATTTATATAATAAATCTTATAAAAGTTTACATTTCCCTTACCAAAAATGACTCTTTTCTTCTAATTTCAAAAAACATTCTCCATGTGTCTTTTTCTATAAAAGGATAAATATGACATGGATTATCATAAATCATATGTCCAAAAATGAAATCAGATGAGAGGGCTGATTTGAAATCCCTCCATCTCCTGGCAACCATCAATAATCATTTCTTCGGGGCTCCTCCAGTGTCAGGAATGTCAAATTTCATCTGATGAAGAAGAGGATAAACATATTATATATACTCGAACCATTTAAAGAATAGTCAAACAATATCAAAAGATCTTACCAAAATCGTCTCCCCTAACTGAGAGATTATCACTTTATCCACACTTCTGCATTCATCATACAAAATGCTTATTTTTCCCTTAGCCCGATTTGATACAAAACTCTTTAAATTTTTTTCATTTGGACCTCTAGGAATATCAACATCGTCAAACTCAATGAATATCCTATGATCTTGCATACGGGCAAGTGCTAATTTTGGTTAATGTGTGTACCCACGTTTACCAACTCTTGTACTCTTTGTCGTAATAGGAGCACATGAGGAAGATTGGGGAACATCAAGAGGAGCATGTGAATGTTCCTCCCCAGAGGTATGACCAATATGCTCATATTCAGAATCATGTGGTTGATCAACTGAATGATATGTCATTATCCTTCAAATCAAAAAAAACAAACATTAGTTCACAAATATACAAATTTATATAATTTAATACTACTGTAATCAGAAAATAGAAAATTGTACTAAGTTATGTAATAGTAAACATTGTTAATATGGTAAACATGGTAAACCTGATAAACCTGGTAAACATGGTAAAGTAATTGCCACTAAACAAAAACAATAGATATATAATTCATGTAATAGTAAACATGATAAAGTAAACTAAACAAACATAAAACAAACAAAAACTTATACTTATTTTGTTTTAATAAATGTTTTAATAAAGAAAAAACATACAATATCTAACATTTTTTGAAAAAAATAAATGTAAACAAGAAATAAAAATATGTTACCTGTAATTTTAGGAATGTACAAATGGATTGTTTTCCCAAATTCCTTCATCGTGATCGTTCCTTATGGATCAAATCATCTCTTCAACACGCTCATCATTATGTTCTATTAATCTTTCCATGGAAGTAGGGATATCACATAAATCAGTACCTTCTTCAAGTTCATCATCACCAAGATATTGTTTTTTCCCTTGTAAAACAACAACCCACTGCATATCTGATTGATCTACTACATAGAATTTTTTTTCATGTGTTTCCATTATAAAAGAATCAGCTGTGTCGTCCAATCTATTCTGATTAACAAGTGTCATTACAAATTCATCATGTCTGAAACTGTTGTTACCGATAAACCATTTAAAGTTAAAAACAAGAACATAAATTTTAAACTAATAAAACTCACATGTGTCTTCAATCACTCCATAATACACACTTGATGCAGAAATTGGGTTTTTTCCTTATCACTCAAAAAATGCATTGCTTCTACAAACACCAATACACCACTATTCTGAACTACACTTATATTGTCCTAAGCTTTCGTATGAAATGTATAGCCATTAATGTCATAACCATACCATGTTATCACATTTAAACATAGACCACTCACTATCCATTTTAATGTCTCTGATAAATCTAATCTACCAAGAAAGGTCTTTCTAAACCCTGAAAAAAATGTTTTGTTGTGCTCATTCAAAATCCACATTTATTTATTTTTTGGATGACATTATTTAAACTCATTAATATGCAAAGTGATATATGGTTGAGAATTATCTATGTTATTCAAGATGTATGATTCTAACTTCTTCATCTGTTCATCTGAAAATGATTTGACTTTCAAGCCACGAATCCCCTTTCCCTCATTATTAACTTGTTCATGGCAAGATGGAGGAAAACCTATGTGTTTCTTTACATCAAAGTAGCTCGTACAAAACATTGCAACCTCCTCAAAAATATACTTTTCAATAATGGAGGCTTCAGGTCGATATTAATTCTTAACATACCCCTTCAATATTTTCATATACCTTTTAAAAGGATACATCCAACGAAGATATACAGGTCCATAAAGCTTTATTTCTTAAACTAGATGAATCATTAAATGCACCATTATATCAAGAAAAGTTGGTGGAAAATACATTTCCAATTGACAAAGAATAAAAATTGCATCATTTTCCAAAATGTTCAAAGAATTCACATCAATCGCCTTATTACAAATTGAATTGAAATAATAACACAACTTCATTATAGTCTTTCTCACACAGATGAGAAATATTCCACACAATGCAACTGGTAGAATTTGTTTCATCACGATGTGGCAATCATGTGATTTCATACCTATAAACTTAAAGTCCTTCAAGGATATTTTTTTTTACATTTGAAGAATAACCTTGAGGCACTTTGATATCATGAAGACACTGAAAAAAGCTAATCTTCTCCCTCTTTGATAATGTATAACAAGCCGGGGGAAGAAAATTTCATCTTCTTTTTGGAGTGGGAGCAAACTCCAAACATATTCCCATTAATAGTAAGTCTAATATTGCATTCAACCCATCTTTTTTCTTTCCTTTAATATCTAACAATGTTCCAATCAAACAATCACTGATATTCTTCTCCACATGCATGACATCAATATTATGTTTAACTTCATGATATCTCCAATATGGTAGCTCGAAAAATATTGATATTTTCTTCCAAATATGTCTATCATTACCAGATTTATTTGTCTTTCCCAATGTAACATCTAGGTTTTTCACCCTCTCAAAATACATATTAGGGGATAAAGGTTTTGGAGAAATATTAAATTCTTGTGAGCCATTGAATGCCTTTTTTAGTCTTCTATAAGGGTGATCCATAGGCAAAAACTTTCTATGACCCATGTACACTATTTTTCTCCCATGATGCAATTGACAATATGATGTCTGTTGTTCACAAATTGGACATGCTTTATGCCCTTTAACACTATATCCAGACAAATTTCCATATGTTGGGAAGTCATTTATAGTGAAAAAAATCACTGCATGCAGTTGAAAATATTCCATTTTATAAGAATCATACACCCTAATACCATCAGCCCATAAAAGTTTCAAATCATCAATAAACGGTGAAAAGTAAACATCAATATCATTGCCGGGTTGCTTCGGAACAGAGATCATTATACTCAACATGACATATTTGCACTTTATACAAACTTCAAGATAGAGGTTGTAAATTAACAATAAAACAGGCCATGAACTATGTGTGCTAGTGAGGGTTCGGTATTGATTCATTCCATCTATACACAACCCTAGTCTGAGATTTCTAATTTCATTTCCAAATGTAGAATACTGCTAATCAATTTTCTTCCATTGTGGACAATCAGCTGGATGAAATATTTTTCCATCACATAACCGCTCATCTACATTCCATATTAACCTTTTTGAATCATGTGAATTAGCTAATAAACGTTTGAAACGATGAATTATAGAAGATACCAAAATACCTTTGAAGGGATCTTTGTAATCTCTACATCAGCCTATGAGTTTTCTTTCACCTTATAATGTGATGTCCCACATTTAGGACAATTTGATAGAAATTCATATTTTTTCCAATATATAATAAAGTCATTCAGATAGGCATGCATTTTCTATAATCCATATCCCATTGGGCATAATATTTTCTTCGCCTTATAATGTGAATCTAGAAGATTCTTATCTTTTAGAAGAATTTCTTTCATTAATTGTAGCAGCTCTGTAAAACTTATGTCACTCCATCCATGTTTTGACTTTAGGTTAATAAATCTTAACACTGCCGACAAAACCGTAAAATTTTTAAAACTAGGATATAATGTCTTTTCAGCATCACTATATAGACGTGCAACTGTTGGTTCTATCTCAATTTGTTCTACTACAACATCGCGAATAATTTCTTCAATTCCATCAGAGTTAACATCTTGTGAGTCATCATCATCAGTGATATTCCGTCCAGTTTCACCATGCCAAATCCAAGGGCTATAACTCAGATTAAAACCATGACAAATCAGATGATATTCTATCTCTCTACTTTTCAACTTCTTCATATTCAAACATTTCTAGCGTGGACAAAAAAAATGTCACTACTTGGAACATTTCGGTTAGAAAATTCCAAAAAGGCATCAACACCTTCCTCATATTCATTGATCATTCGATGAGCCATAATCCAATTTAGAATCATTATTACCTATAACAAATATCAAAATTATACATCTTTTTAAGATAAGACAAATATATTTTTATATGAAAAATATCATAATTTGAATGTAAAAACAATTTTGAAATATATAACAAATCTATGTGTATTTAAAAAAATATGCTTGAATATGATTTAAAAAAGAAAATATAGTTAAATATATCAGTTTTAAATTCCATTTAATCAAAGAAAACCATAGGGCCTCAAATGGACACCCTGGACAGCCCCCCACCCCCCTTCAACACCCCACCCCCTTGGACCTCGCCCCCCCCCCCCACACACCCCTAGACTCCCCCCACCTCCATGGACACCCTAGACACCCCCAACCCTCTGGATATCCCCCAAACACTCTGAGAACCACCCCCACCACCTTGGACACCCCCTGGACACCACCCCCCACTTGGACAGGCCCCACCCCTCTAGACAGCCACCACCCCTCTAGATAGCACCACCACCCCTCCTGGACACCACCACCACCCCTACCCCCTTGGACACCCCCCTAAACAACCCTCAACCCTATGGATATCCCCCCACACCCTGGATAGCCCCCACCCATCTAGACAACACCCCCACCCCTCCTAGACACCACTCCCACCCCCACCCCCCTTGGACACCCCAACCCCCTGGACAACCCTCACCTCCCGGACAACCCCACAAACCCTCTGGACAGGCCCCCACCCCCTTGGACAGCCCCCCCACCACCCAAACACCCCCTTGGACATCCCCCACCCCCTTTGACACCCCCACCCCCTTGGACCCCCCCCACCCCCCTCACACACACACCCCTGGACTGCCCCAACCTCTATGGACACCCTGGACACCCCCCAACCCTCTGGAAACCCCCACCCCCCCCCGAACCCCCTGAACACCACCCCCACCGCCACCCCCTTGGACACCCCATGGACACCCCCCTGGATATCCCCCACCCCTCTGGAAAACCCCCACCCCCTGGAAAACCCCCCCACCCCTCTAGACAGCACCCCCACCCCTCCTGGACAGCACCCCCACCCCTACCCCCTTGGACACCCCCCGAGACAACCCCCAACCCTCTGGACATCCCCCCAACCCTCTAGAAATCCCCCACCCCCTGGACAGCCTCCACCCCTCTAGAGAGCACCCCCACCCCTCCTGGACACCACCCCCACCCCCTACCCCCTTGGACACCCCCTAGACACCCCCAACCCCGCGGACAGCCCCCACCCCCCAGAAAACCCCCCAAACCCTATGGACAAGCCCCCACCCCCTTAGAAAACCCCCCACCGCACCCCCTTGGATATCCCCCCACCCCCTTCAACACCCCCACCCCCTTGGACCCCCCACACACCCCTGGACTGCCCCCCCCCCCCCCCCCCCCACCTCCATGGACACCCTGGACACCCCCAACCCTATGGACAGCCCCCCGAACCCTCTGAACACCACCCCCACCCCCTTGGACACCCCCTGGATAGCCCCCAACCCTCTAGACAGCCCCCAACCCCCTGGACAACCACCAACCCTCTTGAAAATCCCCCAAAACCATGTGATTTTATCCTCAAGCTACTAGTTTTGGCATATCTAGGGGTTTTAACCTCAAGTTACTAATTTTGGTATCATGCCATTATTCAAAATGAGAACCATGATATTTATCTCCTACTAGTCTAAAATTCTCTATTGTGAAATGAATCAGGTTTTAATAGCATATAAAGACTTATAATATCCCATGAAAATAAGCGACGCAAATAGATTATGGAACTATAAATAGTGATACCCAAAATAGAAACAACCAAGGATCCAAAACAAACATTCCACCATGAAAAACCATATATACTTATAAAATAAATCACACTGGTACACAGAATGGGTGTATCACAATTATTTACATATAAATTGTAGTAATATAGGTGAATAATATCATTAGTTGTCAATGATAACAAAAAATACCATCAATGTCGGGCATTCGCAAAACAAAAACAAATGAAATATAAGTAGGTGAGGCTTATGTAAATATTGCGAGTCGATATAATAGATCTAGTTATAATAAATAATATGATGATGGAAAAACGAGGTAATAGGGTTCAAAGTCAAAGAATCTTACCTAGCTTAAACAAAAGAATCGTAAAACGTAAATATAGACTATCCGAGAAAAAAACGAAGGAAATAAAATTGTGGGAGGCTTAACTGAGTCTTGCGAGTGGAGATGATAGATCCGAGGAGATTAAAGATGATAAAAAATGATGGAAAATGAGTTTAATGAAACAAAAAAAGAGTCGATTAGGTTTTTCCATGCGAGAGAGACGAGTCGTCGGTCTGTCGATCGAAAAATCAGAAATGAAAATCCACGGGGCGTGTTAATTTTTTAAATGTTTTATAATGTCGGTTATTTAATAACTGAAGTTATAAAATATTTTTATTACATTTATAACATAGGTTATTATAATAACCGACATTACAAATGTATCAGATAATGCAGTTTTTACGTCGGTTATTATATAACCGACGTAAAACACAAATCAGAAACCACAGTTTTTACATCGGTTATTTTATAACTGACATAAAAACTGTCGAGTGTTGTATTTTTTTTACATCGATTATAATATAACTGACATGAAAAATTCAGCAGGTCGGGTTTTTACGTCGGTTATTTGATAACCGACGTCCCAAAGGCTTCAGATTCCACCTTTTTTATGTCAGTTATTTTATAACCGACCTAAAAAATTTGTAGATACCTCTTTTTTACGACGGTTATCAAATAACTGATATAAAAAATGCCGCGCTTTGGTTTTTGAAGTCTGTTATTTTATAACTGATGTAAAAAATTTACTCTCCGTATTTTTTACATCGATTATAAAATAACCGACCTAAAAAACTACGTATCACAGATTTTCACGTCGGTTATATATAACTAACGTAAGAAATGGTGACCTTAAAAACATTTTTTGCACTAGTGTTCCTTATTTTATAACCCTTAATGAGCCTTTTATTCTCATACCATGTTTTTGAAATGTTTTCCAAAGGACTTAAAGATGAATAGGTTCATGGATTGGATCAAGGAAAAGTCATACTGTCTAAAACATGGAACTAGACTTGTTTCTTTTTATGAGTTTTTATTTTATGAAAAAAATAGATACTGAGTAGTAGTGTCTATATGTAATGTTCAAGTTGTTATGTAATAGTTATGGCCAAATTCTCTAAAACTGTAAACCTGAAAAGATCATAAATGTGAATTATTCATTTAATTCAATATTGTGTAATGTTTTAAGGCCAGGTCCTTATAGATTGTATCAAAGATCGGTTTAGAAATATTTAGGGATTAGGAATTTTTGTTAGACATATGGTTAGTCCCTATCTATTATTTCTGTTAAATCCTTGTTTTATAACACTTTTAGATCAAGTAATTTTTTTTACAAATGGAAGGAGGGGGATCTCAAATGACATTCCTATCTCTTCCTGATGACTTTCTTGCAATAATTATTGCAAAGTCATGTTCAGATGATAGTGAAACTTTCTCTATCATATAACCCACTTGCAAGTAGTTGTTTGAGATATCAAACACCTCAACTATACCTCATTATCATCATGGATCATGTGTTGTATTTAAACAAATCCTATTTTCACAATATTCTCATATTTTCAATAATGGTAAATATTATCAATCCATTTACAAATATTTTACCTTATCATAATATTTTGAAGCATATTATGATTTTAAAAAAGGTTCTGAAGAAGGAGACCCTTGAGCAACTTATTTATATTTGATTTTATAATATAGTCTCTCAGCACATACTTATGGTATTTTAAAAGGACCGTTAATTGAAATTTTCAACTCAAATTCGGCCAGACAGTTTTATGGAAATCATGTTTTATCAGAAGTTTTGAAATTATATGTAATACATGATTATTTTCCAAAACTTTTTTTTTCTATGAACACCCATATAACACATGTTGTACAAGGTGTATTTGGATGGAGGAATAAAATGATTTTGAAGGATCTCTAAATTAGTGTTGTAATTGATGGACCTTATACCTACATGAACAAGATGACGATGAAACCAAATGGACACCATGAACAATGTATGATGTTCTTCATTTTGGGGATTGTTTTATTTTATCATATGTTGGTGAAATAAGACTTCAAGAATTAATATGTTGAGATCATAATGAATTTGGATGAAAATGAGAGGTATAAGTAAACCATTAAGGTTAAAAAATGTTAGGGTTATTTTTGAGTTTTAAAGAATGGAAAACCTGTAGGATGGGTGACAACCCATCACATCCGGCAAGGCAGAAGGAATCGAACCCATAATCGAAGGGAGAAAAGGGTGTATCACTTACAACTAGCCTACTTGATGTCCCTGGTTAGTATGACTTATTATTTTAGTAAAATAAATTTATGGGACAAGAATAATTTGATCTTTGGAACTAATTTTTTATCAAATGGATATTCTTAGTATAGAAAAATTATTTAGTGATTAAGTGATAAAATTTGTTGTGGAATATGTTCTCTCTTTTGAGGAAACACTATATGCCCAAGGAAGATAGAATACCATGGGATTTAAAATGTGGAATAATGGTTGAAATTTTAGATTGGAAGAATCTATGTTTTAATTATGTACATATGATGATTTTATTTATTTATGAAAATGATTAACCTATGATGGAGAATATGTGATTAGGTTAATTACTTTTCAATATGAGACTTTATGAGTAACTGGTGTTACTTGGAGATAAATGTTAATATGTATCATGGAAGTTTATGTAATTAATCCTTATGAGATTTGGGTTACAATATCAGTTTGGATTAATTTTGAATAATTTTAGGGATAATTGTTTATTGAATGGTCTTTGTTGAACTTTGGGTATTGTTAGACAAATTTTGGTTATTAGGAGTACTTTTTCTTTATGTAAACGTTTATCTTTTTTAGGGATTATCAAATCTGGTACTAAACTTTTTGGTTTTAGTTAATATCTAAAGAAAATGGAAATATATAGTTCATCTTTGGTGGATTATTGGATTCTCTCAATGTTTATTATAACACTTTTAATGTAAACAAGTCATCCTGAATACTCATTGTTTGGAGGACATATGATTTTGTGATAAGAATTTAGTAAAGGATGAAAGTCTACATGACAAGTAAGTATGTTTCCTTAGGTTTTTAGATAAACTACTAAATAAATTAATCATCTTTATGAAAAGTATCTTAAAACAAAAACTTTGTTTGTAAAATTTTTCAACTGGGGAATCAAGAACCATTAAACTCATTACATGTTTGTGATTTTTTGGTGGTTAACTTTCTCCTAAACATGTTTTCTATCACTCTCCATCAGAACATGATGGTTTGTTTTCTCCTCCCTATGCATGTATTTATGGAATCCTGGTATCTATTTTCATTGGTAACCTTGTTACTTTTCTTCCTTTATTTTAAAGTGATAGTTTTATTGACTCTTTTTCCGATGTGGGGCTTTCAATGAAGTTTCTGAGCCCAATTTTAAAATTGTGAGGACGCAATTCCGCGATGGGGGGAAGGATGTAACATCCCAGATAAATAAGGAATAAGACACTTTTTATATTTATTAATATTTTTTAATTAAATATTTATTTTACATTAAAGGGGATGCTATGTTCGATAGCGTACCTGATACGCAACAATGGGTTTCTTTGAAATCTTACGTTTCACATTAATAATATAATATTATTATTTTTATTGGTAGTTAACTTCTAGCCATTGTATTAGTGGGAATGAAAAAAACTAAATTCAATATGATTATACATGTTTGTTAAATGTATTTACATTTATCCAATAAAAGCCAGAGGCTTAAAATGTGAATGAATCTAATTTTAAGCATAATTTATATTAAAAGGTTGATTTACCACCTTTTAGTGGAGAAAACTCTTTAAATATAGTTTTTTCACTTTAATACATTATATTTGGTAAAATAAAATCCATCTTTAGAATGGGGAAATCAAAATTTACTCTGTATAAATTTTTGGAACTTTTCTGATAAAGTTCATTTTTTACTGAATAGTGAAAAATATTGTATTTTAATTCAAAACTGTGTTTTAATATAATTTATTTATATGGTTAGATTATTATTTTTAATTGGTTTAAAATTTTAATTGGAATATATTTTTACCATTTAATACAATGATGGTCATTAGAATTTATTTCACCATTAAATTGGACTTAAACAGGTGTCAATCTTTTTGATAGTTATTGTTTCATAAAAACACACTATTTATTTTAACAATGGGAATTAATTTTAAAATTAATTAATGAAAATTTTATGTTTTTAATTTTGAAAAATAAGCATCATTTTTGGATTTGGAATATCAAATATATATTTGGCGGAATTATTGGTATTTTTATGAAAAACATTAATTTTTGATGAACAGTGACACCACTTAGTAGTAGTTAAAAAAACTGATTTTTTCATTTAAATGAAATTTTACCACTTCTGTGAATTTAATTTTGAAAATCCGACATACATAGTTGTTATTATTTAGTAAAATTTGGTTCAATAAGATGAAAATAATTTTTGGTAAATAGTAACTTTTGAATTTTATTTATCGCAGTGAAAGGTAAATAGGGTAATTCAAGGTAAAAAGAATATTATAATAATTAAAAATTACCATAATACTTGAGAAAACCTTATTTGATGAGTCATTTACAACCATGGGAATATTTAGGTCGATTTTGGGACCCCATGGAGCAACTTATGAATGATATTGACACTTTAGATTAATTAATTTAAAGTAAAGGCAAAATGACATAAACCAAAATCAATTAGTAAATTAATTTTTATATGGTGTTATATAAGTAATATTTTGGACTATAAATATTATTTATAAAGATAAAATGATTACCTACATGATATTTTTTTTTATAATTTCTAAAAATCGAAAAATTTAAATTATAAATGACACAATAATGATGCAGTATTACCTCATTAATAAATGATTTAAATAAATAAGATTATAATGATTAAAATATTATTCAAAACCTGTCCAATTCGTATTGGATGATTTTATTTCAACTACGTGTCTTCTTATATTCAACATTAATGATTTCTGGACCTTTAGAAACCAAATAGAATTATATAATAAAATAATATTTTCACACTTTCCTAAAGAGACCCTCCTCTGCCTTATAAAAGGAAACCACTTATAACCATTCCCTAACACATATCAAGAATTTATGATAGCCCAAAATCTGCCCAATTAATCTCCCTAAATACCTATCCTCCTCTTATAATCCTTAATTTAGGCAGAAGGTACTTCAATAATTCTTTTTGGTTCAAACCAAAAGAAGTTACCCAAATTAAATGTAACTGTTTCTCTTAAATATTTTTGTTTATTTTAATTCTCCAAACCCTATACTCTTTTTATCCATTTATTTTATATCAAAAAAATTATCCTCAATATACTAGGATTTTTTTATGAGAAGTATTATAACTACACTTACACACACCTCCATCTAATTGGTGAAGAACACAATGTTTTTGTGGATGGAAAACTAAGGCCTCACGAAATGATGATTGTTCAATTAACTCCTACCACATATAATGGTGTCCATTATGATGGAACTATATTTATATATGATATATATTATGTTTATGGTTTTTTTATGCTTCTGTATTTTCCATTTATATCATACCTTAAAGGTTTCTGTTATGGGTAAACGCGATAATTTCATTTGAGGAAGTGGGGACTACCGCCACCTCAAAGTGATATGACTCGTTAATGCCATATATGGGACATATAAAGGATATAATTAATAATATTATATATGATATTATAATCGAATTATAATATACCTATGTATCATTATGTTTTAATTCCATTAAAATAAGAAATTTAAATGAAAGTAGCATTCATGCGTACGTACGGCTTACCATCTCCATGAACGGTGCATTTCATTTCTTACCTCCAAATGTTATCTACTATTATTAATACATGTATATACTGGATATATATGATATATATTATATATAAATCATGAATATAATTTTGTATATAATTTAATATTGACCACATGGACAACATGCAAAATATAAGGTGTTCATTTTTTACTCAAGTACCAAATATCGACAAAACGACTATTATTAACTTGAAATGAATACATAATGTTTATAACATGGTAATAAGTGATAAAAAAGGATAATAAACTTGAAAAGGGTTCTTAAGAAAGTAGAAATTAACTTTTTTTTTATTATTCAGGAAGAACAACGAACAAACTAGTCAATTCGGACACGAGGTAAGGGATTCTTATCTCACTTTTTATTCCGTGAGATTTCCATTGTTCGCCACTTATTTATTGAATGTGGTGTATTGTGTACTGAGATTTGATGTATATTATAATGATTCTTATTATATTAATTATATTCTATGATTAATTTTTTGGTTATTAACTTATGGTCATACAACTCAGTTTATCACAACGTGGTAAAGGCTTTTATCTCACTTTTTATTACCATGAGATTCATGCTATATTTGCCACTATTTCTTTTTTTTGTGGTGTATGTACTGCCCATGATTGTAATATTTGTGTAATATATTTTCATTTATGAGTATTTACATATTCATTTTATGATCCTTCTTTCATGGGATGTATGTTTCGTAGGTTACCAAATCGGTAAGGGAACCTTTTAACCCAATTATAATTCCTTGGGTTAATCTTCTAATTCATAATTATGTCATGCTATGATTATGTGTGAAATAACTATTTATTTATTTATGTTGTAATTTCAACTCCCCTTTGGGTGAATATACTTTTTATACACATAATCACTCCATTGATAAATTTTTATGTTATCGATATGAACTTGATAAGAGTAATTTTAACTCAATTTCCATTCATTGAGTTAAACATTCAAGTCATTGGTTTCTTCTTAAAAAGAACATTTGTGAATTTCATACGATTTATTTACACTTAATATCCAATTATATTGAGTATATTATTATTTTTCACACATTATTATGTAATTTATTTATCCTTAATCTATGGATAAAATTTGTATAAAGGATTTTGTCTCAATTTAAGTTCCACTAAGACTTTGTTGTTGTTAAGCACCAATTCACACTTATATAGTGTATATACTGTCCTTTGACATATAATATCATGAATCCCTTTATTCTAATGATATTATAAAGTTATTATTAAAAGTTATTTTTCAATTATTTGTATTCAAGTGTCTCTCTTTTTGTTAAAAAAATCTTTAACTAGAATATCATTTTAAATGTTTTAAAGATTTATTCTTCTAAATATTTCTCATTAATGTCCATGTTTTAAAAATGGTTTTTATTTATTTATTTAAATGGACATTAATTCTTTCAAATGATAACTCATTTAAAATATTCAAATTGGTATGGGACACTTTGATTCAAAAATCTCTTTTTAAATGGTTTCGAAAATGATTTGATAAAACATAATTTATTTAAATATCTTGATTTGATATATGGGAATGTGGAAATATTATCTTTCCATTATACATGTGTTGTATGTTATTATTGTGTTATGGTTATTGGGCATTGTTTACGTATACGGGTGGTTTCATGATAAACATATGGCGGATGAGCCCATGATAGCTCTCCAATACATTGGGTAACGTAACAGAGGTAACCGTGATGTTTCTCCTAAGAGATTTAGGTAATATACTATGATGGTTATTCCAAGTGTAACTCCCAATGTAGCTGTGATAGCTGCAATTTATGTTTGATATGGATTTCATAAGTAACCTTTATGATTTATGATTTTTGTGTGTTATTCATAAATCTTATGATTTCGTAAGTTATGTTATGATTGAAAAGTATGGTTTCATTGATTTGTATTTATTGAGGGGGTAATTATTTCCTTCCTTATTTTATAACCCTTACTGAGTTTTTATGCTCATCCCAAGTTTTTGAAATGTTTTCCACAGGACTTAAAGATGAATATAGTCAAGGATTGGATCAAGAAAAGTCATGATGTCTAAAACATGTAACTAGACATGTTTCTTTTTAATAGTTTTTTTTATGAAAAAATGGATACTAAGTAGCAGTGTCTATATATAATATTCAAGTTGTTATGTAACAGTTATGGCCTAATTATCTAAAACTCTAAACTTGAAAAAATCTTTAATGTGAATTATTCATTTAATTCAATATTATGCAATTTTTTAAGGCCAGGTACTTATACTAATGGTATGAAAAAAATTTCCAACCATATTGAACATTATTCTGATTGAAGCTTAATTTATAGGTCTCCATTAATATTTTCATAGATAATAATTTTCTGAATATTACTATAATTTTTTGTTAAAGTTTTATCAAAAGAGGAATATATTTTTCTCCTAATTTCAAAGACTGTATTTTTTTCATCTAATAAAAAAACCATTGAGGATTTTTTTGTTTAACTATAGATATGATATTATTATTCCATAAAAAAAATAATGACTTATGATAATAATTTTTCATAGAATTCTTACATGTAACACGTTTCTTTCCCATGAATTATTTAATCTATAATGAGGTATTGAATTCTATAATGATAACTACAACTTTATTTATATTTAATTATTTTTATTATGTGAAAATGAGATGTTTATGAACCACATTTAATATAAATTGGTCTTTATATGATTATATGATGATTTTTTTATGATATTTTGGAACAAATATGAAGGGTTTTCAATATGGGATGTGAGATCCTTGAATTTTATATCCCTTCAATGAATTGGGAAAATAATGATATCTCATAATATATTAAGTATTTGAATGGAGAGTAAAACTAGTATTGTAAGGTAATATCTATAATATAATAGTATTGGGGGTGTAACTTAACTAAAAAATGATGGAATGAGTAGTGAACCCAATCTACTACGATAGTTAAGTTATTGAGGTAGGAAAAAATAAATTATTTTTTGTGTTTATCTAAATTTCAAAAAATTATGTCTTATGCTTAAGATATGTTCTCATGGATCATGGTTGATTATTTGTAATTAAAAAGCATAATATTTATTTATTTTTTTGTGACAAGGCCTTATTAAATGTTTTATGATTAATGATCTTTGACTTATTTAGTATGATTATTGTAATTTATGATATTTTTCTCATACCTAATTATGATATTATATTAACTCATGATAAATGATTGATATATTTTATTTTTACACTAATTATAATTTTATCTTATCATTTTATATGTTTCCTTTACATGGGATATGAAGAATGTTTTTATATAGGGTATGTCTATGAAGTGTACCATGTGAGAAGCGTTTGTTGGGAGATATTAATGATCTTTTACGAAATAAGATAAATATGTATCTAGTATTTATAGAAACAAAACCTTTAAAGCTCACGATCTTGTATTTTTATGATATATAATAAATATTCATCTAAAATGATGTAATGTATATCTATTGAATTCTTGGTTTTCCCTTATAATGCACTATTTTGATGATATTTCTCATTATAAAAAGGCCTTTTGATCATTCTAAATGGTATTTTGAGATGAAAATGATTATTTTAGTTGTTTAGAAATAAAATTTTTGATGAAAATATATAATTGGTTTTAATAATTGGATCCTCTATGATTGTATTTTAAATACAAGTCATGGGTTTTTTAAAATAAATTTAAATTGAACTATAAAAGAGTTCGTATTGATTTTTATTTATTTAATTTATGATTTTTCTTATTTTCTTCAAAGACATGGAATTTATTTCTCATTTATTGTTTTATACAATGTTTTAGAAAATAACCCTCAGAAATATATCAAAAATTAAAGGAGGGAATTATTATGGTATTATCTTGCAGGGTATCCATTCAGATGACCCATGTGTATCCTTATTTGTCTCCAACTCTACCCAACATTTTGACCAAGTATCAAGGACATGTTTCTCAAAATAAGTGGGTCATGTATGAGAGTTTATAAATTAGAATCCATAAGTAGTTTTGGGTTCATGATGGACCTTATGGGGTAAATGAGTGACTGGATAATGTTGAATAAATCAATGAATCACTAGGAACTCCAAAAAATTCTACAGTTTAGTGAGAAAATCCATTTTTAAAGGGTCATATATGGAATGGTGGATGGCTTTTATCTATATACAAACATTTAAAGGTGTTTCTTGAGGATATTTCAACAATTCCTTCATCCGGTGGAATTATACAGAATTTATAAAAATAGAGAATCAGTTAGATTTTTTTGAGAGCTCATACTGTTGATAGATCTGTGATGTAGTATTATTGGCGTTTTTCTAGACTATATCATTTATCCTATAATCCAGAAAATGATGATTCATATATGGATTTGTTATTTTTTAGAGGCATTTATTATAATTTTAGTTTATAACTGTTTTAGTGTTTCTTGACTGCATGTGTGGAAGTGGTCACTTAGGTCCTCGTTATTGAGGTAATCAAAGAAAGGAAGCTAGAGACATGTGATGCTTCAATTCCAATGGGTACCAATGAGGGTGATCCAACTAGAGAATATATAATTTTGAAAAATTCTGAGAAATGAGGTCATAATAGTGTAGAACATTCTTCCAAACAAATTGTTTCTACTCTAGTGATGAAGAATCCAAAACTATTCATATAGTGTGGGTTTTTGGGAACTCCAAGCCATATATTTTGATAGATATGAGGAGATAGAGTTATTGTTTTTATCTTGATAAAGTTTTGAGGGTTTTTAAACTTAATGGGCATTAAAATAAGAACCCACAGATGTGTCCTAAATATATTTATAAGTCTATCATTTCACTTCCATTTGACGTGTCAGATGTTTAACAGTGGTTTTGGGGGTACACTATTTTTTTAGTTGGTAATTTTTCTACATATTACTTGTACATTATTTATTTTTACAACAATAAATGAAATTTTTTTGTAATAATTTTCTAGACTTTTGTGGTGCTTATTTCATTTATCTTTTTTGGATACATACACCTACTAAATTTGGTTTTGATATCATTTATGGAAATTCATTACTTATTTTGTCACCCTTGTTTTGTTCAAAGTATGGACCTATTGGGTTATTTCAACTCTATCTCCACCTCATTATATAATTATAAATGGTAGGTAGGTCTATAGAAAGTATCCATGATAAATCTTTAGTATATCATAATTTTTTTATTATATGTGTTTTTGTTGTGATTCGATTCAATTTTCAACATTTGTATCCAGATATATTTTTATGTATTAAATTTTTTCCATTTATTAGTCTAGATTAACGATTAAGAGATCTAAATGAGTTGTGATACATATGTATTCTCAAATTCAAGGTATATTAAATGGATATAACATCCTTTTTTTATCTTTACAATATTATTTCATATAGGTTTCCTCATATTTATAGTCGAAAATGAATTTATATCTCATATTTCATCAGGAATAGACCACCTATATGATTAGATTAGCAATTGAATGGTTCTATTTGTAAATAATCTATTTGTGATCTGTGTTTTATTTATGGGGAGATATAAATAAAACTAAATAATTGTTCAAGATGTGGTTTTATAGTATTTATATTTTTCAAACTATCAATATCTTTATGGTGTCATAAAGTGGTATAGAGGGGAGAATTGTGACACCAATTTTTTCACTAGTATGTATTTATTACGATTTTTATATTTTATTTTCATTTATTCCTAGACTTTTTAAGAGTTTTAATTTATTATTATTTAATTTTTTGGATAATGATAACGGTGCACAATTATCACATTGTTAGTGCTAACCATTAACCCATACTATGCAAGTCGGTGCAGGGTTTCCAATATAGTTTCACATGGTTAGTAAATAGTTCTATTTAACCATATAGGACTTCCAAAAAACTATGTAGCCTCACCTTGGGTTTATATAAATTTACATAGTTACCACATTGTTTTTCTAACTGAGAGGACCAGTTTGGGATATACCTAACACTGAGGGGGGGGGGGTGAATCAGAGTTTGGGACTTTTATAAACCAATTCCAACTTTTATCCCTATACCTATTGACCTGTTAGGATCTTGATTATCATATACTCTTTTACCTATTACATATAATAATATAAAGCAGTAAAAATATGAACATGATATTTTTACAAGGTTCACCACTCAATAAGAGTAGCTACGTCCTTGCCATGCATGGATATGACTAGTGTGTGGATTTTCTACTATGATGTGATATTAAATTACAGTGTAGTGTCTAGTAAAGAAATAATCAATCCAGTGTGAGTCCCTACACATTATAGGGGGTGGGAAACAATCCGCTTCCCTGGACTAGTGATGCCCTAGTCCAACATGCAGCTTCTAGCTGGTTCTTTATTCTGCCTATGGAGACAGTCTTCTTCCTTCTTCAAAAGTTAGGTTCTTCACCTGGTCTTCTTTTGTGCTCTTCACATGATTACTTGAAAAGTAGTATGTAAGAAATTCTTCTTTATTTCTTTCTCTTCTTCTCTTGTGCAACTCTAACTGCACTAGACATCTTCTTTCTTCTTCTTAGTGCAACAACAAACTGCACTAAAACTTCTTCTCTCTTCTTGGCTAGAATCACATATACGAATGTGATTATTTAGGCAGTGAATATTGGTTCACATGGCATCATCTAAATCTAACTTCCCTAAAAAATTGTCAGCATTCAATTGGGAATACTCTGTTATTCTTCTTCTTCTCTCCTTTTTCTTCAACACAGTAGAATATGGAATGGTACTACAGTGTCTTAATATCTTTCTTCAGTTCTCAATACCAACACTTAAGTGTGTCGGTATACTACCTTCTTTCTTTTTGCAGATGTGAGTTCAATTGCATGTCTAGTTCTTCTTTACTTTGAAAATTACAATGAGGGTGATAAACACCCGTCGTGTGAGTGAGGTTCAACTTTTCTTTGTGAAACAGAATGTTTCACAGTTCATTCTTCTTCGCAAAGCTTCTTCAAGAATGTTATGCACCTATAAAATGCCTACAGTACCCTCAAATATTTCATAGAACCTTCTAGGTGTCTTGCATGTAAAATTCAAGCCTTGAGTATAAAAACACCTTTTGGCATGAAAAACTATTTTCTCACAACTCTTCTTTTTCGCGCAGAACTCTCCTTTTTCGTGCAACACTTCTTTTTCAAGCTGCACTTCCTCTTTTCACGCAATAATCTATACTTCAATTTTACCGAGTGTCAGAGCTCGAGATTTGTCGAAGTGTTGAGGGTCTTAAAATGAGAGGGGGTCACCTCATATTTATAGGCATTTTTTACCCTGCACATAAAACCGCTTCCTGCGCGTAAAACTCCTTCCAGCGTGTAAAACTGTATCTCACTTCCTTAATTACGTGCACCTTACTTTATTTTCATGCACCACCTATATTTTTTTCACGCCTCATGAATTTTCCATTTTTCATCATTCTAATCATGAAGCACCAATTGCGTGCAAAATTACACACTACGTTTTATATTGCGCCCAAACCCAGCCTTTCACGTGATAACGTATTTCGCGCAATGATCCAATTTTCACGCACCTCGTGCCATTTCCTATTTTCGAGCTTTTGATCTTGAAACACCTCTTGCGTGAAAAACTTCATTCCTATATTTCGCACACCATGCCAATATTTCATGCAACCATTATTTTTCACACAACCCGCTGATATTTCATGCACCCCACTATTATTTCACGCACCACATTATTTTTTGGCGCAACATTCTTAAATTTCCGTGCACTCCATGCCTTTGGAATTTTTCGATGTTCTGACCTTGAATCATGCCTTGCACGCAAAAATCTAAACCATCTTCAATATTTCATGCTACATCCATTTCCAAAAAAACATCTTCACCTCACGATTTTCAGGCCTTAAAATTTGGCAAATGCTGGAAAACGGCGCCACCTTAAACTGTTCTTTTATGTCGCCTCCAGATTGTCCATTAATTTTTCATTTCTCCCTTCCCTTATTCGCATAACCATTCTTCATATTTCATCATGAAATCCACTATCATGATATATATCATTTGATAGACCATATTCAGCATCGTCAGAATTACAATGGATAGTACTGAAACTTCCATATCTTCTAGCAGCACCATTCCTTCCAATCAAAACCGTATAAGACTAGAATCATAATTTCCCCCCTTTCTATCATAATGCTTTAATCACAAGTTCTCCTGACTTATGATATTGTGAAATACATATCAGCAAAGCATCATCTGGTTTAATGTCCATTCTCTTTGGAATATGAATTCCAAAGTACTTCTTCATCATCACTTCGAATCCTCAATCCCTTTTGGAGTGTTAATTACAAAGAACTCCAATCATCTCTCTTCATTAAAAAGTGGAGGCTTCAGTATTCTTCAAACAACTTCAATGTTATAGATAATGTATCGCCTTCGATACTTGTATTTCGGACTTTTAAGCACAGTGCAACGGTCGTCTGATTTTAAGAAAATGTGTAATGCATGACCATCTTAGAATGCCCAGCCCTTCTGCACTATTTCTTCTTCTTCAACCATAATTCTATACTTCATGCTGATGATATGATTCTTTTCTTTAAGTATGCTCTTGCATGGTTCTCATGAAATCATGAAGCATTTCATGGTCTTCTTCAAATTCTCTTTCTTCTGCAATCATCTTTAGATGGATGATACCTCACCATTCTTCATTGTTGTAAACAATGTGTTACTTTGACATAAGTTATTTGAACTAAGGATATATGCATCAATAATCTAAATTGCTACATAGAGAATTTCCCAAGTATGACATTAAATGCTATGATTTCATAACAATTCTCCAGGCATCCTCACTTCATACAATCTCCATTAACTTTGGAGGCCTTCATCATATCCTTATTCATTTTGACTGATATTGACAACTGTTGACAACAAATACAATCTTCATACACAAAGTGGTCCCAACACTAACAATGGTAGTAAATTGTACAACATTCATGGGGTTTTAATTTTTTTTTCTTTTAATATTTTTATTAATTAGTGCTTTCTCATATCCACTCCCCACTTCTAATCATAAAAATTTAGAGCCTCTCATATCCATTAATCTCTCTCACCACTCTCTCCTTGGAAATTTTATAGTGGTTTCATAGTGATTTCTCTATGAAATCAAATACTAGGGTCTCTTTCTCTCTCTCCTTCACTATATATTTGATTTCTCCAATGTTTTTTTTATTTTTTACCATATCTTAATAGCCATGGTGTATGTGAGTTAGGTCTAGGGTTTTCTATAATGGGTTTTTTTGCCTCAACGGATTTTTTGGTTCCTCTAGAGACATAACCTTATAGTATTCATTGATGGTGACATGATTACACTAGTTAATATAAGTGTTTCAATCTTAATTCAATTTTCTTAATAGAAAATTAGGGGCTTGATATTATAAATTAGATTTTAAACTACATTGATATAGTATTTGTTGTCTAGAAATGGGGTTTTAATGGTTTTATATTTTTTAATTTGGTCCTCCTTTTTCATAATGGTTGTGAAACACAATTTAGAGGCTTTGTATTCCTAATAATAATTTATATTCTTGCAATATTTCAACACAAATTATAAGGATAGTTTTATCTGAAATAAATGATTTATAGTGTTTGTGTTTTTATGTTTTAATGACTTTTTCAAATTTATAAAATGGTTTTTCTAATTTTTGGAAAGGGTCTTAGTGGTTTCATTATTTTAGTATAATTTCACATTTATGTTATCCGTGTGTTTCTTTGGAAATTTTTTTTATTTATATTATGGTTTTACGAAATTGGAATTTATTGTGTAATAATAAAATCACTAAAAAAATGCTTTTTTGGAATCCCATGAAAATGTATTTCATTTTTTGAAGATGGATCCATTTTAGGCCTAATAAACACCCTATTTTTTCATTATTTCATGTCGATAGATGAAGGGTTTATCGATTCATGATTATGATTTTGGAATGGGGATCATTATTAAAGGGTTTTTGGAGGTGGGAATTAATTTTTATATTAATAAATTATTATTTGTGATATCTAATTATTAGGTGATTGATGGTTATTGTTAGTGACCCACATCCTTTAGTTAAGTTCATGGGAAAACCTAGGAATGTATTTACAAGTTAAAGGGATGGATGCCATTCTTGATAAGATTTTCCCTTGGGTAGTATACTCTAGTGTAGGTTTTTAACTCAATATCTGTGTGTACACTTGATAATGAAAGATAGGATAGATTCATGTAGTGAGTTGCGGGATCATAAAACCCACAGTTAGTTATTTCCACCTAAATATTCATAAGTATTATCCCATTAGTCTATATGGTGAGGCCCCTTGACCTATATCGTCTGTTATAATTTCATATTTTTAATTATTTATAGTTAGAGTTAATGATTATTAAATTGATAACTTTTGATGTGTTGTTTGTTTTCTAATAATGGAAATGACAAATAAAACTATTTGATACTCATTATTTTCAAAATATCATTTTTAGACTCTCTTATAAAAAGAATGTTAGGGAATCTGGTTAGTATCCTTCAAGCCATTATCTAACACCCTATATACTCAGATTGGTGGGTATGTATTCTTCAAATCTTATATAGTTATTTATTTTTTTAATTCTATGTTGGGTTTTCACCACTCTTCAATGGGAAGAGAGAAGATGTTGTTTTTTGTGGTGACATAAATATACTTGGTGATGGGATGGTTCATTTGATATGATATTTTGATGAATTTGGGAAAAAGCTGTATTATCTTTATCAGACATAATTTAACTTTTAATTGTCTTTTTGTGGATTTTAAACATTAGAGAAAATAGTTGTATTTTTAAATGCATTTCTATGAGTTTTTTATTATTCATTATTTTAATGGCTTGTTTTTTTGGATGTCCTTTGGAACTACTCATTCAATTGTTATGAATTTCCAATGTATGGATGGATTTTGTTTTTTCTATGGTGAAACCATTCATAATGATAAAAGTTTACACCATTAGTACTTTTCACTACCCACGTAAATCGTGAAATTGAATTGGGTCTTGTGGTAGAGTGGTTTGGGTGATTGGTCGAGTTAGCATGTGTGACACCCTGAGATTATAAAAGAGGAAAATAATGTTTGATAACATGTAAAATAAAAAAACAATGATTATAAGAGAATTTAAAACTTGGATACTTTATGATCTATTTTCTTTTAAATAAATTCTTTCTCTTTGATATCTTACGATGCATGCAAAATAAGGTTTAAATGAAACAAAATACTATAATTAAATATTAATATTTAAAATGTGACAATAATAAATGAGTAGTTAAGTTGGATTTTATGAATATAAATAAATAATTTATGAAAATATATGGGTTACACATTTTATCTAGATATTTCTTTATTATAAAAATTAAAAAAAATCATTTCATTGATATAGCATTATTTTCTGAAAACTGTTTTTTTTATGAAAGGTAATTTAGTCATTATTTTCAAAAATACATTAAAATTAATATTTAAAAATTTCAGATTATTTTCTAAAATAAAATACAACAATTTTATAAATTAATATCTCTAATTTTTTATTGGGTTATTTTTTTATAATATTATGAAGAGAATAATTTTTTGATGAATAGTGAAAAATGTTATTTTTTAATGAAAAATATGTTTTCTTAAATAATGTACATGGTTAAAATGTATTACATATTACTTTTAAAGTAAAATTAGATAAATTAAATTAAAATTTGATTAATTTAATTCAGTATAATAAATTTAAAATGAAATATGGATACTAAAACCTTTTATACTTATGTGATATTTATAGTTAGAAACCCACTTTTTCTTCGTGTTAGTGTTGTAATTTTAAATTATATTATGAAACTTTTGTGAATTGAATACAGAAATGGGGATTTTATATTTGAAATAATAATAATTTATATTATCTAATAATTCCAACTTAATTTTTTAGGATAATGAATAGTGAATGCATTGAAAATTAATTATCATTGTATGGGTAAAAATACCTTTACAAGAGGGGTGTAACATTTAAAATATAAGGGTAAAACGTTTTTAATAACTGGTAAAAACCTATTTTATAGCCATATATGGACCTTAACACTTACAGTAGTAAATAATGTCCCATTTTGGAGGCTTTTTTCATGATAAAAATGTGGGTTTAATGATTCTTTTCAAAAATTCCATGTATGTCCACTCCCCAACTTATAAAAGGACACCCCTATCCTCCACTTTTCACACTTCTAGAATGATTTTTTTAAAAAATTAAATTCCCAGATATATTTCTTAATCCCATACAAACAACCTAATATTCTTGGATTGATAAAAAATTTATCCTAGGAAGGGTTTTGGTTCAAATCTAAAGAAGTTCCCAAAGAAGAGGTAAAAATATATAACAAAGATTCTTATTTTGTATCTTTTTCAACCAAATAAAAACTAAATAAAAATGATAATAAAATAACCTCAATATATAAAATACACTAAGATTTTGTTATGTTAGGTTCATAACCTATATTCATCTACTCTTCTGTCAAATGGGAAACAGAATAGTTGATCATGTGTATGGAGGACTTACACCTCATGGACCGAGGTAACACATTTTCCTTCACCACCATTCATGCATATAATGATGTATTTAAATCATGAATAGGATACATATGATATTATTATAATTATTCAATTATAATATCACATATAAATTATTACATACCATTCCTGAGATAATGAAAACTAATAATTTAGAATTTCCTTCATTAAGAATTCAGTTATTGTTATCCATAATATTTTCACAATGATATTATATTTGGATGCATTTAATTCTCTGTTTATTAATTAAAGTTCATGTGTTTTCAGTTATATCCTTTCCATATTAATTATTCCTTATATTATTATCTATGATATTTCTATTATTATATTATCTATGGATGCATGTCATTCTCAGTTTATTGATTAAATGGAATGTTTTTCTAATTTTTTACCTTTCTATAGTAATTATTCTTTATCTAATCTCAATAATGAAGTTATTAATTAAATGAATTGTGTTTTTAGATATTAAACCAATTATATTAATTATTAAATATTTATTATTATTCATTTACTCATGATATCTCTTTATTTATGTAACTCTTACATATTATTTTATCTTACCCTTATTTTGTTTCCTTTTCCAGGAATCCAAGAAGTGTATTATGAATGATATGTATGGATATGCTAGATAAAATAAAGATATTATTGAAAAAAAATTAATTTTTATATTTAAATTTAATATGGGAATCATGTATATATCATGTTTAATATGGCTATTAAATGTTTCTATCCTTCGAGATTAGATCACTTGTATCTAGTGCTAATGAAATAAAGAAGACACCGATTTTAGGATACTGGGGTTGGGGAAACTATAGTTTGTATTAAAAGAAGTTTAGAAAAAATTAGAACTAGAATAAGAAAAAAAATAGATAAGAAATATAACCCTATTATAGAACTTGAGGATAATTATAGAATAAAATCATAATTATTTGGTATTGTGGATATTTTGTGGTTTTTCCTTTAAATACATCCATGTATGGATACTATTAGTGGATGTGGTTATTAAATAGATGTACATAAGGGTAAAAAATCTGAAAAAGTAGCATCCATCTTGACTTGAGTGTTATATGGTACATGGAAATGACCCTTAATTCCCAACAAGTTTGACACTCATGGGGGATATTATTAGGATAATTCACACATTATTTGAAAAATCATTACGGAGGATTTGAGTATATAATAACAATAAAAGAGTTATGTTTAAAATATTTTTTATAAGTTTGAAATGATGGTTTCGTGATTTAGATATCTTGTAAATGATTATATAGTTTTCCCAATATGATTATTTTTTCTCACACTTTGTTTTTTAGTTTTATTTAATGGCTGGAACATGAAGTAATAATGTTGATATTTAATATGATGGAAAATTTGGAAACCATGCAAAACTAAATGGGTTCATTATAGGAGTGAATGTTATCAAGAGTATTCATAATCTGTTTTCCCAAAATATGATTAATAAATTAAACATTCACCTAATCTTGAACAAAAAAATAAGATAATGAAAAATTTCTCTAAGAGAACGAGTGGTGGAGACCATAGTAGGAAGAAGGATCAATTTTATTCATGTTATAAATATGAAAAAGAGACACCCTATAACATGTCCCAATAAAATGGTAAAATTATGTATTTGTGGTAAAAAAGTTCATAAATCAATTAATTGGTGAGTAAACCATGAACAATGTGATGGAAGAATATAAATTTCATCATATGTATCCATTTATATTTATTTTTCTTAAATGTGGGGAACCCATGATTTATTTGAGTGAGTTCCCTCTTTTAAAGCTTAACTCCAATACCAAGGGAGTACCTCTTTTGAAATAAAATGGTTGAAGTACTTATAGTGAATTATGAATCATATTTTAGATGTATTTATACCAATGGTATTTTTCATATAATATAATTTAATAATCAATGTATTGTGTTAATTTTTTTTATGAATATATGTATTCATTAAATTATGATTTATGGATACTATCACGGGTTCATGAGTTTAAGATTAGTCATAATTTCAATGTCTTAAAAACAACTTTTATGTTTTTATATGATGGGATTCTACTATGATTAAGTATATTTTTGGAAAACATTTATGGGGATATAACCTATTGGTTTAGTATATGAAACATTTATTTGAGGAAGAAAACCCATAATTTTTTGGGTATAAATTTAAAGGTATTTCTAACTTTTAGGGTTTCTCTTTTCTTTTATGTTGAAGATGTTATGGGTTATTATAATTTGGGATTGTTATAATAATTATATTAATATGGTTTTGGGAAAAGAAAAACCTATATGATATGTGAAAACATGTGACAACTGAAAGGGTTGTGAATCTTGAAACCATAACAAAATGGTGATAAGCATTTAACACCTACCACTACCATACATGATATTTGAGATAATATGTCCTTGTCTTTATTCAAATTATTTGATCTGTAAATATTAATGATAAACTAGTGGTGTTACAATTAATGTTTATAGTATAGTGTATTATATTGGATAACTTATTGTATCCATATCGGTTTTGTAAAACAGTTTGAGGTAAATGGAAAGACTCGTTACTATTTTATGGATCTTATTATTCATTAAGAGTTAATTTTAGTGCTTCTAGAATAAAAAAACATTTGTGGATATTCATTTGTTGGAGTAATAGATGAAGAGCAAATTGATCAAGCACAACCAAAGGATGAAATTTTTCCTATAAAATAGAAACTTATCAATATTGTATATTTATTTATTTTTATATAAAGTAAAATAATTATTTAACTTTTGGAAAAGGATATTGAAAAAAATTATTATATTACCTTTATATTAGATGAATCAAATGGTCTGTTAAATCATTACATATTTATTTTTTTGAGTTTTTCAACATTCTATTGATCAATATATTTCTTTTTATGAATGTTATCTATTAGTATCCATAATTATTTACACATTTTTACCATTTCAATATCTTTAATTTACACTAATGTTCTCATACTTGGAAAGCTAGTTATGTTTTATTCCAAAACACCATTATATTTACCTTTCAATCTTATTAAGAGGTCATTTTATTAACCCTTTTATGATGTTGGTTTTTCAAATAATCTATATCAACGCGTAAACCCCTTTATTAATGAGATCAATTTTAAATTGCAATAATGTAATTTATGTATGGTACGACGAATGTAACACCCCTATATTTTAAAATAGGAACATAATGTTCAAAAATGTGTATAATATGAAAAATGAATATTACAAGATAATGTAATAATTTTATAATTTATAATATATTTCTTTTTAAATAAATTTGTTATCATTGATATATTGTGATTCACTCAGTAAAGAGTTAAAAAAACACAATAATATATTTAAATATTATTATTTAAAATGATAGCCTTATAAACTAATCGTTAAGTTGATGGGTATGAATATGATTAAATAATTTATGAAAATATATGTTTTAAATATTCTCATTGTTTATTAATTGATTATAAATAAAAAAATAAATCATTTCAATGAAAAATAATTTTCCTTTCTGAAAATCAATATTTTCTCTAAAATGAGATTTATTCACCCATTACACACATAATTTACAATTAATATTTACCAATTTTAAAAAATTTATTTTAAAAATTAAAATAATTTTTCAAATAAATATATCAAAATAACTAATGGGTGAATTATTGAGATGTTTCAGAAAAATAATATGTTTATGATGAATAGTCAAAATACTGATTTTGAATGAAAAATACCTTTTCATTTAAATAATTTAAAAGGTAAAAATATATTATAAACTAGGATTAATGTAAAATAAATTAAACTATATTTACATTTTAATAATTTCATTTATTTTATTTTATTTCAAATAAAATTAGATATTAAAACCCTATTTACGAATGAGAATTTTCTCTTTGGAAACACGATTTTTCGTCGTGTCTGAAAGTATAGTTTTAAAGTAGATTATGCCACTTCTGTGAAATAAATTTTAAAAAATGGATTTCATATTTGGAATAAAAAATTATTTTATATAATAATGCAAACATAACTTTTGACTATAATGAATAGTGATATAACAAAAAATTAATTAATGCGGCTAAGGTAAAAACCGATTTATCGAGGGGTTAAATTAAAAATATAAAGATTAAAATGCCCCAAAATATTTAAAAACCCCTAATTTTACGGAAATAATTAGTCTTTATAGATTATAAGGTTCTATAATGACCCATTTTGGAGGCTTCTATCCTGATACAAATGTGGGCGTGACTGATTCTTTTAAAAAATATCCATATATTTTCTCTCCCCCATATTTTATAGGTCATCCCATCTCCTTCCCATGTCACAGATATGAAGACATTTGGATCATCCAATACCTTTCCAAATAACTTATGTACTCTAAATAAAAAAATTCTAGAGACCTTTTTTTTATCATAAACACAACATAGGAATGGTTTTGGTAAAAACTTAAATTATTATTCCATATAGGAGGTAACGTTCAAAAAAGAACATTTTTATTTTTTCTCTTTTTAAACATCTATGAAATTTTGTTAAACCATGATTATATAATTACATTTTTATCTTAAATTCATTAATATGTTATTATTTTAACGTAATTTATTATATACATATCGTCTTCCGTAAAACGGGAAAAATCGTCGATCATGTGTACGGAGGACAACCGCCTCATGAATCAATATAATTTTTTTTTTCATGACCATCATTAATGTTTGGATATAATGATTGATTTAAATAATGGATATTATATTTATGGTATTATTATACTTATTGAAATATAATATCACATTTACCTTCTTACATTACATGTCGTTTAAATTATGATAACATCGCTCGTGTGTACAACAAAGTACTGCTTGTAGAAGTGATGTGATTCATTTTTTACTTAAATTTTAAATTGAAAGTAATATAGTTATATTTAATGAATATATTTGATATATATAAACTTTTATCAATTATATAAAATTAATATATCACACAATTTCTTACCCTTTCACCAATTAAGAAAATTATAATGTTGCTCATGCATAAGTATAACCTACCATCTCCGTGGAGAGATGTGATCATTTCTCCATGTTAAAATTTCTACAATGATTATAAATATATATATAATTTCAAAAATAACTTTAAATATAAATATTATATTTTATATTTTTTAACTATATAATATGTGTAAGAACTGTAACTTTCATGAAAAACATGCATGACAAATCAAGGCGATTGACACCCAAAACAATAAAAAAATGATATATTATTAAAAAATGGGTGGTTATATGTTATAATGGGATCATATAGGCTATTATAAATATTGATATAATTCTGTTATAAAATTATAACATTATTAGAACAATTATACTAGAGTTTAAAACATGTTCAAGTAAAAGGAAGCGTGAGGTAATAGATTTCATCTCAATTTTTCTTCATTGAGGTATACTATAATGGTAGGAACCTAATTTAAATTATATTGTGGGTATAATGACTTATTTTCATATAATATCATGAATACATAAACATTAATATTATTTTATTTTTTAAATTTTATATTTTCATATATGGGGATTTTGTTTGAAAATATCTATGTGGTAAAAAATTTCATAACTCAATTTATATTCATTGGGTTATATTACTTCATAATTATATTTAATATTATATGATTATGTGTGGAAATAATTTTTAATATCTTATGCTAAATTTACAATTAGTTAATCTATATTTTCATTTGATACCCACAATTGATTCATTTATTAATTATCACCTCAACGTTATGATCTTCTTGAAAGGGTTTATTTCATTATCTCATTTTAATCAGGATTGTTTATATTTGAATTTAAATTGAAAGAGATTATGTTATTATTGTTGAATAAAACCCATTAAATTTCTTAAACATTTGTTTTTAATGATGATTTTATGTAATATTACCATTTTACAACTCTTTGCTAATTAAAAGTGTTGATAAATGTTTTAATAAACTCTGAATTCATTTCTCTCTTTGGTCGAAAATTATTTTCTTCCAAAACTAAGTTTTCCAAAAATGACTTCAAAAATATTTTTAAAATTTTGCAAGTGATTTACTTAATAAAAATTTACATATTTTTTACTACTTATTTTTTTTAAATGATTATTCAATTCATTTTCCAAACATGGCATGTTTTTCATTTATCAAAAATGAGAGAGGATTCATTGTTTTAACATGTATGATAAGAACATAATTTTCAGATTACATGACCAATAAATATTTTAAAGATTCATTTATATGCTCTAAAGGTTATTTTAATAGTAAATTATTTTTAAAATAGTTTTTGAACTTTTATTTCAAAAAATATTTTCAAAGTAGAAATGGTATTTTCTTAAGGAATGTTTTTAATGATTTTTCTATTTTATTTATATTCATAAATGACAATAACTCTTTATTTTACATATACTATATTACAGATATATTTAATTGATTCCATATTTATTCATTTTATGGATGGAATATTATCATTTTACCAATTACTGTATTGAAATTTACCATTTTGATTAATTTTTTTAGTCCTCAACTTTCCTTTAAAATTTTAATTTCCTGAGATCGTTGGATATTAAATTTATACTAAATATACATATTATTTAACATGGATATGTTTATTTCTTAACCAATTTTTCATTTTTACATACATTTTTCTACATTTTACATTATTTTTTATCTAGGTTAATATTGATAAATATATATTCTTTACTCAGTATAGGTATTTGATGATAAGTCCCACTATTAATGAATTAAATCAACTATTTGATTTATGAGGAATGACTTTTAAATGCAGTGAAATGTGGGGATTATAATTATATAGACCCTGGATGAATAAATAATCTCATAAAGTGAATATTAAATCTATAATTAAATAAGTTCTTACCCACAGTTTTAATCAGTCATGTGAATGGTCTGGAAGGTAATGTTATCATAATTCCTGATGTCATGAAATCTAATAATTAACAATTTACTTCTATAATTATTTTGTTATTAATATCCGTGGTATTATTATAATCATATTATCTTGGGATTAATTTCATTCTTAGTTTATTAATTAAATGGAATATTTTTTCAATTATATACCTTTCTATGTAGATTTTTAATTATCTTTTCATCTATGAGATTCTCACAATGATATAATCTATGTGTGAATTTCATTCTCATTTTTTTTATGAAATTTCATTTGTTTTTAGTTATCTATATTTCCATATTCAATATTCATTATATGATCATGATTGTTAATTTGAATTTGTTTTAAGTTATTTACTATACAATATTAATTATTTTGAATTGATTATTCTTCATTAACTCATGATAACTTTCAATTTATCTAACTCTAACATACCAGTCAAGATGACTCATATTTTTTTTTCTTTTCATAGGAATCCAGGAAGTGTACTATGAATGATATTCAAGTATATGATGCCAATAATAAGGATATTTTAAAAATAATAATTTTAAAAATATATATTTAAATATAATATGGGAGGATTGTATGTATGTAGTTTCCCAAGACTATAAAAATTTTCATCCCTTGGGGATGCAATCACTTATTTCTAGTTCCAATGTAATTAATTATACACCATCTCTAGGCTACTGGGGTTGGGTTCATTACATCCTAAGCTTATTTTTTATAAAACACATTATATTAATCCTCAAATAGATTAGGAAGGATTCAAATTCACTTAATGTCCTGCTAGAACATTTATCAAAGGAGGAAGAAGATAATTGAACTAAATATTATAGTTTTATCATTATCAACTAACCACCTTTATATATAATATTCACACCCCATATCATTGTAATACTTTACATTTTTACATCTTAAGGACCCTATTAAGAATTCTATATCATTATAACTAAATGTTTCATAAACATCTGTGTTCATGTCATACATTATTAATATTTTGTAATGCTTTCTAGATCCAAGGTTGTAAAAAATATACATTAAAATATTTCAAAAACTAATTTAAAATAATTCATGATAGATAAAAGTGTATTTTTATTTTTTGTTATCTCATAATTCAGGAGAATCCATACAAACCATGACCAATAGATTTTTACCATGTCATGTTTTTTATATCACAAATAGCATATTGGTGACATCCACCGCACCATGATTTAAAATTTAGTGTATAATTATTTAAAATTAATCATTCTTATCAAATTAAATGGCCAGAATGATGTGTATTCATCAAATAATAAAACCCCACTTTATTAGATCATTACTATATATATAGTAATGTTTACACCATTGATCCATAAGGTCTCCTTTGATGTAGTACATGAATGACCATACCTCTTATCTCGGTCTCATTTCTCCTTTTCCATTATCTTTTACCACTCATGATAATGACTCCCATATCTAATTATTATACTATATTTGAGGTCATATCAATATCATACATCCCCATTCATGTAAAATTACTTTATATCATGTCATAATTCATTGATACTATTTCATATGAAAATGCATATAATAGTACATTAGTTTTTTTGTGTCTTCACCAATCGATTAGCACCGTTTTTAATAGATGGTATGAATATTTTTAAACATCCCACAACATGTCATATTTTTTTTTATTAACATGTAAAATACATGTAGCAACTAAAATATTCACACCACCTGCATTAATTTGGATATTTAGTGTATCATGGGGATATTTCTTAGAATAACACAACCAGTTTATATCATCAACCTTGTCTATTACTAGTTCAACCTCTACTCCTATGAAAGATAAAACATCACATTTTTATTTTAGTGTCAAACTCTCATAACTATAAACTCTTCATACTAGTCAAAACAATTTACATTTCATAACAATAACCTCATATGAAATATTTTAACATATTATTTTTCTAAAAAAATACATTGAATCTTATCCCGATATATAACATTACATGATTGAATTACCGAAACCATTTTATGTCTAACTTGCTAAATAAATCATGCCTAGTGATTCTGAAACAAATATGATTCTCACTTGTCTTCTCTATATAAAAACATTAGTAGATATGAATTTAATATTATTTCACTAATATAGATAAATATCTTAAAACATTATCCTATGGGTTTTCATTTCATTTTTATAAATACTTCAATTGCATATTTTTTTAAAAATTTACCATATCTCAACATTTTATGAAATACATGTTATTCTATACAAATTGAGTGTAAAAACCATTCATCTCTTATACCAATCCATTAAAAAATTATTTTCAATTGAACTATAAAGAAAAATGTGGGTGAGGTCACTCTTCATGGTAACAAGTCCAAATTCAATTGACAATGTAAGGCTCTTAAATTTGGTTGAATAAAATTCAGAAAATACTAAATTGAAAATTAGTATTCATTATTCTGGATTATTAAAAAATAAAATAAATAAACATTAAAAGCATAGTAAGATCACATTCTAAAAAAAATTATTATAAAATGGTTTAAATAAACAAACATGTTTCACAATAGTGGGAATACACATAAAAGAATCTAAAGATGATAATAGGATATTAAATTTTTTATTCAATCTTCACAATCAAAATAAACTATTCCAATTTACAGTAATGGAATCACTACATGTTTTCAACATTGAAATATATAAAAAACCTGATTTATCTTATAATATATAAATAATTTTAATTACACATATAAACCAAAATATAACTAATATAATCGAAATTATTCAAAACATAAGGGAATCAAACAAAGTAGAAAAAAATCATAATAATTTAATGAATACCATTAAAAATAAAATTGATGAAGGATAGAAATAAAATTCACACTGATTTATATGATTTGGTCAATTTTTATACATAAATGGTAAAATATCATCATATTTTCTACCATGAAACAAGAAATGAGTGCATGGAATATAAGAGACGTGATTAAAGAAGGACAATGAGAACTATTCAAACATATGACTCTTGTTGACCAAATAGAAACTGATCTACAGAGCCTCAAAGGTATGATATATGTTGAGATGATAGATGGACTCAATCAATCTTTCTACACAACTCCAAAGAAATTACGTGCGCAAGCCACCATAAAACCCAACTTTGTAAAATAATGAACTTTTCAAGAGCCCCTTTACAAGGCTCAATCTAACCTTTATTGAGACCTCCATGTTGAATAATTTATGTATTCATTGTAATCAAAATCCTTCATCATATATGATCATAATATTAATCTATAAGAGATCACAATAACTCTATGATCCCTTATTAAGCTGTAAGAGTGAACATTTGAAATCAGAACATAACGGGAAGTCATCCAAACTTCAAAAATAGTCAATGTTTAGAAAAAACCACATCCATTGCACTAAAATATTGTCATCAAAATTCATTTTCCTTCACTCATCATTCAAAACTAGTGAATAATATTTTAGTCAATGTTTTATCACCCTCATTCATTTATCTTGGTAAACTAGACTCCACAAATGAGTAGTTCTCGAAAATGGGGCATTAAGTGAATGAGCCAAAATAGAAACAAAGGGAGGCCACATGTAATGATGGAGAAGTCAATTAGTTACATCATAATAGATAAAAAGACACAAACTGGTTTGATGTAAATAAGAAAATGTGGACCCAAGAAACCTATCCAAACCAGAACACCTTTGGTAAATTCGAGCTTCTCGATCAAGAATCTTTGAGTATTCAAAAAACGGTAGGAGATATACTCATATCAGTAAATAATGGGAAATGAGAAATGGATAGATAATTGATTTCGATTCTATAGCATAATATTATCATAATATTTAAAAACCAATTACTTAGTTGGATGTATCAAAATAAAACTAACATGTAAATGATGACAATAAATACAATCACTTGTACCTCAAGTACAGTGTGATCTAACTCAATCTATTATGGTTGGGGAATTTTGATAAGTACAAACAATCAACATATTTACTCCACTATTGTTACACTAAAAAATATATTACATGTATGATTTTTATGGAAAACATATACTCCAAAGGGTTGATATAACATTCTACTTGAAGAAAATGGAGAATGGGGAGGAAGGGATATTCAGTTTGGCCTTTAAATTCACCATACACACTAGTATAAATTTTATAATCGTTCTTATATCATTACATAAATCACAGAATGAGATCATTCATTGACTTCTATTCTTTGGTAGTCACCATAAATTAATTTTAATGTAAATTATTTTAGAGTGTATGCTTTTTAATCATTTAAAAAATTTAATTAATCTATAAATAATCCATCCTGATGGACTAAAACCCATTATAAACCATTTAGAATAAGTAGAATTAACCCACAAACATAAAATTATTTATTTTATTGCATATATTATATCATTAAATATGACATAGGAATCTTATGCCTCAAACAATATATCCTTATCACTTATTTTGATATGCATAACAATCTTATAATGTATATGATATGGATACATCATAGAATACAATTCTTCCCATTTTAGTGCATTTCTACCAATATTAATTTTGTACTAAAATACCATAAGGAACTTATAAAAAATTATTCATCTCTTTTTGAATCAATCATTACTCATTTTTATATTATTTTTCAAACTCTTAATTTAAGGATAAACACTTTCTCCAAAATTTCCTTTTATATTCTAAGGCCAAATTTTATTAGCCTATATGTCTTTTATCATTGATAAAAATGTGAATTATATAATTAATTAATGTTTGAAAATAGATTCCTCTAGAAAAATATCATTTATAATCAAGGTATATATGATCATCAGAAAACATAATAATATCTCTATAAGAAAATTTCCAACATAAATGTATCATATACATCATGTATATATTTATATAAAATCATTTCCCATGACATTGATTGACCACTAAAAATGGAGAATGTCAATCTATTATACACCAAATCATAAATTTTCAACTCAATTATTATATTGATCATATAGATAGATTACATCATATATAAATCATTATAATAGATAATGACATCATAAGACACTTATATAATATTGGCATGAATTATATCAACCACACAATTGAAGGATAATGTATATTTTCTTATCATAATTGTTGAAAAATCTTGCCATAGTTAATATTATCTAATGACATGATCAGGGACATACCCAACTGATTGCTATTTAGATCCTCCTAATGTCCAATAGAAGAAAGGTTTAAAATTATGAATTCGTAAATGCTATGTTTTCGGAAAACCACTATTAATAAGTATATAAATAATATATACCCATGGATATATTAATTATTGTATTAAATTACATGTGATATACTTTTTTGGGTCAATCTCAAAAAAATATCTTGAATTATTATGTCATGAGCCTATTTTTCATCACATATGATAAATATACTCATCGTAATCATTACATGTCATCAGAACCAATAATACTCAAAAATGATTTCGATTAGGGTCAATTAAAATCTATAATTTGAGGGGTTTATCATTCCACTGTTTATGTTTAATAAGGTATACATTCATGTAAGATTGATAAATCGAGATTACCTTTATTGAAAACCTATGATAATTTTTACATACATCAAACTCAATATCTCATGAATATAATACCCATGGACTAAATATGACCCTTATCTATTTTCTATGATAATTGTATTGTAAATATATTAGATTTATTCTTACCTATAACCATACAATATATGTATCCATCTCCTCTGTCAACAATCTCTCAAATGTGATGGAATTTATGTATGATGTGTTTAGTCCGTTGCTTGGATCGAGATCTATTAGCCTGAGAAATAGCTCCATTGGTGTCCCAATAAATTTTAATTTCTCCATAAATTTTTTACAAAACCCTTATTTATTATTTAACTTCTTGATCCAAATAGTTTCGTTAAGACTATCAGATGCATCAATGTACATTGATTCAATTTTTGAGTCCTCCATGGTGGCTTGTTTATAACTCTACAAAATAATATCTCCTACATTATAGAAAAATGTAAATAAATTGAATTTCATATCATCTATGTCATCTTGGAAACTATAATATGTGTATCCATTTATAATGAAATCCTCCTCACCACTAAAGACAAAGAACACATCCTTATTTATTCAAAAGTACATAAGGATTGTATTTATAACAACTAAAGGAATATCACCAGAATTATATTGTTATATAATTTTTATACTCAATGAAATAGTAATATTATCCTAATTATACAATTTGGCATAAATTATGGATCTTTTGACAAGTTCGTATGGAATCCTACTAACCCATTATATAATTTTAAAAGGATCTAGAATCGCCATATGTTTCATAACCTGAAAAACTAGTAAAAAATATTTATGTAGTTCTCCATGTTAAACCTATTTAGCACATTACCAATATATCTATTTTAAATAAATCTAGGAAACGTCATTGATCTCTATTTATAGATCATTATTCATATTATTTATGAAATTTCCCACTTTTATTTCATCATGAATAATCTTCTCAATGGAATCTTAACAAAATGAGAAGTTTTGAAAATATTTATGGCAAGTAGTATGGTATCCATATAGAATACCAAAAAATTAATAACACTAAAAATAACACTCTTTTATACACAACAATAATATAAATTATTGATGATACCTAACTATATTATTTCTTCATCAAACCAAATATTTCAATTCTAAGAATTTTTTTTGAATTCATAAATGGAACATTGTTACTTGTAATCCTTAACAGTCTCATATAGAACTTCAAAACCATTGGGCTACATCATATACTTCTTCTAGAAAAAATTTCCATTATGTAAGGTGGTTTTAGAAAAAATTTAATATATCACATAAAGGAAAGACCCTTTTTTGGCTGGAAATATCAAAATGTAATTTTTCAACTCCACTAGAGAAATAAATTATTCATAGGTTAAAGAATGATTTTTTGTAACATTTTTTTAAATTATGAGCTTTATACATTGACACTCAACCATCCATGTGATTTTCCTTATATAATACCCACAATATCATATAAGTATCACATTTACACATTGTCCCAATATTTATCAAACATGGTTAATATATATGGGCACTATTTTAGATTTCATAGCTCCCAATAATTACTCATAATCTGAAATCTCATTGGATTATAGGTAATAATATTGATCATCAGATATAAAAACTACTTCACAATAATTTTCTATAAAAATTCTATATATCCAAGAATAATTATATATCCTATTATACCTCTATGGTACTTGAATACCCTAATTCTATTTGTCTTCCTCAAATCCATATGGAACAAACCCAAATTCCATCTAAACAAAATTCCAATTTTTTAAAAAAAAAATCAATGTTCAGATGTTCTCCCACTAACCCCATGAACTACGTGTTCCGTCTTAAGTATAAAAACACATCAGGGAAAAAACACTTCATTTACAATAGCATTATAAATGTAATATCACATGGTGTATTTATAATATATATTAAAACGGAATTTATGTAACTAAAGTCTATTTTTATTATATTCCAAACAAAAAATTTATAATTCAAAAACCCTAATTCTCATTAAAGGAAAAATGGTATTCTTCATATACCATATCCAAAATGGTGTATTGTTACTAGCTTATATAAAATGAGATTAAGTAAAAATGTAATTTTTTCAAGAGAATATCCATATAATGACACACTATTTCCATATTAAATCATTATCGATCGAACCATATCCATAAATGTGTGATACATCCTCATAGATTCACAATTCTATTATGGTTTTCAAGAAAGAATAAGCTATGAATAAATTCCACAATGTCTTAGATGATCAGTAAATTCTTGGATCAAATATTCACCACCCCAATTTTATTGGAGAATATTTATAATTCTACCCATTTGATTTTATACATTACTTTGAAAAAAATTGAGATTTTAAATATTTTAATACTATTTCACATCAGAAATGCATAACTATATTACCTAAATTCATTATAGTGTTACAAAGTACCTATAAACACCACTTTCATGAGTTCTTAGCAGTCTGTATACATCACTATAAAGAAAATTTAATATTCTTCTATATCATTCACCTTTTTCAATAAATGGTATTTTTTCATTTTTCAAAATATAAATACACGCAATTTTCATATGATTCATAATCAAATGATTCTAAACAACATTCTCTTTAGAGTATTTATATTTTTTTCATATTTATATACCCATAGTGACATTTCCAAATATAAACGATGTTAAAATAAAAGTTATCCTTATTATTTTGGATATTATATAAAATATTATCTATATCAATATATATATATATATAAAGCATTCAACATATTCTCATTTCTCTAACACGTTCAATTATGATATATTGAACAAGTTTCATTCTTTATAATGAATGAAAATAAAATCTATTTTTCAAAAGAAATATAAATGAAATTCCAATTTTTGTTTAGAAAATAATAGATTTATTTCAAATATAAAAATATTAAATTAGTTATAGTTAGATAATACAATTAATTCTCTAATACTTTAACTCTTTTATACATTTCCAATATGTAGATATAATTCTCCTTTTTTCAATTATAACACACATATATTTTTTTTGTCGGTATTAATGTGTGATATACAACTAGTAAACAATACCTATGAATTATAATAAGATACATTTAACACTATTACAATAACATTCATATGCTTAGAATTATTTTATTTGTTAACACTTATCACCTTTAATACCCACCCCAATTTAATGAATTCATATATATTAAAGATTATTTTAACAATAGAGATTTTTGGCTTATGAATATGGATGTTTCTTGATGTTTTAGTGATTTTTTGGAAGGGATTTTTATGAAACATATCTATAAGAAACTTTTCATGTAATCTAGGAAACTATGTAGGAGGGAAAGTGGAGTTCATGTGTAAGTACACAGTTTGTGAAACCATGCATCCTAACCCTAAAAGTCAATACATATCCACTTATGTAGCTAGAACATGATTTTTGAAACTATACGCCCTAACCATATGAATGATTTTAATTGTATATATTTTTTTAACATTAAATTCTCTCAAATAACCTCATTCTTCCTTCACTGACCTAGGATCTTGATTTTCAAGGTTCAATTAGGTGTTTTTTGGAAATCTTCGACCACTATAATTAGATTATGATGATTCTTTGGGTATTAGATTTTGAAATCAATGTTTATGAAATTTTTCATCATTACCATATTCAATATGCCCAAATTTTCTTGAATGAACCCATAAAATATATCTTTTTTAATCAGTTCTTTGGGAATTGATGAGTTTTAATGAGATTTTCAATATCATGGATTGATTCTATTTTTTCTTCGATTTCTAGTTTTCTACATTATACTATTCTATTGAAACATTGGTGTGAGTCATTGGTTATTTAGATACATCTAGTATTGGTTAAATTATTTATTATCGGTGAGTTTATTTAATTCATAATTTATATATTTTTTTATTGGTTTACTTATTCTTGTAATATTATGTGTGTTGAGTGCATGTCTTAAAAAGGTAAACTATTCCCACATGTCTTTCTTAACACATGTTATTTATTTCTAGAAATTTTTTTCTGGGGAATGTCAACTAAAGTTAGTATCCCTTCTAATTCAGTCTAAGACAATGGTTTGGGTATGGATATTAGAAATGGTATCAATCTTGGCTGGTTCATCATTTTGGGATTTTATTTAAAATATAGAAATGTCATGAATTGAAATGTATATAATAAAAATATATAGATAATATATTTGTGCTTAAATTTATTTTACTAGGAAATTATGGTTACAAAAGTGTTATTAAGAACTTTTAAGTAGGTTTTATACTCATTTTCATGGTTTTAACTGGTGAGTGTTATGTATCATACATTATTGAAGAGGCTTCAAGATAGGACAACATTTTCAAGTGGTTATTTGATTTTTATATTTTGATATTGTGACTGTTTTATTGATATGTATAATTAATAAAATAAAATAAAAATAGTAAATGTGATTAGTTATTGATATTTGAAATGGTTTATAGAACAAAAATGCATCAATATGGACAATATGTAACCAATGAGACATGGAAATCGAGAATTAGGTTTCACCAAATTCAAAAGTGTACTAGGTTTTGGTTAAAAGTATCATGTAATCCTTTCAAAATATTTACAGGGGACCTATGGTTGAAGAATCTAATGAGGTGAATAACTCAGAAGGATTTCCCTAGCAGAATCCACTAATGATTCATAGTGATTATGGACCTAAGCATGTAAAGCTATGGCTATGTAGGATGGATATAATTTTTAACATATTAGGGACTCTAAATGAAATTATGTTCTTGATTGAAATTTATAATCATCATGAACTAGTTCTAGTATGGTAGAACATAAACTTTCATGAAAGGATATATGGATACCTCTATTAGAAAGGATTTTTGGATCTTTTTAATAGTAAATTACTCCCAAAACCTTGAAAATAGAAAATATGATAATCATTATTCAACTATATCAAGGAATTATATTACTGACTTATTATGCTAATCAATATACTCACCATGTTTTATTTTTACTAGAAGTAGTTATGTGTGAGAGACTAACTGGTTGGATCATTGAGGTGGGTCCATGACCATATAATTGAAAAATAGTAATATTTGAATTTTATCATCGACTATATAAACATGGTGATTATAAACTATTTGGAGAAAGAGATATATAAAGGAATTCTATTAGAGGGGATTCATTTTTTCCATTTGAGTGTTGGTTTGAATTTTATCTTAGTGAATAAATACAATAGGGAGGGTTACTCTGAGGGTTTCAAGGATACCAAAAATTAATCCATGGGATCAATATCATATCCACTCTAGCAAAACAATGAAACAAAACTTTTATAGTGTGGATCACTTGTTAATAGAAATAAGTAATTTACTAAACCACTGAGGAAATTCATCCACTATATAAATAAAGGGAATATTAAGAAATATTGAATAACCTTTTGAAATCAATAGGTAGAACTCGTACAACTCAACCTCCAGATTTTTATAATTAGATAGAAAAATACTATTTGATTAGTTATCTTTAACAAGAATTATGTGAACATAGATAGCATAACAAAACATTAAATTGTTCAGTCAATACCTATACAATGAATAATTACATATGCTGCATAATCTAATACACAGTTATATGGGGTAGAGCAGGCTATCTCCACAAAGAAAATGGGTCCCTCCATAGTGCGGGGTACCATCTTTCTGAAGTCGATTCTCATATATGTATTGTTTATATTGGTGGATCTTATTATGTTATTTCATATTTTTTTGTTTAAAAATTGGGATTACACGTAGAAATAATTCCTCAAATCATGAGTATCAAGACACCCCTAGTAGAGTGTGAGTGCAGAGGATTCAAGTTCCTAGTATGTTCCATTACAACTAGTCTGATATAGTTTATATGGGATTTTGTAGTCCTATAGATTGATAATTTTGATATAATATTTCGATGGTATTGGCTAGTGTAATTTATAGTCCATATTAACTACTAAACTCAACACGTGTCGTTTAGTTCCAAAAACTGAACTCTTTATGTATTAAAGGAGGATTGGGATATAAATACAAGTAGATTAGGACATTTAGTCTTAGTGGATGGAACCATATCTGGTGAGTTAGAAATAGTGACCCCGAACACTATAGATGAAACTTGAAATATTAAGCTTCCTACAAAAGAGGATTGATACCAAGATGTATCTCTAAATAACTCCTCTAGGTTACCAACCGCATGGGAAATTAAATTTTATATCAATGTAATCTTGGGAACAAGACTTATTTCACTCCCATAATATAGAATGGATCTAAAAAAGTGATAGGAATTAAAGGTCAAATTACAAGTGTTGGAGAGTAAAGAATTCATTTGGCCCAATACATCACATTAGGATACTTTGGTTTTATTCGAAAAGAAGAAAGATGGAACCCTTCAGTTGTGTGTATATTATCATAAATTGAATCATATGATAATATAATATTGTTACACTCTTCCTCACATCGATGATCTATTCTAACAACTAAATGGATCCAAGGAGTTATCTAATATTAGACTAAAGCTATAATATTTTAATATTAGAGTTAATAAAGAGGGTGTTCTAAAGATATAATTATAAAGTTAATATGGCCAATATAAATTTGTCATCATTCCCTTTAGACTGATGAATGAACCTATTTTCATCATTTACATGATGGATTTTATTTCTCACTAGTACCTCAATTATTTTTTCATAGTAATTTTTTATGATATTTTGGATTATTATCAATGTGGGAATGACTAGGAGGAGTAATTGGAAATTGGGCTTATAACATTTCCTGATAACCATTTATATGCTTCATATTCTATGTGTGACAACTAGATATAAGATTTTTATTTCCTTGTTAAGAAAATATTTCCAAAGAGATATTTTTAGTTAATATCATGAAGAATGAAGCATTTATATATTTCTAGCCATAAAATAATGATACTAAGATACATAATTTTCTACGATTAATAGGGTATTATCGAAGATCTCTTTTTGATTTTTTTAGACTCACTTCCATAATGACTGATTGGATGAGAACAGTTGTTCCATTCACTAAGAATGTAGACTATAATAAATACATCCAATAGCTTAAATCTCATATCACTTCTACACCCATTCTAATATTTACAAAACCAGGAAAAGTATATTTTTTAAAATTTGATGCATCTATATTTGGTCACATTTTTGTACTCATATATAGAGATCATGTTGGGGAATATGATTCAGGGAAGTTAAAAACACATGAGAAGAGAAATCCAACAGATGAACTAAATGCCTCTAATGTGGTCCATACCATTACAAATAAATAACCATTATCTCTTTAGAGAATCATATAGTATTCACAAATCATAACTGTTTTAAATAATTCTTCTCTTTTTTAGGAATGAACATGAGACAATGAAGATGGATGGAGTACCTCCAAATGTTTGAATTCATCATAGTATAAACCCTACACCAAGGGAATTCAATTATAGATTCTTAGAGTAAAAAGTCATAAAAGGATTCTTTCAAGGATTCTTGTAACTAATCGTAGATGATTATCATTATTACTAACATATATATAGGTTGTTCCCAAAAAGATGAGAATTTAATTTTCTTCCTAGTTAATCTTGTTCCAAACATGATAGATTTTGTGGAGGTGTGTCAAATAGAAGATCCTTTTCACCTCACCTTTAGGTTGATCATTAATGGGGGATTAAATTATGATAGACTGATAGAGGTTGAAAACTCGTTGTTAAACTTTTAGAACAAAATAATTTTCCATTGTTGTTTCCATTAAAAATTTATTTTTGTTTGTCACCATTAAAAATTTGTAATTTAGCTAAATATTCAGAAAATTTACAAAGTGATGAAATCTCATTTCTGGGGTCAGGTATGAAACACAGTATTTCAGATGATTTTATAAAATGTCTTACAATTGTGTAGGTAATGGTTGAGAATAAATGAATGAATGGTATGATTTAATATATTCTTACAGATGAATTAAAGTAGGAAAATTTATATGATGTTTTCATAGGTCTGCTAAGGAAATATCAAAAGAACAATTATAAATTTTTTATAGTGGATTGATTCAATTAGTTGACACACTTTAAACCAAATAGATAATAAAATATGGTATATGATTTGGAAAATTTATATATTTTAGAATTGTTCAGGTTTCTTAGAATTGAAATATTTATTATCTGTGATTGGGATGTTCGAATTGCTTCAGAATCTTGGAGATCATTGAAACATAATTTTGGAACTCAGTTGACCTTGATTAAAACATATCATCCTTAGACATATGGTAAATCAAAATTCACAAATCAAATGATGGAATATATGATAGTAGCTTATATAATTGACTTTCAATGCTTATGGTATGATCTTATACCTTTGGTGGAAGACTCGTATTATAATATCAATTAGGAAATGATACATATGTACCCATTTGAGGAATTATATGGCTGAAATTTTAATTATATCCACGTTTGTGTGGGAATAAGATAAATGTTAGTAATTGGGATCAGTATAGTCCATGGGACCGTGGAGAAAATATTTATGATCTGGAAGAAAATAGATATTTAGTATATCTAAGAAAAATTTTATGTAAACCATCATCATGAACCTTAATTGTTCAATATTAGTGAACACATCTTCATAAATGTGTCACTGAGACTTGGCCATCGATGAAAGGGATGTTGGAACTATGGTATGTTGTAATATTTGGAATTATTTAATTATTTTCATATTTTGGGTATCAATTTGTTTTATAAACGAGATTCAATGTTGTCTATAATGCCTTTCACATATCTCAACTGAACAAATAAAGTGATCAGTTTTGATTGTGTTATTCTCAAAAAATATACAAGTTGCATCAATGTACTTGATTATATTATGGATATAAAAGAGATGATCCTATGTTTAAAAATTATAACTGTAGTAAAAATACAATGGTGTCCTAGTAAAATTCATGAGTAAACATCATAATAATTGATGCTCACATAGGAGTAGTGGTTAAACCTACTCTAGCTTCTCGAAGAAAAAATATTTATTTTGGGGAAAATTTAACACCCATGTTATGAGTAATTTATCCACTATAATTATTTTTTTGAAGATGGGAAATATTGGGTTATTTCCCAGGAAGCTTATAGATGTTTTTGGGAAATTCTGGAAGGGTTTTAAATTCCCCACGGTTTTAGAATGGTTAAAGGGAACTAAACATGTTCTCTAGAAAACTGTGTAGATGTAAAGGGGGAGTTCTTGAGAAGGCTAATGGCTAATGCATGGTTTTTAGAAACCAAATTAACTAGCCACGAAACTTGGGATAAAGAAATTTTCATTGTTTTCCAAACTAAGTGGCCTAATCATACTATGAGATTTTAATTGTACTGTAATTTTGTTTTTTAACCAGAAACTCACCCAAAATATATATTATTCCTCTACTTACAGAAGCTCTAAATTTATAGGGTTATCATAGGCCCTTAAATGTGATATTTAATATCTGGAATATAATTCAAATTATTAAATTAGTTTTTTATCATGAAATCAAAATATTAACACCTCATTCTTCATTCTCAGGTTAGATCACCTATGTTTTTCTAGAACTAAACGAAAGATCAAAATTATTTTAACATTATTGATGTATTTGGATTAGTTTTTATGACTCCATATTTTCATTTGATAGAGGAATTCAATGAAGGTGTTATATATGAAATTTATTCTATGAATCACTGTGACAAACCAACCCAATGATGGTGATTTTAAACACTTTTTACTATTATTGGAAAATTAAGAATCATAGGTTTTGTATAGATTTATATTTATATTTTGATTAAAATAACCCTGATAAAACTCTGGTTAAATTTTATCTTATTGGTTTGTTTTTGAAACTAGGTTCTGGGTGTCACCCCCAATGTGTTTGTTAAATTTCTGAAATTTGTTTTCTTAAATTAATGATAGTATTAAACTTATTCTTGGAATAATTTGGTTGTGGGTGTGGACAAGAAAGGTGACAATTTGATGTGTGTTCATGAATTTAATTATTTAAAGTCTTTTTGAAATAAATTTAGTTCTCAATGATGTCTAGAAATTAACTTGGAGGATTTCCACAAAGAAATGGATTGGTTTAAGATATATTATTACTCGATAGAATAGTGATGCATTCAACATGTGTCTGTGTGTGTATATGATTAAACATGTATTATTATAATAAATTTAAATTAATGAATTTTTTCTTTTTTTGAAAAGTAAAACTCAACATTTTATGAAATTATTTTTATAATACTGATTCATATATTTTGTTATTATTTTAAAAACTGTCTTAAAAATTTTTATATTCCCTCTCTTTATTTTATAATCATGTGAGGTTACCTATTTCTAGACCTAGTGAAAGATTGTAAAGGTATATTGTGGGTTTCATACTAGGTTTGATTTCTCACCCCTATATATTCACTTTGGTACATATGTAGAATATGTTTTCCATGAAATAGAAAAAGGGGTAGGTTTCATACTTCACTAGCAGTGCTCAATGATTTCACTATCATAGTTGGGGCGATGAATCTTGGAGTGGTTTGTATTATAGTCAGAATTGGTTCCTCATTAGTGCATGAGACTTTTTCTTTTTTAGATATTTAGTTTTCTATTTCATACTATTATTCTATTACTATGATTATTGTCTTTGATTTATTGTTAATTTTTTTGTTCAGATAGATTGTTTATTATTATTTAGTTTTTTTTGCATTTATAAATTATTATATACGTGGTTTTACTTATTCTTATAATGTTAGGAATGTTTAGTGTATGTTTTAAAAGGTTTATTTCTCCCTCATTACACTTGTATTTAAACCCATTTAATTTATTTCTAGACACATGTTTTCATATAATGTCAACTAATGTTAGAATCACATTCAACACAGTCAAAACTAATGGGTTGAGTGGTGATGTTAAAGCAACTTTAAATAAAAATATAGATTTACATTATAAGTCATACTTATAATAGGTATCAAAATAATAGTCTTGATGAATTCCATAATACATCACAAAGAAAAATTATGGGTGAGTATCATGTTTTATATCTTTTCATGAGGGAATATTATTGAATGTGATCCCATAAAAATGATTACCCCATACATTATTAACTTTACTGGGATAAGATCAATATTTCATCCTGAATTATCCCAGATAAGTTCATAACATAATCAATGACTAAATCTGGTAATAAATCATGACAATCATATCACATATTACTCTTGGATAGTTGATTGAATAAATCATTATCCAATTCTATTATATAGATTTACTCAACTCTATTTTTCCAATACTATAACTATTGGGTTTTCCCATCATTGTGTATCTTACATATTACATCAAATATATATACCTAATAGTTTTCATTACCTATAATCTATTTTACATACAAAATATCATTCATGGGAAGTTAATGGATAGGGTCGATTGTATTGAATTATTGATGTGTTGAAAAGTTACTTTTTTGGGAGGAATATCATAACTTGTATTTGAGGAGTCTTCTTCGTCCCAAAAATTCAATATACATCACATACATGTTAAAGAAATAGTTATTTCATTTATAAAATCCTTATTATCTCATGCTTTATTATTATAAGTACGCAATGTTTTAATGATTTAGTTTTAGAATCCCTATCCTACTCAGAAAATTAATATATCCAGACCATATAATGTGAAACCCTTTAAAGAACTCATAGTTTGTGCTAATATATTCAAAATATAATTTATATATATATTTATACATATACAAATACATATCATGCGGTGATACAAGAAAAAATTACTTTAATATAAGTAAATTAAATATTTAAAAACCATAAATTAAATAATAAACTCATCACCCAAAGAATTAGGAGGTGTAGTGTCTTTTGAGTCTAACAACATAAGATACATATGTTATATTGACTGTGAAAATTTCCCCATAAATTCAAAATACTATGACTTCTTCTAAAAATCTATAAAGTTAAACTCATCTTCACACCCTAGGAATGGGAACCATAATATAAGGCTATGTTTAAATGCTCAATAAGGAAAAAATGAACATAGAAAAATGTTACATAGGTTGAGATCATAATCATTTTAGAAGATATATATAGGATAGAAATACCATATATAAATAAGATAAAATCATAAAAATAATTAAAATGACATGATTAGAGAAAAATTAACCCCATAAAATAAAATATATAACATGGTGTAACAATTGGGAAATCATGGGACAAAAATCATAAGCTAGGGTTCAGAGTATTGTAAAATATTAAATGAGTGTGGTTCCAACATAATCCTATAAATGGAACACTATTGATCAGGTGTTACTACCTATTTCCAATAGTAGATCAGGTATTATAACCTTTTCCCATGGATTATCCAGCATCACAACATGTTCCACGTAATAGATTTATCATCATAACAAATTTTCCAATTTGGATTGAGCATAACAACCCATTTATCTATTATATTATTTATTGTAAGTATTTACCCAATGAATTGGAAGACTATATAAATCTGACATGCCATATAAATATTAACCATACACATATCTTACATAAGAAAATACCAAATAATAACATCATTAAATCCCTGGAATAAGAAGTGGTTTCACACTACATTAGAAAAGGTATCACATAAATAAACATATAAAGAAGTCTAAATGATACCCAATTCAATAGAAAAATAAGATATTCAAGAAATCATATTAAGGGTGATATATAAAAAATAAAATCATAGAAAACAAACCCATTTTTATGTAAATAAGAAAATATAAGTCAAATCATAAAATAGATTAACAAAAATCATCTTTAAAATTAAAGTATAAGAATCACATGAATGGATACATATTTGGATTTTAAAATAAGAAAAGAGAACATTGGTGGTAAATGAAAAAATATTATCGAATGAAAGAACCATTTATGAGAAATTAATACATAATATTAAGAGAATTATTTAAAACTTATTATATTTTTATAGAAAAAAATCATTTATGGAAAGGAATTTGGATTAAGTGCTTATTTTAACCATGGAGTTAAAAGTGAATATCATATTTTAAAAAAATATATCATTTAATATAGAGGAAATTTATTTAATAATTTCAACATAAAATTCATAACTCAGAGGAAGATTCCTGATTTACTAAATTCCCTTACATATTATTTTTTTTGTTTATGGAAGTGTATTAGCCTCATGTAAAACCAAAATAATTTTCATAATCAGTTATATCAGAACCTTATTCATATCTATAACCCTTAACAATATAATTATTATTTACATGTATATTCATTGATTCTTATCCATTTTTTATTTTATTTATAATAAATATTTTTGATTTAGGATATTTTATAAACTTATAATTTTATTTAATGGATGTTTTAAATACCATTATTGTAGATTAAATTGGTGATGAGCATGTTTCATTAATTTTTTAAAAAATAACTTGTGGCATCTTAAATACTATATAAAATTTTTCCATTACAAAAATACAAAAAAAAAGATAATAATAATTTGTAATTATTATACAATATTAATCTTCCAATTCCATAATTTATAGAAATTTATAAAAAAAATTCTTAGGTTGTTAAACTGACCCAACAAGAGTATGAAATAATATTTTTGTGAGTACAAATATGGATGAAAACCTTTTTTCATAATATCATTATAAAAAATTTATAATAAAATTATATTTTATTTAGGTTATAAATCCTAATTGGTAATATTTATAAGAAGACGGTAAAAGAAAAATATTTTATCTCTTATAAATTAATAAATGTTTTCCTCTTGGTATGTTTATTTTAGCAGGATGGTGTTATAATTACCACTTATTGATAATATTAATTATAAAATGAGTAAATTATAAATATATAATAAAATTCATGAGATAAGTAACATATGACTGACTAATAATTAAATTTTTATTTCAAAATCAATTTGAGGAAAAATTTGGAAACCAGAAAGACATCAAAGACTTAAAACTAGACCATGCCTCCATAGGGCAAGATCATCAAGACAAAAACAATCCAATTCATGAGTAAGGAAAATCTCCACCCTATAAATAAGAAAAATATGAATAGAATCCTCCTTCCCAACACGGGTCAACTAGTAGTATAGTGCAAGGATTCATAGGCATGGTACCGATAAAAAAGGACATACCCTATCAAAAATTCCAATTCCGGATAGCGGTGATATAAAGAATGCTTCCTACAATGAACCTCTTCTAGAATAGTCCCTAGAAAGTAAATTGTATGTAGTGTATCATAAACTAAGGCCACAATGACATAAGGGAATACACAAAATTTAGACCAACAAAGGCCAAAAACAACCTTCCCATGTCATAATAAATTCATGCTTCATCTTTTGAATATATTAGGTCTACTTCAATAAAATCATACCACCAGGAAGTTAGAACCACACCACCCAAACCAAACACACCGTCGGTTCCTCCAGAAAACATCTAGAAATAAATCTGTACACAAAACCATCACATCCATATTCAGGCATGAAGTAGATTCAGCCTTTTATAGCTTGCCTCATCACAGTTCCTTAAGCTCAGACAGTGAACTGAATTGAATTAGATTCACTAATTTTGGACATGGCCGCACTGAAATCAACACTAAACAACACTGATTGAACCTTCCAATCTCCACAAAAAACTCAAAACATGAATGCCACATGAAAAAACTCCATGAGAAAACATCAGAAAATACCTCCATCTTTCAGATTTAAAACCACACTTGGTCCAGAACCGTCAGATCCTCATCTCGGCTAAGAATCAAACTCGAAGCAAACTGAAGCCCTACATCAATAAAAATCACATGAACCAACATTAACCTAGAATGAACTGCAGCCATATCCCAAAGCAGAAATCCCAAGAACAACGCATATTGAAAACCAACAGAAAAAGAGAAGAAATAAAATCTAAAATCTAAATATGAAGTAAAAAATAAAAGATCAAGAAACAATCAACCATTTTATGGACACCCAAGAACAATAAATCGCCATAAAAAACCCAAATATTATTTCCACCATCAATATTTCACTTAGTTACCACAATGGAAAACCCAATGCCTACACTGGAGGCGAGCTATAATCCATAAACACGGAAGTAGGAGCTCATCCGCTGGACTATCACCATGCTGCCGAAAGAACCCTATCCATCGAAGGTGGAGTGAGGTGAAGAGGGCTAGAAACAATGAGGAAATATTAGTAATTCAAGTCCACAATGATTTTATCATGAAAGAGTAACTGCTACAAGTCACTAATCCAACACCAAAGGGATGATCTGAGCTGACCTGAGGCGGAAATGAGGTTGGCGACGATAAGGAAAACCCCTAGCTGAGAAGAGCCCCTTATATCCTCATGGGGTCGGATCAGAAAAAATCAGTAAATAATATATTCACTAAAAAAATTGGTAGAACCATCCCTAAAAATTGGTGAAGAAAAAAAATAAAATCTATTGTTCATGGAGGTGGTAGTCCACACAAACACATGAGAAACATTTTCATTATTTTCATTTGAGTTGGAGGGGAATAGATAATGGTTATAATATCATGATAATAACATGTTAGTAAATTATTTATAATATTTACCTTATATAAATATTATTAAAATACGTTTGTGGTAGGTTTGATGAGAAGGATATAGAGATTATGTTAAAGGGTAGGTAATGATTATGTTGAGAATTTTGATTTTTTCTTTGAAAAGAGGGAAAAATTACAAAAGAAAGTTTGGAAAGTGGTATGAAATGTATTGAATGATATTTCATTTAGTTAGGTGGGTAAATTTTTGTGATACATATAAGTATGAATTTCCAACCTAAAAAATGTATTCTAACCACATTCATTTACACATTTTAAAACATACTAATCATGATTAAATATTAATCATGGTTATTATTTTTGAAAGAAAAATTTAATATAAACCTTATCATCAAATTTATATTTAATGATTCCAAATTTGGACATTATTTCATGTAATTCAATTTCAAAATATTGGAAAATTAAATTTTAATATAAAACACATAATATGTTGAAAACTCGTTTTATAAAAAATTCCATTGAAATCATTAAGTATTCTTAATCTAATTTAATAATTATTAATAATGAAATTAGGGTTAATTAATTTTTATATATCATTGAAAATAATATTAGATTTCTAATTTAAAATATATATGTTTATTTAAAAAAATAATATTTTCAAAATTATTAGTATTTGAAAAATAGATGTTTTATTGTGGTAACTAATATTTTCCATTATAATTTTTTACCAAAATATTAAATTAGACCTATTGAATAATTTCAAAATTATGAATTAAAATATTCATATCATTTTAAATGATTCAATTTTTTAAATTTAATAAAATTAAATTTTTATATAAGATCACATAATTTTTTTAAGAAACAAGTGTCTTTTAAGCATAAAATAATGCTTGTTTCATTAAATTTTAAATATAGTTTTTATACAGTGGTAACTTCTATTGATACCCTCAAATTTTTGAGATATAATATAATAAATGTGTATAATTGTTTTTAAGGTAATCTATATTATTTTGTTTTTTAATGAAAGAGAGGATACAAATAATGAATTTAATTAAGTAAAAGTATTTATGAAAAAAATTGGTCTGTACATTCTACCTCGCATAAAGAAATTTCATCATCAGAAATTTATTATTCAAATGAAATTTTTTTGATTACTTTTGAATCATTATATCCTTAGGTTCCCACATATCTTCCTCAAACTTATTATTCCTCCAGAGAACTTTGACAAGGTGAGCGGTTCTATTCTGGAACAACTTATCTATTAGATACAGAACATCATATATTTGTTCCTATTATAAGAGATCATGTTTTGATTTCATGACTTATATATTTAGTACATGTGATGGGTAGGGTATGCACTTAAACAAAAGATATAAATGGAACATATTGTTAATTTGTGATATTTTTTGAGGTATTTCTATGCAATAAGCTACTTCCCAAACATGATCATGGATCTCAAAGGAATTGACGCACATAGGGATCATCATCCCCTTATTCCAAAATATCATAACCCACATACATGAAGATAACTTGAGGAATAATTTGTCACCAAATGAGAACACTAGATATAATAGATTATTATCTACATAACTCCTCTTTTGATTTTATGCGGCTTTCATATGCTACGAAATGGTTTAAAACTTATCTTTTAGTTCTTAAACAAGTTCCTAAACTATAAGATTCATTTATCTAGCATCAAACAAGAATTTCGGAGTCCTACATATCCTATTATAAAGAGGATCATATGGGGCCAAATTATTTCTAGAATATAAACTTTTATTGTTAGATAAATCAACTAGGGGAAGTTATTGAAAAACAATTCTTCAAATTCCATCAAAAATGATCTCAATATATCCACTAGAGTTTGAATGGTTCTTTCAAGATGATTATTTGTTTGAGTATTATAATTAGTATTGAAACATATCCCTATCTCTAATAAATTCTGAAGACTTCTCCATAATCTTTAGGTAAACCTTGGATTATGATTAGATACAATGGATTTTTCTACTCCATTGTACATAACCACTTCCCTTACGAATATCGTGGGGAATTGTTTCTAGAAAAATCTATATTGATGGTAATAAAATATTCTAACTTAAAAAGGTATTCGACTAAAACCAAAATATCACTACTACACATATAGTCTTTATCAGTGCTAGAAAAGTGCATTAATAATTCTAAAAAAAGAGATGTTAATTGAGGTGAAGATAGGGGTCCCTTTTATCAGCGCTTAGAAAAGTGCTAATAAAAAGGTCTTTTATCAGTGCATTTTTTTAGCGCTAATAAAAGAGATCTTTTATCAGCACTTTTTTAAGGCCTGATAAAAGTTAAAAAAATAATAAAATAAAAAATATATAGTTCGGGGGGAGCTTTTAAAAGCGCTTGACCCACCACCCCATCAGCGCTAAGCGGACCCCCTCCAACTCTCCCATGTGCTTCCCTTAGCTACGTATCCCCCACATGCCTACGCACACCTCCCTACTTCCACCCGAACTCGAACTCGAGACCTCCTCCCTTGTACTCCTGTACCTTTTCCACTATGCTATTTAGTTTTTTTCTCTATTTAATGATATATCTATTTATATATACATATATAGTTATATTTATTTATAAATTAATATAGATTCATGTTAATATAAATATATTTAGTTATATTAATACATATATATTTATTCATATATTAATATATATATATATATATATTTATCTATTTGTACATTAATATAGATTTATATTAATATAAATATATTTATTTATATTAATACATATATATTTATTCATATATTAATATGTATATATATATATATTAATATATATATATAGTTATATTTATTCTTATATTAATATAGATTCATATTCATATAAATATATTTAGTTATATTAATACATATATATTTATTCATATATTAGTATATATATATATTCATATTAATTAATATTTATATTTATTTATATATATATTTTCTGTTATAAATTTTTATCTGTATATTTATTTGTATATTAATATATATTTATAAGATTACTTTTAAATACATTTATAAATATGTTTTTCTATGTGTGTTATAAATAAATAAATACATGCATATATTAAAAACACACACACACACATATATATATATATATGAATAAATACATATATCTGTATTTGAAAATCCATAGAATGTTAAAACGATCAAAACTTATAATCCAAAAGTCTTTTCAACTCCACAACTAGTAAAATAAAAGAAATGAAACAATATTCGATATTATATGAAGTACATGCCTAGAGGACATCCAGATCATAAGTTATACCTTCTTGAATGATAAAAAATTGGGGTATCCCGACTAAAGACTAGGTTTTGGAGGCCTTCTATGATTTTTTGGGCCTAAAAAATGTGATAAAAGGTACCCATGGGCCACTATCCCATAGAGCTCGTCGCAATCTTCTATTTGATATGTTGTAGAGCTCAAAAAGAAACCCAGATCAAAAGTTATGGTCGTTTAATGTTTGAGTTACATATTTAACTTATTTTAAATCTTTTATTGATTTTTTTAATTTTTTGTATCTTCAAATTGTTATTAAATGATTATTAATCGATTATAATTAAAAAATTATTAGATAATAATATTTTTTAAAATATTTAAAAACAATTTTCACTAAATTTCTTATATATTAATGTAATATTCAATTTATAATTATTTAAAACATATTTAAAAAATATTTATTATATTTATATAAATATAAATATACTTATATAAATATATATTATTTTTTACAAAATATGTTTTGTGAAATATAAACATTATCAGTGGTAGGAAAAAGTACTGATAAATTCTCCCCTTTATTAGCGCAACTAAAAAAAGCACTGATAAAGTGGTCCCTTTTAACAGCGCTACAAAAATAGTTGATAAAGGGGGCCTTTATCAGCCTTAAAAAATGCATTGATAAATGGTAACTTTTAACAATGCTTTTTTTGGCACTGTTAAAAGTACCCTTTATCAGTTCTTTTTTTAGCGTTGATAAAGGGTGGCGCTACAGAAACCTATTTTTGTGGTAGTGTATCATTATGCACTTTAGATGTTTTAGGGACTCCATTGATGAAATCCATGGGGTCGTTTCCTCATTATCATAATATTATGGGTAATTGTTTCAATAATCCCTTAGTATTTTATCATTCAACCATAAATTTCTTCCATACCAAGAATTTAGATACAAATTCTTCAGTTTCTCTTATTATTCTATCAGGCGTGATATTTTTTTTAGTCTCTATACATCCTCTAAATTCCTAGATGAATAGAAAAGAATAAGTTATGTGAATCATCTAAAAGTATCATCATAAATTATATATTTTATAAGAAAAATATATAGTATCTAAACCCTATAACATTATCTCTGTTAAATTGGAACTCCAAAATAGTTTCTACCTTTTTATAGCTCTACATCATCTTTCTAGACTTTTTTTATTGTTAAGTGAATGGATTTTTAAGAAATATACGATTTAACTTCTCCTATCAAGAATTCAAGATTCATCCTCATTAAATACATGCATATTGAGTATTTTTTAATCCTCATCAATGATAGAGTATAATGTTCGTTCTTACTCATAGAATCACCCACCTAATTTCCTTCATAGTACAAAAAAGTATTAAGGAATCATGATTTTTTACCAATTTCAACCATATCCTTTAGATAATGGTTAAATCCTTTGTTTTGAATATACATTTAATGATATTGTGAAAAATTTATATATATATCACACTTTTATTCATAGATACATGTTTATTATATCTTTAACATAAAAATCACAACCTCAATCTCTGAATCATGCATTGAATAATTTTTCTCATGAGATTTAAATTTGTGTGAAGCATTGTAAATTACAATATCATTTTTTATGTGGATGAAACCCAATACATTTTTCCATGAATTAATGTATATTAGTAAACAATGTCTATTTTGTGGTAATGTGTTCATACGAGAAGTGACCAACAAACTTTTTATTTCTTTGAAGCATTCCTGTCACGCCTCTATCAAAAGGAAACTTACTCCTATTAATGTTATCATGGTTTTAAAATTGTTGGTACGGGTCATTGGTTGTTATATTTGATCTTTTATGGATCTTCGTATATTCCCCTACTTGTGATTACATAACCCAATAATTATACTTTCTTATTTCTAGAATTCAAAATTTATAAATTTGGCATATAGTTTCTCCATTCAAAATATCATTAACATAATTTTCAATTGATCTTCATGTTATTACTTACATATTTACTATATAATAAAATGATCAATAAATAAAACATAAAATTCATTAATATAGTCTCTAAATAAAATGTTCATTAGATCAATGAATATGGCTTGAGAATTATTTTGTCCGAATGAAATGACTATAAATTCATAGTTTTCATATCTCATTCAAAAAGATATTTTGGAAGTATCCACCCTTTTAACCCTTAATTGATGGTATCTATATCGAAGCTTAGTCATTGGGAATTACTGATATCCTCTTAGTTGATTGAATATGTCACTGATAAAGGTTAAATTGTATTTATTCTTAATTGTGACCTTGTTAAGCTAATAATAATTTATGTAAAAATGAATTTATACATATTTTTTCTTAATAAATAGAACTATTTCAACCCACAATAAAGAATTGGGGTGGATAAAACACTTATAAAAATTCCCTTTTAACAAATTCTTTAATTACCTTAATTAATTGTGTAAAATTCTATACAGAATCATTTAGATTGTAATTGATGTAGGTGAGATTTCAGAAAAACTAAACCTCATACTATGGGGGAGACCATGCAATTCATCAAAAAATACATCTATATATTACTATATTATATGAATTTCATCAATTTTGAATTCATCATAGATTATTTGATCTACAAACCCCTTATTTATATGTATCAAAACCCATATTGTAAAATATTATTCCAATGGAATTCCATGATTATCGCTATAGTGATACATCATACCATGAGGATTTAGGATATGAAATAATGTATCTTTTCCTCGATAATAGACATGGTCTCTATGTAGGGATAGGAAAACCAGACCCAATATTATTTTAAATTAAAAACAGATGATAGTAATTAGATATATATGGTGTATTATCCCATATATTTTTATCTAAGCTGATTTATATATCAAGGACACGATCATTGTGCCCCCAAATTTATTCTAAGGTAGTTTAATATTAAATTATTTTGATGATGATTAAATAATCTTATAAAACATGTGTGATATTAAATAATTAAATTAAAAAGAATCAAATATGAAATTTTCAAATCTTGAATAAGGAATAAGTTTACCACTCAATAGTTCATTATCACGATCTTCCTTAGCGGTGGTCGTTGTGTAAGCTCTCTTCAGTTCCCTTGTTTTGGGCGGTTGCTGAGTCATGTTCTCATTATTAACTATGGGGATTGGGAATTGAATTTTATAATTCAAAAACTCCTTGAATTTGAAATATTAATCAATGATTCAATACTTAGTGGAGAGATTCCAACTCTTATATCGACCTTCTTTCATCCTTCCTATATTCAAAATCTTGATTCCTTGCTTGACCATATTTCAAACAGAATCATGACCCTATTATGAAATTATAAAAGTTCTTTTATCTATTTTTCTAAAACGAAATACTCTGAATCTACATTTCATAATGATATTTTTATCAGAGTTCCCCACGAACTCCATATCATGTTTCTTATGTTAGGAACAATGAGTGTCTGAAACTTATGTTTCCATATTACGTGCACATTGGAAAATCTATATGTAGATACAAAAGTATCTTATAACTCTTTACCTTTAGAGACTTAGTTTAAGGCCACTATATACTTATTTGATGTTACTCTCAGGATATGTAACAAAGTGGTAGGAATACATCAACAGTCTTCTGAAATTTTCTTTATATGTTCCAATTTAATTATAATCCTTGTGTTTAAACTCCATAAATTACCTCTTTATATTTATGTGAAAAGTTCAAGGAAAATTAATAGCGATGAACACTTTTTTAAACTCTTCCCATACCATTTACTCCACTTCCTCTTTCTTTTCTATTATTAATTAGAGTCTATCATTGGTCGACCTCACCTTACAACTAATAGATAGCTACAAAAAAATTAATATTTTCTAAGCACTAGAAAACATAAAATATTATTTCCATTAAATTGATCCATTTTTTGAAAATAAATTTTAATAGATGTGAGAATGATGGAGGGTGGATGTTGCAACATGGAATACATACTTGATAGATGGATTCTACCTCCATGGGGAATTTGGGATCTCAACATGATATTTATTATTATTCTTGTCTTTAGATATTTCTATGATAATTTCCCTGAGGTTTTATACTACATCCCTCATTCTTTAAGTCTGTTTTTGGGGGTAGTTAGTGCATTGTCCCCCACACACATTTTTTAGATAGTTTCTTTTGGTTCTAATAAAATCTAAAACCTAAACAGGATAACATGACTAATGAACGTTAAACATCATAGGGGGTTATCAGAATCAATAATTCAAAAGTTATTAAAACCTAAAACCTTTTTCTATTTTACATTATGAAATTATAATGTAATTCCTTTAGTATATCCTATATTAATAAAATTTTAATTTATGTAGGGTTACCTTATAATTTCCAAGACAAAATCTTTTAATGTAACTAGGAAACAAATATTTAATAGTTGTTCAAAAAGTGTATATGATCAACTAACTTATATCACTTTTTATTGAAAAACTAGGTTTGTAATTAGGCCTATTTTACATGCTCTAGGTGAGGATTGAGTTATACCCAAGACACCATTTTTTGGGTTACAACCCTTAAGAAAAACTATGAGAGATCCTTCCTCCACATTTATTTTACAAATATGGATGTATTTCTAGGAAAATAACCTAATAAAGATATTTCCAATATTTTATGATATCATCATATGCTTAGAATCGTTTTTAGTTTTTTCATAAAGTTTACCTAACCCTAAAAACAAAGATAAGTAAATTATTCCCAAAAATAACTAAACCTTCCTCTAATATCAAATGAGGCAACACAAACTAAGAATTACTTTATTCCATGTAATTTCTATATTTAAGAATATTATATTACATAATAAACATAGAATCTATAGAAAAAAAATATTTAGTGTCTTTGGGAACTAGTAACATAAGGTACATATTTTAAAATTATTTTGAAAATTTTCCTACTAATTTTATCATACATGTCCATTTTCTAAGCACCTCACAAGTTATACTCATCCACATGATTTGGGTAATGGTAGCATTAGAAGGGGTGAGCTAAAATGCTTAATAAGGGAATAATTACCATATAAATATGTCTCTCTAGATTTTATCATAAAAATATGATAAAACATAAACTCTATAGAAATATCTGATTTAAATGACATGAAACAACACAAATGGTTCATATGGATTGGTAGGAGAATAAATAATCCCATTTGATCAAATATATAACATGGTTTATAGAATGGAAAAACACAAGACATAAATCATGATCTAGGTAGAAAAATATAGCCCCATATCAATGGATTGTAGTTCAAACATAAGAATATAAACAAATAAATTGGATCATGAATCACCTCATATGTCACATAGTAGATCAGGAATGGAAATAGTTTTCTCGTAGAGGATTAGGAAACAAAACCTATTTACCATAGTAGACCAGGTAAAACAATTAGGTTCTTATTTTTGATTGATAATTACTACTCATTTCACCATTATCTCATTACATGTAAAGATTATCCAAATTTATTGAGTTTATATATAGGTCTTACCAACAATATAATGATTAACCATACACTTGTATGGAATAAGAAAACATTTAATCATCAAATATTTAAAACCCTTGAATAATAATGGGGTTCACAATAAATTTCTAAAAGGTAATACATAAATTACCACAAAAAATGATTAATTGATACCAAATTTAAAAAAAATTGACGAGTTTCATAAAACCCCTTAAAAAGTGATTTATAAAACATTACATTATAGAAAATTGGTGTCATTAAAGATAAAGAAGAAAATATAATCCAAATCATAAAAGAGAGTAAAAAATATTATATTTAAAAGTAAATTATTTCACTCTCATGACTTGATACAAATATATATTTCAAAAGAATAAAGGAAACGATTTATGGTATGTGAAAACAAGTACTTTAAAGATAGATCCATATAATAGAAATAAATATTTTAGAGGATGGTAATTACTCCTAAACTATTATAAATTACCGGGAAATATAATCATTCATGTAAGGTGATTTAAATTTGGTTCTCATTTTATTGAGGGAGTTAAATTTGGAAATAATTTTTAAAAAGATATCATTAAATGTAGGTATAATTGAAGGTTGATTTTCAAAAGTAGCTTCATAAATTAAATAAATAGTTTTGTGTTTCCATCATCCGTTACCATTAATTTTTAATTCTTAGGGAGATTCATTAACCACTTATTTAAAAACAGAAATTATATTTATAACAAACTGCATAACCTTATTCATATCCATACCAATTAATTTGTAACGTCCCGGTTCCGGGTGCCCCTCAACGGGTGCCCCAAACCCGGTTCGCTACGTGACCTCAAGCGCATTTCCCCAAACACTAGAGGATTCCGACTAGCAGCGAGGGCCCATGTCTGATAGTGGGGAAACTATGCCCTCATTTATCAAAGTGTAGCGCAGCTGAATAAAAAACAAAACATACAACGACAGTGGAAGCATTAGAACATACACAACTAAAATTAACAACTGCAGTATATATAACCAACTAGATAAATATATATGATGCAACATGCCTCAAATTCTATGAAAACAGCCAGAACATGTTATACATCAATACAGTACAACCAAAAGCAGAGTACAACAAAACAAATCAAAACAGCTGGCAGCGGCATCGTGAGCCTAGGCTCGGTCCCATGCCCTCCTACTCCTCAGCAGCAATCATGTACCTGTATAGGGACTCTTTCCCCTATCTACACCTTCAGCAACATAATCTGTTTTGGTCGAAAAGCGTGATCCAAACAAGGTGTGAGAAATATATCTCAGTAGGCACCCACCAAAGGCCCATGCCCAACTGCGTGTAAGCATACAACAACAGTGTGCAATAGTAAAATGCAATAAAGTAAGAATTACTAAAAAGTAACTAACTTAACAATTAGATTTCCATTTTATTATTCATTTAATCCGTTAAATATTAGAAATCACCACAGTGCATTTCTAAGTAAACAGTCCACATCCTTAGACAAGAAAAACCTTACCCTCAGGTAAGAAGAATCCAACCTGCAGGTATAGCCCTTAGGCGTAACAGAATTTGCCCTCAGGCAAAGGAAGTGTCGCCCTCAGGCACAAAAGTCAAGCCCTCGGGCATGAATGGTTTCCCTCCGGCGAAATAACTACAGCCCTCAGGTTAAATAGTACAGTGCCCTCAGGCTAATCACAACAATGCCCTCAGGAACAAATAGTTAATCGGGCCATGCCCAACAGGTAAACAAGCAGTAACAAGAAATTCCTCTCAAGGCAATTCTACAATTACTACTTTAAAGCCATACCCTCGGGTATCCTGGCCAAACAGATAAATAGTGGAACACACCCCCAGGGTAGTCCCGGAACCAAGAAACGATCCCAATGAGCTTTTTAATATCATAATTAAATACCTAATCAATTCTGGGTGTTTAATATAGAAACAACCTCAGCCACACGACACCCTAACAAGGGTTCGTGGCACAAAAATGCACAAAACACACAGCAGTTGGAAAACTAAACACCAAGCCACCTACCTTATACGCCAACGAGCGTTATACCAGAACGCCGACTCCAGAAACGCCCAAGAATGGCATAGATCTGACGAAGAACAAAATTCTCTTAACCTCAAATAACTCCCACTAGGGAAATAATTGGTAAGAAGTAGTCAAGGAAATGGAATCCCTTACCCGTGCGGTTCCAACGAGATCATCCGAGGTGGAAACTGATTCCCAATGAACACTCGGCGAATCTTCAAAGGTTCGGCCTCCTCCTTTGGATCCAAAATGGCTCAAATGCCCCTATACTAAATGAGGAGGCTGCTGCCTATTTTAAGCTGAAAAAACAAAGTACACGACATGTACTTCCAAGTACACGACGTGTACTCCCTTCATTTAACAGTTCCTCTGGCGGCTTCCCCCCAGCATGGCACTGTTCGCCTGCCGACATGAGTACACAACTTGTACCCTCGAGTACACGGCGTGTACTGCCATCCAGCTGGTGGCTAATCCACTGCCTTACTATTTCGGCCTACTGACTGACTACAAGGCATGTACAGAGCCACTACATAGCGTGTAGTCAGTTCTTACGCCCTTTGTCACCGACATGGCTACACGCCCCGTGTACTCATCCCAACATGGCCAGAAGTACACGAAATGTGGAAAAAGTACACGGCGTGTTGTTTCAAAATTTAGGAATTTTTCCCTATTTTCCATATTTTATTAAAAACACATTAGGAAAGGAGCAAAGAAGAAGCCCGTACCTCAAAGATAAGAACCGAGTTCTTACAAACTTCCCCCCTTATAGCAATTCGTCCCCAAATTTCCCTTCCAAGGGTGGTGAAGATATATTTGTGAACAACTCCAGCCACTGAGCATGTATATCGGTCTCCCACTCCCAGGTTTTGTCCTGCACTCGGTCATGCTGCCATAGCACCCGTACGAGAGGAACTGACGGGCCTCGGAGAACCTTCGTGCTCCTGTCAATGATACGAATCGGATGATCCTCAAAGGATGCATCTTCCTCTATCTCAACCTCCTCGGACTGAAAGAGATGAGATGGGTCTGAATGATAGTGAAGAAACTGGGATACGTGGAAAACGTCGTGCATGGCTCGGTACAGCTGCGGTAACCGCAACCGATAAGAAAACAGCCCGAATCTCTCCAGAATCTCAAATGGTCCCACATACCACGGTGAAAGTTTACCCTGTCTCCTGATCTGCTTGTGTCCCAGTCTCGGTGAAACACGCAAGAAAACCTGATCCCCTACCATGAAATCCATGGGTCATCTGCGGCGATCATCATAAGATTTTTGACGAGACTGCACGGTAGCCATCCGCTTCTAAATCAACTGGACCTACTCAGAAGTCTCTTAAATGAGATGTGGCCCCAGTGAAGCTGCCTCACCTACCTCTATCCAACCCAAAGGTGATCGGAATGGCCTACCATATAAAGCCTCATATGATGTCATCTCAATAGTCTCCTGGAATCTATTGTTATAGGAAAACTAGAATAAGGGTATATTCTTCTCCCAAGATCCCCCAAAGTATAGGACGCATGCACGCAACATGTCCTCTAGCACCTGTATCGTATTCTCTTACTGGTCATCGGTCTGAGGGTGGTAGGTTGTGCTCAGAAGCACCTGTGTACCCAGCGCCCTCTGAAAACACTTCCAGAAACAAGACTTGAAGCAAGCATCCCTATCTGAAATGATAGAATGAGGGACCCCATGAAGACGTACGATCTCTCGGATATACAGCCTCCCGAGATCGTCAACACCAAAGGTCTACTTGATCGGCAAGAAGTGTGCTACCTCCGTGAGTCTATCCACAAAAACCCACACGGAATCATTGCCACGAGGTGTCCTCGGCAAACCAGTCATGAAATCCATCACGACATCATCCCATTTCCACTCCAGAATGGGTAACTGATGTAACAGTCCAGCTGGTGTCTAATGCTCCGCCTTCACCTGCTGACAGGTGGAACATCTCGTAACAAAACCAGCTATATTTCTCTTTATACCCGGCCACCAGTACTGACGTCTCAAGTCACGGTACATCTTGGTATCCCCGGGATGAACTTCCCAAGTTGAAGCATGAAACTCTTGCATCAGCTCCTCGTGTATATCCCCTGGAACCCATACTCGTCCATGGAAACTCAGAACCTCATCGTCACCTTTTGTCCAACTAGGAGAAGGGTCCTCACTTGCCCCCAACACCCGTAGAACTAGGCCTTCTAAATCAGATAGCTGTCTCATCCTCACTCTATCCAGGAGGGTAGAAGTCACAGATAAAGAGGAAAGATAAGTCTACCCCTGACTGTCGTGCACCTCTAGATGCATCTTAGAGAACAAATCCATGAGCTGCCACTCACCACTGGCCTCCTGCACTTCCTGTATTTGAGTCTTCCAGCTCAGTTAATCAGCTACTGCATTACCTTTACCAGGTGTATAGGCAAGCTCAAAATCGAAGGACTGAAGGTATTCGACCCACATTCTCTACCTCAGATGCAGGTCACGCTGTGTAAAGATATACTTGATGATTTTGTGGTCGGTGAAAACCAAAAAATTCTCCCCCAATAGATAATGTCTCCAATAGCGCAACACATGAACAACTACAGTCAACTCGAGATCATGCGTCAGGTAATTCCTCTCATGTGGCCTCAACTACCGAGACCCGTACGCCACAACTCGGTCTCCCTACATCAACTCTTCTCCCAGCCCAATACCTGATGCATCATAGTAAACTTTATAGCTCTTCCCTAGCTCTGGGAGTATGAGGATTGGTGCTGATTTCAACCTTCCCTTCAGGTCCAAAAAAGCTGCCTCGAAAGCTTCCGACCAAACGAAATTCACACCCTTCTTAGTCAGACATGTCAACAGTGCTACTAAGCGAGAGAAGTCTTGTATGAAACGTCTGTAGTAACCAGACATCCCTAAGAAACTATGTATCTCAAACACGTTCTTAGGCTTCTCCCATGAAACAACTGCTCTCACCTTCTCTGGTTCTACTGAAACTTCTGCCTTAGAGATGATATGACCCAGGAAGTGAATCTGGTCCATCCAAAAGTGACACTTTGAGAGCTTAGCATACAGCTGATGCTCTCTCAGTGTACTCAATATGATCTCAAGATGGGTGGCATGGTCATGTCGAGTGCGAGAGTACACCAAGATGTCGTCCATGAATACCACCACAAAAGAGTCCAGATAAGGATGGAACACACGATTCATTAGAGCCATGAAAACTGTTGCGCGTTCGTGAGTCCGAAGGGAATAACTGTATACTCATATAGACTATACCTGCTCCTAAAAGCTGTGAGAGGTATATCAGATGGTCTAACACGCAGATGATGATATCCTGATCTCAAGTCAATCTTCGAGAACACTTGTGCTCCACGAAGCTGATAAAAAAGATCATCAATCCTTGGTAAGGGATATCGTTTCTTAACCGTCAACTGGTTCAGCTTCCGATAATCCATGCAAAGTCTGAGGGTACCCTCCACCTTCTTTGAAAAAAGGACCGGCGAACCCCACAGAGAAGTACTGGGTTGGATAAAGCCCTTTTCCTGTAACTCCTCTAATTGCCTCTTGAGCTCCTAAAAATCAGGTGTAGCCATCCTATAAGGAGGAATGGACACCGGTGATGCTCCTAGCACTAGCTCGATAGAGAAATTCACCTCACACTCCGGAGGTAGACCTGAAAAGTCGTCCGAGAAGACATCCCTGAAACGATCGACCACTGGAGGGAAATCTGTCTGACGAGTCCCCTGGTCATCCAGATATAAGCTCGCAATCTGGGCTGTGACTCTACCTCGCCCACGATGCTCTGGTCCAGCTCGACTCGCATGAACATCCCATTCTCCCTTGTATAAACACTCTCTACCCTCTGGTGACGTGAAACTCACCCTACGATGATAGTAGTCTACAAAGGCCCAGAAGGGAACAAACCAGTCCATCTCGAGAATGAAGTCATAAGATGTCATCTCTAAGACATAGAGGTCCCAAATAAAGTAACACCCACCATCCTCAAGGGGGGAACTCCTTGCACTAATGCACACCAGTCGTTCTAGTTCCCAGCGGAGTGTCTAGCGTCATGATATCGGAAGAAGTAGAAACACAGAGCCCAAGGCTCTCCACAATGGGTACAGATATAAAACTATGCGTAGCACCCATATCAAAAAGTACTGAAGATAATACAAAAGATACTAGAATAGTACCTATGACTGTAGAAGGTTTGAGATCCTGCTCCTGCTGGGTCTGTTGCACTGCATATGCCTGCCCAGTGCGGCGGCCCTGCTACAAAGCCTGGTTACACTGAGTTGTCCCTCCCTGCTGCCTTGGAGATCCTTGTGTCTGGCTACCACGGCCACGACCACCATCTCTACCTGCATGCCCTGACGTATTCCAGTTCCCCGACTGGTAAGAAGCTACGGGTCCTTCTCCCGCATGCGAAGTCTGCACAGAACCCCTCTCACTATCCATCGGTGGAAATGCCATGCAAAAGCGCTATAGATGACCCATCTTGTAGAGACCCGAAGCTTGATGTACATGAACATTACATTACTTTTGCGGAATACTTATTACATAACAAAAAACAGACACACAAGGACCGTAATAGTTTAGTGTCTTTGGAAACTTGGAATATAATCTTCTAATCGTGGGGAAATATCTTCAACATCTCCCATAAAGATCTTCCACTTTTTGTTTCCTTACCTAAAACCTTTCTTTTAATCCTGGGGGAAAATAAAACATAAAAAGGGTGAGCTCAAATGCTCAGTTAGGGTAAGAATGGATAAAATAAAACATACCATATACATTTGAACTTTAAAATCATGAACATAATGTTTAAACATCAAAATCTTGAGCAACGGCATAAAACATGGAAGTACATAGGGCATAGATCATAATGGGACATAAATCATGATAAAATAGCATGGGAATAAAACATGTAATTTTGGAATCCATTAATCACATGTAATGATTTCCATAGTAGCCAAGGCATTGCTGCCAAGACCATCTTAGTGGACAATGTCCCTTTCTGAATCAAGTTCACTCCTCATTTCAGTCCTCTAATACTGAACCAGATTAACTTACCATTCCAGCCATGTCTATCTCATTAGATATTACTCATTACCCAATGTATTAGAGAGAGATATAGGTCCCACCCATATGATAATGAAATCATTCTTACTTGTTCCACAAAATAAACATACATTCTTCATAATAACCCAACAAATAAAATGGGTTTCATAAACATCATCCCATCGTCACATAATCCATATAAAAGAAATGGATATCATTTCATAATAAGAAAAGTGAAACCATGTAAATAATAGAGACATGATAATTGAAACATACACATATGAAATAATGTCATCTTAGATGAAAAATGGTTTTGATAAAACACTTGAAATGAATTCTTGAGGAAAATATCATTTCTTCTTCAAAATAATTTTCTTTTCACAAAATTTCATTCAAATTTAAAAGAAAAGGATTTTGTTGAAAACAGTCATGAAATATTTTGGAGTAATATTCATGAAAATAAGGCTTTATAAAACCATAAAAATCAGTTCACGCTGTATAAGTTAAAAATAACATTCTCCTCATACTTTTTTCGGAAAAGTCAAAAAAGTACCTCGTAACGTAAAAAAAGAATGATTCCTTACATACCATGTAGTAAAAGTAAAAAATGGGTAAAAATGACTTTAAAAATACATGAAAACACTTTTATAAAACATGGACATGGATGATAGAAACAACCCCAGTAAATACTTACGAATAAATAATCTCAGATAAAAACGAGATTGGAAAAGTTATCCCTTACCTTAGGTATGATATGCTTCGTATGGTTCCGAACCTCCTGTATAATGATTCAAATAATGTCATTTACTTATTAAATAATGATATTTATTGTTATGATATCATATTTGTTTCACTTATGACTTTATATTACCCGTTCTTTTGTAAATTCCATGTTAAAGTAGCGTTTTGGGTAAAATCATTTCATTTATCGTATGTGTTTCGACTTGTCGTTTCTTGATATTATTACTTATATCCTGATTTAAATAATTCCAGAATTTAAAACATGATTTATATATAATATATATTCATCACATAAATATATATTATAGACCGATAAACGGAATGAAATACACCATTCATGGAGACGGTAGGCCGTACGTACGCATGAACGTTGTTTTAGTTTCCTTATTGAATTGAATGAAACTAAATAGATGACATACATATATATATATATAAAAATCCAATAGCATTATTATTTCATATATTTCATTATTATTCATTATATAAACTTTATGATCATTCATGTATGGTTAATCATGGAGAATGAATCTCATCGCGTCATGGAGACGGTAGTCCGTACGTACGCACGAGCGATGATATAGTTCCCATCATTATAGAATTGGAGTGGATGTTATAATATATCATAATCCGTATGATGTTATAATAACCATATATAGTTATTATTTACTCCATTATACCCAACCATGTAAGGTGCTGGTGGAAAACAGATTACACCACGGCGTGGAGACGGTATTCCGTACGTACGCAGGCGCGGTGATTTCATTTTCCGTAGGATGGATAGATGGTGAAATAGGGTTGTTTCATACTTATAATAACATATTAGTATATTAGTTATACTGATTTTATTACTTCATAATGAAACAACCTAATAAGAATAAGTGGAAGAAGAAATAAAGTTGAAAAAATTGGTAACGGACATTACCTCTTCTTTGAAGCGCCTCTTTGAGACCTCCTCTTAGGGCACTAAAATTGGTCTTTGAAGAAGACCAGGACCTCTAGGATGTTTCTAGGGAAGTAGAAAAGAGATTTTTTTAGGGTTTTTCCGAGCTTCAAGGCTCAAAATGGTGTGAGGAAGAGAGGGAGGAGGTGCCCTTTTATAAGGGAGGAGAGGGGCACCTTTGGAAATCTTAAAAATATTAATTTATAATAAATCTAAACCCACTTAAAAACCTCCAAAAATGACTCATATTAGAATATTAGATTATATATGGTTTTAATCTCATAAACCAATAAAATTTAGACATGTTAGGAAATTATTTTTAACATTATGAACATGATTTATCCTTACTTAATCAATTTAATTTTATTTGAGGTAATAACATTCTAAATTTTAAATTATAACAAAAAATTAATTATTTGTTGTGAATTGTCCATAATTGGATATGTTATAACATTTTATACCATATAAATTTAAATTTATAATTTTTAAACATTTTTATGATTTTTAAACAATTGTATAATATTTTATTTTTATAAAATAACAAAAGTGTCAATTTTGACAGTATTCATTTATATGAATTTAAATAAAATATATACAGAAGTTATGTTCGAACTAAATGCTTTGATAGATTTATAAATGGTCATATGTATCTATAAAATTAGTGGAACACATTAAATAGTTCATATAATATTTATTTTATTATTTTTAAAACCATTTATTTGGTTTATTTCTTAATAAAAATAATTACTACAACATTTTTGTATAATTATTTAATATACTTATTTTTTGCATATAAATTTAAAATAAAATCCTATGATGAAGATAAATCTATTACCTTTCACAATAATACTTTTACTCGAATTTATCATCTTAAAATAACAATATTTAAATTGTTATATTTATTAATTTATGAAGGTGGCATCATTTAAAATAAAATAAAATAAGTGTCATAATAACTTTTATAAGACTCCAAACGGTTATATATTAGGTAATTGGATGATTATGGTATAGATATACACTAACTATAAGTTTTTTTCTGGTTTTTGGGCCTTTTAATGGGTATTATTATTTCAATAAAAACTATATTACTGATTTTTCACTTAATAAATAATTTCTGCATCATTAATGTATCACCATTAATGACAGTTATTTAATCCCTAAAAATTCTAAATAAATTATCATGATGTAGATAATTTTATTAAATTTCTGGATTCTATTCATGTTTTATGTTATATTATGTTTATCACTAAATTAAAATTATTATACTTATAACATTTAAGAGAGTGACATGTTGTCACTTTCTTTGGTTTTAATAATAATTAAATTATTTTCATGGTCAAAATTCCCTAAAATGAATCTAATCCGACCCTTAGGTGATATGGGTATAATTTTAAACATCCAATATAATTTTATCATGTTTTAGGGTAATTTTATAATATTATATTTACCCTTAATTACCCGATTTTCCTTTAACTATGGTAAATAAAATTTACCGTAGTTACTATTTATAATTCCCAAAAATAAAAAGTTGCTTATTAACATAATTTGTACCCAATGATTCCAAATATGGAATAAAATTTTCCAAATTCATTACAAAAAAGTTTCATAAATTAAATTAAAATTAATCCCGCTGTTGAAAGAAAACGGGTTTTTCTTTAAAACATTGCAAAAGATTGAATTTATTTAACCTACGAATTCAAGGTAAAATAAATGATAATGACATACATTATATAAAATGGTGAAAATATATTCTATTTATACTTTAAAACCATTCAATATTATAATTTAACCACATAATTTATTACGATGAAAAAAGATGTTTTTAATTAAAATATAGCGTGTTTTTACTATTCATTAAAATATGAAATTTATCAGAATAATATGAAAAATTTATCCAAGGAAAAACTTTATATCATGATTCCAAAGAATAATTTTATTTTGTAAAATTGAACTTATAAACATGTCAAAAAATATATTTAAGGTGGGTGCGCCATCAAAAGGCGGCAAAACTACATTTTTTAAAAAATACTTATTTTACCCGAAAAATTTATTTTGTTCTTATACCATGTTCTAGAAAATGTGTAAGATGAATAATAATGATATAAAATTTAAAATATAGTTAATACTATTCATAACGGCTAGTTCATAATATTATTATAATAACATATCGTTGGTTAGTAAAACCCGGTATTGTGTTCAACACACACTATCGAAGAAGGTCGCGATTGCGTGTAATGCAAGCCAAGTCAGGGTTGCGTATAGTGCAAGACTCCTTTGTTGTTTCGTTATAACAGAATCCAACCATTTTTTCATTTATACATTGAATATATATATATATACTCAATGTTTCGTAGAATGACTAATATCAAACGAACTTGAAATTGTGTGTAACACAATCTAAGAATAGTGTTGCGTATAATACAAGATAATACGGTGTTGCGTATAGCACATGATAATCTTGGTGTATCGTACAACAGAATATATGAAATAAATTAAAAATAATATATCTTATAAAATTTCGGGTTATTACATTCTACCCCCCATAAAATGAATTTTGCCCTCGAAATTTGTCGGGGTTATAAATGGCTTTCTACTTGAAAGTTTATTTAATTGATACCCACATCGTAAAAAGGAATACCAAAACTTATCTTTAAAAACTAAAGTATGAAATGTAACGATTACCCAAATAAACTAATCACTGGGTTTCCACATAGGCGAAAATAGGTGAAAATATGGATATGGAAGAGAAATATAACCATCATGTTCTGATAGAGAGTGGTAGAGAACATGGCTATGGAAAAGCCAACAATAACAAAGACATAGATTTGTGATGATCTAAGGTACCATCTGATTCATCGGATATAAGGTCACTAGGAAAACATTTTTTGTTTTCAAGATTATTTCCCTAAAGTTGATGAATTAAAATAAATAATTACATGATTTTGATACAATCTCACTGTTGTTCGTGAATTGAACAATTTCCAATTCATCCCTTAAAGAAATGATGTTGAATTTGTTATTCGTGATGTGTTAGCAGATCATGTAATAGAATGATGGGTCATTCCATTTGTTTCAAACAAAAGGTTTGCAAAAGTTATTAAATATACATAAGTCGATCTATAGTGAGATTAATCATATATGGTTCCTAAAATGGACTTATACTTTATATATCATACTACTTAATATAATAAAACCAATTTCTACTAAACAGGGACTTCCTGTAGGCCAGTGGTAGGCGATAAAGGCCAATCGCACTTCGGTTGTGGGTTCGATTCCCACAGCCTTGTCCGACACGATGGGCTGTCACTCATCCTACAGGTTGTCCTATTTCTAAAACTACATTAATATTACATCTCATCAACAATATCAAAAAAAGTTTTATCCTTAAACAATACTAACTTATGTCCAACATAATCCTTTCTAATCTTTAGGCTCATCCAAAATACTGCTGTCCAATCTCATATTATAGTGAAAACGATTACCAAAGAGTTCATATAACATGCATGTTAATACCATTGTTGATCCACATATATCATGAGATATGTCTTGTTGGTCACATTCTAAACATTCGAAGGCCTTAACCATGTATTCTCTTGAAAAATGAATACCCATTGAATCTTAGTGAAAACATGAGTGCTGTCAAAAGTTAACTCTTTCCACATACCAAAACCCCAAAATTATATATACTCAAACCATGATATAACTATTTATTTATATCAGTCATGAGCTCATTAATACTGTCAAACATTTCATTTTCTCATTATCCCTTCATTATGCACATATCATCTACTTTCCAAAAATATCTGAATAACCTTTCATGGTTACTGGTACCATTCATCATACGCTTTCAAAACTTAAGGAAAGACAACAGTGTAACAATCCTTAGATGTCTCTTTATTCCATAGTACCATGAGATTACTTATACAACATTACACTTGATAAAAATGTAATCATTCCACTACCTTCTTAAACCATTGACCGACCTTCAACAATTCTTTCATCTCACATATCATTTTTAGTCTCTTCATCATCATCAACATAAATATTACCTATACGACCATAATGATTCTATTCATGATACTTTCCCTTAGGGCATTGGTTTTCATAATTCCTGTACATTCCACATTTAAAACATTTAACCATTTTTGATGTCGTAGAAATACCATTATCCTCATCCATGGTGTTAACTGAACCTTTTCCTTTGCACTTACTGGCTTTTGGTCCTTCTTTTCCACACCCAAATCATCTTCCAGTTCCTTTGAAACATTCTCCTTGATTCCTCTTCCCACATGATTTACATAGGGGAAATTGAACTTTCTTTCCTCCATGATCACCATGAAACTCCATCTTTCTCTAATTAGCCGAATCTGGAAACTTACCAAATTTGAGTTTAATGATCATATTATGAGATTGCTGATTCGGAATAATAATTATGTTTGGACTTCCAAATCCCATTTCATTTGGTTTCTCATGAAGAATATCATTCCCTTGTCCATCATATCCTCCATTATCGTGAATAATCTTGTTTCCAGCCATTTTCTAAAAACCAAAAAGAATAGTGTGAGAGGAAAAAATCATAATAAAGGGTGAGTAACTTCAATATCTAACATCTTACGTTTAATGTAATATCCTTACCATAATTCTAGGACTATAACCTATACATATATTTAACCTTAGGGACATCCCTATACATACATTAGAAATATATCTAGGGGTCTCACTAAAGTTCTCGCATCCTAGTTTCCATAGGATGACTAAACCTTTCCTCTGATGCCAACTGTAATGGTCTGGAATTACTTCCAGTGGAATATAATTGATACCTATCAGGGCACTCTATGGGCGGCTACACCCCCTGGGTGGGACACACCACCATCCCCAGTGGGAGCCATTTCCTCATGAAGCCCTTGGGCGGAGAGCCATGCTTCGTCCAATGCTCACATGTGAGAGTTCACAAGGATTGGATACATTCCTACCTCCTTTGCCTTTGATACCAAATTTAGAGACCCGAAGCTTGACATACATGAACATTACATTACTTTTTTGGAATACTTATTACATAAAAAAAATAGACACACAAGGACCGTAATAGTTTAGTGTCTTTGGAAACTTGGAACATAATCTTCTAATCGTGGTGAAAGATCTTCAACATCTCCCATAAAGATCTTGCACTTTTTGTTTCCTTACCTAAATCCTTTCTTTTAATCCTGGGGGAAAATAAAACATAAAAAGGGTGATCTCAAATGCTCAGTAAGGGTAAGCATTGATAAAATAAAACATACCATATACATTTGAACTTTAAAAACATGAACATAATGTTTAAACATCAAAAATATTGACCAACGACATAAAACATGGAAGTACATAGGGCATAGATCATAATGGAACATAAATAATGATAAAATATCATGGGAATAAAACATGTAATTTTGGCATCCATTAAGCACATGTAATGATTTCCATAGTAGCCAAGGCATTGCTGCCAAGACCATCTTAGTGGATAAAGTCCCTTTCTGAATCGAGTTCACTCCTCGTTCTAGTCCTGTAATACTGAATCGGATTAACTTATCATTATATCCATGTCTATCTCATGATATATTAATCATTACCCAATGCATTTTAGGGAGATATATGTCCCACCCATCTCATAATGAAATTATCCTTACTTGTGCCACAAAATAAACATACATTCTTCATAATAACCCAACATATAAAATGGGTTTCATAAACATCTTCCCATCATCACATAATCCATATAAAAGAAATGGATATAATTTCATAATAAGAAAATTGAAACCATGTAAATCATAGAGACATGATAATTGAAACATACATATATGAAATAATGTCATCTTAGATGAAAAATGGTTTTGATAAAACACTTGAAATAAACTCTTGAGGAAAATATCCTTTCTTCTTCAAAATCATTTTTTTTTCACAAAATGTCATTAAACTTTAAAAGAAAAGGATTTTGTTGAAAATAGTCATGAAATATTTTGGAGTAAGCTTCATGAAAATAAGGCTTTATAAAACCATAAAAATCTGTTCACGCCGTATAAGTTAAAAATAACATTCTCCTCGTACTTTTGTCAGAAAAGTGAAAAAAGTACCTCGTAACATAAAACAAGAAAGATTCCTTACATACCATGTAGTAAAAGTCAAAAATGGGTAAAAATGACTTTAAACATACATGAAAACACTTTTATAAAACATGGACATGTATGATAGAAATAACCCTAGTAAATACTTACGAATAAACAATCTCAGATAAAAACGAGATTGGAAAAGTTATCCCTTACCTTAGGTCCAATATGCTTCGTATGGTTCCGAACCTCCTGTATAATGATTTAAATAATGTCATTGACATATTACATAATCATATTAATTGTTATGATATCATATTTGTTTCACTTATGACTTTATATTACCCGTTCTTTTGTAAATTCCATGTTAAAGTAGTGTTTTGGGTAAAATCATTTCATTTATCGTATGTGTTTCGACTTGTCGTTTCTTGATATTATTACTTATATCCTGATTTACATAATTCCAGAATGTAAAAAATGATTTATATATAATATATATTCATCATATACATATATATTATAGATCGATAAAAGGAATGAAATACACTATTCATGGAGACGGTAGGTCGTACGTACGAATGAACGTTATTTTCGTTTCCTTATTGAATTGAATGAAACTAAATAGATGACATACATATATATATATATACAAAAATCCATTAGAATTATTATTTCATATATTTCATTATTATTCATTATATAAACTTTATGATCATTCATGTATGGTTAATCATGGAGAATGAATCTCATCGCGTCGTGGAGACGGTAGTCTGTACGTACGCACGAGCGATGATATCGTTCCCAAAATTATAGAATTGGAGTGGATGGTATAATATATAAGAATCAGTATTATGTTATAATAACCATATATAGTTATTCTTTACACCATTATACCCATCCATGTAAGGTGCTGGTGGAAAAACAGATTACACCACGACGTGGAGACGGTATTTGGTACGTACGCAAGCGCGGTGATTTCATTTTCCGTAGGATGGATAGATGGTGAAATATGGTTTTTTCATACTTATAATAACATATCAGTATATTAGTGATACTGATGTTATTACTTCATAATGAAACAACCTAATAAGAAGAAGTGGAAGAAGAAATAAATTTGAATGAATCGGTAACGGACATTACCTCTTCTTTGAAGCGCCTCTTTGAGACCTCCTCTTAGAGAACTAAAATTGGTCTTTGAAGAAGACCAGGACCTCTATAATGTTTCTAGGGAATTGGAGACGATAATTTTTCAGGTTTTGGCCGATCTTCAAGGATCAAAATGGTGTGAGGAAGAGAGGGAGGAGGTGCCCTTTTATAAGGGAGGAGAGGGGCACCTTTGGAAATCTTAAAAATATTAATTTATAATATTCTAACCCCATCTAAAAACCTCCAAAAATGATTCATATCAATATATTAGATGATATAGGGTTTTAATATAATAATCCAATAAAATTTAGAAATGTTAGGAAATTATTTTAAACATTATCAACTTGATTTATCTTTACTTAATCAATTTAATTTTATTTGTGGTAATAATATTATAAATTATAAATTATAAAAAAATTACTTATTTGTTGTGAATTGTACATAATTTGATATTTTATAACATTTTATACCATATAAATTTAAATTTATAATTTTTAAATATTTTTGTTATTTTTAAACAATTTTATAATATTTTATTTTTATAAAATAACAATTGTGTCAATTTTGACACTATTCATTTATATGAATTTAAATAAAATATATACAGACGATATGTTTGAACTAAAATCTTTACTAGATTAATTAAAGGTCATATGTATCTGTAAAATTAGTGGATCACATTAAATAGTTCATATAATATTTATTTTATTATTTTTAAAACCATTTATTTGGTTTATTTCTAAATAAAATAATTACTACAACATTTTTGTATAATTATTTAATATACTTATTTTTTGCATAAAATTTTAAAATAAAATCCTATGATGAAGATAAATCTATTAACTTTCACAATAAAACTTTTACTCGAATTTATCATCTTAAAATAACAATATTTAAATTGTTATATTTATTAAATTATGAAGGTGACAACTTTGACATCATTTAAAATAAAATAATATAAGTGACATAATCACTTTTATAAGACTCCAAACGGTTATATATTAGGTAATTGGATGATTATGGTATAGATATACACTACCATTATGTTTTGGTCAGGTTTGTGGGCCTTTTAATGGGTATTATTATTTCAATAAAAACTATATTACTGATTTTTCACTTAATAAATAATTTCTGCATCATTAATGTATCACCATTAATGATAGTTATTTAATCCCTAAAATTATAAATCAATTATCATGATGTAGATAATTCTATTAGCTTTTTGGATACTATTCATTTTTTATGTTTTATGACGTTTATCACTAAATTAAAATTATTATACTTATAAGATTTAAGAGAGTGACATGTTGTCACTTTCTTTGGTTTTAATAATAATTAAATTATTTTCATGGTCAAAAGTCCATAAAATGAATCTAATCCTACCCTTAGGTGATATGAGTCTACTTTTAGAAATCCAATAGAATTTTTTCATGTGTTAGGGTAATTTTATAATATTATATTTACCCTTAATTACCCGATTTACCTTTAACTATGGTAAATAAAATTTACCGTAGTTACTGTTTATAATTCCCAAAAAAAAATTAGCTTATTAACATAATTTGGACCCACTGATTCCAAATATGGAATCCATTTTTTCAAATTCAATACACAAAAGTTGCAAAAATTAAATTAAAATTAATCCTGTTGTTGAAAGAAAATGGGTTTTTCTTTAAAACATTGCAAAAGATTGAATTGATTTAACCTATGAGTTCAAGGTAAAATCAATGATAATGACATACATTATATAAAATGGTAAAAATATATTCTATTTATACTTTAAAACCATTCAATATTATAATTTAACCACATAAGTTGTTACGATGAAAAAAGTTGTTTTTAATTAAAATATAGCGTGTTTTTACTATTCATTAAAATATGAAAGTTATCAGAATAATATGAAAAATTTATCCAAGGTAAAATTTTGTATCCTGATTCCAAATAATAATTTTATTTTGTAAAATTGAACTTATAAACATGTCAAAAACTAGATTTAAAGTGGGTGCGCCATCAAAAGGCGACAAAACTGCATTTTTTGAAAAATACTTATTTTACCCGAAAAATTTATTTTGTTCTTATACCATGTTATAGAAAATGTGTAAGATGAATAATAATGTTATAAAATTCAAAATAAAGTTAATACTATTCATAATAGCTAGTTCATAATAATATTATAATAACATATTGTTGTTTAGTAAAACCCGGTATTGCGTAAAACACACACTATCGAAGATGGTCGCGATTGCGTGTAATGCAAGCCAAGTCAGGGTTGCATATAGTGAAAGACTCCTTTGTTGTTTCGTTATAACAGAATCCAACCATTTTTTCATTTATACATTGAATATATATATATATACTCAATGTTGCGTAGAATGACTATTATCAAACGAACTTGAAATTGTGTGTAACAAAATCTAAGAATAGTGTTGCATATACTGCAAGCTAATACGGTGTTGCGTATAGCGCAAGATAATCTTGGTGTATCATACAACAGAAGATATGAAATAAATTAAAAAGAATATATCTTATAAAATCTCGGGTTATTACACATCTTGTAGCAAGCTCGGCGCTCCAATGGGTCACGTGGACACTGTGGCCTCTTGTGTCCCTCTCTACCACACCGGTAGAAAATGACAGGACCACCTGAAATATTCTTCTGGCTAGTACTTCTGCCCTGAGAGAAGTCCATTTGTATCTTCCTCTTGCCAACACAAATAATACCAGTAACTGGTGCTGAACCCCCCTGGCCCACACCACTAGATTCCCACAGGTTCCTCTCTATAATCAGTGACTGGTTCACAATAGCGTGTATAGTAGGCAACCTGAAGACATTCAACAGTGCTCGAATGTCATACCAAAGACCATCCTCAAACCGTCCGGCTCTCAACGTCTCATCACCCACCAGCACGGGTGCAAAGCGTTGAAGCTCTGTAAAACGAGCTGAATAGTCCATCACTGACATTGCGCCCTGCTACAGATTCATGAACTCTCGAGCTCTATCTGCTCTCAGCATCTCTGGGAAGAAAAAGTCATAGAAGACTGCCTAGAGGTCTTCCCACACCATGTCCCTATGATGCTCGGACAGGGTGATAACATCCCACCACCTCTTTGCGGAATCACGCAGCATGTAATTCCTGAGATTGACCCTCCGCCCTGGAGGCATCTCAAGATGCTCGAAAATAGTCTGCATCGACCCCAACCAAGACCCTATAGCCTATGGTCCGCCATCCCCTGAGAACGTAGGCGGATGCTGCGGCCATGTTTTCTCAGCCATAGATGTGGAAACCTGCGATGCTCCCTGAAAGGTCTACATGAACTGCAATAAGCCTTCACGGAACTGCGCCTTCACGCCTGTGTCCGGTATAGCAGCTGGCACTGCATCTGGATCTTCTGGAGGATCAACTGGTAGCCCATAGCCCACCATCTCTGGAGTATTCTCGTTTCCTCTCTCCTGGCGAACAACGCACGGTCGTCTAGGCAGAATGAAACTACAAGTTTAAAAGAACGCCTTAGATTCAATATTATTACGGCTAAAACGAAGAAACCAAAAAGGGAACAAGAAGAAGGTATTTCAATATTTAAAAAACAAGACTACATAGCGTGTATACTGACTACACGGTGTGTACTTGACTTCCCTTCCCCTCCTCGGGTCCTTCGACACGTCTAAGCCACACGGCTCCTGTTAAACAAAACTACACGGCGTGTACATAATCTACACGGCGTGTATGGTGTTATTCTCCAACTGCATGTGTCGCTTGTGACACGATCGACTACTCGGCTTGAAACTACATGGCGTGTTACACCCACACACGGCGTGTACACCACCCCAATTCCCCAGCCACATGGCTAAGTCCACACAGTCTGTCCCCGGACAAGACTACACCGCATGTCTTCAAAGGTACACGGCATGTTCAAGGAACGGTGAAATCGACCCGTGTTGTTAGTTACATGGTCGACTCCCCAGGTCACACTACACGGCGTGTTCATAATTGACACGGCGTGTTATGTAAAGGAGTTCACCGACCCATGTTTGTTAGTTACACGGCTGGACTCCGGGTCAACACTACACGGCGTGTAGATCATGTACACGGCGTGTTTTACCCAAGACTTCCCTACCCCGTGTCTCCTCCCACACGGTTTGTGACCTGACAAGAGACTACACGGTGCGTACTCAAAGTACACGGTGTGTACTTAAAGAGTTTATTTTTCTTCTCGAACAGAAGGTCATACACGGCGTGTGTAAAAATACTACACGCCGTGTATACTGGGTTTCCGGACAGTATGCCTCTGAAACTTCCCCGAAACCCGGAAAACACTGAAAAACAACACCTAAGTATCAAATTCCGACCTGTGAGGGACCATAATCCCCACGAATCAATGTTTGACATCTTATATGTGTTATAACTAATAAACAGTCAATGATCATCCAAATTCCGGTCAATGGGGGGCCATACTCCCCAAAAAACCAATGTTTGGCATCCATTCTATGAACAACTCACACAAAAATTACCCTATCAAATAGCAGGTATTTTATCAGCGCAGTTATCACAACAGTATGCCTTTCTAGCACAACAACTGTCACAAAAAAATTAAATTTTCTAATGCACCTACATGGAATGGAAACTATGCATGGCATGTGATTCTAGCATGTGCCTAAATGATGCATGAGATGACATACCCTCATCTTATCAGGTTTCCACTAAATAGAACCCACAGATAAAATATAAATAGCACAATTCAAGTGCGTAACCTAACGGTGAAACCATATCAACTGTAAAATTTGCGAAATCGGAAAATTGCAAAATACGAGGTAGAATGGATTTTCCCTGTACGCAGGTTAGCTATGCCCGGGCACATCTTATTACCAACTACCGTTCGTCCTATCCCTGACTAAGGCTCCAAACAGTATGTCAAGAAAAGAACCCCTCTGATTCCACTTTGTAACGTCCTGGTTCTGGGTTCCCCTCAATGGGTGCCCCGAACCCGGTTCACCACGTGACCTCAAGTGCATTTCCCCAAACGCCAGAGGCTGCCAGCTAGCAGCGAGGGCCCAGGTTTGAAAATTACTTTAAAAATGTTTTCTTTAAAATTAATCTTTTCAAAATGCATTGAAATTTTCAATGAAATAATGGATAGTAAATCCATACATGTCGTATGAGGTAAAAAGAATATTCTTTTTGCATAGTAAAAACGTTAAAAAATGAAATTTTTGAAAAAATACATGAATATTACATTGAAGATATTGTTAAAACACAAAAGGGTAAAATTTTCTTTTAAATATTAAAGTATAATGAAACAATATTCTTTGAACCCTTTTTAGAAAACACAGACTTCTGACCAAAGAGAGGGTAAATTTGGGCTTTCTTAAAGACACATTATTAACTATAATATGTACCAAAGAGTAGAAAATGGTAACAATACATGAATATATCAGGAATAACTAGAGGATAAAAAAATTCATGAATTTTATATATAGTTGTGTTATAATATTTCATTGAAGAAAACATAAATATAGAAAATCTTTAAAAGTGACATGTTTATTTCAATAAACTCTTATCAGTTGGTAACTTGGGATCATACTCTCCATGTAAGAAAATGAAATTACATGAATAATATAATATCATGTAAATATTTATATTCAATATATATCATATAAAATTAAAGTATATAGACCTCAAAAATAATTTAGGCACATAACAAAAAATGAGTCTCAAAGAAAGAAAATTAACACAAAAATATTTTAACAATTTCGTAACATTTTAACTTTATACCCCAAGAAATAAAGTTCATATAAAGGATATGTAAATAACAATAAATTTAACTATAATTATAATTTATTACATCCATGGGTGGTATACACACCACAAAAAAGGAATAGGTGGTCAATTAAGCATGTATCTCACATAAATAAAAAGTGAGATGAAATCTCATTACTTTGTGTCATGAATATCATCATACCCATTCAAAACTCTAGTATAATAAATATAAATATATCATACATCTATCAAATAAACTTATTCTTAATTATAATTCCATATATGGTTTGATTTTGGATTTATATTACCCACTTGTTAACAACTATATGTTAAGGATTCACTTCGGGTAATATCTACTTTGTTTTTCATAAGTTTTATAATTTAGTATATCTTTGGTCCTTATATTTATATCATGATATCAATATTAAAAGACATTATTTAAATATAATTTAAATTCATTATATTTTTATTACAATAATCGATAGTATATAGAAGTATGAAATGGAATACACAGTTCATAGAGACGGTAATCCATACGTACACTTGAACATTATTTTTGTTTAATTATCATGTTGGAAGAAAGAAAAATACATATATATATATAATTATTAAAATAGATTTATTATATCATTTATATTATATATATGTTCACTAAATTTATCCTTAATACATTCCATGTAGTGTATAAACGAATCTCGTCGATTTGAGGGGGCAGTAGTCTACACTTCCTCAAACAAAATTATCATATAAACACAAAAATGGAAAGTATAATGATATGTGTTGTAAAATAAATAAATAATAAATATAATATAAAACACATATAAATAGAATGTACATCATAATTTCCACCATGATATGATGTAAAGGAAAAATGAACCATCATCAATTTGTGATGTGGTAGTTCGTCATACATGTAAACTATATGTTGAATAACCATTAGATGAAGGTGTTTCTAAGTGTAGGTATAAAATTTAGGATTAAAAAATACTAGTATATTTATTAAATAGGTGTTTCTATACAAGCATGTAATAAATAGAGTGGAGGGGTGTAGAAAGAAAAAAATAAGAGAGATTGAGAGAAGTTGTTACCTCTTACTCGGGTAACTCCTTTTGGTTTGTGCTACAAGGATTCCTTAGAAGATTTTATTCCCAAGAGGAGGATTTTAGGAAAAATTAAAGGATCATTGGATCTTATTTGAGAATATTTTCAATGATCCAAGTGGTCTATAGGTGTGTCAAAATGTTAGGAGAGGATGCATTTTTATAGTAGAGGAGGAGTGACACTCTTGTAAATATTTGATGAGAGAATTCCACCCACCTTTTTCATGTTGAAATTGGATACCATTATGATAAAAAGTATATAAAATGGATTATAGGGTAGAAATCTGCCTAACCAATTTATTTTTGACAATTTTATAGGTCATTTACACCCTAAATATTAACGCTTATTTCTTAGTTAAGCAAAAAATTTACCTTAATTGATGTAATTAATTTTAATTACATTCACTAATACTTTTTGTAAAAACCAATGTTGAACTTATTATAAATTATAAATTATTATTATTAAAAATATGGAATCAATTTTTCCAAATTCTAATTATATAAAAGTAAGAAACTAATTTCAATTTAATCTCACAGTCGGGTTGAAAATGCAGGTTTTTAAATTAAAAATGTTCAGAAGATTACTATGTTTTTATATCCAATTTTAATGTGAAATTGGTTCTAATTACCTAAATTGGATTAACTGATAAAAATATTATCTAATTAATCTTTTAAACCAATTTAAAATTTAATGTATCCTTATGAATAAGTTATATTAAAAACTATGTTTTGAAATAAATTTTAGTGTATTTCCACTCTTCATTAAAAAACGAATCTTCATAGAAAAATGAAAAACATTTACCCTAACATAATTTTTATTTTTATTTTTTATTTAAAATATGATGTTTATTTTAACATATATAATCCATAACATATCCAAAAATAATATTTAAAATTATTTCTCCATTAAAAGGTGTTAAAATGTATTAATACAAATATAAGTTTTTAATCATAAAATTGGGTTTGTTCTTATCATATGTCTATGAAATCTATTGGATTAATATAAAAAATTATTTAATATATAAAAAATATATTATATTATTTTCACTCACTAATTATAATAAATTTAATTTATTTTGGTAAACATGAGTTTTGTCCATAAAAATAATAATATTTCCCTTTATATTCACTCACTTTTCATATTCATTTTTAATTAATTGGTAACCTATGAATTAATCTAATATTTGTGTAAACCATATGTTTTCATTAATTAGATAATAATATTCATAGATTATAATGTTAAGGGATGGGTTATATCTTATTATATTAAGTAATTATGTTTTAATGATATACTATAATTTGGTAAAACTTGGTCTTGTGAGTTACGCAATCAATTGAGTAAATACATTGTTGCATATAACTCAAGATAACCATGGTGTTTCGTGTAGATAAAGATAATGTTTATGTTTCTAGTAGTGAAAAATTAACATGGTGTTGCATATAACATAATCCAAACAAATTTATTTAATAAAAAATAAATTATCTTCATTATTGCATGAAATAAAAACATCAAAAAGTTTAAATTAATTCGAAAAAAACTCTCATATTGTTACATTCTACCCTCTTAAAATGAATTTCTATAGATTATAAAAGGTCAAATACTTGAATGTTTCATTCATAGAAAACCCACATTTTAAAAAGGGAATATTAAAACTTCCATTAAAAAGGGAAAGTTGGGACCATAACGGTTACCCAAAGTAATATATAAATGGGTTTCCAAATAGGAGAACATAGGTTGAGAGTAATGATTGAACATGGATGAAAATAGTGAATATTTTTATAGGGATTGATTGAGTTCCCTAACCAAAAACAATTGAATGATCTAATAAATGTTAAGGGACTCAAGTTCATAAATTTGTGATGATTTAACAGGCTATCAGTTCAAAAAAATTAAGGTATTTGGACAACAAATTTTCTTTTGATCGTTATCCTAATGTTGATTAATTCTTGTAATTTCCATTAATAATGAAATATACATACTTGATATATTTATATAAACAAAATTTCATTCTTTAGTTTTTCATTTATCTATTTCTAATCCATCCATTACAATTAGAAATGGATATCTAAAAGTTATCTTTGATGTCTGAAGTGATAAAATACACTTTTAGCAGATCTCAAGGCCCATAAAAGAAAAATTATAACTATATATCATTATCTATTATTCAAAATACATATGGTTAATACATTAATCTATAAACATAAAAGGTAACTCTACTAGTTCATAATTAATAATTACTCACTAAAAATAATTACGCATTAACTTGGACATCGTGTAGGACAGTGGTAAGTGTGAACCCCTTATCATCCTTCAGTCATGGGTTCATGACCCGTATCCTTACCATATTGGATTTTTTTTCACATAAAATACATGATTTCCTTTTCTAAAACCACACTAATATAATTTCTAAAATAAATAAGATCGGCGTCCTTGAAATAAATTTAATCAATAAATATCCTTTTAACCAAGTTTTTCAATAAAAACTCAATGCAAAAATACTTCCTCTAAAGTTCAACATAAACTTTTAATGACTGTTTAACCTTATAACCCATTTCAAATATGAAAATCAAAAACATTATAAATAGAGTAATGAAATTAGATTAACATTGATTCCCCCCATACATCACAAATTAACTCTTGGTTGTCACATTCCAAACATGTGAATACCTGAATCATATATTCTCTTCAAACATATTAATGACCTAAATTACCATAATTAATTATAAAAAACATGAATTCCTCCTTATTCTATAGATTACTAAATATATTTCATAAATACATGATGTTTTAAACTTCATCCATTATAGCATAAACTACTTTCCAAAATGTCCTTAATTAGGTCCAAGGTAATCAAAACCTTCTAATTTAATTATTCATATCCCATACATATTTTTCAAAACAAATTATCATAACATAATGTAAATATTAATATTTATCTTTCCCTTAACCATGTTGTGGACATCACGGTTCCATTATCACTTTTTTTCCATCATAACCATTTATCTGTTGATACTCCTTTTTTAAAATCCATTTTTATATTTTTATATCTAGCCCCATGAGACCATTAAGAGTCTCCAATCACAATTTTATCCTTAAGGTCCCAACAAACAATATCTTTATAGATTTCAAAGTCTCAAATCACAATTTTTTTAATAGACTAATTTTTAGTTCACCAAAGAAGCAATATAACTTTAATTAAATTTTAATGAATAAAAAGGTGACGTATCATGAAAGAATTTAGATGTTTACCTTATATTACCTGATAGAATAGTCTATGTTTTTTATCAGTCCGAGGAACTCCCTTCATATCTTAATACAATGATTTTGGGGTAAATATTTGTTGAACTATATTTTCATGAATGCTTCCCAATATATGAAACTAATTTCCACCATATAAGTTCTTCTTTTGATTAGTTTTCACCACTAATATGCTTCCCTGTAAAAATAATAAATTACTAACACAACATTCTATTCTTATAAGCACTATAGTACATAGAATATTTTCTCATTAGAGTTAATCCTTTATTCTATGATGAGGGGATCAGAAGATCCATTAAATATATGATCCCTTTTTTCCCATAAAAGAAATCATCCAGAACATTCTCTCTCATTTGTTAAATAGGTCATTCCACATCATTGATGTTATTATTCATAACATGACCTAGTTATTCCAGTACTATCATGAAGTTTTGATCTCTAATTCCAAAAAAAATTGGAATTTCATTTGGTTAATCATCTCATTTTCAATGTCATTAATTTTTGGAACGAGTGATAATATTTCTATACATTAACTATATAATATAAATTACAATAAGAGGGGATTAAATACATAGTGAATAAGTATATAAATATGAAAGTTAAAATATAGAATGATAGAACTATAAATGAAAATTTTATTCTAACTTGCGATTACCTTACTATCAACCTATGTTATCTGCGGTGATAGAATCATCATTAGGGTTATTAATAAAGTTTTCCAATCCTAATCTAAAAAATAACTAGACCATTATTTGATACCATGTACAGTATCCCTAGAATTTTGAACATATTATTACATGATTTTATGAATAATTATCCATCAAATATAAACCATGGATTATAAAGTCTAGTGTATTTGGAATACTAGGAAAATAAAATTGAAAACATGGAACTAAAATATGACAAATATTTATTAATAATAAATAATAATCTCCTATAATCATTTAATATCATAAATCTACATAGGATAACCTAGGTAATACATATATAAAATGGATGAGTTGAAAATTATAGTAAGGGAACAATCATATGAATAAATCATAATACATGGGAAAGAAAGAATATCATAATAAAAAAGGCATTGAAAGTGAAAAATCATATGGGAGCACATCAAAGGGAATCACATGATCATGGAAACATAATAATGTGGAATCAACACATAGCATGATATAAAAATGAGTCATGTCTAACTTCCAATACTATATCACATGGTGGAAAAAGTACCGTAATGAATTAGGTTTACTCCACAATACCGTACATGACATATCATGAGACTAAAAATTACACATTGAATTAGATAACTATATTAGGGAACCCATAATAAAATTCTAATTCATATGTTTACAACATGAAGAATCAAACATAAGGAATAAACATAAGGGTTACCCATGGAAAGAAATGGGTATCATAATCATGTCATAAGGCATAGCCAAAGGGAATATCATAATAGTGTTCTTGAAATAATTGATTTCATTTGTAAAATAACATTAATAAGTTAAAATAGTCATATAATATGATAAATTATTTTCAACTAATGTGAAAACATCGTCAAATAGTGTTTTCGAATCGTTAGAAATGAGTCACTGTAGTGTAGTTTAAAGGGAGAATATTAAAGATTCTTTAAAGAGAACAAAGGAATAACAGTTTTTATAAAACCATGAATGAAATTATATATATTTCCAGGATAAATTTAGTTATTTTGGAAGAAAATTTGTGGATTAAAATAAATTACATTGTAAACCTAAAAATGGCCAAAAAATTGGGAAGTTCCTTTTATCGGGATTTCTTATTGGGAGGAATTGCAAAGAGAACATTTTAAAATATGTATTTCCCTATCAAATATGGATTAATTGAATTAGAAAAATAAGTTTTTAACACATAAATATAATTTATAATAATTATATAAGAATAATTATGAAATATATTGATTTAAATATAGAGAAATCATAACCATAAATAAAAAATAGAGGTTCAGAGAGATCCCTTACATTATGTCTAAATCTATTATGCACTTGAAATTAAGGTATTGGGTAATAAAATTATATCCTTTAATTAATTAATTAAGAATATATTTTACATGTATTTTTTATATTATAATTTTACTATGTTCAGTTATGGCCATTTTGAGAAGTTATATTGTTAAATTTTTTTTCCCTTGGAGTGATCGTTTCATGGTTTTATGGTCGGTTCCCTTGAGTTTAATTGTGAGTGTTCTAGTCAAATATAATAAATAGTGAAGAATTTGAATTAAAGAGTATTAATATATTTATAAAATCATAAATGGTCCCATATATCTTTTTTTTCTAATATTTGAATTATTCATCACATAAAATGTTAAAGAAAAAATGATTAGTTTATTTAGGTAGTTTTAATAACCATCATGAACTAGTATCGTTTTATTTAATATTATGGTTATATATTTGTACAAGAACATAAAAATATAATAATTTATATATTATATTTTTATTTTACCATAATATTGCTTTTAGGACCAGCCTTGAAGGTTGTAATGTAAAATGATAACTCATCGTCCATGAAGTCGGTGAATTAACACACCACATATTATGTTTTCATTTTTAGAATAAAATAATAATAGAAGAGATTGGATGACAGACATTACATTAACATTATAAAATTTTATTATATATATGATATTGGATTTATAATTATGTTTTGGATAGGGGATTTGAGGATATGTTTGAATTAATAACGAATTAAAATAGAAGGAATTATGATTTTACCTTTCGAAGATTGACTCATTTAGAATGTCCACAGGGAACTTGGATTTAGTGTTGTTTTGAGACCAGTAGATCTTGGACATGGGGATAGAGTTTTAAGTGAATTGGAAATAATTTATATAGTATTCAAGGCTTGGGAGGTGTAAAAATAAGGAATGGTATTTATAGGGGAAGAGAGGACTGTTTTTTATTATTTTAATTATTTGTTTATTATTTTGGATCAATAATAACAAAAATGTTGACTAATATAAATAAATATAGTAAATGTTTATGGATATTTTAAACCAAGGGGTTCTTACCTCATCCACCCATCATTTATGGATCAATAATCCATGTATTTGTTACATGTTTTAAATTATCGTATTTCACTATTTAGAAAAAATTCAACTATTTTGGATAAAATAAACAAAATCACCCTAAAAATTATTCATTGTGTATACTTATAAAATAGAATTATTTTTATGAATAGAATTTTCTAAATATGATAAAATTATTTTTTAAATAAGTTTATCACTTCTTCAAAAAATACAGATTTTAATATTCGAATCTATTTTATACCCCTTTTAAAATTTAATTAAGGTCCCATAAAATTATATAATAAATATAATAAAACATAATATTAATTTATGAATATATTTTATGAATATATATTTTATTTTACATCATTATAATAATTTTAAAATAGAGAATAAACATTTACATTCCACAAAAATACCAACACTCACTTTATCATTTTTAGGAAATTTATTTACTTATACCACAATATAAATAGATCATATTTTTATTTATAATATACCTAAAATTTATTTATAGTAATCATAGGTTGTGAAACTATTTGAACATGTATATTACTATTCCTAATAATCGCATTAAAAATCAAATGATCAGGTGACTATTCCATCGGTATAGGTTCCATAAAACCTCTTATTTAATTCATCATTTATGATAATACCGTTTTTATTAGATTCTTGATGTGATTTGTGTACTCTATACTATATGATATAATTATAAGGGGGGAATTTCATTGATAAAATTTTGGTTCATTACAAAAAACTCTTTCCCCCATATCATAACAAATAACATTGATCAAACACCTTAATCTTGGATAAATATATTTTTATCATTTCTTTGCATACCATGTTATAAAATGTATAAAATGATAAAAACATGTGTATAAATATAAAATATCAATTTACTCTATGAAACCATTGTTTTAAAAACAATATCTTATAAAAAGAAAAAAATTTGATAAAAATAAACATCTAATTTATAATTTATAAATATATTGAGAATGATGTAATTCATTTTGTTATTTTATTCATAGAAATAAAAAAATAAAATTATTTATATAAAATTCATTTCTAATCAACAATTTCCCAAATTTTAACTTTTATACATATTCACAAGAATTTTTTAATGTATGATAACATATACCATTTAAATTAGAATAATTTTTTTAATAACATTAATACCTAACATGAAATCTCCATAGAGTTTCTAAAAACCCTTTATGTAATTTTAGAAATTACAAGTCCAATGAAATATTTTTCATAAATGTAAATATTTCTAATTACCAAAGTCACCTTTAAGTTTCATTGACCTAGAATGAATATTAGGCCATAAAATATATTTTTTTCTATCAAAATAAAATTTTACCATTTTTATTATCTTTAAAAAACTATACATGGTGCCACAATTTTATGCTTCATCCATCCTAAACAAATTTTTGAGGTTCTATAAACTTAAATCAAAATCATTTATGATTTATTTTACAAAAACAAATTAATAGAACCATACCAGAAATGAGTATAATATGATGTTCATAGTCATTCCCAATCTTATATAAGATCTAGGCCTCCATATGTCCTTAAAACCCAAAATTATACTGTGTACATGAGTAGATACAATGGTTTTAGTATTCATTTTTCGTTTGAATAGTTCCTTTCAGACCTCATATCTCTTATAACTTGATTGTTATTGATAGTTGTTTTTTTATTAATCTGTCATCATGAATTCATCCATTCTACCATGCTATTTTTAAATCTTATTTTTTATATATATACAAAGTAAATTAAAATCATCAATTCAATCCCTCTTATATTTCAAATAAGAATCCATATACACTTTTTGAATAAATTTACCAAGTGATTATTAAGGAGGGGGTTTCTATAAGCTACAAATTATTTCCTCTAAAATGATAATGATTCTCAATTTTCTATATCAATCAAAGAATTTTATTTTATAATTTTTATTTTTAAAGATTTATCTCAAAGGAATGTTTGATTATTATTCCATTTTATATAAAAAAAATATTATGAATTTTTATACATATATAACAATGACTAATATTGAATATTATCACACTAAAATAATATAAACACTTTTTAAATAATATTTATTATCAATCCAAGATCTATATTTCATTAAAAAAATTATTCCTTTAGTAATTTCCTCATTACATATCTTTTTATATAGAGAATCATGTCTGTTATATCATAAATAGCTCTTGAAAATTAGAGTGGAACCCTCTGTGGCCTAATCCATCTCATAGATTTTCCAAACTATATTACTTTGTGTCATAATCTTATTTGGGTCACCCAATATAGTGTAACCCAAATACCACAATGAATATAGGCACCTAATCCTATTTGGGGTAGGAATATTTTTCTTTCTTTACACAAGGTAATGCATGGACACTCATATTTGGAATGACCAACCCATTTAGATTATTGATATTTAATACGTGCTTACTTTATAAGAAATCACATGCTTAGTATTTTTTAAAGTGGTATTAGTTTCATATCACCAACTTATTTCATGTATTATCGATACATATTAATATTTATAATGATTTAGTTCTTTTATTTTATACCTCTAATTTGAATAATATATTCTAAAACTTTAATATATAATAATTTATACAGTTAACAATTTCTATTAATTATTTAGAAATAAAAAATAGTTATATTAACACATATACAAATTCATATCACACATAAGGTACATGAAACTATTTCATATAAAAGTTTATAACCATATAAAATCAAATCCACTCAAGAGTTCATGTTGTGACCTTTAGCCAACCATCACTTTCCTTGAACATAGCCTAATATCCTAGGGCCATGGGTAGTTTGATAGAAACTCACATTATCAATATGTAATCACTCTATATAAATCTCTATTCCAATATATTTCAAAAAATTAATATGTACAAATAAAAAATATCATTAATTATTTAATTTATGACTAAAAATACACAATCATTATTGAATAAACTAATTATTACAAAATAACAATAATGTAAATCCATATACACATGGTATGAAATTTATAAGAAATAGTTTAAAAATTTAAAACAAAACATATATACATTTATAATTTGAATACTTTATATTTAAAAATAATAAATAAATAGGGAATAAAAAATAATGATACATTAAAATATTCAACTATGAGATATATATTTAATAACAATTAATTAAAAATGTATAAATTATTTTATTTATACAATATTTTATAAACATTTAAAAACATATGAATACGAAAAATTAGCATTTATATTTCAATATGATCTCTTTATAATTAATTATTTATGTGAAATATATGTGTACTCCTTCATATTAAAATATATGATTCTCTAAGAAATATAAACCATATACAATCTTTCTTATATAAACACTCCATATTAATAATGAAAATGAATTATGTTATATTGATAATATATATTTTATGTATTCAAGAATTTGATGAAATCAACCAAACCCATTTTGGGATATTTTAAATGAACATATACAATAAATAATTTAATATGAATAAAACATATTTTGTCTTATTTTTTAATTTACCATTTTTATATCATTCAATTTATAATATTATCATAAACACTTAATATTAAAATTATAAACATATACAATAAAATTTTATAAACACTAAGCATTGATCTCATGTACCGAAACAAATTCAGGTATGGTTTAATGACTGCATTTGAGGTCCATATAAAATATTATATATGATAATTGTTTTAATAAATCATTATATGAAATCATATTTATATTCACGATGACAATTTTCTACACATATAGCATTGAATTCATAAATTACGATCATAATGAAGTTTCTTTAATGATGTCATGTCGATAATATGTACCTAAATATTGTACCTTACAATAAAATTCTTAGTTTTATACCCAAATCATGGAAATTAAAAATCATGAACAAAATATGAAATCACAATCATTTTATAAATAATAGTGACATGGAAACTATAAGGTTTTAGAATACTATGTTTTTTTATATGTAAACCCAATACTTGTTTTTATAACTATTCAATTATTCTTGAAAAAAAACATAAATCATTATACGTTTAATATAACATAACATTATTTTATAAAAAATAATATTTATAAATAATTATATATTAAATAAACAACTATAAGGGGATATAATACTACTGTCATATTTTAATAGGATAAAAATTTCTTATAATGAAAAAAATAGTCACTAAAACCTATTTCTACATAATATAATAAAAATTATTTAAATTTAATAAAGAAAATGATAAATATAAACTATGATCATAATTTACTATGTTGGAATAAAAATGATCCATGTAATCTTCACATCTAATTTAAGTGATATCCTATAAAAGCAACCAAAAAAATCATTCCACCTAGGATTTTCATGGTGTGAAACATGTTAGGTCGCTATTATTTATTTATTTTGAATTTATATTTTTATTTTATTTATTAATGGATTTCATAAGAGTTGTATATTATTTTTTATTAAAAATTTTGAGAAAAAAAATTAGGAACACAGTTAGGGGACAATAAGTGAAAATCATGCACCTATACCATGAAAGTGGTGGGGGGTGGTTCGAGTGTAGTTTCATGGTGTCTCTAGAGAAACATTACTAAATATTATGGACCTATAGGAAATGGTGTAGACTCACCTTGGGTTTTCATAGGAGTTCAAAAAGTTATCAAACGATGTTTCTATCTATGTGGGAAAACTATGAAACCAACTCATAGTTGGTAATTTTGGTCTTTATATATTATTTTTAATTAAGGATCTCTCACATCCCCTCCCCCACACCTTAAACCAAAATACCTAAGGTTCTCTCCCTACCATTCATATTCCACTGCACTCTTTCTTTGGTGATTATATGGTTATTTATTGGTCATTTCTACATCAAATTGAAAGGTAAGGGTATCTTTCTCCTTATCTTTTCCCATCCTCTTTATTTTCCCCATGTTTTTTCTCTTCCCTAACCCAAAAGACTATAGTGGGAAAGAATCATGTATGGTGTTGAATATAATGGTGGGATTTTGTTTTTATGGATAGTGAGATCCCCTTAAAAGACTAATATTATGGGATTCATCTATGGAAACAATATTACACTAGTTTAGGTAGGTGTTTCTCTATCAATTTCTATTATTTGATAGAGAATTTGTTGATTTATAATATAAAATCAATTTTAAACTATATATGTGTAGTACATTTTATTTAGTGATGATATTCAAAAAAAAGATGTGTTTCCTTTTTTAGTACTTTTTCACAATGGATAGGAAACACAATTTGAAGGCATTGTTTTCTGATATAGACTTTTTACATAGAATATATTTTGGGAAAAATTTCAATGATGTTTTTATCTAAAAGAAAGAATTTACCCATTATGTTTCGAGATAGTTATGGTTTATAATGTGGATTTTTTTATGTTTTAATGAGTTTTTCACATATCTAAAGGGTGTGTCTAGTTTTTGGAAATGGAATCAATGGTTTTAATATTTGAGTATGATTAGGAATTTATCTTATCCATTTTTTTTCTATATTAATGTTTTTATTTCCAATGTGTTTTCAAAAAACTTATTTTATGATGTAATATTGTTGGATTTAAGAAATAGAACATTTAAAACCTTGTAAAATGGTATTTAAATAGTTATAATCTAAAACCTTATTGAGAATAGTGGTTATCATTTGATTATATTGGTTTTTGTTGGTGGATTAATGGATTATCGATTCCTAATTATTATTTTGGGATGGAACTCTTTTTAAATTTGGTGTTTGTGGTGGGATACATATTTGATATTTTGAAGTGTTGAGATTTTTTATGACATAATTATGTGATTAATAGTGGTTATAAGTGACCCAATTTAGTTTTCTTAGTTTATAGGGAATTCCCAGTCAAATAACTAATAAATAAATGGTTGAATTTTATTCTGGTAGAGATAACACCCTTGTTAGTATCCCCTATTATATATTATAACACTAACTAGGGGTGTGCTATAACATCCTTACATTATCCAAAGGTATAGACTCTTAATTGTTTTCTAATTCATTTAAATTTTAATATTAGTGAGGCCTATATGGTTAAATTAGGTCTCAGGAGAGTTTTGGGATCAATCATAGCCTGAATCCCGAAAATGGGAAGAACAATACTAGGTCGCACGGTTAGAGAAAACAATGCATCCTTGTAACGCCCCGACCCCAGCTACCCAGAGTCGGTGCATTACTTCGTAACATTGGCATGATCACAAAAGATCAAGTCTCGAAAGACCGATTAGTTTAGTAGCCTTGGAAACACTAGATACATTCGTAAACGTTACATTACATCATAAAGTGAAAAACTACAATAACAAAGTCTCCATAGTCCACACTCATATCCTCTTCTGACTATCCCTGCAGGTCATTCATAAAATACTTCTTCACATCCTGGAAAATATTAAAACATTGAAAGGGGTGAGCTCAGATGCTCAGTAAGGATAACAATATTGCGGAAGCTTTCGTAAATAAACATAAACATTTAAGGCAATGTATAACTAAAACAAAAGCCTTTTAAACTTGAACATCAACATAATATGGCAAAAGTAAAATGAGATAATGCCATTCACTTCTTCACATGGATATTCTACTGGTCGAATAATCACATGAAATATCAATAACCACTTTCATAATGAGGGAATGTATAATGCCGGACATTCTGAAACATTTTGTCAAGGCCTCGGCCAAGACGTCTAAAATGATTAAGGCCTCGGCCAAAACCATAAATCAAATTGGGAAAGGGCCTCGGCCAATTCCACGTCTAGTTGTCTCATGAGACCTACCGATGCATCGAGGAGCTATAGCGGGCTCCACCCGTCACATATTAAGTCCAATACATTCCTCATATGAACAGGTTTAAACATCTCATAAACCATAACATAAACGTATCACATAAAACATGCATAAAGGAAACATAACATTTCCACATTTCAATCACAAGATATCAATACAACACATTTATATAATAAAAACGCTTTCAAAACCATTTTCAATACCAAAATAAAAGAAAAGTATATCATGGTATTTATTTTTCATTAAAAAAAATGATGGATTGTAGAGGAAGCCAAAACTCAAATAATGGTCACGGCGGCGGAGAAGTCGTTGTCGCCGCATAAGTACGGAAAGAAAAACATTCCCTTTTTGTCATTTGGTAAAACGCTTCGTATAAAAAAGATTCCTTTTGAATAAACGTAAAAGTCAAAGGGGTTTATACACCGTATAAAAGAAAGTTGTGTATAAAACCAAATATGCCTCAATGAAAGGAGATTGAGACGAAGTCCATAAAAAGATCATTTTTAAAATAAAATAGATCTATTATGTGTATTCACTATAGGTACACATAAAGAATACAAAATAAGAAATAATAATATCATGACATAATTTGAAAGTAGGAGATTAACCCAAAGAATAGAAATTGGGTTAAGAAATTCCCTTACCTCGTGTCTGACTTGACTCAACCGTTCTTTAACCTCCTGAATAATAAACTAGAGTTAATATATACCTTATTAAGAACCATTTTCAATTTCATTATCCTTATTATATCACTTATTACAATGATATGAACATTATGTAATTATTTAAGTTAATAACGGTCGTTTTGTCGATCTTTGGTACTTGAGTCAACAATAAGCTTCTTATAATTACAAGTTGTTTATGTGGTGAAATATCCATTATATCCAGAATTATATTCATGATTTAGATGTCATATATATCTTATATATCCAGTATATACATTCATTTATAATATTACGTAACATTTAGAGGTAAGAAATGAAATGAACCGTTCATGGAGACGGTAAGCCGTACGTACGCATGAACGCTACTTTCATTTCAATTTCATATTTAATGGAACTAAATCATAATGATATAAATGTATAATATAATTCCAGTATAATATAGTGTATAATACCATTTACTCCATCCTTTATACATCCCACATATGGCATTAACGATTCAAATCACTTTGAGGGGGTGGTAGTCCGCACTTCCTAAAATGAAATTATCGCGTTTTACCCATAATGGAAATCATAAAGTATGACATAAATGAGAAATAAAGAAGCATAACTAAAACATAAACAAATTATAAATCATATATAAAAATAGTGACATCTTAATGGCCACCTTTTAAGGTGTTATATGAGTGTTGAACAATCATCGTTTCGTGAGGCAGAAATTCGCCATCCATAGAAACCGTATGTTCTTTAACCATTAGAAGAAGGTGTGTGTAAGTGTAAACCAAATCCTTATCATAACAACATCCTAGTATATTGTAGGTACTGGTGTTGTTACAAAAGAGTGGAATGAAAAGAGTTTAGGGGGTTGGAGAAGAAAAATAAAACAAAACAACATTAGAAAAGACATTACCTCAAAATCGGGTAACTCTTTTTGATTTGAGCCAAAGGCTTCCTTGGGAAAGGTTCTGCCCAAAGTGAGGATTCTAGGAGTAAGAGGGGGAAGTTGGGAGAGTATTTGGGCAGAGGTTGGCCGAGCCAAATGGCTTGAAAGTGTAAATTAGGTGGGAGAGGTGGGGGCCTTTTATAAGTGGAGAGGAGGGGCACTTTTGGAAAGATTGAAATGTTACATTATTTCACAATGATTTTCGGATTCTAAAGGTCCCACACTTATATAACTCGTGGATAAGGTGATAAGGGTTCGAAATCTCCTCATCCAATTGGCTTTGGACAAGTGTAAGCCTTGGATTTTGCATTATCTTCCCATTTTATTTAAATCGTTAAATAATGAGGTCATCACTACATCATCATGATGTCATAAATAATTTAATTTATTTAATGTCTAAAAATTATAAAAAACTACTATGATGTAGGAAATCTTCTTATCTTTCCAATGAATATTTATAGTCAAAATTTGGACTTGTGTAACCCCACTTAAAAATTGTTTTAGTAAAACATTTTATGTTTGTGTCATTTTTTTACTTTAACATTAAATAAAAGGTGTTTATGTCATTTTCTAACTAAAGTGGCTCCATGGGGTCCCCAAGTTGACCCATGGGTTGTCTTGGTCGGCCATGACTCATCCAATAGGAGTAGGACAAGTGTCATTCTCATCTCATATTATAAAAATATTGTTTTTACTTTAAACTACACTAATTAACTCTAATCGCGATTAAGAACTTAAAAGTTACTATTCACCAAAAAATTATTTTAATCTCATTGAACCACATTTTACTTCTTAATGACAACCATGTATGTCGGATTTTTGAAAATCAAATCACAGAAGTGGTAATATTTCATTTAAACGAAAAATCAGTTATTTAACTACCACTTAGTGGTTTCACTATTCATCAAAAATTGAAGTTTTTCAGAACAAGGCCAAAATTTCACCCTAAGCTATAATTGATATTACGAATTCAAAAATGATGTCTATTTTAAAAAATTCCAAACATATTAGTTGCATTAATTAATTTTATAATTAATTCCCGCTGTCACAACAAATAGCGTGTTTTTAAGAAACAATTTATATCAAAAGATTGGCAATTGTTTATGTCCAATTTCAATGTTAAATTAATTCTAATGACCACCATTGGATAAAATGGTAAAAATATATTCTAATTATACTCTAAAACCACTCAATAGTATAATTTATCACTATGAATTATTTTGATTAAAAAAGTTGTTTTAAGTATTTTTCACTATTCATAAAAATTTTGAAGTTCTCAGAAAATTACAAAAAATTCAACATAGGCTAATTTCAATATTAGGAATACAAAAATGAAGTCCATTTTGAAATATAAAATTTCTATAATTTTAAAAAGTGGTTATTACTATTCATAACGGCTACTTTGATTTGTCGCGATGTTTTAGAACTCGAAGTTGCGTACAATGCAAGCTATTGTATTATTGAATGAGAAGCGTATCGTGGAAGCTCGGGGTGTTACATTCTCCCCTCCTTCAATAAATTGCGTCCTCGCAATTTGAAATTTTTCTTTGATAATAAAAGCTTGAAAAGAGAAAATACCTTTGTGGAAAACCCACATCGGAAATAAGGTTAATAAAATTTAGCCTTAATAAGAGGGAAATGGAAATAAGAAAGTCACCACCAAATTATGATCTCGATAAGGAGAACATTGGTGGAAATTAAAGACATATAATTGGAGGAAAAAGCATAAATATTTGTAGGGAGTGATTGAGGTCATCAATCACAATCAACTGTCAAATTGAGGGCCTCAAAGCCTTCAATCTATGTTGATTTAAAATATCATCAGTTCAACAAGACATAAGGTATTAGGATAACACATTTTTTGTTTTAATATCCCTTTACTAAAGTTTAAGAATTAATTTATTCATTGAATAAGAGATAGGTATATATATATTTATGCTTGACAATTAGTGTTTCAACCTTCAACTCATCTTTCACTCAAAAAGATAATAGAACTCAAAAATATTATTATTATCCTAATTGTATAAGGTTCCAAATGTTAACACATACCATTTAGATTAGTAAAATTATATTGTAATAACCAGGGAATTACTGTAGGCTAGTGGTAGGAAATAAAGGCCTGTCGCACTATGGTTGTGGGTTCGATTCCTCCAGCTTTGTCCGACGCGACGGGTTATGCCCCACCCTGCAGGTTGTCCTTTTCCTAAAACTATAGTATCATAATATTCCAAAAATAATCTTCATAAATTTTTTAACCTTAAACAATACTATCCAAAGTTCAACTTAATCCATTCCAACCTTAATAGTTATCCAAAATACCTCCGTCCAGACTTTCTCTAAAAGGTCTCTAAATTCCAAAATCAATTTATCAGATTCCCAAAACAAAGAAAAGTTTCTCTTATTGTCACATACTAAAAATATGATTACCTTAATCATATTAAAACCTTACTGAAATCAAAAAGTACTGCAGTACAATCCATATATATATATTACATTATTCTTATAACCAGAATATAATCCTTGAGTCCAAAAGCACCAATACATTAGTTATTCTGCTTCAACTGTAGTAACAGCATAAGATTGTCCTTGATCCCTTGGCCTTTTCTGAGGTAAGTTTCCCTGACGCTTAGGACATTCATTTGCATAATGACCCATTTCTCTACAATTGTAGCATTCAACTTTGACAGCCTCTTTCTTTCCCTTGCAATCACGAGCCTGGTGACCCTTTTCTCCACATTTATAACAAACTCCCATTCCTTTTAGGCAAGTACCAGGGTGATTCTTCCCACAATTATCACATAATGGAAAATCCTTCTTTGCCTTTTTCCCTTTATCTGTCTCTTGTTCCACCGTTCTCTTCTTCTCTTGCTTTACTTTGTTGTCATAAGACTTAGAGAATTCATTTTCTGTCTTGATAGCACACGAGACAATATCTTCGTATGATGAAAAGGATTGTGATACCAAAGCTCGATGGAGAAATGGTTTTAACCCATCAAAGAAACGATCAATCTTACTCCTTGGGTTACATATATAATCGGCAGCATGCCTCGCTAACCTTGTAAAGTTAGCCTCATACTTTGCGACATTCTCATCCTCCTTCTGCCTCAGACTCAGAAATTGCCTTTCCATATCTGCTCGATGGTCACGAGGAAAGTATTTTTCTAAGAAAAGATCTTTGAACTCCCTCCATTTCATATTTGATACGTCATCATCTTTCTTTGTGTTTTGAATCAGCGACCACCACTGATCGGCATCTCCAGTGAGGCGGTAAACTGCCATGACAACCTTCTCCCTTTCACTACTCCCCAAGGCATGGAATATTTTCTCTAAGGAATTTATCCATTGCTCAGCTACTATAGGATTTGTACTCCCATTAAAGGTTGGTGGTTGTTGCCTCATGAAACGATCTAGCATTGATCCTCCACGTTGCGGATCAGGGTGCTCCATACGAGTAAGGTTATTATTCATAACCTGAGTGAGTTGTCCCAGTATGGTAATAAGTTGATCAGCACCAGTTGTATCTCCAGATCCACAATAATTATCTTGATCAGGAGGGCAATCCCTACACGGAGTTCGTGCATTGATACGGTTTCCATTCCTTCCACTAGGCGCCATTTCTAAACAATGGCATAAACTAGATTAGTTTATGAATCAAAATACATAATTCCATACTTATAAAACACTTAACATAAATTGAACTATTTATGGATATAATCCATAATCATAAAAAGAAATTTTTTCTTTGAGAAAGTATATACTCATAACCCTTCATAGTGGTTTGTAAATAAAATGAGAATTATCCTAAGCATATCCCCCGGGAGTGTCGTAACCAAGAGTGCAGCAAGGCCCGTTGTCGTGCACCAGTTCCCGTTCGAGTCTAGCTCAAAGCGGTGTTTTCGGGTTTTACCCCTAGGTACATCTGTGCCAGAGCCGCCTCTACCTGCTCGTATCCAGACAGGGATGTATTGCTCGGAAAAGTCATAACATCTCTATAATACCAAAATTCTAGGAAGTTCTTCTATACTAATCCTCAAAGTCTATCTTTGGGCTATGTGCTCTAATCAGAGTTTATCTAAATCTAGCTTCCAAGGTTAGTACTAAACTGCCTCTGATACCAACTGTAACGCCCCGACCCCAGCTACCCAGAGTCGGTGCATTACTTCGTAACATTGGCATGATCACAAAAGATCAAGTCTCGAAAGACCGATTAGTTTAGTAGCCTTGGAAACACTAGATACATTCGTAAACGTTACATTACATCATAAAGTGAAAAACTACAATAACAAAGTCTCCATAGTCCACACTCATATCCTCTTCTGACTATCCCTGCAGGTCATTCATAAAATACTTCTTCACATCCTGGAAAATATTAAAACATTGAAAGGGGTGAGCTCAGATGCTCAGTAAGGATAACAATATTGCGGAAGCTTTCGTAAATAAACATAAACATTTAAGGCAATGTATAACTAAAACAAAAGCCTTTTAAACTTGAACATCAACATAATATGGCAAAAGTAAAATGAGATAATGCCATTCACTTCTTCACATGGATATTCTACTGGTCGAATAATCACATGAAATATCAATAACCACTTTCATAATGAGGGAATGTATAATGCCGGACATTCTGAAACATTTTGTCAAGGCCTCGGCCAAGACGTCTAAAATGATTAAGGCCTCGGCCAAAACCATAAATCAAATTGGGAAAGGGCCTCGGCCAATTCCACGTCTAGTTGTCTCATGAGACCTACCGATGCATCGAGGAGCTATAGCGGGCTCCACCCGTCACATATTAAGTCCAATACATTCCTCATATGAACAGGTTTAAACATCTCATAAACCATAACATAAACGTATCACATAAAACATGCATAAAGGAAACATAACATTTCTACATTTCAATCACAAGATATCAATAAAACACATTTATATAATAAAAACGCTTTCAAAACCATTTTCAATACCAAAATAAAAGAAAAGTATATCATGGTATTTATTTTTCATTAAAAAAAATGATGGATTGTAGAGGAAGCCAAAACTCAAATAATGGTCACGGCGGCGGAGAAGTCGTTGTCGCCGCATAAGTACGGAAAGAAAAACATTCCCTTTTTGTCATTTGGTAAAACGCTTCGTATAAAAAAGATTCCTTTTGAATAAACGTAAAAGTCAAAGGGGTTTATACACCATATAAAAGAAAGTTGTGTATAAAACCAAATATGCCTCAATGAAAGGAGATTGAGACGAAGTCCATAAAAAGATCATTTTTAGAATAAAATAGATCTATTATGTGTATTCTCTATAGGTACACATAAATAATACAAAATAAGAAATAATAATATCATGACATAATTTGAAAGTAGGAGATTAACCCAAAGAATAGAAATTGGGTTAAGAAATTCCCTTACCTCGTGTCTGACTTGACTCAACCGTTCTTTAACCTCCTGAATAATAAACTAGAGTTAATATATACCTTATTAAGAACCATTTTCAATTTCATTATCCTTATTATATCACTTATTACAATGATATGAACATTATGCAATTATTTAAGTTAATAACGGTCGTTTTGTCGATCTTTGGTACTTGAGTCAACAATAAGCTTCTTATAATTACAAGTTGTTTATGTGGTGAAATATCCATTATATCCAGAATTATATTCATGATTTAGATGTCATATATATCTTATATATCCAGTATATACATTCATTTATAATATTACGTAACATTTAGAGGTAAGAAATGAAATGCACCGTTCATGGAGACGGTAAGCCGTACGTACGCATGAACGCTAGTTTCATTTCAATTTCATATTTAATGGAACTAAATCATAATGATATAAATGTATAATATAATTCCAGTATAATATAGTGTATAATACCATTTACTCCATCCTTTATACATCCCACATATGGCATTAACGATTCAAATCACTTTGAGGGGGCGGTAGTCCGCACTTCCTAAAATGAAATTATCGCGTTTTACCCATAATGGAAATCATAAAGTATGACATAAATGAGAAATACAGAAGCATAAGTAAAACATAAACAAATTATAAATCATATATAAAAATAGTGACATCTTAATGGCCACCTTTGAAGGTGTTATATGAGTGTTGAACAATCATCGTTTCGTGAGGCAGAAATTCGCCATCCACAGAAACCGTATGTTCTTTAACCATTAGACGAAGGTGTGTGTAAGTGTAAACCAAATCCTTATCATAACAACATCCTAGTATATTGTAGGTACTGGTGTTGTTACAAAAGAATGGAATGAAAAGAGTTTAGGGGGTTGGAGAAGAAAAATAAAACAAAACAACATTAGAAAAGACATTACCTCAAAATCGGGTAACTCTTTTTGATTTGAGCCAAATGCTTCCTTGGGAAGAGTTCTGCCCAAAGTGAGGATTCTAGGAGTAAGAGGGGGAAGTTGGGAGAGTATTTGGGCAGATTTTGGCCGAGCCAAATGGCTTGAAAGTTTAAATGAGGTGGGAGAGGTGGGGGCCTTTTATAAGTGGAGAGGAGGGGCACTTTTGGAAAGATTGAAATGTTACATTATTTCACAATGCTTTTCGGATTATAAAGGTCCCACACTTATATAACTCGAGGCTAAGGTGATAAGGGTTCGCAATCTCCTCATCTAATTGGCTTTGGACAAGTGTAAGCCTTGGATTTTGCATTATCTTCCCATTTTATTTAAATCGTTAAATAATGAGGTCATCACTACATCATCATGATGTCATAAATAATTTAATTTATTTAATGTCTAAAAATTATAAAAAACTACTATGATGTAGGAAATCTTTTTATCTTTCCAATGAATATTTATAGTCAAAATTTGGACTTGTGTAACCCCACTTAAAAATTGTTTTAGTAAAACATTTTATGTTTGTGTCATTTTTTTACTTTAACATTAAATAAAAGGTGTTTATGTCATTTTCTAACTAAAGTGGCTCCATGGGGTCCCCAAGATGACCCATGGGTTGTCTTGGTCGTCCATGACTCATCCAATAGGAGTAGGACAAGTGTCATTCTCATCTCATATTATAAAAATATTGTTTTTACCTTAAACTACACTAATTAACTCTAATCGCGATTAAGAACTTAAAAGTTACTATTCACCAAAAAATTATTTTAATCTCATTGAACCACATTTTACTTCTTAATGACAACCATGTATGTCGGATTTTTGAAAATCAAATCACAGAAGTGGTAATATTTCATTTAAACGAAAAATCAGTTATTTAACTACCACTTAGTGGTTTCACTATTCATCAAAAATTGAAGTTTTTCAGAACAAGGCCAAAATTTCACCCTAAGCTATAATTGATATTACGAATTCAAAAATGATGTCTATTTTACAAAATTCCAAACATATTAGTTGCATTAATTAATTTTATAATTAATTCCCGCTGTCACAACAAATAGCGTGTTTTTAAGAAACAATTTATATCAAAAGATTGGCAATTGTTTATGTCCAATTTCAATGTTAAATTAATTCTAATGACCACCATTGGATAAAATGGTAAAAATATATTCTAATTATACTCTAAAACCACTCAATAGTATAATTTATCACTATGAATTATTTTGATTAAAAAAGTTGTTTTAAGTATTTTTCACTATTCATAAAAATTTTGAAGTTCTCAGAAAATTACAAAAAATTCAACATAGGCTAATTTCAATATTAGGAATACAAAAATGAAGTCCATTTTGAAATATAAAATTTCTATAATTTTAAAAAGTGGTTATTACTATTCATAACGGCTACTTTGATTTGTCGCGATGTTTTAGAACTCGAAGTTGCGTACAATGCAAGCTATTGTATTATTGAATGAGAAGCGTATCGTGGAAGCTCGGGGTGTTACAATCCTGGCTCTCATGGTTTCCCTAAATTGTGTGGCTGAAAAGTGTAGGTTGAAGAGGGATGTATGGTTTTTCAAAAACCATATGATCCAGGTCACACAACCATATGACAACCTATTGGTTTTGGAAAGAGGGGATTCACAAATTTTTCATACGAATAGTCAAAAAGTGCACCTAACTATGTGGTATGCCCCCTTTGAATTTTATCATGTTTCACAGTAAGCACATGATTTGTACAACCATGTAGCTAAATCATATAACCCCTCTTATTTGGGTGAAATACTCATTTTACCCTTAATAAATGTTTTAAACCACCCTATTTTCCTTTCCTTCTTCTCTTGTGGAATTTATTCTCCCCCTTGTTTTTTATCTCCTTCACCCTCCTTCATAGGGTCGGATCCACCTCCTTTATCTGGTGTTTGAATATCTCTTCATCCAATGTTTTGGATCCATCTCACTGAGCTCCTTCTTCCTCTCTAATCTATTTTATGCTTCCTCTTCCCTCGATTGTGTTATTTGGGTGTGATGACTTATGCCTTATTTATTATTTGTTTTTAAAATCCTTCAATTTCTTCTATTCTAGGTCCATTCTAGCCTCGATAATGGACTAGTGGAGAGATACTACATTGTATTTGGTGTCCTAGGATATCTCTCATTGTTTCACCACTTTATAAATGACGTGTCATTGTTCTGCTCAACATACACTTCTTTTGATGCTTCTTTATTGTTTAATAAATTAATTAAAATGGTTTCCCATGACCTATATGACTTATCCTTATGGAAACACCCATCCCTGGGTTGTTCTCTTGGTCGTAGGCCACCCTTAATGGTGTTCCCACCTTAATGGCTAATTTCCCATTCCTTAAATAGTTAATTACCTTGTGGGAGATTTATCCTAAATAAATTCCATATATTATAGTTGAATTAAGATAATTGTTTGGCCATGAGAGTAGTCCTTTAGCTTAATTACTCGCAGCTTATGTATATATGTTTATGCTTGATGCTTCACATTCAGATATATATGGCTTAAAATTAATGTTTTTTTGAAAGTCATTTGAATACCTTCACATCATTCCATCTATCAATTCTGTGAATAAATTATATTCTAATGCCTTGGGATTATGCTTGAATTACATTTCTTGTGCATATTGTATATGTCATAATGATCAATCCTTGAAGCCTTGATCTTAATTTTGTGATTAATGAATTATTCTATTTTTAATGATTTGAAATGATTTTTGGATAGATAACTATCATGAATTCTTTTCATACCTTTGATTACATTTGGATATATATTTATATGTTATTCATTTTGATTTTCCTTGGTTTATATGGATAACCAACTACGGGTTGAGATAGAACATGGTTCCCAATTTAGGGACCCCATGGATGGTCTCTCCATTATTGGATTGATCTACATGATGCTCTGGGAGTGACACTGTAATTTCCACGACCTAGAAGCTATCAACTGGTGCTTCATGTCGGGTCATCACATAACCTCAAGCGCACCTTCTCATATGCCAGAGGTTGCTGACTAGCAGTGAAGGTATAATAAGCCACATGGGGAGACTATACCCTCTTTACCAGAGTAATCCACATTAGATCACAACAAAAATAATGGAAACATTATGAAACAACCAATAAACATGCATAGCCAAACTTTTCCTAGAAGGGTACAAAACACCAATCAAATACAACAATGTCATTCCATAGTAGTAGTGAAAGTGGAAGAAACCTAAAATAAAACAAATGGCCAAAACTCCCAATGGGTCTTAACTCTATGTCTGAACCCTTCTCAATGTACATACCGAGCACAACTCAATGTATTATAGTAGGGCCCTTACCCTCGTCCTAACATGCAACCAAGAGATCTGCTCGGGTACCCAATGATGGCCAGAGCAGGGTGTGAGTACAAAACTCTATAGTCCACCTCCAAAGGTATCTACTAAATATCCAATCTAATAGAGAGTTCATGAAAGTAAAAAATAAATGGTAAGTATACAAGGAACATTTTGGGTGTCATAAGTTAACAGGGTTCATTTAAATTCATTACTAGAATTTATCACAATTCCATTTCTTATACCATCATCATTACATAAACCACATTGATCACATGTTTCAATTGGTTAGGCATGATTATCCTTTACACAGGGTTCTAAGGCAATCTATCACAAAGAAAAGGGGGGAAAAGTCTAGTCCCTAACTCACAAGGGATACACATATCACATTAACACATTTCCTCACCTTGAAGCCTCGGTTCGAGTGGAATGACATCAATAAATTAACCTCCCCACAAAGCATCGGTTCGGGTGGAATGCAACCATTAGGGGAATAGAGAATATGTCCCTTCCCTAACCTGTTCATTTGGTGGTGGAGTTTAGAGCCTCAGTCTAACTCAACCCATGGGCGTAGAACCTCTAGTCAATACCCCACTCTACAAAGTCATGTTCACATTCTTATTTATCAATCACTGCCACCATACCATAACAAAACATAACATAACCAATGCCATTGGAAATCACCATTCAAAATTCATAGCCAACAAAATAGAAAATAATACTATATCATAACCCATTGACACACTTCCCAATTACAATTCATATCCATTTATCCGAATTACCATTCACATGCCTTAACCCATTCAGTGTATTCAACAAACCCTATTCCATTATTCAAATTCATCAATGACCATACATTGACCCATTTATCCCATTTATCATTTCATAAGCATTCAACCACTCATGAATTTCATGTACAATTCTCATATCACATAACCCAAAAAAATTATTGCATTTAATAATTTAGGTGTACCACCTAATCCTCATGTATTAACCCTTTACACAATTCCATATATTTCTTTGTTACATCATGTTAACATATTCCCCATTCCCATTCTATTACCCCATTACATGTTCACCATTCAATATGCACAAATTTCTTTAAGCATTTCTAACCAAGTTCATTAAACAATCGACATAATATCTTTCACCCAATTACTAATTTTCATATCATTAAATCAATGTATTATGCCCTTATTTCCCTAGTAATATTATTCATCATTCAATTTATGACTTAATAAACTATAAAAACATATTCTACATGGGTTCCACATTAATAATTGACAACCCTCCACTTAACCCCACCATAGTCTAGGTCTGGGTTTTCAAAAACACAACATGGGTGTCCATAAAATGGTCAATTCCTCTTCCATGCATCACATGGGGATTGTGAGGGTTTCAAGAAATCATTCAGACACCAAATTTACCAATTCATACCCAAGATAACCAATACACAACATGAGAAGGGAAAACCTCCAACACACATGCACAAAACTAAGGAAAAACTATGAGATATAACATGTAAATCGCCTACCATGGATCTATTGATGAAATTACTCCCAATAAAGTCCATAGATCCCAATACAACAAACCTTCTAATCCTCAACCTAAATCTTACTGAAAAATAAAGGGTTGAGCGATTCGGATTGAGATTGCACAAAAGAAAAGACCTAACCCAGAAAAGAGTGAGGAGAAGAATATTAGACTCACTCGGATATTCAATTCACTTCAGAAGACACTCCAATTGGTCAAGAGTCAAATTAGATCGATCCTTTGGAGCTCTTGGTCCCTTTAGTTCATTCTTAGGGTTGCAAGGGGGAAGGAGGAGGAAAAACTCAAGTGGGGTCTTAAAATCATGGGGTGGAATTTTTTTAAATTTTTCAACATTTTTAGACTGCATGGTTTACCCAAATGGTTTTCCAAATTGTGCTCAAATCGTGCGATAGATACTGTACACAAGAGGCCAACCCACATAGTTTTATAGGGATCCCACACAGTTTTCCCTAACCATGTGCAGATCATGTGAAGGCTATTGTTCGAGGATGGATGGTTCGCATGGTTTCCCAGCATGGTTTCCCCTTACCGTGCACAGAACGTGCGCCTTGCACTGCTTGGCCCGATTGCTCTTCTCAATGCGCCCAAGACCCCAGGCACCCCCGAGCTCCCAAATAAACTTGGGAAACACTTATCTTTCCTAAAATGAGAGATCCAAGCCAACACTTAACTAAAAACATTCTTTAAGAAAACATGGGACCTTACAACCTCTCCACCTTATAATGGCTCGCCCTCATGTCTCTCTTACTGGAATCACTAAGATCATGTAACTTAAGGTCATTCCACTTTGCCTTCCTATTCATCCACTTTCCATGTTTTTGGTTTCACATCACAAGGACACTAAACATGGATCAGGGGAACATAATTTCCCAACAATCCTTCTTCACTAAAACCACAACACGAGTTGAACACTCCTCAAGGATTCATCCACTTCAACCATTCTCATGACGAGAACTTCATGGGGGAACATAGGTGACAACCCCTAACCCACAACACATGGAACTTAACATATAACATCACATAATCATAAAGGGACCAAATGGAACCTCAACAGCCCAATCCTCCATATAGCTCATAACCCAAATCACTTGGCGTCATTTTCCATTTGACCCAACTCTAATGGTGACAAACCCGGTATCACCTGGAAGATAAAAACACAATACTTCCTACCACCATTCCTGAAGATCTTACCCTACAACCATACAACCCAACACCACTCTACACTTCCGGGTACTCGAACAACTATACTCATGCCAAGGATATCTACTAGGGATAACTTACTCGATCAGTTACCACTTATGACCTTCTGAACCAAAACTCTGATCACGTCACCAACCAACCATTTATCTAGAATGGTTCTCTCCACCATTCCCGGTTATGTGGAATCTCCTTCATCAACAAAGGACCACCAGAATTCAACTCAACTTTCCAATCACCTAACATGTTCCAACTCACTACACCCAAGTATCCATAGGGGTGTTACACCACACTGGCATCCATTCTCACTGTCGAACCCATTCGAAAGTACATTCCTTCATTTTCCATTCAAGGAAAAAGATCAACATGACCTCAATTAGGTACAACTTAATTTTAAAATGGAACTTTCTACCACATAATGAACCCAGAGGTGGGTCACTCTCACCACACCCATTCATGTTTACCATCTCGAGTCAAAACAACTTTGAATGGATTTTTCAAGAATAGCCACCTTCCACTGATTTCATTTCTTAAATTCCATTATAATTCCATCATCACAGCACCACTTCCCTCCATACCATCATCAGATTAATCCTTGGCATGTCCCCACATCATATGGCTAAGGTTCACTCAACTTCACGATGTTCCAAAACCACGCACGGGAAAATTACCCTAGTCTAACCCCAATCTTCATTGGATTTATAGGACCCTGACATATTTTTCTACAACCTGTGGTCATATCCAACCACACCCTCTTATGAATCAACACAGACCTCAAAAGAATCACTTGGAACCACCCTGAGCACAAGACAACACATGGCTCATTATTTATCACATCCAAGTCCAGCATTCCCTCCCTAAAGGACCTCACAAGCACCTTATAGGTTCATCATTAGCATATCGGTACCACTACATCAACTTTATGTTCTTCTATCTACACCCAGGACAGTCATATTACTCCCCACCTTAAGAGTGATCCTACCATTTCTCATCACGAGGGATTCCAACCACCACATCTTATACCTGATCACAAACCAAACCCCAAACTTATATATGGCCATCCAACCTTTTCCCAAAACAAGAAAATGTACGTCACCCAATTCCCATTCCTGACTTCCATGGAAATATCCAATGAGGTTTTTCGACATTTTTCCCATCCTATAGACCTCACCCCAAACCATAGAGGGTGTTCATTCCATCATCAATCTCTACATATATTGTTTCCATGTGCATAAACTTCATGATGTCACTCATCCAACCAATCACCTTCATGTCTCTTGGCATGAGCCAAATTTTATCAATGTACCTGGGACGATGTCAGGATGTTGGGTATGCTCGCCACTAGATGAGGTACGATGAGAAGTTGTCAAAGAACACCACCAACAACCGATCCATTTTTGAAGTCGAACTATGGAACACTATGACATGCAAATGATTTCGTGGCTCCCTGTCAAATGCATCACATCAACAATTAACCCCTCCAACTAGGTGTGATTTCCAACCAAGATTAAACATCGCTCTACTACCAAATCACCATCAATAGTAAACCAAGGTTTCATATGGAACTATTTCCACCACACCACTAGAGTTCTTCTAATTCATCCTTGATGGCTAAAAACTGAAGCACAATAGTCTGCCACATCAATCAAACTAACAGTCTCACAAAACAATTTTAATTTTAATTTAAACCACCACCAGCTTACTTTCCTAACCATGTATATTGGATAGCCAGTCTCATCATCCCTAAGGCGGCCTCTGCATCTCACCCATCAACCAACACATTCTTACTAACAAGTTCAGATGCATAAACACCCTCACCAAGGCATCACCATCAAGAGAAATTATATAACCACACACTAGAAACCCTTTTTTCAATTCAAAACAACTTCTATACCTCCATTAATCCTCACCCAAATAGTTTAGCCAAGCATTCATATGATACTAACCTTTAAAATAAACCATACCTGTTATCAAAAACACTGGGGTGACCTTATGAATGAACTGAGCACAACTATAACATCAACCATACCACTTAGCACACAAGTCTAATCTTGCACCATGGAACACTTTGAGTCCCACTATCAAGTCCAAACATCTACATGTGTGAGACACACCCAAGTGCACTAAAGACACTGTCTGACCTCTCTCATATGTCACCTTGAAGGATAAATGATACCAACTCCATAGAATGGAGTCACAACCAGAAAAATCCGTTGTCCCTCTCTCAAAACCATACTTATCATGGCATGAACAATGAAAAGTGGGTGAATGGAAGTCTCACTCCCACTCCAATGCACACTATGCCCAACACACCAAACAACCATCTTCTCTAGGTTCCTCACCAAAGGTGTACACATGCATTGACACTATGGGAAAAACATCCTCTCTGGGATTCTAGACACAACTCAAAAGGTATCTACTCACAAGGTCACCAAGACCTAGGCTCCATCATTATGGTCGATCATGTACTCTTTATGGTTACGGACAACAACAATTCTCTCACTCGCATCACCAAAAAATGAATCAAAACCCAAAGTCCAAAACTCTTCCAAGGGTCCCTTAAACATACCACTTAGGCTATATCATAATCAGAAAGGCCTCGCAATCCAAGACCAAAGTCTCAAATAATTCACTCTCACTTACCCAACCTACACATAGAAATTTAAAACTGGAAAATCAAAGGATACCCACCTTTGAACTCAACCACTATCATTTTTAACTAATCGTTCACCCAACGCATTGAAGAATGGGCAAAAAGATTTAAAAATTGATGGAAAATATCTCATGAAATCAACCTTAAACAACACATTTTTCATACTCTATCCCAATGATCATCATCACACTTATAACACCACCATCTACCATACCTACCATGTTTTATGGTCAACATGGGGGTGAAAAATTTTCTTTTACAAAATTCTTCCATCAGCACATCTTCAAACCAATTTCTCTTTTACAACATATGCCTTTCCTCTCGGGAACATTTCACATTTAAAACATGTTACAATCATCATTTTAACTCATTTACACCTTTCATCAGGAAAAAATCATTTACAATTTTACAATCATTATGAAACCTTTTTTTAGACACCAAAACAACCTTTACAACTTATCAAAACCCAAAATTTTATCCTGGTCACAAATTTTTTTATACATGATATTCCATAACTATTCATTTGAACTCTCTTAAATCACCCACTTCCATTACCATTATTAATTATCATTTTATTCATATCTATCAAGGAAGTAAAATGAATTCTACTTTATATGCCCTGCATACACATCCCGTGTGTGTTCCTATAATGATGCAAGCCACCTATATCCTTTGGTGGCTAAAATGATGTAAGAATGAAAAACCTCATGTCATTCTAAAAATGAGAAAAATATCATAAATTGGTCAAATAACACAACATGTGAATCACCTAATGGTGAAATATCATCCAACTACAACATCACACATCAAGAACAAAAATTCCCACCTAGGGTGACTTAGATTTCCCTCGTACATGGGTTAGATACTCTGAAGAATGAGCTCATTACCGAGGCATGATATATCGTAATCTTATATCTACCATCCATAAATAGTAAAATGAGAAAATAATTCTAGGGATACTACTTTGTAATGTCCCTGACTAGGAATCCAATAAACAGATACTACGTGTCGGGTCGTCAGATGACCTCAAGCGCACCTCCTTATACGCCAGAGGTTGCCTACTAGCAGTGAGGATCTAATAAGCCACATGGGGAGACTATAACCACTTTACTATAGTAATCCACAACAGATAAAATTAAAAAATAATGGAAAAAATATGAAATAATCAATAAACATGCATAAACAAATATTTCCCAGTAGGGTACAAACACATATCAAATACGAAAATGGCATGCCATACTAGTAGTCCAAGTCAAAGAAACCCAAAATAAAAAAAACAGACAAAACTCTCAATAGGTCATGACTCTTATTCTGGATCTTTCTCCATGTACTTACTAAGCCCAAATAATATCTTAGATTATGGCCCTTGCCCTTGTATGGACCTGTAACCAAGAGATCTGCTCAGGTACCCAACAGTGGCCCAAACAGGGTTCAAGTAAAAATCTCAGTAGGCCACCATCAATGGTGTCTACTAAATATCCAGTCTAATAGATAGTACATGTAAGTATAAAATAAATTTTAATAAAACAAGGAACAATTTGGGTGAAATATGTTAACATGGTATGTTTAAATTCATTACTAGGATTTATCCCAAATCCATTTCTTATGCCATCATCATGACATAAGCCACATTGATCACATGTTCCATGGGTTAGGCATGATTATCCTCTATACATGGGTCTAAGGCAATCAATCACAAATCATAGGGGAAATATGTCAAGTCCCAAATTCACTAGGGATACACAAAGCACATCAACATGTTTCATCACCTTGAAACCTTAGTCCGAGTGGAATGAAATCAACACATTAGCCTCACCTCAAAGCCACATTTTGAGTGGAATGAACCCATTAAGGGAATAGAGGCTATGTCCCCTTACATAACCCATTCATTTTGAGGTGTAGTTTAGAGCCTCAGTCTAACTCGACCTGTGGGCGTAGAACCTCAAGTCAATACCCCACTCTACCAAGCCATGTGGACGTTCTTATTTATCAATCACCAAATACATACCATAACACAACATAACCAATAACATTGGAAATCATCATTCAAAATGCATAGAAAACAACATAGGAAACAATATTATGTCATAATACATTGACACACTTCCTAATTACAATTCATATTCATTTATCCAAATTCCCATTATTGTGCCTTAACCCATTTGGTGTATTCAACAACCCCTATGCCATTAGATAAATTCTTAAATGACCATACATTGACAAATTTATCCCATTTATCATTTCACAAGAATTCACACACTCATTCATTTCAATTACAATTCTCATATCACATAACACAACCACTTCATTGTATTCAATCAATTTGGTGCACCACCTAATTCTCATATATTAACCATTTCCAGAATTCCATATGTTACCTTGTTAAATATTGTTAACGGGTTCCCAATTCTCATTTCATTACCCCATTACAAGTGCACTATTCAATATTCACTAACACCCTTAGGCATTTCTAACCAAGTTCATTAAAAAATCAACATAATCTATTTCACCCAATTACCCATTTTAATATCATTACAACAAGTTCTTATGACATTATTTCCCTGCGAATATTATTTATCATTTCATTTATGACTAAATCAACTATTCAAACATATTCTACAAGGGTTCCACATTAATAATCGGCAACCCACCACTTAACCCAACCACACTATAGGTCCGGGTTTTCCGGCACACCCCATGGGTGGCCATAAAATGGTCAAGTCCTACTCCATGCATCCCACATGGATCGTGAGGGTTTCAAGAAATTATTTAGACACAAAATTTACTAATTCATACCCAACATAACCAATGCACAACATGAGAAGGGAAAAACCCCAACACACATGCGCAAATCTTAGGAAAAACTATGGGATAAAACTTGTAGACCACCTACATCAGATCTATTGATTAACTCACTATCCATAAAGTCCATAGATCCCAATACAACACACCTTTGAATCCTTAACCTAGATCTCACTGAAAAAGAAAGGGTTGAGATCATTTGATGGAGATTTCCTAAGAGACCAGACCTAAACGGGAAAGAGGAGGAGTTAGACTCACCCGAATCTTCGATTCACTTCTTACAACACTCAAAACTTTCAAGAATCAAAAATATTGATCCATGGGAGCTCTTGGTCTCTTTGGATAATTCATAGGGTTGCAAAGGGAAATGAGTTGGGAAAACCCATGTTGGGTCTTAAAATCAGAGGGTGAATTTTTTTAAAATTTTTCCAACTTTTCTAGGCCGCACGGTTTGCCCATATAGTTTTCCAAACCGTTCACAAACCATGTGATAACTACTATCTATGAGAGGCCACCTCACATGGTTTCTTAGGGATCCCACATAGTTTCCCTAACCATGCATAGGCTGAGTAAAATCTACTATCCTAGGATGGATGGTCAATACTGTTTTCCCGCATGGTTTCCCTTAACCATGCGTAGACTTTACATCTTGCACTGATGGGAATGATTTCTTTTCTCATAGTGCACCAAGCCCCCCAGAACCCCCGAGGTCCCACCTAAAATTGTTAAACACTTATCTAGCCTCAAATGAGAGATCCAATCCAAGACTTAACTGAAAACATTCTTTAAGAAAAACTGGGACCTTACAAATACTTTGCCTTTCTAGGTATGAGCTATCTGAGCAATTTTATTATACACATGAGTCGCATAGGTTCCATAGGGGAGAAACTGAGGAAGGACCTATTAGAAATTTGGATACTCCATTAATTGGGTGATACCCGGTCCCCTATGTGAGATATTTGTTATAGACTTATAGTTCACCATGTCTTGTGTGATACATGGGATGCCAAAAGGGTTTCCATGGAAGTATTTGTTGAAATTGGTTATATTAAATGTTCTTATATCGACCCCTTGGATTCTTTTTGATTTCCTCTATTGGTCTTGGGACTCTACCTTTGGGATTTGATGGTTTGATTGATTTTTCATTTCATGTGATGCATTATTTATTACTATTATGAGCTGTCTTATATGAAGATATGGAAATGTGACCTCTAGAATAGATCAGAATACATGGTTATTCTTCTACATTTGTTGATTATTACATATTATTATATGTTTTCATATCATGACATGAACATGTACCTCTTTTTAGATATCTATCTTATGCCAAAGCATGTGGTATCTGTTGGGTGTCCATTTAGAAACCCATACTGTGATATTTATTATTATTTTTTTATTTTCCTAGTTTTACTATTATAGAACACTAACATTTATTTATTAAACAAAACAAATCATCCTTGACACCATGGGTGTCAGCCAACTATGTTTTTACCACACACCCTACTTGAGATACCCTTGGCACCCAATCAAATTTTATGATCACAGGTATGGAAAAAAGAAAATTGTGTAGCATCTAATGCTTGAATGGTATAAAGATTTAGGATAAATAATAGTGTTGACCAAGCCTATTCCTGAGAATATTGTAGTATTAGTATTTCTTTTTTTTTATATTTTCCAGCATATTGTATGTGCTTGTATCCTAAGTTCATTGTAATCTAATTTCTTATAAATACAATTCATGATGATCATATTTATTGCATATATTATTTTTATCATTTCGTTTTTTCTGTTTCTTTTAGTTTATACTTATGCTTACATAATTTATTATTTTTCTATTGTTTATTACTATGTAAACTCTAACTGTGAGGTATTTGTTTCCACACAGAAACACCCTAGGCCCCCGCTACTAGTCAACAGCCACTAGAATTTGGGGAGGCATGTTTGAGGTCTTGTGGGTCACTATCTTGGGGCACAATTTTGTGGAACTCAGTCCAAGATGCTACAAAGTGGAATAAGATATTATTTCCATTTTTCTCTGTTGTTTGGGTGTTATAAAATTGACTATGACATTAGAATTTGGACCACACCCTATTATGGTATGTTTCTAACCAATGTATAAGGGAAACCCCAATTTCTTCGGATTGGAAACTACAGTTATTAATTATTCTATTTATAATTGAAATGAATTTACCATTGGGTGAAACTCTTTTTATGATTTCATTGATATTTGTATTATTGAAATCTTGATTTCAATTATTTTAGCCCGATTATATGAGGTAAATGGAATATTGCATTATACTATGAACAATAGTGATTAAAAGACTATTCATTATTCCCTTCTATATCAACTTTTAGAAAGAATTTTTGGTTTCTCATGTGATTGGTTGTTGTTCCTTAATTAATTTTCTTTTAAGTTCCTATTTTTTATAATTATGTATGTTTATCAATTTTATTTTTAGGTATATGTAATGGTTTGGATTAAGTGTATTACAATTTGAACTCGTGAAGTGTATGGACCCTTATGTGTTAGAGTGGGTATCCACCTAATTCTGCCAAATTTAAAGGGAATTAAATGTATAAAGTAATTAAAGTGAAAATAAACATTAAAAGGAAATGGTATTAATATGGTAAGTGATAGGCCTTGACATGACTTAATCAATGCAATGGGATTATGCCATGCTTCTCGTGTTCTTAATGATCATTTTACGCCGTCCTATCTCTTAGACCTAACTCTAGGAGTATGTAGTTTGTTCTATTGTCTTTTAGGGAGGCCATATACCTTCACTTCATTAAAAATTTCATTATCTTCATTTACTATATATTTTAAATCATGATTTAGGAGTTAACAAGGAAATATAGATACATGAAAACATTTAATCCTGATATTTTACACCAATAGAGTGGTTATGAGCACACTTTGGAGGTGGTGGGATTTTATCCACCCATGATACATCCAGTAGTGCCACAAGATTAACCTATTATTGATCTTCCACTAGGTATTGTATTTTTAAACATCCATTTATCCTTATATGATCACTTCTACATCCATACTCTGAGATAAGATCCTTCTTGGGAGTTTATGTATCTTTAAAGAGGCATTATAGTCATGCTTTATTATTATTCTTGCTTCACTATTCCCTAGAATTTTTATCCATCTCTCATTGGTGATGATTTTATGACTACAATGTGTTTTGAGTAAAGGCTTGATAATGGTTTCCTATTACAAGTGAAATTATTCCAGTTGAAGATCATTATAGAGATAGTGAATCAAGACCGAATTAAGGAACAAGGTCTCAGAGAAGCTGGTAATGTGATCTAGTGTGGTTCAGCTATATGACTGGGCAAAGATTTTTCTGGCAGTAATAAGTTTTCTTTAAAGGGTAGATGTGGGGGTGGTCCCAAATAGGTGACATGTGATGGAATCACTGTAGTTCGTTACCAGTGCAGAGTTATATTTTATAAGAATTTCCAATGAATGAAGAATCTGATTGAATATCAAACTTACAGCAGGATGGGCCACCTTCAGTGCTTCTTCCATTTTTTTTCCTCCACCCTCTAGTGAGTAGGGATATGTTCACAAACCTCTATCATGTATAGGATCCATGAATTCACATGAGGCTAGGAGTTGGTATTCTACTGTCCCATCAGGATTATGTGGTAGTGGTTGTGGTTGAGGTATTCAGGCACTATAGCTTTAGTATTAGCATAGTGGATCTGGCCAGGCTAGTCTTGTAGCTTCGTAGGGCCACTATTCATGCCATATTTATGCATTTCAACCTACTCTAGAGGAGAAGAGTCCAAGTAAATCTTCGGAGATAGGTATTATTGTGGTCACAACTACTTTAGTTTATTTCCTCTTTGATACAGGTTCATCACACTCTTTCATATATTCTACAGTTGTGGAAAGAATTTTTCTTTGAATAGTGTACTTCTATATGGTCATGTATCTCAAAATGTTTTTAAGGGTAATAATAGAGGACATACACCAGTTTCAAGAGTTCCCCCTTTAAATAAGTTTGTTACGTTTCTTCTATAGTTTCTTCTTCCTTGATATGACCAACTTTGATGTCATTCTCAGTATGAATTGACTTGTTACTTATCATTCCCAAGTGGATTTATACCACCATTGAGTGTATTTTACAACAAATATTGGGAAACACATATATAAAAAAGATGAATGGGGTACCCATGTAGATCGAGATAGACAAAAGAAAACTAGTATTACCAGAGTGAAAGATCAGTTGGAGAGTCTCTTTATGAGTGATCAAGGAATGAAGTTAATATAGTTACCTCCCATAGTGGATCATTTCATGGGAATCTTCCATAAAATTTCTATTTATTACCCCATGAGAGAGTGGTTGAGTTTACCATAAATCTAGTTCCTAGTGAAGCACTAGTGTCCATTTCTCCATGTATGATGACACCTACATAGCTCCATGAATGAAAGATGAAACTTAAATTTCTTGAGGATAAGGGTTTTATGGGACCCATCACATTTTAATGGGATTCACTAATATTTTTTTCTTAAATAATGTTGGTACCCTTCGATTTTGTGTGTATTCCCATAGTTTGACCAGATTATAGTGAATAATCGGTATCCACTACCTTGTATAGATGACCTCTTCGACCATATCCAAGGAGAAACTATTTTCTCTAAGATTTATTTGAGATTGGGATACCATAAGGTCCTTGTGATTCCATCAGATATGCCACATATAGTGTTCCAGATCATGTATGACCTGTATGAGTATTGAGTTATGTATTTCAGTTGGAATAATGAACCGACCATCTTCATGGATTATATGAATCAGGTTTTAAGCTCGTATCTTGATCCCTTCTTGGTATTTATTGTAGACGCAATCTTTGTATACTCACACACAAGACATAACCATAAAAACATCTAGATATCATACTATGTACACTAAAAGAGCACCATCTATATGTGAAGCTAATTAAATTCCACTTTTTGATCATTAAGGTTCACTTCTTAGGTCATATCATATCTGAGATGGGTGTATCATTGGACCCATAGAAGTCGGCCATAGTGGTTATCTGGGAGAATCCCAATAATTTCTTTGATATATACAGCTTCATAGTGATGGATGGATATTACAAGAATTTTTAATGAATTCCCCCACTTAGAAGTGCATCTTAAAACCTTGACTAAGAAGGGTGTTCATTTCCTATGGCTTGTAGGTTGTATGATATATTTTCAAGAGTTTAAGGTAATAATCACCTTAGCGTCGATCTTGGTTCTTCAAGATACATGCATGATTTATATACTCTATTTTGTTTCATTAAGAATAATTCTTAGTGAGGTTTTGAGGTAGGGTGATTGAGTTGTGGAATATGGGTCCCATAATATGAGGCTAAATGAGCATAATTACCCTACGCATGACCTTGAGCTAGCAGTCATGGATCATTCTATGTGCTATTAAAGGCACTATCTTTTGGGTGATCCTTTTTTGGTTTACACAAAACCAAAAAGAATCAAATATTTCTCCACAAAACATGATTTAAATCTAAGTTAGAACATGTGTGTGTAATACCTGTTGTTTTTAGACATTAATATTACTTATACACATGTAAAGGGAAATGTTTTGATAGATTCCTTGAGATAGAAAATGTATTTGAAAGCTGTAAATATGGCCAGTGGTGTGTGGAATTTGATGGATATGTTTTTATTGGTTTCATCTAGAGGTTCAGGAAAAGAACATGCAACCATTATTTATAGATTTATCAAAGAACTCCTCCCTTCTAAAATCAGGTCTTAAGGATGAAATTATCATATTTCAAAGAGATTTTTTGGGGAGAGTGTCATATGAGATAAACCACCTCCTAGATGGGTTGTTGATGGTAGTGAAACTCTACTATTTTGTGGTCATGTATGTGTGCCTTCTAATATGCGATAGAGGGATATTGAGTGAATCACATGACCCTATATGGGTAGTTTACCCTGGTCTCACCAAGACATATAGATATGTATTTTTTTCATTACTATTTGTCATGTATGAAGATTCATATAGAAAGTTTCATTACTCGATTATCCACATATCGACAAGTGTAGGTAGAGCACCAAAGGTCTGCTAGAATTCAACATACTCTCTCCAATCCTATGTTTAAATAAAATTACATCATAATGGATTTTATGAAAGGAATTCCAAGATCTCTTCTAGGGTATTGATGTAATATAGGTGATCATCAAAAGACTGACTAAGGTCGTACAATTCTTAAAAATCTGGGAATCATTATCTATTGATGAGTTAGTAAGGCTATACATCTCTTAGATAGCGGGACATCATGTTTTACCTTGTTCTATAATTTCAATCTAAGACATTTGTTTCAAATCATAGTTATCACAAGGGATGAAAAAGGAACTAGGTTCATAGTAACATTTGGGTACTACATATCTACCTTATATGAATGTACAATTTGAGTGGACCATAAATTTGTTAGAAGATATGATACAGACATGTATCCTTAATTTTGGAGGTTCGTGGTAAAAGAATAATTTTTTGGTTATGATTTCCTAGAACAATATATTTTAGATATTGATTTATGTGGCTCCATATGAGGCCCTATATAGTAGACTATAATTCACCTTTGTGCTGGCTAGTGGTTAGTGAGACATATCTATAGGGTCCTCATCTCATTTAGGAGACTTTAGATCATGTACATCTAATTACTAATCATATAGGTATAGCTCAGTCCAGGAAGCATTCTTATAAATATCCTCAGAGTATAACTCTGGATTTTGAGGTGTGATATTGGGTCATTCTATAGGTATCACCTAGATTGGGAGATAGGTGAATGGATAGATAGTTCAAGTTTTCACCTTGCTATGTCAAGCCTTTTGAGATAGTGGAAATGGTTGGGTTGGTGTCCTATTGGTTGTTGTTACATTAAAGGTATCATTCCTTGTATTCCATCTTCCATATATATAATATTCGTCAGTATCACCTATACCTGTCTCATTCATTTGATCCTAGGGATATCAAGAGAGAGATGAATGTGTCATTTTGGGAGAATCCTATACATATTGTTGATCATATCATTAAGTCTCTTCATGTCAGGTCAGTTCCTTTAGTCCGGGTAATATTGAAGAATAAAAATGTATAGGAAGAAACCTTTGATTAAGAGGCCGACGTATGTGTGTAGTGGCCAAAACTCTTCTCAGATAAAGTTCTACTACCCTATGAAGGGAAACTTGTGGATGAGTTGTTTTATGGATAAGAGGTTGTAGTATCCCAAAATTAATCAAAGGTAAAATCCATAATATTTTTGTTATAACTACTTTAAATGTACCTATTATTTATTCAAAAATGGTTAAAATATTTCATGGTTACTTTTGGGGATCATTGAAATCCTAGTGACCTAAAATGCGAAGAAGCATATAGGGTCACTTGGTTAGCGAAAACTGTGCATCCCATCCCACACGTTTTCTTTAAACAGTGTGGCCATAAACAGTGGGTTATAAAGTCCCGCATAGTTTGTATTCAACCATCTAACTTAGTTCCCACATCTATGTAACCACCTCCATGTTTTTTATATAGGGGGTTCGCATAGTTAGTCCACAGTTTTTCAAACCATGTTGTACACCCCTTCGAAGTAGAACTTGTGGAACATTTTTCACACAGTTTGGCTAACTGAGTGAAAAAATCATGTGACCCCTCCAGTGTGGGTAAAATAACCATTTTACCTTTAATGAATTTCTTAAACCACCCCCTTTACTTTTTATATTTCTCCAGTGATATTTCTTATCCCCTGAGGTACATTATCCTCTTCTTCCCCTCTTTTATAGGGTTTCATCCACCTTCTTCATCGAGTAACTGAATTTTTCATTGTTAGAAGCATTGAATCCATCTCGATAAGCTCCCTTTAACTCTTTAATATATTTAAATGTCCCTTACACATCAGTTGTTATATTTTGGTGTGATGACTTTTTCCCAATTTTTGTGGAGTTTGACATATCCTTTAAGTTCATCCATTCTAGGTCGATTCAAGCCTCAATAATGAATGAGTAGATCAATACTAAATCTAGATAGGTGGTCTAGGATCTTTCTCGTCATTTCACCGCTTTTCAAATCACGTGTCCCTGTGCTTCTCACGAAATCCTTGAAATGACACTTCATTCTTGTATAATAAATTAATTAAAATGGGTTTTCAATAACTGTGTGACATTTACTTTGGGATAAACCCATTTTTGGGTCATTCTCCACCTCTTAGGGTGTTCCCAACTTAATGGCTGATTTCCCATCCTTTAAATGATAAAATCACTATGTGTGGGATACATCCTAATTATATGCCTTAAATTATATATTGAATTAATATAAAGGGGTTTCCACGAGAGTAGTCCTTGATATTTATTCCTCACACCTTAAATTTAAATGTTTATGCTTGATTCTTTACATTCAGATCCATATGCCTTACTTTTTATTTGCTTATGAAAGTTGGTTGAATACATTTACTTCATGCAGTATGCTGTTGATTTATATAAATTATATGCCAATTACTTGGGATTATGCTTTTATTTCATTTCATATGATTATTTTTTATGTCCTATTGATCATTCCTTTAAGCCTTGAGCTTAATTTTATGTTTAATGAATTATTCCATGCTTAATGGTTTAAAATGTTTCGTTTGGATAGATTGTTAGAATGATTTATTTTCATGACTTTTTTGACATGTGGATTCATATATGTTATGCCTTATGGTGTTCTTTGGTTGATATGGATCACCTCCTAAGGTCTAAGAGAGATCATGGTTCCCAGTTTAAGGATACCATGGATGGACTCACAGTGCTCGATCGAGACTACATTACAATATAGGAGTCATACTTTGGCTTCCTAGGTACTCTCTCTTGATGTAGTTTTTTAAAAATCATGAGTATAACCTGTTCCCTATGGGAGAAACTGAGGATGGACCCATTAAAAGGATGTCTACATGATTACTTGGGTGATTACCGGTCCTCTATGTGAGATATATGGTGTGGTCTTAGAGTTCACCATGTCATCAGTGATACAAGGGATGATGTAGGGGTTTGCTTGGATAAGGTCATTTACATTGGTTATATTGGATGTTCTTATAGTTTCCCTTGGGATTATTTTAGATCACATTGGGTGGGATCAGGACTCCACCTTTGGGATATTATAGTTTTATTGGTTTTTCATTTCATGTGATTCATTCATTATTATTATTATGAGCTCTCTTATATGAAGACATCGTAATGTGACCACTTAGCTAAACAACCAGATTGGAGTCTTCTCTTACTTTTCTGGATTTATATTTTTTATCCTATGTTTATTTTTCATGACTTTCATGGGTACATTTTTTCAGACATTCATCTTAGGCCAAAGAATGTGCTATCATTTGGGTGTCCATTTAGGAACCCAGACTGAGGTGTTTATTATATTTTTTTATTGTCTTTATTTTACTATTATGGAATACTTTAATTTTTTTATTTTATGAAATGGATTTTCCTAGAAATTTTGGGTGACGACCTAATAATATTGTATCTCACAACCTTTTTGAGTCACCCATGACACCAAAGAATATTTTATGAACGCAATACGAAGGGAAGCATGATTTTTTTAAAGCTTAACTAATTTAAGAATTTAGAAAGTAGAACGTTGCAGAAGACCGAGCATATGATTGAGAGTCATGTATTTGAAATTTTTACCTTTTTGTTTCATTTCTAGTATAATGTATATTCTTGTATCCCAAGTTCCCCATGCTCAAATTTTTTACAGACACATAACATCATGATCATCATTTTTAGATCAAATAATATTATCATTATTCAAATTCTACTATTGTCATTATCTAATTATTCTTTACACTATTTATTAATTATCTCTTTTTATTGTTTCGAATAATATGATTTGTAAGGGAATAGTCACCCCATAGATAGACCCGGAGAGCTCATTTCTATTCGATAGTCTCCAGTATTTAGGGAGGCCCTATTGGGGTATTTTCTCCCACCATCGTAGGGAACAATTCAGTGGAACTCAGGGCATGCCACTACATGTGTTCTTGATGATTCTAGTTTAGTGTTATTTTGATTGTGATTTATAGGATGATAAAACCCACATGAAGTTTGTACCATTTTTAAATTTAAAATAATTAACATGTTCGTCCCTATAGTGAGGTCTCATAATAAATTTTGTATGTTATTTATTCATTATTTATTGTTTTAGATTTAGATTTTCATAATTCATAGATTGAGAAATTTTAATTATTTTTTTATAATTTAAATGAAAAAGAAAACTATTTTATAAAATTTATTTTCATTATAGTATTTTTGGTTTCTCTAATAAACGGAATCTATGGATTACTGGTATACTTTGATTGGGTGTTGTCTCAAAAAATTTAAAACAACATTAGTTGGTATGTAATATTAATGTATTATAAAGTTATTATGATTTTGAATTCCATGATGGAGTTACACTAATCTTATATAGGAAGCAGGTAGATGCTTATTTTAATAGGTGAATTGGAGTTACTTGGGGATAAAATGGTGTGTTTCATGCAATTTTTTAATTAGTTCAAGACATATAGTGTAACTTCTTTATTATCCTCGTTTTCTATTATTACTATCCATGCATAGATTCTGAATATTATAGAGGGAATTTATATATATTTTTAATGTATTTGTATATATATTTTTTCAATGTTTATTGTTTAGTTTTATTTTTTTGTAACTTTCTTGGAAATATATATTAATTTGGTATGAATATAAAATGTATGGATAAATCAAGTTGCACTTTTAGGTAGAAATAATAGTTTAATTTATGTGTTTTGAATAGAGAAACTATTCCCAATGGGTAAATTTGACACCTTTGGTGTTTTTCTATATCTTGTAGACAATGGTAAAACAGTTTGGGTATTATGGAGAAGTAGTCTATTTGATTGGTCGAGCTAAGATGGGCTGGTTTGATAAAAAAGGTATCATGCATGAATGGCCCGAAGACTTTCATTTTTTATTCATTTTTTCAATTACCCGCCTTTTAAGGGTTGAAGGGGAACCCTTGACATTACAGGACATAAAGGTCATAAAGTAATAAATTCATTATAGACTATGATTACATAAACATACCCCCCTAGTGTCTACATCGGGATCAACTCTCCAACTTTTCATGGTTGTATGACTAGTTGTCCTATGCATAGGTGCATAGCCCTAGTAATGATGGAAGATTTCATCCCATTTCATTATTCCAAATTTTTTAGCTATGCTCTTGTGAATATGACTTTCTCTTGTTTTCTTGTGGTTCTTTTTCCTTATACAATATGTATGGTAGCATTTTCACATCAGGTGACTAGAATGACTTGCGGTGTCCTAATGGCCTTAATGTGTCCTGAGATCCTTACTAACCCAAAGTCCTGGGTAGCCCAAAGGCCCTAAAGACTATATTCCCAAACCAGTGGCCTAAAGGTGAATAGTTATAATTACTACAGTACCAAACAATAGCTTCTATAATGACTGCTATAGTGCCTTCTACAAATTGTGTCACGACCCTCCTTTTATTTGAGGGCAAATGGTAGACATGAGATATGACTGTCAGAGCTCATGAGGTAAGTGTAGGGTTGTGTCTAGAGAACTCTTCCTCATTAAGAGTGTCATATTACCATGGGTAGTTGGGAGTTTTGTTTTGATTATTCGGTTAACGATTATTTATTCTTGAAGTTTTTTATTGTTTTCTCTCTTATTTTTTGGGAGATCCAGTGATATATTTTGGGAATTTATTAGGTTCAATGAGAAAATGGGAGGAGGCCCAAAGGTGAACAGTTGAGGTGCATGATCTGTTAAACCATACTATGTGAATCCACTCTAGGTGACTTATAGTTGTTGTTAAAATATTTTCACATGGTGTGAAAAACTGTATTTTCAAATTGTGCATAGTGTAAAAACAAAAGAAACTTTTTGTTTTGATTATATTGATGTTTTAAATAAGTATAATGATGGTTAGTATTTATGAGTAATTGAAAAGATTATATAGTATATAAAATTTATTTTAGCAATTGACGGTGACATTTCAATATTGGATTCTTCCCCCCAATTTATGAAATCAATGATTTGATGTTATAGAATATTTTTGTAAAACATTTTTTGTTTCACATTGAAGGATTTAAATAAATATATTGTTTCTTAAAGAATTTGTTTTATTAATCCTAGAATGATATAACGTGTTTTAAAAGTACTGAGTAATTGTTTCTATAGTTTAATTTTAAAAGAATGATATTTTAGGATATTTTTATCTTTAAATTAATTCAATTTCATTTATAGCATTCTTTACATGAAATACCGAGTTTAAATGCACAACAAAACACTATTAAAATATTATTATTTAATTTGATAGTCATCACTTAAAAATTAGAGTAAAAATTATGAATAATATTAAATACATTATGGAAAATTATTTTTTTTACACATTTATATAAAAAATTTATTAATTATCAATTGGTTAAAAATGAAAATAAAATAATTATCTAGTAAAAATAGTTTTTTTCTAGAAAATAATTTATAGGCATGTGGCGTGTTTTCGTATTAATAAATTAAATCATTACTTATTAATTAATTTTTTAATGACATATTTAGTCTATATATTCAATAAATTTTTTACCATTCATAAAATTATTTTTATCAAGCATGAAATAAGATTAAATCAAGATTTACGGTTAGAAATGCAATATCTAAAAACAGTTTTCATCCTTTTATGCAAGCTTATTTTAAATTGGATTTATAATATTTATAGAAATTTAATCTTGTAAAATGTATACTATATTTGGTATCAGAATAATTAAAATAACTAAATTGTTCAAAATTAATTTTTTTCACAATGAATGGCAGAGAAATTTATTTATTTTACTATGACAAGAGTTAAAAATGGTTCACTGGGGGTTAAACAAAGATTTAAGGATAAAAAAAATACCTAAAGTTTTATAAGTATTATTTAATGAAAATATATACACCATATTGTATCATACCATTAATTTCATTATAACTAGGATCTACTTTCATAAGAAATTGACTTCATATTATCTAATTTTTTTATTTAATTCTATTTTTGTCCCTCCCCTAACTTACACAAGAGAACCACTTATCCTCTGTTATTCATAATAATTGTACACTATATATTATCAAATAAACATATAAAAACCTTCATATATTCATTAAAATAATTCTTGAGCTCTTGGTCTTACCCTAAGACCATCCTATGACGGCTTAAGGTGTAATACAAAAATATTCCTTCAAAAAATAATTAATAATATTACCCAACTCTTTAAAATTTTTATCTTCTTATACTTCCTATAAATATATATATTATCAATATTAAAATGGTGAATACCATATCATCAATATGACGATATTTTATTTTTATTATGTTACAACAATTTTCAACATCCTTTTTATAAAATGGGAAATGAAAGTATTTATCATGCATATGTGTGGACTACAACTTCCATGTAACGATAAGGTTCATTTTCCAACACCATCATTCATGGTTTTTAATTATAATGGATTTAACATTTATATATTATTTTTATTAAATAAGTATTCTTCTTTATTTATAATATTTTATTGACCTTATTACTTTTCCAACCATTAGAAAATATTAACATCACTCATGCATACATGAGCACTACCAACTCTACAAAGTGATGTGATTAATTTTTCATCAAAAATTTATATGAATAAAAATTAAAATTTGAATAAATATAATACTTATTCCATGAATATTATTCTATAGATGTTTAAACCATGAACATGGTGAAATTACTACAAACACCAAACTGAATCATTTAAGGAAAACATATTTGTTGTCACATGAATGTTCATTTTAATAAATAAATCATTAATAAAAGGATAATTAGATATAATAAATAAGTGGTATATTATATTTTAGGTATAATTATGGTTATTTAATAATTAAATAAATAATATAAATTTATTATATAGAATATTTTAACTAGTATGAAGTAAGACAGAACTTGAGTTAAGGGTGTATGGTATAATCTATTTTCTTTTAGGATTTTCTACGCTAAATTTCTATTGAGGGAAATTATTTGGATCATATACTTTAAAAAAAATATATTCCATTCACCTATACTTATTTCTATATTTTTATGTATTTTTATCATTTTTTATCTTTGTGACTAAAAATGACATAGAAAAGTTTCTCATCGAAAATTGAACCTTATTTCCCCTTTGGTCATTGATGTTTTTATTTCATATCAATACCTTTTGAAATTACATTATTGATGTTTTTTCCAAATAAATGAAATTTTTTAACAAGTTTATTTTCAATACATTTTATATTATTTAACTTGTTTTAAATAAAATATTTATAATTAGGTGTTTTCCGAATAATTCATTTTGGAGTCTTTTTTACCAAAGTGTGAAAATAATATTCTATTTTAAAATGTATGGTAAGGATGGATATTCCCACTATAAATAACATTATTTTATGTAATTATTCTACTATAAGTTTCCTTGATTAGTTTTAAATTAAATTATTTTATAAATATTTTGATAATTGTTAGTTTAAATTCTATAAAAAATGTAATTTTTGTCATTTTTTAAAGAAAGGTTTGATGTTATATTAAATGTACATTCATTAATGATAGTGTATTTTAAAAATTGTTATGTTTACCAAGAAATTTACTAATATGATTCATTATACCTTTATTGATGACTTATGATGATTATGTTCTTAATATTATTATCTAAACCCCATTTCATTCACACAGGTTAATTATGCTATGATGAGATAGTGAATTATTTTATGACACCATCTAATTCCATTCTCCCGATGGATTCTTATTATTTGATGATGAGATTTTTATGAAACCTGTTTATTTCACACAAGTTATTCTATAATGGTATATTGAATGTTTTATGATCTTATGGAACACATATGTATCATGTTCATTATGTTATGGGTGTACCTAGAATTATATAGTCTTATAATTAATTGGGTAAAGAATGTTATATCATGAGATAATAAAGAGTGCAATGGGGAGTGATCCCAGTTATATAACAAACATCATCTATTATAATAGTCTTTGGAGTGATCTTTGACTAAGGCAATGATGGTATGTAGAGTGATCTCAATCCAAAATGAATGTTTTGGTAGTGATCCTTGGTTCAAAATGTTATATTCTCTTCTTATGTGAATGCAAAAAAATTATGTCTTATACTTATGATATGATCCCATAATTAATGGTTAACTATTAATGATTCAACACACTTAAAAATTATATATTTTATTATAAAAATCCACATCCCATGGTTTACGATTAATGATATTCAAATGTTAGTGTATTATTATTGTATGTTATGATCATGCTCTAGAAATTTTACTCTCACCACATGCTCACTTATGATAATTGATTGATATTTATAATATTTATGCATACTGATTATTTGTGTCCACCATTTCTTATGTTTCCTCTCCCTAGGTTTTTGATGATTTTTTTAGTATGGTATTTCTTTGAAGTGTACTGAGAGACCAAATTTATGGGGACGTTTTCATTCCATTTATGATGTTTTTTTGATAATTTTCAATATTAAAATCCATGGTTTTTAATGTTTTAATAAAATGTTTTGTAATTTTTATTATAGAAAGAAATTAGTATTAAATGAATAAAATTGTGTTTAATTTTCTATTTGAATTTTTTTTATGAAATATCGGTGTCAATATGAAATTTTTGAAATTTTAAAAACACATTATATTATTGTTTTCTAAAAAATTTTGTTAGTCCCCAAGAAATCCATAACCCAAATTGGCCTACCACTTAGTTATCCCATGAAAGGTGGGATGGCCGACCAGACCAGCCGAGAGGGCTGCTCGATCCCTAGCCTATGTAGGGGTGGTGATGCTTTATATAGGTGGCCCATGGGTGATTAACCCGACAGTATGTATGGAAAAGGCATGATCGGGCACAGTGTGTTCTGTAGAGGTGTGTGTGCTGTGAGATGAGGGAACCCATCCCTGAGGAAGGCATCTGGATATCTTTTTTCACATCGATCATTATAAAGGATTGTTTCCCATTTCCTCATTTTTATGTATGACATGAACTCCCCCATGACATTGTTGTGCACCTCTGCACCCCTCAACATGCCACTACTCTACTACCCACCCTCCACCCCTATTACCATCCATACACCATGGCCATCGCTCCTCTTCCCTCAGCCTCACCCACTGTCCACCTTTGCCCTCCAAAAACCATTATTATCGCCTCTATATTCACCACCAATCACCACCAATAACCACCTCATCGTGACTTCTCTGCTCGGCATCTCCTTCAAGTAGTGAATCATGTGACCTCATCAATCGTACCTTCATTACTTCCATATTCACTCTCCTCTAGAGAATTTGAAGGAAAAAGGAGGAGGAGGACACAAATATCGATCCTAATGATAGGCATTTCCATCACCACCCAGTGTAGTCAAACACCACTATCACATTCTTCTATGAAAATCACCACCTAGTGTCACCCGGCTATGCTGCTCACCTCATCTGCCATGGCTAGCCCTTGTACTTTCTTAGTAAGATCTCATTTTACTACTGTAGATACCAAGATCACCATGAACCTCCTTGGAAGGCTTATTCATTATAATAAATCCTTCTTCAACCACTATGAATGTCAGAGGATGAAATTTTTTCTGCCTTCTCACCATAACAAGCCACCACTGATTGCACCCAAATCCCATTGGCCACTACACCTCACTCATCGGCTACTTACTCCCTGATTCAATGTACCGATCATATTCCCTCACCATAAATCATGCACTATGTGTAATCGTACCATACAGTGAATTCAAAACCATGATCAGTAGGTTTTATCTCATCCAAGTATGAGGGTTTAATCCCATTTGATGACCAAGGTGGAAAAATCCCTCCTCCCTTTGGATACCTATCAAAAAGAGGACCAACCTTCATGACTATGGAGCTGTCAGTCAAGGGAGGGAAGCCAGTTAAGGATGTTGAGGCTACCGAATTCTTCTCTCCTTCTTCCCCCCTTCTTCTTTATTTTATATTTTTTTATTCAATTTTTTAATTTTATTTTTAATTGTAATTTATATTCCTTTTAAAAAAATTAAAAAAATGAATTTTTAATTTGTTAATGGTCATCACATAATTCTTATCCCTCTAAAATACCATTAGGATCTCTTACTATAAAAAATGAGAGGTCATCCTAGAGGCATCTCCCAGGGGGAGTTCAAGGTGTTCATTAATTTTCTTTATTGTTTAATTTTACTTTTGTAGATATATATGAGTATCCTTCATGAGTGTGGTTAATTTCCCAGATATTAACCACACCCAATGAAATGAATCTCAAAATATTTTTTTATTTTATTTAAACTGAATTTCCTTCTCTTAATTGGTTAACTCTTTATGTAAAGGTTTTGAGATAATAAATGTATTAAAAACATTGATAGAGATAGGTCCTGGAAGATAGCACAATCTAGAGAAAGGTTTGTCATTAACCTTGATTACAAGAGGTGGTGTAATTAATATTTCTTAGTCTTTCAAAGATATCAAAATTTCTAAATAAATAATAATAAATCATACATGAGATTTAATGATTAAATTATCAAACCAAAATCAAACAATTACAGGAGAATAATTATTGAATACATAACCTAACCCAAGACCAAATAATTTCTTCCTTTCATTATTTTATTTATATTTTCATGTTACTTAAAATGTGCATATCACATGTCATTAAAAAGGTAATAAAAAACCTAAAGAATTATCATTGTTTTTCATTAAAACATAAAACAACAAAAAGAAGAAATTTATGTGAATTAGAATAATTTTATGAAAAAATTAAGATACTACTCAAGTGAGACAACCCTGGTCAGCCTTTGTGCTTTATTAAGAAAAATAATATTCCTTTTCCACACCCCTAACAGGTGTGTGTTCAAAATTGTCACCATTTCTAGGGATCCAATCAGATGTTTTCTTACTTTTTATAAATTCACATTGTAAGAAGTTTTTAATTATTTAAAAAACATAAAAAAACATAAAAACATTATCCATGATGGATTCAATGGATTTTTATTCCACATGGACTAACTACTCACATGTGAAAGAACCAGTGGTTGAATATCTCTAGTCTATAAAAGATAGTGTAACCATATGGACTATACAGATCAAGGGAGACTGGATTCTAGTTTTAAAATAATATGAATTCAAGGACCTAATCCAAGATCTTAAAAAGAACCTAGAGAAACCATTTTTCGAAGTATTTTATATATAAGTTATTGAATTTTTTGAGTATTTCCCAAAATTTTATCTATAAGTGTCTAAGACACAAGAAGAGTTCTCCTCCTTTCATCCCAACACTTTGGAAAAAGATCCCTTATAATATTTCCCAAAGAAAGGCGAAAAATATAAATTAAAATATGATTTTCATGATCTTGAAAAGATGGTGCAGGATCTCCAGGTCCAAATTGATTGGATAACATGATATTTCTAAAATCATCAGAAAATCCTAAACTAGAATATGAACCTAAACCAAAATATGATCTACTTGTCTTATATGAGCATGAAACAGGGAATAAATTTTATAGTGATATATATGTAGTTGATCAATAATATATAGATGAATTTTGGAATTAATTTTAGGAACTACTTCATCTCCCCAAATCGTACAAATAATAGGAGAAAACACCATTAAAAGAATACCCCACCCAATTGGTGGAATTTGAAGTAAAAATAGAGGATCTCGACTACCTACATCCAACCGCCGATAATTTACTCCAAGAGGCAGTTAAAACGGAGGAAAAGATTGAAACTAAACCCACTAAGGGAGCTTAATATTCTTTTTACTCAATCACTTCTGATTTTATTCAATATGAATTATACATCACTCCCTATTGTTTTTATCCGGATGACTTAGACAATATTTATTATTCCTTATATAAGGATGAATATACTTTAAATTAACCTATTTTGGAACACATGGAGATCCGTTATTTCAATGAAAATTCATTGGAGGATCCCCATCATGAGATCCAAGTAGCTAAGCCTAGTGAAATAATGAAATATGTTTTTTATATTATATGGGAGAAATTTATAATTAAAAATAAAAAACATATTCAAGTAGAAATATACTTTTAATCCCCCTTTTATAATTTAATGCATACAATCTGTATAATTCTATCATTGGAAGAGATAGAGGTCATACAAGTGGAAACTGACATGGGGGTGATCCTTGCTTCATCCTTCTCCCACCATGCAGACTATAAATAATTTTGAAGGGGAAGTATATGGTGTACTCTATCCATGGATCATTCCTCACCAATAAGGTTAATGCACAAGCTGGGAAAAGCCACAAGTGGTGGTTAAAATCAAAGAAGCATCATCCAATATATGATTTTGGATAAATAGCTGGTAATTCCCTATAGGGGAAGTAATAAATTCTGGTCCCACTTTGGGGATTATACCAAGGCATGTCCATTTACTTTATTTATAGGAATTTAGATTTCAATTTGTTTTCATATGAGTAGTACAACATGAAACCTACTACCTATGAACTATTATGATATTTAATCACATGATCCTTTTGATTAATTGAGTAATTCTGTTTTTTAATTTCATAAATGGCGGAAGGAATCCATAATAGTGATAGAAGGAAGAGGACCAACTTTTATGGGAAAGGTAGTTCACTTTTTAATTGTGTTATCTTCAAGATACCTGACATTTTTATCCAAATAATGTTTGATATTTAAATATAAAATTACATTCCAATACTTTAATTATTCATTACTTTACTTGTCTAGGAGACATGAGTTTTTTTTTAAATCATGCGATTACATGTTTTAGATTTGAAATGGTAATAAAATTGAATACCAAAAATGTACAATTGGATGATTAAAATGAATCATGGATGTCAAAATGAGGATTCATGAATTAAGGGAATTTATTAATTCAGGTAAATGAAATTTCCTAACCATTTTTAATGATTTTAAATTCTGAAATTGATGTGAATTATTTTTATTATTTTTAATCATGTCTTGAGTGATTTTTCAATATCACATTCTCCATTATTGAGAGGTTTGATAGACCAAGTACTTCCTATTTATTCTTGACCATATTTGTTGAGTGATATTGGGATAGTTAACTTATGAGAACTTGAATTTTAACTTTTCAAATATATGATTGTTCAATAATATATTAAGAATTTTTTATGGAACATTTTTATAAGTAAATTTTCTATAAAATAACACCTTTTCATCAGTCCTTATTTTGCCCATAGACTCTCTAAATGAGCAGTTCTCGAAAATGGGGAATTAAGTGAATGAGCCAAAATAGAAACAAAGGGAGGCCATATGCAATGATAGAGAATAGATTTAGTTACATTATAAGAGATAAACATTACACCAACTAGATAGATGGAATTGAGAAAATTTAGACCCAAGAAACCTATCCAAACTAGAACACCTTTTGAAAGTTATAGATTCTCGATCAAGAATCTTTGAGTATTCAAAAAAAGGGTAGGAGAAATACACATATCAGTAAATAACAAGAAATGAGAATTGGTTAGATAATTTATTGTTATTATATAGCATAATATTCTTATAATAGTTAAAAACCAATTACTTAGTTGGATGTATCAAAATAAAACCAACACGTAAATGATGAACATAAATACCATCACTTGTACCTCAAATACAGTGTGCTCCAACTCAATCTATTATGGTTGGGGAAGATTGATAAGTAGAAATACTCATCACATTTACACCACTATTTTTACACTAACCACTATATTACATGTATTATTTTTATAAAAAAATTGTACTCCAAAGTTTTTTTAGAATAATATACTTGAATAAAATGGAGAATGTGGAGGAAGGGATATTCAGTTTGGATTTTAAATACACCATGCACACTAATACAAATTATATAATCCTTAATATATCATTCCTTAAATCAATGAATGAGATCATCAATTGAATTATAATGTTTTGTGGTCATCATACATTAAATTATTTTATAGTTTATGATTTTTAAACATTTCAAAATTTTAATAAATCTATAAATAATCCATCTTGATGGACTAAAACCCATTATATACCATTTAGAATAAGTGGAATTAACCCACGAACATAATATTATTTATTTTATTCCATATATTATATCATGAAATATGACATATGAATCATATGCCTCAAACAATATATCCTTATCACTTCTTTTGATATGCATAACAATCTTATAATGTACATGATATGGATAAATCATAGAATACAATTCTTCCCATTTTAGTGCATTTACCCCAATATTCCATATCTACTAAAATACCATAAGGACATTATAAAAAATTATTAATCTATTTTCAAATCAATAAATACTATTTTTTATATTATTTTTCAAACTCTAAATTTAAGGATAAACACTTTTTCCAACATTTTATTTTATATTCTAAAGCCAAATTTTCTGAGCCTATATGTCTTATAAAATTGAAAAAAATGTGAATTATAAAATTAATTAATGTTTGAAAATAGATTCCCCTAGAAAAATATCATTTTTACTCAATATATAGATGATCATGATAAAACATAGTAATATATCTATAAGAAAATTTCCAACATAAATGTATCATATACATCATGTATATATTTATATAAAATCATTTCCCATGACATTGATTGACCACTTGAAATGGAACATGTCAATATATTATACAGTAACTCATTCATTTTCAATTAAATAAGTAAATTTATTATATAGAAAGATTACATTATATATAAATCATTATAATAGATAACAACATCATAGGACACTTATCTAATATTGACATGAATTATATTAACCACAAAATTAAAGGATAAAGTGTATTTTATTATCATAGTTGTGTAAAATCCTACCATAGTTAATATTATCTAATTACATGATCAGAAACATACCCAACCGCTCGCAATTTAGATCCTCCTTATGTCCAATAGAAGAAAGGATTAAAATTATGAAGTCTTACATGCTATGTTTCATGAAAACCACTACTAATAAGTATATAAATAAAATATACCCATAGATATATCAATTATTGTATTAAATTACATGTGATATAATTTTTTGGGTCAATATAAGAAATATATTTTGAATTATTATATCATGAGCCTATTTTTCATCACATATGATAAATATACTCATCGTAATCTGTACATATCATCAGAACCAACAATACTAAAAAATGAATTTTATTAGGGTCAATTCAAATCTATAATTTGAGGGGATTATCATTACACCATTTATGTTTAATAAGTTATACATTCATGGAAGATTGATGAATCTAGATTACCTTTTTTGAAAACCTATGAATTTTTTTACATACATCAAACTCAATATCTCAAGAGTATAATACCCATGGACTAAATATGACCATCATCTATTTCCAATGATAATTGTTTGGTCAATATATCAAATATATTCTTACCTTTAACCATTCAATATGTCTATCCATCTCTCCTCTCCACAATCTCTCAAATGAGATGGAATTTATGTATGATGTGTTTGGTCCTTTAGTTGGATCGAGATATCTTAGCCTGAGAAATAGATCCAATGGTGTCACAATATTTCTCAATTTCTCCATAAATTTTAAAAACCCTTGTTTATTATTGAACTTCTTGATCCAAATAGTTTCCTTCAGAGTATCGGATGCATCAATGTACTTTGACTCAATTTGTGTGTCCTCCATGGTGGCTTGTTTATAACTCTTCCAAATAATTACTCCTAAATTATAGAAACATGTAAATAAATTGAATTTCATATCATGTATTTCATCTTGGGAACTATAATATGTGTATCCCTTTATGATTAGATCCTCCTCACCACTAAAGACAAAGATCACATCCTTATTTATTCAAAAGTACATAATGATTTTCTTTATAACAACCCAAGGAATATCATCAAAATTATATTGTTATCTACTTGTTATACTCAATGAAATAGTAATATCAGCCAAATTATAAAATTTAGCATAAATTATGGATCTTTTGACCAATTGATATGGACTCCTACTAACCCAATCTATCATTTTAAAAGGATCTTGAATCTTAATATGTTTCATGACATGAAAAACTAGTAAACAATATTTATGTAGTTCTCCATGTTAAACCTATATAGCACATTACCAATATTTCTATTTTAAATAAATCTAGGAAACCTTATTGATCTCTATTTATATATCATTATTCATATTATTTATGAAATTTTCCAAGTGTATTTTATCATAAATAATCTTCCCAATGAAATATTAACAAAATTAGAAGTTTTGACAATATTTATGTCAAGTAGTATGGTATCCATATAGAATAACAAAATTTTAATAAAACTCAAAATAAAACACTTTTATACACAACAATAATATATATTCTGGATGATACTAAACTATATGATTTCATCTTCAAACCATATATTTCAATTCTATGAATTTTTATTGAATTCATAAATGGAACACTGTTACTTGTAAACCTTAACAGTATCATCTGGAACATCGAAACCATTGGGCTACAAAATATACTTGTTCCTAAAACAATTCCCATTAATTAAGGTGGTTTTAGAAAAAAAATTAATATATCACATAAATGAAAGACACTTTTTTGGCTAGAAATATCAAAATGTAGTTTTTCAACTCTACTAGAGAAATAACTTTTTCATAGGTGAAAGTATGAATTTTTTTGTAACATTTTTTTAAAATATCATCTTTATACCTAGGCACTCAACCATCCATGTTATTTTCCTTAAATAATACCCACATCACCCTATGACTCTCAAATTTACACATTGTACCACTATTTTCCAAACATGGTTAATATATATGGGCCCTATTTTAGATTTCATAGCTCCAAATAATTACACATAATCATAAATCTCATTGTATTATAGGTAATAATATTGTTCATCATATATAAAAACTATTTCAAAATAATATTTTATAAAAAATCTATATATCCAATAATAATTATGTATCCTATTATACCTTTTTGGTACTTGTATAACCTAGTTTTATCTATATTCCTGAAATCCTTATGGAACGAACAAAAATTCCATATAACAAAAAATTCCAATTTTTTCAAAAAAAAATCAATGTTCAGATGTTCTCCCACTAACACCATGGACTATGTGTTCCTTATTAAGTATAAAAATGCATCGGGGCCCAAACACTTAAATTACAATAGAATTTATATCACATGGTGTCTTTATGATATCCAGTAAAAAGGAATTTATGTAACTAAAGTCTATTTTTATAATAATCCAAACAAAAAATTTATACTTCAAAAACCTGAATCCTCATTAAAGGAAAAATGGTATGCTTTACATACCATATCCAAAATGGTGTCTTGTTATTAGCTTATATAAAATGAGATTAAGTATGAATGTAATTTTTTCAAGATAATATCCATATAATGGCACATTATTTATATATTGAATCATCATTGATTGAACCATATCCATAAATGTGTGATATATCCTCATAGATTCACTATCCCATTATGGTGTTCAAGAAGGAATGAGCTATGAATAAATTCTACAATGTCTTAGATGATCAGTAAATTCTTGGATCAAATATTCACCAACCCAATTTTATTGGATAATATTAATAATTCTACCCATTTGATTTTAAACATTACTCTAAAAAACATTAAGCTTTTCAATATTTTTAAACTTTTTTCTCGTCAGAAAAACATAACTATATTACATGAAGTCATTATAGGGTTACAAATTACCTATACCCACCACTTTCATGAGTTCCTAGAAGTCTGTATACATCACTGTAAAGAAAATTCAATACTCTTATATATCATTCACCTTTTTCAATAAATGGTATGCTTTTCATTTTTAAAAATAAAAATACACAAAATTATCAAATGATTCATAATCAAATGAGTCTAAAAAACATTATCTTTACAGTATTTATATTTTTTCATATTTATATACCCAGGGCGACATTTCCAAAGATAAGAGATGTTAAAATCAAAGGTATAATTATTATTTTGGATCTTATATAAATGATTATCTATATCAATATATATAAATCATTTATCATATTCTCAATTCTCTAACATATTTCATTCTGATATATTTAACAATTTTCATTAAGTATAATGAATGAAAATAAATTCTTTTGTTCAAAATAAATATAAATGAAATTCCAATTTATGTTTGGAAAATAATATATTTCTTTCAAATGTAGAAATATTAAAATAGTTATAGTTTAATAATATAATTCATCCTCTAATAATTTAACTCTTTTCCATATTTCCAATAGGTAGATATACTTCTCCTTTTTTCAATTATAACATATATATATATTTTATAGGTACTAATGTGTGATATATAGCTAGTAACCAATACCTATGAATTAGAATAAGAGAAATTGAACACTATAACAGTAACATGAATATTCTTAGAATGTTTTTATTTTTTAACACTTATCACCTATAATACCCACCCCAATTTAATGAATTCATATACATTAAAGATTATTTTAACAATAGGTATTGTTGGGTTATGTATATGGATGCTTCTGGATGTTTTAGTGATTTTTTGGAAGGGATTTGGATGAATCATATCTATAAGAAATTGTGCATGTAATCTAGGAAACCATGCTGGAGGCAAAGTAGAGTTCATTGGTAAGCGCACATTTTGTGAAACCAAGCATCCTAACCATAAAACTCAATACATATCCACTTACGTAGATGGAACATGATTTTTGAAACTATAATCCCTAACCATATGAATGATTTTAATTTTATAGATTTTTTTAACTTTCAATGCCCTCGAATACCCTCATTCTTCCTTCACTAACCTAGGATCTTGACTTTTAAGGTTCACTTAGGTGATTTTTGGAAATATTCAACCTCTATAATTTGATTATGATGATTCTTTGTGTACTAGATTTTGAAATCAATGTTTATAACATTTTTCATCCTTCCCATATTGGATATCCCCAAATTTTCTTGAATGAAACCATAAATCAAAGCTTTTTTAATTAGATCTTTGGTAATTGATGAGTTTTAATGAGATTTTCAATATCGAGGCTTGATTCTGTTTTTTCTTGGATTTCTAGTTTTCAACATTATACTATTCTATTGAAAAATTAGTGCTTGTCATTGGTTATTTATTTAATTATAGTATTGGTTAAATTATTTATTATTGGTGAGTTTATTTAATTCATAATTTATATTCATTTCTATTGGTTTACTTATTCTTGTAATATTATGTGTGTTGAGTGCATGTATTAAAAAGGTAAACTATTCCAACATGTCTTTTTTAACCCAAGTTATTTATTTCTAGAAATTTTGGTATTGGGAATGTGAACTAAAGTTAGTATCCCTTTTGATTCAGTCTAAGACAATGGTTTGGGTATAGATTTTACAAATGGTATCAGTCTTGGTTGGTTCATCATTTCAGGATTTTGTTAAAAATATAGAAATGTCATGAATTGAAATGTATATAATAAAAATATATAGATAAGATATTTGTGATTGATTTTATTTTACTAGAAAATTATGGGTACGAAAGTGTTATGAAGAACTTTTAGGTAGTTTTTATACTCATTTTCATGGTTTTAACTAGTGAGTGTTACATATCATACATTATTGAAGACGCTTCAAGATAAGGCAATATTTTCAAGTGGTTATTTTATTTTTATATTTTGATATTGTGATTGTTTTATTGATATATATAAAACATAAAATAAATAAAAAATAGTAAAAGTGATTAGTTATTGATATCTTAAATGGGTTGTAGAATAAAAATGCATCAATAAGGAGAACATTGAAGCAATGAGATGTGGAAATCGAGAATGAGGTTTCACCCAATTCAAAAGTGTACTAGGATTTGGTTCAAAGTATCATGTAATCTTTTCAAGATACTAACAAGGTACCTATGGTTGAAGAATCTAATGAGGTGAATAAATTAGAAGGATTTCCCTAGTAGAATCCACCAAGGTTTCATAGTGATTATGGACCCCAGCATGAAAATGTATGGCTATGTAGGATGGATATAATTTTTAACATATTAGGGACTCTAGATGAAATGATGTTCGTGATTGAAATTTATATTATTCATGAACTGGTTCTAGCATAGTTGAACATAACTTTTTATTAAAGGATAGATGGATACCACTATTAGAAATGATTTGTGGAACTGTTTAATAATAAATTATTTCCAAAAACCTTCCAAATAAAAAATAGGACAGTGTTTATTCAATTATATCAAGGAATAATATTAGTGACTGATTATGCTAATCAATATACTCACCATGTTTGGTATTTACAAGAAGTAGTTATGACTGAGAGACTAAATGTTATGATCATTGTGGTGGGTCTCTGAATATATATTTAAAAAAAGTAATATTTGAATTTTATCATTGACTATAAAGAAATAGTGACTATAAAATAGTTGGAGAAAAATAAATATAATGGAATTATATTAGAGGGGATTCCTTTTTCCAATTTAGTGTTGGTTGTAATTTTAGCTTAGTGAATAAATACAAGAGGGAGGGTTACTCTGAGGGTTTCAAGGAAACCAAAAATTAATCCACGGGATCAATATCTTAACCACTCTAACACAACAATGAACCAAAACATTTATAGTGTGGATAACCTATTAATAGAAAGATGGAATGTATTACAACACTGAGGACATTCAACCACTATATAAATAAAGGGAAAATTAAGAAATATTGCATAACCTTCTGAAATCAATAGGTAGAATTAGTACAAATCAACCTCAAGATTTGTATAATCAGATAGAAAAATATTATTTGATTAGTTGTCATTAACAGAATTAGGTGAACATAGATACCATAAAGAAACATTCAATTGTTTAGTCAACACCTTCATAATGAATAAATACCTATGCTAAGGAATCTAATCCATAGTTATGTGGGGTAGAGAAGGATATGTCCACTAAGAAAATGGTTCTCTCTTAAGTGTGGGGTACCATATTTTTGAATTCTATTCTCATATATGTATTGTTTGATATTAGTGGATCTTATTCTGTTATTTCTTCTTTTTTGGTTTAAAAATTGGGATTACACATAGAAATTATTCCTCAAATCATGAGTATCAAGACACCCTTAGTAGAGTGTGAGTGCAGAGGATTTGAGTTCCTATTATGTTCCATTACAACAAATTTGATATAGTTTATATGGGATTTTGTAGTCCTATAGATTGATGATGTTGATATACTATTTCGAAGGTATTGGCTAGTGTAATTTATAGTCTATATTAACTACTACACTGAACATGTGTCGTTTAGTTCCCCAAATGGAACTCTTTATGTATTAAAGGGGGATTGGGATGTAAATACAAGTAGAGTGGGACATTTAGTCATATTGGATGGAACCATATCTGGTGTGTTAGAAATAGTGACCCCGAACAATATAGATAAAACTAGAAATATTAATCTTCCTACAAAAGAGGATTGATACCAAGATGTATCTCTAAATGATTCTTCTAGGTTACCAACAAAGTGGGAAATTGAATTTTTTATCAATCCAATATTGGGAACAAGACCAATTTCACTCCCATAATATAGAATAGATCTAAAAATGTGATTGGAATTAAAGGTAAAATTACACGTGTTGGAGAGTAAAGAAATCATTTGGCCTAATAGATCACATTAGGCTACTTTGGTTTTATTCGAAAAGAAGGAAGATAGAACCCTACAGTTTTGTGTCTATTATCATAAATTAAAGCATATGATAATATAATATTATTACACTCTTCCTCGCATTGATGGTCTATTCTACCAACTAAATAGATCCAAGGAGTAATATAATATTATAATAAAGCTATAATATTTTAATATTTGAGTTAAGAAAGTGGGTATTCAAAAGATAGGATTATAAAGTTAATATGTCCAATATAAATATGTTATCATTCCCTTTTGTCTGATGAATGAACCTATTTTCATCATGTACATGATGAATATTATTTCTCAGTAGTACCTCAATTATTTTCTCATAGTAAATTTTTATGATATTTTCTATTATTATCAATGTTGGAATGAGTATGAGGAGTAATTGGAATTGTAGTTATAACATTTCTTGATAACCATTTATATGCTTCATATTCTATGTGTGACAACTAGATATAATATTCTCATTTCCTTGTTAAAAATATTTATGAATAGATCTTTTTAGTTAATCTCATGAATAATGAAGAATTTATCTATTTCTAGCCACCAAATAATGTTTTTAGGATACATATTTTTCTAGGATTAATTTTTTTTATTTTTTTTGAATCACTTCCATAATGACTAATTGGATGAGAATAGTTGTTCCATTCACTAAGAATGTAGACTATAATAAATACACCCAATAGCTTAAATCTCATATCACTTCTACACCCATTCTAATAATTTCATAACCACATAAAGTATATTTGGTAAAATTTGATGCATCTATATCATGTCACATTTTTGTACTCATATATAGAGATCGGGTTGGGGAATATGATTTGGGGAAGTAAAAAACACATGAGAAGAGAAATCCAACACATGGACTAGATGTCTCTGATGCAGTCTATACCATTACAAACACATAACCATTATCTCTTTAGAGAATCATATATTATTCATAAATCATAAGTGTTTTAAATAATTCTTCTCTTGGATGGGCTTGAACTTGAGGCAATGAAGATGGATGGAGTACCTCCAAATGTTTGAATTCATCTTAGTATAAACCCTCTAGAAAGGAAATTCCATTAGAGATTCTTTGAGTAGGAATTCATAAAAGGATTATTTCAAGGAATCTTGTAACTAGTCATAGATGATGATAAGTATTACTAACATACATATAGGTTGTTACCAATAGGATGATCATTCAATATTCTTCCTAGTTAATCTTGTTCCTAACATGATGGATTTAGTGGAGGTGTATCAAAAAGAAGATCCTTTTCACCTCACCATTAGGTTGATCATTAATGGTGGCTTGAATTATTATAGATTTATATAAAATTAAAACTCTTTGTTAAACTTTCAGAATAAAATAATTTTCCACTGGTCTTTCCATTAAAAACTTAATTTGGTTTTTCACCCTTAAAAATTGGTAATTCATCTGAATATTTAAAAAATTTACAAATTGATTGAAGCTAATTTTTGGGGGTTGGGTATGAAACACAATATTTCATATTATTTTATAAAATTTCTTACAATTGAGTAGGTAATGGTTGATAATCAATGAATGAATGGTATGATTAAATATATTCCAACACATGAATGAATGTGGGGAAAAATTTACTTGGAATTTTTCATAGGTCTACTGAGGAATTCTCAAAAGAACAATTCTATATTTTTGATAGTGGATTGATTCCCATAGTTGACACACTTTCAACCAAATAGATAATAAAATATGATATAGGATTTGTAAAATTTATATATTTTAGATGTTTTCAGGTCTCTTGGAGTTCAAATTTTGATTATCTTTGATAGGGATGTTCGAATCGTTTCTCAATCATGGAAATCATTGAAACATACTTTTGGAACTCAGTTGACCTTGATTAAAACATATCATCCTTAGACATATGGGAAATCAAAATCCACAATTCAAATGATGGAATATATGACTGTAGCTTATATAATGGACTTTTAAAGAATATGGTAAGATCTTATACCTTTTGTGGAACACTCTTATAATAATATCTATTAAGAAACAATATATATGTCCCCATTTGAGGAATTATATGGTTAAACATTTAATTATATCCATGTTTGGGTGAGAATAAGATAAATGTTCGTAATTGGGACTAGTTTAGTCCATGGGACCATGGAGAAAATATTTAAGATCTGTAATAAAATAGATATTTATTATATCTAGGAAAACATTTATGTAAACCATCATCGTGGAACTTAATTGTTCAATGTTAGTGAACACATCTTCATAAATGTATCATTGAGACTTGTCCATCGATGAATGAGATGTTTGCACCATGGTATATTGTAATATTTGGAATTATTTAATTATTTACATATTTTTTGTATCAATTAGTTTTATAAATGAGATTCAATGTTGTCTATAATGTCTTTCACATATCTTAGCTGACCTAATCAAGTGATCAGTTTTGATCTTGTAATTCTCAAGAAAGATGCATGTTGTATCAATGTACCCGATTATATTATGGATATAAAAGAAATGGTCCTATGTTTAAAAATTATAACTCTAGTAAAAATAAAATGTTGTCCTAGTAAAATTCAAGAGTAAACATGAGAATAATCGATGCTCACACAGGAGTAGTGGTTAAAACTATTCTAGCTTCTCAAAGAAATAAACATTAATTGTGGGTAAAATTTAACACCCATGTTATGAGTTATTTCTCCACTATAATTATTTTTTTGAAGAAAAAATATATTGGGTTATGTCCCAGGAATCTTATAGATGTCTTTCGGATATTTTGGAAGGGTTTTAAATTCCCCACGGGTTGAGAATGGTTAAAGAAAACTAAACATGTTCTCTAGGAAACCAAGTAGATGTAAAGGGGGGGGGGGTTCTTGAGAAGGTTCATGGATAATGTATTTTTTTTAAACCAAATTAACTATCCATGAAACTTGGGACAAAGATATTTTCATGTTTTTTCAAACCAAGTGGCCTAATCATACGATGAGATTTTAATTGTACGGTAATTTAGTTTTTTAACCTGAAACTCACCCAAAACCTTTATTATTCCTCTACATACAGAAGATCTAAATTTATATGGTTATCATAGGACATTAATTTCGATATTTAATCTCAGGAATATAATTCCAATGATTTAATTAGTTTTTTTGTCCTGAAATCTAAAGGTTAGCACCACATTCTTCATTCTTAGGTTGGATCACCTATGTTTTTATAGAACTAAACCAAAGATCAAAATTATATTAACATGATCAATGGATTTGGATTAGTTTTTATGACTTTATATTTTGATTATATAGATGAATTCAATGAAGGTGTCACATGTGAGTTTAATTCTATGAATCATTATGACATACAACCCAAGGTTGGTGATTTTAAACACTTTTTACTATTATTGGAACATTAAGTATCTTAGGTTTCATATTGATTTATATTTTTGTTTTGATTAAAATCACCCTGATAAAACTCTGGTTAAATTTTATCTTATTAGTTTGTTTTTAAAACTAGGTTCTGGGTGTCACCCCTAATGTGTTTGATAAATTTATTAAATTTTTTTTCTTAAATTAATGATATTTTTAAACAGGTTCATTGAATCATTTGGTTGTGGGTGCGAACAAGAAAGGTGACATGTTGATGTGTGTTCATGAATTTCATTTTTTTAAAGCCTTTTTGAAATAAATTTGGTGTTCAATACTGACTAGAAATTCACTTGGAGGATTTCCACAAATAAATGGATTGGTTTAAGATGTATTATTACTCGATAGAATAATGATTCATTCAATAGGTGTCTATGTGTGTGTGTGATTAAAAATGGATTATTATAATAAATTGAAATTAATGAATTTTTTCTTTTTTTGAATAGTAAAACTCAACACTTTAGGAAATTATTTTTACAATACTGATTCATCTGTTTTATTATTATTTTTGAAATTTTCTTAAAAATTTTTATATTCTCTCTCCTTATTTTATAATCCCGTGAGGTAACCTATTTCTAGACCAAGTGGAAGGTTGTTACAGTATATTGTGGGTTTAATACTAGGTTTTCTTTCTCACCCATATATATTTACTTTGGTACATATGTAGAATATGTTTTCTATGAAATAGTAAAAGGGGTAGGTTTCATACTTCACTAGCAGTGTTCAATGATTTAACTATCATAGTTGGGGGTCATGAAGCTTAGGGTGGTTTGTGTTATAGTCAGAATTGGTTTACCCTCAGGGCTTGAACCTTTTGCTTCTTAAGAGATTTAGCTTTCTATTTCGTACTTTTATTTTATTACTATGATTTTTTCTTTGATTTATTGTTAATTTTTTTTCAGATATATTGTTTATTATTATTTTGTTTTTTTGCATCTATTAATTATTATTTACATGGTTTTACATATTCTTATAATGTTGTGAATTATTAGTGTATGTATTGAAAGGTGGATTTTTCCATCATTTACTTGGTATTTAACCCCATGTAATTTATTTATAGCCATTGGTTTTCATGTGTCACCTAATGTTAGTATCAAATTTGACACAATCCAAAGTAATGGGTTGAGTGGTGATGTTAAAGTAACATTAAATAACAATATAGATTTACTTTATAAGCCATACATATAAGAGGTATCAAAATAATAGTCTTAATGAATTCCATAATCGATCACAAATAAAAATTATCGGTAAGTATCATGTTTTATATCTTTTCATCAGGAAATATTATTTAATGTGATCCCATAAAAATGATTACCCCATACATTATTAACTTTAGTGGGATAAGATCCATATTTCATCCTAAATTATCCCAGATAATTTCATAACATAATAAATGACTAAATCTGGTATACAATCATGTCAATAATATCACATATTACTCTTGGATAGTTGATTGAATAATTCATCATCCAAGTCCACTTTATGGATTTACTGAACTCAATTACTCGACTACTGTAACTGTTGGGTTTTCCCATCATTGTGTATCTTACATATTAAATCAAATATATGTACCTAATAGTTATCATTACCTATAATACATTTTCTTTATAAATTATCATTCATGGGATGTTAATGGTTAGGGTTGATTGTATTAAATTATTGAGGTGTTGAAAAGTTACTTTTTTGGAAGGAATATCATAACTTGTATTTGATGGGTCTTCATTATAAGGCCCCGACCTTAAACATTTCTTAATCTTGAGTTATTTCAAGAACACACGTTGAGGATCTTTTTAGGTTTAAAGTTTTAGAGAATTAGATAATAAATCATGCATTAAACTCCACATATAAACAAAGTAGTTACATAAAAGATAGAACTCATTTTTTCCCATCATCAGAAACATATTTAAAAAAACATATATTATTTCTTGACACATCCTTGACACTATCATCACATCATGTACCTTTCCGTTGACCTGTGAAAAACATTTTAAAAACATGGGATGAGCATAAAAAGCATAGCAAGGTATATAAAAGTACAAAATGAAAACATTAGTCCATGAATGAAATCATACTTTACTCATAAAACATAAGCATTTTAACATACCTCATAAAATCATGAATAAATCATAGAAATCATAAGACATAAAGGTAACTTGAGGCATTCATAACATTCTTACGTAGGGAGTAACCCTCATGGTTACGTTTGGAATACCCATCACAGTATATTCCCTAATTCTCTTCGGAGAAACTTTAACGTTTAACCCCTTTGCATTACCCAATGCACTAAAGAGCTATATCAGTCTCACCCACCATTAGTTTATCATGGAACCACCCGTCTTCGTAAACAATGCCCAAGAACCATAACATAATCGTATCACATAAAACATGCATAAAGGAAACATAAAATTTCCACCTTTCAATCATAAGATATCAATACAAAACATTGATATAAAAACATTATGAAAACAATTTTCAATACCAAAATAAAATAAATGTAAAACATGGAATTTATTTTTCATTTTAAAAAAAGGTTATGGCTTGTATAGGAAGCCAAAGCTCAAATAATGGTCACGGCGGCAGAGAAGTCGTTGTCGCCACATACGTACGACAAAAAAAACATTCCCTTTTGTCGTTTAGTAATGGTTTCATATAAAAAATATTCCTTTTGAATAAATGTAAAATTCACAGGGTTTTATACACCGTATAAAAGAAAGTTGTGTATAAAACATAATATTCCTCAATGAAAGGATATTGAGACGAAGTCCCATACCTCGTATCCGACTTGACTCAATCGTTCTTTAATCTCTTGAATAATAAACTTGAGTTAATTTCTACTTGCTTAAGAACCTTTTTCAATTTCATTATTCCTTTTATATCACTTATTACCATGTCATGAACACTATGTAATTATTTATGTTAATAACGGTCATTTTAACGATCATTGGTACTTGAGTCAAAAATAAACTCTTTATAATTACAAGTTGTTCATGTATCCATTATATCCAGAGTTATATTCATGATTTGGATATCATATATATCATATATATCCAGAATATACATGCATTTATAATATTACATAACATTTAGAGGAAGGAAATGAAATTCACTATTCATGGAGACGGTAAGTCGTATGTACGCATGAACGCTACTTTCATTTCTATTTCATATTTTATGGAATGGAATCATAATGATATTATAACGACCCAAAATTTACATACATGGTTAATACTTCAAAATTGAATCATACTTATTACAACATATAACATAACCATGAAAGGACCGTATAGGTATAGTGTCTTTAGAAACTGGGAAACATAAACAATTGGTTCATAAAGCGTCTACACTGTCTCCCATTTATTTCATCATATTTATAGTCCCTTTTGGCATATATTACTTAATGACCTTTTTCCAGACCTAGGGAAAGAAAACATACAAAAGGGTGAGCTCAAATGCTCAGTAAGTGTAAACAAAAGAAATATCAATCACATCATATTCATAAGAACATAACATTTTGGAAATCTTACCCTACAAAAGAGATCATAATTTCTAACATGGGATAAATCATTGTAGTGAAATGTAATCACAATAATCCTAACTTAAAACATGAAGCTTTTTTTCATACACAGATAATCATAGAGAATCATTCCTTATTAGTCAAGACTCATTGCCAAGACTATCTTAGTGGACAAAGTCCATTTCTGAACCGAGTTCATTCCTCGTTTCCGTCCTATTTCACTGAACCGGTTTAACCTGCCGTTCTAGCCATGTCTATCTCATGAGATATAAAATATTTACCCAATTCATTGGAGGGAGATATATCTCCCACCCATCTCATAATCATTCTATTCTTATGTGCGCCACAAAATAAAAAAAAATCATACATCATTGCATAACCCATATAATAAAAATCGGATTCTTAAACATCGTGATATCATAAAACAATTCATATAAGATAATGGAATTAATAAAAATAATTCCATCACAACATAATCAAATAATTGTAATAATAGGGATAGAAACAGAACCCTTTATTATCTTAGATGGAAAATAATTTTGATAAAACACTTGAACTCCATTCTTGAGGAAAATATCCTTTCTACTTCAAAAACACTTTTCCTTTCTTAACATGTCAAACAATTCTAATATAAAAGAAGTTGATTAAAAATAAACTTTAAAAAATGTAAAGTAAGATTCTTGTAAATAATGTTTTAAAAATCCATTCATGTCGTATAAGTTAAAAAAACATTCTTCTCATACTTTTGTCGGAAAAGTCAAAAAGTACCTTGTACGAAAAATGACAAAAGATTCCTTTCATATCTTTTACTAAAAACTCACTGAAGGGTAAAATTAGATTTAAACAATTGTAGGTGGATGGAAATAATATTACATACTTATGAAACATGGATTTGGATGATAAAATACACCCTAGTAAATTCTGAAGTATAAACAATCTTGGATAAAAATTGAGATTGCGAGATTGTCCCTTACCTTAGGTCCAATTTTCTTCGTAAGTGTCCGAACCTCCTGTATAATGATTTAAATAATGTTATTGACTTATTTCAGAATCATACTTATTTTTATGATATCATATGTGGTCATATTATTAGCTTCTTATTAGTAATATTTCATTACTACTTGTTATTCGGGTGTTTATTAATTTTGGTTTTTATGCGTGTTTTGTCGAATAAATTATTATTATTCTTTTTGGATTATAGAAAACTCATTTCCAGAATGGTATTAGTGTAATATATATCATATTTATTCATTAAATTCATTTATATAATCATTATGCAATGAATATCATAGAGAACGAGTCACATCACATCATGGAGACGGTAGGCCGCACGTACGCACGAGCGATGATATCATTCCCATGGTTGTGGAATTGTATTGGAGTGTATGTATACTATTTCAGAATCAATATCACATTACAATAATAATATATAGTTATTATTTACACCATTATACCCATCCAAGTAAGGTGGTGGTGGAAAATAGATTACACCACGGCGTGGAGACGGTATTCCGTACGTACGCACGTGCGGTGATTTTGTTTTCCATAGGATGGATAGATGGGGAAATAGGGTTGTTTCATACTTATAATAAAATATCAGTATATCAGTGATACTGATGTTATTACTTCATAATGAAACAACTAAAGAAGAATAAGTTGAAGAAGAATTAAAGTTGAAAGAATCGGTAACGGACATTACCTCTTCTTTGAAGCGCTTCTTTGAGACCTCATATTAGGGCACTAAAATTGGTCTTTGAAGAAGACCAGGATCTCTAGGATGTTTATAGGGAAGTGGAGAGGAGAAATTGTCAGGGTTTGGCCAAGCTTGAAGGCTCAAAGTGGTGTGAGGAAAAGAGGGAGGAGGTGCCCTTTTATAAGGGAGGAGAGGGGCTCCTTTTGAAAAACTAAAAATATTATTTTATTATAAAGCCATATTCGGTTTTAAATAGCTCAAAATTGATTTATTTTGAACCTAAGGTGGGTATGGGTAAAAATAATCTCATATAATAGAATTTTTACAAGTTTAGTTTACTATTTTTACCTTATAATTTAGATTTAACTTTAAGTTAAATAATTTTACTTTTACTGTGTCTTTTTGTGTTCTTACACTATAAGGTTAATAAACTTACTATAACATTCCAAACGAACCCCAAATTGTTTATTATTAATATATATAACATTATTTAAGTCATTTGTCTGAGCCTTATATTTTTAGGAATAAAATAACAATTAATAATATAATATTTGTTTTAAAAACTATTTTATGTCAATTTTGACACTATTTAGTAATTGATTTTTGTGAAAATCATAACAGAATGATTAATTAGAAAAAAGTTACTGAAATCAATACTAACATGTCATATTAACCTATAAAATTAGTGTAATTAATAAAAAGTCTCAAATTATATTTATTTGGGTATTTATAACATCAATTATGTCAATATTTCATTAATAAGATAATTACTACATCATCTTTGTGTCATAAATAAATTAAATTATTTAATGTCTAAAAATTACAAATAAAATACCATTATGTATGAAATCCTTTTAAATTTCTAATGAATATTTATAGTCGAATTTATCTTATGCATAACACTATATTAAAAATTATTTACTTATTAAACATTGATTTTAACTATTTTAACCCTTCTTTAAATAAATTAATAATAAATGTCCTAATCTAATCCAAGTGGGCCTAAATGGTCATATTTTTTTCTAAGGTTGTTTTCGGGCGAATTAAACTTATCCAATAGAATTAGGACATGTGTTAGGGTAATAATAATATCATTTTTACCCTTAATTACCCTATTTACTTTTAACCGTGGTAAATAAAAGTAAAAAGTTACTATTCACCAAAAATTATTTTCATCTCATTGAACCACATTTTACTTACTGACATCAACCGTGTCTCTCGGATTTTTGAAATTCTACTCACATAAGCGGTAAAATTAAGTTTTATGTAAATTTGAAAATTCTCCTAGGAGGTGGGTAAAAGACGGTGAAAAGTTCAATAAAATTTTTATATATCTAAAATTATTATAAAATTACCCCAATGAATTACATTGAACATATATAGGTATTATGTATCAATTTTGACCTAAAATAAATTTAAATAAAATAAATAATTATTTAAATAAAAATTCAGTTTTTTAATAGTAACCCAGTGTTTTCACTATTCATCAAAAATTGAAAGTTTTCAGAAAAATACCAAAATTTCACCCTAGGCTAATATCTATATTCCGAATCCAAAAATGAAGTCCATTTTGAAAAATAAAATTTACAAAATTTCAAAAATTGGGTATTACTATTCATAACTGCTAGTTTTAATAATATTTTAATAGCATATTTTTGTTTAGTGGAACCCGGTATTGCGTACGACGCAAGCTATTGAGGAAGGTCGCGATTGCGTGTAAAGCCAGACAAGCTAGTGTTGTGTGTAGTGAAGGATTCCTTTGATTATTTACATAACATAAAAACAAAATATTTCTCATAAAAGTCTCGGGTGTTACATTCTACCCCCCTTAAAAGGAATTTCGCCCTCAAAATTCGTCACTTTGTAACAAATAGATTAGGATACCTCTCCCTCATCATATCATCAAGCTCCCATGTAGCTTCTTCTAATTGGTGGTTCCTCCATAAAACTTTCACCAAGTGAGTGGTCTTGTTTTGGACTTTTTCACTACGATTAAGAATCTCTATCGGTTGTTCTTCATAAGAAAGATCGTGTTCCAGTGGTAAAACTTCTGAGCTGAGTACTTGTGAAGGATCTGGTATGTACATTCTCACGAGAGATACATGGAACACATCGTGAACTTGAGAGAGATTCGGTGGAAGCACAAATTAGTAAGATACCTTCCCAACACGATCCTGTATTTTGAAAGGACCGATATACCTAGGGCTCAGCTTTCGCTTCTTTCCAAATCTCATTATTATCTTCCAAGGAGATATTCGTAAGAACACTTTATCACCCACTTTAAACTCTAAGTCTTTTCTTCAGTTGTAGGCATAACTTTTTTGTCGACTCTGAGTTTCTCTTATGTGTTGTTGAGTAGATCGTACCTTTTCTGCCATCTCATCAACAAGATCTGGTCTTAATAGCTTTCTTTCCCCAACTTCATCCCAACAAGTTGGAGTCCTGCATTTCTTTCCATAGAGAGCTTCATAAGGATCCATATAAATACTGGAGTGAAAGCTATTATTATCAGAAAATTCCACCAAAGGTAGGTGTTGATTCCAACCACCATTGAAATCCATAGAGCAAGCTCTCAACATATCTTCTAGAGTTTGAATTTTCATCTCAGACTGACCGTCTGTCTAAGGATGATAAGCAGTGCTGAAACTCAACTCTGTATCCAGAGTATGCTGAAGACTTCTCCAGAACTTTGAGGTAAACCTCATATCCCGATCAGATATAATATAAAGTGGTACTCCATGCAATCTTACCACTTCCTTTACATATATCCTGGCAAGATGATCCATAGAGAAATCCTCTCTAATAGCAATGAAGTGTGCATACTTTGTAAGACGACCAACTATGACCCAGATAGCATTATTGCCTTTGGATGTTTTAGGAAGTCTGGTGACAAAGTCCCTAGTGATGTTTTCCCATTTCTATTCGGGTATGGGTAATAGTTGTAACATTCCCTTAGACTTCTATCTCTCAGCTTTAACTTGCTGACAAACCAAGCATCGAGAGACATATTCAGCAACATCTATTTTCATGCCATCTCACCAGAAGTACTCTTTCAGGTCCCTATACATCTTCATGCTTCCAGGATGAATTGAGAATGAAGAACTATGAGCCTCGTCCAGAAGCTCCTTCTTTAGTTCGGGGATTGGAGGAACACAAACTCGATTCCTGAACTTTATTATCCCATCACAATCAAGGTTGAATTCAGGAACATTTCTCACCTTCTATTGTAACTCTATATCTTCTTTCTGTGCATCTTTAATCTTCACATGTATAGATGGTTGAAAATTCATTTGAGAAAGATATGCTTTTCCACTTTAATTATAATTCCAAGATCCTACCTTTGTAAATCCATAAATATTGGATCTTTTGTGATCCTCATCATGGATAAAATGGCATGGTCTTGTCGACTTAATGCATCTTCCACCTTGTTTGCTTTCCCAGGGTGGTAATTAATTGAGAAGTCGTAATCCTTAATCAGCTCCAACCATCTTCTTTGGCGCATATATAGCTCCTTTTGTGTGAAAATATACTTTAAACTTTTATGATCAGTATAAATGTCACACCTTTATCCATAAAGATAATGCCTCCAAATCTTTAATGCAAAGATTACTGCAGCTAACTCCAAATCATGAGTTGGATAATTTTGCTCATGTATTTTCAACTGTCGGGAGGCATAAGCTATCACCATATCATTTTGCAAAATAACACACCCCAATCCCTTCTTGGATTCATCACTGTAGATCACAAACCTTTCTCCACTACAAGGCAGTGTGAGCATAGGTGCACCGGATAACCTTCTTTTTAACTACTTGAAATTCTCTTCACATTCCTCCGTCCAAACAAACTTAACTCCTTTCCGAGTCAACCTGGTGAGTGGATTAGATAATCGTGAAAAATCTTTCACAAAACATCGAAAATATCCAGCCAAACCAAGAAAACTTCAGATCTCAGTTACTGTTGTTGGTCTCGACCATCTTTCGATAACCTCTGTTTCTTGCTGGATCCACAGATATCCCCTCTTTGGAGATTATGTGACCCAAAAATGAAACTTTTTGAAGCCAAAATTCACACTTGGTAAATTTTGAATAAAGCTTCTCCTTTCTCAGGGTCTTCAATATAATTCTCAAGTGATCTTCATGTTCTTCCTTTCTCTTTGAATATACAATAATATCGTATATAAAGACTACCACAAACTGATCAAGATAGTCTCTAAAGACTCTATTAATTAGATCTATGAAGATAGAAAGGGCATTAGTAAGACCAAATGGCATCACTATAAATTCATAGTGTCCATACCTTGTACGGAAAGCAGACTTTGGTATAGCCTCCCTTTTGACCCTTAATTGATGATACCCTGAACAAAGATCAATCTTGGAAAAGTATTGAGCTCCGCGTAGTGGGTCAAATAATTCATCAATGCGCGGGAGAGGATATTTTTTCTTGATAGTGATCTTGTTAAGTTCTCTATAATAAATGCAGAGTCTCATTGATCCATCTTTCTTCTTAACAAACAGAATAGGTGCTCCCCAAGGTGACACACTAGGGCGTATGAATCCCTTATCAAGATTCTCTTGGAGTAGCTTCTTGAATTCCTACAACTCAATTGGGGCCATTCTATAAGGTATCTTCGAAATAGGTAAAGCACCCGGTACGAGTTCTATTGAAAACTCAACATCACGATTTGGTGGAAGACTCGACAATTCCTCTGTAAATACATCATCAAACTCCCGTACAATGGGAATATTCTTAATTGTGAGTTTCTCACCAACCATTTGAGATAAATAACCTTCATCTAGTGGAATCAAGACCCATAAGATGGAATAAATTTCCACTGGAAGGTTATGTTCATCCTTGCATCGATAGACGATCATAGATTGATCTGGAATATGAAATGTGACTTCCCTTCTTTGGAAATTGATATGAGCTCCATATAGAGAAATACAATCCATGAAAATAATCACATCAAATTCCAATATAGGGAGGATCACAAGATTTGCAGGAAGCACTTCCCCACAAACTTCAGTCGGAGAAGAATTATAAACTTTTGATGCGACTGTTGTGCCATTAGGGGTTGTCACAGCTAACTCGATATCTAATTGTTGAGGTAATACGGTGATACCCTTATAAAATTCTTCAGAAATAAAAGAGTGGGTGGATCCAGAATCCAATAAAACATTTTCTACTTTAGAGTGGATGGTAAGTGTACCTTTCACCACTTTGTTATCGTACTCCACATCACTGATAGAAATTGCATGTGACTTTCCTTTGTCATTAGCCTTAAGAGTTTTTTGATGTCGATCATCATCAACAACCCTTGGATTAGGGAATTGATTGGAATAATGCCCCATTTCCTTGCACTTTTAACATTGAAGTGTAGGAGGTACACTCTTTGTAGCCTTTTCATTGTTTGCATCACTAGAAATATTATTCCCATCATTGTGGTATTCAAATGCCTGATGACCTTCCTTTCCACATTTGAAACATTTACTTGTCCCTTTAAGACAACTCCATTCATGTTTCTTTCCACACATTGAGCATAAGGGAAAACTCATCTTCTTTTCAGTGTGCTCTTTAGATTTTCCTTTGAATTCCATTTTCCTCTTCTTATCAAACCCATATGACTGATGGGTTACTCCAATCTCTATCTCAACTTTGAGAGCACATCGAAAGATTTCCTCATAGCTATTGAATTCCCTTATGGATAACGCCCTTCGAAGACTTGTTTTTAAGCCATTAAAGAATCGATCGATCTTACTCTCAGGTTGGATAATAATACTAGAAGCATACCTTGCAAGTATTGTAAAATTTTCTTCATAGGTACAAACAGATTCATCATCCTTTTGCTTTAGTTCATGAAACTCCTTCTCCATATTTGTTCGAAGAATATGAGGGAAGTACTTATTGAAAAATAAGTTCTTGAACTCGTCCCATTCCATGGACTCAATTTCATCTCTTTGCCTTGTATTCTTGATAAGATTACACCATTGATAACCATCACCTTCCAAAAGATACACTTCTAAGATGACTTTATCATGTTTAGAACATTGAAGAACTGAAAATATCTTTTCTGTCGTACTAATCCATTGTTCAGCAACTAATGGATCAGTAGACCCGCTGAATGAAGGTGGACGATGCCTCATGAAGGATTCAATAGAATTTTTCTCCTTCCTTTGCTCGTTTGGAAGTCCTGTATGATTCATAGCTTGAGAAATTTGTGTGAGCATGGATACAAGATTTTGAATTCTAGCTCCCATAACGTTTGGTTGCTCAGGGAGACAATCATTGCATTGCCCGTCACATTCCGCATTAACACGGTTCCTTCAGGTTCTAGCCATGGACTAAAACCAAGAAGAATAGTGTGAGAAACACTAATTATAATTGGAAAACCACATAATCAAGAATAAAATTTCACACTTAAGGTATTATCCTAGGTTATTCATGGATATTTCTAAAACACTAAGATTGTGTTCTATGCTTAAACTTATCCTTAGTATTCTTCCTAAGGCTTTCACATCCTAGTTTGCAAAGGTTGGCTATACCTTTCCTCTGATACCAACTATAATGGTCTGGAATTACATCCAGTGGACTATAATTGATACCTATCAGGGCACTCCATGGGCGGCTACACCCCCTGGGCGGGACACACCACCATCCCCAGTGTCAGCCATTTCCTCATGAAGCCCTTGGGCGGAGAGCCATGCTTCGTCCAATGCTCACATGTGAGAGTTCCCAAGGATCGGATACATTCCTAACTCCTTTGCCTCTGATACCAACTATAATGACCCAAACATTACATACATGGTTAATACATCAAAATTGAATCATACTTATTACAACATATAATGAAACCATGAAAGGACCGTATAGGTATAGTGTCTTTAGAAACTGGGAAACATAAACAACTGGTTCATAAAGCGTCTACACTGTCTCCCATTTATTTCATCATATCTGTAGTCCCTTTTGGCATATCTTACTTAATAACCTTCTTCCTGACCTGGGGAAAGAAAATATACAAAATGGTGAGCTCAAATGCTCAGTAAGGGTAAACAAAAGAAATATCAATCACATCATATTCATAAGAACATAACATTTTGGAAATCTTACCCTACAAAAGAGATCATAATTTCATAACATGGGATAAATCATTGTAGTGAAATGTAATCACAATAATCATAACATAAAACATGAAGCTTTGTGGCATACACACATAATCATAGAGAATCATTTCTCATTAGTCAAGACTCATTTCCAAGACTATCTTAGTGGACAAAGTCCATTTCTGAACCGAGTTCATTCCTCGTTTCAGTCCTGTTTCACTGAACCGGTTTAACCTGCCATTCTAGCCATGTCTATCTCATGAGATATAAAATCTATACCCAATGCATTGGAGGGAGATATAGGTCCCACCCATCTCATAATGACACCATTCTTATGTGTGCCACAAAATCAAAAAAAACATACATCATTGCATAACCCATGTAATAAAAATGAGATTCTTAAACATCGTGATATCATAAAAAAATTCATATAAGATAAAGGAATTCATAAAAATAATTCCATCACAACAAAATCAAATCAATGTAATGATAGGGATAGAAACAAAACCCTTTATTATCTTAGATGGAAAATAATTTTGATAAAACACTTGAACTCCATTCTTGGGGAAAATATCCTCTCTTCTTCAAAAACACTTTTCCTTTCTTAACATGTCATAAAATTCTATAATAAAATAATTTGATTAAAAATAAACTTGAAAACATGTAAAGGAAGATTCTTGGAAATAATGTTTTAAAAATCCATTCATGCCGTATAAGTTAAAAAACATTCTTCTCGTACTTTTGTCGGAAAAGTCATAAAGTACCTCGTACAAAAAACGACAAAAGATTCATTTCATATCTTTTACTAAAAATTCAACGAAGGGTAAAATTGGATTTAAACAATTTTAGGCGGATGGAAATAATATTACATATTGAGGAAACATGGATGTGGATGATAAAATACACCCCAGTAAATTCTTAAGTATAAACAATCTCAGATAAAAACTGAGATTGCGAGATTGTCCCTTACCTTAGGTCCAATTTTCTTGGTAAGTGTCCGAACCTCCTGTATAATGATTTAAATAATGTTATTGACTTATTCTAGAATCATGATTATTTTTATGATATCATATATGGTCATATTCTTAACTTCTTATTACTAATATTTCATTACTACTTGTTATTCGGGTGTTTATTACTTTTTTTTATGCGTGTTTTGTCGAATAAATTCTTATTATTCTTTTTGGGTTATAAGTACCTCATTTCCATAATGGTATTAGTGTAATATATATCATATTTATTCATTCAATTCATTTATATAATCATTATGTAATTAAGATCTTGTAGAACGAGTCGCATCACATCGTGGAGACGGTAGGCCGTACGTACACACGAGTGATGATATTGTTCCCATGATCGTGGAATTGTATTAAAGTGTATGTATACTATTTTATAATAAATATCACTTTACAATAATCATATATAGTTATTATTTACACCATTATACTCATCCAAGTAAGGTGGTGGTGGAAAATAGATTACACCACGGCGTGGAGACGGTATTCCGTACGTACACACGCGGAGTGATTTCGTTTTCCATAGGATGGATAGATGGTGAAATAGGGTTGTTTCATACTTATAATGACATATCAGTATATGAGTGATACTGATTTTATTACTTCATAATGAAACAACTAAATAAGAATAAGTGGAAGAAGAAATAAAGTTGAAAGAATCGGTAACGAACATTACCTCTTCTTTGAAGCGCTTCTTTGAGACCTCCTTTTAGGGCAATAAAATTGGTCTTTGAAGAAGACCAGGACCTCTAAGATGTTTCTAGGGAAGTGGAGAGGAGAAATTGGCAGGGTTTGTCCGAGCTTGAAGGCTCAAAGTGGTGTGAAGAAGATAGGGAGGAGGTGCCCTTTTATAAGGGAGGAGAGGGGCTCCATTGGAAAAACTAAAAATATTATTTTATTATAAAAACATATTTGGTTTTAAATAGCTCCAAATTAATTTATTTAGAATCTAAGGTGGGTATGGGTCTAAATCCTCTCATCCAATAGAATTTGGACATGTTTAGTTTACTATTTTAACCTTATCATTTAGATTTAATTTTAAGTTAGATAATTTTACTTTTACCGTGTCTTTTTGTGTTCTTACACTATAAGGTTAATAAATTTACTATAACAAGCCAAAAGAACCCCAAGTTGTTTATTATAAATATATATAACCTTATATAAGTCATTTGGCCGAACTTTATATTTTTAGGAATAAAATAAAAATTAATAATATAATATTTGTTTTAAAAACTATTTTATGTCAATTTTGACACTATTTAGTAATTGATTTGTGTGAAAATCATAAAAGAATTATTAATTCAAAAAAAGTTCATTAAATCCATAATAACATGTCATATTAACCTATAAATTAGTGGAATTCATAAAAAGTCTCAAATTACATTTATTTGGGTATTTATAACATCAATTATGTCAATATTTCATTAATATGAAAATTACTGCATCATCTTTGTGTCATAAATAAATTAAATTATTTAATTTCAAAAAATTAAAAATAAAATATCATTACGTAGGAAATATTTTTATCTTTATAATGAATATTTATAGTGGAATTTATCTTATGTATAACCCTATATTAAAAATTATTAACTTATTAAACTTTGATTTTAACTATTTTAACCCTTCTTTAAATAAATTAATAATAAATGTCCTAATCTAATCCAAGTGGGTCTAAATGGTCATATTTTATTCCTATGGTTGTTTTTGGTCGAATTACGCTTATCCAATAGAATTAGGACATGTTTTAGGGTAATAATAATATCATTTTTACCCTTAATTACCCTATTTTCTTTTAATCGTGGTAAATAAAAGAAAACATTTACTATTCACCAAAAATTATTTTCATCTAATTGAACCACATTTTACTTACTGACATCAACCGTGTCTCTCGTATTTTTGAAATTCCACTCACACAAGAGGTAGAATTATGTTTTATGTAAATTTGCAAATTCTCCTAGGAGGTGGGTAAAAGACGGTGAAAAGTTCAATAAAATTTTTATATATCTAAAATTATTATAAAATTACCCCAATGAATTTCATTGAAATTATATAGGTATTATGTATCAATTTTGACCTAAAATAAATTTAAATAAAATAAATATTTATTTAAATAAAAAGTCAGTTTTTAAATACTAACTCAGTGTTTTCACTATTCATCAAAAATTGAATGTTTTCAGAAAAATACCAAAATTTCACCCTAGGCTAATTTTGATATTCCGAATCCAAAAATGAATTCCATTTTGAAAAATAAAATTTACAAAATTTCAAAAGGTGGGTATTAATATTCATAACGTTTAGTTTTAATAATATTTTAATAACATATCGTTGTTTAGTGAAACTCTCTATTGCGTACGACACAAGCTATCGAGGAAGGTCGCGATTGCGTGTAAAGCAAGCCAAGCTAGTGTTGTGTGTAGTGAATGATTCCTTTGATGATTTATATAACATAAAAACAAAATATTTCTCATAAAAGTCTTGTGTGTTAAAAATATAAAGGTATATTATAATTCCAGTATAATATCATATATAATATCATTAACTACATCCTTTATACGTCCCACATATGGCATTAACGAATCAAATCACTTTGAGGGGGCGGTCGTCCGCACTTCCAAAAATGAAGATATCGCGTATACCCATAATGTAATCCATAAAGGTATGCCATAAATGAAAAATACAGAATCTTAAGGAAAACATAAACATATTATATATCATATATAAATATAGTGTCATCTTAATGGCCACCTTTGAAGGTGTTAGAAGAATATTGAACAATCATCGTTTCGTGAGGCAGAAATTCACCAACCACAGAAACAGTATGTTATTTAACCATTAGATGAAGGTGTGTGTAAGTGTATCTTGAATCCTTCTTATAACTACATCATTATATATTGAATATATTGGTGTTATTACAAAAGAAATGAATAAAAAGAGTTTAGGGGGTTAGAGAAGCAAAATAAAACAAAAGAACACAAATGAAAACATTACCATAAAATCGGGTAACTCCCTTTGGTTTGAACCAAAAGGGTTTATTTAAGAGCTTCATACCTAAGGTAAGGCTTCTAGGATGATGAGAAGGATGTGGAGAGACAAAATGAGAAGAGCTTGGCCGAGCCAATGGATTTAGAGGTGTGGGTAAGGAGGTAGAGGTGGGGGCCTTTTATAAGAGGAGAGGAGGGGCACTCTTGGAAAGTTAAGAAATGTTACATTATTTTAAAAAGAGTTTCGGATATAAAAAGTCCCACAATGACATATTTCTAGGATAAGGTGATAAGGGGTCTAAATATAATCATCCAGTATGTCTTTGACAAGTGTATGTCTTAGATTTTACATTATCTTTTCATTTTATTTAAATCGTTAATTAATGAGGTAATCGCTGCATCATCATGATGTCATAAATAATTTAATTTATTTAATGTCTAAAAATTATAAAAAGATACTATGATGTATGAAATATTTTTATCTTTCCAATAACTATTTATAGTCCAATGGAACATTTAGGTAGACAAAATTAAAAATGTTTTACTCAGGTGATACATTCTTTGTTATATTTTACTTTCTTTAAAAATCAAAAGATAAAGTGTCCCATTCACCCAAAAGTGATTCCATGGGGTTCCTAAGTTTGGAACAAGGCATCCCATGGTCAGCCATAACAAAAACAGTAGCATTAGGGCACATTTTGGGGTCATTTTTTATTATTATGATATTATTTTATTATCCTTAACTACCTGATTATTAATTAATCAAGATAATTAAAGATAATTACCGTCGTTACTATTCATAATGTCCAAAAACAAGAGTCTTGATTACATAATTTGGAACTTCTGATTCCAAATATGTAATCCATTTTACCAAATTCCAAACACAGAAATTTCAATAATTAATTTAAAAATAATTCCCATTGTCAAAACAAATAGCGGGTTTTTTAGAAACAATATCTTTGAAAAGTTTGGCACTTGTTTATGCCCAATTACAAAGTGAAATTAATACCAATGACCACCATTGGATTAAATGGTAAAAATATATTATATTTACACTTTATAACCAATTAAAAAGATAATCTAACCATATAATTATATTTGATTAAAAACACTTTTGATGTAAAATGTAGTATTTTTCACTATTCATTAAAAAAATGAACATTGTCAGAAAAATACCAAAAATTAACCCAATGTAAATTTAAATGTCCCAATCATAAGGAATAAGTTTATTTTGATAAATAGAGCTTATAAAATTTTCAAAATATAGATTTAAAATTGGTTTTAAATCAAAAGGCAGTAAAACAATCTTTTAAAAATATTAGTGTATTCCATACTTAAGATTGGATTTATTATCGTTTTAAGCCTCTAAAACACTATATAATTCATAAATAGACATAGATAAGATTATATATTATTCATTACTTACTTGGGATGTTACATCCTTCCCCCCTTTAGAAAATTTCGCCCTCGTAATTTATTTACTTATCGAATAAGTGGGGGTATTTAGCCCTCATTGCATTTTCAGGTTCCCATGTTGCCTCTTCAATCATGTGGTTTTTCCACAAAACCTTTACCTGATGAATCACCTTATTTCACAACACTTTCTCCCTGTAGTCAAGAATCTGGACCGGTTGTTCCTCATAAGATAGATTCTCTTCCAGCTGAACTACCTCTGGACTCAAAACATGAGATGCATCTGGCATGTACTTCCTTAACATTGAAACATGAAAATCATTGTGTACCTGAGATAAACTCAGAGGTAAAGCCACTCGGTATGCAACTGATCCAAATATCTCTAGAATTTCATATGGTCCAATGAACCTTGGACTTAGCTATCCTTTCTTACCAAATCACATCACACTTATCCATGGTGAAACTTTGAGAAAAATATGATCACCTACCTCAAAAGAGAGATCCTTACTCCTACTGTCTGCATAACTCTTCTGCCTACTCTGAGCTGTTCTCATGTGTTTCTGTATCAGATGAACTTTTTCTGCCAACTCTTCTACCAATTCTGGTCCCATCAACTTCCTTTCACCTACTTCATCCCAAAAAGTTGGAGTCCGACATCGCTTCCCATATAATGCCTCAAATCGTTCCATCTGTATAATGGAATGAAAACTGTTATTATAAGAAAACTCAACCAAAGAAAGATGTTGGTCCCAACTTCCCTGATAATCCATCGATCAAGAATTTAGAATATCCATTAAAGTATGAATCGTTCTTTCTGACTGCCCATCTAATTGAGGATGAAAAGGTGTACTAAAATTTAATTCAGTACCCAACGACTTTTGAAGGCCTTTCCAAAAGTTAGAAGTGAACCTGGGATCATGGTCAGATACAATGGAGAGAGGAACTCCATGTAACATGAATATCTCTTTAATATAAAAATGAGAAAGTTGATTTAGGGAAAAAGTATCTCGCATAGCAAGGAAATGAGCAGATTTAGTCAAGTGATCAACAATAACCCAGATTGAATTATTACTTCGAGGTGTCTTCAGAAATCTCACAATGAAGTCCATGGATATATTCTCCCATTTCCACTCTGGTACTGGTAAAGGCTGAAGCATCCCTTTCGGTAATTTCCGCTCTACTTTAACCCGTTGACAAGTCAAACACTTCATAGTAAAATCAGCAATATCTCTTTTCATTCCATCCCACCAGTAGTACTCCCGAAGATCTGTATACATATTAGTACTGCCAGGATGAACTGAAAACGGAGAACTAGGAGCTTCACATAACAACTCTCTCTTCAACTGTGAATCACAAGGCACACACAATCTCTTTCCAAATCTAAAAAACACAATCATTATCAATTTTTAATTCAGGCAACTTTCCTTTCTGAACCAACACTACCTTTTTCTACAACTCACTGTCTTGCTTCTATGCTTGCTTAATTCTATCTGATATTGAATATTTCACTAATATTTGAAACAAAACAGAAGAACATCTTGCACTAACAACTTATATGCCAAATTTCATCAAATCCTTAACCAAAGGATCACGTTCCAAACGCAACATTGTTAGTGAAAAATTACTTTTTTGACTCAAAGCATTAGCCACTTTATTTGCTTTTCCTGGATGGTAATGAATTATACAATCATAATCCTTGATTAATATCAGCCATCTCCTCGGTCTCATGTTCAATTCTTTCTAAGTGAATATATACTTTAAACTTTTGTGATCGGTATACATTTCACACTTTACTCCATACAAATGATGCCTCCAAATTTTTAAAGCGAAAACAACAGTAGCTAGTTCCAAATCATGTGTAGGGTAATTTACCTCATGTGTTTTCAACTGTCGTGAAGCATAAGCAATTACCTGGTCATTCTGCATTAGAATGCAACCAAGTCCTTTCAATGAAGCATCACTGTAGATAACAAACTCCCTATTCCTGGAAGGTAGTGCAAAAACATGAGCATTCACCAATATTCTTTTCAATTCATGAAAACAATCATCACATTCTTTTGTCCAGATAAACTTAACACCCTTCCGAGTTAGCTTAGTCATCGGACTAGATAACCGTGAAAAATTTCTAACAAACCTTCGATAATAGCCTACCAAACCAAGAAAAATACGAATCTCGGTTACATTTGTGGATCTTGGCTATTCTTCAACAACCTTTGTTTTTATAGGATCAACAGTTATCCCATCTTTAGAAACAATATGACCAAGGAAAGAAATTTTTTGCAACCAAAACTCACACTTGCTGAATTTCCCATACAATTTCTTTTCTTTTATGGTTTTAAAAATAACACTTAAATGTCTTTCATGCTCCTCTTTAATTTTAGAAAACACCAAAATATCATCAATGAAAACAACCACAAACTTATCCAAGAACTCATAGAAAATTCTATTCATAAGGTCCATGAATACAACAGGTGCATTGGTTAGCCCAAAAGGAATTACTACAAATTCATAATGGCCATATCTTGTACGAAATGTGGTCTTCGTAATATCTTCTTCCTTTTCATTCAACTGATGGTAACCCGATCTCAGGTCAATCTTTGAAAAAAACTAAGCTCCCTGTAGTTGATCAAACAAATCATTGATATGAGGAAAACGATATTTGTTCTTAATTGTTATGTTATTCAAGGCTCTATAATCAATGCAAAGTATCATTGGACCATCTTTTTTTAACAAATAAAACAGGAGCACCCCATGGTGATATGCTAGGTCGAATGAAACCTTTCACTAATAAATCTTGCAATTCCTCCTTAAACTCTAAAAGTTCAATTTGATCCATTCGATAAGGGGGTTTTGAAATTGGATTAGCATCAGGAACTAAGTCAACAGAAAACTAAACTTCCCGATCTGGTATTATTCTAGGCAACTCCTCAGGAAAAACATCAGGATACTCATTTACCACTAGCACATCATTAATCTAAACAGTTCCTTTGTTTTCAACAATATGTGAAAGGTAACATTCATTTCCATCTTTTTATAAGTTTCTCGGCCTCATGATATGTTATCAACAGTAAGGGTTCATTCTTGTACACAAACTGAAAGTCTTTCTGAAAAGAATCTTCTTTAGCTCTACAGTCAATCTTAGCATGGTAAATAGAGATCCAATCCATACCTAGGATAACATCAAACTCTACTAGAGGTAAAACAATAAGGTTTTCAAGTAGGTTCTTTCCACGTATAAGGATAGGAAGATTTTTACAAATTCATTTTGCCTCAAAATTTCCCCCAGGTGTTTTTACCACAAGTTCAGGAGTCATTTCTTGAGATGGTATTCTCATTTTACTAGAAATGTTTTCAGAGATGAATGAATGTGTAGACCCCGAATCAAACAACACACTGGCATAATCTGAAAAAACAAACAAAGTACCTGATACAACTTCATTTGATGGCCCGACATCTGCTGATGTAGTTTCCTAGGATTTCACCACCCCTTTCTGCTTGTAGTCCAACTGCTTCCCATCACTCAAGCTCTTTTTCAGACACTCGTTTTCATAGTGATCCATCTCACTGCACTTAAAACATTTCACTGACTGTAAATAAAATTTGGACTTACCATCACCTTGATCTTTTTCAGTGCAATCACGAGCCTTATATCCCGTCTTACCATATCAGTAGCACTTTCCAGAATTCCGAAGACATTCCCCAGCATGCCTTTTACCACATTTATCACAAACTAGAAACTTAGTTTTCTTACCAGCAGACCTTTTTGAAGAATTCTTTCCTTTCTCCTGTCACCTCGGTCTCTTCTTCTTCTGGTGGTTATAGAACACTTGATCATTGGCAAACTCCATTTTCACCTTCTCAACACATAAAAAAGCTTTTCATAACTTTTGAACTCACGAGAAGCTAAATCCCTTCGATATTTTGGCTTTAATCCGGAGTAAAAACGATTGATTTTACTATCAAGTTCTCGGATAAAATTTCGAGCATACCTTGCCAATCGAGTGAACCTCTCTTCATAAGCAGCCACTAATTCATCCTATTTCCTCAATTCCAAGAATTGTTTTTCCATCCTATGTCAAACTAACTTAGGAAAATACTTCTCAAGAAACATACCTTTTAATTCATCCCAGTCGAGAGCATCAATCTCATCAGTTTCCCTGATATTTTTAACCATCGACCACCACTGATCTGCTTCACCCTCCAAACGGTAAATTGCAAGACTAACCTTTTTATTGTCTGAACACCCCATGAAATCGAAAATCTTTTCCAGTGCTTTAATCCACCCTTCAGTTAGAACAGGGTCAGATGATCCTCTGAATGATGGCGGATGTTGCCTCATGAAATGTTCCACCAGTGACATGTTCCTCTGCGGTTGATCTGGATGATCTCATGCATGGATACAACCACCATTTATCGCTTGATTCAAATGTTCCATCACTGCAACAAACTGTTCAGTTCCAATTCTAACCATCTCAGGATGCTGATTCAGAAGGTCATTTCCTTTTGTATTCCTTCCTAGCAATGCTTCCCTATTTTCTCTATGGAAAACCATTCTGAACAAACATTTCTTAGATGAAGCAACATGGTAATCTTCAAATTCTCTATCATTTCAATTTGACCATAAAAAAATATTTTTGGATAATAATTTAATATAATTCTAACTCCTAATGTTATCTAAACCAACCTATGATACCAACTATAAGGCCCCGGCTTTAAACAATACTTAATCTTGAGTTATTTCAAGAATACACGTTGAGGATCTTTTCAGGTTTAGAGTTTTAGAGAATTAGATCATAAATCATGCATTAAACTCCACATTTAAACAAATTGGTTACATAAAATATAATACTCATTTTTCCCAACATCGGAAAAATATTTAAAATAAAACATAGATTCTTTATTGACACTTCCTTGACACTATCATCACATCATGTACCTTTCACTTGACCTGTGAAAAACATTTCAAAAATATGGGATGAGCATAAAAAGCTCAGCAAGGGATATAAAAGTACTAAATGAAAACATTATTCCATGTATGAAATCATACTTTACTCGTAAAACATAAGCATTTTAACATACCTCATCAAATCATGAATAAATCATAGAAATCATAAGACATAAAGGTAACTTGAGGCATTCATAACATTCTTACTTAGGGAGTAACCCTCATGGTTACGATTGGAATACCCATCACAGTATATTCCCTAAATCTCTTCAGATAAACCTTAATGTTTAACCCCATCACAATACCCAATGCATTGGAGAGCTATATCGGGCTCACCCGCCCTTAGTTTATTATAGAACCACTCGTCTTCATAAACAATGCCCAAGAACCATAACATAATCGTATCACATAAAACATGCATAAAGGAAACATAACATTTCCACTTTTCAATCACAAGATATCAATACAACACATTGATATAAAAACATTATAAAAACCATTTTCAATACCAAAATAAATGAAAAGTAAAGCATGGTATTTATTTTTCATTTAAAAAAAGGTTATGGCTTGTAGAGGAAGCCGAAGCTCAAATAATGGTCACGGCGGCGGAGAAGTCATTGTCGCCACATACGTAAGAAAAAAACACATTCCCTTTTGTAATTTAGTAAATGATTCATATAAAAAAGACTCCTTTTGAATAAACTTAAAAGTCAAAGGGGTTTATACATCGTATAAAAGAAAGTTGTGTATAAAACATAATATGCCTCAATGAAAGGAGATTGAGAAGAAGTCCCATACCTCGTATCCGACTTGACTCGATCATTCCTTAATCTCCTGAATAATAAACTTGAGATAATTTCAACTTTCTTAAGAACATTTTTCAAGTTAATTATTCATTTTATATCACCTATTACCATGTCATCAACACGAGGTAATTATTTAAGTTAATAACGGTCGTTTTAACGATCATTGGTACTTGAGTCAATAATAAACTCTTTATAATTACAAGTTTTTAATGTATCCATTATATCCAGAGTTAAATTCATGATTTAGATATCATATGTATCATATATATCCATTATATACATTCATTTATAATATTACATAACATTTATAGGTAAAAAATGAAATGCACTGTTCATGGAGACGGTAAGCCGTACGTACGCATGAACGCTACTTTCATTTCTATTTCATATTTTATGGAATGGAATAATAATGGTATAAAGGTATATTATAATTCTAGTATAATATCATATATAATACCATTAAATACATCTTTTTTACGTCCCATATATGGCATTAACGAATCAAATCACTTTGATAAGGGGTAGTCTGTACTTCCTAAAATTAAGATATCACGTATACCCATAATGGAAGCCATAAAGGTATATCATAAATGAAAAATACAGAAGCTTAAGGAAAACATAAACATATTATATATCATATATAAATATAGTGTCATCTTAATGTCCACCTTTTAAGGTGTTAGAAGAATATTGAACAATCATCGTTTCGTGAGGCATAAATTCGCCATCCACGGAAACAGTATGCTCTTTAACCATTAGATGAAGGTGTGTGTTAGTGTAGCTCAAATAATTCTTATAAAAACATCCTAGTATATTGAAGATACTGGTTTTGTTACAAAATAAATGAATAGATAGATTTTAGGGGGTTGTAGAAGAAAAATAAAACAAAAGAACACAAATGAAGACATTACCTTAAAATCGGGTAACTCCCTTTGGTTTGAACCAAAAGGTTTCTTGAAGAGCTTCCTGCCTAAGGTAAGGCTTCTAGGATGACTAGAGGGATGTGGAGAGACAAAAGGAGTAGATATTAGCCGAGAAAATGGCTTGAGAGGTGGGGGTAAGGTGGTATAGGTGGGGGCGTTTTATAAGAGGAGAGGAGGGGCACTCTTGGAATGTTAAAAAATGTTACATTATTTTAAAAAGAGTTTCAGATTTAAAAGGTCCCACATTGATATATTTCTAGTATAAGGTGATAAGGGTTCGAAATATAATCATACAATAGGTCTTTGACAAGTTTATGTCTTATATTTCACATTATCTTTTCATTTTATTTAAATCGATAATTAATGAGGTAATCGCTGCATCATCATGATGTCATAAATAATTTAATTTATTTAATGACTAAAAATTATAAAAAAATACTATTATATATGAAATCGTTTTTTCTTTCCAATGACTATTTATAGTCCAATATATCATTTATGTAGACAAAATTAAAAATGTTTTACTCAGGTGATACATTCTTTGTCATATTTAACTTTCTTTAAAAATAAAAAGATAAAGTGTCACATTCATGCAAAAGTGATTCCATGGGGTCCCTAAGTTTGGCACAAGGCATACCATGGTCGGCCATGACACATCCAATTGCATTAAGACACATGTTGGGGTCTTTTTTTATTATTATGATATTATTTTATTATCCTTAACTACCCGATTACTAATTAATCAAGATAATTAAATATAATTATCGTCGTTACTATTCATAATGTCCAAAAACAAAAGAGTATTGATTAAATAATTTGGACCTTCTGATTCAAAATATGTAATCCATTTTACCAAATTACAAACACATAAATTGTAGTAATTAATTTAAAAATAATTCCCGTTGTCAAAACAAATAGCGGGTTTTTAGAAACAATATCTAAGAAAAGTTTGGCACTTGTTTATACCCAATTCCAAAGTGAAATTAATCCCAATGACCACCATTGGATTACATGGTAAAAATATAGTCCATTTAAACTTCAAAACCAATTAAAAAGATAATCTATCCATATAATTATATTATATGAAAAAATAGTTTTGTTGTAAAATGCAGTATTTTTCACTATTCATTAAAAATGAACATTGTCAGAAAAATACCAAAAATTAACCCAATGTAAATTTCAATGTCCCAATCATAAAGAATAAGTTTATTTTGAAAAATATAGCTTATAAAATTGTCAAAAGATATATTTAAAAAATTTTCCATCAAAAGGCAGTAAAACAATCTTTTAAAAATATTAGTGTATTCCATGCTTAAGATTGGATTTATTCACATTTTAAGCCTCTAAAACACTATCTAATTCATAAATAGACATAGATAAGAATATATATTATTCATTAATTACTTTATATTTTAAATTATTTGTCTCAAAAATTCAACAGACATCACATATATGTTAAATAAATATTTATTTCATTTATAAAATCCTTATTATCTCATGCTTTATTATTATAAGTATGCAATGTTTCAATGATTTCGTTTTGGAATCCCCATCCAACTCAAAAAATTAATTATCCAGACCATATAATGTGAAACCCTTTAAATAACTCATAGTTTTTGCTAATATGTTAAAAAATAAGGTATATATATTTATACATATCCAAATACATATCATGAGGTGATCCAGGAAAAAATTACTTTAATATAAGTAAATTACATATTTAAAAACAATAAATTAAATAATAAACTCATCACCCAAATAATCAAGAGGTGTAGTGTATTTGGAGACTAACTACATAAGATACATATGTTATAATGATTGTGAACATTTCCCCATAACTTCATAATACTATGACTTTTTCTAAACATCTCTAAAGTTAAACTCATCTTCACACCCTAAGAATGGGAACCATAAGATCGAGCTATGTTTAAATTCTCAATAAGGAAAAAATGAACCTAGAAAAATGTTATATAGGGTGAGATCATAAGCATTTCAGAAGATATATATAAGAGAGAAATACCATAAATAAAGAATATAAAACCATAAAAATAATAAATATGGCATGATTAAAGAAAAAGTAATCCTATAAACCAAAACATATAACATGGTGTAATAATTGGGAAATCGTGGGACATAAATCATAAGCTAGGGTTCATATTATTGTAACATATTAAATGAGTTTTGTTCTAACATAAGTATATAAATAGAACGATATTGATTAGGTGTTACTATCTATTTCCGATAGTAGATCAGGTATTACAACATTTCCCCATTGATTATCCAGCATCACAACATGTTCCACATAATAGATTTAGCTTCATAATTAATTTTCCAATTTGGATTAAGCATAACAACTCATTTATCTATTATATTATTTAATGTAAACTATTACCCAATGAATTGGAGGATTATATAAATCTGACATGCCACATAAATATTAACCATACATAAGTGTTCCATAAGAAAATACCAAATAATCACATCATTAAAACCCTGGAATAAGAATAGGTTTCACACTATATTAGAAAAGGCATCACATAAATAACCACATAAAGAAGATTAATTGATACCCAATTCAATCACCCAAAATAAGATATTAAAGAAATCATATTAAGGGTGATATATAAAAATAAAAGCATGGAAAACAAACCCATTTTGATATAAATCTGAATATATAATTCAAATCATAAAATAGATTAAAAAAATATCATCTTTAAAATTAACGTATAAGAATCACATGAATTGATACATATTTGGATTTCAAAATAATAAAAGAGAACATTGGTGGTAAAAGAAAATAATATTCTCAAATGAAAGAACCATTTATGAGAAATTAATACATAATATTAAGAGGATTATTTAAAACTTATTATATTTTTATAGAAAAAAATCATTCAGGGAAAAGAATTTGGTTTAAGTGCTTATTTTAGCCATATATTTAAATGTGAATATCGTATTTAAAAAATAGATCATTTAATATAGAGGAAATTTATTTAATAATTTAAACATAAACATCATAACTCAAATGAAGATTTTTGATTTACTAATTTCCCTTACATATTAATTTTTTTTGTTTATGGAAGTGTATTAGCCTCATGTAAAACAAAAATAATTATCATAATCAGATATATCAGAACCTTATTCATATCGATAACCCTTCACAATATAATTAGTATTTACATGTATATTAATTGATTCTTATACATTTTTTATTGTATTTATAATAAATACTTTTGTTTTAGGATATTTTATAAACTTATAATTTCATTTAATGAAAGTTTTAGATACCATTATTGTAGATTAAATTGGTGATGAGCATGTTTCATTGATTATAAAAAAATAAATTGTTTTATCTTAAATAATATATTAATATTTTCTATTACCAAAATAGAAAAAAAGATAAAATTATTTTTTAATTATTATACAATATTAGTCTTCCAATTCTATAATTTATAAAATTTATAAAAAAAATTCTTAGGTTGTTAAACCGACCCAACAAGAGTATGCAGTAATATTTTTGTGAGTACAACTATGGAAGAAAACCTTTTTTCATTATATCATTTTCAAAAATTTATAATAAAAAATTAGATTTTATTTAGGTTATAAATCTTAATTGCTAATAGTTATAAGAAGAAGGTAAATGAAAAATATTTTATCACTTATAAATTAATGAATTTTTTTCTCTTGGTATGTTTGTTTTAGGAGGATAGTTTTATAATTACCACTTATTGATAATATTAATTATAGAATGAGCAAATTATAATTATATAATATGATTCATGAGATAAGTAACATATGACTAACAGAAAATCAAATTTTTATTTCAAAATCACTTTGAGGAAAAATTGGGATACCAAAAAGACATCAAAGACTTAAAACTCAACCATGACTCTATAGGGAAAAATTATCAAGAAAAAAACAATCCAATTCATGATTAAGGAAAATCCCCACCCTAGAAATAAGAACAATATGAATATAATCCTCCTTCCCAATGCTAGCCAACTAGTAGTCTCATGCAAGGATTCATAGGCACGGTACCGAGGGCAAGGGCCATACCCTCTCAAAACTTCCAATTTTGGACAGTGGTGATAAGAAGAATGCTTCTTGCTCTGAACCACTTCTTCAATAGTACCTATAAAGTAAACTGTATACAATGTCTCATGGACTAAGGCCATAGTGCCATAATATTATACACAAAATCCCGGCCAAAAAAGATGAAAACCAACCTTCCCACGTCATAAGAAATCCATGATTCATCTTTCAAAGATGGTAGGTATGCTTCTATAAAATCATACCACCAAGAAGTTCAAACCACACCACCCAAAAAAACACATAGCTGGTTCCTCCAAAAATATCTATTTTAAAAAAAAAACCTATCACATCCATATTCAGGCATGAAGTAGACTCGGCCTTTTATAGCTTGCATCATCACAGTTCCTCAAGCTCAGACAGCTAACAGAATTGAATCAGATTCTCCAATTATGGACATGGCTGCACTGAAATCAACACCAACTAGAACTGATTGAACCATATGGTCTCTGCAACAAACTCAAACCATGAAAGCCACTTGAACGAACTCCATGTTCAAACATCACCAAATACCTCCATCTTATAGATTATAAACCACACATGGACCAGAACCATCAGATCCTCATCTCAGATAAGAATCAAACTCGAAGAAACCTCAAGCCCCATATCAATCAAAATATAATGAACAAAATTGAACCCGGGATGAACTGAAGCCATATCCCAAAGTAGAAATCCCATGAAAAATTCATACCAAAAACCAAAAAAAAGAGCAGCAACGAAATATAAAATCTAAATATGAAGTAAAAAATAAAAGATCAAGAAACAATCACCCATTTTATGGACACCCGAGCACCATAAATCACCAGAACAGAACCCAAATACTGTCGCCGCCATCAATATTTTACTCAGGGACCACAATAGAAAACCCAATGCATACACTAGAGGAAAGATACAATCCACAGACACAAAAGCTGGAGCTCGTCTGCTGGACCATCACCGCACTGCCAGAAGAACCCTATCCATCGAAGGTAGAGTGAGGTGAAGAGGGCCAGAAACGATGAGGAAATATAAGATAGAAAATTAAACAATGTTGTTATCATGAAAGAGGAACTACTCCAAGTCACAAAGCCAACACCAAGGGGATGATCTGAGCCGACCTGAGGCAGAAATGAGGTTTGTGACGATGAAGAAAAACCCTAGCTAAGAAGCACCCCTTACAAGCTCATGAGGTCAGATTAGAAAAAAAAGCAATAACATATATATTCACTAAAAACATTTCTCGAACCATCCCTAAAAGGTTTTAATGAAAAAAACTGTTGTTCATGGAGGTGTTAGTCCGCACAAACACATGAGCAACATTTTCATTATTTCCATTTTAGTGGGAGGGGAATAGATAATGGTTATAAGATCATGATAATAACATGTTAGTACATTATTTATAATATTTAACTTATATGAAAATGATTAAAATAGGTTTGGGGTAGGTTAAATGAGAAAGATAACAAGAGAATGTTAAAGGGTAGGTAATGATTATGTTGAAGATTTAGATTTTTTCTTGGAAAAGAGGGAAATAATTTTACAAATGAATGTGTGGAAAGTGCTATGAAATGTATTGAATGAAATTTCATTAATTTAGGTGGGTAATGTTTTTTGATACATGTATGTATGACATTATAACCAAAAAATGTATTCTAACCACATTCAATTATCCATTCTAAAACATACTAATCTTGATTAAATATTAATCATGGTTATTATTTTTGAATGAAAAAACCCCTTATCAATAAATTTTTATTTAATGATTCCAAAATTGGATTTTATTTAATGTAATTCAATTTCAAAATATTGGAAAATTAAATTTTAATATAAAACACATAATATGTTGAAAACTCGTTTTATAAAAAAATATCATTGAAATCATTAAGTATTCTTAATCTAATTTAACAATTATTAATAATAAAATTTGGGTTAATTGATTTTTATATATCATGGAAAATATTATTATATTACTAATTTAAAATAGATATGTTTAATTAAAAAAATAATACTTCTAAAATTATCATTATTTGAAAAATAGTTGTTTTATTGTGGTAACTAATATTTTCCATTATAGTATTTTACCTAAAAATAAAATTGGCCCTATTGAATAATTTTAAAATGAGGACTAAAAATATTCAAATCATTTTAAATGATTCAATTTTTTAAATTTAATAAAATAAATTTTAATATAATTACACATAATTTTTTTAAGAAACATGTGTCTTTTAAGAATAAAATAATGCTTGTTTCATTAAATTTTAAATATAGTTTTTTTACAATGTTGACTTCTATTGATACCCTCAAATTTCAAAGTTATAATATAATAAAAGTGTATAAAAAATTATTATGGTAATCCATTTTTTTGGTTTTTTTCATGAAAGGGAGGCTACTAATAATGAATTTAATTAAGTAAAATTATTTATGAAAAAAATGTTGGTATGTACATTCTAACCCACATAAAGGAATTTCTTCATCAAAAATTTATTATTCAAATGAAATTATTTTGATTACTATTGTATCATTATATCATCAGGTTCCCACATATCTCCCTCTAACTTATTATTCCTCTAGAGAACGTTGACAAGGTGAGTGGTCATATTTTGCAACACCTTATCTATGAGATACAGAACTTCATCTAGTTGTTCCTATTATAAGAGACCATGTTTTGATTTCATGAATTATGTATTTAGTACATGTGATGTGTATAGTATGTACTTAAAAAAAAGATATAAATGGAACAAATCATGAACTTTTGATATTTTTTGAGGGATTTCTATATAATAAACTACTTCCTCAACATGATCCGGGATATCAAAGTAATTGACATACATAGGGATCATCATCCCCTTGTTCCCAAATATCATAACCCACTTACATGAAGATATATTGAGGAATAATTTTTCACTATATTAGAACACTAGATATAATATATTATTATCTACATAACTCCTCTTGATTTTATACAGCTTTTATATGCTACTAAATGGTTTAAAACTTATCTTTTAGTTCTTAAACAAGTTCCTAAACTATCAGATTCATTTATCTAGCATCAAACTAGAGTTTCAGAGTCCTACATATCATCTTATAAAGAGCCTCGTATGGGTCCAAATGATTTCTATAATAGAATCTTTTATTGTTAGATAAATCAACTAGGGGAAGTTGTTGTAACAAAATTCTTCAAAATCCATCAATCATGATCTCAATATATCCACCAGTGTTTGAATGATTCTTTTAAGATGATTGTCTGTTTGAGTATGATAATTAGTATTAAAACATATCCCTATCTCTAATACATTCTGAAGACTTCTCCATAATCCTTACGTAAACCTTGGTTTATGATAAGATACAATGTATTTTCATACTCCATTGTACTTAACCACTTCCCTTATTAATATCATGGGGAATTGTTTCAAGAAAAATCTACATTGATGGTAATAAAATATACTAACTTCATAAGGTATTCAACTAAAACCCAAATATCACTACTACAAATATGGTCTTTATCAGTGATATAAAAGAGCATTAATAATGCTAAAAAAGAGATGTTAATTGAAGTGAAGATAGGGGTCCCTTTTATCAGTGCTCAGAAAAGTTTTGATAAAATGGTCTTTTATCAGTGCTTTTTTTAGCGCTGATAAAAGAAACCTTTTATCAGTACTTTTTTTAAGAGCTGATAAAAGTAAAAAAAATTAAAAAATAAAAAAGAATATAAAATGTGGGGGGATCTTTTAACATCGGTTGACCCCCCCCCCCCCCTCACTTTATCAGTGCTAATCGGACCCCCTCCCATTGTCCTGCATGCTGCCCTTGCCCCCACATCTCCCACATGCTCGTGCACCCCTCCCAGCTTCCACCTAATCTCAAACTCGAGACCTCCTCCCTTGCAGGCCCACACCTTTACCACTAAGCTATTTAGTTTTTTTCTCTATTTAATTATATATATATTTATATATACATATATAGATATATTTATTCATATATTATTATAGATTCATATTAAAATAATTATATTTAGCTATATTAATACATATATATTTATTCATATATAAATATATATATATATTTATATTTATATTAATATAGATTCATATTAATATAAATATATTTACGTATATTAATACATATATATTTATTCATATATTAATATATATATATATATGTATTTATTTATTTATTTGTATATTTTTATATTAATATATATTTATATATATAGTTATATTTATTCATATTTTAATATAGGTTCATATTAATATTAATATATTTAGTTGTATTAATACATATATATTTATTCATATAATAGTATATATATATTTGTATATTAATTTATATTTATATTTATTTATTTATATATATATATATATAGCTATAATTTTTTATCTGTACTTTTATTTGTATATTAATATATATATAAGATTATTTTTAAATACATTTATAAAATATGTTTTTTTATGTGTGTTTATAAATAAATAAATACATTCATATATACAACACAAACACAAACACACACAGATATATATATATATGTGTGTGTGTGTGTGTGAATAAATACATATATATGTGTATTTGAAAAGCCATTGAATGTTAAAACAACTATAACTTATAATCCAGAAGTCTGTTTCAACTCCACAACCAGTCAAATCAAAGAAATAAAACAATCTTTGATAATATATGGGGTACATGCATAGAGGACATCCAGATCAGAAGTTATACCTATTTGAATGTTAAAAAATCAGGGTATCCCGAATAAAAACACTATTTTGGGAACCTTATAGGATTGTTTGGTCCTCAAATGTGCGACAAACGGTTCCCTTGAATCACTAGAACATAGAGTTCATCGCAATATTCGATTTGATATACTGTAGATCTCAAACGGACACTCTGATCAAAAGTAATGGTTGTTTGAAGTTTGAGTTTCATTTTTAACTTATTTTAGATCTTTTATTAATTTTTTGGATTTTTTTATCTTCAAATTGTTATTAAATGATTATTAATCGACGATAATTAGAAAATTATTAGTTAATAATATTTTATAAAATATTTTAAAGAAATTTTCACTAAATTTCTTATATATTAAATTTAATAATCAATTTATACTTATCTAAAATATATTTGAAAAATATATATTATATTTATATCAATATAAACATACTTATATAAATATACTTATATAAATATATATTATTTTTCCCAAAATATTTTTTTTTGAAATATAAACTTTATCAGTGCTATGAAAAAGTACTGATAGATTATCCCCTTTATCAGCGCTACTAAAAAAGCATTCATAAAGGGGTCCCGTTTAACAGTTCTACAAAAAGAGTTGATAAAGGGGGGCCCTTATCAGCCCTAAAAAAAGAACTGATAAAGGGTAACATTTAATAGAGTTTTTTTAGTGCGGTTAAAAGTACCCTTTATCAGTTCTTTTTTAACACCCATAAAGGGTGGTGCTGTGGAAACCCAGTTTTTTGGTAGTGTATCATTATGCCCTTTATATGATTTAGGGACTCCAATGAAGAAATCCATGTGGGGGTTTTCCCATTCTCATAATATTATGGGTAATAGTTTCAATAATCCCTTAGTATTTTATCTTTTAACCCTAACCTTCTGGCATACTATGAATCGATATACAAATTCTTCAATTTCTTTTATTATTCTATCAGGTGTGATGTTTTTTTTTAGTTTCTATACATCTTCTAAATTCCTGGAGGAATTGAAAATCATGAGTTATGTGAATCATCTAAAAGTCCCCCCATAAAATCTAGATTTTATAGGAAAAATATATAGGATATAAACTCTATAAATCCATATTCATCAAATTGGAACTTCTAAATATTTTCTACCTTTTTATAGCTATATATCATCTTTCTAGACTTCCTTGATTATTAATTGATTGGATTATTAAGAAGTATAATATTTATATTCTCTCATCATGAATTCAAGATTCATCCTCATTAAAAACATGTGTATTGGGTATTTTTAATCCTTATCAAATATAGAGTATAATGTTCTTTCCTACTCATAGAATCACCAACCTAATTTCCTTCGTAGTATAGAAAAGTATTAAGGAGTCATGATTTTTTACCAATTTCAACCATCTCCTTTAGAAAATGGTCAAATCCTTTGTTGTGAATATACATTTAATGATATTGTGATCAATATATATATATATATATATATATATCACACCTTTATTCATAGATACATGTTTATTATATCTTTAACAGAAATATCACTACCTCAATCTTTGAATCATGCAATGAATAATTTTTCTCATGAGATTTAAATTTTTATGAAGCATAGTAAATTACAATATCATTCTATATGTGGATGAAACCCAAGACATTTTTCAATGAATTAATGTACATAAGTAAACCATCCCTATTTTATGGAAATGTATTCCTAGGTGAAGTGACCAACAACCTTTTTACTTCTTTGAAACTTTCCTTACATACCTCTACCAAAAGGAAACATACTACTATTAATGTTAGCATGGTTTTACAATAGTTTGTATGGGTAATTTATTGGTATATTTGATCTTTTATAGATATTCATGTATTCCCCTTCTCGTGATTACATAACCCAATAATTATACTTTCTTATTTCTAGAATTAAAAATTTATAAATTTGGTATATAGTTTCTCCATTTAAAATATGATTAACATAATTTTCAATTGATCTTCATGTTATTACTTTCAAATTGACTATTTAATAAAATGATATATAAATAAAACATAAAATTCATTAATATAGTCTCAAAATAAAATATTCATTAGATCAATGAATATATCGTAAGAATTAGTCTAATCGAACGAAATCACTATAAATTCATAGCTTCCATATCTCATTCAAAAAGATATTTTGGAAATATCCACCCTTTTAACCCTTAATTGATTATATCTATATCAAAGGTCAGTCATTGGGAATTACTAATCTCCTCTTAGTTGATTTAATATGTCAATCATATAGGTTAAATTATATTTATTCTTAATTATGACCTTGTTAAGCTAACAAAAATTAATGTAAAAATATATTTATACATATTTTTTCTTAACAAATAGAACTATTTCAACTCACAATAAAGAATTGGGTGGATAAAAAACTTATCTAAATTCTCGTTTAACAAATTCTTTAATTCCCTTAATTAATTGCGTGACATTCCATATATAATCATTGATATTTGAATTGATATAGGTTAGATTTTAAAAAAACTCAACCTCATACTATGGGGGAGACTATGCAATTCATCTAAAAATACATCTATATATTACTATATAATATGAATATCATCAATTTTGAATTCATCCTATATTATTTGATCTACAAACCCCTTATTTCTATGTATCAAAACCCACATTAGAAAATATTATTCCAATGGAAGTCCATGATTATCAGTGTAGTGATACATCAAACCATGAGGATTTAGGATATGAAACATGTTATATTTTCCTCAATAATAGATATGGTCTCTATGTAGGGATAAACACCCCAAATCCAATATTATTTTAAATTAAAAAGAGATGATAATAATTATATATATATGGTGTATCATCCTATAGATTTTTATCTGAGCTGATTTATATATTAAGGACGTGATCATTGTGCCACCAAATTTATTCTAGGGTAGTTTAATATTCAATTATTATGATGATGATTAAATAATATTATAAAACATGTGACATATTAAAGAATTAAATAAACCATAATAAAATATGGAATTTTCAAATATTGAATGGAGAATAAGTGTACCACTCAATAGTTCATTATCACGATCTTCCTTAGCGGTGGTCATTGTGTATGCTCTCTCTAGTTCCCTTAGTTTGGGAGGTTATTGAGGCATGTTCTCTTTATTAACTCTGGGGTTTGGGAATTGAATTTTATAATTCAAAAACTCCTTCAATTTCAAATATTAATCAATGAGTCAATAATTAGAATAAAGATTCCATTTCTTATATCAACCTTCTTTCATCCTTCCTATATTAAAAATCTTGATGTCCAGCTCGACCATATTTCAAACAGCTTCACGACCCTATTATGAAATTCTACAAGATCTTTTTTCTATTTTTCTAGAATGAAATATTTTGAATCTAAATTTCATAATGATATTTTTTATCAGAGTTCCCTAGGAACTCTATATCTTGTTTATTATGTCAGGAATAATGAGAGTCTGAAACTTATGTTTCCATATTACGTGCACATTGGAAAATATCTACATAGATACAAAATTATCCTATAACTATTTCCCTTTAGAGACTTATTTTAAGGCCACTATAGAATTATTTGATGTTAATCTCAGGATATGTAACAAAGTGTGAGGTATACATCAAAAATATTTTGAATTTCATTTTATATGGTCCAATTTAATCATAATCCTTGAATTTAAACTCCATGAATTACCTCTCCATATTTATGTGAATAGTTAAAGGAAAATAAATTGTAATGAACAATTTCTGAAACTCTTCCCATACCATAGAGTCCACTTCCTCCTTCTTTTTTTATTCATAATTAGTGTCTGTCATTGGTTGACCTCACCTTCCAACCAATAAATAGATACAAAAAATATAACATATTATAAGCAACAGAGAACATAAAATATAATTTCCATTAAATTGATCCTTTTTTAACAATAATTTTAATAGATGTAAGAATTATGGAGGGTGGATGTTGCAATATATAATGCGTACTTGATAGAAGGATTCTACCTCTATGGTGAATTTGGGATCTCAACATGATATTTATTATTATTCTTGCTCTTAGATATTTTTATGATAATTTCCATGAGGTTTTATACCGTATCCACCATTCTTTATGGCAATTTTTTGGGGTAGTTAGTGCATTGTCCCCCACACCCATTTTTTACACAGTTTCTTCTAGTTTTAACCATATCTAAAACCTAAACGGGATAACATGACTGATGAACATTAAACATAACAAGGGGTTATCATAATCAATAACACATAAGTAATTAAAACCTAAAACCTTTTACTATTTTAAATTATGACTTTATAATGTAATTCATTTAGTATATCCTATATTAATAAAATTTTACTTTATGTAAGGTTATCATAAAATTTTCAAAACAAAATCATTTAATGTAACTAGGAAATAAATCTTTCATAGTTGTTCATAAATTGTATATGATCAACTAACATATATCACTTTTTATTGAAAAAATAGGTTTTCAATTAGGCGTATTTTCCATGTACCAGGTGAGGATTGAGTTATACCCAACACACCGTTTTCTGGGTTACAATCCTTTGGGAAAACTATGCGAGATCCTTCTTCCACATTTAGAATCCAAATAGGGATGTATTTCTAGGAAAATAACCTAATATAGATATTTCCAATATTTGATGATATCATAATATGCTTAGAATCATATTTATTTCTTTCATAAAGTTTCCTTATCCCTAACAACAAAGATAAGTAAACTATTCACCAAAAATAAATAAACCTTCCTATAATATCAAATGAGGCAACCCAAACTAAACATTCCTTTATTTCATGTCATTTCCATATTTAAGAATATTATATTACATAATAAACATAGAATCTATAGAAACAAGATATTTAGTGTCTTTGGGAACTAGTAACATAAGGTACATATTTTAAAATTATTTTGAAAATTTTCCAACTAATTTTATCATACATTTCGATATTCTAAGTATCTCACAAGTTAAAATCATCCACATGATTTGGGGAATGGTAGCATTTGAAGGGGTGAAATCCAATGTTTAATAAGGAAATAATGAATATATAAATATGTTTCTGAAGATTTTATCATAAAAATATGATAAAACAAAAATTATACTGAAATATTTGATTTAAATAAAATTAAATAACACAAATGGTTCATATGGATTGGTAGGAGAATAAGTAATCGCATTTGATCAAATATATAACATAGTTTATATAAGGGGAAAACACGAGACATAAATCATGATCTAGGTAGAACAATATACTGTCATATCAATAGAGTGTGGTTACAACATAAGCATATAAACAAAATAATGGATCTTGAATCACCAAATATGTCACATAGTTTATTAGGAATGGAAATATTTTTCTCTTAAAGGATTGGGAATCACAACCTAATTACCATAGTAGATCAGGTACAACAACTAGGTTCCCATTTTTGATTGATAATTACTACTCATTCCACCATTATCTCATTACATATAAAGATTATCCCAATTTATTGAGTGGATATATAGGTCTTACCAACAATATAATGATTACCCATACACTTATATTGAAAAATAAAACATTTAATCACTAAATATTTAAAACCCTTGAATAAGAATGGGGTTCACACTAAAGTTTCAAAAGGTAATACATAAATTAACACTTAAAATGATTAATTGATACCAAATTTAAACAAAAAATTGAGGAGTTTCATAAAACCCATTAAAGACTGATTTATAAAGCATTACTTCATAGAAAATTGGTGTCATTAAATATAAAGTAGAAAATAGGATCCAAATCATAAAAGAGTGTAAAAAATATTATATTTAAAAGTAAATTATTTGGCCCTCATGATTTGATACAAATTTATATTTCAAAAAAATAAAGGAAAATATTAATTGTATGTGAAAACAAGTACTTTAAAGATAGATCCATTTAATAAAAAACAATATTTAAGAGTATGGGAGTTACTCAAAAACTATTATAATTTACTAGGAAATATAATCATTCATGTAAGGTGATTTAAATTTTGTTCTCATTTTATTGAGGGAGATAAATTTGGAAATAAATTTTAAAAAGGATATCATTAAATGTAGGTAACATTGAAGGTTGATTTTCAAAAGTAACTTCATAAATTAAAGAATGAGTTTTGGGTTGCCAATGTCCCTTACCATTAATTATTAATTCTCATGGAGATTCATTAACCTCTTAATGATAAACAATAATTATATTTATAACCAACATCATAACCTTATTCATATTCATACCAATTAATTAATTAGTATTCCCAACATATATACTAGTTAGTTAATATCTATTTTCAAATTTATTTTCCAGTCATATTGATCATTTTAAACTTGTTTTGTAATCCTGGGGTTTTTATTAATTCATATCCTAAATATCATTATTCGAAGATCATAAATGTTATTGAAATTTTTGATTTAGGATATTTTATAAACTTATAATTTCATGTTTTGAGATTTTTAGTCACAGTAATTGTCTTGGAAATTGGTGACGATCATATTTCAGTGATTTTTTAGAACTGAACTGTGGTAACATAATTATTGAATAAAATATTTTTATTACTGAAAATATTATATATATTTATTAATATAAAACATTATTATTGAAATAAAATACTTTATATAAATTTATATCATTCTTTAAAAAGGCTGTTAAATTGACCCAACAAGTGTATGATTCAATCTATGTGTGATTAGGGCTATGAAAGAGATAATTTTATTGCAATATCATTATAAAAAATGTGTAATTAAAATATTTATATGTTATTTGTATGAATAATTGTTATTGGTAAGAGTCTCAAAATGAATGTAAATAAAAAAAATTTCAATTAATAATAAATTTCAATTATTATTTCTATATTTATTTTAGGTGGTTTGTTTTATAATGATCCCTTATTGTTAATATTAATTTTAGAAATAATAAATTATATATATATAACAAAAATCCTGACTTAAATAAAAAATATTTTCACTAAAATCATTCCCACATCCATACTAAAATGGTGTTGATGAAAAAACATGTCGTTCGTGGTGGTGGTACTACACACATGCACCTGAGTAATATTTTCCTTTATTAAAATTGAATGGGAGGAGCATATATAATGGATATATCATCAATATAATAATATTTAATAATACTATCTATACTAGTTTATTTATATATAAATGGATAGAATTTTCATTTGAATGCTTTTTCAGAAGGATAAAGAAACTAACTTTAAATATAGAGAACATTTATGTTGATTATTTGGATCTTCTCTTAAAGCATCCAGTAGAGGGGATATAAAAGAATAAAATTGAGATAGGTTTCAATGTAATTATAAACTAGGGGTGTGGCTTTGAAAATAATGGAATTGAGCTCCTTTTATAGTTGAAAAAATTGAAATATTTGGAAAATAATGTTTGGTAAGGGGTAATAATGGAATTATAAAAGATTTAGGTGAGTAATGTGAAACAAATATTGGTGATAATTATAGGTATTAAATTCTAATGAGAAAAATGTATTCTAAAAGGTCTAATTTAGGTGAACTGATGATATCACACATACATATTATAAAAAAAATATGAATATTCAATACATCTTCTAAGAATGCAAGACATAGAATAATAAAGGATTAGTTTCTTTGGAGACTATATATATATATCATATTATTTAATGAAATATACTAAACATATCCTAAAATTTTCTTCTCCATATAAAAATTATTAAACAAACATTACTTATAACCATTATTCATAACCGAGTGATATAAAGCATAAGAAAGGGTGGGCTCAGATGCCTAGTCAGGGTAAACAAAATAGATAATAATCAACGATCATAAGTTCGAATAACATGATAATTGGGGTATGATATGAACATCATAGGTTTCAATAATTATAACCAATCAATCAAATATCATTAATCATAATTTATGGAATATGTATTTGTTATATAAAATTACATAATTCATAAGTGTGAAAAAATATCAATAATCAACCATGATCTATGAGAACATATCAGAAGTAATAGAATAAATTTTTGGTATAAACACAATAATATAAAAAAATCATATTAAAGGATCACATAAATACATTCATAGTGGATTAGATTACCTCCCCATTACATAATTTTCATAGTAAATGTTCACTCCCTTAACTCTCATAGTGGAGAACTTCCCACACTAAACTTGATTAATTGTCCATTATATTCCTTATTATCATATGAGATATAATTATTTACCCAATTCCTTGGAAGGATATATAATTCCAATACCACCTATCTCATAATGAAAACCATACATATGTGTTTCACAAGATATTTAAACATTCACCATATCATTATATCATAAGGCATGGAAATTAAACAAACTTTATAAACATGTAATAATTTACTCATAGTATAACCCATGAAAAATAAAAAGGTATCATTATAACATAATTAACATGTGGTAAGGGAATGTGTATGATAGAATCATCTTTAACTCATCATTATCATATTTTATCCATATAAATAAAGTGGATGGTGTCATAATATAATATCCCAAATGAAGAATAAAAATCCTTAAAGTATATTTATATAGATTAAAAATATACTTAATTGAACATTTGAATAATTATTAGAAATAATATGAAAAATATCATTTTGTTTGGATAAAATTTTAATGTTAAATTGAAAAAATATTGAGAAAACTCTTTTCTTTGAAAATAATATTCGAAACATGACATGTAATCTACAATTAAATGAATGTTCATGATTGTGGTAAAATCTATTCATTCTATATATGTAAAAAGTTATCAATTTTCCCACTTTTACCTAAATGTCAGAAATATCATGATCAATTTTTTTAAAAGAATAATTTTAAAATTTTGATAATTAGGTAAAAGGTTTTGAATATTCCTTTTATAAAATTTAATGTTGGTAAAAAAATCTAACAAAAAGCTGAAGATCCTATACAGAGAATAAAAGTTTCGATGACCCAAGATGAAATTAGGTTTACTTATCTTTAAAAACAATTTTTAGATCATTAAAAGATCCAAATAAATGAAAATAGTACCAATATAGACAAATTTTAATAATTTCCAAGGGATATGAAAATATATGTAATGAATGAACATGGGTCGTCATCCAAAGCAGCACCAAAAATAGACTACCACATATGTGAGGAGCATCTGCAATCCCCCTTGGGCTGACGAATTCATCAAGGATATTAAACATGATTATTGGGGATGGTTTCAACATCAATAAGATGAAAAAACACAATATCTAATAAAGTAATAACATAAATGAGAATGAATATACTCATAATGAATATCAAATAAGTAAATTTTCCATACAAAGATACATACTATAATGGAAACTAAAATAATAATAATAAAAAAACCAAAAAAAACCCAATCTAACTCAAACCAACCAATTTTTCAAACCAAATGTATGATAAATATCTACATGTGACACTCGATTCAACACCATGACCCGAATACAAACTTCTTCCCAAAAAAATAGCATTGAATCAAATAAGAATCCAATACCTCAAGAAACAATCATAAGGAATAATGACTAAATAGCCATAAACATGATTATGTAGGGTGTGAGATTAAGTATTTCAACCCACTATATTTATATATAAACATTTCATAACTTTTACAGAATAATTAAAACATTATACAAATAGATTCCCAAAGATTTTATTTGTTTAGTTCCCTTGTAATCATTGAAATTTAAACACTGGTACATGAGTGAGCTACATTATCTCCCACTAGTTTCTCCAAGACCACCACCCCTCTTAAATATATAATACAAGAAATATATATTATAAAATGGGGAAGGAAACATAAAAAGAGGTGATCTCAGATGCTTGGTAAGGTTAAACAAGGGAGAGATGTAATCATAATCATTATCATAAGGGTATGAGAACATGATCATGAAAATATAAGATCATAAGCTGCATATCAAAGATCGTAAACATGAATCATTGAATAAATCTTGGCAGTTCATAAGACATGAATCATAAGAAAATAAAAAACATTATCCATGAAATCATAACATGGGAATAAAACATGGAATTATGGCATACACATAAGAATATATAATTATTTCAATAGTATTCAAGGCATTACTTCAAAGTTCATCTTAGTGGAAAATTTCCTTTACTTAAACGGGTTCACACCCTATTCTAGCCTTATTTTACTAAACCGGGTTCACTCCCCATTCTAGCCTTGTAATATTAAACCGAGTTAATTTCCCATTCTTACCATGTAATACTGAACCAAGTTTGTTTCTCATTCCATACATGTCTATATCATGAGATATAAATATTTACCCAATACATTAGAGTTAGATATAGTTCCCACCCATCTTATAGTGAAATCATACATACATGTGCCACAAGATCATAAATAACTATATCATAACCCATGAAATGAAATTATTATTATAAACATGTAATCATATCATAGCCTATGTAAAAGACAAGTTTTATAATAATTTATTCCTAAACATAACCCATGAAGAGAAGAGGGTTACAAAAGCATATAACCCATGAAATAGAAACGAATTTTATAAAAAAATAACCCCTAAAATAGAATTATGTTTCATAAAAACCATGACATTAAACATTAACCATTTATATAATGAATATGAATGGAACCTTTAGATCATTTCCTATAAGTTCATGAGTAACTTCAATGTATTTCACCTTAGATGGAAGTTAATTTTGAAATATCATTTAGAAAATGTTTCTTGAGGAAAATATCCTTTTTTATTTTAAATTTTATTTTTAATATATAAAACTATTTTAAAACCATTTTCTTAGAAAATGCATTGAGAAATTATAAAAAATACTCGAAATAATTTTGAAATAATTTTTCCTTAAAAACTTATAATGGGTGATTCAAAATATTTTAAAAACATTTTTCCTTGAAAATATTTTGAAAAAATATAAAGGAATCATGAAAAGGTTTTGAAAACCTTTTTATATGAATACACCAGAAATATGTTTTCAAATATTTTGAAAACCATTTCTTTGAAAATAAATTGAATACTTATAAATAAGGCTTGAAAATATTCTGAAAACAAATTTCCTTGAAAACTTAAAAAATAAACTTGAATATATTTTAAATCAATTTTCTTTGAAAATTACTTTAAAAAAGTTTTCTTGAAAATTAACCTTTTCAAAATGAATTGTAATCTTCAAATAAATTATAGAGAGTAAATCCATACATGTCGTGTGAGGTAAAAAGAAAATTCAATTTTCATATTAAAAAGGTTAAAAATGATTTTTTTGAAAAAAGACATGAAGATTCCATTGATGATATTGTTAAAAAAAGGGTAAAATTTTATTTTAAAGTTTAAAGTAGAATGGTATTATATTCTTTGAACCCTTTTTAGAAAACATAGACTTATGACAGAAGAGAGGGTAAATTTGGGCTTTCTTAAAAACACATTATTAACTATAATATGTACCAAATAGTAAAAAAATGGTAACAATATATGAATATATCGAGAATAACTAGACAAGAAGAAAATTCATGAATTTTCTAGAGATATGGGTTATAATATTTCATTAAAGAAAACATAAATATAGAAAATCTTTAAAAGCGACGAGATTGTTTCTATAGACTCTTATCACTTGGAAATTTGGGATCATACTCTCCAAGTAATAAAATGAAATTACATGAATAATATAATATCATGGAAATATATATATTCATGATATATCATGTAAATTATAAGTATATACACCTCAAAACTAATTTAGGCACATAACAAAAAATGAGTCTCAAAGAAGGAAAATTGACACAAAAATATTTTTCCAATTTGGTAACCTTTGAAATTTAAACCCCATGAAATAAAGTTCATATAAAAGATATATAAATAACCGAAAATTTAAATATAATTATAATTTATTATATCCATGGGTGGTATACACACCACACAAAAGGAATAGGTGGTGAATTAAGTATGTATCTCACATAAATAAAAAGTGAGATGAAATCTCGTCACTTTGTGTCATGAATCTCGTCATACTGATTCAAAAATCTTGTATAATAAATATAAATATATCATAAATCTACCACAGAACCTTATTCTTACTTATAATTCCATATATTTTTTGATTTTTTATTTATATTATCCACTTGTTAACAACTATATGTTAAGGATTAACATTAGGAAATATCTGCTTTGTCTTTCATATGTTTTCTAATTTGTTATATCTTTGGTCCTTATATTTATATCATGATTTCTAGATTTTAAAATAATTTTTTAAATATAATTTAAATTCAGTATATTTTTTTATAATAATTAATATTATATAGAAGTATGAAACAAAATACACAGTTCATCAAGACGGTAAGTCATATGTACACTTGAACATTATTTCTGTTTGATTATCATGTTGGAAGAAAGAAAAATACATGTGTATATATAAATATAATTTTTAAAATATATTTATTATATCACTTATATTATATATATTCACTAAATACATCCTTAATACTTTCCATGTAGTGTATAAATGAATCTCTTCGATTTGAGGGGGTGATAGTCTACACTTCCTCAAACAAAATTATTTTATAAACACAAAAATGAAAAGTATATTGATATGTGTTGTAAAATAAATAAATAATATTAAATAGATAATAAATATAATATAAAACACATATAAATAAAGTGTACAACATAATTTCCACCATGATATACTGTAAAGGCAAAATGAACAATCATCAATTAGTGATGTGGTAGTTCATCATACATGTAAACAATATGTTGAATAACCATTAGATAAAGGTGTGTCTAAGTGTTGGTATAAAAATTAGGATTTAAAAATACAAGTATATTTAGTTAATAGGTGTTGTTATAAAAGCATGTAATAAATAGAGTGGATTCATGTAGAAAGAAAAAAATAAGGGAGCTTGAGAGAAGTTGTTACCTCTTAATTAGGAAACTCATTTTGGTTTGTGCTAGAAGGATTCCTTGGAAGATTTTATACCCAAGAGGGGTATTCAAGGAAAAATTAAGTGATGTTTAGATCTTATTTGAGAATATTTTCAGTGATTAAAGTGATTGATAGGTGTGTCCAAATGTGAGGAGAGGATGTATTTTTATAGTGGAGGAGGAGTGACACTCTTGTAAATATTTGAAGAGAGAATTCCACCCACATTTTTCATGTTGAAATTGGATCCCATTATGATAAAAAGTAGATAAAATGGATTATATGGTAGAAATATGTCCAAAAATTTAATTTTGGACAGTTTTCTAGGTCATTTACACCCTTAATATTAACTCTTATTTCTTAGTTAAGCAAAAAAATTACATTAATATTTTAATTACTTTCATTAATACTTTTTGTAAAAAAATAATGTTAAACATATCATATATTATAAATTATTATTATTAAAAATATGGAATCCATTTTTCCAAATTCTAATTATATAAATGTTAGAAACTAATTTAAATTTAAACTCACAATCGGGTTGAAAATGCTGGTTTTTAAAGTAAAAATGTTCAGAAGATTACTATGTTTTTATATCTAATTGTAATGTGAAATTGGTTCTAATGACCTAAATTAGATTAATCGATAAAAATATTATCGAATTAATTTTTTAAACCAATTTAAAATTTAATTTATCTTTATGAATAAATTATATTAAAAAATATGTTTTGAATTAAATTCTAGTGTTTTTTCACTCTTCATTAAAAAATGAAGCTTCACGGAAAATTGCCAAACATTTACCCTAACCTGATTTTAATTTTTTTATTTAAAATATGATGTTTATTTTAACACATATAATCCATAAAATATCTAATAATTATATCTAAAATTATATCTTCATTAAAAGGATGTAAAAATGCATTAATAAAAATATAGGTTTTTAATCATAAAATTGGGTTTGTTCTTATCATATATCTATCAAATATATTGGATTAATTTCAAAAACATTTTATTGAATATATAACATATATATTATATTAATTTCACTCACTAATTATAATTAATTTAATTTATTTGGGTAAACATGAATTTTATCCATAAAAATATTAATATTTCCCTTTATATTCAATCACTTTTCATATCCATTTATAATTAATTGGTAACCTTTAAATTAATATTATATTTTTGTAAACCATATGTTTTCATAAATTAGTTAATAATATTCATAGCTTATAATTTTAATGGCTTGGTTATATCTTATTATATTAAGTAATTAAGTATTAATGATATACTATTATTTGGTAAAACTTGGTCTTGCGAGTTACGCAATCCATTGAGTAAATTAATTATTGCATATAATGCAAGATAACCATGGTGTTCTCTATAGATAAAGATAATTTTTATGTTTCATATAGTGCACAATTAACATTGTGTTGCATATAACATAATCCAAACATAGCTATTTAATATAAAATAAACTATCTTCATTGTTTAATGCAATAAAAAATATAAAAAAGGTTAAATTAATTCGAGAAATAATAATTCAAAAAATCACATAGTGTTACATTCTTCCCCATTAAAATGAATTACTCCCTTAAAATTTCTCTAGATTATAAATGATCAAATACTTGAAAGTTTTATTTATAGAAAACCCACATTTTAAAAGGTAATATTAAAACTTCCCTTAAAAATGGAAATTTGGAACCATAACCGTTACCCAAAGTAATATATAAATGGGTTTCCACATAAGAGAACATGGGTTGAGAGTGATGATTGAACATGGATGAGAAGAGTAAATATTTTTATAGGGAGTGCCTGAGGTCCCCAACCACAAACAATTGAATCATCAAAGAAATGTTAAGGGACTCAAAATCATAAATATATGATGATTTAAAAGGCTATAAATTCAACAAAATTAAGGTATTTGGACAACACATTTTCTTTTGATCGTTATCCTAATGTTGATTAATTCTTTCATTTTCCATGAATATAAGGAAATATACATACTTGATATATTTCTATAAAAAAATTTATTGTTTAGTTTTTCATTTATCTATTTATAATTCATCAATTACAATGTGAAATGGATGTATAAAAGTTATATTTGATGTCTGAAGTGATAAAATACACTTTTAGCAAATCTTAAGGCCCTTAAAAGAATTAAAAGTATAACTATCTATCAGTAACTATTATTCAAAATCCATATGGTTAATACATTAATATATAAACATAAAAAGTAACTCTACTAGTTCACAATTAATAATTATTCAATAAAAATAATTACACATTAACTTGGACATCGCGTAGGCCAGTGGTAAGTGTAAACCCGTTATCATCCTTCACTCATGGGTCCATGACCCACAACCTTGACATAGTTAATTTTTTTCACATGAAATACATGATTTCTTTTTCTAAAACCACACTAATATAATTTCTAAAATAAATAAGATGGGAATCCTTAAAATAAATTTAATCACTAAATATCCTTTTAACCAAGGTATTCAATAAAAACTAAATGCATAAGTACTACTATTAATTTTAACTTAAACTTTTAATGAGTGTTTTACCTTATAACCCTTTTCAAATATGAGAATCAAATAAATTCTAAATAGAGTTATAAAATTATCTTAACATTTATTACCCCATATATCCCAAAGTAACTCTTGGTTGTCATATTCCAAACATGTGAATACCTGATTCATTTATTCTCTTGAAACATGGTAATGACCTAAATTACCATAATTACTTATAAAAAACATGAATTACTCATTCTTCTATAGATTATTAGATATATTTTATAAATACATGATGTTTTAAACTTTATCCATGATAGCATAAACTATTATCCAACAAATCCTTAATTAGTTCCAAGGTAATAAATACCTTCCAATTTAATTATTCCTATCCCATACACATTTTTCAAAAACAATTATCATAAAATAATATTTATATTAATATTTATCTTTCCCTTAACCATGTTGTGGACATCACCTTTACATTATCAATTTTTTATTCCATCAGAACCATTCATCACGTTCTTGTAAATCCATAGTGAAAAAAATAAATTGAATAATCCTTATATATTTCAATATTCATATAAAAAATTATTTAATCCAAATGCATAAAAAAATTATTCCACTTAATCCTTAATCTGTTAATAAGTCCACCTCATCCTATTATAAAATACCTCTTTCCTTTAACATTTCATCTGTAGTATCATCACCAGCAGTAATATAAGCATTGCTCATATAATATTGTTGATCCTCATTAGGAGATTTCCTCTTGGGACATTGAGTTGCATAATGTATTTTTATTCCATACTTAAATCAATTAATATTTGAGGGTTTCATTGGGTGGTCAATATTCTCATCCAATTCATTAACTGAACTCATCATTTTTCCCTTACAGTCACTAGGTTTTTTGTCATTGTTTTCCATAGTCAAAACATCTTATTTTCCTCTAATAATTTAACTTAGGTTATTCTTTCCACATTCTTAAAATAGAAGAAACCAAATCTTCTTTCCTCTCTGGTCTTTATTTCCTGAAATCTCATCTAATTTTTTCTTTATCTTCCATGGTTATTCTTAGAGTTTGTTAAGGTACACATTGTTAATCATATTCTGTGAAAACTTATTAGGAATGATCATAAAATCTTTCAATCCAATGATCATAAAACTTGACTACTCATTAACAAATAATACATTACATTCAGTGTTAATTTAGTTCCTTTTGGTTATCTCCATTGACTAAAACCAGAATCGTAGTTATAGAATTACATCTCATAGAAGAAAACCACATAGTCATGAAAATAATTACATATAGGATGTCTAAATCATGACACATGCCTTAATCTATGACACCCTATGTTCATACTAGGTTATTAAAATCCATATCATATTTAATTTCTTCATGATGGTATGTGGACAGTTTGTGAATTCCCTAATCATATCACTCAACAATGTCAAATCATGTGTGCAGCAAGGCCTGTTTTCATGTAATAAATTTTCCTGTATTAGGCCTAGAACATCTTTTCAAAGTTGTTACTCTTAGCTACATCTATTTTAGATCCACATCCACTTGTATTATACAGATTGGGATGTATTTCTATGAAACCACTCACTCAATATTTTTCTAAAATTCCAGGATATTTTCCTATGTTTTTCTTATCCTTATACTTATCCTTAGATATGTACTTAGGGTTCTCATTACGTTTTCTAATACAATATTAAAAATGTTAACCAAGTAATAACTCTGATACCAACTATATAAAACCACTATTTTAATACATATAAATTACATAAATTTTTTTAAATACTTAAAACATTATATAAATAGACACCCAATGACCATATTAATTTTGTGCATCTAGAAACAGAGAAACGAAAATTCTGGAACATGTACAAGATATATTATCTTCTAATAGGTTCTCCAAGACTATCTCGCCTCTTAGAAATATCAAACAATAAATATATCATCCTAACTTGGGGAAGGAAACAAAAAAAGGGGTGAGATTAGATTATTCGTAAGGGAAAACATGAGAGACGTGTAATCATAATCATGAGCATATCGGTATGAGAACATGATCATGAAAATAAAATATTTTAACCTGCATATAAAATATCATAGACATGAATCGTGGCATAAATATTAGCAGTTCATTAGACATGAATCATAATAAAATAAATAACATAATCTATGAAACCATAACATAGGAATAAAACATGCAATTTTGGTAGACACATAATTATATAAAATTATTTCCATAGTATTCAAGGCTTTTCTTCCATGTTCATATTAGTGTAAAAATCCTTTTTATATAATGGGTTTCACACACTGTTCCAACCCTTTATTAATAAACAGAGTTCACTCTCCATTACATCCTTGTAATACTGAACCGAGTTCATTTCTCATTCCATCCATGCAATACTAAACCGAGTTCATTTACCAGTACATACATGTTTATATCATAAGACATAAATCTTTATCAAATTCATTAGAAGTGGATATAGGTCCCACCCATCCCATACAGAAATCATACATACATGTTCCACAAGATCATAAATAGCCATATCATAACCCATAAAATTAAATGGGTATTTTAAAATTTAATGATATCATAATCTTTATAAAATAAAGGGTTCATAATAATTTATTCATAAACATAACATATGAAAATAAGTAGTTTTCAAAAGCATATATCCTAGGAAATAGAAATGGATTTCATAAACATATAACTAGTGAAAGATAACTAGTTTTATAAAGACCGAGATATTAAGCACAACTCATTCATAGAGAGATTATAAAGGAAACCTTTATATCATTTCTTATAAGGGAATGAGTAACATCAAAAAATGTCGTCTTATATGGAAAATAATTTTGAAATATCTTTCAAAAACATTTTTTGAGGAAAATATCCTTTCTTATATGAAAAAATGTAGTACATAAAACCATTTTAAAATCATTTTGAAAACTTATAAATAATACATCAAATCATTTTCAAACCCTTTTTCCATGAAACTTATAAAATAAGATTATTCTTTGAAAACACTTTTAAATCTTATGAAAGAAGATATAAAATGATTTGAATACATTTTTACATTAAAACATATTGAAGAAGATTTAAATTTTTTATAAAATGTTTTCTTCAAAAATACTTTGATATTTTATAAATAAGGCTTGAAAACATTTTGAAAAAAAAATATTCCTTGAAATATTATAAAATATGCTATAAAAAAAATTGAAAACAATTTTCCTTCAAAATTAATTTTGAAAACATTTTCTTGAAAATTAACCATTTTAGAATTTAAAGGTAGATTTAAAGAAATAATGTCAGTTAAATATATACATTCCATACGAGATAGAAAATAAATTTATTTATTTTTGGTAAACAGGTTATAAATATGTCTTGTTAGGAAAGTGATAAGATGATTTCTAAAGATATTGTTAAAAGAAAAAAAGGGTAAAATTATCTTTTTACAATTAAAGGATAATGGTATAATATTTTTGGAACCCTTTTTAGAAAACATTGACTTCCTACCGAAGAGAGTGTAAAGTCATTGTTTCTTAAAAACACAATCTTAATTATCTTATGTACCAAAGCATTGAATGATGTTACAAATACATGAATATATCATGAATAATTATAGGAGAAGAAAATTCTTGAATGTTCTTGAAAAATGTCAAACTCATTAGTGGATAAGTCTTCTTAAGTTGTGATGGTTTTTGGGATAAGGATATTTTTGTGTAGTTAATCAAAGTGGCGCGAGACCAAGAAAATAAAATATAGACATAGGATGTTCAGATCATCAGAAAAATCTACTATAGAGGTATTTTTAATGATGGTAAAGATTTAGTACCAAGGCCATTTTACACTACCTGATGATTTTTTTCATCATGGGACTCTGGTCATGTTCCTCTTCTCCCACGTGTATATAATCTAGTAATATATTTATGGAATATAGGCTCATAACAATTTGTGACACCCAGGAGGGAAAATCCCTATCTCTTTTTTCAGTTCAATATCAAAATCTAAATGAATAGGGTCTATCTAAATCTTGGTAATGCCTTATGTTACCTCACTTGGGACAAACATAATGGTATTTATAACAACATCAATCAAAATTATATGGTATTCATCACTTCCCATATAAAGAGAAATTCGGATGAAGCTCCCTCCAAATTCATATAGTGATTAGAAGAATGTATTCCTCATGTAAAGGTGGGAAATGATCAAACAATGGGTGGAAGGCCAGGAGTGGCCAATGGTTTATACACCCATCATACTGACCCCCATCACTCCATAAGGGTAGTAATCTACCCACATATGATCATAATACCATGAAAATATGTTTTAATCTTATAATGTAGACAAAAAAATTCTCATTCTGGAACCCAAACACATCATCATCACTCTCAATTGAAGAAGAATGTCCAGGTGAGATTCCATTTTGATCTGTGTAATTTGTAAATATGAAACTTTATGTATTCATAAAAATTTCCCTGGGAACCTGTAATGAGTGTAATGTTTTAAAAAGTTTACCCAATCTACCCAAGTAGATAAGATACTATCTCAAAATGCAATGATATAAGAATGTTCATTTAAATAACCCGTTTCATCATCCACCATTGCTTCATATGGTGAAGGATAATTCACAAAAGGGAATTGGGAAAATAATTCAATAACTAGACCAATCCATTGATGCTGAGGGATTTGAGGCACATGAAAGCAATGTTGAGAAGAGAAATATGGAATTTGGAGTGAGGGATTGTTTCAGTATGTCAATACTTGTAGAATCGATAGTGCTCCACCACCCATCCATACAGTAATTGAAATGGCATGATTAGGAGATGTGGGGATCTTCCATCTAGTATTTGACCCTGAGATTCATAAATATGATTGAGGGTGGGAACAACAATGTTGATGGAATTTACCTCATTTTATTTGACTTCTATAATTAAATTATAGATTAGGACTCCAATATATGAATCATAGGATGGGAAGAGCTATCCACTCTAGAACATGGAAAGTAAAACGAAAAACCTGATGTCAAATGATACACCTAGAAAAATTCAGTAACCCCATATAGTGTGTTATACCTCCTCTAGGGTGGCCTAGTATGAACCCTGAATGCCTCATGACTGTTGAGATGGATGATTTTTATTATGGAAAACATTTATCCTTGGACCACTAACTTAAAATAAAAACATTATCTAATCATTGAATGGAATGAGTGATTGGGGGGTAGACCAAGAAAATCCTATTCTACGATCAGTAGGTCCCTTTATAATAGAGAAACTTGTTTATTGTTTTCAAACGTATTGGTTTTAGGTACAAGTTTTTCATACGTGTTACCAAGAATGGTGATTCCCCTAGCTATTATACATCCCACAATCAAATTCCTACTTCACCAGGTGATAAGTGGAAGGTATTGGTTCTCAAACACTAGTGATTGATCGGTTAATGAAAAATCTTGATCAGTGGGTAAATTTAAAATTAGAACCCACACTGATTAGTATATATTGATGGACTCCAACTGAATTAGGTAATTCCTTTCCATTCTAATGCAAACAGAAATCCAAAGTTCATTCACTTGAGAAACTACCTCTCAATCTCATGTACCACTTGAAGCTCAATCCTATATTGGGGTTTCCTTACTAGAGGTAGAAAATGGAATGATATTTTTTAATGGATGATTACAAGGATATATCATGGTTGTGTCAGTTTCTTTGTATCTACATAGAATAATTCATAACAATGATGCTCTCTTAATCAGAACAAAAAATGGTTTTCCCTATAGAATATATGTTTTTCTGAGAACACTCTCAGGAAATTTATTACCAAAAATATGGGAGATTCTTATAAAATGGTGTAAGGGGACCATTATCTTGAATTTTGAAAATATAAAGTGGTAATATATTGGATAGCTGATAAGCCATAATTTTTTATGAAAGGAAGTTATTTAGAACACCATCTTGTGGGGTGATATAAGATTTAATATTTTCTTTAATTATATCATCCATATTGGTTATTCTCATGGTCATAGTCATGGAGGTGAAAGCTAGAGTCATTGTATTCCTCTGAAGTATTATCATAAATATTTGAGAATCATTAGAGAAAATGAGAAATAATGCATAAATAACATGAAAAGGATATGTCTCAATCTTAGAAAGAGATCGAAATCCATCTTTCTATAGAGATATATCCCATGTAGTTCCCACACATAAGACACTATCCCACGAAGTGTTATCCAATGAAGTTAAAATACGTTGAACACTCAATCTGAAGTGTAATAAATTAATTACTATGCATGTGATGAATGCTATCATTCATGAATGAGACATTCAATTAACAAGTGAAGAAATTATTTTCCTAGAAAAGAGAGTTCATAAAGGATACAGTTCACAAAATCAGAAGGAAGCCCAAGTTCTACTAGAGCACTGAGTTCTCATATAAAATTAGTAAATGAAAAATGAGTTAGACTCACTATTTAGGTATGATCTCCTCTTACAAGTCCCCATATGTGCTGAGAATCGATTCAAAACTGGACCACATTCTACAATCGAATAGCCTCCTCTTCATCCCAATAAGAACCAATTCTTATGGGTGAATTTTTTGGGTCCTAAACTTTTTTCATGTAAGAATAAGGGAATTACATTAATTCAAAAAACAAGAAAAACAAATTAGAAAAATATTTGATGGAATAATTTTCAAAAAGGTGATTTTGGAAGGATGGTTTGATTCGATGAAGTGTAAATTAATTTATGGACCGCCATTCTGAATGCAATTTCCCACATTTATTAAGCATAAATGAATTGAATAGATCAAGGAATGGGATGGTGCCACTAGAACCTGTAAATGAAACAAAGTCATTTGTGAGGAAATGTTTTGATTTCCACACCCACAAATGACCATCCCCATGAACTAAAGTAGTTATTAGGATATGATGGCTATCTGGGTGCTGTGGATGGAACCATATCCAATTTCCAGGCTAGACGGTGTTTTTTGTCCTGACGAATGACCACTCCATAGCGACTAAGTCATTTGCATGTCGGGTCATCCTCCTTGGTCTTCTATAAAGAAATGTTCATGGTACACAATGGATGAATGACCATTCCGGTATCTGATCCTTCTATTATTCAAATATAAAACCCATGGAGAAACAAAAAATAAAAAAACAAAGAGTTTTGATTAATATGAGTGATGACAAAACCCAAAATCCAAAGCCTCTCAATCAATTCCAAGTAAGTAAAAATATACCACATAGCTACATCGAGGAAATTATAAATCATCCACTCATCCATGAACCCAAAATATCATTGAGAACAACATTCTATGGGGAATAAATGGATTGAAACTTTGAGGATAAGCATCCCACATAGAAAAATGCTATTTTAGTTGAATCCTACCCCATATATAAATATATTACGCAGGAGACACTCAGCCTCATGCAGAAAAATGCTCTATGGGTGAAACCTAGTGTTGCATAGAAATATTATATGCTAGAAGAACCCAAGTCTACATAGAAAAACTCTATAAAGACGGTACCCTTACTTTCATAACAACATGATACATAGAAAAAACCACATACAACCTAATAACTTTCTATGTGGAGCGGATAATCATAGAGAATTCCACTCTTCACCTCCTATCACTCCCTTATCCCATGTCATCGAGCCCCATATAGGCCCCTCCACAAATAATTCTAATAACATCATGCCAATTACACATCCAAATCCACAAAAAATGTATTATAAGATCATCAAGCACATCAATATTTCCATTTTATTTTACATACCCGTGGTAATCAGAGTCATGTGTGTAACCTCTTCAATAATGTGTATTCTAAGAATGTCTTTGGGTTTATATTTTCAGAGTAATGAGGTTTTTAGGCATGGGGTTATCACATGAACCTCCCTATTTTAAGAGGGATGGGTATGCATCAAGATTCCCTTTCCCTTTTATAGGGAATGAGATCCCCTCCCCTAGATCAAATTTTCAGGAATCACACATGCATTATTCCCCTATACTTTCTTATGGGGGGAACACATTTTTACTCCCCAAACTAGCCCTTGGTCATATCTAGATTGGTCCTAATGTGTGAATGTCATGGTTTTCAAAATAAAATAGGAAATGGGCTCACGCAATGCCCTCTCCTTATCCCTTTGGGATTTATCACCTCATCTATCATCAGACCAACTGGATTGTGTGATATTCAGATCGACAACATCCTCTTGTTTCCCACACTAAACATGAATCATGTGTTGTTAAGGGTTAGTTGAAATCATAGAATCCTTATGATTCCAAACCTTAAAATGGGACTCATATTTTGTATAATTTCTATCCTTGCACAAATCAATGGGCCTTTTATTCGGTATAAGTCCCAACCATACACAAATCCATGGACCTCCTATATTGTGTAATCTTTAAAACCATCCTTTAACCTTAAAAATACAGTATTCACATTAAATAAACACAATATGGGCAATCATATAATTGTTCTACCAAATCATGCCTCTTTAAATGTGAATCTCCCATGCGTAGGATCTAGTTTTACCAAACTACGTGGGCTTTGATTCCCGATCAACTGAGTTACATCGGAAGCCTCTCTGATGTCCAAACCTAACATCCATATCCATCATGATTTTATCTGGACAAAAAACCTATTAAGATCTTACCCCTTCCAATAGACCATTTCTCATTCACATTCCAAATGGGAAGCTCCCATGTATAATCCCTTTACCGAACTATATAGGCTTTGATTCCCAACTAACAGTGATACATAGGAAGACTCCTTGAGCTCCAAATCCATCACCCAAATCCAAACTAATATTTTTTAGGACATAATCTCTATAAGGTCACTACTTCATGGGAGATTTCATCTCATCGTGGTCTCTTAGGATGACTTGGGGTAATTCTCCCACCATCTTTGACCACAAACCTTTTTCCTAGGCATCCTGTCACGACCCGACCCAACGGGGCTCGAGCTGTAACTCCCCAAGCCCACCTCTAATAGGCCAGGGGATGGCGACCAGTGCCGAGTAGGCTATCACACACATGGTAGGCATTAGCCTAAGGTACATGTACACACGCACCCACAAACACCTCCATGCAAAAATGCAGAGATATAGAAACTGAAAAGTAAATGCATGCATACAATCTATCCTAAACCAGAGTGCAACAGAAAAAGTACAAAGGGAAAAACAGGGCCCACCAAAGAAAACTACAAAGACCGTCCAGCCTGCTCTGAAGAAGGGGAATGCTGCCACAAGCACCCGCCGAAAATCTCCCTCGGCACAGCTCCGGTAAACACCCTGGTCAACTCGCTCACTAAGCTCCACCTGCTCTGGGTCCTCCTGGGACTCCGTCAAAAGGCATGTGGTCTGCACAAGACACAAACAAGTGCAAGAAAAGCCCGTGTAGGGGTGAGTATAAACATACTCAGTAGGCACCCCAAAAACCCAAAAACCAAGGGAGAAACTGAAAGGAAACAGTTCGCCCAACCCAGCCAGAGGGAACCCAGACGAGAGAGAAACTCCATTTCGTGACCATCCTCGGCTAAACACAACTAGTCAGCTCAGCTCAGGTGTATGCCCATACATAAACCTTGAACAATCAAAATATACACAGCTCACTCCACGAAGCCACAAGAGGTACCGACCTCATCACCAGCAACTGCCCCCAACCAGGAGAGTACACCACATGAACACTGTCATACCAGATGACATTCATCCGAGAGATACACTCCATCAGGTTTCTTGCAAACATCTCAGACGCTCACCCGAGAGACCACGCTCGTCAGATAACATCACTGAGGAAACATCACTGAAATAACATAACCACCAAACTCCTCGGATAGGGGATCACCGCTAGGGTCCGCTAGGGGATACAAAGACCCACTCCGGTATACATAGCTCACAGATAGGGGATCTCTCCCAGGGTCCGCTGGGGGATACCACGACCCGATCTGGCATACGTAGTTCTCACAGATAGGGGATCACACCCAGGATCCGCTGGGGGATACCACAACCCGATCTGGCGCTCGACAGAAGCACATCACTCAGATAGAGGATCATCGTCCATATAAAGGTGGTCACGACAATACCAGAACCCTATTTGGTATAACTCACGATGTAGGGGATCGAATCGACGATGCCACAACCCTACAGAAACAACGCGTTGAGTAGGGGATCGCATAACCAATGATACCGCAACCCTACCGACACCAAGCGCTGAGTAGGGGATCGTATAACCACTGTTACTGCAACCCTACTATAAACCTCATGCTGAGTAGGGGATCGTATACCCGACGATGCCACAACCCTACTGAGCACGAACCACCGTGTAGGGGATCATATTCCCGATGATGCCACAAACCCTACGGGGTTAACCTGCTAGATAGGGGATCACCGCCCGTGAATAAGCGGTCTCAGCGATACCAAGAACCTGATCTATGGTAAAGATGCAAGAGGATCCGCTCCGGGCCCACCGAAGGGATACCACAACTCTAACAGTTTAAACATCCCATCGAGAGGATCACAAACCCATACGAAGGTTGTGATGCCACACGAACCCTCGTAGGAATGAACCAAGGGAGAACCCTCAACCACTGCTGGTCCAAACGTCGCTAACCCAAGAGACCCGCCACAACGCCACACTGCGCACCTCCTAGGCCAAAACCGAGGCCACAATCACGATCTATGCGGAAAAACACGCAGGATAGGCTTCTTACCCGCCCGAAACAAAGCACTGGTGAAAAAGGCAATGTTCACCGTAGCTAGCTCGTGCGGGTCCCACACAACGATCCCGAAACCCATTGAGCGGACCATACCATGGCGATCCCCTCGGAAAATCAAGCGGAATCGACTACTCGCTCGTCCGGAATGGACACCCTGTGAAAAAGATACTATTCACCGAAGCTAGCTCGGGTGGGGCCCATGCCTCGATCCCGAAACTCATCGATGGAATTGCACCATTGTGATCCTCTCGGAAAAACACACAGGATCGACTAATCATCCGCCAAAATCAGACTCCTGGTGCAAAATCTGCGTCTCTCCGCAAACGCCAAACCCGGCCTTGTGAGGCCCGCACCCCGTTCTCAGTCCCAACACCTGGAAACCATCTCAAAAATTCCATCGCACCATCAGGGTCTCGACACCACTGACAGCACTTCAATCGGACGCTCCGGGTAGAAGTTACAATGGCCCGAAGTCGTAGAATAATAAAATATTATTATTTTATACAACGTTTCTAACTCCTGGGCCATGATCTCGAACTCTTAAACCCTAAAAGATAGTTCAAATGGTCCATCTCGACTCAAGGAGTGCATCGCCGCAAACAGCTCGCAAATCGGAGTTACGGTTTGCGAGTTACGGGGGTTTAAAGAACCCCCAAAAAATCCTGGCTGGACCACCGCCAGCCTCGCCGGAAACCACCGCGCCGCCACCGGATTCCGCCGTGCCGCCGCCGCCACTACCGGAAACCGCTGCCCCACCGCCTTACTGCCACCGTGTCGTCGCCAGATTCCTCCATGGCCTCCGCCCCTCGTCGCCGGAAAACCGAGTATTGGCCGGAAAACTTCCGGGAGCCACCGGGAGCACCCCGGTGCGCCAAATTCAGATCCGAAACATGTTTTGGAAAGCTCGGGACCCGAACTATACAACCCATATGAAAATTTGAATAAAAACAACAAAAAAACGTCATCCGGGATTGTAAAACTAAAACCGCCTACCTCGCGGGCGAAACGCCGACGTTCTGCCTCAGATCCGCGCTCCAGAGCTTCCGTTGCGCGCTCCTGGAACGTCCGCCGTCGAATTCCGAGATCGTGGGTGCTTCGTTTGCTCGATTCGGCGGAGCGGAGGCGAATAACAGTGAAGAACGCTGAGAGGAATGATAAAGGGGGGCTGATATTTCTATCAGCCGCCCGCTAGCGCCAAACCCGCCTCGGACCCGACGCCCGATGTGAACAAAAGTAAGGTCACCCCTAGGGTAAACGCGCCATTCTGAACAGAACGGAGGAATCATATTTTCCATCCGAGACTCCGTTCAGAAGTTATTCGAGCCAACACTCGCACAATAACTTCGCTACTTATTAACGAAAATGCCCCTGGTGGCGTTTCTCACCACAGGCTCGCGCTCGCAAATTTTACACCCCTCCTAGGGTAAACGGCACGTTCCGGACGCAACAGTGCCATCCGATTTCCATTCTGAGCTACCGTTTAGGAGATATCACACCTCCGCCACGTGCATAGTATAAAAAATACTTAATATTTTTATAAAATTCATTCCGGGCACACCGGGCCTCAGAATCGCACGCCGTCTTCGCACCTAGCTCTGGAATTATTCGTAGAAATATTCCAAAGTCTGACAGGGCCAAAACCCAGGTTGCTAAATCCTCCCCCCCCCAGAAATTTTCGTCCCCGAAAATCCCTAAGCATAAGTTAAGTGACTTGACTCTCAACTGGGTCTCACACACCAGCAAGATCACCAACAAACACCCATGCCCGAACACATTAGTCAGAATTACTCATCCACCACACCTCAATACTATCTGCTTTGGGTGGCAATGACTTTCCCGCACAGTTTTAATCGCGTCACAAAAACGCGTCTCAGTGGGGGAAGGATCCCTCTTCCTCACGCATTCGAAGCATGCAGAACAACTCCCACACAGGGTCTTACCAACGCCCAGAACAAAACTCGAGCAAGAAACAATAGGAAAGAGTACCGTTAAACAGTGTCTGAAAAACTAATGCATTAAGTAGAAAAGACACAAGGCGTACCTCTATCCATCCACAGTGCCTCTGGGTCTACTGCCTCCGGGGCATGCAGCTGTCCTCACCCTCGGCCACCAGCTCCCTGAGCTTGGCGTGGACCACCTGGGGGTGGGGGTGGTGGCAACTGGAACTTCCTACCACCGCCTCCTGCTGCACCAGCTCCATCGCCACGTCTGCCACCCTACGGACCTCCTTGCTCGAGATGCTGCCTCTGCCAAGGCGATCCATCGACCATCTCCCTCTCAGTAGCATGTCGGTTTGGACAATCTCTAGCAAGATGTCCCCGACTATCGCAAGCGTACACCGCCTCTCTTGCGGCTGACCAAAACTGGCCTGCGAGCCCTGAGCCTCAGATCCCCCATCCTGGGGTTGCCTCCTGAAATGTCGACCACGTCCTGACCCCTAAGTCTGTCGTTGGCTACCAGATGTCGATCCGACTGACGAAGTCTCAGCTCTCGAGTGCCCAGCACTAACAGGGGGAATCTGCTCAGCCAGAAAACTCTCCACCACCAACGCTCGCTCCAGCACTCCATCATAGGTGGGCAGGCACAAGGAAACCACACCTTCTCGGATGTCCCTGTGTAAGCCCTGCTCGAAGGTCTGAGCCCTAAAGAACAGGTCTCGAACCATATCCAGGGTGTAGCGCGATAGGTCTGTAAACCTCACTGAGTACTCCGACACAGACATGCTCTCCTGTCGAAGCTGCAGAAGCTCCTGGATCCGCACCGGCCTCAGCTTCACCGGATAGAAATCTTTCCTGAAGAGCCGCTCAAACTCTGCCCACGTGAGCATCTCCTCATCATGGGACTGCGTCACTAAACTCCACCATCACCCGGCCGAACCATGCAGAAGGCTCGCCGCTAGGACCACCATCTGATCCGGAGGTGTCCTCATTAGGCGGAAAAATCGGGTGACTGCCTCAAGCCAGTCATCAGCTGCATGGGGGTCTGGATCACACTGAAACCTCAATGGTCGCTGCCTCTGGAACTCATGTAGTGCACTCAGCCTGCGTGCAACCTCGTCCTGTACCGCTGCCACAATCAGTTGCTCGATAGGTGGCGGCTCAACTGGAAGACCACCTGGAGGTGCAACCTCAGAACTTTCACCCTGCTCCACAGCCTCTACACGGGGCGGATCGTCACCACAATCCCGCTGCAGAACCCTTTCTGGCTATTATCATGGAGGCATCCTGAGATACATTCAAAACACACCACAGTCAAAGAGTATATCTGGACAGATGACTCAAGAAGGACAAGGAAAACCCAAAAACCCAGTCCTATATGATGCATGTACCATTATGTCCCTGCGACCAGTGTACGAAAGTCCCGAGTCGAAAGGCATGTCATCAGAGTCCTAGTGTATGGATACGTCGGCCGCCGCACCAACACTGGAGTCTCTGGCCTGAAATCCAAACTCAAAACATCCTCACACTACTGCTATGCAACCCGAACCAAGATCATAGCTAGACCAGCTACGCTCTGAGATCCCAAAGGTGGAACCTCCTCTGATACCACTCTGTCACGACCCGACCCAACGGGGCTCGAGCCACGACTCCCCAAGCCCGCCTCCAATAGGCCAGGGGCTGGCGACCAGCGCCGAGTAGGCTATCACACACATGGGAGGCATTAGCCTAAGGTACCTGTACACATGCACCCACAAACACCTCTATGCAATAGTGCAGAGATATAGAAACTGAAAAGTAAATGCATGCATACAATCTATCCCAAACCAGAGTGCAACATCAAAAGTACAAAGGGAAAAAGAGGGCCCACCAAAGAAAACTACAAAGCGCGTCCAACCTGCTCTAAAGAAGGGGAACACTGCCAGAAACACCCGCCGGAAAGCTCCCTCGGCATAGCTCCAGTAAACACCCCGGTCAACTCGCTCACTAAGCTCCGCCTGCTCCGGGTCCTCCTGGGACTCCGTCAAAAGGCATGTGGTTTGCACAAGACACAAACATGTGCAGGCAAAGCCCGTGCAGGGGTGAGTATAAACATACTCAGTAGGCACCCCAGAAACCCAAACCCCAAGGGAGAAACTGAAAGGAAACAGTCCGCCCAACCCAGCCAGAGGGAACCCAGACGAGAGAGAAGCTCCTTCTCGTGACCATCCTCGGCTAAACACAACTAGTCAGCTCAGCTCAGGTGTATGAACAGACATACACCTTGAACAATCCAGATATACACAGCTCACGCCATGAAGCCACAAGAGGTACCGACCTCATCACCAGCAACTGCCCCCAACCAGGAGAGTACACCACACGAACATTGTCATACAGATGACTTTCATCCGAGAGATACACTCCATCGGGATTCTCACAAACATCTCAGACGCTCACTCGAGGGACCACGCTCGTCGGATAATATCACTGAGGAAACATCGTTGAAACAACATAACCACCAAACTCCCTGGATAGGGGATCACCGCTAGGGTCCACTGGGGGATACCATGACCCACTCCGGTGTACGTAGCTCACAGATAGGGGATCTCTCCCAGGGTCCGCTGGGGGATACCACAACCCAATCTAGCATACGTAGTTTTCACAGATAGGGGATCACACCCAGGATCCGATGGGGGATACCACAACCCAATCTGGCGCTCGACAGAAGCACATCACTCAGATAGAATCAGCGTCCATATAAAGGTGGTCACGACGATACCAGAACCCTATCTGGTATAACTCACGATGTAGGGGATCGAATAGACAATGCCACAACCCTACCGAAACCACGCACTGAGTAGGGGATCGCATAACCAACGATACCGCAACCCTACTGACACCAAGAACTGAGTAGGAGGTCGTATAACCAACGATACCACAACCCTACTATAAACCACATGCTGAGTAGGGGATCGTATGCCCGATGATGCCACAACCCTACTGAGCATGACCCACCATGTAGGGGATCATATTCCCGATGATGCCACAAACCCTACGGGGTTAACCTGCTAGATAGGGGATCACTGCCCGTGAATAAGCGGTCACAACGATACCAAGAACCCGATCTAGGATGAAGATGCTAGAGGATCCGCTCCGGGCCCACCGGAGGGATGCCACAACTCTAACAGTTTAAACATCCCATCGAGAGGATCACAAACCCATACGAAGGTTGTGATGCTACACGAACCCTCGTAGGAACGAACCAAGGGAGAACCATCAACCACTACTGGTCCAAACATCGCTAACCCGAGCGACCGGCCACAACGCCACACTGCGCACCTCCTAGGCCAAAACCGAGGCCACCATCACGATCTAGGCGGAAAAACACGCAGGATAGGCTTCTTACCCGCCCGAAACGGAGCACCGGTGAAAAAGGCATTGTTCACTGTAGCTAGCTCGTGTGGGGCCCACACAACAATCCCAAAACCCATTGAGAGGACCATACCATGGCGATCCCCTCAGAAAAACAAGCGGAATCGACTACTCGCTCGTCCGGAACGGACACCCGGTGAAAAAGGTATTATTCACCTAAGCCAGCTCGGGTGGGGCCCATGCCTCGATCCGGAACCTCATCGAAGGGATTGCACCATTGCGATCCTCTCGAAAAAACACACATGATCGACTAATCATCCGCCAAAATCAGACTCCTGGTGCAAAAGCTGTGTTTCTCCGCAAACGCCAAACCCGACCCCGTGGGGCCCGCACCCCGTTCTCAGTCCCAACACCCAGAAACCATCTCAAAAGTTCCATCGTACCATCAGGGTCTCAACGCCACTGACGGCACGTCAATCGGACGCTCCGGGTAGAAGTTGCAACGGTCCGAAGTCGTAAAATAATAAAATAATATTATTTTATACGATATTTCTAACTCCCGGGACATGATCCCGAACTCTTAAACCCTCAAATTGAGTTACAAAGGTCCGTATCGATGCAAGGAGCGCGTCGCCGCAAATGGCTCGCAAATCAGAGTTACGGTTTGCGAGTTACGGAGGTTTAAAGAACCCCCGGAAAATCATGGCCGGACCACCGCTAGCCTCGCCGGAAACCACCGCGCCGCTGCCGGATTCAACCGTGCCGCCGCTGCCACCGCCGGAAACCGCCACCCCGCCACCCTACCGCCGCCGCGCCGTTGCCGGATTCCTCCATGGCCGCCGCCCCTCGTCGCTGGAAAACCGAGTTTTCGCCAGAAAACTTCTGGGAGCCACCAGGAGCACCCCGATGCTCCAAATTCAGATCCGAAACATGTTTCGGAAAGTTCGGGACCCAAACTATACAACCCATATGAAAATTTGAAGAAAAACAACACAAAAACGGGATCTGGGATTGTAAAACTCAAACCGCCTACCTCGCGGGCGAAACACCGATGTTCTGCCTCAGATCCGCGCTACAAAGCTTCCGCTGCGCGCTCCTAGAACGTCCGCCGTCGAATTCCGAGCTCGTGGGCGCTTCGTTTGATCGATTCGGTGGAGCGATGGCGAAAAATGGTGAAGAACGCCAAGAGGAACGAAAGGGGGGGGGGCGCTGATATTTATATCAGCCGCCCGCCGGCGCCAAACCCGCCTCGGACCCGACGCCCGATGCGAACAAAAGTAATGTCACCTCTAGGGTAAACGCGCCGTTCTGAACGCAACGACAGACTCCGATTTACCATCTGAGACTCCGTTCAGAAGTTATTCGAGCCGACTCTCGCACACTAACTTCGCTACTTATTTACGAAAACACCACTGGTGGTGTTTCTCACCACAGGCTCGCGCCCGCAAAGTTTACACCCTCCCTAGGGTAAACGGAACATTCCGGACGCAACTGTACCATCAGATTTCCGTTATAAGCTTCCGTTTATGAGATATCACACCCCCGCCACGTGCGTAGTATAAAAAATACTTAATATTTTTATAAAATTAATTCCAGGCACACTAGGCCTTGAAATCGCACGCAGTCTTTGCGCCTAGCTCTAGAATTATTCGTAGAAATATTCCAAAGTCTGACAGGGCCAAAACCCGGGTCGCTACACATCCTTTCTGCATGATGTCAAACTGCATGGTTTGGTCCTTGTCATGCGACCTTAAAAGGTTTTGTGTTCTAAAAAAAGGAACTGAACTACATGTGTTATTATTCCTCTCACAAGGATATTTAGGAATCCCATATTATGATTTTGATCCTGAAATCAAATCTATTCTTGTCCCCCTAGATGGTGGCAAACACAATAGAACCAAAGCTTCTGGATTAAAACCAGCATAATCATAATAAAAAGCCGAAGAATATATTATCTATCCATAAAAGAGAACCATTGATTGGGAAACTTATATAAATATAGATCCATACTTTTATATAGAAACATGCATACATACAAATTATTTTGAGCCCATGAGTAGTCATAATGGATTGTTAGCTCCAGGTTATCCATGTACGCATACATGGGAATGAACGAAGGATTCATGAACATATCTAAAATCTATAAGAGAGTCCCAAAATAGGAAGTACTTCCCCCAAAAAGGGTGTGATGATGCTGAAATCCCATCTTATTGACCAATGTGAGTTATAAAGTGTCGTTGGCCAAGTTACCCAAGGAACACATACCTCTGTAATGTATGCACATGAGTCATGGATGTGGGTGATGTTGGGAATTTCTGTCTCTATGAATAAACCCATTCAAGACTATTTGAATGTTATGTACCTAATGTTAGTGATTTCACGCCATTAAATCCCTTTCAATTGACCATATTATGTTAAAATGATTCTTTTAGGGAAAAATATGCATGATTAAAGTCAAAATTTAATTTAAGGGAATTTCTATTCTCACTTTTATTTCTACGGGACTTATACCATATTCACCACTCTTTTCTTTTTTGTAGGGTATATACTACCCATGAATGTATTTTATGATTACTATCCTTAAATTTATGGGTACTTACATAGCTATTTCATGAGATTTACATTTCAAAAGTTACCAAATCGTTACGGTAATTGTTTCTCTATTTTCCTTCTTTGAGTCACATGTTTTTCTATACACCTATATTTATTATGAGGTGTATATACTATCCATTTTAAATGTAATATAATTAATATTATTCTTTTCATAATAATATAACATTAATTTAATTTTATTCTCTCTTAGGGATAATAATTTAATGTTACCATAGTCATTAGTGTATTGCTACAATAACAATGTTTATCAGGATTATTTACAATTATGCTTTCGTTGATGAAATCTTATGATTCATATCTGAAGAACAATCGGGAATTTTCCTCTACTCTAGTTATTCATGATATCTTCAAGTAATGGTACTATTTTTCACTCATTGGTACTTAATATGAATAAGAAAATGTATTTAAGAAAACCCAACCTTATTTATCTCTTCATTTAGATATCTATTTTATTCAAAAAACCATGTTTTCTAAAAATGATTTCAAAAATATTTTTAATTGATATTTTAATATTTTTTAAATTAAAAGGATATCAATGTTTTCAAATAATACATTATATTTTATCAAATAAATTATCAAAGAAGAATTTCACAAAAAATTTATGCTTCCTTTATAATTTTCAAGGTTATTTTTAATGAAAATTGTTTCCAAAAGGTTTTATGTTTCAAAAAGAGTTTCTTTCAAATAATAAAGTAAATTTTCCTCATGAACTATTTCTTAAAGATATTTCAAAATTATTTTCCATCCACGATGAAATCTATTCATGTTACTCATTCCTTTCTAAGAATATGATCTAAGGCTTCCATTCATGTTATTTCAATGAATAATTTATGTTTTGTTGGCATGATGGATATGAAACCCATTTATCATTCATGGGCTATATTTTTTTGAAACCTTTTTCTCTTAAATGGGTTATATTATTTTGAAACAAGATTTTTTTCATGGGTTATGCTTTTATGAAAAGATAATAAAAACCATATCTTTTCCACAAGTTAGGATATTATAGCATGTTTTTTATACCCATTTCATTTCATGGGTTATGATATGATTTTTTTGTAACCCATCACTTTTTATGGGCCATGATATGGTGATTCATTATGATCATATAGAAAATCTATGTATGACCTCATTATGTGATGTGTGGTACCCATATCTCCCTCCAATACATTTTATAATTATTTATATCTCATGAGATAATTATGGGAAACAATTCGATGGTCTTGATACACAATGGGATGATGGGGAAACCCAATACACTAGGGGAAGAAGGTGAAACACAATCCATAATGGGAATAATGTGAAAACCAATCCCTTATAAGGAAAATAATTTGATTGGGGACGATGGTGTTTCCTGCATAGTAGGTGTAGTCCACATAAAATGCATTTAATTTTTTTCAATACACCTTAACATATACGGAATGATATTAATTTTAATTTGAGTTTAATGAAATTCAATTTCTTATTCCTGTGTTATGATTTCATGAAATATTATCTTAATTCCCCCATGATTCATGTCTTATGAACTACCATTCATTATTCGGTGACTCTGGATTATAATCTTTGATATGCAAGGTATGACTTTTTAATATTATAATAATATTATCATATGATTATCCTATTGTTATTCTTACATATCCCATGAGTTTAATATTTCTAGAAATATAGGCTCACCCCTTTATTATGCTTCATTTCCTTATGTTATGAAAAAAAATTTAAGTAGGTGTACTATAGTGAAAGATCTTTAAGGGAGATGTTGAAATTTTTTCACCATGATATAAGATTATGTTTCCATGGTTCTAAAAAAAATAAAACATTAATGTCCTTGGGATTATATTTTTTAATTTATATAATATTAATCTAAATTAATGAAATATATTTCTATGTTAAGCTTGGGTTTTTATACAAACTAGTTCTTGAACTGGCCCACCACATACCAGAGGAGCATCCTTGATCCCCCATGGCTAAAGAAAAGTGTCAAGTGTATTGAAAACAAATTGTGATGGTTTAACCCGAAAGAAAAAAAACAAACCCAACTTAGAAACAAGGCATAACATAAATGAGTAGGAACATACCCACAAGGAATCCCATGTAAATAAACATCCAATACAAAGCTGAAAACTATATTAGAAATTGAAAGAATAAAAAGTGAAACAATGACCTAAAAGTTCATTCCAAACATAGAAAACTAGTTATACAATCCAGTGGTATAAAAAATCTCTCCATGTGACACTAGAGTCCCCACCATGAGTATAAAAACTACTGATTCCTAAATAATGTGGCATGAGATCTAATATGAATACAATACTTGAAGAAACCTTCAGAAGACATGAAGACTATTTACCCACAAGTATAAGTATCTAGAGTATGAGAAAAAGAAAATAGGATACCCCCATGAGTACATTTCACTTATTTTATATAAGAACTAGTTATACATGTTTGTAAAAAATGTGTGGAATAATAGTTTTCCATTTTCAATTTATAAGCATGGGAGAAAAACAAGTTTAAAAAATGAAGCTCCTCAAAGATAACCTTGGTTAAGCAATTTCACAAAATTGGTGTTATTTAAAAAAAATTAATTTTAAGGGAAAAAACATGTATCTTAAACATTAAAATATTTAAAATAAACCCAAAAATAGTTTTAAATATTTTCAATGTCTCTTTTTGATCCAAGGATTCCATTTGAAAACTATATTCCCCTTTATCCTTTAAAATGATACATATAACCAACTAAAAGAAAAAACAGAAATAAGAGAAACAATTATATCATCATGAATATAAATGTTTATAAATAATTTCATTAAATATATTAAATAAAACATTTCAACAATATGAATAATACATAAAGGACCGCACGAGAAATAAGTCCATCTGGGAAATAAACTATACACATGAAAACTTATTATTGAATCAGGAATAACATAGAATACATATGATGATACCACACCATAGGTACTACTAGGAAAAATAAATACATGAGTGGAAAGTGGAACTAACTGTTAAATAGTAGTACAGACACACAAAACCATCAATCAAGTCACTCTCCATTAGCCTTATCGATGAAAACCCCACTAGACATCATGTGATCCTCTACTAGGGGTGACTACATAGTGTGACATCTCAACTATCCATTTCTATATCTCACTAAATTCTACCTAGAAACCTTTTTCCCCAGATGTAATAATAAATATAGGTGGTCTACAAGAAAACAATATAACCACATGATAATAATAATGACCCATGAGATAACACCACAATCACTTTCTTCCAGCCTGACATATCCTTTAAAATGAGAACCAAACAATGAGTACATCATGAATGACATCATAGGAATCCATTAAATGGACAATATAAACATTAATAACAAGAAATGGGGCACAACATGGGAACACACATTGTCACATCACAAGTGACAACCAGGTCTTCAATTATATCATATAAAAAAGAAATCCCTTTCCTAAAATGATTTTTAATTTAAACACAATTTCAAAAGAAATAATAATAATTCGAAAACACAATAATATAATATAAAGGGCACCTCAATTTTTCTTTATAAAAACTAACATCCCTTTACACATGAAAAGTCCATTTTAAAAACACAAAATAGAAACCCACATAATAAACCATGTTTTTATTAAAATAAAAAAAATGAGTGAGTTAATTTAATAAAACTATCATGTTCATTTTATCAAAAATGATGAGTTCACAAAATTCTAATTCAAATCATGATACCATTTCATGCCTGAATATCCATAAATTTTCCACATGAAAATGAATCAAATTAAATTAAATCATTATAAAAACATAACTATATAGTACAATCCATGATTATATATTCCAAACCTAAATTTTTAAAACCCAATAAATAATGGAACTCTTTAATAAAAGAAAATGAAATAGAAACACCTACATCATGTGAATAAAATTTCATTACCTTCGATGAAAAATACTATAAAGGTACACTTACATGGAAGAAGAACCATTAAAAACCAAAATAAATAATTTATAATATCCCTCACTAAGGAAATTGGCCAAAATGGCCAATAGGGTTAGATGAGTTGGTGAAAAGATAGAAAATAAGAGGAAGAGAGGAAAGAAACTCATACATACCCATATATAAAAGGAGAAACCAAATGAACACTCCAAATAACCATGTAAAATATTGTAGGAGGTTAGAGAAAGCCTTTGGAGGTGTTTGGGTTGAATTTTATGAGTGAGGAAGTATTAGGGTGAAATTATCAAATAAAAATAAGAGTTAAATACCAAAAGACACATACCTGGGTGGGGCATATGGTCTTCTTGGAACCTTTACCAAACTCTATATAGACTATGTGCCTAATACTATCTCAAAAACCCAGGATACATGATTTTTCATGTATAGTTTACTTAACCATGTGTAGAACATTAATACACAACTACCTCAACTTCAAAAGTATCATTATTTTTTCTTGGGAGCCTAGATGTTTTGAAAACCATGCACTGTAACTGTTTACCCCTTGAAATTCTTCCTGAACTCTAAACTTTCATCTTGGGACACCACCAAACCCTAGAGGAAACCCCACCATAGGATTAAACCATGAATATTAAACCACATGGTTTCAAAATATATATATTTTTTAAAATATAATAAGATTATAATTTCCCACAATAGTAATTTTGTATAGACAATTCGAAAAATATATGAGATTTTTACCTAAATCCTTACCTCAAGCCTCATATTTCTTAATAGACATTCAAATATCCTATATAATAAATATGTATTTTTTATAAAACAAATATATAAAAATATTTATACATAACATAATATGTATCATTCAAATATAATTTTTAATTATCCTTTAATTAATATTTTATTTTTTAAAATGAACAATTGGGTGAAAATGGTATGTTTCCATCCATTTTTTGGTTTTATGGCTACACTAAATTCACCTTGTTCATGTTATAATAATTAAAATATAATTAATAATGACATGAATTTTATAATTATTTATCATATTTACTTTTACAACTATTCATGAAATGTGGGGATGAAAAATCACTTCATTAAGGTGGTAGTCTGTTTGTATGCTTGAGTGATGTTTCAAATTTTGGATGGATGGAATAAAAATAATAGCTAATAATTCACCATTAAAAAAAATTATAAAATTAATATCATATATATTCATTAAAAATATCCTTATTAATATCCATGTAAATCATAAATGAAAAATGAATCACACAACTTCAGGGAAGTGGTAGTCTACACGTACACGCAATCGACATTATCAGTTTCCATTGGGTGGAATGTTATGAAGGTAGATAAGATATAATAATTAAAAGGAATTATTATTACATTAATATAATATATAAACATTAAATCCATATTAATAATCAACCCTGAATTATGGTTATCAAAAATGAATAATATTTCTATATGGAGCATTCGTCCACTCAAACGCATGAGCGATACTATTATCCCCCATTTTATTGAAAGAAGGTGGAAAATTAGTGTCCCATAATCATAATAGAATATAATTTTATTTATGATACTAGATATTTCATGTTAGGGTGGATACAAGAAAAATCATAGGAAATAAATAAAGAAATAAACTTTGAATGATTCTGGTAAGATGATTACGGCTTCTATGAGAGGCCTACTTTGGATTACACCTTAATCCATATTTTTATGGGATTAGGGTAAGACCAATATCTCAAAAATAAGGAATATAGGAAGGTTTTGTGGTAGGTATTGGATTAGATAGTGTGATTAAGAGTTTTTTATACACTAGGAGTGTAGGTTCCCTTTTCTAAGTGAGGGAAAATACAAACGTGGAATTACTTATAGGATTAAAATATAATATATATTGTAATTATTTTCAATTGGAACCATATGGCCATAATTTAGAATTTAGGACATGATAAGTTTAATATCCCATAAAAAAATAAGGCTTATAAATTCACTTCTAAGGTGAAAAGATTCTAAAAAATGGTACATGGATGTAATTTTAGAAAAAATAACCTCATAATTATCCTCTATTATAGTTTTTTAGTATTTTAAAAAATTTAATAAAATATTATTTAAAATAAAATGTCATTAATTCAATTTTTTGGGACTATTGATTTAATTTGAATTCAAAGACTTCATGAGAAAAATGAAATTTGAATACAATTGTTTCTCATTTATACTTTATAAATATGAATGAAATTCATTTCATACCACTAATCATCCAATACATATTAATTTTATTTTTAAAAAAAATTAAATTTCTTTTTTTTCCACTTGTACAAGCATTGTATCAGTGTTGCATATGCATTTAAGGTAATTATATCATCGTTAAAAATTAAAAATAAATAACCATAATCAAAATTATTTATTTATTCTCAATTTAAATTTTATATTCACTTATAAATTATTTTAATAATTTTGAAAATAATATATAAGACATTAAAATAAAAAGAGTGACATTTTTTATTTATCATTTTCTTAAAATAGTATTAATATAATATTCTTAAAAATATGTAATGAAATTTATATATTTTCACATATAGGATTTATTTGGTAAAAAACTCATCCTATAGTATAGAGGAAATATTTAAAAATATTTTTAGGCCTTATCTCACAGTTGTAACCCTATTTTACCCATTTTACCCTAACCAATGTGATAAATATTTACCGCGATTTCCATTCGTAATTTTCTAAAACAAAAAGGGGTATATTTACCATGTTTTACACTCCTGAACTTAAAAATTTAATATATTTTAAAATATTTTTTTTAATTTTTTTAATTCAATTTTAATATAAATATGAAAAACACAATGATAAACAATTTTTAAGAAAATGTGTTTTTGTGATGAAAAATGAACTTATACTGAAATAAAGTATAATGATCATTTTAACATAATTAATTGTATTATTTTTAATTACAATTTAATTATTTTTAATTAATATAAAATTAAATACATTATGGATCTTTTCGTTTATTTTTTAAATGAAATAATGGTAGTTTAATAAAAATCAGTATTTTTTACTATTCACATAAAAATAAAACTTTTCAGAAAAAATCAAATAAGTCACCCAATTCTAATATTGGAATGTAAATTTAAAAACATATAATAATTTAATTTTAATAAATTATTAAAAATGGTATAAATTAATAATAAATTTTGTATAAAAAATGCACTAAAATCCATTTTTTTTAAAAAAAATTGAAGCATAAAATGAATTTAATAAAAACTGAGTACTTATTTAATATTAATTAATCAATAAATTTTAATTGAGATAAATAAATAAATATATAACTAATAATGTTTCTAATAATATTAATACCCATCAATTTAACCGTTATTTTATAATATACCGCAATATATTTTTATCCCAGTGTTGTGTTTCAAACATACTATCAAACTATTATAATTTATTTAAAGTGAAATATATTCTAAAATATAATGTTTTTATATTATACCCCCATTAAAATAAATTAAAATATATAATCTATTTATAACTTACTAAAATTATTTTATCATGACGTAATAATAAAATTTGACATAAATTCTATCTTGATAACCAACATCTATATTATTATTAAAAAACATATTATTTCATAATAAATCATTTCTAAAAACATATATGTATCATTACAAGAGCCATGAATTTCTAAAAACATACCCTAATAAGTGAGTGATACTATCCATATAAGACATGATAGATTTATTATCCTCTTACTTAAGTTGAGGAAATCATTTTCCCTCAGGGTATAGAATACAAGATAACATTCATAATTTATTTATTTCGATACCATAAGAATAATTTCATACTTTTATTGTTCTTTGAGAAGTCTCACATACCCTATTCATCTGATATTCCATATGATAAATAAAAATGATTAATTTTTTAAATGAATGAAGATGTACAATTTACTTTTTATGGATTATAAGATATATAAAATACTTAGGAGTCATTCCTACTATTTATTGATATTTAATATAACCGAAATAGTTAGAAAAAGTGATCAAATATGAATAAATATTTATACACCAATATCAAAAATCTATATAATAACATCCAATGTTTAACATAAATCATTCCATAAATATCTAACATCAAAACTCTTCAAAATATTCCATACCAGAACTGAAACTCAATGATTTGAATGATTTGATATCATATTCTTCCATAATAAACATAATAATTATCTCTAAATAATTTCAATTGATCATAAGGTTATATAAAAAATTATATATACCCTAATCATATTCATTGTAAAATATTATAAATTTTCCCATAAATATACTGATACACTAAGAAGCCATAGTAAAATCATACATGCTTCAAAGAAAGAACTCCAAACCAACTATCCAAGTTTACTCTGTCAATATCAATCATCCATTTATCCCAACTAAACATTATCATCTCAACATCAGGAATATATTAATGTTTATCTATATGGATATGAACATAATCAAAATATATTATTGAGATTTAAGTCTTGAATTCATTATCTTATATCTAAAGATAATTTTAGGTTTATAGTTGTAGATAATTAGGTTATAACTCTAACATAATGAACCCATATATTAAAATGTGGACACTTGTACTTAATGTCCGTTTTACTATAGAATATTGTTTTTAAATATAACATATTTTATTTTTAAGATAAATATTCTTCACATAAAAGATTACTTTTTATTTTCCCTTACCCATCCTTAAATCCTATAGAAAACATTTTGAAACCTAGGATGAGAACTAAAAGATAAGTAAGGGATATAGAAATAAAGAAACTTGTTAGTCTAGTGGAAAACATGAAATCCCATGAAATGTTTACCATTATCTCAATATGTATTGAGTAGATACAATAAATAATATATACATAAAAATGAAAAAAAAATCAAAGAAAAACTTTTGAACCCATAGAGAGTATAGATAAAACATATACGAAACTTGGGGAATTATTTTCATGCCAGTATTATATATAGATTAACCGTATGGGTTCCACATGGAATAACCATCACAGTTACACTTGTATTAACCCTCAAATTTACACTTGAAATGAAATTCAAAATTATACATCATGTAATCAACACATTAAAACTTGAAATAACCGTCACAGTATTACATTGAATAACCCTCATGGTCATCTTCCAAACATAAATCTAACTCAATACATTGGTGGCCTGCAATGGGGATCACTATTCTTTTAAGTTATATCAGGATCATCCATATATCATTAGTTATAATAAGGATTAACCAATAATATATTCTATATTGGGCTTAAATACTTCTTATATATATTTTTAAAGTACCATATCATGAATAAAAAATATTATAATTTCAAATTTTTATCATAAAACCTTTGAAAATATCATTAAAACCCAAATGAAAAATGCTCTCAGATTTTAAAATACCATTTTAATTTAAAAAAAATTGATTAAAAAATTCCTAGAAAAAGATAAATTTTATTTTTCTTTGAAGAAAATGAAATATTGTAATGAAATCCCAAACGAAAAAACTGTTATATTAGTGGAAAAATTTATTGTTGTCATATATATTGAAATAGAATATTTATTTTTTCTTTTTTAAATAATTTCAAAACATTCTGTAAAAATATTCCATTTTAAAATATTCTAAATAAATAGAAAAGGGACCTAAAATTTCCATATAAAATATTTTATGTCTATATAAAATAATTAATTTTATTTTTTAAAAATATGGGCATTGTAGGAAAAGAGTTAAAAGTAACACTTTAAAAGTTGAAACTTTTTAAAGAATGACCCTTACCTTGTGTCTAGATTATCACATGAATTCCATATATTACTAAATAATTTAAATTAATCAATTATTTAAATTCTTCATAACCTTTTTAAATTTAATTATCTTTTTTTATCTATTACCATATTATTTACAATTACATAATCAATTATGTTCAAGTGAGTCTTTTTTACGATATTCGGTTTCTATGTCCCAGATGACTGGTGGATTGAAAATGGTCAAAGATGTAATTACAAAATCATATATATAATAATATTCATGAAATAATTATCATTTTCATAAATAAAATTTTCTTTTAAAACCATTCATGAAATATAGTTATGAGAAATCAACTACATTACAATCAATGAGACAATATGCCATACGTATGCATGAGTAACATTCCCATTTTTCAACAATAAATATGGAAAAAATTTAATTATTATAATATCTTTATATAATTTCCATTTTATCCTGAATATAATGTTAATTTTTTAAATACGCAAATATATAAATATCATCAATTTGATGTGGTGATGAAAAATGAATCACATCGCTTTATAGAGGTGGTAATCCACACATAAAAATTAAGGAAATTATCCTTCTTCAGTGAAAGGGAAGGTAAAAAATTTAATAATATATTATATTTTATGAATGATAGATATTTTTTTAATTTGATATATAAACATTAATTCCATCACTATAAACATCTTTGAGTGGTTGTGATGGAAAATTAATTACATCGGGTCGTGAGGTGGTAGTCAATCGTACAAATGAATAATGGATTCTATTCTGACTTGATGGAGGTTGGAGATGGATATATGTTCTTCCATTAACATAATAATATCCCATAATATGGTAAATAATAATATTTTCCTATATTAATGTTTGAATAATATTTTAATTATGTGTAAGAATAAATAAATAAAACATTCAGTTAAACTCTATAAAACCTATTCGGATAATCTCCTTTACTTTACACCTTAAGGCCTATAAGATTTAAATTATAAATAAATTAAATCCTCTATAATGTGTTTCTGGATGTTATAAATTTATATTTCTTGAATTTTTTTGAACCAAATGATTTTGGAAGTGTGATAGAATGAGAAAAATATATTCTCATTTATAATAGAGGGTAGGGCACTCTTATAATTTATTAAAATATTAAATTAGTATAAAATAATTTTGAGGTCCAAATGGATCCAAATATGTAATATTACAATATAATATTCTTATGAGGTGAAATAATCTTCTAAAATAAATTTGGACACGTTTTGATCACAATTGTATCATTACTTTTTTGTTTTAACACATCATTAACTATTTTGACAATTACAATGATATCAATGTTCTTTCCTCATTAGGGGTTAATATAGTTACTATAAATTGAAAAATATCCAATAAATAGACCATTGGTAGATATTATAAAACTTATCCTATTAGACTTTCTAAATATAATATTATTATGAATTATAAATAATTTAACAAAATATTATTTATTCTAAAATATTATTAAGAACAATTGTATGACTATTCAGTTAATTTGACACTAATGAAATCAAGAAAACATATTAATTAAAATAAAATAAATAAAAACCTCTCAAATATTTTATTTGTATAAAAATTCATAAAACTAACAAGTCACCCAAATAATATTATTTTTTAGTTTTCAAAATGTTATAATGATTTTTTAATATTTGCACAAGAACCATATCAGTGTTACACAAGATTTTAATATAATTATTTCATTACTAACATCTAAAAATAAATTACAATGAGGTAATAAATAATTTATATTTAAAATTATTATTGTTAACTTAATATATAATTTTATTATCCATATCTAAAAAATATTATAGCTTTTAAAACAAAGTGTGAGGAATTTTTGGCTTTATTTTCACATATATATAATAAAGTTAAATATACTTTCCTAATGGAAAATCCATATAATTGAATTTTGGGTTACTATAGACAATATATGATCATATTAGAATATTATTTTGAGTGTTAGTGTCATTTTGTAGTCCTTATTATTTTATTTCTAAATATAATTACCTGAATTTCCTTTTAGCGTGATAAAAAAATAATTAAAGTTAAAATTAGTAATTTTCAAAATAAGGGAACAATTAATTTTTTTAGAAATAATGATTCTACATATGGAACCCATTTTCCAAAACATAAAACACATAAGTGATGGAATTTAAATTAAAATCAAGTTGTTAAAAAAATTGAAAATGATTTTTAGAAACATTCCCTTTTATGTATAAATTGTTTTATACTAAACTCAATTATAAGATTCATTATAAAACCATTAATTGGATTATTATTTTTTAAATAAAATATTTATATTTAAAAATAATCTATAATTTAATTTTAATTTGTAAATTATCTAAGATAAAATACAATTTGCAATAAAAATAAGTATTTTTTCACTATTCATGAAGAATTAATGTATTCAAAAATTTCTCAAAAATTCAACTTTAGATAATTTTTAAATAATCAATTAAAAAATTAAATTAATTTTATAAAATAAATTTTCAAAAAATTCTAAAAACTAAAAATAATATTCTCTCAAAAAAACTAAAAAAAATACATTTTCAATGAAAATGTATTTTTGAAAAATAAAATGAATTTCTTAAAATAGATTTATTTTTTACAAAGAATTAATTAATAAATTTGTATTGATTATAACCTTTAAATATATTTCAAGACATAGTTAATCCAATTCATACACACTAATTAAATGGCTAGGTTATAACAGTCATATTTAAATAATAATATTGTGGTTTGTTTATGCTCGATGTTTGATGTCATACACGTTATCAAACATAATTTTCATATTTTAAAATATTATGATATTACATTATTGATCCCCGAGTCATGAATTCTAAAAAAATATCATTATAAAATTAAATCACTTTTCTAGGTTATTAGTATCATTCAACTAATATTTGAAAATCATTAAATAAAAACTATTGTGCAACAATCCTCTAATGTTTCATGTCTCATATAGTTGGAATATAATGGATAAAACACTTATATAACATAATTAAAAAATAAAAATATAGAAAAACTAAACTCAATCAAGTTATATTATTGGAATATCATATATCATTCCTTGGTCTCAGAGTTATCATTTAGATTACAGTATTGACTAAGATAATTTCCAAGTTCACCACACATAATACATTGAACTATTAATGCTACCTTAGGATGAAATTATTTTTAGTCAATCAAACTATCCATTTTTTCTCATAAATTACTCACTATATCAACTTATTTTCAACAAATAATACATCTTCTCAGTGCTTTGAGATATTTTCCTAGGTTCTACTTATAACATACTTGACATATAAGACGGTGGATCATCATTCCTTCATGGTATTCATCAAATGAATTATCATGAAACTCTTTTTTGTTCTTGTTAGTTATATTATCAAACTCACCTATGTTTAATTTAAAAATTATATTATAAGATATAAGATTAGGCATAATTACAAGGATTTATATTATAGCTCAAATTTTATTTGGATTCTCATGATGAAAATCATTCCATTTTTCATCACATTCAATATCAACAAGATTCATCCTATTTCATTAAATTGAATAAAAGTGAAAAGTATAGTGTTAGAAATCATAATAATATAAAGTAATCATTTGGTTATGAAAAACTAATTATAGGATCTTTAAATAATTGGATTTTTATTTTCATTCTATTTTAAACTTTTTTTAACCTAGGCCATTCATGGTCATCATTTATTCAAATAATTCATAATGGAATATAATTAAAATGTGATTTACTCAAAAAATATCACCAAAGAGTTTATATCATATTATGCAGTCTTAGGAACACCTCTCATGTACTCATGAAAATTTAGTTAATATCCAATTCATCCCTTTAATATTTGTTACCCCTAAGTGCATCCATTCCATAGTTGCATCCACATTCTATTATTCCGACATATGTTTATTTATTATGGAAACCACACTCCTTTATTTATATTAACATAGATATTATCCTATACATATAATTATCCCCATGTTTTTTAATATAGTCATATAATCCTAAGATCTTTTGATATCTAAACCCTTCTTTGATACCAACTTAGGTAACCTGGTCATTGTATACATATATATTACATCATTTTCGATGAATATCAAATACATCTAATAATAATATATTCCATATAACCATAATGTTTTTTATTTTTATATTAGATATATAATCATCTTATATTATGAAAGATCTTAAAAATCACCCATAACATTCTTCGCATATTGTAAACATATTTATCATACCCCACATAAAACCATTCTTCACAACCTGAAGAATGAAGAATTTAAACATAAGAAAGGGATATCATTGATTTTAATTAAGTTTAAACATAAGGGATCTTAATCAATGGTCATAAGTGAACATAAGATGGACATAAGGGTATGAAAATATGATCATAACATAAAATAATCATACCCAATCAGTGAAAGATAATTAATCATCATTCATGTAATTGGGATTTATCACAAAAAACAAACAAGTTTTTCAGTGTATTGAATCATCAATAATCAAACATGATCCACAAGAACATATCATAAGTATAAGACATAAATTTCTGGAAATAAAAAAATATAGAAACTTGTTTTATTAGTCTAGGATCTCTTCCAAGACTATCATTGGGATTTTGGTACACTCTTCATTCAATAGTTTACTTAGTCAAGGTCCACTTCCAAGACTATGAAAGTGGAAAAATTCCATTACTAAATTTTTAATGACTTGTATTTTCCATGTACAATTTTTGAATGTTATATGAATTATTTTCAAGATCATGTGTTGAGGAGGCATGAAATTCTAAGTCCCATTGTGGCCAGAATATATTCTTGAAATATTTTAAATATATTAAATATCATGAGTGTGATATTTTCTAGAAAAATAGGAGAAATCATGAAATGAGGGACCATATCTCAAACATGTGTTCACTATCTACTTCAGAATGTGGGTTTTACCCTAGGAATGATATAACCTTTTTCTTCATGGTTGTATGTGTAAAATTATTCGTGGGAATAAAATATGTAAATTAATTAAATAAAATTAACTTATTTATCTTTTGACTTAGAAACCTAGATTCTCCTATAAATATACGATTATGGTGAATTATCTTGTTTAGCCACAAAAACCTAAAGATCCAAATAACCTTTAGAAAGCTATTAGAGGAGATTCCATTAGTAGATGATGACTAGATAAAAGATCATCAATCATTGAGAGATTGAATCAGATTATCTCACCAATGATCATGGTGTAACTCAGTTCTTCATTTTAGATCGATCAGAATTGTGGTAGGACATTGTTCGATTTGTTTTCCCTATATGTTTCTTACTTCTATAATGAAAACGGATCAACCAACCAATAGATTGATTGACCAATCATGTTTATTACTGGATAGGATTATTATGGGGATTTATTGGGAGAATTTAATTTTGGTTACTTAATTATCTATTCATTCATCCTTATAATAAAAACAAATTGAGGTTTCCATAAACATCTACTGAGGTTTGTTCATCATAATTATTCCTTGTGCTTTTATCCCCCTATTTATTCATTCATTGCGAGTGATCTTCATTGGCCTATGGTTTGACATATACCAAGTAATTGATCATTGCACACACATTTCTTTCCAGAATGATCTAATCTTATATATATGGGATTGACAAGACTTGACGGTGGTGAAACGAAAGAAAATGAAGCATATTGGGTTGTTTGAATGCTCAATTTTATTATTATTTGGAACACAAGGAAGAACGAAATATGAATCCATTTTTTTAATGGATTATGGGATGAATCCCAGTGTTTGATAATGATTAGGTTAATACGATCATATCTATTTTCTGGTGAAGGGTGTGGTTGGAACGATGGATAGATGAGTGGCCAAAAACATGGTATTAAGATCTATTATTCTGAAAAATTCCTTTGTACATGGCATGTAAGGCATAGCTAAACACTATGCAGGACCATCTCACTGGTGGAAACTAGGTTTTCAGAAGAAAGATAAGTATCGAATGGTGTGTGAAATTGTCGCATAACCTATGAACCCTCCCTAAAGGATTGGCATGTACCTTAGATGTTACATGAACATGGGCTATAATACAAGGGAATGGAAATGCCGAGTAATTCTAAAAATACATTGAAATGAATGACATACACAGTCTAATTCGTGTATTGGTATAGGGTAAGAATTACATAAGAAGTATCATGCCTTTCACTTCTACATGGACACAGACAAGGGACGTTTACATGGTAGACACCCAAGGTCGAAGGTACATGATGTGTAACCCTACTATACACCACGTAATCCTTAAATATTGGCTTATATCTCTTTTGATATGTATCTTAGACAAGTTTCAAAATTGTACATTCTTCATATCCTTTCCCTAAGGGTTGGTATAAAATCACCTCTCACATATAGGAAATTGATCGCTTCAGTATGGATTCTTTGATAGAGTTCTTGGAATCCTTTCATGAGACCTAGGGTGAGATCCTCTATTATCATGTTTCCATATGTGGATCTCTTGGTTTCTTTAAGAGCAACACTACACAGACACTGATATTTTACATAGATGGTTATTTCATATTGAGTTGTTGGAATTCCACATGCCACTGAGTGTGATCCTCATATGTGTATCATATTTCTTTGGATGTCATCAGTGATATCATACTCATGTAGTGTTCTCTCTCTGAGGAGTTCTATGTGGAATATTTGAGTTGGAATCCTAGGATGGCATTACCCTTGTGACTTTACTTTAAAATGTGTTTCTTTGTTGAGTATATCTAGATATTATAATTTTATGCATTATATATGTATACAGGTTTAGATATAACTATTATTTTATTTTTGTGTGCTTAGTGGTTTCAAGGTGTCCTATTGGGTATCTTTATACTAACCCATCCATGGGATTTTCTTACATGTGTTGGGTCTTATAAAGATGATTAATCTTTTGACAGATTCCTAGATAGACCCAAATCATATAATGATTTTTGATTCCCAACATACTGAGTTGTGTTCCAATGGTATCTTGTTAGATGTCCATAGTTAACATTTAGGTTGGAATTTATTCAGTCTCATTATTATGGGATTGTATTTGGCCTTTTTCACTTTATTTTCCTTCCTAACATGATCTAGTGGTGGGATTTCGATATATGCATGCATGGTTGTCCAATTGTTTTTACATTTCATCATTTTATTATCATGGATATGTGTGCATGTGTACAAGTACTTACATTAAGACCTCCCATGTTGTAACAACTTGAAATTATAATGTAACCATATTGTATTTGATATCACGTATCACATGCATCACCAAATGAATTAGGGAAAGTAATAACCTGAGACTTAACTATATATTTAACATTTTGTGTAAATTAAATATATTATATATCCATAAATTAAATTGTTACTAATTTAGTGTACATCATATAAAACAATGAGTTTCTTCAAATGGATTGCGATACACACAAGTCTGTGTTTTTACCGAATAACAATATATTATTAAAATGTTATTTAATATAAATTAGATATTAAATTAGTAGTTATGAAAAGGGTCAAATAAATTATAAAAATCTATAGTTTACAAGTATATAAAATTAATCCATTGGTTACAAGTAAATTAGAAATTAATATAGAAACTGATTGAATATAAAGGATAATATTATTATTTTTATGCTCACTAAGTTTTTATACCCTAATATATAAAATTAATTACAATTACTGAGTGAAATTAATTTGATATATATATATTATTATTAAATAAAATATTTTTTATATTCATACAATATATTTTCTAGGATTAATATAAAATCAAACCCACTTTTATGCATAAAATACTATATTTTTATTAAGGTATTTATACGGCCTTTTAATCATAACCCTATTTTAAATGCAATTATTGAAAATTTTATGATTTATATATGTAAAAATAAATTGAGTACTTAAAATAAAAATATAAAAATTAGGTTTGTGTGAATTTTTGGTATTTTTCTATAAAGTTTCATTTTTTGATGAATAGTGAAAATACTGAATTTTAGTTCAATACAGTATTTTGATAAAATTTATTTAAAAGGATAAATTACTTTTTAAATTGGTTTTAAATATTAACTAGATAAAATTTTTATCAATTATTCCAATATAGGTCATTGGAATCGGTTTAACTTTCATGTTGACTATGAAAACATAGAAAACGTTCGGACTTTTTACTTTTAAAACATGTATTGTCGTCCTGTCTGTGGGATTGAATTTAAATTAATTTATACCACTTATTTTATTATAATTTGAAAAAATGGATTTCATATTTTGAATTATAATAATTTATAATATCTAATAATTTCAACATAGTTTTTGACCAAAACAATTAGTGAAAGTAATTAAAATTATTGACAATTATTATAGTAAAAGTATGTTTAATAAGGGACTAAATGTCATTATTAGGGGCCTAAATGACATAGAAACTTGTTCAAAATCTATTTTATTGACATATTTTGACCCTATCATCCCTTGGATATAGTTTTTTCCATTTTTTGAGCCACATTCAATGTCAAAAACGTGTATGGAAGTCCTTTATAAAAATATTACTAGGGTGGCACTCCTCCTCCACTATAAAAGGGCCTCCTCACCTACCACTTCTTCACACATATCAAGCCACTATGGCTTGAACATGATCTGAAAAAATAGCTTCTAAAAATCCCTCCACTTAGGAAAAAATCAATCCCAAGAAGCCTTTTGGTACAAACCAAAAGTAGTTACCCGATTAAGTGGTAACAAAATTCCTCAACATTTTTAGTTTTACTTATATTGTCCACTCCCTAAACTCTTATTATTATCTTATCACATAACAAAAATGTATCCTCAATATACTAGGGTGTTTTTATGTTAATATTTCTACCTAAAATTACACTCACCTCCATCTAATGGGTATCGAATGTATTGTTTCTATGTACGAGGAACTACTAACTCACAAAATGATTATTGTTCACTTACAAATGATATTTATTATGACTTTATTATTATGTGATTATGTTATAACAAATACCCTTATACATTACATTTTTTTATAAATATGATAACATCGTTTTTAGAAGTGTGGATTACGGCCTCCTCAAAGCAATGTGACTCATTCACATTATACATGGAACATATTAAGGATGATTTTAATAAACCTATATAACATATATTACATAGATATGATACTTAATATAAAAATGTATAATTTACTTTTCCTTCTTTAAATACCACAAAGAAATGAAAGTAATGTTCATGCGTACATAAAACCTACCATCTCTATGAACGGTGCATTTCATTTCTTATCTCCAAACATTATAGATTATTCTAAATACACGTGTGTTGTATAAATAAAATAATTAAGTCATTGTTTAGATTCTGGATATGATTAAATCATGATCTACAAAATAGGATAATCAAATAACAATTCAAAATATAATTGAGTAAACTAGGCAATTAATACCTCAAATAATGAAAATATTGAAATATTGTTAACAAATGGGAAATAAGACATTATAAGAAGATGATATATAATATTATAAACATGATTATGGTTATGGTATATGTTATTAACATATTTTAAACCTCTATACATGATGATAAAGAAAAAACAAAATATAAAGGTTAAGGTTAGGGAATTTCATCTCAATTTACATTCCATTGGGACTTATTTGTTATTATGTGTCAATTAACTTTTATTTGGTGTATATACAATATTTTACATTTTATTTCATGAATCAACATATTCTCATGATATTATAAGTTTCACATAATGTAATACCTTTATGGAGATTATGATTCAAACGTTTCAAAGTGGTATAGGACAATTTTTAATCTTTAATGATTATACTCCTCAAGAATGTTCTTGATGATTATCTTTAAAATATCACTTTATTATTTAATTGCTAACTTTATATCAAAACAATCATTCTATGTTAATCATCTTTCAATGGAAATTTCCTTTAATATCTATATTTTCATATGATTGATATTATTATTGTCTAAACATTATATCATCTCACATACAATGTTTACTTTGAAAGTTATTTCATTAACTAGGGAATTATTTATAAATCTCTATCTTTTGTTCAATGCAGATATTTGATAAGGCATATTTTTAATTTATTAAATTGATTATTCAATATTATTAATGATTTTTACATGAAATTAAGTGTGGATACTGAAATTTATATTTCTCCTCGATGCATCAATAGGTTCCAATGAGAAAATTAATTTGGCCAAATTAAACAATTTTCTACCTATAGTTTTAAACTGTTCAGGGGATACATCTTAAAAGTATAAGTCCTCATATACCTATGAAATGAAATCCAATAATTTATCATTTCCTTCATATATATTTTTTTATTATACATCCTTGATATTTTTCATCAATATATCTATGGATACATTTAACTTTAATTTCATTGATTAAATGGAATAGGTTTCAGTTTCTTACATTTCAATGTTGATTTTTCCTTATCTATTTATTTTAATGGCATATTTTATCTATTATTTACAATTACATGTTTGTTTTTTCCATTTATTCATTATTACTTCCACTTTACATACCCTTAATGATTATTTTATCACACCCTTATTATGTTTCCTTTCCTCTGGTTATGAAGAAGAAATATTTGAATAAGCATTCTAGAATGAAGTTTGTTTCGTTTTATTATGTATCATGTTTGTATTTTCTATTTTCAAATTTATTATAGGTATCATGTATATAATTTGGAATTCAAATACTACTAAATGGACTAGTCCTTCATAATTTATTCCATATAATCATGAAAATGTAAAAAAATAATACACCATCTTTGGGCATATGCGGTCTGGTCGTTACAATTGGTATCAGATAAATTCTAGAAACAACCTTGGTAACTATATTTAGAAAACATATATTATGGAGGAAAACCCTAAGATAGACATTGAATATAATTATAAAATAACTTTCTAGAATTTGGGTAAGGTAGTAATGATGTGGGTATTCCTAGAAATACATCTTTGTCTGGATTCTACAAGTGGAAGTTGTCCTAGAACAGATGTACCTAGGGGTAACAACTCTGACAAGGTGTAAATGTCCTTACTGGGTGTAACTTGGTACACAAAAAATAGGATGTACTGTACACCTGGTTTGACACACCTGGGGGATACACAAAAGATAGTTCAAATTTTTATTACCTATCATCATAAGGGATTTAAAATTATGGATTTTCACAAAGTGACTAATTTTTATGATTATTGGATTCATGATGCATAAATTTATGTTCTCTTCTATAATGTATTTAGATTTATAAAAATTTCATAACTTTATAAGTTAATCCAATATATTCCATTGTTTATAAATGTAACCTATAAGAAATAATGGTATCAATACTCATGACCAATGTAGAGGTTTCCCTACTGAGATATTCTATGTATATGGTATTATAATTTAGAAAGTTATAGATTTATTAGGATAGTGAATTCAGGTTATGAGAAATTACTTTTCCCAAATGGAGAAACCTATTTTGTAGAGAGAATCTCATATACTATATTTATCTATGTGATAGAGGCCCCTATAATTTTGTTGTAATACTACTCCAATGGAAGATGAGCAATGGATTGAATCTTTTTAGAAGATATTTATGGCCTTATGATGCAAAAAAAGAAAAAATTATACTTTTGGTGTATTGGATACAAGGTGATGTTGATCAGGGTTGGTCTTTAATTCATAATACACGGGAGGAAGATGAAATAAAACTCATGGAATGGAAAAAATTAAAGATAAATTCTTTGATAAATACTTCCCTCATGATCAATAGACTAAGATGAATAGAAAATTACTTATTTTAAAGAAAAAATAAGAATAGGGTGCTTTTTATTATGAATCTATCATTACAAGGTTATCTAGATATGATACAAATTATATATGCAACACTGAGTGCATGATTGGCCACTTCTTTGAAGGCCTTATGTCAAATCCTTGAAGGGAACTAATTTCTCTGAATTTTTTTTGGTATGAATAGATAGATTTATGTGCCAATGAAACATAAAATTAATTCATGAGATCCTATATATTCAGGGGAATCTAAGAGAAGAAGAGGAATTCTAAACACCATGGAAAAGGGAATGGGTCAAACAAGATGAAGGGAAATAAGGATTTTCCAACTTATGATACCTATGGAAAGAATGACCTAGGTAAATTCTTGAATGGGTTGGGAGTTTTTTATAAGTGTGGAGAAAAGGTTCATTTGAAAAAAGAATGAAAAGTGATGATGGAAAACATTGTTATTTAGTGTTATAATGGTAAATATATGGGTCACTTTGAAAATTAATTCCCTAAGCTTCAAGGTAATATAACTCCAAATAAGATAAGGGACCAAGGTCAAGAATATATTATTAACACAACCGAAATGGATTGTTTAATGTTATTTTATATTTTTATACCAGAAATATGTTGTAAAAGTAATTTTTTTATGATGTTCTTATCATATGATTTTGGAAATATGATGGGATTTTACTATAATATTTTTTTGGTAAGTATTTGAGATTATATGATAAATGTTATGAAAAAAATTTATTTATTATAAATTTAATATTTTTTTAAAACACAGTATTGATGAAAATAAAACCATTAATGTGTTCTTCATGTTGAGATAATGATGAACAGATGATTGATTTAGAAAAGTATTGATTACCTTGGAACTAATTAATGACTTATTGGCAAGTGGTCTATAATATCATTTATGGATCTTACAACACTGTTAGATTTAAGGAATAAATCCAATAACATGTTTCTTATATAAGGAATAAAGAAGAATTCAGTTTTTCAGTAAGGTTTTATGGTGACATGAATTATTACCATATTTCAGGAGGATACATAGTTATGGTATTCTCTTGATTTGAATGTGAAAAAATGATAACTACTTCATATTGATTAAAGGTTAATGATAAGTTCATTTTTATAATTTATTGACCTTATTTATAAAGTATTGGATCGTAATAGTTTGTAAAAGTTAACCATTTATGAAATGGTTTGAGTAGAACCTCAGATATGGTTTTAGAGATTGATATATTATATGAATAATATTGTTATATGTGGTGAAGTATAAATAGATCAATGAATGAACAATGGATAATATTGTTCTTATAAAAATGAACCAACTAAGTATATTTACTTATATTCTTATAAAGTGAAATAATTACTCAACTTTTGGAAAAATGATATTAAAACCAAAAATGTTTTCCTAGTATATTAATTTACAATGAATCAAATGGCCCCATAGATCTTCACATATTTAGGTTTTTTTATTGATAATTTTCTCCTAACCATGCTCTCTATTACTCTCTATCAGAACTTGATTGTTTGTTTTTTCTTTCATATCCATGTTTCCTTTACCCACCTATGTTCTACAACCAGGGAAACTAGTTACATGACCACTGTATTTTCCATTATCTATTATTAAGAATATTTGATATTAAACCTATTTAGAATGTGGGTCTTTCAACAATTGTTTATTTCCAAATATCAATCCATTGAATAATGAGATCAATTTTAAATTACAAGGATGAAAATTAATTATGGTGGGAAGAATTTAACACCCTAAAATTCTGAAGTAATAAATTTTTTTTTGATAGCGCGTATCACACGAATCCCCAAGAACATAGGGGAATATAATACCTATAAAATTTACTATATATTTACTATTTTAAGTAAATTAAATTTATGATATATCTTTAATGAAGTTGATACTGATTTAGTGTACGTCACACACAACAACAGGTTTCTTCAAAGTGGTTGTGTTACATGCAAGATCGAATTTTTACCTAATAACGATATATTATTAAAATATAATTTTATACTAATGAGCCATTAAATTAGTAGTTATTAAAATTGTTAAATAACTTATGAAAATATATGTTTTACACATATATAAAATTAATCATTTGGTTACAAGTTAATTATAAATGAATATGGAAACTGATTGAATATAAAGGATAATTTTATTATTTTTATACTCACAATTATACCCTAATAAATTAAATTAATTAGAATTAGTAAATGGAATTAATGTGATATATATATTATATATTCAAAAAATATTTTTTATATTCATAAAATTGATTTTATAGGATTGTGATAAAAAATCTAATTTTAAACATAAAATACTATATTTTTGTTAAGGTATTTTTATTTCCTTTAAAGGGAGAAAGTATTTAAAATAAAAAATTTGGAACTTTTATGTTTTATATATGTCAAAAAAAATTAATATTATATATTTAAACATAAAAAATTAGGATTAGGTTAATTTCGTGTATTTTTTTGCAAAATTTCATTTTTTTAATGAATAGTGAAATATTGAATTTTAGTTAAAAACCTCATTTGGATATAATTTATTTATAAGGATTAAACAAATATTAAAATTCTTCTAAATATTAATTAGATAAAAAAAATCAATTAAACCAACTTAGGTAATTTTTATAACATATGAGGTATTTATAGAATAATATATTTTCATATCTATAAATATTTTTTTATTTTAATATTAATTTTAGTTTAAAGGGGTAACTTTGTACGATAGAGTACCCAACATGCAACAATGGGTCTCTCCAAAATCTTTCATTGCACACAACACTGAGTTATACCGAAAAATAATACAATGATAATATTATTATTTTAAATGGTAGTAAATCCATAGCCATTGTATTGGTGAGAACACATATAATTTTCTATATAATGATTTTAAATATTTTTTAAATGTTTATACATTTATCCAATTAATTTTATAGGCTTAAAATGAGAATGAATCCAATTTTAAGCTTAAAATACTCTAAGATATTTAAAAAGTCATTTTTTCGCATTTTGGTGGAGAACCCTTTTTAAATATATTTATGTCACTTTTATATATTCTCTATGATAAAATAAACTTCTTTTTTAGAATCATGAAATCAAAATTTACTTTTGGTATTTTTCTGATAAAATTCATTTTTTAATGAATAGTGACAAATATTTGATATTAATTCAAAACTACCTTTTCATCTAATTTATTTATATAGTTAGATTGATACTATTTATTGGGGTTTCATTTTCAAGGTTCTCTGGGCTTTTGTATTCAATGATACCTTTATTAGCAGGATTGACTCTCTCTTCAACTCAGCTTCTATCGCTATCCTCATTAATGGCTCTCCTAAGGGTTATTTCAATTGTTCGAAAGGAGTCTGAAAAGGTGATCCTATCTATGCTATTTTTTTCCATTGTGGAGGATTACCTTAGTCATCTCTTCACCTCTTTGGTTCTTTCAAACAAGATTAAGCCCATCCAGGATGCCAGAAACCTCAATTTCCCGACCCACCTCCTTTATACGGATGAAATTATTCTTTTCTTTAATGGTGGAAAGAGCAGCATCACCACTCTCAAATCTACCCTATCTCATTATGAAGAGATCTCGGGGCAATCCATCAATTGGAGAAAATATTTTATTTTCTTTGGTAAATCATTCCCTTCTCCTAGAAAATGTCACTTCATTTAGAGTCTCGGTATCAAAGAAGGGTCCTTTGCATTTACTTATATGGGTGTCCTTATCTTTTGGGGCCGACCTTGACCCTCATATTTTAATGATCTAGCAGACCAACTCAATAATCATCTTTCTTTTTAGAAAGGAAAATCTCTTTCTATGTCTAGTAGGATCTGCCTGGTGAAAGCTTTCATTGTCTCCAGAATGGTTTATTCGTTGATGATTTATATATGGAATGACAGTCTCCTTAAGAAAATTAATACCTATATTTAGAATTTTTTCTGGATGGGGAGTATTCTGGATAGGAAACTTATTACTGTCTCCTGGTCTACCTGTTGTAAACCTATCGAAAAGGGATGGATTGGAATTAAAAATCTCAAGTTCTTTAATGAAGCCCTTCGGGCCAAACTCACTTGGGACTTAATTAACCGAAAATCTGACTCTATTTCCTTCCTCAAAAATTGTTTCCTGTATAAGCTCAAATCCTGCAATTTGAGTTATGTTAGCTCTTTCCTCTAGCTATCCATCATAAATTCCTTTATCAATATCATGCACAACTCTATATGGATGGTTTCTTCTGATTCTACTCTGAAATTATGGCTTGACAACTAGACTGGTGTTCCCCTTAATTTGATGTTTTCATCTAATGATGTTCCTGATTCTATAAACTCCACCATAAAGGATGTAATTCATTCCCCCTTCTTAGATCTCCCTGATCATATCAAAACTATGGTTGATGACTACAACTTCTCAGTAGATTAAGACAGTCTTATTTGGGGACCAGCTCATAATGGGATCCTGGACTCCAAAGCCTATTACAAGCATCTCTTCTCTCACTCTGAGTCCAATTTCTCTAGGTTGAAGCCTTTTGATAAACCTTGGATAAAGCCTTCCAGATTTAATATTTTATGGAATATTGCACACAAGATCCTTCCCACGGAGGTTTGCCTTCAATCTTTTGGGGTTCAACTTAGCTCTAGATGTCCTCTTTGTCATCAACATAGGGAAGACATTAATCACTTATTTTTGTCCTGTTCTACGGCCTCTGCTCTTTGGAATTTTGTTACTGACATTTTTTATTATAGATGGTTAATTGATGATTCTATCTGCTCTTTCCTCAAATGTTGTGTGAAGATGGATCTTTCACCGAAGATTAAAAATCTCTTTCTTGCCACTGTTATAGAGATCCTCCACATTATCTTGTATGATAGAAATGATATTATCCACAACGGTGTCTCATTAAATATTAATGCAGGTTGCTCGAGAATTCTGATTGCTATTAGAGACACGTCCACTCTTCAGAATGCCACCTGCGCTTACTCGGTTTGTGACTTTGGAATTCTCCGTCAGCTCGGAATTAAAGGGATCTACAATCAGCCGAAGCATCTCTTCAAAGTGTTCTGGTAGGCTCTGATCCCTGGCTGGATAAAGATCAATATAGATGGCGCCGCGAAAGGAAACCCTGTACCTACAGGCTGTGGAGCCATCTTCAGAGACTATATTGGTCAGTTCCATGGCTTCGTCTTTGGTGGATGTGGTTCTGCCTTTTCCCTAGAGGAGGAGATGTTGGCGGTGATTCATGCAGTCAAATTTTTCATGTTAAAAGGTTGGGACAATATCTCAATTGAAAGTGACTCCATCACTATCATCCAAGCCAATTGGAATGGTGTGGTTCACCTTGCTTGGCCTCTCACAGCGCTTTGGAAAATTTTCCTTATCTCGCTCCAAGAGATCAGATATATTTCCACCCATACCTACAGGGAAGCAAACAAGGTTGCAGATGGGCTTGCTAACAAAGGGATCAACCAGGCCATTACGTGGAGTGATACATTACCGGTCGATCTCCTTCTGTTTCATGAAAAGTATTGTAATAAACAAATTTCCTTCAGACTCTTGTAATTTTCCTTCCCCTTTTTTTAATAATAATCTTGTGTCTTGGTCTTTGACCAATACACTACCTTTTAAAAAAAGGTAAATAAGGGTAAAAAAATAATATTATAATAATATAAAACTATCCTAAAATGTGTTTTAATCCTATTTTCTGAGATAATTCCAACCATGAGCATCCTTTAAATGAAATTTTAGTATTTTCTAGCCACTTGGGTGTGAAAATGACATTTTATAATATTTACTTTAAAGAAAAAAGAAATATAACATAAACATGTATCTTTTAATAAAAAAATTAATATAGGGTTATGTAAATGATATATTTGAATATAAATATTCATTAGAAATCTAAAAATATTTCTCAAATCATGGTATTTTATTTATAATTCTTAAACATTAAATAAATAAATTTATTTATGACACAATGATGATACAACGATTACCTTATTAATGAAATATTCAAATAAATGATATTGTAAATATTATATTAAATGTAATTTGAAAATTTTTATGCCATCCACAAATTTTTTGAATTCAATTTACATGTAAGAGATTATTTAATTCCATATTTTTAAAGGAATCAAGTTTTCATGACTTTATCAAAAAATAATTACTAAATAGTGTCAAATTAGACATAAATGAGTTTTTAAAACAAATACTATTTTATTAAATGATATAATAGTCCAAAAAATAAAAAATTATGAAAGCTAACTTATATAATTTTAAAAAGTTCATTAAATATCCACTTTTGGATCTATTGGAATTTTATAGTAACTATAGTTACCATATATTATAAAGATACAAAAAAATATGGTAAGGGTTACTATTTTTAACTATGGGTTAAAGCTAAAAGATAACATTAATTTTGTGACCTAATTTTTTTTAAAACCTATTGGTTGAGATGATTTATATCTATCATCATCTTATCCTCTAAATTTATCCATTTTTAATTATTATTATTCCAAAATCATTTTGTAATAAAATAATATATCAATAGTTTCCTAAAGTTCCCATCCTCCCTCTTATAAAAGGTCACCACCTATACCCACTTACTCACAACTCTCAAGCCAATTGGATCATCCAAATTATTCTAAAACAAGCTCCAAAAATCCTTCCATTCCTTCTATAGAACACATTTTTTTCATAAATCCATCCTAAGGAGAGGTTTTGTGAAAATCAGAAGGAGATACTTGAAAAAGAGGTATTTGTTTTATCACATATTTAAAAATTATTTTCTTCTTCTACTTCCTCTTATTATGTCATTTAAAAATTAATATAATAAATATAGTATCTTATACATGTTGAGATATTATTATAATAATGTTACAACATTATACCTCTTTTTATCCAACCTGTGAATAACAACATCATCATGTGTGCTTACGTACAACTTACCATTTCCACAATGTGGTGCGATTCATTCTACATGATCTTCATTAAAACATGATTATATACATGAATGTAATGAATAAATATTATATATATTATATTTATATTGAATCTATGCTTCTAAAAATTTTATTTAAAACATACCTTTCTTATATCCATAATGTGTAAATACGATAATTTCATTCGAGGAAGTGTGGACTACCGCCCCCTCAATGTGATATGACCCATTCATGCCATAAATAGAACATATAAAGGATGGAGTTAATGAAATTATTTAATTTATATAATATATTTATTATACTAGAATTAGAATATACTTATGTATCATTTAGTTTTCATTCTTTAATAACACAATGAAATGAATGTAGCATTCATGTGTATGTACGGCCTATCATCTCCATGAATGGTGGATTTCATTTATTATAACTAGATGTTATGGACTGCTATAAATACATATATAATAGAATTATATGATATTTAAATAACAAATAATATTCTAGAGATGATTTAATTGTTACCACATGGACAATTTACATCAAAAAAGTTCATTTTCGACTCAAGTATCGAATATCGACAAAACGACCAATATGAACTTAAATAATTATGTTATTCTTATAACATGGTAATAAGTGATATAAAAGGAATAATAAATTTGAAAAATTTTCTAAATAAATTATAAATTAACCTAGACTTATTATTCCGGAATATAAAGAATGAACGAGACAAGTCAGATTCAAGGTAAGGGAAATCATAACTCAATCTTCATTTATTTAGTTAAATATCCATGTCATTGGTTCTGTTCTTTCAAGAATATGTGTGAATGCCCTCTTATTATTTTACACTTAATATAAACTTATATTGGGTTTATTTTTTTGTCACACATATTTATGTCATTTATTTATCCTCAATCTAATGACATGATATCTGTAAGGGACTTTGTCCCAATCTCATTTCATTGAGGCTTATTTTGGTTTATAAACGACCTTCTTTTATACAATGTATAATTATACCCTTTTAATTTAATTTACTACAATTTTTTTAAAACGGAATATTTCTTTTATGAATCATTTTACTAAACAACAAAAGGAATGTTTAATTTTAACATATACAGTGACAATGACCTTTCTACCACCATGAGCATTATTTGATATCTGGATTCTTCTAAAGCTGTAATGTTTTTAAAAATAAAAGTAAGTAACACATTTCATTAATTTTGTTTTGAATTATTTTTATAATGGATTGGTTATATCAATATCTTGAAATGATTTCTTATGATTGTAATGTGGAAATTTTATTTTTTCTTTATGCCTGTTCATGTGTTGTGATTATTTTATGGATCATGGGAATTTCTTATGTATACGGGTGGTTCTGTAATAAATCAAGGGCTGTCGAGACAATGATATCTCTCTAATTCATTGGGTAAAGTGGCATAGGTAAACTTTAAGGTTTCTCTTAATATATTTAGGGAATATATTATGATGGGTATTCCAAACGTACCCATGAAGGTTACTCACTATGTGGATGTGAAATCAACAATGAAAGTATGTTATGGATGCCACAAGTTACCATTATGATTTATTTTTTCTATGATTTATTCATAAATTTTATGATTTCATGATTTATGTTAAATAGATTATATTTTATGAGTAAAAATTATGATTTTATTGATTTGTATGTATTCCTAGACTAATGTGTTACTTCCTTATTTTATATCCCTTATTGGGATGTTTATTCTCATCCCATGTTTTTGAAATTTTATTCACAGGGTATAAGGAATTGTAAGAAAAAAGAATAATTCAGGAATATGTATATCAGGAAAAGAATTTTTTTAATGAAATTTATTGTTGTTAAAAAAAATTGGATATAGTGTAAGATCCTAATTTGTAATATTTGAGATGTAATGTAGTTATTGGGGACTAATTCTCTAAAACTCTAAACCTTAAAAGATCCTCAATGTGAAATAAATTAAATTCTTGATCTAAAATTAATATTATGTAATGTTTAAGGTTGGGTCCTTACAATTGGTATTAGAGGTCAGTTTAGATAAATTAAGAGGTTAGGTTGTTATTTAAGAATAACTGAAATATTTTATATAACCTAAATGGTTAGTATAATAGAAAGAGTAATAATTATTTCAGAAAAATTTAATGAGTTTAATATAATATGAATAAGTATATCTTAGTGTTTACCCTCCTCATTAGATAATATATTATGATTTTACTGATATACTCACATAGACCTTTTTGGTTTTAGTAAATCATTGGATCTTGCAAGAACAAAAGTAACAATGGATGTGAAGGTAACTGTGGTGGTTTTCTGAATAAGAAATGGATTTAAATGGGAGTTGCAATGAAAAAATATTGTGTTTATTCTTAACCGACTATTTGGAGTCATGATTGACCACTTGAACCATGATGATTTTTCTAAGGCATCATATATTCGAGAAACAAATCCATATGGAAGTTCAGGTAATAATCATAAATGTAAGTATATTCAATAATCTATGCGTCATGAATGTGGAATGAAACACCTAAGAAAATGTTTCAAAGGGACGAAAAGATGTTATATATTTGGTAATAAAGGTCATAAACCATTAACCTAGCATGAAAAAAAGGAAGCATTTAGTTGACACTAGAAAATAGAAAAAGGTTATTTTCAAGTTATCAATTAAATGTTTTTAATGTGAGGAGTATGGTAATTATAAATATAAATTTCCGACTAATAAGGTTTAAGAATGGGATCAACAAGACCCTAAAAATATATGTTTATAAATAACGAATGTTATTCTAATTGAAGATGAAGAAACTGAAAATTACATATAAAGGGTGCAGATTATTTCTTTTCTCGAATTTTGAAATTATTGAATCTTAGGAAATGATTCATGATTTTGTTTGTAGGAAATAATTATTATAGAATAAGTTGAAAAAACATGGTTAAAGGATCATGAATAATGCTGGATTATTTATATGTATACATTTTTGAAATTCAATAGTTAAGTTAGATCTATGGGTGATGAAATGTTTAAAAGTATAAATATTCTTTTGTTGATGGGATTAATTTTTAAGAACATTCTCATATATGTGTAACCCTGAAGTTTGTTATGTGAAAATTCTATTTTAGAAATAATATTCTTTTCATTTTTGGATATGATTTATAAACAATGTTTAGGGTTTATATGATCCTTTATTTTCTAGCAATTATGGTTTACTACATTTTGAGATGAAAAATAACTGGCATGAGATACACTTGATGTTAAATTATGTTATGGTTATTTTTGAATATTTTAACTCATTTTGGGAATGTTTTTAGAATTATATAGTTCTAAAAAAAGGACAGACCGCATGAAGGGTGAAAACTCATCGTGTCGGATAAGTTCATGGGAATCGAACCCACAACTGAAGTTTGATTAGTCTTTATCACCTACCACTGGCTTACATAAATTCCTTAGTTATTATGATTTATTCTTTTTAGTTAAATGATTTTGTGGACCAAGAATAAGTTTATTTTTAGAAATTATGTTTTATCAAATAGATATCCTTAGTATTGGAAAATGATTTGGTGATTAATTGAAAAATGTTATTTTTCAAGATGTTTTCTCTTTTGGGAATACTATATGCCTAAGGAAAATAGAATCTTATGGTATTTAATTTATGGAGTAATGGTTAAATTTTTTTTGGAAGAATATTTTATTTTATTGTGGACATATGAAGATTTGTGTTATTTATGGAAATGATAAACTTATCAAGGAGAATATATGATTAGGTTAATTAATTTTAAATATGATACTTTAAGATTAGTCGATATTATTTAGAGATAAAAGTTAAAAAGTATCATAGAAGACTAGGTGATAAAATCCTTCTTGAATTTTGGGTTTCTATATTAGTTTCAATTAATTTGAATAATTTTAAGAAAAATTGTTTATTTAATTGTATTTGTTTAACTTTGAGTATTGTTTGTAGAATTTTGGAGATTAATTTTAGTATTTCTTTTTAAAATGGATTATCTTTTTTGGGGATTATAAGATCATGGACTAAAAATTTTGGTTTTAATTAATGTCTAAAGATATGGAAAATATATATTTTAACTTTTTTGGATTATGTGATTCTCTAGAAGTTGATTCCAGCACATCATGTGTGACCAAGTCATCTTAAATATTCATCGTTTGGTGAAAAGATGAGTTTGTGGTAGATATTTTTTAGAGGATGAAACTCTACTTGACAAGTAAGTATGTTTCCTTTTGTTCTTAGTCAAGATCATAAATTAATTTCTCAACTTTATGAAAATGAACTTAAAACAAAAACATTTTTCATTTTATTTTCATACTGGGAAATCAAATATCATTTAACCCATCAAAAGTTTATGGTTTACTAGTTGTTAACTTTCTCCTAGTCATGTTTCCAACAATCTCCATCAGAACAAGATGGGTAGTTTCACTTCCATATCCATGTTTTATTACATGGAATCTTATTATGAGTTATATAGGGTGAACTATGTACTCTTTATTCTTTCTTTTAAAGAGGTAATTTTATTGTATCTTTTTATAGTGTGGGATTTTTAGTGAAGTTTCTGATCCCAATTTTAAAATTTCAAGGACGCAATTTCCAAAAGGGAAGAATTATATAACATCCCAAGTATTTATAGAATAATAAATTTTTATATATATTAATATTTTTGAATTTAGTATTAGTTTTAGTTTAATGGGGACACTATGTACGATAGTTTACCCAACATGCAATAATGGGTTTCTCTAAAATCTTACTTGCACACAACACTGAGTTATACTGAAAAATAATACAACAATAATATTATTATTTTAAATGGTAGTTAACACAAAGCCATTTTATTGGTGGGAATGAAAAAAATTAACTATATTATGATTTTAAATATTTTTAAATTTATATACATTTATCCAATGAATTTTAGAGGCTTAAAATGAGAATGAATCTAATTTTAAGCATAAAATATTCTAATATTTTTAAAAGGTAGACTTACCACCATTTGATAGTGTACCCTTTCTAAAAATATTTTATGTCACATTTATATGTTCTATTTGATACAGTAAACTTATTCTTTATAAGAGGGAAAACAAAATTTACTTTTGGTATTTTTCTGATAAAATTCATTTTTTAATGAATAGTGAAAAATACTGGATTTTAATTCAAAACTACCTTTTTATCTAATTTATTAACATAGTAATATTGTCATTTTAATTGGTTTAAAAGGGTAATTTTATTATTTTTTTATCATTTAATCCAATTATGTTCATTGTAAGTAATTTCACATTTTAATTGGACATAAACACATGACAATCTTTTGATAGTTTTTACTTCTTAAAAGCATGTTTTCTAGTTTTGACAACTGGAATTAATTTCAAACTAATTTATTCCAATTATATGTTTTGAATATTTAAAATTGGATTCCTTATTTGGTATCAAAAGTTAAAAATTATGTAAATAGTTACCCTTTATTTTTGGACATTTTTAATAGTAACTTCAGTAATTATTTTTATTTTCCATTATTACAGGGTAAATCAGGTAAATAAAGGTAAAAAATAATATTATAATAATATAAAACAAAACGTGTCATAATCCTATTTTATGAGATATTTATAACCATGATCATCCATAGAATGAACTTTTGGAATTTGGGATCCACTTGGGTGTGAAAATGACATTTTATTATATTTAGTTTAATGAAAAGGAAAATATAACCTAAACATGTATATTTTAATAAAAAAATTAATATAGGGATATATATAACAGATATATTTGACAATAAATAGTTATTGTAAAGATAAAAATATTTCCTAAATCATGGTATTTTAGTTTTTTTTTGGACATTAAATAAATAAATTTATTTGTGACCTAATGATGATGGAGTGATTACTTTATTAATGAAAGATTCAAATAAATGATATTATAAATATTAAATTAAATGTAATTTGAACATTTTTATTCCATCCACAAATTTTCCTGATGAAATTGACATTTTTTTGATGTGTTAATTCCATTGGTTTGAAGTAATAAAGTTGTTATGACTTTAAAAATATCAATTACTAAATAGTGTCAAAATTGAAATAAATGAGTTTTAAAAACAAATACTATTTTATTAAACGATATAATAGTCTTAAAAAAATAAGATTAAAAAAACTAGCTTATATAATTCCAAAAATGTCATTAATGGTCTACTTTTTGTTCTATTGACATTTTATAGTAACTATAGTAACCATATTTTATGAAGATACAAGAAGACATGGTAAGAGTTATTATTTTTAACTAAGGGCTAATGCTAAAATATAAGGTTAATTTTGTGATCTAAACTTGTATAAAACCAATTGGGTGAGATTATTTATACCCATACTCATATTAACCTCAAAATATATCACTTTGGAACTATTATAATTCAAAAATAATTTTATAATAAAATAATATTTCGAGACTTTCCTAAAGTGACCCTCCTCCCTCTTATAAAAGGCCAACAACTCTACCCACATACTCACACCTCTCAAGAACATTGTCTCATCCAAATAATTCTAAAATAATATACCAACATACCGAAATTCCTAGTAGAGGACAAAATTTAGTAATAAATTCATCCTAAGGATACCTTTTGTGAAAATCAAAAAGAGATACTCAAAAATGAGGTATTTGTTTTATCATATCTTTCAAAATTATTTTCTTATTATAATTCATATTTTTTATGTAATTTCCATAATAAAGTAATAAATATATTATCTTCTATATTATTATATTTTATTATAGTTATGGTACAACCTTATACCTTCTTTTATCCATCCTACGAATAACAATATCACTATGTGTGCATACGTACAGCTTACCATCTCCATGATGTGATGTGAATAATTCTACATTATATTCATTAAACCATGATTATATACATGAATGTAATGAATAAATTTGATATATATTATATTTATATTGAATGCATACTTTTAAAATTTTAATTTTCAACATACCTTTATGCTTTCCATATTTTCTAAATATGATAATTTCGTTTGAGAAGTGTAGACTACTGCCCCCCTCAAAGTGATATGACTCATTATTGAAATAAATGGAACATATAAAGTATAGAGTTAATGAAATTATGTAACATATATAACTTATATATTATAATATAATGATAATAAACCTATTTATCATTTAGTTTTCATTACTTTGATATGACAAAGAAATGAAAGTAGTGTTCATGCGTACGTACGGCCTATCATCTCCATGAACGGTGCATTTCATTTATTATATACAAATGTTATGTAATATTATAAATATATATATAATATATATATATTATTTTTAAATCATGAATAATATTCTTTAGATTATTTACTTTTGACCACATGGACAATTTACATCAAACAAGTTCATTTTCAACTCAAGTACTGAATAACGACAAAAAAACCAACATTAACTTAAATAATTATTTAAATTTTATAACTTGGTAATATAGGATATAAAAGGAATAATAAAATTGAAATATGTTATCAATAAAGTATAAATTAACCTATTTTTATTATTTTGTGATATAAATTACAAATGAGACAAGTCAGATTCGAGGTAAGGGAAATCTTAACCCAATGTTCATTCATTGAGTTAAATATATATGTTATTGGTTTTTTTCCAAGAATATGTGTGAATGGCCTATTATTTTCTTACACTGAATATCTAATTATATTTGGAGTTTTTATATATTCACACATATTTATGTCATTTATTTATCCTTAATCTAATGAAATGATCTTTGTAAGGGACTTCATCTCAATATACTTTCATTGAGGCATATTTTAGTTTATACATGACCTAATTTTATATGGTTTATAATTATAACCTTTTTATTTTAATTTAATTCAATGGTTTTCCAAATGGATTCCTTTTTTATGAAGCTTTTTACTACACAAAAAAATTAATTTTTATTTGTAACGTACGCGGCGACAATGGCCATTCTGCCACTGTGATCATAATTTGATATCTGGATACTTCTCAAAGACGTAATGTATTTAAAAAGAAAATTAAATACCAAATTTAGGTATTTTTTATTTGAAAATGGTTTTTAGAATGGATTTATTATATAAATATCTTGAAATTATGTCTTAATATTTCAATGTGGAAATGTTATTTTTTTCCTTTATATTTGTTCATGTGTTATGATTATGTTATGGTTCTTGGGAATTGCTTATGTATATGGGTGGTTACCTGATAAACTGATGGTGGGTGAGCCTGTTACTTCTCTCCAATTCATTAGGTGACATGAAAGAGGTAACCTTTATGGTTTATCCTAATAGATTTAGTGAATACACTATGATGGGTATTCTAAACGTATACATGAAGGTTACTCCATATGTGGCTGCGAAAGCTACAATTTAAATATGTTATGGATTCCACATGTTACCATTATGATTTATTATTTCTATGAGTTATTCTTAAATATTTTGATTTCATGTGGTATGTTAAATAGCTTATGTTTTATGAGTAAAAATTATGATTTCATTGATTTGTCTGTATTCATGGACTAATGTTTTCTTTCCTTATTTTATATACCATACTATGATTTTTATGCTCATCCCAAGTTTTTGAAATGTTATTCATATGTTATAATGCTAGTTAAGAGAAAATTTGAATTCAAGAAAATTTTTATCAAAAAATTAATTCTTTTTTAAGTATTTTAATTGTTGTGAAAAAAATAGATAGAGTAGAAGTGTCTACATTGTAATATTTGAGATGTAATGTAATAGTTATGGCCTAATTCTTTAAAACTATAAACCTGAAAAGATCCTCAATGTGAAATAAATTAAATTCTTAATCAAAAATAAAAATAATGTAATGTTTAAGGGTGGGTCCTTACAGTTGGTATCAGAGGTCAGTGTAGATAAATTTAGAGGTTATGTTGTTATTTAAGAACAAGTGACATGTTTTATATAACCAAAATGGTTAGAATTTTAGAAAGAGTCGTAGTTATTTTAATTTTTTTTAAAGGTCCCTTGAAAAAAAGGCCAAGTCAATTATTCATAAAATAAAATAAAGTTACAAGAGACAAAAATGCAGGGACTTATTACAATAAGGCTCATAATGAGGGAGCAAGACCACAAGAAGCGAATCTAACCCAGTAAGAGGTTTACCAACTCCAATATTAGTGAGTACATCATAGTTATTTTAGATAAATTTAATGAGTTTAAGATAATTTGAATAAGTATATATTAGTGTTTACCCTCCTCATAAGATAGTATATGATGATTTTACTGATATACTCACACTGACCATTTTGGTTTTAGTAAATGGATAGATCTAATAGGCTCCAAAGTAATAATGGATGTGAAGGAAACTGTTGTGGTTTTTATAATAAGCAGTCAAATGAAATGGGATCTATAATGAGAACTCTTGTGGTTATTCTTAACCAACTATCTGGAGTCATGATTGGCCACTTTATCCTTGGTGATTTTTCTATGGAATCATATATGTGAGAAATGAATCCATATGGAAGTTCAGGTAATAATCATAAAGGTATGTATATTCAATAACCTATTTGTCAATAATGTGGAAGGAAACGCCAATATGTTCTAATTAAGGTCATAAATCAATAACCTACCATGGTAAAATGATGTGTTTCATTGACTATAGTAAAGGGAAAGAAGTTGTTTCTGAGTTTTGAATTGAATGTTTTAAATGTGGAGAATATGGTCATTATGAAAATAGATGTCTGATGATGAAGATTCGGGAATGGGATCAGCAAGACCCTAGAAATATATGTTTAAAAATACCTAATTCTATTCTAATTGAATATGAGGAAACTAAAAATGACATATGAAAGTTATGGATTATTTCTTGTATCATGTTTTGAAATTATTAAATCCTAGGACATGATTCATGATGTTGTTTTTAGGAAAAAAATATTGTTGAATAAGTTGGAAAACATGGTTAAGGGATCTTGAAGAATGATGGAGGATTAATATGTCTACATTTTAGAAATTCAAGAGTTATGTTAGATCTATGGGTGATGAAATGTTTAAAATTATAAATGTTATTTTGTTGATGGGATTAAATTGGAAGACTTTTCCCTAGTATGTGTAGCCCTGAAGTTTGTTATGTGGAAATTCTATTTGAGGAAGAATTGCCTTTTCATTTTCAGATATAATTATAAATAATATTTTGGGTTTATATGATCCTTGATTTTGAGGTAATTATGGTTTATTACATTTTGAGATGCAAAATGAAAGGCCTAAGATAATGTTGTGGTTAGATTATGTTATGGTTATTTTTGAATAATTTTACTAATTTTGGTAATGTTTTAAGAATTATATAGTTTTAGAAAAATTATAGCCCACAAGAAGGGTGACAACCCATCACGTCGAACAAGGTTGTGGGAATCGAACCCACAACTGAAGTGCAATAAGGATCAATCACCTACCACTGGCCTATGATAATTCCCAGGTTAGTATGACTTATTATTTTTTGTTAAATGATTCTATGGATCAAGAATATGTTTATTTTGGGAACTTATGTTTTATCAAATAGATATACTTAGTATAGGAAAGTGATTTAGTGATTAAGTGATACATGTTATTTTGGAATATGTTCTCTCTTTTGGGAACACTATATGCCTAAGGGAAATAGAATACTATGGGATTTCATTTGAGGAGTAATTGTAGAATTTTATTTTGGAAGAATCTATGTTTTTATTGTGGAAATATGGTGATTTGGGTTATCTATGGAAATTATTAACCTATCATGGAGAATATTTGATTAGTTTAATTAATTTTATGTATAATACATTAATATTAATTGATGTTATTTGAATATAAATGATAGGATTTATCATGGAATACTAGGTGATCAAATCCTTCTAATTTTTTTAATATTATTTTGGATTACTTTGAATAATTTTAAGGACAATTTTTTATTGAATGGTCTTTCTGGAACTTTGGGTATTTTTTTGAATTTCAGATATTAAGAGTAGCATTTCTTTTTATAAAAATTTATCCTTTTGGGTATTATCTGATCCTGTACTAACCATTTTGGTTTTGGATAATGTCTAAAGATAGGGGAAATATATAGTTCATCTTTTAGGGATTATGTGATTCTTTAGAAGTTGATTCTAGGGCTTCAGGTGTGACCATGTCATCTTAAATACTCATCATTTGGATAAAAGATGATTTTGTGGTACATATTTTTTGAAGGATGAAACTATACTAAAAAAGTAAGTATGTTTCCTTATGTTCTTAATCAGGCTCATAAATAAGTTCCTCAACTTTATAAAAAAGGACATTAAAATAAAAACGTTTTCTGTTGAATTTTCCTATTGTGAAATCAAATACGGTTTAAACCATCACATGTTTACGGGTTTCTAGTAGTTAATTTTCTTCTAATAATGTTTTTTATCACTCTCCATTAGAACAATATGGTTATTTTCTCTTCCATATCCATGTTTTACTATATGGAATCCATGTATGTGTTATCTTGTGTGACCTTTGTACTTCTATTTCTTTCTTTTAAAGTGATAGTTTTTTTTACTCTTTTTCGGTATGGGATTTTCAATGAAGTTTTGGAGGCTAATTAAAAATTACAAGGATATAATTTCAGAAAGTGGGGAATGATGTAATATCCTAGTATTTTGAAGAATAATACATTTTTATATCAATTAATATTTTTTAATTTAATATTAATTTTATTTGAAATTCTACTTCGAATAACATCTAAATGGGGAACATATTGTAAATCTGAAACTTCCATTTATTTTGTATCATGGTGTTTACCCTAGGGGTGACCTCATTTATTAGGGAGCAGGAGGTTCAGATTTCTTGTCTCCTCATAGTTTCCTACAAATAGGAAATTAGGGAAATGAGCCAGAGTTAGATCATTTTCCCTCTCAGACAGAAAAGCTCTGGCCGATGGTAATTAGACATCCGAACGTCATAAGATCACAAAAAAACATTAGACTCTGATAGATCAGAGCATAGAGAACACAATGGTGGATCCAGATTTAAAGTAGGATTTCTATTTCTGATTCTCCCCCCCCCCCCCGATTGAATATTTTATCGTCATTTTTTATCTATGTTCATTTTTGTTGTAATGGAATCCTTTAACGATGCCCAAAAAATAAGGTTCATCATATGTTTCAATTTCAAATTGCCCGTTGTTTGTGTTCTTCACATTCTTCATCGAAAAACTTTTCATCTTGCACAAACGCCATCCGATCGTGGAGTTAGACCCATATTTATGAAGCCCTCAACCAAAGGAGTCACGATTTGTCCTCGGGTTCGAGTTTTGGGTACCTAAGGAAGATCAATGGCGAGTGGAAGCGACAATTAGTATTCACCATGCTAAAAAATCGATGGATCATCGATTGGAGGCTGGTTTTGGGAAGGTCTCATCCCAGAGAGTCCAGATCTGGTCCTGGATCACAATTTAGAATGCCCGAGTGACCATGGTGGTCTGTAGAAGTTTTCTGGTGGCGATTCTGGTGAGAGGCTATGGTGGGAGGTGGAGTGCGGCAACGACACAGTGGTAGCATGGCGGAAAATGGTGATTCGAGCTGGACCGGTCGGTTCGGGCCAGTCCAGGCTGATTCAGAGCAGTGTTTTTAATAAAAAACTCATATCTTTCAATCTTGGGATCCGTTTTGTGTGTCTTCTATGGACACATGATCCTTGTTTCACGCCAGACCTTTTGATTCCATTTTGAGATATTTTTGTCTTGGGCTCATGGTGCGGTGATACTAAACCTCAGTTTTTAATAAAACAAATACAATAATAATTATTATTATTTGACAATTCTCGTACCAGATGTAACTTCTACGTCTGACGTCCAATCGACACTGCGTCAGAGGCATTGTGACCCTAGAGTTGAGGCAGACTTTTCAAGGCCAATTTCAGGTGCTAAAACCAAAACAGTGGGGCTAGCCCCATGAGGCCTGTTTCGGGTGTTTGCGGTGGGATGTGACTTTTTCACTGGGTATCATTTTTGGATGATCAAGTAGTTTATCTTGTGTGTTTTCTGTGAGAATCGTAATGGTATAATCTAACTGACAAATTCAAGGATGAGGTGTGGTCCCCATGGGACACCTTTCAAGTGTAATGTTGGGTTTTACGACTTCTTCATTGGAATTATTTTTGGGGAAATTGAATAGTCTACCTTGCATGTTTTTTCTACATAGATCACAATGGTGTAATATGTTTTGATATGCAGAGCCTTTTCTTGATCAGTAGTGACTGATTAGTGATCAGGCACTTGCGGTGAAAAGCACCCTTTTCACCGGTTGTCCATTTTGGACGAATTAATTATGGATCCCTTGTTTTTTCTGAGGGTATCACAAATCCACAATCTATGTGATGTGTTTCTAGATTGATTCATGGGACCATGAGTCACTATTTACGCACAAAACAGTGTAATGTAGTTTCTTCACTAGGAGTATTTTTTGGGAAAATGAATAGTCGATCATATGTGTTTTTCATAAGGATCATAAATGGTGTGATCTATTTGTTTATCTGAGGCTGTATGCTTGAAAAATGTTGGAACAATTACATTTTTTCCCTTTGGATTATAATTTCCCAGTTTTGGAAGCCGCCCAGAGGCGTCCCGTACCCGTTTGGCCACATGGGCTTAAGAACATTTCCCCTAACACCAAAGGCTTCCGACTAGCAGTGAGGTCCTTGGGTGTGATAGTGGGGAAACTATGCCCTCATTATCATAGTAACACAGCAGAAGAGAAACAGATATACAATAGCAGAAGTAGGTATAATGTCATACAACAGTAAACAGGGGAATACTGAAAGTAATAAGCAGCTGGAGAACATATATATAATGATGCACGATACATTTTTCTAGGAAGGCATCCAAACACGTCACAATGATAGAATACAGTACTAAACCAAAGTACAAAAGAAAACAAGAAAACAAATCCTCCGCATCGCAAGCCTCAGCTTTGTCTCATGCTCTCTAGGTCCAAATTAGTCAAGTACCTGAAGTAGAAGGGCACTTTCCCTTATCTATACCTACAAAAATATAATCTGTTTGGGCCCAAAAGAATTCCCAAATATGGTGTGAGAATAAATTTTAGTAGGAAACCACCAAGAGATCTGTTCCTAATAGTCAGTGAATATATATGGAAGGTAATAATCAAAAGAAGCAGTGAAAAAGGAAGTACTCAACATTGAACATTCCTACAATTTCAAAGTATTCAAAACACCACATGGAATGTAAACAGATAATCACAAACAGGTAACCCTCTGGGATGTACTCATAGCCTATCCCCTCTGGTCCTACCTAGAAACCACAAGCAACCCTCTAGGAAGTACTCATAGTCTAACACCTCTGGTTCAACATTATTATAGACTCTCTGGGGAAGTACTTGCCGTCAATTCCCCCTATAGTCTCATATAGGTAACTAAAAGGCACTCTTCGGAAGAACTTACATCACATCCCCCTTGTGGCCTGCATTGAGGAACTACAGACAATCTGAGGAAGCACTTATGTTAATCCCCCCTATTGTCTCACGTCGTAACAGTAAAAATAGACACTCTAGATAATCCCTTACATCCATTCTCCATATGGTCTACTACACCAGGTTCTCATGGCCCTGTGTTATTAAAACAAGCATTGAAATGTGTATTGTCCAAAGTTATTCTCAATAAATACTTGGCTAATAGTCTACAACATAACATCATGGTAGATAAACAAAGTCACCCATTCTACAATACTAGGCATGGTGGAAAAAAAGGCAGCCTAATAGGATATGCAGAACCAAATGGTCATAAAAAACATGCATGGGAAACACTGTAAAATCATAGAAATTAACCCTATTCTCATTCAATTATCCTCTACTCAAGCATACAACCATAGCAGGAAATTAACGGGGCAAAAACAGTAAACATGCAATACACTATTCATGGGTATTGGGAAATTTTACACATATAACTCAAATAAATTCAATGGAAATGAAAAAACCACCTACCTCGGTGTTTCAGGATCATTATACATGAACCTCAATCTTTGAATCACCCAATAACACTGTATATCTACAAAAATTTCTAAAACGTTCAACTGACGATAACTCTTGATAGAGGAGGAATCAGGAAACAAATCTATATCAGAAGGAAGATACTACCGAGGCTCTCCCAAAGCAATCTATTGTGGTAGATTCGGAGAATAGATGCTCGATTGGGGGCTTAGATAAGGATCGTGGCCGTACTCTCTCCCTCAGACGAACCAGACCTAGAAAAAGACGGTTTTTTCAGTTAGACGCGACCCCCATGCGTTTATTGAAAAAAAAGTACATGGTTTTTACTTTATAAGTACCCGGTGTGTACTTGACTTCACTATCCCCCGCATAAGGCAGTCTCCAGGTCACCACACATGGTCGTGTTCATGGCCGTTACACGACCAACACCCGGCTACCCGCAATAACCGAGTACACGACGTGTACTCATAAAGTACATGGTGTGTACTTAAGAAATTTCTATAAATTCCCCTTTTTCTAAAAAATTATAGAAAAAGGAAAACAAACCTGAAAAGAAGATCCAGGTTCTTACAAACACCCCCCCCCCCATTAAAGAAATCCATCCCAGAATTTCCCTAGCAAGGAGGTGTAGAAGAAGAATCCTTAAATAGATCTGTCCATTGTGGTTGTACATCAGCCTTCCTCTCCTAGGTCTCATCATGTACCCGCCTATTCTACCATAGAACTCATACTAGAGGAAAAGACTAGCCACAGAGAACTTTTATACTGCGATCAACAATCCAGATAGGATGCTCCTCGAACGAGGCGTCCACATCAAACTCAACCTCCTCTAGTTAAAAATCATGAGACAGGTCTGAGAAGTAACGTCGGAGCTGAGAATTGTGGAAGACATCATGCATATCCCAATACCTCTGAGGTAACTACAACCGATAGGAAACCAGACCAACTCTCTCCAAACCCTCAAATGGCCTGGCATACCTTGGTGAAAGATTACCCTGTCTACTAATCCTCTTGTGCCCCAACCTCAGTGTTACATGTGCGAAAACCTGATCCCCAACCTCGAACTCCAGAGTACATCTCCGCTGATTAGCATAAGACTTCTGTCGAGACAGTGCAGTAGCCATCCTCTTCTGAATCAACTCTATTGGCTCTGTGGTCTCCTGGAAAATATGAGGTCCTAGCATAGCTGTCTCTCCTGCCTCCAGCCAACATAAGGGTGATCGTCATGGACTACCATACAAAGCCACATAAGGTGCCATCTGAATAGTTTCTTGAAAAATATAGTTGTAGGAAAACTCTACAAGAGGTATTTGCTTCTCCCAAGAACCTCTAAAATCTAGGATACATGCTTGAATCATGTCCTCAAGCACCTGAATCATACACTCGGATGGGCCATCTATCTAGGGGGTAGTATGTTGTACTCAGAAGCACCTATATACCCAAGGACATATACAATTCTTGCTATACCTGAGAAATAAAATGGACATCCCAATCTAAAACAATGGTGTGTTGAAATCTGTATAGACATACTCTCTCATGGATGTAAATCCATCCCAACTCATCAACACTGTAATAATCCTTGATCGGAAATAAGTGAGAAACCTTTGTGATTATTTCAATGACAACCCAAACCACATCATTCCCTCAAGGTGACCTCGAAAAATCTTTCACGAAGTACATAGTGAGATAATTCCATTTCCACTTAGGAATGGGTAAATGCTGCAAAAGCCTAGCTGGTCACTGATTCTCTACCTTCAACTGCTGACATGTGGAACACCTCATCACAAAACCAGTAACATTTCTATTCATACCTATCCACGAATACTGATGGTGTATATCACGATACATCTTAGTGATTCCAGGATGAACTGCCCAAATCGAGGAGTGAAAGTCTCGCATTAGATCCTCGTATATGTCTGTTGACACCCATACACGCCCATGAAAACGAATGATCTCATCATTTCCTATGGTATATACAGGAATAGGGTCCTCTCCTGACACACATTCCCATTAGACTAGGCATTCAGAATCTGATAGATTCCTCATTCTCCCTTGATCAAGAAGAGTATAGGTAATAGCTACATAAGAAAAAAATTCCTGACCCTGTCTGTCATGCACCTCCAAATGCATCTCAGAGAATAGAGACATAAGCTTCCACTCACTACTGCACTCCTGAACTGCCTGTATATGAGTCCTCCTACTCAACGTATCATCCACTGCATTGACTTTCCTAGGCATGTAGGCAAGATCAAAGTCAAAAGACAGAAGGTACTCAACCCTCATTCACTGTCTCAAATTCAAGTCACACTGAGTGGTGATATACTTGAGACTTTTGTGGTCAGTGAAAACCAAAAAATGCTCTCCCAAAAGGTAGTATCTCCATCAGTGTAAAGCATAAGAAACTATAGCCAGCTCAAGATCATGTGTCAGGTAATTTCTCTCATGTGGCCTCAACTGTTGATACTCGTACATGATGACTTTTTCTTCCTGTATAATCATTGCTCCATGTCCAATACATGAAGCATCAGAGTACACAGTATAGCTTTTTTCTTGGATCTGTAAATACTAGTATCATTGTTGAATTCAACCTCCCTTTCAGCTCTGGAAAGACTGACTCACAAGAATATGACCACAAGAACTTTTCACCCTTCTTAGTCAGGCCCGTCAGTGGCGCTTCAAAACGTGAAAAGTATTGTATAAAACATATGTAGTATCCATCCAGCCCTAGAAAACTTCATACCTCAAAGATGTTCTTCATATTCTTCCAAGAAACTACTGATATCACTTTCTCTGGGTCTACTAATACTTCATTCTCTAAGATAACATGACCCAAGAAGTGAATTTGGTCCATCCAAAAGTGGCATTTTGGGAGCTTAGCATATAACTGATGCTCTCTTAGTGTACTCAAAACGATCTCCAGATGGGTAGTATGGTCATGTCAAGTGTGAGAGTACAAAAATATATCTTCCATGAAAACCACCATGAAAGAATCCATGTATGGATGGAATACTCGGTTCATTAGTTCCATGAAGCTGCTGGCACTTTCATGAGACCGAACGACATAACCACATACTCGTATAGACCATACCTGCTTTGGAAATCTGTAAGAGGTATATCAAATGGTCTAACGTGAAAATGATGATAATCGAATCTCAATTTAATCATCAAGAACACCTGAGATCTTCATTGCTAATCAAAGAGATCATCAATCCTTGGCAAGGTATATCAGTTCGTGACCTTCAACTAGTTCAGCTTATCATAATCCACACAAAGTCTGAGGGTAACATCCACCTTCTTCGCAGATAGAACAGGTGAACCCCAAGGAGAAGTATTGGGTTGGATAAAATCATTTACCTAAAACTCCTCTAACTACTTCATGAGCTCTTGTAACTCTGGTGTAGTCATCCTATAAGGAGGAATGGACACTAGTGCCACTCCTAGCACAATCTCAATAGAAAAGTCTACCTTTCACTCTGGAGGAAAACCTGAAAAGTCCTCTAGAAAGATATCACTAAAATGATCCACCATTGAGGGAAATTCCATCTATGAAGTCCACTGGTCAGGAAAATAAAGACTAGAAATATGGATTGTAACTCCTCATAACCCATAATGCTCGGGTGTTTTACTACTCTCTTTGACATCCCATTCGCCCTTATGAAGAAACGATCCACCCTTTGGTGTTGTGAAACTCACCCTATAGCAATAGCAATCGACAATATCCTGGAAGGGAACTAACCAGTATATTCTGAGAATGACATAATATCCTACCATCTCTAAGACATAAAGGTCCCATAAAAAGTGACACCCAATAACCTCAAGAGGGAACTCCTTGCACTGACGTACACTAGTCGTTCTTGTCCCCAATGGTGTTTCCAACATTAAGACATCAGTAAAAGTAAAGACACAGAGCCCAAGGCTCTCCATAATAGCAACATATATAAAGATATGGGAAGACCCTGTATCGAAAAGAGCAGAAGCTAAAACTTAGGCAACTAAGATCGTACCTTGAACTGTAGAGGGTCTAGGAACCTGGTCCTACTGGGTCTGCTCCAACGCAAAATTCTGACCTCCACCACATCCCTATGACCCTACCTGACCATCCTAAGCCGATCCACCACGTTGTCACTGAAATCCTAGTGACTGACTACCATGTCCATGACCTCCACCTTGGCCTGAATGACCGGAAGAACTCCAGTTCCCAGACTGGTGAGAAACTGGTGGCACTACTCTTGAACATGGAGTAATTGAAGAACCCTTGTCACCAACTTTTGGTGAGAATATATGGCCCAAATGATGAAGATGACCCATATTGCTGAAATATCGGCACTCCACTATGACTCTCGGGAAATGTGGCCTCGTATGCCTGCTCTTCCAACATTAGTAGCACACTACCTGGCTACCAAGAGAAGTGTCTCGCCTCTTTGGATCACCGCATGAAGACTCCCTGTGTTTCTTCCTACTATCAGTAGGGGGATAATAACTCCAGACTTCAAGCCTCTCGAGCTCACAACTCCAGAATCCCTCAAATTTTGCTCTATGATCAGTGTCTGGTTAATGATAGAAGTGATGGAATTCGACCCGAAGATGTTCACCTGTGATCAGATTTCGTGCCTTAGACCATCCTCAAACTTCTTTGCTAGGAATAACTCATCATCTCCTGGAATGGGTGTGAAGCACTACAGCTCTGTTAAATGAGAAGAGTACTCCATGACTGAGAGATTACCCTGATCTAGACTCATGAACTCTTAGGCTCGATCGGCCCTCAAGGCCTCCAGATATAAGTAGTCATAAAATCACACTGGAAGTCATCCCAATCCATTACCTATTGGAGTCCCTCCTATGAGATCACATCACACCATCTATTTGCAGAATCTTGAAGCATGTATGTAGTGATCTTTGTTGGAACCATGGCTATTCTATGCAGGAATTGGAGTTTCGTTTCTGTTTGTTGTCAATCCTCAGTGGAAGTTCCGAATGTGTGCCAACAAAGCAATCATACAGTTCAAGTAGACAACATTATTGAAGGTGGCGCTGTTTCCCAGTGTTTTCCAAATTTTTGGGCCTCAAAATCAGAAAATGAAGACATGGATTATCTGCAAAAGGAGGTTCGCACAAAAAGGAAGTGGTGTGCGAAATATAAGAGGCTTGCACGAAATACTTATGTTGGGCGCGGAAAACAGCGGGATGCGCGAAATAATGGATCGAGGTTTTTCGCGCAAATAGTGTTTCGAAATCAGATTGGTGAAAAATGGAAAAGGCATCAGCTGCGCGGAAAATATGGGTTGTGCGTGAAATACTTGAGCTGGGCGCAAAAAACAGCATGGTGCGTGAAATAGCAGAGCGAAGTTTTTCGCGCAAATAGTGTTTCGGAATCACACCATCGAAAAATGGAAAAGTCATGGGTTGCGTGAAATATCTGGAGAGGTGCACGGAAAATGATACCTATGCGAAATGTTACGTGCCAGATGAGAGGTTTTCTGCGCCGAAGGGGATTTTGCGCACGGGGGTCTCATTCGCCTATAAATATGAGGTGACCCCCTTCATTCTAAGGGGTTGAAGACTTAGAGAAGATCTGAGGTCTGATGCGCGAAAAATGATCGCATAAAGGGGCCTGCACAAAATATTCAGAGTTGCGTGGAAACTTTTGGGATGCGCGAAAAATGAAGAGTAGCAGGTAAAAATTGGGTTCGCACATAAAAGATCCAGTTGTGTGAAAAATGGGATTTTTGCACGAAATATTTTTCCACGCGAAAAGTAAATTTTGCGCGCAATAGGAAGATTTTGCGCGCAAAGGGTTAGTGTTGAGCGCAATTGTCAGTAAAGATTGTCTGCACGTTCTGATTATCCGGTTCAGTGGTTCTGTGCGTTCTAGTGCATCTATTCTGGAACTTCGATGCAAGCAGAGTCTCGTGCTGAGTAGAGGAAAAGTCGTCAATGAAAATATATTGAAGAGACCTTCACGTCTATAAACTGAGTGGGACTTCACCAAGGGCAGTGAGCCAGGGGGAGTCAATGGGAGTGACCTGAGAGAATCAGTGAGCTATCATTGAACCTTTGTAAAGGAAGTGAGCCTGGGACAGAATGTCTGTGCTCGAACCTTTGTAATCCACAACTAGTGAAAATTAGTGGAATTTGGTACGACTGAAAACCTGTCGGTGTATGCTCCTTGGACGTAGCCCTTAGTGGTTAACCAAGTAAAAAGTGTTGTGTCTTCTCTCTGCATGTGAATGTCTCCATTCTAAACTTATCAATCATACAGATTTTACAAGTTCCTACCAACGTGAGAACAAGATCTTATACTTTAAAAGAAAAAGTTGTCACCCTAATTCACCCCTCCCCTCTCAGGGTGTCCCGGGGTCCTACAAGTGGTATCAGAGGGTAAAGGTTGCTGGTATTAAATCTTTCCTCTGTCGTCATGGAGAATGCAGTCAATGTCAGGGGAGTCCCTCTCTTCGATGGAAGTAATTTACAGATTTGGAAAAATAGAATGAGATCTCATCTAAGATCCCTTGGAATGGTTGTACTATTTTCCACTGTCCAAGGTATACATGTTACTGATCCAACAGGGCTGGCTATGACAGATGCCGATAGAAAAATTATTGATGCTGATTCTAAAGTGTATAATGCTCTCACTGCAGCTCTTTCAGATCAGAACTATCTAAAGGTGATGATTTACACCTCAGCAAAGTCTATGTGGGATAAACTTGAAAACATCTATGAAGGATACAGAAAAGTGAAGGAGGCGAAGCTTCAAGTCTTACACAACAGGTTTGATGATTTATAGATACATCCTAATGAGAATGCAGATTCATTCTTCAGTCGAATTACTGAAGTAGTAGGAGAAATTAGAGGTCTTGGAGAAGAAATCAAAGACATTGATATCGTTAAGAAGATACTAAGAAGACTTCCTCCTATGTACAATGCAAAGGTGTCAGCCCTATTTGAAAGAGATCTATCCAAACAATATCTGGATGATCTTTTAAGTAGTCTAGTGGCATATGAGATGTGAGTCAAACCTGAAGATGCCACAACTCGTGTAAGCATGGAAATGGCATTCAAAGCCATGGACAAACTGAAAATTTCAGAAGATAGTGGTGGGGAAGATGATGAGGAAAAGGAAATTATTTCTCTCATCGCCAAGAAGCTGAAGAAGGGAAAAGGTAAATTTAAAGGCAAGCTACCTCTAGCATGTTTTCGTTGTGGAATAGTCAGAAACATTTCATCTCAGTGCCAAAGAATGTTTGATGATGATGAAAGCGAAGCAGAAGAAATCGAGAAGCCTCAGAGAAGGTTTTTCAAAAAGGGAGACTTCAAATCTGGAAGGAAAATACAAAGGAAGAGTTTTTTACGTGAAGAGAAATATGATGATACTGAGTTGTGTGAAGAAGAAGAAGCAGAATTCAAAGAAGGAAACCATGCATCCATGATGGATACCATTGAAAAGTCATAACCCTTGATTAATAAAGATAGAGATAATCAGATTATTTATAATGGTGACTCAAAGACTCAATTTAAGGATACTTTTTCCAAGCTCCAGAATAAATGTAAGAGGTATAATAAGTGGAAGGAAATGGTGGAAGAATCATCAGAATATGTTGATGAGCTTGAAGAATAGATTGAATGACTAGAAGAACTATTGAGAGTTCAGTCTTCAATCCTTGAAAGCACAGATGATGTAGTGGAACTAAAGCTTAAAATAGAAGAACAAGAAAAGGTCATAAATGACCTTTCATCCAGACTAGAAGAGAAGTCCATGACTGTTGAGGGACTTGAGGAAGAAGTTGTTACTCATAGAAGTAAGATTGAATTTCAATCAACGAAAAATGAGGGAAAGAAGAAAATTCATTTCAGAAGATTCTCATATGTAGAATTACTAGAAAGAGCCAAGTGTGGTTCAGATGGGGTTGGAAAAATCTTAAGTGATCAAAGACCCACTTACATGGGAAAGAGTGGAATTGGTTGTGAAGCTGAGACATCAACTGCTGGAAGTAAAGAGAGCCAAAATAATAACAAGATGAAAGTTGGACATGCTGAAACATTACCTGAAATGCTGAAAAAGAAACCCTCAACCCAAACTAAAAGAAGAACTGAAAATTATCCTCAAACGTTCAGAAATGACAGGCAGTTCAACTATTCTCCCAATAAAGAAGGCATGAGGAGAAATTCAAGTGAAAAGACATTTCCTCTCATGAAGTGTCAGTTCTGTGGTTATCTGGGCCATACCTTGTCATACTGCGAAGAGGCAAGGAGCTACTTGAATGGGGAAGATATGGGAAGTCAACAACGGAGAACAGTTTCATATCCTCCTTCTTATAGAAGAAATAACTTCTATGGTTACTATTTTAATTGTTCTAACTTTGTCCATAAAGATATGTATTGCAGGCGGCAGTACGACATGAGAAATTCATACAACACTCAAAGACGGGCTAGTTTTGATCCTCTTGATGATGTTGTTCTCACAAACTTTTTTCACCTCTGGAAGAAGATTATGGGTATGAAGAATCAGATTATGTGGAAGAAATTATTAAAAGGCCATCAGTATCCTATGCTCAATCTAATATCTCATGGAAAGAGAAGAAGAAGATCAAGAAATCCAATCTTGCGAAAGTATCCCTCAAAGCTACAAAGAGCAGGAGCACCTGGATCCTTGATAGTGGATGTTCTTCCCATATGACTGGAAATGATAACCTTTTGAAGAACATTGAAAAGAAGGTTGATGGAACATTATGGTTTAGTAATGATGGTGCTTTGAAGATTAAAGGTAGTGGGAATACTGCTCTCGCTAACGGGGAGCTGAAGAAGACTGAATTTCTTTATGTGGACGGTCTACGGCACAATCTCCTTAGTGTAAGTCAACTCTATGACTCAGGGCTCATAGTAACCTTCAATCAAAAAGGCTGAACTATAAAAGAAAAAACATGTAATTCTCTTATGAAAGGCTGTAGAACAGATGGAAACTTATATCAGGTTGACAGAAAAGTGAACTCTTGCTATTTGTCTGTTGAAGAAGAAAACAATTTGTGGCATCGAAGGCTAGGGAACATTAACCAACAAGACATGGAAAAGATATCTAATCTGAAGATAGTCATGGATATTCCCATTCTAAAACGTGAACGGGAAAAGTCTTGTGATTCTTGTATTCATGGGAAGCTGGTCTGTAATTCATATTAGCCAAAGAAGAAAAGGGCATCACATCTTATTGATCTCATTCATACTGACATATGTAGCCCAATAAATGTTGTTGGAACCTATGGATAAAGGTACTTCGTCCTCTTCATTGATGATTATAGCAGAATGGCTTGTGTAATGGTGATTCACAGGAAGCGACAAATACTTGATTGCATGAAAACTTATCTCCGGATTGCTGAGAATGATACTGGACGGTCAATAAAAGTCCTGCGATCTGACAATGGAGGGGAATACACATCCATAGAGTTTGAAAATTACCTAGAAAAACATGGAATACAGCATGAGGTAGCTTCTATGAGAACTCCACAACAAAATGGGGTTGTTGAGCATCGGAATCGACAGGTCAACAATATGGCCATGACCCTGTTGATTGAGAGTGGTATCTCTCGCCATTACTGGAAGGAGGTTGTTGAAGCTGTAGTGCACATTCAGAATCGAACATGGCTCTATATGGGAGAAACGAAGACACCATACGAATTGTGGCATGGAAGGAAGCCTTCATTGAAATACTTTCGTGTTTTCGGAAGCAAATGTTTCATTCAGAATAAAGAAGGAAACCAAGGAAAGTATGGTGACAATGCTGATGAAGGAATTTTTATTGGGTATCCACTGAACAGCAAAGCTTACAAGTGTTTTCAATAAACGCTTGGGGAGGATTGTGGAAAGCAACGATGTTAAAATCATTGAAGGAAAAACCCCAAATGTTTCAAATAGTACCTATGCTGATGAGATAGAAGATGAAAATGAATATGAACATGGAATAAATACAAATACAGAAATAGAGGAAGGTGTACAAAACACTCAGGGGTCACATCATGATGTTGACTCAGATGAAGAATCTGAAGAGGAAATCTTGGATGGTGAGAATGCGACTGAGCCTCACAAGAGAAATCGAAGAGCAGAGATTGATCCAACTAACATAATTGGAGACAAGAATGCACCCACATAGACAAGAAGGATGAGGAATAACACACCTTCTACATTTTTGTCAGTTGTGGAGCCATCCTCATTTGAAGAAGCTGCAAAGGATGAATCCTGGGTGAAAGCCATGAATGAAGAGTTAGATCAGATTGACAAGAATCAGACATGAGAACTTGTCCAGAGACCCAAAGGTCACAATGTGACTAGAACAAAATTCATATTCAAGAACAAGTTTTATGAGCATGGAAGTGTTATCAGAAACAAGGATCGAATGGTATGTAAAGGGTATTCTCATATTGAAGGTGTTGATGTTGAAGAAACCATTGCTCCAGTGTCTAGACTGGAGTCAATCAGGCTGTTCCTTTCCATGGCTCTCCAGAGAGGATATAAAGTATATCAAATGGATTTCAAGACAGCATTTTTAAATGGTGTACTCGAAGAATAAGTATACATTGAACAACCAGTGGGTTTTCTTCTTAGTGTTGATGAATCAAAGGTCTGCAAGCTAAAGAAAGCACTTTATGGCTTGAAACAGGCACCACGGGCGTGGTACTCCAGACTAGATTCTTATCTCAAGAAGCTGGAATTCAATAGAGGAGGAGTAGATCACAATCTCTATGTGAAGAATTTTCCAAAAGATCAGTTCATGGTTCTCGTTTATGCCGATGCCATTATATTTGGTGGCAGTAGGCAGAAATTAGTGGATGAATTTTCCAATCATTTGAAATCAGAATTTGAAATGTCAAGGATTGGGGAGCTCACACATTTCTTGGGACTGCATGTGACTCAAAGGAAAGACTACACTTTTATCTCTCAGGAAAAGTATGCGAGAGAACTACTGAAGAAGTTTAATATGCAAGACTCCAAACCAATGTCAACTCCGATTGCAGTTGGAACCAAACATGGAAAGCATGAGAATAATAAATCTGTAGATCCCACTATGTACAGGAGGATCATTGGGAGCCTACTGTACCTGACAGTGACACAGCCAGATATTATCTTTGCCACATGTCTTGCAGCCTGCTTTCAGAGTAATCCGAAGGAGGAACATTTGGTAGCAGTAAAAAGAATCATGAGGTATATTCAAGGTACTCACAATTATGGATTATACTTTTCTGAAGGAAGGGACTGTGAATTATCAGCATTTTCAGATGCTGACTGGGCTGGCGATGTTGTGGACAGAATGTCCACCAGTGGTGGAGCATCCTTTATTGGAAATAACTGTGTCGGCTGGTTGAACAAGAAACAAGAAAGTACTTCTCTTAGTACTGCTGAAGATGAGTATATATCTGCCACAAAGGCATGCACTCAACTGCTATGGATGAAGCTACAACTAAAAAACATTGGTGATGAGGTGAATCAACCAATGGTAATTTACTATGATAACAGGAGTGCAATTGATCTCACGAAGAATCCGGTTCAGCATTCTCGTACAAAACATATTGAGATAAGGTATCACTTTATCAAAGAAAAAGTTGAGAAAGGGGTGATTAAAATGGATCACGTGGGAACTGATGATCAAGTAGCTGATATCCTGACAAAACCACTGTCAGCAGTTGTGTTTGAAAAGCATCGGTTGAACCTCAGTGTTCAACCACCTCCTACAACATAAAGAAATTCCAAAATCCCCTCTCCCCGTTTATGGTAATTCTTTCTATCTGTTTATGGTTGTGATGCAGGTTTATGGGGGAGATACTATCCAAGGGGAGTATGGTTTGATCTAAACATTGATTAATTTACCGACCTTTGGGTTTATTGTCAATGGGGGAGAAAGGAAAGGAATAAATTTAGGAATTCAGGATTGTCTGTGGACATGTAATGCTTCTGTGACACGGGAACCCAATTCATGCTTCCTCTCTTGTTTTCTACACCGAGCATTGCTCACGTAGACTTAGAGTGTTGGCTGAGTTGATCCTTGGTATGCATGTGGATGGTGATATATTGAATTTATTTGGTGATTTCCAATAAACCCAAAGGGGGAGATTGTTGGAACCATGGCCGTTATATGCAGGAATTGGAGTTTGGTTTGTGTTTGTTGTCAATCCTCAGTGGAAGTTACAAATGTGTGCTAGCAAAGCAATCATACAGTTCAAGCAGACAACAGTATTGAAGGTGGCGCTGTTTCCCAGTGTTTGCCAAATTTTTGGGCCTCAAAATCGGAAATTGAAGACATGGATTTCCTAAAAAAGGAGGTTCGCACAAAAAGGAAGTGGTGCGTGAAATATAAGAGGCTTGCACAAAATACTTAAGTTGGGCGCGGAAAACAGAGGGATGCGTGAAATAGTGGATCGAGGTTTTTCGCGCAAATAGTGTTTCGAAATCAGATTGGTGAAAAATGGAAAAGGCATGGGCTGCACAGAAAATAAGGGTTGTGCGCGAAATACTTGAGCTGGGCATGAAAAATAGTGTGGTGCGCGAAATTGAAGAGTGAAGTTTTTCGTGCAAATAGTGTTTCGGAATCACACCGTCGAAAAATGGCAAAGGCATGGGTTGCGTGAAATATCTGGAGAGGTGCGCGGAAAACGATACCTACGCGAAATGTTACGCGCCAGATGAGAGGTTTTCCGCGCCGAACGGGATTTTTCGCGCGGGGGTCTCATTCACCTATAAATATGAGGTGACCCCCTTCATTCTAAGGGGTTGAAGACTTAGAGAAGATCTGAGGTCTGATGCACGAAAAAGGATCATTTAAAGGGGCTTGCACGAAATATTCGGAGTTGCACAGAAAATTTCGGGATGCGCAAAAAATGAAGAGTAGCACGTAAAAATTGGATTCGCACATAAATGATCCAGTTGCACGAAAAAGGGGATTTTTGCGCGAAATATTTTTCCGCGTGAAAAGTAAATTTTGCACGTAATAGGAAGGTTTTGCGCGCAATTGTTAGTAAATATTGTCTGCACATTCTGATTATCTAGTTCAGTGGTTCTGTGCGTTCTAGTGCAACTATTCTGGAACTTCGATGCAAGTAGAGTCTCATGCTGAGCAGAGGCAAAGACTTCAATGAAAATCTATTGAAGAGACCTTCACGTCTATAAACTGAGTGGGACTTCACCAAGGGTAGTGAGCCAGTGGGAGTCAACAGGAGTGACCCGAGGGAAGTAGTGAGCTATTCCTGAACCTTTGTAAAGGCAGTAAGCCTGGGACAGAGTGTCTGTGCCCTAACCTTTGTAATCCACAACTAGTGAAAATTAGTGGAATTTGGTACGACCGACAACCTGTCGGCGTATGCTCCTTGGACGTAGCCCTTAGTGGTGAACCAAGTAAAAATTGTTGTGTCTTCTCTCTGCATGTGAATGTCTACATTCTAAACTTATCAATCATACAGGTTTTACAAGTTCCTACCAACATGGGAACAAGATCCTATACTTTAAAAGAAAAAGTTGTCACCCTGATTCAACCCTCCCCTATCAGGGTGTCCCGGGGTCCTACAATCTTGACCCTCGTCTCTGGAGGCATCTCCAAATTCTTGAAGATGGAAAGCATTGCTTCAAACCATCACTCTACAGCCTGAGGTACTCCTTCCCCGATGAGTGGGAGGATGCTGCTACTGGAAAACCCACATCAACTCTGCCATAGAAGGGTCAGGATATAGAAATCCTCGGAACATCTGCATGAACCTCATGAAGCCCTCTCAGAACTGTGCATCAACACCTGTGTCCGCAATGATGGCTGGTGCCAAGACTGGGAGTACAGGTGGATATGCTGGTAATCTCTGACTAGCCATGTCTAGGGCTGGTCATTGCCTTACAACTGGTGTACAACCGGAGGATGTCTCGGTGGCATTAATCTGCAAGGTCAAATTCACACCTTAGATAAAAATTTATAAGGAATGAAACTTTGAATAGTAAGGAGGTAATAGGAGAAAAAAGAATTCAAGTTTTTTAAAACATGGATACACAGCGTGTAGATTTAACTACATTGCATGTTCCTTTAATCCATTCACATGGGCATGTACCTCTTCCAAAACTGGTTGTGTAACAACCCCATACATAACATGCTATCCTTACACATGGTGTGTACTTGAATCCTCTTCCTCTACCTAAGTTCCCTTACATGGATAGGCCACATGGTTCTCTTAGAACAAGACTACATGGAATGTTAGTCCTAGACACAACATGTACAAGATGAGCTTCACTGACCCATGTTGTTAGTGACACGGCCGGATACACGGCTCACCCTACATGGTGTGTTCCAGATGGACACGGTGTGTACTTATTAGGTTTAAATTGCATGTGTTGTTAGTTACACGGGTGAACACATGGCTGACTATACTCTGTGTGTGTATACCAGACATGGCATGTACAAGAGGATTTAACCAACCCGTGCTGCTCGTTACACGGTCGGAAACTCGGGTTACAATACATGGTGTGTTTCATACGGACACGACGTGTATTACAAAAGACTCAACCGACCCATGTTGTTAGTGACATGGTAACTTACACAGTTCTACAACACGGCATGTACATCTGGTACATGGCATGTCCTACCAAATATTTTCAAACCCAATGTCTCTGCCTACATATTCTAAGACACGGTTAGAGACTACAGGGTGTGTACATACGGTACACAGCGTGTACTTAAGAATAACATTTTCTTCCCGAATAGATGAACACATGGTGTGTATTCAACATTACACAGTGTGTATTATGGGTTTTTTCAGACATTAAGCCTTGGTAACTACTCTAAATCCTAGAAAAACACTGAAACGAACATTAAGGTGCCAAATTCTGATCCGTGAGGGCCCATACTCCTCGCTAATCAAATCTTGATATCTTTTACATGTCATAAACAAGCATAATAGATCAATGATCCGCCAAATTCTGATCCATTAGGGCCCATAAGACCTTATGAACCAAAGTTTAGAGTTTATTAAAAAAACCTTACACAAACAATACCCTATCAAATAGAAGGTATTTTTATCAAGGCATCTATCACAACAATATGCATATATAGCACAACACCTATCACAACAACATGAAATCGCTGAAGAACCCTCTATGGAATGGAAATAATGAATGGCATGTGTTCCCTATCAAGTGATTATATGATGTATGATATGGAATACCCTCATCTCATCAGGTTTCAACAGAAATAGAACCTCAATAACATCAACAATAACAGCATAAAACATGTGAATCACTCAAGGTGAAATCAAATCAACTGTAATAATTGCAAAACAAAAATATTTGTAATAAATGAAGTAGATTGTATTTTCCCTATACACAGGTTAGCTACTCCTAGACACATCTTATTACCATGTACCAATTCCTTTCTATCCCTATCTATAGGCTCTAAATATTAAGTTAAGAGAAAAGGATTACTCTGACCCCACTTTGTAACATCCCGGTTTCAGAAGCTGCCCAGAGGCGCCCCATACCCGGTTGGACACAAGGCCGGAAGCGCATTTCCCCTAATTCCAGAGGTTGCTGACTAGCAGTGAGGGCCTTGGGTGTGATAGTGGGTAAACTATGCCCTCATTAGTAGAGTAACATAGTGGAAGAGAAACAGATATACAATAGAAAAAGCAGTAATAATTCCATGCAACTGTAAACAGCAGAATACTGAAAGTAATAAGCAGTTGGAGTACATATATATAATGATTCATGATATATATGTCTAGGAAAGCATCCAAACACATCACAATTCTAGAATATAGTACTGAACCAAATTACAAAAGAAAACAAGAAAATAACTCATCAACATCACAAGCCTCAGCTTGGTCTCATGCTCTCCAGCTCCAAAGTAGTCAAGTACCTGAAGTAGAAGGTCGATTTACCTTATCTATACCTGAATAAATATAATCTGTTTGGGCCCAAAGGCATGTCCCAAATAGGGTTGAGACTAAATCCCAGTAGGTAACCACCAAGAGATCTATGCCTAACTATCAGTGAATATATATAGCAGGAAATAAGCAAAATAAGCAGTAAACAAGGAAGTACTCAACAGTGAACATTCCTATAGTTTCAAAGCATTAAAACACCAAATTTTATGTAAGAATATAATCACAAAAAAGTAACCCTCTAGGATGTACTTTTCCTATCCTCTCTAGTCCTACCTAGAAACAACAAGCAACCCTCCAGAATGTACTCACAAGATAACCCATCTGGTTCAGCTTTAGTATAGACTCTCTGGGGAAGCACTCACTATCAATTACCCCCTATAGTATCATATTAGTATCCAAAAGGTGCTCTAGGGAAGCACTTACATCACATTCCTCATGTGGCCCACATCGAGGAACTATAGACACTCTGAGGAAGCACTTACGTCAATTCCCCTTGTGGTCTCACATCATAATAGTAAAAATAGACACTCTAGAGAAACCCTTACGTCCATTATTCCTATGGTATAATACATTAGGTTCTCACGGCCCTGTGTAAGTCAAACAAGCATGGAAATGGGTATCGGCTAAAGTAAACCTCATGAAATACTTGGCTAACAGTCTACAATATAACAGCATGGAAGATAAACAAAGTCACACTATCCTACAATACTAGACATGGTGAAAAACAAGGCATCCTAATAGGCTAAGCAGAACCAAACGGTCATAAACAAACATGCATGGGAAAACACTTCCAAAGCATAGAAATTAACCCTATTCTCATTCAATTAACCTCTACTCAATCATACAAGCATATAAGGCAATTAATTGGGCTAAAAATAGTAAACATGCAATTCCTCATTCCAGGGTATTGGAAACTTTTTCACATATAACTCAAATATTTTCAATGGAAAGGCTCAAACCACCTACCTCGGTGTTGTAGGATCGTTATATGTGAACCTGAATCCTTGAATCTCCCAAGAACACCATATATCTACAAAAATTTCTAAATCATTCAACCGATGATAACTCTTGAAAGATGAGGAATCAGGAAATGAAGCTCTATTAGAAGGAAGTGCTTACCAAGTTGATCCCAACTCAATCAACGACGATCGATTTGGAGAACAGACACTCGATCAGGGGTTTGGAGAAGTATCAGGGTCGTACTCTCACTCTCAGATGAACAAGACCTAGAAGGAGACGGTTATGTCCATCAGATGCATCCCCGATGCGTTTAATGAAAAAAAGAGAAGTACATGGAATGTACTTTATAAGTACACGATGTGTACTTGCCTTTACTAGACCCCGCATTAGGCAGTCTCTAGGTCACCACGCATGGCTTTGTGCATGGCCGTTACATGGCCAACACCTGGCTACCCGCGGTAACTGAGTACACGAAGTGTAATCATAAAGTACATGTCATGTACTTAAGAAATTTCAAGAAATTCCTCTTTTTCGCAAAAACACTAGAAAAAGGAAAACATACCTGAAAAGAAGATCGAGGTTCTTACACAGATTAGTAACAAGCAATGCACGCTCATTAGCCTTTTGGCTAGAGGTGTTGTGTATTCCGGGAGTACCCTCACACGCCTTGTGGGTACATGATCATAGTTTAGTATTTGTGTATGGCTATGTACACTTCCATATGATGATGAAGGGTCACATGTTTTATGGAACCCACACATGCCTTGTACCACTTTATGAATCTTCTATATCCCGTATCTCTTTCTTATGAACTCATATTTTGGCTTACGAATTGCCTATCCTGGGGGGTTTTCTGCGTAGAATGTGATTTTTCGCTCCATAGTGACTTTATAGGTACAATAAGATATGTTTTGAGTGAGATTTTTATTTGAGGAGACACTTGATGTTATGGGAATGATGCCTATATGAGCTATGCTTGATGAGGACAGTGATGGCAGTGATGTTTCAGAATCACCAGATCAGTACTGGATTACCGTCCATCATGGAAGGTTGTTGAGGTTTTTCATTCTTCCATACGAGCTTATCCTCCAGCGCAGCTAGGCAGTGAGGTTCACCATTCTCTCTTTCGGGTGTACCCTCCAGCTAGGCAGGGCAATGAGGTTTTTCATTCTCTCTTCAGGTCTTACCCTCCAATGCGGTTAAGTAGTAAGGTACACATGTTACTCTTTTAGGACATACCATCCAGTGGGGATGGGAAGTGAGGTTCATCGTTTACTCTTTTAGGCTTACCCCCCAATTGGGTTGGGTAGTGGGCTCACCGATGACTCTTCTGAGCATACCCTCCAGCAGGGCTGGGTTGTGGGTTCATGAATTTGTGACATGATCTCTCAACTTTGCGGCATAGTTATGAGACCTGATTTAAGTGACTTTGCACTCTCAAGAAATTGGGGTGCTTTTCCAACCAAGATGTGTCCTTATGACACGACCTAAAACCGTGTCAGTGAGACATACCTGGCCAAAGAGGATAATATCAAGGTGGGGTGATTGAACCCCTTTGACATTTAGTTCAGAGTAGATGTGTGGGATGCTAGGCATCAATGGTTACTCCTGGAACTATTGGAGACACTTTTCATTGGCTGGGATATGATCTGTAGATCCCCTTACTCTCTCATTTGGTCTTCTTTGGTTGAGTATATATATATCATATTGTAGTACCCACTCATTGGTCTTTGTTTACTCTCCTTCCAGGAGAGGTAAAGACATTTGGGGTATTCCACATGTGTTCCGTGTCTAGATTCTCATGGTAGGATGAGTCAACTCTCCTACTAAAGGTAGTGAAGACTCAATGAGAAGTCCATCTTCTCAATTTTTCTTTCTCCTTGTGTTTGGAAGAGCTTACTTCACTCTCTAGTTGTTTTGAGTTGTAATATTTTATGACACCTTGTTCTATCTTCTAATCCCATCTTTAGTACATCTTTTGTTTCTCCCTTGAACCTTTAGAGAATCCTACTGAGTATTTTTATACTCACCCCTTCTTGGGATTTTCTTGCACTCAGTGGGGCCTCGTAGACGACGAACAGGTTGATCATGACTTCAGAAGAGCATGGGGATACAGGGTTATTAGACTATGTGTGGTGGTCATTACATAGAATCTAGGATCAGGGCTCTCTCGGTTGTTTTACATTCCCACATATTTTTGGGTTGTGGTAATTTTCTGGATGGGCATGTATTTTTTCCCTTTCTCTTATCAGTTTACTTTACTATAATTGTACTATTTAATGGTCAATTCAAATTTTTGTTTTATATATATAGCAGTTTTGTACCCTGTTTTCCTTTCCCTCTACACATTTTCATTGATTTGGTTGTGTGTGTATGTGTGTAGGTACTTAGGAAAAGTCATCCTCATGTTTTTATGCCTTCGGCACTGGTTGCTAGCCCCTGGACTATGGTGGTGGGCTTGGGGTAGTTGCGGCTTGAGCCGCAGTATAGGTTGGGTCATGACACATATTGTAATATATTTTATGACCCAATTTACAACTGATAGGGATATATTGGATGGGTTGTTGAAGTAGAAGAGGCATTAGGAGTAGAAGAGTATAAAATTTAGTGTATGTGTTATAGGATCCGAGAGAGTTGTTAGAGGTGGTAGACACTATGACTTTTTACTACCACCACCATTAGGTGGTCTATGCCAGACTCTATGATCTAGAGGATTGGGGCAATGATGGTTTTAGGTGATCGAGGATTATGACCAAGAGTCTTTGGAATTGATTTCAGTTATAATCTATGACTGTTATAACATATCTACAATACTAATAGATTCATGTAATATTAATTACTTTCCTTCCACTAATCGGGTTCATGGAATAAATATTCTAGTTGATCCCTTGGATCAACCATTATGCTTGGATACTTCTGTTTGATATGACTTATCGATCCCATACTTGTGTTGTTATTGTGACATAACTCTTGGAGGGTATATTTTATATTCAAATATCTTTATAAATGTGATGAGTCCTTACAATATTATCTATGGTATGGATTGGTTATTTATATTTCATTCCCATATTAACTGTTTTAGGTAGAGGATTTGGTGTGTCTGTAGTGATGGGGATAGGTTTCCCTTTGTCTTTTGAAAGGAATCCCAGACAGCATAGGATAGAATCATGAATTGGAGGGTGCATCTGATTACACATTAGTTGGATAGTGTGAACCTTAGTGCAATAAATGTTATGATATTATAGTTCCCTACAGTGGTGTTGGACTATGAGGATGTCTTCCCTAAGGATGTTCCAACCTTAACTCCCTACCATGAGATATACTTCTATAATGATCTACACCCTAGGAAAACACTAATATCTTTGCTAACATATCAGATGGCACCTACAGATCATTGTGAGCTGATAGTTCATTTTGAGTACTTATAGAGGAATGGATTTGTTAGACCTAGTGTCTCTCTTTGAGAAGCCCTAGTTTTTTAACTCCAATAAGGTGAGAGATAACATGATGTTATTTGTGGACTATCAATTATTGAAACAGGTGAACATGAAGAATAAGTATCCACTGCCGGGAATTGATGAGCACTTCAATCAGTTGAGATGGGCATGATGGTTCTTGATGGTTGTTTGTAGTTCGTCCATCACTAGTTGTGGGTGCATGACAATGATATACCAAAGATGAAATTTAGATATTTCTAAGGTCACTATGATTAATTGGTGATTTCATTTGGAAATAAAAATTCTCCAATAGTTTCTATGGGACCCATGAACTTGATATTTCATCCCTTCATAGACTGGTTCATGTTAGTATTCATCGATGATATCTTTATTTACTAAGTGTCCAAGGAGGATCACACAAGGCACTTGAGTATGGTTCTAGACATACTCTGAGAAAACAAAAATTATGCTAATCCCTAGAAGTGTGAGTTTTGGATATATGAGGTCCTTTTTGGGTCATGTTATATAAGTGGAAGCAGTGGCATTTATGACAACCATTGTTGAGGTAGTGTTAGTTTGGGAGCCACCCAAGAGAATGATGGAGGTTTGGGGCCTCCTTGGGTTGGTGAGATATTACTAAATATTCATACCTGAGATCTTTGTGTTATCAAAACCCATTATAAATTTGACCCAAAATGGGCAGCCTTTCATGTGGACAAACAGTTTCATGTAGTTTTTTAGGAGTTGAGGTAGATATTGAAGGGTTCTCCCATATTGAGATTTCCAAAGGAGGATGTTGAGTACATAGTGTTTTGTGATACATTAGAAAAAATATTGGTTTTGTTATAATGTATAGGTAGTCAATGATTTTCTATGGTTCTCATTAGTTGAGACAACATGAGTATAATTACATGACACACAATATTTAGTTAGTAGTGGTAGTCTTCGCACTAATGATTTTATGACACTACCTAATAAGTGATAGGTTTATCATCTATTTTTATCATAATAGTCTCAACTATATCTTCTCTAATAAGGATATTAACTTGAGACATAGTGTATGGATATATTTCCTTTGGGATTTTGACTTCAAGATTATCCACACTCCTGGGAAGGGTAACATGGTAGAATATTCTCATAGCAGGATATTTATTTCAAAATTGTTGAATGAGGTTTCAGACCAATTGGCCTCATTACAGTTATACATTGCGGATTGAGATAGAGAATCTTCTCTCTAGTCGATGGTTATTAACCCTCCGCTCATATTGTGAGTTAGGGAGGCACATATTTGGGATACTAACTATGAGACTCTACATAATCAAATATACATTGTTTATGATTCTAATGAATTTTATGAATGTGGGAAGCATTATATTCTATTTAGGTGATTCACAATGGTACCTGTGATGTTACAGGATGAGGTTATGAGATATTTTCATAAATCTGTTTTGTTGATACATCTAGGTGTGTAAATGGTGTATTAGAAATCATTTGGTAATACATCCCAGCATGTATATGATGTACTAGGACCTCTGAAATCATTTTTGGGGGACATGAATGAAGAAGGGAGTTAAAGATATTTTCTCTTGATACCTTACTTGAAAACATGTGAAGGATGAGAACCAAGTTTCAGTTTGTATAGATCAAGCCCTGGTGGTTGCAAAGTGGAAGTGGTATTTAATATCCATGGAATTGTGGATGGGTTTACCACATACATCTAGTGGGAAATGACATATGGGTGATCGTAGAATGACACTCCAAGTCAGCCAACTTTCTAGCTCTTCAAGAGTAAATTTCGGTAGATATCTTGGGATTCCTATACATGCAAGAGATAGTCTAACACCATGGAATTACATTCATGATAAAATCTAACCTTGATGATAGCCTCACATCTCAATTATGGAAGGGGTTGCAAGAGGAATTTAGGACTGAGTCACACTTGAGAATATCATTTCACCCCAAGACTGAAGGCTCGACTTAGCAGTCCATTTAGGTTCAGGAAGACATGCAGTGAGCATGCATTTTGGAATTTGGCCTCATCAAGGAGGATCACCTTCCATTGGTAGAGTTTTCATTAAATAATAGCCTCAATTCCACCATCATTATGTCACCATTCGAGTTTTTGTATAGAAGACCCTATAGGTCACCACTTCACTGTACTAACCCAGGAGATTCATCACTCATGGGACAAAGTTATTGTGAGAAACTTGCATAGAAGGTGAAAATCATCCAATAGTGAATGAAGACTACATAGACCCATCATAAGTCTTATGTGGAAAGATGGTGGAGGCCTTTAGAGTTCGAGGAGATAAACCATGTGTTCCTACCGGTTTCACCTCGACGTGGATTAAGGATATTTGGTTGGGGCTGTATGTTATCTTTGATATTCATTACCACTATCCAGATACTATGTAGAGTTGGTGAGGTGGTATACTGATTATCTCAACTGCCATAGTTATATTAGGTTCATGACATCTTCCACATGTCATAGTAGAGGAGGTTCATGTATGACCCATCACATGTTATCGACTAGGGTGAGATAGACATCAAGGATGGATCTATATTTGATTAGTACTGAATAGATATCAAGGATCATTAATACATGATCCTTCATTAGTGAGTTATTACTTTACTACATGTCTGGTGGAAGCACGAGAATCTTCAGGAGAGCACTTGGGATCGAGAAGCTTAGATGAATGATCAGTACCAACATCTCTTTGTCTAGAAACGTTTTTTCGATTTTTAAGGACATAAATCACTATTTTGTGGAGAATAAAATTAATTATATCTTATATATACTATTTTTGAATATTTTATTGATTATTTTCAGGACCCGGAACTGAGATGGTGTGTGAATCTATATCTCGGTGTGCCTAGAATTAATGTTTGAAATATATTAAATATATTAAAGGTATTCACACATAGTTTTCCAAAAAAAGTGGAATAAATTCTAAAAGAGGTCCCAATTCAAAAATTTGAGGGCACCATTTATTTAATAATATGGCTTTTACCCTATGCATGATAAAACCTTTTTCATCATAAAACATTTGTAGAAAATTCATCATGGGAAAAAAATAAATAAATAAAACTAATTTATCTATCTGTTAATGAAACATCCTAGATTCTTCTATAAATATATGTTTATGGTGAATTATAAGTTTTAGCCACAAAAACCTAGAGATCTAGAGAACAGTTTGACATATGTTGTTAGATATTTTGTTAGCAGAAGACGATCAGATCAAATATCGACGAATAGTGTGAGATGAAATCATTAGATCTCTCTAACTATCATGGAATGACTCTATTATTCATTGGTAATCAATCCAAATCAATGTAGGATGCTGTTTTATTTGGATTCTTTCCCTATTTTTTGTTTCTATAATGAAAAAGTTTCAATCGAAAAACAGATTGATCCATGGATCATGTGTATTGTAGGATGGGATTATTGTAGTTATTTATTAGGAGAATTCATTTGTGTTTAATTTATTATCTCTTTGTTCGTCATTATAATGGAATTAATTCTTGGTTGACATTTACATCGACCAAGTTCTGTTCCTAACATTTGTTATTTATTCCTTTATCCCCTAATTTCTTCATTCATCATAAGTGTTCTTCATTGGATCATGATTTCACATGTACCAATGAATCAATCATTTCACACCCATTTTTTGGAACAACAATCCAATATTGTAGATCAAGAATCTACATGACACAAAAGTGGTGTACCAATGGAAATAGTAGTAGATTGGTCATGTGGATTTATGATTTTCATATTCTTTGATGTGAAAAAAATAACTAAATAATATTTTATTTTTCTAAATGGATTAAAGGAATTAATCTTGATGTTTGGTGACAATAATGTTTTGACAATGATCTCAACTGGTTCGGGAGAAGGGTGAGGCTAGAAAAATGGATGGAGGGGCATCCAAAAGATAGGATCCATAAATGATATTTTAGAAATTTCATTAGTACATAGAATGTAAGGATGAGCTATATGCCATGTGAGGCCCCCCAGTGGTAGCTAGGGTTTCAGGAGAAACACATGTTTGACATGGTGTGTGACTATTTCACACAGTATGTGACCCCTCCCTGAAGAAACAATTTGTACCTAGGAGGGTACACAAAAAATTATAGAGTACATGGAAATGGGAATTCTATGTAATCCTACAAAGAAATGGTTAGGTTGGTTATACACAAGATAAGTCATCTACTGGTACATGGGAAGAAGTACACAAGAAAATAGAACATTGTGTACTTCTATACATATATTGACACATGTTTTTTAAATGGGAAGGACATGAGGTCTAAGGGATACATCGTGTAATAATAATACACACCATGTGCTCTATGAATGTTGGCTTGTATTCCTTTTCCTATGTATCTTGGAAAAGTTTCATTTGGTTATGCTCCCCATGTACTATCATTGAGGGTTAGTAGGGAATGACCTCCTATAGATAGGACAACAATCCCCTCAACAAGACTTCTTGGATAGAGTGGTTAGAATCCTTCCATAAGCCCTGGAGTGAGATCATCCACTATATTCTTTCCCTAAGTGGAGTTGATGGTATCATCATGACCAAAACAATGTGAATGGTGACCCTCTACTTATAGGGTTATTCTAGATTGAGGTGTGGGTATCCCCAATGACATTGGGTGTGATCCTCATTTGTGTATCTTATCTCATTGGATGTCATTTGTGATACCAAAATCATGGAGTGTGTTCTTACATTTGAGTGCTATATAGAATCTTCACGTTGGAGTCCTAGGCTAGCTTTACAGTTGGGACATAACATTAGATTGTGTATCTTGTTTGAGTAAATTTGGATACTATTGTTTTTTTCATTATAGACATATACTTATATAGATCTAATTATTATTCCTCTGTTATATGATTTGTAGGTTCCATGTGTCATACTCATTATTGTCATAGTCACCCCTATATGATAATTTCTCACACCTTTCATGTCTTTTGTAGATGATCAAACTTTTGGTAGAGTCCTAGATGAGATAGGACTAGATGGTACTTAGTTAGGCCGGATAGACCGAGATGTGTTCCCATGATATCTTGACATCCATCACCAGTTTTCTTTCAGGTTGGACTAGTTTTCAGACTCTATGTGGTGGGATTTTATTTTTCCTTATTTACTTTCCCTTAATTCCTATCATATTATAGTTGTGAGATTTGGATTTATGCAAGAATGGTTTAGTTATTTTTACATTTCAGGATTTTATGGTCTCAAAGATGTGTGTATGTGTACAGGTACTTAGGCTAGGTCCTCCCATGTTGGTGATATGAACACTCGATGCTAGTCACTAACCCATTTCCTAGTTGGGGTAGGCTTGTTGATTCAAAACACGAGTCCATTGGGATAGGTCATGATATAATTGGGTTCGCTCTCCATTATTTCCTTATTATCTAGTGAGATATCCTTATTTACCCAATACATTATAGGGTAATATAATTTCATAACCACTTATCACACATTGAAAACCATACATATATGTGTTATAAGATCATAAAACATTAATAATATTAATATATCATAATTCATTGATAATAAATAGGTTTCATAAATATTTAATCATAGCATAAGCTATGAAAACAAAATGAGTTTTATAAAGGTTTCATCATAACTTAATTAACCCAAGGGAAAGAAATAGATTCCATAAAATCATTCTTATATAATAATTATCATAATCCCTATAGATAAATAAAGTGGATGGCATCATAATATTATATCTCAATATAAGTATAAAAATCCTTAATGGATGTTGACATAGATGAAAAATACCATTAAAGATCATTCAAATCTGTCATTGAAAACCTAAGAAAAATATCATTTCATTTTGATAATAATTAAACTAAAAAATTCTATAATATTTAGGATATTATTTTATTTCAACATAACTATGGAAATGTGTAATGGAATATTCTAATTAAATAACAATCATATTGGAAGTAAAACTATCCATATCATATACGTTAGAGAAGAAAATTGTTTGTACACTTTTTCAATGAATTCAAAAATAGAATATTTTAAAAATATTTCTATAAAAAGATTCATTTTAATAAATTTTATATAAATTAATAAGTAATGAATTTTTTTATAAAATCATTAATTATATTTAAAACTTCCACAAATTTTTTTGAAGACCATGGAAATGGAAGAAAAAGTTCAATAACAAAAGATAATATAAGGTCGACCTTTATTTAAAACCATTCAATCAATAATTGTAATTAAAATATAGGATAATTGAAATAATATATAAAAACTATAGTAATAATTAGAGTAAAATAAAATACATTAGGTTAAAAGTTATAAATCATTATAATTTTCCTTAATGGAATTTTTCATAAAAAATTAAAAAAAGAAATGAGATTATAACATAAACCCTTACCTCAAGTCCAGAATTTATTCATATGAATCAAAATATCCAATATAATAAATATAGATTTATTAAAAATATACTGAAAAAACCATATTCCAATATAATATAAAAATTTCCATTCGTTTATAATTTCCAATTATTATTTTATTAACAATTTCCTCATTAAAATGAATATTCGAGTGAAAACTAGTTTTTTCAATGAATGTTTTGATTTGATGGCTCTAGTACATGGACCTTAGTCATGGATTCATCATAAATATAATAAAAATAATTAAATAAATATTTTTTAATAATATATGTATATATATATTACTATTCACATAAAGAGGTGATGAAAAATCACTTTGTGGTCATGGTAGTCTGTACGAACACACAAGTAATGCTTCCACATTTTGATGGATGTAAAAAATAAGGTGAAATAATAATTAAACATTACAAAAAAATTAGTATTCCAATATTAACATATATAATCATAAAATATATCCTTATTACAATCCATGTAAATAAAAATGAAAAATGAATCACATCACTTCATGAGGATGACAATCCACACGTATACAAGAGAGAGGTTATCATTTCCGAAATAGAATATATAATAATTAAATTTATCATAATAACCATCCATTAAATATGATGATTGAAAATGAATCACATAGATGTGTGGATGTGGTAGTCTAGTAGTACACATGAGTGATTCTTTAATTTACTATTTGATGGAATGAATGGGGGAATGGTTTTAACATTATCATAATAATATATTATTTTATTATATATAACGTATTTATCATGTTATTATGGATTGAATTTTTTTTATAAAATATAATAAGTGATATATTTAGAAAGTTTCGGGTAAGATGATTGGTTATTCTTTTAGAGGCCTCATTTTGCTTATAAAATAACACTTATTAGGATTGTGTTAAGGAAAGAAACATATATCCATAAAAAATGTGTGAAAATAGAAAAGTTATTTGGTAGATCTTAGTGGATATAGAGTGCTCAATGTTTGGAAATAATATAGGAGTAGACATTATTTTTTATTAGTGAGTGAAAGGACACACTTGGAATTACTTAAAATGTTTAAATATAATATATATTATAATCATCTCAAGTGGCTAAAAATGGGAATAGTTAAAAATTTAGTACATAATAAGTTATAAATAATTCCAAACAGAAAAATTTATGCATTTTAGGTTTTATTTTAAGCCTTATCTTTTGGTTTAACCCATTCATTAACCCTTTTCAACCTTAATTATGGTAAAAAATCTCTTCGAAATCAAGGGTCGTAATTTTACATATAAAGTTAAAAGCGGATCAGAATTTTTTCATGGATTAAATTTGTGACAATTTTCCATAAAAAAATTTATATTTCAATATTTTTTCTATTTTTTAAATAATTCAATAATTTATTAGTTTACCAAAAATATCAATAATGTAATTTTTGGAACTATTCATTTAATTTAACTTAGAATACTTCAAGATGATAATATAATTTGAATATAAATACATTTAACACAACTTATACTTTATAATTATCTATTTAATTAATGAAAAATAAAAATTCATCCAAAAATAATAATTTTATTATTTTTAAAATAATTTAGTTTTATTTCTAAACTTCTTATACAAACACTACAACAGTGTTGCATAAGCATTTAAGCTAAATATATAATCACCAAAATTTTTAAAAAATATTACCGTCAAAAAATTTATTTATTTTATGTCCATTATAAACTTTGATATTCATTAATGACTTATTTTTATACATAAAAACACATATTAGAAATTAAAATCACGAATGTGATATTTTATATTTATCTTTTTCTAAAAGTAGTATAAACGATATAAAACTATGAATATGGAAATAAATTTCCTTATATTCAAATAAAGGATGTATTTTATTTAAAACCACTCATATTTTATGATTATAAAATGTTTCATGGATATTTTTAGGCCTTATCGCATAGTTTTTACCCTGTTATACTCGTTTTACCTTTACCAAGGTGACAAATATTTACTAAGATTACTATTAATAATGAACAAAACTAAAAGGTAACTATTTAATAATTTGGAACATCATGATTCCAAATATTCAATCCATATTTTAATATTCAATTTTTATATATGAAATAAATTTATTTTAATATAAATGCGTAAAATGGAATGGAAACAATTTTTAGAAAAATTATGTTTTTATACCCCAAAATGAACATATTCTAAAACCCCGTATAATGATGATTATTAATAAATTAATTATATTACTTAAAATTAAAGGATATTAATTTTACTTAAATTTAATATTAAAAACATAATGGGACAGTTTAATTTTTTTTAAATGAAAAAATGAATGTTTAACCAAAATCAGTATTTTTCACTATTTAATTAAACAACAATTCTTTTAGAAAAATAAAAAAATATCCCAAATATAAAATTTAAATTATTATTTAAAAAATGATAATGTTTCTCTCATAAAATTTCTAAATTTGAAGAAATAAATTATAATGTTCGCATATAAAATAAAATAATAACCATTTTTATGAAAACCTAATTTTTTAACAATAAAATGACATTACTAAAAATTGAGTTACTATTTGTTATTCTTGAATAAATAAAATTTAATTGATTCATCAATATATATATATATTTATCATAATTTGGTTAATCCTTTTCATACCCATCAATTTAATAACTAGGTTATAATATATATCGGTTTGTTTAAAGCTCGATGTTGCATGTCAATAAAGTTATCGAATAGTTTGAATTTATTTAAAGTGATATATATTATAAATTAATGGGGTGTTACATTGTGCCTAAAATTGATTTAGTAAAATTTTAGCAACAATATATTACCCATTTTAACACTTATTAATCTTTATTAAATATTATTCATGGTTATTATATTATTACTAAAAAAATAAGAGGACCCATATTTCCAAATTTCGACATGCCAATCCAAATTTGGGAAGTATTTAATCTATTTAAAATTTTAAATTTGGGAAAATAAATTTTAAATTAAAACATATAATACGTTGAAAATATATTTTTTAAAAAGATATATTTTAATCATTAATTATTCCTGATCTTGTTTAACATTTATTACCAAATTAAAAGATTAATAGATCATTTTTAAATATAATTAAACATTATATCAAAATATTAATTTAAATTATATATTTTTAATTAAAAAACACAAAAATTAAAAAAGTATCATTCTTTTGAAAATAATCGTTTCATCATGTTAACTCCTAATTACGTTGGGAATTTTATGGAAAAAATGAAATTGAACACATTTCCTAATTTAGAAATAATTATTAAAAATATTATAATAATTTAATATGGTTTAATTTATATAAATGAAAAAAATATATTTTAATATAAACACACATTAAAATAATTTTAAGAAGAATTTTCTTCTAATTTTAAAATGATCTTTGTTTTATTATACCTTTTAATTTAGTTTTTAAAATGATGTTACTTATATTGATAGTTTAAAGTTTAGTAGTAAAAATATAATGTAAATGTTTAATGATTTTCCTAAGGTAACACAATTTTTTATTTTTTTCAATGTTTCATTCAAGAGAATATAGTCAAATATCATTTAATTGAGGAAAATTAATTACTAACAAATGTGGGTCATTACATCTCATGTATAAATAACATGGAAAATTTTCATATAAAGGAATATAATTACATGAATCCAAAAATACCTATTAGAGTTAGAATATAGTTATAGGTAACTAACCCAACATTTTTAGACATGGAATAATCCTCCAGGCCGGTGAGCATTTTGACCAAAAGTTCATCTACCCATGGTTATTTACGCCAAATATATCTCATTTCCACCATATCTCTAACACATTATATATATAAACTATATATTACCTATAAACTCAATATAATAACAACATAACAAACAAAACTCAGTGTAGTTAATAAATAATTATTATGTTGTTTTACCTAAAATGAAATGAATAGTATTAAAATTTAATAAGATTAAATTTATCACACCAAAAAAAGTGTAAAAAATATTCACATCATATAATGGAGGTCATCATGGTGGAATTACACTATAAATTCTATCACATACACCTTAGTAAGATTATTCATCAAGGTACATAGTTCAAGAGTGAAATAACTAAAAAAGAGAATAAAAGCCTCAAAATTTCACAAAAGATGAGTACACTATGTGTAGGAACCATACACGGCGTGTACACCTAAACCCTTATATGTTTGTGTGTTCCGTCATCCTGGACGTGTAAACAACCCAAGAACATGGCGTGTAGATATCATAAACGTCATGTACACTTAAGCTCCTACATGTTCATGTAACTCCCATAAGCTTGGGCATGTAAAATACTTAGGTACAAGATGTTTTAGTCGAGTACAAGGCATTTACATAAGTCTTCTCCCCTGGCCATGTACCTTTTACAAGGCTAGAGCTACACGGGTCTACCTATATATAACTACATGGGGTGTACTTAAAGTTCACAGTGTGTTCTGATTAAAACTCAATGTAAGAACGCAGATCTTCATTTCAGGTATAGATCTTTGTTTCGGGTTATTTTTTAGGAAAAAGGTTGAATTTTGGAAATTTTTCTAAGTACACATTGTGTACTCTTGAGTATACACCATGTATCAAGTTATTGCGGGTGGCCATGTACTTTTCATGTAACAGTGAAGTACATGGTCGTGTGAGGTGACCTGGTTGACCACCTAAAGCAGGCCTAGTTGCGGCTTGTATATAGCGTGTACATTAAATGAACATGCCATGTACTTTTCTTTTAATTTGATTAATCAAACTGGAGTCGCGTCTCATCTCCAGAATACATCACTTATTCCCATGTTTCGTATAGGAGAGCAACGAGATGGCTGAGAACTTCAAACCCCTAAAGTTCCTTCATAGAAGCTCTGACTAACATGTCGTCCGGTGTGTTGGATTTCCACCGATGAATTCTATCTTCCCCTAGAGCCTCTCTTCATAATTTCTCCTCCCTCTTGAGTTATCGAGGGTTGATATTTTTTACCCTATTCTTAGATCTACGTCATTCTAGGATGATTCCAGGGCCAATGTTCAAGAGTGTTCATCATACAACATCGAGGTAGGTGGTTTGTGTCTTTCATTGTCTGTCATTGGATTATATATGTAAAAAGTGTTGAATACCCTTGTTTAGGGTATTGTGTGTTTTGGAGTTTAACCATGTTTAAGATCTGTTATGGTGTGTTGATTGAGAATGGGTTATTTAATTGTGCCTAGGGTTTATTACCTTGTTTATGGATGTGTTTCCCATGTTTGTTTTGTTTATGACCGTTGGGTATAGAGGTATTGACCAGAGGTATTGACTGTTAGAGTTTTATTGGTTCATTGACCAGAGGGGTTAGACTGTTAGAGCTACTGAGAGGGTAGTTATTAAATAAATGTTGGACCATAGGTCATTGACTGTGAGAGCTTCCAGGGGGGTCATTATAATGCAGACCAAGGGGGTATTGACCATTAGATCTACCTGGGTGGTTGTTTGTAAATGAATAGTGTTATGTGAGACCAAAGGGGTTAGTTAGTGTGAGCTTCCCTATAGGGTATTTATTATTTATTTAATGGATGATATGTAAATGTAGAGGGTATTAGAATAGGAGAACCCTCCATGAGGGTTGCTTTTGAATGATTGAATTAATTTGATGAGTCTTCCAAGCTAAAGCACAAGCTTGGACTTAGTGTTACTTGTTTATTTAGAAGGGTTTTTAGGTGTATGTTTGATATTATTTCATGGGGGGATATAGAGCTTAGGATAGATTATGAGGTTTAATTATTCAATGGATTTAATAATTAATAAATGTAAATAAATATAATTTAATGTTGTAGGATTGTTTACTTTTGAGTATGTCCTAGTTTATTACGTCATTTCTGTATATTACCTACTACATATATTCACTGAGAGTTAGGAATATATCTTTTGGTGGTTTACTACTGGGATTCATCTCACACTCTATTTGGGTCATGATTTTAGACCCAAACAGATTATATGGTTGCAGGTATAGCTAAAGGAAAGTGCCCTTATTCATCAGGTACATGATTTCTACTGGAGCTGGAGAGCATGGGACCAAGATGAGGCTTGTGATACAGCTAGAGTTTACTATTTTATTTTTACTTTGGTTTAGTATTTTATTTCCATCATTGTGAATTGTTTGACTACTTTCTTATACATATGTGACATACATCATTTATATATGTTCTCCAGTTTTTTATTACTACCAGTCTTCCTCTATTTACTTTGTTGTATGGTTTTACTACTTTTGAAAATATTAAATATTTGTTCCTATTGTGTTACTCTTCCAATAAGGTCATAGTTTCCCCATTATCACACCCAATTACCTCACTTCTAGTTAGTAGCCTCTGGAATTTGGGGAAATGTACTTAAGGTCATGTGACCAACTAGGTATGGGGCACCTTTGGGCGACACCTAGAACCAGGATGTTACATGGTATCACAAGGGGTTCTTTTCTGCTTTGAATTACTATTTAGAGTCTATAGAGAGAGATAGGAAGTAATGGGTCATTGTTAATAAGTTGTGACCACGAGTAGCTAACCTGTGTACATGGAAAATCCAAGTTACCATGAATATTACAATTTTTTGGTTCTTCAATTCTTACATTTTATTTAATTTCACCGTTGGGTGATTCAATTGTATTGTGTTGTTATCATTGATATTATTGAGTTTCTATTTCTATTGAAACCCGATGATATGATGGTATTCCATATCATTCATCATATTGGCACTTAATAGAGATCTCATGTCATGAATTCTTGTCATGCCATTTAGGGTGCATTACCGATTGCATGCTGTTGTGATATATGTTGTTCTAGATATGCATTTTTTGTGATAGTTTTCATGATATAATACCTACTATTTTTTATAGGGTATTGGAATATATATAGTTTCATCTATATGGACACCAAACTCTGGTCCCTGAGGTGTTATGCCCCCTCTTGGATCAGAATTTAGTGGATCATGTCTGCAAATTAATTGAATTTTTTTAAGTTATAATGTGGAATAGGATGCCAAAAATTGATTCACGGGTGTATGGGCTCTCACGGGTGATAATTTTACATTCCTTGGACAAAATTTAAGTTTTTAGGGGTTCTAGAGGAGTTTTAGTGGCTTACTATCTAGAAACCCAGACAATACGGCATGTGGTGTTATGAACACACACCATGTGTTCTTCTATTCTGGAATAAACAACTTTTCTTAAGTATACATTGTGTACCATATGTATACATCATGTAGTCATGAACCATGTGACTGACTATGTGAGAAGAGACATAGGTTGCTAATTGTTTGGAAGAACACACCATGTATTGAAAATTACATGTCGTTCTGAATAGACAATGTATCTGGCTGTGTGACTAATGAAACGGGTGGATGGAATTTTTATGGTACACATTGTGTCCATCTTAAACATGTCATGTGAAAATCGACCGTGTGTCCAGTTGTGTGACTAATAACATGGGTTGTTAGAACATAAGTAGTAAACATCATGTCTAGGGTGAACACACTGTGTATTGTTACCCAGGAGAGAACCGTGTAGTTTGATCCATGTAAGAGAACTTGGGCAGGAGGGAATTTTGAAGTACATGTCATGTCTATGGATGGACACATCGTGTGTAGGGGTGTTACATGACCAGGTTTGGTAGAGGTACATTCCCATGTTGAAACCTAAGGGAACACTCCATGTGGAGGGTATACACATCATATAACCATGTTTTGAAAAAACATGAATGTTTTCATCTCTTGTTCCTTTATTTCACCTTTATGCTTTAGTCCTTGATAATATTTAACTGATTTATGCACTTGAACTTGCAAATTCATTCCCCTGAGACGACCTCTAATTGTATTCTAGGAGTAGGGTGATGACCAGGCACTATAAAGGATAGATCAAGGACTACTAGTAGATCCTTCTTTTGTGCCCATCTTGGCACCAAATGTTATACCAGTCACAGGTGCTGATGTACAGCTCTGTAAAGTATTATTTAGGATGTTATAGACCTTCCAAGGAGCACCACATCCTTCCCCGTCTATATAAGAGTTGGACCGGGTGTTCTAGCAGCATAATCCTCCCACCTTTTCATGGGATGGAGGAGCATAGGCTACAAATTCATGGGTGGAGGCCATGCTTTATATCTTTGAGCATCTAGATATTCCTCTAGAGAGGAGGGTAAAGCTTTTTTGTATATACTATGTGATTCCTCCAAGAGATGGTGGGATGTTATCTCATAGGGGGGATGTCATCGGCATATGGTTTGGGAATAATTTCAGAGTATCTTCTATGAATACAGTTACCATGAGACGTTGAGGGCCAATCGATCCTGATAGTTCATGAATTTGGAGTAGGTAACGCTTTTGGTGATGGGGTACTCTTATCATTTTAAAGATTTATGGTGTTTTTCACATGTACTAGAAGGTTACAAATTATCTTTGGCTAGGAAGTTTGAGGATGGTCTCAAGTATGACATCTGATTGCAGGTGAATGTCTTCGGGCTGACTTCAATGACTACTATAGTGAACCAGGTGTAGATTACCTAGTTTAATCTGAGGGAGTTAGGAGCTTTGAGCGAGGGAGGTTCAGAATCTAGGGCTGGTGCTCCTTCGACAGATAGCAGGAAGCGTTGTAGGGAGTCATCATGCGATGTTTCTTCATGTAGTTAGGTGGTATGCTACCATTGTGGGAAGAGTGGATATACGAGACCACATTGCATGAAGGACCTAGTTGAATACCAGTCATGTGGAATGATGGGTCATCTTCAGCATTATTTTCCGGGTTTTCTCACCAGTAACAGCTGATATGGGTTCTGTTACTACTCCACATTCAGGAGTTGGACCACCAGTTTCTCCTTAGTCAGGGAACTAGAGTTCATCAGGCCATTCAGGTCGAGGAGTTGGTAGTAGTTGTGGTAGCTAGTTGGAAGGTTTTCAGTGACCGTAGGGTGGATTAGCTCAAGGTAGATAGGCAAGGTCTTAGGGTCATGTTATAGTTTAGACTTTAGCAATGGAGCAGACCCAATAGAAGCAGGATCCCCGAACCTCTACGGTTAGAGTTACGATTTTAGTAGCCTTGGTTTTAGCTTCTTCTCTTTTTGATACAGGGGATTTTGATAGTTTTATATATGTTGCTATTGTGGAGAGCCTTGGGCTCTTTATCTTTACTTCTGAGGATTTTATAATGCTATACACTTTGATGGGGATTAGTACGGCTAGTATATGTCAGTACAAGGATTTCCCTCTTGAGGTTGGTGGATGTCACATCTTATCATACCTCCATGTCTTAGAGATGAGAGGATTAGATGTCATTCTCAGAATGGACTGGTTGGTCTATTTCTAGGCATTTGTTTACTACTACCATCATAGGGTGAGTTTCACATCACCATAGGGTGGATATTTTCTACACAAGGGTGAATGGGATGTTCAGGAGAGTAGTGTTGGACCCGAGCATCATAGGTTGGTAGGAATTACAACTTAGATTTCTAGTCTATATATGGATGACTAGGGGACTTCACATATGGACTTTCCTCCAATGGTGGTTCATTTCAATGATGTCTTTCCAGAAAAATTTTCAGGTTTAACTCTAGATAAAGTGGTATATTTATCTATTTATCTTGTTCCAGGAGTATCACCGATGTCTTTTACTCCTTATATGATAGCTATATTAGAGTTATAGGAGCTCAAGAAGCATGTAGAGGAGTTGAAGGAAAAGGGTTTCATCTGACCCATTACTTATCCTTGGTGTTCACCTATCCTGTTTGTGAAGAAGGTGGAAGGTACCCTTAGACTTTGTGTGTATTATCAGAAGCTGAACTAGTTGATGGTCAATAACTGATATCCCTTACTAAGGATTGATGATCTCTTTGATAATCTTTGAGGATCCTAAGTGTTCTCGAAGATTGAATTGAGATTTTTTTATCATTATTTGGGTTCTAGACAATCATATATACCTCTTATATCCTTTCTGAGTAGGTATGGTCTATATGAGTATGTGGTTATTCCATTCGGCATCACAAAAGCGCCAGTAGTTTTCATGGCACTAATGATCCAAGTGTTGCATCCTTACTTGGATTATTTTATGGTAGTCTTCATAAAATATGTCTTGGTGTACTCTCACACTCGACATGACCATGCCGCTCATCTTGAGATCTTATTGAGTACACTAAAAGAGCATCTATTATATGATAAGCTTTTAAAATTCCACTTTTGGATGGACCAGATTCACTTATCGGTTCATGTTATCCCAGAGACTTGAGTGTCAATAAAACCAATGAATGTGAGAGAAATAGTTTCTTGGGGGAAACCAAAGAATTTTGTTGAGGTACAATATTTTTTGGGGTTGTATGGTTATTACAGAAGCTTTATATAGTAATTTTCAAGCTTAGAAGCACCACTGATGGGCCTGACTAAGAAGGGTGAAAAGTACTCGTGGAAATATTCTTGGGATTCATCCTCTTAGAAGTTGAAAGGGATATTTACATCAGCACCGATATAGATTTTTTTAGATTCTTCCAAGAGTTACACTGTTTACTATGAAGCATCAGGTATCAGGCTCTGAGAATTGCTTATGAATGGGGAAGGAGTTGTTTCATATGGGTCTCGGTAGTTGAGGACACATGAGAGGAACTACTTGAAGCATGACCTCGAGTTAGATACAGTTTTCCATGCTTTGCACTGTTTGAGACATTATCTTTTGGGAGAGAATTTTGTGGTGTTTTCTAACAACAAAAACCCCAAGTATATCTTTACTCAGTATGATCTGAATTTGAGATAGCAAAGGTGGGTTTCATACCTTCTGTCTTTTGACATTGACCTTACCTAAACGTCTGGGAAAGGCAATGAATTGGTTGATGCATTGAGTAGGAGGGATCAAATAGAGGCAGTTAAGGAGGAGAGTGGTGAGTGGAATCTTATGGATATGTTCTCTGAGATGCATTTGTAGGTGCATCATAGACAAGGGTAAATGTTTCTTTCTTCTATAGTTGTTACCTCTACTCTTCTGGATCGAGTGTGAATAAGACAACTATCTGATTCTGAAGGCTTAGTCTTATGGGAGAGTGTGTTAGGAGAGGAACCTACTCCTGGGTGGACCATATGAGACGATGAGATCTTGAATTTTCATGGATGTGTAAGGGTGTCAGCAGACATACGTGAGGAGTTGATTTAGGATTTTCATTCCTTATTTTGGTTAGTTCATCCTAGTTTCACCAATATGTACCGAGAACTACACCATCAATATTGGTGTCCAGGTATAAAGAGGGATGTTGCTGGTTTTATTATGAGATGTTACACTTTTCAGTAGGTAAAGGCAGAGCATCAATGACCAGTAGAGATTTTACAGCAGTTATCCATTCCCGAGTGGAAGGGGAATGATGTCGCAATGGATTTTATGATGGGTTTACCATTTTCGAATCAAGAGAATGATGTGTTTTGGGTTTTTATTGAAATACTCACGAAGGTTTCTCATTTCTTTCCAATCAAGGAGAGCTTAAATGTTAATGATCTTGTAAGGTTGTACATCCGAGATATTGTACGTTTTCATGGGGTTCTACACTCTTTCATTTCAGATAGGGAGGCCCATTATACATCATCTGTGTGGCAGGGGCTACAGAGGGCTTCAGGTACACAGGTACTTCTAAGTACATCTAAACATACCCAGACAGATTGTCAGTCTGAGTGCATGATTCATGTTTTGGAGAACATGCTACGAACATGCGTGTTAGATTTCAGGGGGTCTTGGGAGAGACAAATACCCCTAGTGGAGTTTTCCTACAATAATATTTTTTAGGAAATTATTCATATGGAACCTTATTAGGCCTTATATGGTAGGCCATGCCGATGACCCCTATGTTGGCTGGAGGTAGGAGTGGTAGCTATGTTGGGACCTCATCTTGTCTAGGACAACACTGAACAGGTGGAGTTGATTTAGAATAGGATGGATACTCCATAGTCTCGCTATAAATATTATGATGATCGACGGAGATGACCTTTGGACTTTGAGGTTGGAGATTAGGTTTTATTGCATGTCACATCAAGGTTGGGACATTGGAGGATCAGGTGGTAGGGGAAGCTTTCACCAAGATACATCAGGCCATTTGAGGTTCAGAGAGAGTCGGTCTAGATGCCTCTTGGTTGTAGTTACCTTAGAGATACCAAGATATGCATGATTTCTTCCATGTTTCTCACATATGAAGTTACTTTTCGATCTCGTCTCACATTTTTCAACCCAATGAGGTTCAGTTGGAGGTGGATACATTCTTTTAAGAGCACCCTGTTAATATTTTGGATCACACCATGAAGGTTCTCTATGGCTGGTATGTTCCTCTGGTATGGGTGCAAAGGCAGCACATGCGAGTATAGGACGAGACATGGGATAAGGATCCCAACATAAAATCACAGTGGCTAGAGTTGTTTAATGTTTCTTCTTCACCGCCCATGGAAGGAAAATTTGGGGAGGAATTTCTTGAAGGGGGAAGTTTGTAAGAACCTGTATCTTTAATTCAGGTATGGATCATTGTTTTAGGTTGTTTTTGAGGAAAAAGGAAGAATTTTGGAAATTTTTATAAGTACATGCCGTGTACTCTTGAGTAAACACCATGTATTCTATTGTCATGGGTAGTCAAGTATTGTTCATGTAATGGTCGAGTACATGGCCCTGTGAGGTGACCTAGATGACCACCTAAAGCAGGGTCGATTGAGGCTAGTATATGGCGTGTTCATTATATGAACATGTCGTGTAATTTTATTTTTATTTGATTAATTGGACCGGGTCACATCTCATCTCCAGAACACATATCTTCTTCACATCTTTCGTAGAGGAGAGAGACAAGATGGATGGGAACTTCAAACCCTTACTATTCATCAATCTGATTTCCAATTGAGAAACTGCCCGATGCGTTGGTTTCCAACTGGTGAGTTCTATCTTCCCCTAGATCCTATCTTTTTTATTTCTCATCTCTATTGAGTTATCAAGGGTTGATCGTTTTTTACCCTTTTCATAGATCTACATTATTCTAGGCTGATTCAAGGGTTGACGTTCAATATTGTTCATCGTAAAACAATGAGGTAGGTAATTTGTGCCATTCTTTGGTTGGAATTGGATTATATTTGCTAATGTTGTTGAATACCCTTGTTTTGGGTATTGAGTGTTTTGGAGTTTAATCTAGTTTAGGACTCGTTATGGTATGTTGATTGAGAAAAGTTTATTTGATTGTGCATAGGGTTTATTAAGTTTTTTATGGATGTGTTTCCCATGTTTGTTTTGGTCATGGTTGTTGGGTCTAGAAAGCATTTTTGACTACTTTTTTCCCATTCCTAGTGTTGTTAGGATGGAGTTAATGTTTATTTGAGAGGCATGTGTTTCGCATTATGAAAGTATGAACAAAGTGAATTTACTGCGAGAGCTTCCTGAGGTAGGTTCTTTTAATTATGAACTATTATTATGATTGACCAAAGGTATTGACTGTGAGAGATGTTGTGGGTCATTGACCAGAGGGGTTAGACTATGAGAGCTACCCCTAGGGTCATTATTAAATAAATGTTGAACCATAGGGCATTGACTATGAGATCTTCTAGGGGTTCATTATAATGAAGACCAAGGGGGTGTTGATCGTGAGAGCTACCCGAGTGGTCGTTTGTAAATGAATAGTGGTATGTGAGACCAAAGGGGTTAGACCATGTGAGATTTCCCATAGGGTCTTTATTACTTATTGAATGGATGATATGTGAAACCAGAGGGGATTAGACTGTGATAACATTCCCAGAGGGTTTCTTGTGATTGATTTAATGATTGTGATGAGTCTTCTAAGACAAATTACAAGCTTGGACTCGGTCTTACTTGCTTATTTAGAAGGTATTTTGAGACTTTTGTTTGATATTATTTCACAGGGGGATACATATCATAGGATAGATCCCTAGGTTTCATTAGTCAATGGATTGAATAGTTAATAAATGTAAATCAATGTAATTGAAAATTTTAGGTTTGTTTATTTTTGAGTACTTCCTAGTTTATTGTTTCATTTTTTTCATATTACCTGCCATATATATTCACTGACAGTTAGCCACAAATCATTTGGTGGTTGCCTACTGGGATTCATCTCACAACCTATTTGGGTAATGATTTTTGACCCAAATAGATTATATGGTTGCAAGTATATATAAGGGCGAGTTCCCTTCTTCATCAGGTACTTGATTGCTATTGGAGCTGGAGAGCATGGGACCAAGCTGAGGATTATGTTGCCACTGGAGTTTACTATTTTCTTCATACTTTGTTTTAGTATTTTATTTCTAGAATTTTGACTTGTTTTTCTATTTTTCTATATATATGTTACATGAATAATTTATATATGTGATCTAGTTGTTTATTACTATTAGTCTTCTTCTGTTTAATTTTTTGTATGGTATTACTAGTTTTGAAACTATTTAATAATTGTTACTGTTGTGTTACTCTTATATTGAGGGATAGTTTCCCCACTATCACAACCAAGGTCCTCACTTTTAGTAGGAATCCTTTGGAATTTGGGGAAAAGCGCTTGAGACCATGTGACCAACCGGGTATGGGGAACCTTTGAGTAGCACCTGAAACCAAGATGTTACACTCAACAACCCATTTTTCCTCTCACAAGACTGGTGAAATAGTCAAATAACACATGGCGTATACTCTGAGTATGCAACATGTACTCCAGAAAAGTTCTCTCTTCCCAAACAGAAGAACACATGGTATGTGTTCATAGGACCACACACTGTGTTGTCTGGGTTTCTAGATATTAAGCCTCAAAAACTTCCCTAGAACCCCTATTTTTTGATAAATAAAGCAACAGTGTGCCAAATTCTGATCCATGAGGGGCTATAATCCCTAAAAATCAAATATTGGAATCAACATATAACACATAACAACACAATTTATATCCCATGGCCAAACATGATCCACCAAATACCAATCTAAGAGGGACCTTAATTTTGAGAGATCAAATTTTGGAATCAATTAAATTCAACCATAACACATACCAATACACATATCACAACAGTAGGCATATATATCATGGTATCTATCACAACAATAGGAAATCAGTAATTCTCTCTAAATGGCCTGAAATGAATGCATAACATGTGATTTCTAACAAGTGAATATATGATGCATGAGATGGAATACCCTCATCTCATAGGGTTTCAGAAAATAGAACCATAATAATATTAATAATAATATAAAAAAAGAAGTGTGTCACCCATCGGTGAAATTGAATCAACTATAATAGCTCAAAATCCAAAAATAAAAATTCCATTTGAGGTAATTTTGATTTTCCGAATGCATGGGGTAGCTACTCCGGGGCACATATAATTACCAAATTCCATTTAATTTATATCATCACCAAATAGTATAGAATACCATGAAAGAAATCCTCCGATACCACTTTGTAATATCCCAAATCCGGATGCCACTCGACTTGTGCTCTGTACTCTGTTGGCCACATGGCCTCAAGTGTATTTTCCCAAATTCCAGACATTGGTGACTAGCAACGAGGGCCTAGGGTGTGATAGTGGGGAAACTATGCCCTCATTGGTAGAGTGTAACACAATAGAATAATAATAAACAATAACAGAATCATTAAACAACATATAGATGAAATAAACAGTAGAGGACTGATAAGATAAATAACCAAGCACCATTCAATAAAAAAGATGATAAAACATGTCACATGTTCTGTAAAAGAAACCACTACAGTGATACACAATATAAGTCCTAAAATCACAAGAGAAAAAAATAAAAGGATTCATCGCAAGCCTTGGGTCGGTCCTAGGCCCTTAGACTCCTAATAAGCACATCAAGTACCTATAGAGGGGTGATTTCCCTGATCAACACATGCAATCATATAATCTGTTTGGGTCTAAAAGCATAACCAAAATAGGGTGTGAGACTAAATCATAGTAGGTAAACACTAAAGATCTATATCAGTCTATCAGTGAATATCAGTGTATAATAGGAAAAGTAATAAATAGTAAGTAAAAAAAGAAAGCATATCATATGTCTCAGAAGGAAAATTAATTGATTATAGTAATTTTTGGATCATTATATAGATGAATATGTATATTATATGGCATAATACAAGAGGGGGGAATACTAAGTTTAAAAAATTGTATTTAAACACTTATGAAAGAACTTAGTTTAAGAGGTCTTAAATTAATACAATTCAAAATCAATATAATTTACCACAATGGTCTTGGATCTAATTGATATGATATGATGTAATACTATAATTAATGTAAAAAATAATAATCTAATTGAATATAATGATCAGAGTAATAAAAAATAAAAATATTCGACTATATAGCGTATAGAATCTATTAATACAATATGAATCGTAATTAAAACAATTACAATTGAATTGAATATGAAAATAAAGTGGAAACAATAAAATTCCATTTATAATACAAATAGAATAAAAAATGTAAAATTATTATAATATTTTTAACCTCAAAAGAAGGGTATCCTTTCACCTAGGATAGAAGGTCTGTTTTACCAACACCTTGGTAATCCCTTGATACAATTATCGGCACATTTGTCATGCTATCCCCACAAGCCCTTGATTTTATAGGTAATCAGAACCTCTATCTTTCAAATGCATGAAATCCCTCGATACGATGATCGGTTGCACCATCTTCCTATCCCTGGTAGATCTCGATCCTTATCAACTAATCGGTTTCACAAAGAAAAAAAATAACTTACTAAAATAAAAAAAGCTAAGAACGATCCATTCACATTTTGAAATTACAAGGATTTCACATGAAGCAAGAGATAAGTCACAACATCTCTCTCTAGAACTTGATAGAAGCAAGAATTGATCAAAAGTCACTTCTCTGTTTTAAATGACCTCTTATTTGTAGGCCTCGGGTTCCAATGGTCATATTTTCATCAATGGTCATATTTCTACAGAAAATATAGAGGGACTTGGACACCTGGAATTGTAATGGTCATATTGAAATAGAAAACATGACATCTTTTTTATTAGTTTTTAACTAACTCCATTACATTGTTTTGGTTAAGAACAAAAGATATATGAAAATGATAACATGAGTACGATTGATATTACTTGGTGCAATGCATTGATATGATGCAAAGTGAGTACGATGAACAATGTGGTTATGATGAATATAGTTAGTACGATAGACAAGGCAGTAGGATTGACAGTCAATACGATCGATAGAGTCAGTACGATTGACGAAGTTAGTACAATTGACAGAGTCAGTTCGATTGACAAAGTCAGTATGATTGAGATAATAACTGCAATAAAATTAATTACTTTATTTGAGAAATTATTATAAATAGATTTGTGATTTTCAAAACAAAATATATAAAATTCAAAATAGAACTTTTGGCTTAACAATCTCCCCCTTTTTGGAAAACACAAAACACAAAGTAAAACTAGAAAGAAATACCTATCTCCCCCTGAGTTATAAAAACTATTCTGAAAAAGAAATTGAATACTACAAACTCCCCATTAGGTATAAACTTTCTTGAGGATTGTATTCTTAGATTTTATTTTATTTACAATAAACAATTCCCCCCCTCCTTGTGAAAATTTCTCTCATTTGATAAAAAATTTCCCCATTTTATAAAACATTCAACCCCTTAGTGATTTAAAAAAATAATGGGGTTATCTTTAGTTCTGAAAAGGCTAAAGAGAAACACAAAATGAAAAAAATGGAAATGAATACATACAATTCATTACTGTCGAAATTTTAGAGAAATGGAAAGAATAACCAAGAAAGAAAGATAAAACAAAATGATCATTTGTTTTATCTTTCTTTTTCTTTCTTGATCAACTCATGAAGAACAACATTCATCTTATTTATCTATTTCTTGTCATCTGTTATAGAAATATCCTGTGATTTCAAAATCTCTTTTTGGTCTGCAAAAATTAGATCTTGGATTTTGATAGTGTCTTCTTGCACTCCGATCACTTATTCAAGAGTGTCAATTCTGTTTTGAAAATACTTGGTTTCTTTATCCAACAAAGTTTTTTGTTTCTTTAACAAAACTATTTCATTTCTGAAAGATGAAACCTCTGAGAATTATGATTGTAAAGCACTGAACATGTCTTGCAATTATTTTACTAAAAGATCATCAACTCTATGAGATTTTGGAATCTGATTCAACCCGTCGATTGTTTCCTTATCAATCTTATTAAAAGCAATAGCAAGATCATTTGAGATCCTATTTAATTATTCAATTGATTTATAATCTTCATTTACCGAGATTTCTATTTTGTACGACCATTTATTCATCTTGTTTCAAGCCTTATTATGAGCAGTAGAACTATCACTCAAAACTTTTAAATTGGATCCTATTGACAATACTCCCTTTCTAATATATCTTACTAAATTGAATTTATTCCTTTGATTATTTGTAATAAAGTCAATTTTCCTTCAATTCTAGGAAAATAAGGAATATCATTTTCTATTCTCCTCAAAACATGAACAATGTAATCTCATTTATTCAAAGAAATTGTATGTTATGAATCAGTATCATCATTGGACAATTCAAGTTCATTTGATCAGCTGGAGTCTTCAACATGTTGTTTTCCTTTTCCTTTCTCTTTTTCTTTTTCCATCCTTTATACTTCTTTTTCTTCTCATTATTATTCCACTTTGTCACTGATGACAATTAATTTCTTAGTATAAGAACTTTGAGCCATTTTCTTAACTAGATAAGGAATCCTTTCTGTTTGAGTTTCTAAGGATTGAACTGTTGTTTAATCGTCATGAAATTTTAGTTGTATTGCTTAACATTTATTTTGAATAGATTATTCGCCTTTACTCTTCCTAGAACTTTGAAGAAATTCTAAAATAAAGTCCTCTTACTCTTCTTCACATTCCTGAACTTCTTGTACTATTTTTTTCCCTTTCTATTTATTTGGAAAATTCTAAACGATTGGTTCTTGTTACACTTCTTCTGTTAATTGATCACTTTCCAACTCAACGCCTTTTAGGATTTTAGAAACATCAAAATCTTGAGATTTTCTTTTTAAAAGAGTCTTCTTTTTCTTCTCATACTGTAGAGTATCTTCTACCCTTATCTTCTCATCTAGAGCTTTACCTGGGTCAAGAACAAATTTTGGATCACCTTAATTTTTTGTTCTTTCTCCTTTCCCCACTTGGCTACAACCTATTTACTATATTTGGTTTTCTTATTTGGATTTGAACATATTTGAGGATCTACATTTTGAGAAGCATCAACTGTTGGGACTGATTCTATAAGCATTTGTTCCATTTGATTTGGTGCCAAATGATTTGGTGTTGATTCTACTTTCACATCTTTGACAAAGAGTTTTGATTCTTCGTCAAAACAAACATATGATTTATTCAACGTATTCTTAATTATACAAGAGGGCTCAGCTCTTTCAATTCCCCTAGAATATTACAAAACTAAAAACTTTAATGAATTAACTTTGGGAGAATAGATGAATACATGATAAGATGAGACTTGATAGCTCCAAATATCACATTCTTGATAGTTTTGAAAATGTAACCCATGATATTTACCTTTCTCATGTTTACAAGATAATATGGCATAAAAATATCAGAAACCATAAGAGTTTCTCTATCCCCTTTCCTTGGAATTAGAAACCCTTACATCCAAAGGACAGAGAACTGGTTGTTAGTAGAAGGATGAGCTACTTTTCTTTTCTTATAATCAATAATAAATATTTACTTTTCAACTATTTCCTTATTAAACGTACCAACTTCCACTGGTAGCTTATGATATGGGCAAAAGGAATCACCTTAGTAGAAACATTTAGAAATTATGATACTTTTTTTTACATACATTGAAAATTTTCTATCATAAACAACATAGTTAATCAAAATATTTTTATCAAAAGACACCGTATTATAGAATTATCTAACCTCTTAAACAAGAATTGGATCTTGAGATATAGGTTTCTCAAAACACAGATGTTACCAGCCTTAGAATAAAATAATTCTCTTGATTGTTGAGTCATAACTGTTAAAAAAATCTTAAGAAACTAACCTTTATCTGAAGAAATAATTCTCTGAGAAATTATTTGAAGACATTTCAGCAGGAGTGTTGGTAGAAGACTGAGACCTGAAGATGAGTGGAAAAGGAATAGATCATACTGAGTCTTAAGGAGAGGCAGAGCTTTGCTGAGAAATCTAAAAAACCAGTGTCGGTTTGAGGAGGGGGGTACTCTATTACTAGGAGAATTTTGATGATTTTTTGTCTTCTATGGTTGATATTAGAAGATAAATAATCCAACGGTGGTGAATAAAAGAGGCGTTTAAAAAAATTAAAAATATTAAAACTAAGAAACAATAACATGAAAGAGATACAATAAAAAAAGAAGAGAGAATGTCCCTATTGAATATTTCATGTAAGTTGTTGGTTTCATAGTATTGTGAAATAAATACATAATACAATACAATAATTAAAATAAAATACTCTCAAACATCAAACCGATGAAGAATAAATAGAATACGATTGGTTGTCAGATCGATGGAAAACAAAGTTATTTCCACTAGTTGTCAATCCAATGAAAAACAAATTCATTACCATAGATTTTCATGAATATGGAAAACAAGTCATTACCATAGTTTGTCAAGACTATGGAAAAAAAGTCATTTCTATAGGTTTTCAAACCGATGGAAAACTAATTCATTATTATAGGTTGTCAAACTGATGGAAAACAAAGTCATTTCCATAGGTTGTCAAGCCGATGGAAAACAAATTTATTACCATAGGTTTTCAAGCTGAGGGAAAATAAAGTCATTACCATAGGTTTTCAAGTTGATGGAAAAAAATTCATTACCATAGGTTTTCATGAAAATTGAAAACAAATTCATTTCCAAAGGTTGTCCTGATGATGGAAAAGAAAGTCATTGCCATAGTTTTTCAAGCTGATAGAAAAAACTCTGTTCGAATGATTAACAAAATTTCAAAACCATAAACAAAAAATAGAATGTCAAAAAAATATAAAAAATATAATGTCAAAATAGAAATAAAAAAGTAGAATGTCAAAACGAAAATGATGCTGAATTTCATAACTATGAAAACAAATAAAATAAATATAACTAATTTTAAATAATTAAGATAAAATAAATTATAAAATATGAAACAAAATAATATAAAATAGGTAATACAAAGAGAAAAATACAAATGTTCTCCTCTTGGAAAAGGACTGTTTTAATGTAAGAAGTAATGTAAACACAGAAAGTATATGTGAATGATTATTTTAGTGTAATAATTCCTAGCCACTTCTTAATAAATCCAAATCTATCATAAGGTAATGGTTTTTTAAAAATGTTATCAAGTAGTTCTTGTGTTCTGATGAATTGTAATATGATATCTCCTTTTTGTGTGTGATCCCTAAGAAAGTGATTCCTAATACCAATGTGTTTTTCACGTGATTGACGTGCTGGGTTTTTACTAAGAGATATGGCACTAGTATTATCACATAGTATTTGTGTTTTAGAAAAACTTATTCCATAGTAAGTGAGTGTGTGTTCCATCCACAACACTTGAGCAAAAAAACCTCCAACGGCTACATATTTAGCTTTAGTAGTGAAAAGTGCTACTAAGTGTTGTTTTTTTTCATGACCAATAAACTAAATAATATTTTAAGAATTAACTAGTAGAAAAATGATTTTTAACGTCACCATTTTTGTGTCGATTTATTATAAACCGACATAAATATTTTTTACGGTGAATTTTTGGGGTCGGTTTTTTTAAAAACCAATGTGAAAAGGGAAAAAAATTGTTTTAGCATCAGTTCATAAAAAAACCAACGCAAAAGACTAAAAAAATATATATTTTTGGCATCGGTTTTTATGAAAACCGACGCCATACAATTTTAAAAAAAATCTTTGGCATCGGTTTTTCAACAAATCGATGCTAAACATTTTAAAAAAACTTTTGGCGTCGGTTTTTTTTAAAAACCGACGCCAAAAACAAAAAATAATTTTTTTGGCATTGGTTTTTAAAAAAATCGACGCGAAAAGATAAAATATATTTTTGGCGTCGGTTTTTATGAAAACAGATGCCACAAAATTTTAGAAAAACTGCAGTGTCTTAGATATTTCTCTATGCTTTGATTTGACTGGTCGTGGAGCTAAAACAGAGTTACGAATTAAAGGTTATGGATGTCGGAAGTCGACCTTCTCTAAAAGAAATATTAAAAAAATCAACTTTCAAATGCCATAACTTTTAATCCGTAACACCATTTTAGCTCCACAACCAGTCAAATCAAAGATTAAGAAATTATCTAAAACACTGTAATTTTTTTTTAAATTTTTTTTGGCGTCCATTTTCAAAAAAACCGATGCCAAAAATATATTTTAGCTTTTCACTTCGGTTTTTTTAAAAGCCGACGTGAAAAGTGTTTTTAAATGTTTAGCGTCGGTTTGTTAGAAAACCGACGCCAAATAATTTTTTTTAAAATTTTATGGCGTCGGTTTTTAAAAAAACCGATGTGAAAAATATATTTTTTGTTATCTTTTTAGCATCGGTTTATTTAAAAACTGACGCCAAAAAGGATATCGATTGACATTTTTGGTGTCGATTTTCTAAAAAACCGACGCCAAAAGACCAGTGTAAATACTCTTTTGCGTCGGTTTAAAAAAAAACCGACGCCAAAGAGTAACGCGGGATCAAAATTTCAATTTTTTTCACAATGAGCGTTAAATTTTTTAAAATCCTGCCTATATTTTCGTACAACGCAGTTGAAAATATTTCTGTTTACTATATATATATTCGGTTTATCCTTCATTCATAATTTTCAACATCTTCGATTCAATCAATATTTCAATGCGACTTCAATAGTTAATTTGAACACGGTACATATTCTATTCATTTGTTTTCTTTATTATTATTATCCTTCATTTCTAAACAACTTGATTAGCTTTCCTATAATAATGATTCATTCTAATTTCTAAATACATGTTATATGATGAAAAAAAACATATCATTTCGATGCAAGCCCCTAAAACCATTGAAATATGTTTGAAGTATTATGATTATTTTATTTCATTTGGTGTATATGATTTTTAATTTATGTTTATTATATTTTCTTTGAAATGAGTGGTATCAATCAAAACTTTGATAGGTTCAACTTCTAACGACGATAACTTTTGATCTGTAACTCTGTTTTTGGTCCACAACCTGTCAAATCAAATCTTAGGAAATGATCTAAAACATAGAAATTTTTTTTGCCTTTTGGCGTCATTTTTTTAAAAACCGACGCCAAAAATATTTTTTTTTGCATCGGTTTTTATGAAAACTGACCCCAAAAATGAAATGACTTAGTTTTTTGGCATCAGTTTTTTACAAAACCGATACCAAAAAAACAAATGTAATTCATTTTTCGCGTCGGTTTACAAAAACTGACGTAACAATTCATATTTTTTACGTCGGCGACTTAGACGTCGGTTAAAAACCGACGTTGAAAACCATTTTTCTACTGGGGATTGACATGTTCTAGATGTACTCTTTCTATCCATTCTATAACCACCAAAGTCCGCATCTTAAAAAAAATTTAAAACAAAATAAATTCCCAAATAATAAAAAAGACCTAAATCCAATGTTCCTTTTAAATACTGGAAAATAATTTTCATAGCTTTTAAATGTGATTTTTTTGGATTTTATTGATATATTGTACATAAGAATACTAAAAACATTAATTCTATATGACTAGCTATCAAGTATAACAAACTTCCTATCATACCTCTAAAAGTTGTTTGATCCACTGGTTTCCGAGATTCTTTATGATAATGTGTATTTGAGGTACCGATTGGAGTGATAATACTTTTAGTGTTGTCATATCCATACCTTTTGAGTAAGTCTTTAATATACATATGTTGAAATATATAGGTTCTTTATGGTTTTTGAGATATTTGAAAACCAAAAAAGAATTTCAACTCACCCATCATACTCATTTAAAACTCATATTTCATTACATTCACGAAAGAATTTTTTAGAAATTGATGATTTGATCCAAATATAATGTCATCAATATAAATTTGGACAATCAAAACAATTTTTTTTCCATTTTTATAAAACTATTTGGATCTGCCATAACTTTTTCATAATTTTTTTATAAAATAAATTTTGTATGTCTATCATACCATTCTCTTGGGGCTTGTTTAAGTCCATAAACAGATTTGGTAAGTTTAGAAACATGATCAGGAAGTTTTGGAACTACAAAACCAGGAGTTTGTTCTACAAAAACTTCTTCTTTTACAAAACCATTGAGAAAAGAACATTTTACATCCATTTGAAAAATCTAGGAATTGAAGTATGCTGCATAGGATAATATAATTCGAATAGATTCAAGTCTAGCTATTGGATCATAGGTTTCTTCATATTATATTACCTCTTTTTGATTATAGCCTTTAGCAACAAGTCTTTCTTTATTTATTACAATGACTCCATTTTCATCACATTTGTTTTATTAAAACCCATTTTACACCAATTATAGTTGTTTCTTTAGGTCTTCAACAAATTTCCAGAACTGATTCGTTTGAAATTCATTTAGTTCATCTTTCATTGCTTTAATCCAAAATTCATCACCTAAGGACTCACTTTGAGTTTTAGGTTCAAATTGAGATAGAAAAGAAAGATGTTTTATTTCATTTCTCAAGGATTTCCTGGTCCTCATAGGTTGATCTAAATCTCCAATGATATTGTCACTGGGATGATTCCTAAGTAACAACTGATTTGGGTTTTGTAAAACCTGTTCATCAACATAAGATATAAATTCTTCTAGGGTAAATGTTTCAGAAATCTTTTCTTGAGTATTCCCCTTATCAAAATAGTTTTCAATCATAAGTTGATAATCAGTTTGTGAAAATACATCAATTGATTTAGGTAAGGATTTTTAAAAAACCAAGGGGGTAGCTTCATCAAATTTAACATGAACTGTTTCTTCAACAGTACAAGGTTTTTTTTAAAAACTCTATAAGTTTTAGAAGTTGTGGAATAACATAGAAAGATTCTTTCATCAAATTTGGGTGCGAATTTATGCAAATTATCTTTTGTATTCAATATGAATACATTTCATCCAAAGACTTTGAAGTATGAAACTTTAGGTTTTCGGCTAGTCCACAATTTATAAGGTGTTTTATTAAGAAAACGTCTAGTTAAAACATGATTTATATTATAACATGCAGTACTAACAGCTTCATCCATAAATGCTTAGCAATTTAGTATTCACTCAACATAGTTCCTGTCATTTCATAATAATATGATTTCTTCTCTCAAAAACACTATTTTTAGGGGTTCTTGGAGATGAAAAATCGTGATTAATACCTTTCTTACTACAAAAAGTTTCAATTTCTAAATTTTAAAATTCGCCACCATGATCACTATAAATAATTATCAGTGGTAGGTATTTCTAATTTTTAACTTAAGCCCTAAACGTTTTGAAATAGAAAAATTCTTCGGATTTCTTTTCTAGAAAATAAACCCATGTAAATCTAGTGTAGTCATCAACTAAAACAAATACAGAGTATTTTCCTCTAATGATTCCAGTTTGTGTATGACTAAAAAGATCCATGTGCACAAACTGTAATGCATTAGAAGTTGAAACTTTATTGATTGATTTAAAGCGATTTTTATGTTTCATTTAATATTGACAAAGATCAAAAACCTTTGTGTTGGTCGGAGTGGACACTCAAGAGGGGGGCTGTGAATTGAGTTCCAATTAAAATTTCTGTTAAAACATTCTCTAGTTAAAATCCCCCGATTTATAAAATAAGTTAAACTTTAGTGAATTTATACAAATTGTAAATGTTCACTTAGATTCTCAAAAATTGATTAGGTCTCATTTAGTTTGACCACAATATCAAACTAACTTTTGAAACTAATCTACTGATTTACAATAATTTTAAACACTTGCTAATCTAACTATCAAAGTAGCTTTAAAATAATTTTGTATTTTAAAGTAATAACAGTGGAATAAATATAATATATGTCGTATACATTAATCCTAAATAAAAGATGCACATCATATATAATAAGAGGTTCAGTCTCAAGCTGAGACTTAGTCCTCTAAAATTTATATAAATTTGATCCACACCTTGGATTGGGGTTAACAATAGTTTACAAAACTGTCCAGGCCACACAGGGACCTCTACCACTGTTCTATGTGGGAAACAATGCAAAGACCAGGCCACACAAGGACCTATTCCACAGTTGACGTGGGTAAACAAGTGATAAGAGATTTGGAGTGAGGATTTTGATATCCTCCAGTTCAGTGCAAGAGACAGTGTGTGTATAAGAAATACAGAGTACACTACACTGCTCGAAAGTTAATAAATAAATCATGTAGAGAAGATAAATAAGAGTTTAGAAAGCTCTAGTGATTATCATGAATCTCGGGACTCATTGGATTCAGCAGGAGTGCTTCTGAGTCCTTCTCTAGTTTTTCTGTTGAAAAACAGAGTGTCGTAGTTAAGCTTGTCTTCTACAGGAGTGAGAATGATCTCTTGATTCGTCGTGTGTTCTTTAGTGGTGTTGGATTTCATTCATAATAGTTCTTTGAAAGACATGAAATCTCTTTTGTGCTCAGGATTGTTCTTCTCATTCAGCACAATTCTCTCTGGTGTATACAAGTTCTTCTCGTTGTACATTCACACTTTCATGTCACTACTTGCGCTTGTTGCACGTGTACTGCATTTCAATCTTTCTTATATTCCACAAGCTCTGGTAGTAGGAATGATTCCCATTTCATAGGTATGAGATACGGTTTCCTGTCAAGCCAAAAACTAGCATTAAATAACATTAATTACATTAAAAACAACAAATATTACCATTATCATCACTTAAAATAATATTGACAAAAGCTTAAGAAACGGTGCCACAGTGATCATGGAAACAGTGTCTTCTTCATGGTGTCTGATCACGATGTCTGGTCATAGTGAGCCCTTCACGGTGTCTGGGTTACAGTGAGTGGTCACGGTGTCTGGTCACGGTGGCTGGTCACGGTGTCTGGTCACGGTGAGTCCTTCATGGTGTCTGGTCACGGTGTCTGGTCACTGTGAGTCCTTCACGGTGTCTGGTCACGGTGAGTCCTTCACGGTGAGTCCATACATAGAAAAAAAATATGTATTTGGACTAAGATAGTGATATGCATAATATGAGTTAAGGTTACTCATTAGAGATAATATATGAGAGAATTGTAATTATGCATAAAACATGTAAAGAGTAATTAACATCCATAAGATTTGTTATTATAAAAAACATGATATGCACCTATTGTGAGTTTGAAGAGCATTAGCATGATGTGCACTGATGATCAAGATTAATTAACAGTAATGAGATTTGTGATTATTAAAACATGATTAACACATGAGGAGTCCAACAATCTCCCCCTTTTTGATGATCACAAATCATATATAGGCAGAATATAAAAGATATGTAATATTAAAGATACTAGCATAGAAAAAACATTATAGAACAGATACTTTCAGTTTTTCTCCCCCATTTATACTATTATAGAACTGATACTTGGAGGTTTTCTCCCCCTTTTGGGATTATCAAAAAGTAGAGAAATGGAAATGAAACTAGGCAATTATCATTAACCAAAGCTTTCATAATACAATGTACAGGAGAAGTACAAACTGGAAACAAGAAATGACATCCCATCAAAAAGAAAGACAGGCAGTAAACTCTTTAGGGATCCATTTTTGTCTTGCCTTTATCAGTAGTAGGAGCTGGTGCTGAAGTAGAAGAAGGCATAGAAGAGGTATACAACAAGTGTAAGGGTAGACCTTCAAAAACAGATGGAGCCAAAGTAGGAGCAGTAGAAGATCTAGGATTAGGTTGGTCAAGAATGACTGGATGGATCTGAGAAAGGGCTTGGCTAACTATCATGGTAGTAGATGCTAAGGCAGGAAGTCCAGGTCTAAGGGGTGCAACAGCTGGAGCAACTATAGAAGTACTCTGCACATGAAGATACGGCTTCAAAAGATTGATGAAATCAGAAATGATTTCCCCACCATATTGAATAGCCTTTTCAAAATCATCCTTATTCTCCAGAAACCTGTCCAACAATCTGGTGAACTCTGAAAGTTTCTGAACATGAGCTTTAAAAGATTGAGTCACCAGAGGGATTCTCAGATTTTCCACAAGATATCTAAAGTGATCTGTCATGTCACTTTTAGAGAAATTCTGGGAAAGATACAAATCTATTTTCTTGGAGATCTCTTGTTGAGCATCATTGGCTATCTTTGAATGGATCCTAACCAAGTCCAATGCTCTATCACTATTCTTAATTACTTCTGAAAAAGAGGATAGATCCAAGCCACTGAAGGAATTCTATAATTTTTCCTTAATTAAGTATCTCAGAAGAGAATCATCCAAAGCAGGTGTGGAGGTATGACCAGAAGCAGGTGAAGCCTTGACAGCTTCGGTTAGAACTTTGAGCTGTTTCAGAACATTTTGCAGACATCCAATGTATTCATCTGTAAGCTTATTTAGAGTTTCCACAAGCTCTCCCATGCATTCTAGCAGCTTCGTGTGCCTTTTTCCAATCATTTCATCAAAAGACAGAAGGTAAGGATGAACTTGAGACACAATCTCCCTAGCAAGGAGGGAATCAAAAGACTCAGGTGAAACAGCAGCATGTGCAGGGGAAGAAACAGGAGCAGGCTCTGATCTCACAGATAGCTCATTCTGCAACTTGCTACCATACTTTTCATATTTGCAACATCAACACTCAGCAACTTATTCTCTATTCGAAATTCTTGAATTTCTCGGATCATCCTTGGTTGAATATGAAAGATAATATTTTCCAAGAGAGTTGATGCATCTTCTTGACTTAATTGAGTCACTGGGCGAGGTTGAGTGGAGAAAATTTTCTCAAAACCAGCTAAAAAGTCTTGCCAAAAGCTTTCAGATCATCTTTGTTTACAAAGTAATGAAGCTCAGGTAAGGATGCAGGTAAAGGTAGAGGCTCAGATTCTAGTTGAGGGTCAGAGTCATCATCAGATTCAGATTCTGATCCAGATTGAGGTTGGGGATCTGATTCTGGTTCTGAATGAGCTAAGGACTTCAGTTGAAACAGAGAAGAATGATCCATTCCAGTTGCAGTTACTTGCTGTGACTCATTCACATCATAAAAGCTTGGGAACTCATACTGAGAGTGTACAGATAAAGTGACAGAAGGTTGAGAAGCTTCACCAGATCCAGCTTCCACTATATCAAGATTTTGAGTTTCCTCCCCCTCAACTTGTGCTTCCCTTTCATACTCTTGAGGTTCAGGAACATGGACAAGATCCACAGGATCATCCCTAATCTCTTCAACAAATTCTTGCCTTGCCAGCTGAAAGGCAATTTCCATTCTTTCTTCAGCAGATGGAATAATCTCAGGAACCTATTGTTCTACTGGATAAGCTTCCAGACTTGCTTCTTTCTCAACAGAAAGAGTCTCTTCAACAAAAACATCCTCAATAGTTTCTTGCTGTTCTGAACCAGGAAAAACTAATTTCCTTGCAGCATTGGGATGATCTTCTTCCTCATGAAGAACAACTGAAGGATCCTCAGTCCTTTCCTTTTCAACAACAACTTCCTCTCCTTGAGGAAATTTCATTAGGGATAACAACAGGGTTAACACCCCTTTCCTCTTCAACAGGAACTGTTTCCATTGGAGATATTACAGATTCTTCTCTAGGTGGAACTTCAGCTGTTACTTCTTCTTGTTCTTCTTCTTCTGAGTACTTAGCCACTTCATCTGGTTCCAAACCAGGATCAGCTAGGTTCTTAGGCCTTTTTGGATAGTCAACAAGATTGAACTTTTTATACAGTTGATCATTATCCTCAACCCATTTCTTTTTCCATGGATTCCAGCTAATCTTCATCCTTCTGATGATAGGCATGGATAAGCAGAAATCAAAGTCCTCTAATTTTTCTTCATTCGGTCTAACCATTACTTTTGAGACTAACATGGCTGAAATCATCCTTGAATAAAATAGGGAGGTGGATTTGGAAGTTACTTTGATCAGCTCACAGATATGGTTGATAACATACTTACACAGATTGATCTTTTGGCCATTCTTCAACAGGTGAATCAGGAACACATCCTGATACTTCATCACAGCAAAATCTCCTTTTCTTGGACTAACCATATTCGAAACAAACTTGAACAAAAGTCTTTTCTCCCCATCCAGTTCACCAGTTATGGCCCTTCTCTTGGTTCCATTTCAAGTTAGATTTTCCAAAGCGGTTTCTAGGTCAAAGATGCCAGTTGTTGGAGGAGGGTCTCTTTGGTAATCTTCACACACTCCTTCATGTGGAATTATTAGGCATGCAGCCCACAGAATTGAAGAGAAAGAGCACTTCTGACCATCGATCCAGCTGTTCACCAAAAAGCTTTCTCCAAACTCAAAATAGAACTTCACATACTGATAGAATTGAGATACAAGCCTCGGGTAAATCAGTCTATTCTGTCCAGTGAACCATTCAAACCATCCTTGTTCTTTTACAACTTTAAAAACTATTGATCTGCTAGACATAAACCATTCAGGGAAAACCTCTTTTTCAGGTACAACTGTACGGCTTACCAGGTTTGGGTTTAGAGGTCCTTCGGGCGCTATTCTCGGTATCCTCCTTTGTTTCTTAGAGCGGCGCTTTTCAGACGAAGGTGAAGATGGATGCTTCATCCTTGGAATTCACTAAAGGTTTGTGTGAGAGGGAAAAGAAGTTTCATGATAGAATTCGGGTAAGGAGTCGAATGAAACCCTTATGTTTTATCATTTGGGAATGCCAACCGTCATAAAAACACAAATGCGGGAAATCAAATAGCGGTGAAATAAAAATTACCGCGATACGGGTAAAAATAAAATAATAATAATAAAAATTATCATACTTCTCATGGTGAGACAGAAAACTAGCCATCACGGTGAGACAGTTTATAGTCATCACGGTGAAACAGTGAGCAGTTTATATTGTCACGGTGAGATAGTGAGTTGTCAGACGGTGAGTATAAAAACAGTAACTTAGAAATAGTAAGATATTCATTTATGATTAATCATACCAAGATAATGTATGATGTAGTCTAATCTTTCAGAATTTAATGGTTTAGTGAATATATCAACAAGTTGATATTCAGTACCAATGAATTCCAAAGTGATATCACCTTTTTGATAATGATCCCTCAAAAAGTGATGTCTTACGTCAATATGTATTGTCCTAGAATGAGAAACATGATTCTTAGAAATATTAATAGCACTTTTTTTGTCACAATTTATTGAGACATGTCTGAATTGATATCCATAGTCTAGTAATGTGTGTTTCATTCACAAAATTTGTGCACAACAACATCCAGCAGCTATGTATTTAGCTTCTGTCGTTGACAATGCAACAAAATTTTGTTTCTTACTACACCATGATACTAGTGACTTGCCTAAAAGATGACATGTTCCAGAGGTGCTTTTTCTATCTAGCTTCCATCCAGCAAAGTCAGTATCAGAATAACTAACGAGTTCAAATGATTTTCCATTGGGATAGAACAATCCTAAATTGGGAGTACGCTTGAGGTATTTGAAAATTCTCTTTACAGCATTTAAATGTGACTCTTTAGGGTTTTCTTGAAAACGAGCACACATACACACACTAAACATAATATCAGGACGACTATCAGTCAGGTAGAGTAGACTTCCAATCATTCCTCTATAATTGGTTTGATCAACAGATTTACCATTTTCATCAAGATCCATCTTACAGGTGGTACTCATGGGAGTGTCACTACTTTTTGTGCTATCCAATACAAAACATTTTAAAAGATCTCTAGTATATTTACTTTGAGTTAAAATAATTCCATCATCAATTTGAAAATTTTGAAAACCAAGAAAGAATTTAAGTTCACCCATTAAACTCATTTCAAATTCATTTTGCATCATTTTGGAAAAATTAGTACATAAATAATTTTTAGAAGATCAAAAGATAATATCTTCAACATAAATTTGTACTACTAAAACATATTTAGAAATTCATTTTATAAAAAGAGTAGGATTAGATATTCCTTTTGTAAAACCGTTATACATTAGAAAAGTACTTAATCTATCATAACAAGCTCTTGGAGCTTGCTTTAAACCATATAAAGCCTTTGATAATGTGAAAATATGATTTGGAAAATGAGGGTTTGAAAAACCAGGTGGTTGTTCAACAAAAACATCCTCAGTAATATATCCATTTAATAATGAACTCTTGACATCCATTTGATATAGTTTGAAATGTAGATGGGCAGCATAAGCAAGTAAAATCCTAATAGCTTCAAATCTGGCTACTGGAGCAAAAGTCTCCTCATAGTCAATACCTTCTACTTGACTATAGCCTTGTGCAACTAGTCTAGCTTTATTTCTAACTATGTTTCTGGATTCATCTACTTTGTTTCTAAACACCCATTTTGTGCTTATTGTGAAAGTGTCCTTAGGTCTTTCAACAAGATTCCAAACATTATTTCTTTCAAACTGATTGAGTTCTTCTTGCATAGAAATTACCCAAAATTCATCATTAATAGCATCATCAATGTTTTTAGGTTCAAGATGTGACAAGAAGGCTTGATGTTCAACCTGATTTCTAAGAGAAGCTCTATTCTGTGTCCCTCTATCAATATTTCCTACAACAATATCTAAAGGATGATTCTTCATAATTCTAGTTGATCTAGTAAAGGTAGGGCTAGAAATTTCAGGTTCATCAACAGGATGGGAATCAACAGAAGCAGGTTCTGGAAAATTTCCAGAACTGGACGTTTTAACCATAGGCCCACTGTCTTTATCATTAAGGTTCAAAACAGAGATATCATCTTCAAGATTTCCAAGAGAGGTTTTAGGCTCATGTGTATCAGTTTCATCAAACTTGATGTGAACAGATTCTTCCACACACTTGGTTCTCTTATTGAAAACTCTATAGGATTTACTAGAAATAGAGTAACCTAGGAAAATTACTTCATCACTCTTGGATGCAAATTTGTTGATATTGTCTTTAGTATTAAGAATAAAGACTTTGCAGCCAAAGACTTTGAAGTAGTTAACTTTAGGTTTCCTATGGTTCCACAACTCATAAGGGGTCCTCTTAAGAACAGGTCTGATTAAGACTCTATTGATAACATAACAAGCTGTATTTACAGCTTCAGCCCAAAAATAAAAAGGTAGGTCATACTCATTATGAATAGTCCTAACAATTTCTTGCAGAGTTCTATTCCTTCTTTCTACTACACCATTTTGCTGGGGTGTCTTAGGGGCAGAGAAATTGTGGCTATAGCCATTGTGAGAGGAGTAAGATTCAAATTCATGATTCTCGAATTCACGGCCCTGATCACTTCTCAGAGTTTTAATCATAAGTCCCCTAAGGTTTTCTACAGATTTAGAGTATTTAACAAATTAAGAACAATCTTCACTTTTGTGAGCTAGAAAATATACCCAAGTATATCTAGAAAAGTCATCTACTAAGACATAGACATAGTGCTTCCCATTTAAGCTAGAAACTCTAGATGGTCCAAATAAATCCATGTGAACCAACTCGAGAGGTTGAGAAGTTGAAACTTCTTTCTTTGATTTGAAATAAACTTCATGTTTCTTTCCCTTTTGACAGGGATTACAAACTTTGTCATTTGGAAACTCAAGTTTGGGTAGGTCTCTAACTATGTTCCTCCTAGTAAGTTTTCTAAGATAGTGTATATTGTAGTGTCCTAATATTCGGTGCCAAAGCCAAGACTCTTTATGAAAAGCATTTAAACAAGTAATATTCTACTTAGCTAAAGAATTTAAATCAACAGCATAAACATTTTCATTTCACAGGGCAGAAAATACTAAAGCATGTTTAGAATTAAAAACATTGCACGAATCATTTTCAAATTTAACATTAAAACCATCATCACATAACTGAGAAATACTTAACAGATTATATTTAAGTTCATCAACAAATAAAACTTTAGAAATTAGTACTGAGTCAGTGTTACCAATCTGGCCTAAGCCGATGATTTTCCCTTTAGAATTATCACCAAAGGTGACAAAACCTCTATCAAATCTGACTAAGCTTTTAAAGAATGAGAAGTCTCCAGACATATGTATTGAACATCCACTATCCAAGCACCAGGTCTTCCTACAGGAGCTCTTTAAGCAGGTTTCCTACAAAACAGATTTAGATAGGAAATGATTTTGGTACCCAGATCATCTTGGGTCTAGACAGGTTAGCAATCAAAGCATTTGGTACCCAAATTTTTCTTATGGGTCTCATGAAAGTTATAGAATCAACAGACTTTGAAAGATAAACCTTATTAGATCCATAACTACGAATATAACTAGTTGAAGCATATAAATGTCCAGAACTAGAATTTGCATCATTCTGTCCAGATTTAAGAATAAATCTATTCTTAGTAAACTGTCTCTGTCCAGGTTTGTAGCCTATTCCAGTAGTGTATTTTGGTGCAACTTGCTTTCCTAGCATTTGAGTTAGTGTATCATTTACATTTGTGAATTTCTCTAAATCCTTTCTGAGTTCCTCATTAGATAATTTCAGTTCAGTTTTTTCTTTAAGTAACTGAGCATTCTTTTCCATTTCAATATCAAGATCAGATTTATGTTTAACAGTTAAAGCATACTGTTTCTTTAAACCTTTGTATTTGTCTTTCAGCTCATTACAGGTTTCTTCTAACATATAACAATATTCAAATAGTTCAGATTTTGACATGTTATCAGAGTCAGTATCATCTATAGAATAATAAGAATTTAAAGCAGAAGTTTCAGCTATTACCTCAGAAGTGTTTTTCATAAAACACATGTTTGCCTTATTTCTGTGTTCAGTTTCAAAGACTTCAGATTCAGTGGAGCTATCCTCAGAATCACTCCAAGTAGCCTTCATATCCGTTTTGTACTTACTGTCCTTGTAATCATATTTCTTCTTGAATTTGAGCTTTGGGAAGTCTGTTTTAATATGTCCTTTCCTTTTGCACTCATAACACACAACTTCATTACTTTTATCTGGCTTTTTCCAATCCTTCTTCCAATGTTCCTTATTGTCATACTTTCCTTTGTAATTTGATTTTCTGAAAAACTTCTTCTTCCTATAGAACTTCTTAAACCTTCTGGAAATGTGAGCCATTTCAGCATCACTATCAGAAGCACTTTCACTGTCTTCACAGCTTGAACTCTCGTTTATAGCGTGAAGTTTCTCCTTATCCTTGTCCTTTGAAGTTGAAGATTTGAAAGCGACATACTTTCTTCTAGGTTCATATTCTTCTTCTTTGTTTACCTTGAGTTCTTCCTCATACATCATAAGCTTACCAATGAGTTCTTTAACAGGTTGAGCAGCAATGTCACATGACTCTCTTATTGAAACAGATGTGCCTCTCCATCGGTCTGGTAAACATCTCAAGATTCTCATAATTTGTTCCTTTGCTGGAACAACTTTTCCAAGTGAATTCATTGTATTGACTATCTCATTAAACATGAGATACATGTCAGAAATAGGTTCATCAGTTTTCATTTTAAAATTATCATATTTTATAGTATAAGTATTTAATCTCATTTCCTTAACATTGGTGGTTCTTTCATGAGAAACAGCTAAGGTATCCCAAATTTCAAAAGCAGTTTTACAAGCAGAAATTCTGTTAAACTCTTCATCTCTTAAAGCACAGTACAGGGAATTCATGGCTTTACAATTATTATTGTAAGCAGTCTTTGTAGGTTCATCGCAAGTGGATCTAGAAGTAGTGGTAAGTTTATATTCTGATTCTATGGCAGTCCATATATCAAAACCTATGCTTTCTAAATGAATTTTCATTTTAAGCTTCCATTGGGCATAGTTGGTACCATTGAAGAACGGTGTCATGTTAGTAGTATAACCCTCTAGTCTATTATCCATAACTAGATTTTAGAAAGACAATTTAAAGAGAAAAAATTTAGAACTAACAGAAATTTAAGATCTTTAGAGATGCAACTAAAATCACAGTTGAAAAACGGAGTATTTCAAAAATCTTTGAACAAACAAAAACAAAACCTTTGATACCAAATGTTGGTCGGAGTGGACACTCAAGAGGGGGGGGGGTGAATTGAGTTCCAATTAAAATTTATGTTAAAACATTGTCTAGTTAAAATCCCCCGATTTATAAAATAAGTTAAACTGTAGTGAATTTATAGAGATTGTAAATGTTCACTTAGCTTCTCAAAGATTGATTAGGTCTCAGTTAGTTTAACCACAAGATCAAACTAACTTTTGAAACTAATCTACTGATTTACAATATGTGTAAACACTTGCTAATCTATCTATCAAAGTATCTTTAAAATAATTTTGTATTTTAAAGTAATAGCAGTAGAATAAATATAATATATGTCGTATACATTAAACTTAAATAAAATATGCACAATAGATATAACAAGAGGTTCGGTCTCAAGCTGAGACTTAGTCCTCTCAAATTTATATAAATTTGATCCACACCCTCGATCGGGGTTAACAACAGTTTACAAAACTGTCCAGGCCACACAGGGACCTCTACCACTATTCTACGTGGGAAACAAAGCAAAGACCAGGCCACATAAGGACCTCTTCCACAGTTGACGTGGGTAAACAAGTGATAAGAGATTTGAAGGGAGGATTTTGATATCCTCCAGTTCAGTGCAGAAGACAGTGTGTGTATAAGAATTACAGAGTACACCACACTGCTCGAAAGTTAATAAATAAATCACGTAGAGAAGATAGATAAGAGTTTAGAAAGCTCTAGTGATTATCAATGCATCTCGGGACTCGTTGGATTCAGCAGGAGTGCTTCTGAGCCCTTCTCTGGTTTTTTTGTTGAAAAACAGTGTGTCGTAGTTCATCTTGTCTTCTACAGGAGTGAGAATGAACTCTTGATTCATCGTGTGTTCTTCAGTGGTGTTGGATTACATTCATAAGAGTTCTTCGAAATACTTGCAATCTCTTTCATGCTCAGGATTGTTCTTCTCGTTCAACATAGTTCTCTCTGGTGTATGCAAGTTCTTCTCGTTCTACATTCACACTTTCACATCACCTCTTGCGCTTGTTGCACGTGTACTGCATTTCAATATTTCTTATATTCCACAATCTCTGGCAGTAGGAATGATTACCTTTTCATAGGTATGAGATACGGTTTCCTGTCAAGCCAACAACTAGCATTAAATAACATTAATTGTATTAAAAACAACAAATATGACCGTTAGCATCACTTAAAATAATATTGACAAAAGCTTAAGAAACTGTGTCACAGTGATCATGGAAACGGTGTCTTTTTCACGGTGTCTGATCATGGTGTCTGGTCATAGTGAGTACTTCACGGTGTCTGGGTTACAGTGAGTGGTCACGGTGTCTAGTCACGGTGTCTGGTCACGGTGTCTGGTCACGGTGTCTGGTCACAGTGAGTCCTTCACGGTGTCTTGTCACGGTGTCTTGTCACGGTGAGTCCTTCACGGTGAGTCCATACTTAGACAAAAAAATCTATATTTGGACTAAGACAGTGATATGCAGAATATGAGTTAAGTTTACTCATTAGAGATAATATATGAGAGAATTGTAATTATGCATAAAACATGTAAAGAGTAATTAACATCCATATGATTTGTTATTATAAAAAACATGATATGCACCAATTGTTGAGTTTGAAGAGCATTAGCAAGATGTGCACTAAAGATCAAGATTAATTAACAGTAATGAGATTTGTGATTATTAAAACATGATTAACACATGAGGAGTCCAACACTTTGAATAATCATACCTAAGATCCATTAGATCCTTAACATGTCCTTTCTTAGAAATTTTACAAAAGTTTATAAAGTTACAATCTCTTAACCTTCTATGACATAACCAAGATTGGTCTTCCATTTCACTTAAGAAAGGCATGTCTTGGATCCTAAGGTCTTCTAAATTAATTTTTTATACATTATTATTCCTATGGGAAAAAAGAATGAATTCATCCATGGAATTGTGAACTAAACACTTATCATTTCTAAAATTCACAGGGTATCCTTCATCACATAATAGACTTATGTTGATAAGGTTTTTCTTAAGACCTTTGACAAACAAAGCATTTTTAATTAAGATCTTACCAAGGAAAACAATATTACTTATACTAATAATCTTTCCCTGAGAATTGTCTCCAAAACTAAATTTTACACCTTTTGTTTCAATAATATTTTGAAAGAAATCTTTGTTTCCAGTCATGTGATGAGAACAAACACAATCCATGTACCAAATGTTCTTTTTGGTACATTTCTTGTTTTCTTAAAAAAACAATTAGTTTTTCAGAACCCAAACTAGTTTGGATTAGGAAATTTTAGATAAAAGAATTATTGGTATCCACATTTGTTTTTAAAAATGTGCTTTATGAAATCCCAAAGATTGAGTTCTATTAAGAGAAAAAATTATTTGTAAAATGGTGGCGCGGGTAGGTATCAAATCATGATTCTATAGTTCTAACGGCATAGTAGCCAGCTGCCATATTTGATGCATTTAGTACAATACCCAAGCTATCCAGCTTCGCCTACTGCAGCTATAGTTTCTGCCTTTTCTTGATTTCCGGGTATGCCATCCATGGAAACCATTCCGCTACTATTGAGAAGCTTTAGCTTCGGAGGTAGTATTAAGGAAAAATAGCTAGTCCCCCACATTGACATTTAGTGCAGAATGAGGAACTTGTAGTAACAAAATAGTTATTACAAAAAATGGGTTTTGAGTGAGTGTATCCAAATCCAGATGTATTCCTTAATGGAAAAATTTGATAATACATCTTATCAAAAAAAAATTACCACACATAAAGTTTGATAAATGTTTCTCAAGATAAAATATTTCAGATTTCAGTCTAATGACTGATTTTTCATTCTCCCAAGAAATTTTTTTGGAATTATTTTTGGTTTTAAAAAAACTTTTCTTTAAAACAAGTTGTTCAAAATTCTTACAAAATTTATCCTTCTCATGACTTACCTCCTTAAGATACTTTAAAGTATTTTTAAATTCAAGAGTTTTATGATCAAAATATTTTGACAAATCTCATTCTTCTTTGGTAAGAATAGACATTCTAGAATTTGTCTTTTCAATCTTTTTCTTGATTTTTGAATTTTCATTCTCAAGTAATTTAGAAAATATAGAAATTTATTCGAAGGAAGGTATATTTTCCACTACTAAGAAATATTCTTTTTATGAAGGGTAAGAATGTATCTCATGAGGGTAATTATTATTTAAAGATATATTTTTTAGGGATTCAGAATTTTATACCTTAGACATGTAGAAATGATTTTCAATTGGTAGTCTGGTTATGAGTACTATATTTCTCTAACCAGATGATTCATAATCTAGGGATTCATCTGATGAAACACCACCACTAAAAATCTAAGTATCATTTTCTTTTAAAACATTATTTTGTCTTTGACTTTAAATATTTTTTATTATTTCTTTCAAAAAAATTATCCTTTCTATATATTCATTTTAGTAAAGGAAAATCCGGTATAATATGACTTGCTCTTTTTCATTCATAACAAGTGAGCTAAAAATCATTCTTTTCTTTTTTATCTTTATTTTTGAATATGTATTGAAATTTTTTCTTTCCTATAATCTTTTTCATCATTTGAGCAATACTGGCTAACTCGTTATCTGATTGATCACTACAAATTGATTCTGATATAATAACATTCTTAGTTTTGGATCTTTTCACCCATTGTGGTGTCTTAGATTTATATGTAGTAATAAAGGAAAAATAACCATTACTATTTTTTCTTATTGAAATTAGCATCTATTTTAATTCTTGTATCATGCTGAAGTAGAGTTCCAATTAACTCATTAAGAGTTATTTGAGTAAATTTCCTATTTTCATCAATAGTTATTCTATTTGATTCCCACTCGTTAGTCATAATATAAATAATATTTTCCTCAAGTGCTTCATTATTCAAATCCTTTTAACCCATAGATTGTATACTATTGATGATTTTAATAAACCTTTGTTTCACCTTGAAAACTGGTTCTCCATAAGGAAAAAAGAAACCCATGATATTCTGCTCGAAGCATTTCTCTTCTTATTTCTATAACTTTAAATGTACCAAAATGTGTGACTTCTAATTTCTTAAAAATACAATTGGATTCTTTACAGGATGATATCTAGGTATATATATTTATGGTCATAGAATATAGTAAAGTATTGTGTACCTTGTAATTTAGTTGGTATTATTGCTTCTCTTGATTGGTGAAAGTACTGACTTCCTTGTCTAGGATTTTATATCCTTCAGTATGAATGATAAAGTTTTCCACTCTAGTAATAATAAAAAATTTCTTCATTCGATATCTCCAGTACTCAAAATCATTCCCATCAAATATAGGTGGTTTAGTTGGATTTAAGTTTTCAATTGATCTAATATTAATTCTTTTTATCTTATAAAACAAAACTTTTCCACTCTAAATGTTTGTGTAGTTAGTAGTTTTAAAAAGTATTTCCAAAGGAAATATAGAAAGTAGTACAAAATAGTCGAAATATCCTTTGATACCAATTGTTGGATTGTAATATAAATGAATATGTATATTGGATGGTATAATAATACAGGGGGTGAATTATAAATTTAAAAACATTGTATTTAGACACATAATAATGAACTTAGTTTAAGTGGTCTTAAACAAATATAATTCAAAATAAATACAATTTACCACATTGGCCATGGATCTGATTGATATGATATGATGTAATACTATAAGTAGTGTAAAAATTGCATTCTAATTGAAGACAATAATCAAAGTAATACAAAATAAAAATATTCTACCATACAACATATAGAATCTATTATTACAATATGAATCATAATTGAAAAAATTACAATTGGATTGAATATGAAAAGAAAGGGGAAACAATACAATTCCCTTAGTAATACACACAGTATCGAAAATGTAAAAGTATTACAATTTTTTCAACACAAAGAGTAGGGTATCCTTTCACCTAGGATAGAAAGTCTATCTTACCACCACCTTGGTAAGGCCTTGAAATGATGATAGGCACGTCCATCTTGCTATCCCAACAAGCCCTCTATTTTACAGGTAATCGGAACCTCTATCTTTCAAATGATTGAAATCCCTCGATATGATGATCGGTCTCACCGTCTGCCTATCTTCAGCAGCTCTCGATTGTTATCACCTGATCGGTCACACAAATCAATACAAATAACTTACTAAAATAAAAAATCTAATAACGAGTCATTCATGTTTTTTAATTCCAAGTCTTTCGCACGAAGTAAGAGATAAGTCATAGAATCTCTCTCTAGAAATTTATAGAAGTGATAATTGATCAAAAGGCACTTATTTTTTTCAAATTAAATCCCATTTATAGGCATCAATTTTCAACAGTCATATTTTCTTCAACTGTCAGATTTCTATGAAAAAATTTGAGGGACCTGGACACCTGGCATTGTAAAGTTCATATTAAAACAGAAAAAACGACATCGTTTTGATTAGTTTGTAACTAACTCCATAACATCGTTTTAGTTAAGAACAAAAGATATATAAAAATGATAACATAAGTACAGTTGAAATTACAGTGTAATGTATTGATAGGATTCAAATTGAGTATGATGCACAATGTGGGTACGATGAATATAGTCAGTGGGATAGACATGGTCACTATGATTGACAGTTAGTACGATTGACAGAGTTAGTATGATTGATAAGGTCAGTATGATTGACAGTCAATACGATTGATAGAGTCGGTATGAATGAAATAAAAACTGTGTTCAATGTATGTCCTTTATTTGAGAAATTATTATAATGATATTTGTGATTTTAAAAAAAATACATAAAAGTCAAAAGAGAAATTTTGATATAACAGTAATGACTGACTCCAAGCTTGTTCTTTGTCTTTCTAGACACGTCACTAGTCGTTTTATTTCATTATTCCATTTGTAACTGAGTCTGGTTCGGACACCCTAATGTGGAAAATCAATTATCACTCCCGATGAATTTAACCCAACTGTAAAACCATGGTATGACATAACACTAAACTGGATCAACCCAACTATATAATCATTTTAGTAACCAATCAAGGTTAAAACCCACTGTATAAGTATTTTAGCTTGTGTTGGGGTCAAAATGAAGTATATAAGCATTTCAGCAAGTATCAAGGCTAAGATCGGTGAATAATAATTTCATCATTCAATCAACCAATTCAATTTTAAATATCCCAAAAAGGAAATCAAAGGAATGCCCATAGGCATCCTGGGCCAAACGGATAAAATTCTGTCATCCAAGGGGGAACGCACCCACAGGGTAGACCTTGATCAAGTCAAATGATCTCAAACATGATTTAGTTCAATTAATAAATTATTGAGTCAACATTATGAAATAACATGATTCAATTCCATTCAAGGAAACACCCTATACATGGGTGTAGTACACTCCAGCACAAAATAAGAAATGTGGCAATTCATGAAAGGCACAAGACCACCAACCTCATACTCATATGACTCTCATCATCAAGCATCGAGCTTTTATTCAACCTAGAATCAAGTAGATCTATAAAATAGGTATAAATGATCAACCTTAAATAACTTGATTAGGAGAAAAAATAAGGAAGAAATTCTTAAGAGGAATTGAGAGTTCACCAAGGGGAATCCAACAGATCCGATGGTGTTCGAATCATAGATTGGATGATGAATCGGGAGCCAAACCCTAGTTGGGATTTTCTGGGAATTCCGTACATCAAAGGTGAGTCTTTTATGTCCTTCTTAAAAAACAACACACTTACTAACTTATTAATCAGTTAGAAAAATACAAAACATGTTCTTGAGAGAACACACCATTTCCATAAAGTTTTCAGTCCCAACATTTATGTGGTTGTGTACTAGGTTTACATGGAATGTATCCTTACTTGTACAATGTGTACCTATAAGTACAAGACATATAGTTACAATTCATGTTCTGTAATAGTCCTACAACTAGCCCCTCAACCTCTTTTACCCCATTTCATTATGTACAAACTGAAAAGGAAAGAACCATACCTCAAAGGAAGAACTGGGTTCTTAAAAAATTAGTAAGAGGATTAGATTGGAAAAATAAATTCTCCACAAACCATCAATAATATCCATAAAAAATAAAAACTACGAATATTAATCATCGTGGCTAGTCTGGGGAAATATTATATAGCATCTTTCGTTGATGGATCTACTGATATACCCTCTCTTGAGATTATGTGACCCAAAAATTAAACCTTTTACAACCAAATTCACGGTTTTTAAAATTTTCAAATAGTTTCTATTTTCATAGGGTATTATTAAAATTCTCAAGTGGAATTAATTCTCTCACTTTCTACTTGAATAGATAATAATATCATCTATATGGTCTAATAAAAACTAACGAAGATATTATCTAAATACTATATTCACTAGATCCATGAATATAGAAGGGGTATTAGTAAGACCCAATTCATCAATATATATTCATAGTTTCCATAAATTGAATGGAATTTCATCATGGGTATATCTTCATTCTTGAACCTCAATTTATGATATCAATAATGAAGGTCAATCTTAAAAATATTTCAATATTCATGTGTTTGATAAAAAAATCCATCAATATAGGAAAGTAGATACTTGTTCTTAATTGTAAACATGTTCATATCAAGATAATTAATTCATAGTCTCTATGACCTATATTTCTTTTTCAAAAAAAGAGAAGGTTCACCCCAAGGTGACACTCTTTGATGAATGAATCCATTTTCAATGTTTTCTTGGAGTTTCCTCTTCAATTCATAAAACTCTATCAGGTCGTTCTATAAGGAATCTTATAAATTGGTGTGGCGCCATGTTTGAGTTCAATTGAGATCTCAACTTCACATTTTTGTGGAAGTCGGGGAAAATCTGCTAGAAATTCATCAAAAAAATCCCAAACTATATAAATATCATTGACGCCATGTTTCTCCCCAAACATTTGAGATAAACAACCCTTATGAATGGGAATTAAGACACATACACCATATTTAATCTCCATTGGAAATTTATACTTATTATTACATTGATAGATGATCATAAGTTGGTTTTCAATATCAATTGTAACTTCCCCTCCATGATAATTTATATAGGATTAATGTAGAGAGATCTAATCCATGTCTTTAATGGAATAAAATTAAACCAGAGGAAGAATGATAATATTTTTTGGGAAGTACATTACCGCCATTGTCAACCAGAGAGGAATCATTTACATGAGATGAGATCATCGTACCATTAGGGGTTTTTATTTATAATTCCACATCTAGTCACTTTGGTGTCATCTTGATACCAATGTCAAATAATAAATTAATATTTATAGAGAGGATGGTAAGTGTACCTTTCACCATGTAATTATCACACCCCTCATCAAAAAAAGTGATTGCATGAGATATCCCCTTTTCCCTCATCTTAAGATGTTGCTGACATCATTCATCATCATTGAGCCTTATGTTTGGGAATTGGTTAACGTAATGCCCATTCCCCATAAAATTGAATCAATAATGTTCGGGAGGTTCATTCCATGTATATTACTGTCTATTTTCATTTTTATCTAACTTCTTCCCATCATATTGATAATCAATTACCTGATAATATTACCTTTCACACTTAAAACATTTACTAGTCCCCCTAAGGAAATTTCCTATATACATCTTCCCAAGCATAGTGAATAAAGGAAAACACATCTTATTCTCTCCAAGGTTCTTAAAATTTACCTTGAACTCTATTTTCCTTTTCCTTTCAAACCATGAGATTTATATATAACTCCAACATGCATAGTGAGAATCCATATAATCATTTAACTCACATATATGATATCCAAATCATTAAACCTTATTTAATATATGAAATATTAGGTTTATCCTAGGTTATTCATAGACATATTTTCTTTAAATCAATCATGATCGATTGTAAATAGTTTTTGAATTTCCTAAGAACAACCCCTAGGAGTGTCAAATGATTTTTGCAGTAAGGATCATTATCATGAACTAGTTCTAGATCGAGTCTTGCTTAATATAGTGTCTTCAAGGTTATTTACACTTGGTATATCTATGTCATATCCTCGTCCACATTTAGTATCTAGGGAGGTATGTATTGAGAGGAAACAACTCACTCTATACTTTACCAAAATTACCAAGAATTTTCATATACACGGATTCATCCTTATACTTATCCTTATACATCTCCTTAAGTATCTCACAATGGTTTTATCATCCTAGTATCCAAATGTAAACTAAACCTTTTCTATGATACCAACTATAACATCCCATGATTTGTATACATATAAATTCCATTATTATTATAGAGTATTTTTTAATTACATAACTATATACCCAAGAACCATAATAGTGTAGTGCCTTTGGAAATATGGAAACACAAACACAGGTTCATAAGGAATATACAACATTTCCCACAATTCTCTCCATAACTAGAACCCTTATTATCCATATCATACATAATACACATCTTAACAACCAATGGATGTGAATATTAAGAAAGGGTGATATCAGATTCTCAATAAGAGAAACAAGGGAGATATGAAAGTATAACATGAACATATGGGTATTAGAACATGAGCAAAACATTTGGAAACCATAACCTGCATATCAATGATCACATTCATGAGTCATGGCATAAATTTTGGTAGTTTATAAGACATTATTCATAAGTTTATAAAATAAATTGATCTATGATAGGATAAAAAAGTAATTTTTAGCATAAAAATAATCATATAAAGTCATTTCTATATTAGTCAATTCTCATTACCAAGAACATTATAGTGGAAAAATTCCATTACTAAAATAGTTTCACTCTTTATTGCAGCATAGAATTACTAAACCTATTTCACTTTATGTTCCAAACCCATCATACTAACTCGAGTTCACTTCCCATTCCAGTCCTGTCAGTCTCACGATATACAAGTCTTTAGCTAGTTCATTAGAGGGATATATAGGCTAAAATAACCATGAATTCTATCAATGTAAATTCCATTATTATAATTATTTCATATTGTATAATCATATAAAATCACATTAGGAAAAAAATAAAAACTTTATAAATGATGAATGATTAATATAAAAGTTATTTCTATAAGTTAAAGAACCTATACCGATTAAATAGTAACTTGACCATTGGAATAGTAATGTGGCCCTTATGAATAATAATCCATCAAATTAAATAGTAACCTCACTAATTAATTTCATAAAATGGAGTTAATTTTTTAATTCTACATGCTATAAAATAGTTAGGGATAATTTTTTGGGATTTTTCTAAAATACATGATTTTTTTGTGAATAGTGAAATACGAGAAATTTCATTATAATCAAATAAATGAATTTTTGAGTCATGATTGAGTCAGAGATAATGTATGTGGCCATTAGTTGTAATTAATATAATCTAATTACTATAATTAGTCTCAATAATCATCAAAATTTCTTACCTTGGGAAATATAAAAAAATATTGAGTAAAATAATGAGAATACACCCATTTCATCCACTATAAAAACCACCCTCACCACCTCTTATCCTCACACCACTCAAGCCTTGAGCCCTGTCCAAATTTTTCTAAAATATCCTTCTAATACCCTCCCCCATGTCCAGGATATTTTGGTATTTATAAAATACAAAACCCAATTCCATAATGAGGTTCTCAAGAGGAAGAAATCAAGAGGTAAAACCCTCTGCCTTTTTAAATTTCCTTTCAAGTTCATTTCCTTACATTTTCTAATCTCACCTCCCCTCCTCAAAATGGTATGATATATCTATTCACTTAAATATATTATAATGTTGTTCTAATAATGTTATAATTCGTCACCATCTCTCTTTCCCCCTCCTTTTATATAAAAAATGAAAACATCATTTGTAATGTGTTAATTTAACACATTCAAGGTTGACTAAGTTTTCAATTTCTATTATCACCTTCAAGGATGGTCATTAAACTATTTGTATGGTTAAACCGTATTATAATTTATGTATTATATCTTATATAATGTTCTGTAATCATTTTGTACAAATGATATTAATTTATAAAACCAAATGATATATAAGAACAATTTAACCTTTTAAAGATCATTAATAACATATAAGATCAATTATGGATAATTAACACCACTTTATATGGATTTTTTAAAATGTATTAAAGTAAACCGATCATGAAAACCAAGGAAACCAACACTCCTAAATGATGAAATTTATCCTATTAACCCATCAAAAAGGCTATAAATTAATATAATAAAGTTATAATAAATAAAATACTTATGAAAATGGTTCTAGAATTATTAATTAATGAATATAATTTTATTATATATACAGTAATATCATGGGAGGAACAATTTCAAACTTAAGGTAAGGAATTTTATCCGACCTCCATTATTCCATCAGGTTATTTTTTCTGTTTTTTTACCCAAATGAAATTATCTTTTCTTTTTATGTACATATTCTAAATATTTTGTATATGTTCTAAACACATGTATAAAGATCCATTAATCCTTATTTTTGGGGATATATATATATTTAAAAGGTTCCCTACTCAATTTTTCCCTATAAGAAAGCCCGATTTAAGGGAACTTCCCAAATTCTTACCCAATTTCAAGTGCACTCTATAATATTTCTTAAGTCACCATTGTTTCTATAAAATAACTCATTTTATTATGAAAAAATTTATTGGTTCACTTATGGTTTTTATATAAAATATTATCCCCTTCTCTACATTAAATTTTCTTTAATATTTTCATTAAACCACATTATAAGGTTTTAATTATAAAATACCCCTTTTACATTTGATCACTTTAGTTTGACATCACTAATCATGGTCTATTTATATATTCCTTTAATAATGTCCATATATGACTTGATTACATTATTTAATGGGAAATTTTATGATACACTCATACTTTATGGTTTATTACATTATTATGATACCCAATTCTTTCCATGGGTAAAACATATGTTTATGTTTGATTTCTTACGTATGATTCTTTATGTAGAAAACATATTCATGAACATGTTATGATGGGTGAAACTAGATATCACTCCAATGCATTGGGTAATGTTTAATCTCATGAAACCTTATGTGCAATGGCATTAGTGGTTAGATTTGACTTGTGATCCATGTGCAATGGTCTTAGTGGTTAGCCTTGAATCGTTCTCCTCTATACGCAACAAGCTTTGACTCATTCTAATTTCATGTTTTATGTTGATTTTACATTACTATGAATCCATGATCATATGATCCCATGTTACTATTCCTTATATTTAATCATTTTCCATTCCTTTTTATATAATTATGTTATGACTTTTAACCCATGTACTAAGCTTTATTATTATGTTTATTCTCTTACTGGGACTTTAGATCACCCGTTTGTTCACTTTATGCCTAGGATATCCTATACTAATGTAAGGGATAAATTGAAGTTTTTATCTATTTATGAAGATTAAGTAAAATATGTTCTTATTTTGGAATCATGATGTTTAATTATGTACCTAATCTCTATGACACAAAACATTATTATCCTTAGCATATAATTTGATGTTTAATTATGCTTAAAATCATGTAATGATATGTATAAAGTCTTGGGTATTTATAGTAGTTATCAGATAAAGGTTGGTTTATTTTTGGATGTTAGGAATATATCACTTTATTAATAACATTATGGATAACACTAGGTTTAAGTAAATGTCCTGAAATTTTGGTAAGTGTAGAGTATGTGGTTTATCGATAAAATACATCCATGTTTGGATACTACAAGTAGACGTGGTTTTGGTAAATATGTAACTAGGAGTAACAACTATGAGAATGTTTTCTAGGCCTAACTCAGGGTAACCTAGTACATAACAACGAGCCTTTCTACGCACCTGGTTTGACACTCACGGACGATATGCTTTGGTGTCTTCATAAGCTCATTACAAATAGGGGAACAAACAAAATTACCATAAGAATATATGTTTGGAAGCCTATCATGGATAACCTAGATTGAAACCTAGGTAATCACAAGTTAGGATATACATCTTCTTTAAGATTTTATCCTTTTATATTTAGAGTTTCCTTTTTATTCTTATTTGCTAAGTATTCAAGCCCCCTAATTGAACATTGTTTTTATTATTTAATGGATGGAAATATAAGAACACTTGAAAACAATCAATGTGATTATAAATGTGATGATATACCTAATGATATGAAAAATATGATGGGAATAGGTTATCAAAACATTATGACAATAATTGATCAGTTGGATCAAGTTATGAATAATAACTTGAATAAAGTGGAACTTCCTCCTTCTCCAAGGAAAGAGAAAGTTTTCATCGAATCCTTAATGTGGAAAAGGTCTCCCATGTTTAGTGGATCTTATGATATCATCCTCACAAAACAGTGAATTAACTCCATTGATAATATATTCTCTATACTCTATTGATCAAAAGTATATAACTTTGTGCTTGTGGTATATCATTTTGATAAGGAAGTTGAGCAGTGGTGGACACTGATCAAAAATAAAAAGTCCAAGGAGGAAATTGATTCTGTGTATTGGGAGGAATTTAAGAAAATGTTTTTTAATAAATATTTTCCCCAAACCCTCCATCTCATGATGGAAATAGAGTTCCTCAGACTTAATCATAAGGAATATGATTCTATTGGGGTGTATGAAAAAATATTTAAAAGGCATGAAATATTTGCCTCTGCCTTTGCTTGAACAATGATATCAAGGTGGATCGCTTCTTTAGAATACTGAAGATGAGTCTATGAAAATCATTGGTCATTTTAGACTTTAATAGTTTTGAGGAGATTGTCCATTTTTTCCTCAACATTTAAATGGATATCAGAGACTCTCAATGGTCTCATGGTCCCAGTGACAAAAAGCATAAAATAGAGTCTAATATGGGTGGATTAGAAAATAAATCCCATGATTGAAAGAATACCAAATATCCCACATGTCAAAATTATGTGAAGAAGAATCCTTGGAATTATTTAAAGAGAATGAGAAAATTCTTCATATGAGAACAAATGGGGAATCTGGCTAAAAAATTTCAAATGAAATTGAATAATTCAACTAATTTGGAAGAATAAATGAAGGATTAGATCAACACATAACCTATATTGTGGTATTTCAACTACATTGAACATGGTAATTTTTTAAACCAATTCCCTAAGCCCAGGGTTTCTAGAGTCAATCAATAAAAAACTCAATAGAAACAAGGAAGGTAATATGTTATCAATATTGCTGAGGTGGATCCAAACAATGATGTAGTGAAAAGTTTTCTGATTATTCATTAAAGAATAGATAACATGTTATTTCATTCTCGTTTTATGCATTCTTTTATATCTTGAAAGTTTATTATAATTATTCAGTAACCACCTCAAAATATAGAGGTTGATTTAACTATGATAACAACTAATGGGGAAATGGTGTCATCCAAAGTACATAACTCCTCCCTAGTTAATGTTTTAGACTAAACCTCCCAAAAAAACCTTGTCTTAAATCCTTTAGTGGATTTTAGTTCTATATTGGGAATGGGTTGGATATCTTTATACAAATCCAACATCAACTGTCAGGAAATGGAAATCACTCTTCAAATCCTGAAGTATCCTCAAATTTTATAAAATTATATGGAGGAAGATGAATATTCGTTTGAATAATCATATTCGGTGTGGTTATTAATACTTTATCATCAAGAATATCTCACTCAAATTATTGAGACAAAGGAGATGATCATGCTCAAATATATTCCAATCATTATGGATTACAATGATTTATTCCCCTAATAGTTTCTTATTCTTCCTTCTAACTGAGAGGTTGAGATCTCAATTGAACTTATTCCTAGATCTCTGCCTATATCAAAGGAACCTTTTATAATGGACATAGTAGATCTAGAAGAACTGAATAAGCAGTTACAAGAGAATTTGGACAAGGTTTTATATGCCATAGTGCTTAACCATGTGGTTCATGAGTCCTCTTTATCAAGAAGGATGGGTCAATGTGCCTTTTCATTGGTTATCGTGAGCTTAATAAAATTGAATTAAAGAAAAAGTATCCCCATCATCGGATAGATAACTTTTTTGATCAGCTACGTGGGGATAGTTATTTCTTTAAGGTGGACCTTCGGTTGGGATATCACCAATTAAAGAAATGGAAAGAATATATTACCAAGATTTCCTTTCAAATGAGCTATAGACACTATGAGTTCATAGTTATTCCCTTCTCACTCACTAATTATCTGTATATTTTTATGTATTTAATGAATAGAGTGTTTAGAGATTACCTTGAAAAATTTGTGGTAGCATTTATTGATGATATTATAATATAATAAAATAGAAAGGAAGAACACTATCAGCATTTGAATATTATACTGAGGACTTTACTGTAAGAACACAGATCTTCGTTTCAGGTACACCTTCCTTTTTCTGGAGATTTTGAGAAAAATAATGTTTCTGGAAATTTTTGAAGTACACGTCGTGTACTTTCTGAGTACACGTCGTGTACTCTTTTCCCGCTCGAAGCCGTGTACTGGCCATGTCTGGGCCACACACACGGTGTGTAGGGGTGATGTAGAGGCTGTTTTTGGTGATGTACGAAAAGACCTAGTACACATCGTGTTCTCTAAAAGTACACGTCATGTACTTTTTTTCACTAAACAGACTGGGGTCACGCCTGATGCACAGAAACGTCTTCTTCTAGGTTCTGTTCGTCCAAGAGCACCGAGGATCCGTGAATCTTCGACGAGCTCCCGCCTCTCCGTTCATTCTCCAATTCGAGAACGGTCGATTGCGTTGGAATCGCAGTGGTGATATCTTCCTTTTTCTTGAGCCTTGTTTTCCAATGCCTCCTTCTTCTAAAGATATAGTGGGTTGAACGTTTTGGTAGTTTTCTCAGATCTACGATGTTTGGGGGAGAATCAGTCGTCGTGGTTCAAGTATATCGATCTCCTAGGATAGAGGTAGGTGGGTTGTGCCTTTCTGTAGAATGTCTTTGAGTATCTTGTTCAATTTCACCAATTACCTTGAATGAGAATTGTGTGTTTTCTTATTTTTCCCTTGATTGATTGCCTGCTTGATTGTTTGCTATAGCAGAGGTTTACCTTTGTGAATAAAGTAGTTTTTGTTGTACTCTGGATGTTTCCGTACTTGCTTTTCCTATTAGGAATTTTTCTAGTTTCTATGCCTAGTTGTATGATAGTGGAACTGTTGTGTTGTTTTTCTGCTGAGCCTTAGGATGATAGCCAAGTAGTTCTTGAGGTTTACTTGGGTGATAAACGCACGTTATGCATGTTTATATTACACATGGATGAGAGAACCTAGTATATGGACCAAAGGGAGAATGGACGTATGGGATTCTCCAGAGTGTCTTTAATTTACGATGTGAGACCATAGGGGGAATCGACGTTGAGTGCTTCCTCATAGAGTCTGTAGTTCCTCGATGCGGGCCACAGGGGGAATTAACGTTGAGTGCTTTCCCAGAGAGCCTTTAGTACGATAAGAGACTATAGGGGGAATTGACGGTGAGTGCTTCCTCAGAAAGTGTACTCTTGGCTGAACCAAAGGGGTGAGACTATGTGTGCCTCCTAGGGGGTTGCTAATACTTGTAGGTTAAACCATAGGGGTTAGGCTGTGAGAGCTACCCAGAGGGTTACCTATTTTCAACTTGTTTTTGATTGTTTTCTTGTGTACTTTATATGCTAGAACTGTGGATTGTAGCTGTTGTGTGCTCTTCTGTTTACTGCTTCCTGCACTTTTACTTGACTTGTATTCATTGACTGTTAGACACAAATCTTTGGGTGATTGGATACTGGGATTGTATCTCACACCCTATTTGGGCCATACTTTTGGGCCCAAGATTAATTTGTTGTTGCAGGTATAGATAAGGGAAATCTCTCTTCGACTTCTGATACTTGATTGCTTGGAGTTGGGGAGAAAGGGACCAAGCTTAGGCTTGCGATGCTGCATGAGTTTCGGTTATTTTAGTACTTTATTTTACTTGTACTTCAGCATGATGTTATATTTGATTCTTTCCTTAAAAACTTGTACCAGCTGCATCATTATCATCATTAATATATATTCATTGCTTCCACTATTTGGTTTCAGTTGTTGCGTATTGTTTGTTGATTCCGTTATTTACTGTTGTTTTCCTTAACTTCTATACCTTACCGGATGAGGGTATAGTTTCCCCAATAAATTACCAAGGCCCTCGTTGCTAGTCGGTAGCCTCTGGCATTTTGGGAAATGCGCTTGAGGTGATGTGGCGAACCGGGTATGGTGCACCAGTGGAGGGGCTATGGATTCGGGTCGTTACAAAGTGGTATCAGAGGGAAGTTTTGCCACATGACCTCACTACTGGAAAGCAGGTTTTTCCCAAAACTTATATACCAACGATTCTCCAGAACCGTTGGTATAAGTGTTTTTTACCAACGGTTTTAACAAACCGTTGGTAAACAATGGTTTTGTGAAGGCTTTCCCAATGGTTTCTTCAAACCGTTGGGAAATCCTATGTTTTTTACCTTTTCCCAGCGGTTTTTCAAACCGTTGGGACAATTCATGTTTCCCAATGGTTTTTAAAAACTGTTGGGAAAGTTCTTGTCAAATACATCCAATTCCAGAGGCCCCCCGCACGACACAGCATTCCCCAATTTGCAGAAGCTGCGGCGCCTAGTAAACCCTAAACCGATTTCTTTCATCCGATCGGCTGCAACTCCATCATCCAGGTTAGATTATTTAAACTACTTCCCAAATACAAGCTTTATTCCTCCTATTTTCATATTTATTTCAATATCTCGAAAGATCACGTCATTTTTTCCTATTTTAGGGATTTTAAAAAATTTTAAGATTCACACTATTTGATACTGAATCAGTGACTAATATTTGGAAATTGATGTTTTTAACAAATTTCTTTGAGTTGTGCATAAGTAAATGTTGAGTTTGAGTAATGTATTAAATAAAAACATAACGTGGCATTCATTATTTTGACATTCATTTAAGGTATGATTAAATTATTCTATAGGTAGATTTATCAACCTAATAACATAAAATTATTTCTAATTCTATATGAATATTTTTAACATATTGGTGTCATTATGATACCATTCATACCATGTGGGAGTTCTTTTTTCTAAAATGACACAAATGATTTATGGGTCCTCATTTTATAAATTTAAACTACATAAGGGTTATAGCTTCAGGGAATTCATTGATTTTTTGAGTTATACATTCCTAGGGAATGGTTGAAAACATAGAAGGTTACATGAACCTTATTATTAATCATTGATCGATGAATCAAGAAGTCATTAGCTAGATTAATTGTCATAAGAGTTAATAAAACTCTAGAGAAAATTACTTGTATGGGATATTATATACTTGGCTTCATAGGGATGATGATCCAATAGAATGTACTAATTGGTGTGAAACTATGATAGTGAAATATAGAGCTAGAACACATTTTTTCATGTGGAACCTATCATGTTGTTAAACTATTGAAATGAATTATATTTTTTTCGTAGAATTTTTTTATATGTGAGATGTAAAATGACATTCATGGGTTATTAATAATTTATAACAGCCTAAATGTATGGATAATACATAGTTTTTTCTGGTATAGTGGGGATTACATTACAAAAGGACCATATCATTTAACACCAATAATTAATTTATTTTTTAGATAATATTACTATTTCCAATGAAGAGTGAGACTGTGACTAGAGAGATCATCACACATACATCTAGTGTAAATCTATTTTAACATAATTTCAAGTTGTTTCATTCTCCTCTATATTCATTTTGGTTCCTGGCAAATGTGTTTTTTGGCTACATCTGCAACTCATCTTCAATAGTGGGTTGAGTGTGTGCCTTGGGATGAGTTATCCTCCCTGGTAAATGAAGAACAAGTCACTTAAAATGTAGGGAATGCTATATAGAATGTTTACTAGTGAATCCTTTAATTTGAGGGATCATAACCAAAAAAATCAATAGAATATGTTTAAAACATTTTATTATAGCTCGTGATGATATCAGTTAGGAATCCTATTCATTCAGACAATGATGATGATAAAACCTTTTTATAGGTTGTCATTGATCCCCAAAAATATTCTAAGGATTTGAGTGTGTGTGTAACAGCCCAAGATTTTATGAAAAATATTCTTTTTAATTTTACTAATGTCTTGTGTTGTACGCAACACAAAAAGGAGCTTACACAACACGCATCCTTGACTTGCCTTGCATTACACGCAATCGCTACCTTCCTCGATAGCGTGTGTAGTACGCAATAACGAGTTTCACTAAACAGCGATATGCTATTAAAATGTTATTAAAACTAGCCGTTATGAATAGTAATAACCACTTTTTGAAATTTTGTAAATTATATTTTTCAAAATGGATTTCATTTTTGGATTCGGAATAACGAATTTAGCCTAAGGTGAAATTTTGGTACATTTCAGATAACTTTCATATTCTGATGAATAGTGAAAATTACTAAATTTTAATTAAAAACAACTTTTTTAATCGAAATAATTAATATTGATAAATTATTAATTTGAGTGGTTTTAAAGTGTATTTAGAATATATTTTTACAATTTAATACAATGTTGGTCATTGGATGTAATTTCACATTTAAACCAGTTATAAACTAGTGTCAATGTTTTGATAGATATTGTTTCTTAAAAAACACGCTATTTGTTTTAACACCGGGATTTAATTATAAAATTAATTAATTCAACCTCTATGTTATGAATTTGGAAAAATAGACTTCATTTTTGAGTTCGGAATATGAAATATAGCTTAGGATGAAATTTTGGCATTGTTCTGAAAAACATCAATTTTTGATGAATAGTGAAACTACTAAGTGGTAGTTAAAAAAACTGAATTTTTCATAAAACTTAATTTTACCTCTTCTGTGAATGGAATTTCAAAAATCCGAGAGACACGGTTGATGTCAGTAAGTAAAATTTGGTTCAATGAGATGAAAATAATTTTTGGTGAATAGTAACTTTTTACTTTTATTTACCACGGTTAAAAGTAAATAGTGTAATTAAGGGGAAGAATGATATTAATATTACCCTAAAACATGTCCTAATTCTATTGGATAAGTGTAATTCGACCAAAAACAACCCTATGAATAACATATGACCATTTAGGCCCACTTGGATTAGATTAGGACATTTATTATTATTTAATTCAAAGAAGAGTTAAAAGAGTTAGAATCAAAGTTTATTTACAAAAACATTTTTAATATAGGGTTATACATAAGATAAATTAGACTATAAATATTCATTAGAAATCTAAAAAGCTTTCCCACATAATGGTATTTTATTTGTAATTTTTAGACATCAAATAAGTTAATTTATTAATGACACAAAGATGATGCAGTAATAATCTTATTAATGAAATATTGACATAATTGATGTTATAAACACCAAACTAAATATAATTTGAGACTTTTTATGAATTCCAATAATTTTATAGGTTACTATGATATATTAGTGTTGATTTAATCAACTTGGTTCGAACATATACTTCTGTTATGACTTTCACAAAAATCATATATCAAATAGTGTCAAAATTGACACAAAATAGTTTTTAAATCAAATATTATATTATTAATTGTTATTTTATTCCTAAAAATCTAAGGTTCGGCCAAATGACTTAGATAAGGATATATATATTAATAATAAACAATTTGGGGTTCGTTTGGCATGTTATAGTAAGTGTATTAACCATACAGTGAAAGAAAACAAAAAGACACGGTAAAAGTTAAATTATTTAACTTAGAGTTAAATCTAATTGATAAGGTTAAAATAATACCCTAAACTTGTCTAAATCTTATTGGTTGATAGGATTGCGACCCATAGCCACTTTAGCTTTGAAATAAGACCCTTTGGAACCATTATAAACCGATTTTGACTTTAATATAAAATAATATTTTGAGATATTCCTAAGGTGCCCCTCTCCTCCCTTATAAAAGGACACCTCCTCCCCTTCCTCCTCACACCAATTTGAGCACTCAAGCTCGGCCAAACTCTGCCAAAATCTCTTCTTCACTTCCCTAGAAACATCCTAGAGGTTCCGGTCTTCCTCAAAGACCAATTTTAGTTCCCTAAGAGGAGGTCTCCAAAAGGCGCTTCAAAGAAGAGGTAATTACCGTTACCAATTCTTTCATCTTTATTTCTTCTTCCACTTCTTCTTATTAGGTTGTTTCATTATGAAGTAATAACATCAGTATCACTCATATACTGATATGTTATTATAAGTATGAAACAACCCTATTTCACCATCTATCCATCCTACGGAAAAAGAAATCACCGCGCGTGCGTACGTACGGAATGCCGTCTCCACGCCGTGGTGTAATCTATTTTTCCACCACCACCTTACATGGATGGGTATAATGGTGTAAAGAATAACTATAAATAGTTATTACAACATCATATTGATTCTGATATATTGTATAATCCACTCCAATTCAATTCAATATTTATGGAAATGATATCATCGCTCGTGCGTACGTACGGACTACCGTCTCCACGACGCGATGAGATTCATTCTCCACGTTAACCATTAAAGAATGATTATAAAGTATATATAAGAAATAATAATGAAATATATGACATTATAAAGCTACTGGATTTATGTATATATATGAATGTCATCTACTTACTTCCATTCAAGACAATAAGGAAAGGAAAACAACGTTCATGCGTACGTACGGACTACCGTCTCCATGAACGGTGTTTTTCATTTCATTTATCTATCTATTATATATATATATATACTGAATATATATGATATATAAATCATATTTTATATTCTGGAGGTAAGTAAATCATGATATAAGTAATAATAATGTCAAGAACAACAAGTCAGAACACCTACGATAAATGAAACGATTTTACCCAAAACGCTTCTTTAACATGGAATTTACAAAAGAACGGGTAATATAATGTCATAAGTGAACCATATATGATATCATAACAATGAATATGATTCTGTAATAAGTAAATGACATTATTTAAATCATTATACAGGAGGTTCGGACACTTACGAAGCAAATCGGACCTAAGGTCAGGGAAATATCACAATCTCATTTTTATCCGAGATTGTTTATACTTTGAAATTTACTGGGGTGTATTTTATCATCCACATCCATGTTTCCTCAATATGTAATATTATTTTCATTCACCTAAAATTGTTTAAAACCTATTTTACCCTTCGGTGAGTTTTTAGTAAAAGATATGAAAGGAATCTTTTGTCGTTTATCGTACGAGGTACTTTTTTTTACTTTTCTGACAAAAGTACGAGTAGAATGTTTTTTTAACTTATACAGCATGAATGGATTTTTAAAACATTAAATCCAAGAAGCTTCCTTTACAAGTTTTCAAGTTTATTTTTAATCAACTTCTTTTATTTTAAAGTCGTATGACATGTTATGAAAGGAAAAATGTTTTTGAAGAAGAAAGGATATTTTCCTCAAGAATGGAGTTCAAGTGTTTTATAAAAATTATTTTCTATCTAAGATAATAAAGGGTTATGTTTTTATCCCTATTATTACATTGATTTGATCCTGTTGTGATGAAATTATTTTTATGAATTCCTTTATCTTATATGAATTGATTTATGATGTCATGATGTTTCAAGAATCCCATTTTTGTTACGTGTGTTATGCGATGATGTATGATTATGTGGCACACATAAGAAAGGATTCATTATAAGATGGGTGGGACCTATATCTCCCTCCAATTCATTGGGTAACGATTTCATATCTCATGAGATAGACAGGGCTGGAACGGTAGGTTATACCGGTTCAGTGAAACAGGACTGAAACGAGGGTTACTCGATTCAGAAAGGGACTTTGTCCACTAAGATAGTCTTGGAAATGAGTCTTGACTAACTAGAAATGATTCTCTATGATTATGTGTGTATGCCACAAAGATTAATGTTTTATGTTATGATTATTTGGATTTCATTTCACTACTATGATTTATCCCATGTTATGAAATTATACTCTCTTTTGCAGGTTAAGATTTCCAAAATGTTATGTTCTTATGAATACGATGTGATTGATTTTTTCTTTTGTTTACCCTTACTGAGCATTTGAGCTCACCCTTTTATGTTTTCCTTTCCCCAGGATATAAAGAAAGGTTTTAGGTAAAAAAAAGGGAAGATCTTTATGGGAGATATTGAAGATCTTTCACCACGATTAGAAGATTACGTTCCGAGTTTCCAAAGACACTAAACTATTATGATCCTTGTGTGTGTTTTTGTTATGTACTAAGTATTCCGCAAATGTAATGTAATGTCCATGTAAGTCAGGCTTCGGGTCTCTACAATTGGTATTAGAGGAGAGGTTTAGTCAACCTTTGGAAACTAGGATGCGAAAACGTTAGTGAGATCCCTAGAGATATTTCTAAGGTATGTCTAGGGATGTCCCTAAGGATAAGTATACGTATAGGATATAATCCTAGAACTACGATAACGATCTTATAATTTAACCTAAGATGTTAGATATTAAGGGTACTCCCCCTTTACTATGTTGTTTTCCCTAGCATGATTTTTGCCTCTCACACTATTCTTTTTTGGGTTTTAGAAAATGGCTGGAAACAAGATGATTCACGATAATGGAGGATATGATGGACAATAGAATGATATTCTTCATAGTGAAATGGGATTTGGAAGTCCAAACATCATTATTATGCCGAATCAGCAATCTCATAATATGATCAATAAAGTAAAATTTGGTAAGTTTCCTGACTCGGCTAACAAGAGAAAGATGGAGTTTTATGATGATCATAGAGGAAAGAAAGTTCAATTTCCCCTATGTAAATCATGTGGGAAGAGGCATCAAGGAGAATGTTTCAAAGGAACTGTAAGATGCTTTGGGTGTGGAAAAGAAGGACACAAAGCAAGTAAGTGCAAAGGAAAAGGTTCAGTTAACACCATGGATGAGGATAATGGTATTGCTACGACATCAACAATGGTTAAATGTTTTAAATGTGGAATGTACGGGCATTATGCAAACCAATGCCCTAAGGGAAAGTCTCATGAAGATAACCAGTATGGTCGTATGGGAAGTATTTATGTTGATGATGATGAAGAGACTACAAATGATATGTGAGATGAAAGAATTATTGAAGCTCGGTCAATGGTTTAAGAAGGTAGTTGAATGATTACATGTTTATCAAGTGTAATGTTGTACTATAGAATAAAAATACATCTAAGGATTGTTACACTGTTGTCTTTCCTTAAGTTTTGAAAGTTTATGATGAATGGTATGAGTAATAATGAAAGGTTATTCAGATATTTTTTTTTGTAAATGGATGATATGCGCATAATGAAGGGATAAAGAGAATCTAATATGTTTGATAGTATTCATGAGCTCATGATTGATATAAGGACTAAGTGATATCATGGTTTGAGTATATAGATTTTTGAGGATTTTGGTATGTGGAAAGTGTTAACTTTAAACTGCATTCATGTTTTCACTAAGGTATTCAAGAGAATACATGATTAAGGCCTTTGAATGTTTGGAATGTGACCAACAAGACCTATATATGGGGATTAACGATAGTATTAAATCTCTGGTAATCGTTTTCACTATATTATGAGAGTGGACTGCAGTATTATGGATAAGCCTAAAGATTAGAATGGATTATGTTGGACATAAGTTAGTATTGTTTAAGGATAGAAGTTTTTTCGATATTATTGATGGGATGTTATAGTAATATAGTTTTAGAAAAAGGGACAACCTGCAGGACGGGCGACAGCCCATCGCGTCGGACAGGGTCGTAGGAATCGAACCCACAACCGAAGTGTGACTGGCCTTTATCGCCTACCACTGGCCTACAGGAAGTCCCTGTTTAGTAGAAACTAGTTTTATTATATTAAGCCGTATGATATATGAAGTATAAGTCCATTTTAGGAACAATATATGATTAATCTCACTATAGATCGTCTTATGTATATAATTTTTGCTAACCTTTTGTTTGAGACAGATGGAATGACCCGTCATTCTATCACATGATCTGCTAACACTTCACAAATAACAAATTCAACTTCATTTATTTAAGAGATGAAGTTGAAATTGTTAAAGGAACAAACAACAATGAGGTTGTACCAACATAAAGTAAGTATTTATTCTAATTCAAATTCTTTAACTTTAGGGAAACGATCTTGAAAACCAAAAATGTTGTCCTAGTGATCTTATATCTGATGAATCAGATGGTACCTTAGATCGTCACAAATTTATGGCTTTGTGATTACTGGCTTTTCCATAGCCATGTTCTCTACCACTCTCCATCAGAACATGATGGTTAGATTTTTCTTCCATATCCATATTTTCTCCTATGTGGAAACCTAGTGATTAGTTTATTTGGGTAACCGTTAAGTTTCATACTTTTGTTTTAAAATATTGGTTTTGGTATTCCATTTTACGATGTGGGTTTCTATTAAATAAACTTTCGAATAGTAAACCATTTATAACCCCGACGAATTTCGACGGCGAAATTCATTTTAAGGGGGGTAGAATGTAACAGCCCAAGATTTTATGAAAAATATTCTTTTTAATTTCACTAATGTCTTGTGTTGTACGCAACACAAAAAGGAGCTTGCACAACACGCATCCTTGACTTGCCTTGCATTACACGCAATCGCGACCTTCCTCGATAGCGTGTGTAGTACGCAATAACGAGTTTCACTAAACAGCGATATGCTATTAAAATGTTATTAAAACTAGCCGTTATGAAAAGTAATAACCACTTTTTGAAATTTTGTAAATTTTATTTTTCAAAATGGATTTCATTTTTGGATTCGGAATATCGAATTTAGCCTAAGGTGAAATTTTGGTACATTTCAGATAACTTTCATATTCTGATGAATAGTGAAAATTACTAAATTTTAATTAAAAACAACTTTTTTAATCGAAATAATTAATATTGATAAATTATTAATTTGAGTGGTTTTAAAGTGTATTTAGAATATATTTTTACAATTTAATACAATGTTGGTCATTTGATGTAATTTCACATTTAAACCAGTTATAAACTAGTGTCAATCTTTTGATAGATATTGTTTCTTAAAAAACACGCTATTTGTTTTAACAGCGGGATTTAATTATAAAATTAATTAATGCAACCTCTATGTTATGAATTTGAAAAAATAGACTTCATTTTTGAGTTCGTAATATGAAATATATCTTAGGATGAAATTTTGGCATTGTTCTGAAAAACATCAATTTTTGATGAATAGTGAAACTACTAAGTGGTAGTTAAAAAAACTGAATTTTTCATAAAACTTAATTTTACCGCTTTTGTGAATGGAATTTCAAAAATCCGAGAGACACGGTTGATTTCAGTAAGTAAAATGTGGTTCAATGAGATGAATATAATTTTTGGTGAATAGTAACTTTTTACTTTTATTTACCACGGTTAAAAGTAAATAGTGTAATTAAGGGTAAGAATGATATTAATATTACCCTAAAACATGTCATAATTCTATTGGATAAGTGTAATTCGACCAAAAACAACCCTATGAATAAAATATGACCATTTAGGCCCACTTGGATTAGATTAGGACATTTATTATTATTTAATTCAAAGAAGAGTTAAAAGAGTTAAAATCAAAGTTTATTTACTAAAACATTTTTAATATAGGGTTATACATAATATAAATTAGACTATAAATATTCATTAGAAAGCTAAAACGATTTCCCACATAATGGTATTTTATTTGTAATTTTTAGACATCAAATAAGTTAATTTATTTATGACACAAAGATGATGCAGTAATAATATTATTAATGAAATATTGACATAATTGATGTTATAAACACAAAACTAAATATAATTTGAGACTTTTTATGAATTCCAATAATTTTCTAGGTTACTATGATATATTAGTGTTGATTTAATAAACTTGGTTCGAACATATAATTCTGTTATGACTTTCACAAAAATCATATATCAAATAGTGTCAAAATTGACACAAAATAGTTTTTAAATCAAATATTATATTATTAATTGTTATTTTATTCCTAAAAATCTAAGGTTCGGCCAAATGACTTAGATAAGGATATATATATTAATAATAAACAATTTGGGGTTCGTTTGGCATGTTATAGTAAGTGTATTAACCATACAGTGAAAGAAAACAAAAAGACACGGTAAAAGTTAAATTATTTAACTTAGAGTTAAATCTAATTGATAAGGTTAAAATAATACCCTAAACTTGTCTAAATCTTATTGGTTGATAGGCTTTCGACCCATCCCCACTTTAGCTTCGAAATAAGACCCTTTGGAACCATTATAAACCGATTTTGACTTTAATATAAAATAATATTTTGAGATATTCCTAAGGTGCCCCTCTCCTCCCTTATAAAAGGACACCTCCTCCCCTTCCTCCTCACACCAATTTGAGCACTCAAGCTCGGCCAAACTCTGCCAAAATCTCTTCTTCACTTCCCTAGAAACATCCTAGAGGTTCTGGTCTTCCTCAAAGACCAATTTTAGTTCCCTAAGAGGAGGTCTCCAAAAGGCGCTTCAAAGAAGAGGTAATTACCGTTACCAATTCTTTCATCTTTATTTCTTCTTACACTTCTTCTTCTTAGGTTGTTTCATTATGAAGTAATAACATCAGTATCACTCATATACTGATATGTTATTATAAGTATGAAACAACCCTATTTCACCATCTATCCATCCTACGGAAAAAGAAATCACCGCGCGTGCGTACGTACGGAATACCGTCTCCACGCCGTGGTGTAATCTATTTTTCCACCACCACCTTACATGGATGGGTATAATGGTGTAAAGAATAACTATAAATAGTTATTACATCATCATATTGATTCTGATATATTGTATAATCCACTCCAATTCAATTCAATATTTATGGAAATGATATCATCGCTCGTGCGTACGTACGGACTACCGTCTCCACGACGCGATGAGATTCATTCTCCATGTTAACCATTAAAGAATGATTATAAAGTATATACAAGAAATAATAATGAAATATATGACATTATAAAGCTAATGGATTTATGTATATATATGAATGTCATCTACTTACTTCCATTCAAGACAATAAGGAAAGGAAAACAACGTTCATGCGTACGTACGGACTACCGTCTCCATGAACGGTGTTTTTCATTTCATTTATCTATCTATTATATATATATATATACTGAATATATATGATATATAAATCATATTTTATATTCTGGAAGTAAGTAAATCATGATATAAGTAATAATAATGTCAAGAACAACAAGTCAGAACACCTACGATAAATGAAACGATTTTACCCAAAACGCTTCTTTAACATGGAATTTACAAAAGAACGGGTAATATAATGTCATAAGTGAACCATATATGATATCATAACAATGAATATGATTCTGTAATAAGTAAATGACATTATTTAAATCATTATACAGGAGGTTCAGACACTTACGAAGAAAATCGGACCTAAGGTAAGGGAAATATCACAATCTCATTTTTATCCGAGATTGTTTATACTTTGAAATTTACTGGGGTGTAATTTATCATCCACATCCATGTTTCCTAAATATGTAATATTATTTCCATTCACCTAAAATTGTTTAAAACCTATTTTACCCTTCGGTGAGTTTTTAGTAAAAGATATGAAAGGAATCTTTTGTCGTTTATCGTACGAGGTACTTTTTTTGACTTTTCTGACAAAAGTACGAGAAGAATGTTTTTTTAACTTCTACGGCATGAATGGATTTTTAAAAAATTAAATCCAAGAAGCTTCCTTTACAAGTTTCCAAGTTTATTTTTAATCAACTTCTTTTATTTTAAAGTCGTATGACATGTTATGAAAGGAAAAATGTTTTTGAAGAAGAAAGGATATTTTCCTCAAGAATGGAGTTCCAGTGTTTTATAAAAATTATTTTCTATCTAAGATAATAAAGGGTTATGTTTTTATCCCTATTATTACATTGATTTGATCCTGTTGTGATGAAATTATTTTTATGAATTCCTTTATCTTATATGAATTGATTTATGATGTCATGATGTTTCAAGAATCCCATTTTTGTTACGTGTGTTATGCGATGATGTATGATTATGTGGCACACATAAGAAAGGATTCATTATAAGATGGGTGGGACCTATATCTCCCTCCAATGCATTGGGTAACGATTTCATATCTCATGAGATAGACAGGGCTGGAACGGTAGGTTATACCGGTTCAGTGAAACAGGACTGAAACGAGGGTTACTCGATTCAGAAAGGGACTTTGTCCACTAAGATAGTCTTGGCAATGAGTCTTGACTAACAAGAAATGATTCTCTATGATTATGTGTGTATGACACAAAGATTAATGTTTTATGTTATGATTTTTGGGATTTCATTTCACTACTATGATTTATCCCATGTTATGAAATTATACTCTCTTTTGCAGGTTAAGATTTCCAAAATGTTATGTTCTTATGAATACGATGTGATTGATTTTTTCTTTTGTTTACCCTTACTGAGCATTTGAGCTCACCCTTTTATGTTTTCTTTTCCCCAGGATATAAAGAAAGGTTTTAGGTAAAAAAAAAGGGAAGATCTTTATGGGAGATATTGAAGATCTTTCACCACGATTAGAAGATTACGTTCCGAGTTTCCAAAGACACTAAACTATTACGATCCTTGTGTGTGTTTTTGTTATGTACTAAGTATTCCGCAAATGTAATGTAATGTCCATGTAAGTCAGGCTTAGGGTCTCTACAGTGTGATATACCCATATGTAATAAAACTTCCGAGGCATTTCATTACTATAAACTAAGTATAATTTTTTAATATCAAGATACTTAAAAAAAATTAAAAGAATTCAATAATTAGGATTGAATTCCCTGATTTATCTAGATTTATCATAGTGTTATGTGGTAATAGGAAATTATGTTTGGTTAATGCTGACATGCCAGTAAGAGAATCTATTCTATTTCAAAAGAACTCATCTATTAATGGTTTGACAATTCCCCTTGGACAGCCCGTACCCCCCTGGACAGCCCCCCACCCTTGTTGACAGCCCGCCCACCCCACCCCCGAACACCCTCCCACAACCCCCCGGACACCCCATCCCCCCAGACACCCCCACCCCTTGGAAAGCACCCCCCCACCCCCCTGACACCCCCGACCCCACTGGACAACACCGCCACCCCCGTGGACAGCCTGACCACCCCCCGTGGAAAGCCCGCCCACCCCCCTGGACAGCCCGCCCACACCCCTGGACACCCCAGACCCCCTGGACCACACCGCCACCACCATGGGAAGCCCTCCCACACCCTAGACACCCCGTACGCACCCACGGACAGCCCCACCCACCCCCTAGACATCCCACTCACCTCCTTGGACATCCCGCCCACCCCCTGGACTCCCCCTACCCCCTTGGACTGCCTGACCATCCCCGCGGACAGCCCACCCACCTGGACACCCCGACCCCCCAAGACAGTCCCCACCCCCTGGACACCTCTGACCCCCCCGACGGCCCCACCACCCCCCTAGACACCCCGCACCCCCCTAGACACCCCGCACCCCCCTTGGACAGTCCCGCCACTCCCTTGATCCTCATCCTACTCTTCATCCTAATCTCCTTGAAGAAGTTAAAGTATAAAACTCATATACTCCCAACAAGATCCTTAAGGATTATGTATTCCTTGATCCACTTCCAATATCTTACTGGGAAATCCTTGAATATAGGCATTAAAAATTATGTATCTCAATTTCTTATATACACTGTATTTTTTTGTATTTCTTAATATGATTCTCATTTAGAGTAATGTGTCAGTTATGCTTTTATATAAAGTAAACAATTGTCATTTACCTAAATATTTTTTGATTAAACTTCAATATTATTTAATTTCTTTGAAATGACATATTGCAATTTTTTTACAGAATGGATAGAAGTTGGATGTACGAAACTGATCAGATTTTAACCGATTTTCAAAATAATTTGAACATCTTTCAAGATTTTTCATTTGACAAGGCTTCAGATAGTGGTCGCATACACTGCCCATGTTTTAATTGTGTTGGAAGACCTTGGTTGAGTCATGAAGTAGTTAACCATCATATAAACAAATATGGTTTCCAAACAAACTATTATGTGTGGTATCACAATGGAGATAAAATGTAATCTCAAAATGTTGATGATCCAAATGATAGGACTGAATTGAAGAGTTTGATATATGATCTGTTTCCATTTATTCGGCATCATGAGAAGGAAAGGATGTCCAACCAACAAGATTTCGATACAAGCACACATGATGCATCCAATGAAAATGATGATGTTGATTGGGTGAAAAAATTGAATGATGTTGCGATGAATCCAGTATATCAGCAATGTGGTAAAATGAAAAAGTTGGAATTTTTAATCCGATTGTTTCATGGGAAAACTATGTATGGGATTTCAAATACTGCAATTGATTACATTCTTACCTTCTTGAAGGACTTACATCCAGATGATGCAGATATTCCCTCAAACCACTATATGGCATCAATGTTAGTTGATGAACTTGGATTCTCAAAAAAAAGCATGCTTTCTCGAATGATTGCAGCTTATTTTGGGAGGAAACTGCTGAAAGAAATGATTTTATCAAATTTGGAACCTCCCAATGGAAGCCAAAAGATGATGGAACACCATCTCATGTGCCACAAAAAGTAATGTGGCACTTTCCATTGATCCCCAGATTACAGAACCTTTTCGTGTCTAATGAAATATCCATAAAAATGCGATGGCATGACACCGAGAGAAAAAATAATAATGAAGAGTTGGTTCACCCCTGTAGATGGATTTTCATGGCAGAGATTTGATGCTCGATATCCTGAATTTGTAGCTGACGTGCGTAATGTGAGACTGGGTCTTTCATGTGACAGTTTTAATCCCTTTAGGCAGATGCTTACTTCGCACAACACATGGCCGGTTTTCATACACATTTATAACCTTCCCCCTTGGTTGTGTATGAAAAAGCCTTACACTTTCTTGAGTATACTGATATCTGGACCTTCTGATCTCGGAAATGATATAGATTTATACATGCAACCTTTCATAAAAGAGTTGAAATTTCTTTGGGATGTGGGTGTTCCCACATACGATGCATGTTCGAAAGACATATTTCAGATGCATGTTGCGCTTATGTGGACGATCAATGATTTTCCTGCTTATGCAATGATGTCTGGATGGAGCACAAAAGGAAAATTCTCATGTTCTTGTTTGTATGAAGAATACTCTGTTGAGAAGACTGAAATATCGTCGTAGTTTTAGTTTTATGGGACATCGACGATTCTTTCCAATGAACCATCTATATAGAAACAATCATTGAAGATTTGACAATACCATGGAGAATGACGATCCACCTCAGTGCATGTCTGGAACTGATGTGCTTAATGAATTGAAATATTTCAGTTATTCATTTGGGAAGGGTGTAATGAAATCTAGAAAGAGGAAAAAAATTTCCAATGATACATGTTACAATTGGAAGAAGAATAGTATATTCTTTGAGTTGTCATATTGGTCAACCAACTTTTTACGTCATTGCTTAGACATAATGCACATTGAAAAGAATATATGTAAAATGTTGCTTTCGATTCTTCTAAATGTCACAGGGAAGACAAAAGATGCTTAACGATCTCGGCGTGACTTGGTAGAATGGGGGATCAGACCAGAATTGCATCCTGTCTGTATCAGTGAAAATAAATGGAAAGTTCCATGTGCTTCTTATGTGATGACACCTGCTGAAAAAAATCAATTTCTAGAAGTGCTAGAGACTATTAAAGTTCCTGATGGCTATTCAAGAAATATATCAAAATGGGTCAACAGAAAAGAGTTGAAGTAGAAATCTTTGAAGACTCATGATTATCATATCCTTTTTCATGAGTTGATTCAAATAGAAATTCGTCATCTCTTATACAATAATGTTAGAGTCTCAGTTATTCGGTTGTGCTATTTGTTTAGAGATCATTGTGCTAAGATGTTTCCCAAATCCTTCTTGCAAAAACTATTGGCAGAGACACCATTAATTTTGTGTGAGTTAGAGAGAATATTCCCTCCATCATTTTTTACATTCATGTTGCATCTGACTGTCCATCTTCCGACCGAAATACTTCTTGGAGGACATGTTGCTTTCCGTTGGATGTATCCAACTGAAAGAAACATGTGCACATTGAAATAATATGTTCGGAAGAGGAATTATCCCAAAGGTTCTATTGTGAACGGTTACATGTCTCAAGAATGTATGGATTTCTGTGCAATGTATTTTAATGATCTTACTATGAGAATAAAGAGACCAATGAGAAATGAAGAAGAACAGTATGGGAAAATTGAACCTAGTTTTCCATCAATTCCTCAGACATGAGGAATTTCGGGATCATATACATTGACGACATTAAGCCTTGAAGAGTGAGAGATGGCACATCGCACAGTGTTGTTCAATTGTGATTTGTTCGATGAGTATATCAAGTAAGTAAATTGTACATGTATCTCTTATCTTATCTCTTGTAATTTTAAATATTTGTTCAACTATTATTATTTTTATCTACAGGGAACATAAAGAATTGATATATAGAAACCATCATTCTTTATCTTTGAGAAGGAAAGAGACTTTGCATAGCAAAGGGTTTTCTGTTTGGTTGAAATTGAAGGTAAAAATATTTCTGTAACAACAAAATAAAAATAATATTTAATTAACTTTACTATTTGTTTATATTTCAGGTATCGAGTTTTCCTGCAGACTCTGTTTTTGAGGAAATAAGAGCTTTGGATTTTGGTCCTAATACCATGGTTCGTGCTTGTAAATCACTTGTGATCAATGGATACAAATTTATTATCACTGAACGAGCAAGAAACATGAGAACACAGCATAATGGTGTTATGCTAACTACCACAACAGACTGTTATGCCAGTTCATCGGATACTAGACCTCGTTCTGAAAATGTTTCTTATTATGGAGTCGCGGAGAAAATAATAATTTTGGATTATTACTCGCATGGTCGAGTCACAATGATGAAATTTCAATGGTTTGATTCAATGACGAGGCAAGGCACCTTTATTGATGATTATGGATTTCGAGTTATTGAAATGACTCGCACTCTTGCCACCGATGAACTATATGTAATGGCATCAATGTTGAAATAAGTTTTTTATGTCAAAGATCATCGTCATCCTAAATTCGGTGTAATTATTGAAGTAAATCCTAGACATGTTTTTGATGATGGTGATGATGAAGTTGACACTATCCCTACTGCAATTGGAAGCAATCCATTTATTACATATGATGATGCCAATATCTCAATTGTAAGTTTTTATTTGTTTATTTTAAAGTTTAATATCTATTTTGAAATTTATTAATCTATTAATATTTATAATAGGCTTCTTTAAAGGCTCTTGATGCCCAGGAGCCTGCCAATTTTGGGCCACATGATCATTTATAACAGGTTTTTGGAGAGGAGCACTCAGGTCGAGCACGCTGCCGACCTGGTAAGAATATATTCCCGACGAGGTATTGGTCCTCTCCAGGTATCCATTCTAGTACCACGAAGTTGGAACAGGTCAAGGAGCATGCAAGATAGTCTGATAGAAGGGTCACATAGTTGGAAGTACAAGTTCAAACGAGGGACAAAGAATTTATGAAACTGATGAAAGCTTTATCTTCATCACCTCAACCAGAGGCTAGCGTGGCTTGTCAGACATTTATGTCATCGATGGGTGCATTATCCAATGCACCAGGAGGAAACTCTAGTGGCAGTCGAGATGATGACGTTCCTGGTGATGACGAGGATGCTGAAGAGGACGAGGGCGAGGATGAGGATGAGGACGAGGGAGAGGATGGGGCCGAGGGAGAGGATGGGGTCGGGGTGAGGATGGGGCCGAGGACGAGGAGGGGGCCGAAAATGAGCATGGGGACAATGACGAGGATGATGACGAGGCTAGAGATGGCGGCGAGGATGAGAATGATGATGACAGTGGTGATGGTGATGGTGATCAAGGGCAGATTGATCCATTACATTTTTGAATTCTGTATAACTCTATATTTTTGAACCTGGTTTTCCACTATGGGGTTTTCCTCTGCTTCATAGGGATGTTGTTATCAGATCTATTTTTTTCACTTGATTCTTATTGTATGATTAGTCTACTACCTATAACTTTAGTATTCCTTGGTACTGTGATACCCATTTCTCTATTTTGTATTACTTAGCTTTATTAGTTAGCCATGTATTTCATGTTTATGTCATTTTCCCATAGAACTTCATTTTATGTCATTTATGGCTGATGGTTTTATGCATGATAGTAACATGTGTGGAATAATAACATGCAAATAAATGTGATTTTTAATTGAATAATGCTGTTTTTGAATTTCCAATCTGTTCAGGGGATGATTTTTGTTTTAGTAATGGTCGATCTTCTGGGGGAAGAGGTTGGGCAGGGGGAGGGGAGGGGGCTGCTGGGTGAAAAGGGTGGGCAAGAGGGGAGGGGCAGGGGGCTTCTGGAGGAAAAGGGTGGGCAGGGGGGAGGGGGAGGGGAGGGGAGGGAAGGGGAGGTGGGGAGGAGAGGGGAGGAGGATGCTAGGTGAAAAGGGTGGGCAGGAGGGGAGGGGCAGGGGCTGTTGGAGGAAAAGGGTGGGCATGGGGGAGGGGGGAGGGGCTGGGTGATGGCAGGAGGGAGGGGGCTGCTGGGGGAAAAGGTTGGGAAGGGGGAGGGGGCTGCTGGTGGAAAAGGGTGGGTAGGGGGGGAGGGGAGGGGAAAGGGGCTGCTGGAGGAAAAGGGTGGGTAGGGGGGGAGGGGAGGGGAAAGGGGCTGCTGGAGGAAAAGGGTGGGCAAGGGGGGAGGGGAGGGGAGGGGAGGGGGGAAGGGAGGGGAGGAGGGGAGGGGAGGGGAGGGGGCTCCTGGATGAAAAGGGTGGGCAGGAGGGGGAAGGGGAGGGGCAGGGGAGGGGCAGGGGGAGGGGCAGGGGGAGGGGATTGGAGGGGCAGGGGGGAGGGGCAGGGGGAGGGGAGGGGAGGGGCAGGGGCTGGGCAGGTTGGAGGGGAGGGTAGGGGAGGGGAGGGGAGGGGAGGGGAGGGGAGGGGAGGGGCTGGGTGATGGCAGGAGGGAGGGGCTGCTAGGGGAAAAGGTTGGGCAGGGGGGAGGGGAGGAGAGGGGCAGGGGATGGGCTGCTGGGGGAAGGGGCTGCGCAGGGGGGGTTCTGAGGTGGGAGGGGGAGGTGCTGCATGTTTCATTGATTTTGTTTCCTTTTATTATTTTATATGTATGTTACATCAGGATTACTATTTCAATTTGTTGAGAATAAATTTTGCAATCCGGTTCCAATATAATTTATGCTTTCTACTGTTGCTTAGTTGTGCAGATGCGTGGTGGAAAATTATTCATGGAAATAAATAGTTTGGTTATTATGAAGTTCAATGTGTCTTTTGTGATGGGTCTTCTCTTAAAGAAAAGGATAGGTCTCTTCTGCTGGGATTTATGATATGAAGTCAGCACAAAATGGTTATTACTGAAGTGGAATCTCATTTGGGCCAACTTGTGAGTTTTAAACATGTTATAAAAAATTCTCCTTGGTTGGAAAGTAATATTGTTATAAGGTGCATAATATTGATCATTCATGATGTCCTCTTCAAACAGACCTTTAGGGAGGGTGTCTTCTTTGCGGATGCATTTGGTTCTCAAAGTGTCTATCTTTTTTTTAAAATGGATGCGCTTTTAAGTAAAATAAATGACATACAAGAAACCGGCCAAACTCATTCGGATTGTGTTGATAATTTAGGAAAACAATCCATGGGTCATTTGTGACGTGTACGAGTCAACTCTTCCTCAATTCGAGGCACAGTGTGGCCGACATCACTCAAAGTGTCTCACTTTTCTTTGAAATGGACAACAGTTTTAGTCAAATCAAAAACTGACATACGGAAAATAGGCCAAACACATTCGGATTCTATTGATACTTTTGTAAAAGATTCCATGGGTCATTTGTGATGTGTACGAGTCAACCCCGCCTAAATCTCAGGCACGGTGTGGCCAGTACCACTCGATGTGTCTCACTTTTATTTGAAATGGGCAGGATTTTAAGTGAAAACAACAACCGACATACGGAAAACCGACCAAATGAATTAGGATTCTATTGAAACTTTAGGAAAACGATCCATGGGTTATATGTGACGTGTATGAGTCAACCCCTCCTCAATACGAGGCATGGTGTGGACGACACCTCTCAAAGTGTCTTTCTTTTGTTTAAAATGGATGCACTTTTAAGTAAAATTAACGACATACGGAAAACCTACCAAACGAATTCAGATTCTATTGATACTTTAGGGAAAAAATCCATGGGTCATTTGTGACGTGTAAGAGTCAACCCTACCTCAATTCGAGGTCTGGTGTGACCATTACCACTAAAAGTGTCTTTCTTTTGTTTAAACTGGATGCGCTTTTAAGTAAAATAAACGACATACTGGAAACCGACCAAACGTATTCATATTGTGTGGATACTTTATGAAAACGATCCATGGGTCATTTTTGAAGTGTACGAGTTAACCCCGCCTCAATTTGAGGCACGGTGTGGCTGACACCACTCAAAGTGTCTCACTTTTCTTTGAAATGGACAACAATTTAAGTCCAAACAACAACTGACATGCGGAAAACAGACCAAACGCATTCAGATTCTATTGATAATTTAGGACAAGTATCCATGGGTCATTTTTTATGTGTACGAGTCAACCCTTCCTCAATCTGAGGCACGGTGTGGCCGGTACCACACAAACTTTCTCACTTTTATTTGAAATGGACAGGATTTTAAGTGAAAACAACTACCGGCATACAGATAACTGACCAAACGCATTCGGATTCTATTGAAACTTTAGGAAAACTATTAATGGGTCATATGTGACGTGTAAGAGTCAACCCTGCCTCAATCTGAGGCACGATGTGGATGGAACTGCTCAAAGTGTCTTTCTTTTGTTTAAAATGGATGCTCTTTTATGTAAAATAAACGACATTTGGAAAATAGAACAAACGCATTCGGATTCTGTTGAAACATTAGGAAAACAATCCATGGGTCATATGTGATGTGTAACAGTCAACCCCGCCTCAATCTGAGGCACGGTGTGAATGGAACTGCTCAAAGTGTATTTCTTTTGTTTAAAATGGATGCGCTTTTAAGTAAAATAAACGACATACGGAAAACAGACCAAACACAGCCGGATTGTGTTGATACATTAGGAAAATTATCCATGGGTCATTTGTGATGTGTATGAGTCAACCCCGCCTCAATCTGAGGCGCGGTGTGGCCGACACCACTCAAAGTGTCTCACTTTTCTTTGAAATGGACAACAGTTTAAGTAAAAACAACAACTGACATATGGAAAACAGACCAAATGCTTTTGTATTCTATTGATACTTTTGGAAAAGTGTCCATGGGTAATTTGTGATGTGTATGAGTCAAACCCGCCTCAATATGAGGCACGGTGTGGCCAATACCACTCGAAGTGTCTCACTTTTATTTGAAATGGACAGGATTTTAAATGAAAACAACAACCGACATACGAAAAACAGACCAAACGCATTCATATTCTGTTGTAACTTTAGGAAAACGATACATGGGTCATATGTGACGTGTAAGAGTCAACCCTGCCTCAATCCGAGGCGCGGTGTGGACAGAACTGCTCAAAGTGTCTTTCTTTTGTTTAAAATGGATGCGCTTTTAAGTAAAATAAACAACATATGGAAAACAGACCAAACACATTTGGATTGTGTTGATACTTTAGGAAAACGATCCATGGATCATTTTTGACGTTTATGAGTCAACCCCACCTCAATCCGAGGTGCGGTGTGGCCGAAACCACTCAAAGTGTCTCACTTTTCTTTGAAATGGACAACAGTTTAAGTAAAAACAAAAAATAACATACGGAAAATGGACCAAACGCATTTGGATTCTGTTGATACTTTATGACAAGTATCCATGGGTCATTTTTGACGTGTACGAGTCAACCCCACCTCAATCTGAGGCACAGTGTGGCCGGTACCACTCGAAGTGTCTCACTTTTATTTGAAATGGATAGATTTTAAGTGAAAACAACAACCGGCTTACGGAAAACCGACCAAACGCATTCAGATTCTATTGAAACTTTAGGAAAGCGATCCATGGGTCATATATGGCGTGTACAAGTCAACCCTGCCTCAATATGAGGCATGGTGTGGATGGAACCACTCAAATTCTCTCTTTTGTTTGAAAAGGACATCATTTTAAGTGAATACAACTGAAATTTACACTCATCAGCGATAGTTGCAAACTCTTTTTCATGAGTTGGGTAGTTTCACTCATGGGGTCATAAGTGAAGAGAATCTTAAGAAAATACCTTTTAACCATATATTATAAACAATACAATTTCAATGAAAAGTTCATCACAAATCATTATTTACCCAAATATAGGATCAGAAATAAATGGGATATGAGCCAATTTCAAACTCTTATTCAACTCTGATAGGTATTTATCATACTATTTTGCCTATTAGAATTTGATGGGGAGGTGGGGAGGCTGTGCTGGTTTGGGGGTTGTGCAGGGGTGAGGTGAATTACTATCGGATGATTGTTGTCATATTAAGATTGAAATAGGGAATTGTAGTACATGACATGGTTGGAAGAATTTGATGGTTTTATGTGTTTTTTTGTGCTATTTTAGGTGTTTTTATTCTGTTTTATGTTTGTATGTGGTTTTTATGATATTTTTTATGTAGGTGTAGGTGTATAGTGGAGGGGCTACTGGAGGGGGCTATTGTGCAGCAGTTCTGGAAAAACTCAATACCAACGGTTCTAAACCGTTGGTACAAGAGTGCTGGAATTCTGGGAAAACACTATACCAATGGTTTAGAACCGTTGGTATAGGTGTTCTGGAATTCTAGAAGAACACCTATACCTACGGTTTAGAACCGTTGGTATATGTTTTCTGGAATTCTGAAAAAACACAATACCAACGGTTCTAAACCGTTGGTATATGTGTCTGGAAAATCACATTACCAATGGTTTTCAACCGTTGGTATAACAATTCTCAAATGAATTACCAAAGGTTATAAACCGTTGGTATACATTGGGAGAAATTTAATAGAACAATATACCACCGGTTTAGATCAAACTGTTGGTATAAGGATTTCCTCACGGCTTACTAACCAACGGTTTTCCAGCCTATACCAACGGTTTAAAACTGTTGGTATAACCTTCTTTTCCAGTAGTGCCTCAAGTTCATTTCCCCAAATGCCAGAGGTTGCCGACTCGTAGCGAGGGCCTTGGTAAGTTATTGGGGAAACTATGCCCTTATTCAGTAAGGTATACAAGGTAAGGAAAACAACAGCAAATAACGGAAGCAACAAACAATACGCAACTACTGAAACCGAATAGCGGAAGCAATGAATATATATTAATGATGATAATGATGCAGCCGGTACAAGTTTCTAAGTAAATAAGCAAACATAACATAGTGCTGGAGTACAAGTAAAACAAATTACTAAAATAACATCAACTCTTGCCGCATCGCAAGCCTAATCTTTGTCCCTTGCTCCCCATATCCAAGAAATTAAGTACTGGAAGTCAAAGGGTGATTTCCCTTATCTATACATGCAACAACAAAGTCATATTGGGCCCAAAAGCATGGCCCAAACAGGGTGTGAGATAAAATCCTAGTATGCAATCACCCAAATATTTGTGCCTAAAAGTCAATGAATACAAGGCAAGTAAAAGTGAAGGAAGCAGTAAACAGAAGAGCACACAGTAGCTACAATCCAAAGTTCTAGCATATAAAGTACACAAGAAAACAACCAACAAAAAGTAGAAAATAGGTAACCCTATGGGTAGCTCTCACAGCCTAACCCCTATGGTTCAACCTAAAAGTACTAGCAACCTCCTAGGAGGCACACACAGTCTCACCCCTCTGGTTCAGCTAAGAGTAAACTTTCTAAGGAAGCACTCATCATCAATTCCCCCTATAGTCTCGTATCATATTAAAGAATCTATGGGAAAGCACTCAATGTCAATTCCCCATGTGACCCGCGTTGAGGAACTACAGACTCTCTGAGGAAGCACTCAATGTCGATTCCCCCAGTGGTCTCTCATTGTAAATTATAGACACTCTGGAGAATCCCTTACGTCCATTCTCTCTTTGGTCCATACACTAGGTTCTCTCAGGCCCGTGTAATATAAACATGCATAAAGCGTGTGTATTTGCAAAGTAAACCTCAAGAACTACTTGGCTATCATCCTAAGGCTCAGCAGCAAAACAGCACAATAGTTCCACTATCCTAAAACTAGGCATGGCAACTAGCAAAATGCCTAACAGGCAAAGCAAGTACGGCAACATCCAGAGTACAGAAAAAAGTACTCTATTCAAAAAGGTAAACCTCTACTATAGCAAACAAGCAAGAAGGCAATCAATCAAGGGAAAAATAGGAAAATGCACAATTCTCGTTCAAGGGATTTGGTGAAATTGCATAATATACTCAAAGAATTTCTACAGAAAGGCACAAATCACCTACGTCGATCCTAGGAGATCGATATACTTGAACCATGATGACGGATTCTCCCCCGAATGACGTAGATCTGAGAAAACGTTCAAAAAGTTCAACCCGTGATATCTTGAGAAGGAGGAGGAATTGGAAAACAAAGCTCAAGAAGAACGAAGAACTCACCGTTGCGATTCCAACACAATAGACCATGATCGAATCGGATAACGGACAGAGAGGCGGGAGCTCGTCGAAGATTCGCGGATCCTCGGTGCTCTTGGACGAACGGAACCTAGAAGAAGACGTTTATGTGGTCAGGCCTGACCCCTGTCCGTTTAGTGAAAAAAAAGAAAGTACACAGTGTGTACTTTAAAAATTTCTAGAATCTTTATTTTTTTCAAAAACTCCAAAAAAAGGAAGTCATACCTGAAACGAATATCCGAGTTCTTACAAACTTCCCCCCTTAAAGAAATTCGTCCCCGAATTTCCCTAGCGAGGCGTAGAAGAAGAAACCCCGAACAGCTCCAGCCACTATGATCGTACATTGGCGTCCCTCTCCTAGGTCTCGTCCTGTACTCACCCATGCAGCCATAGCACCCGTACAAGAGGGACATAACACCCACAGAGAACCTTCGTACTGCGACCAAAAATCCGGATGGGATGCTACTCAAACGATGCATCTGCTTCGAGCTCAACCTCCTCGGACTGAAAGACATGAGACTGGTCTGAAAAGTAACGTCAGATCTGAGAGACGTGGAAGACGTTGTGCATGGCCCGATACCTCTGGGGTAACTACAACCGATAGGTGACCGGCCCAAATCTCTCCAAAACCTCAAACAGCCCGACGTACCGCAGTGAAAGCTTACCCTGTCTCTGAATCCTTTTGTGTCGCAACCTCGGTGCGACATGCAGGAAAACCTGATCCCCAACCTCAAACTCCAGTGGACATCTCCACTGATCAGCATAAGACTTCTTCCGAGACTATATTGTAGCCATCCTCTTCCTAATCAGCTATATCTGCTCTTAAGTCTCCTGAACAAGACGAGGTCCCAGCAAAACTACCTCTCCTACCTCCATCCAACATAAGGGTGATCGGCATGGCCTACCGTACAAAGCCTCGTAAGGTTCCATTTGAATAGTCGCCTGAAAAATGTTTTTGTTGGCGATCTCCACCAGAGGGATATGCTTCTCCTAAGAACCGCTAAAGTTTAGAATAAAAGCTCGGAGCATATCCTCAAGCCCCTAGATCGTACGCTTGGATAGACCATCTGTCTGGGGATGGTATGTTGTACTGAAAAGTACCTGTGTACCCAAGGCCTTCTAAAGTCCCTTCCAGAACCGAGAGGTAAAACATGTATCCATGTCTAAAACAATAGAGTGTGGAACTCCATGCAGACGAACGATCTCTTTGATGTAAAGTCATCCCAAGTCATCAACACTGAAGGTCTCCTTGATCGGCAAGAAATGTGAAACCTTCGTAAGAATGTCGACAACATCCCAAACAGCATCGTTCCCCCAGGGTGACCTCATCAACCCAGTCACGAATTCCATCTCAACATCGTTCCACTTCTACTCCGGAATGGGTAACTGTTGTAAAAGGTCTGCTGGTCACTAATGCTCCACCTTCAACTGCTGACAAGTAGAGCATCTCATGACAAAAAAAGAAACATATTTCTTCATACCTGGCCACTAGTACCGGCAATGAAGATCATGATACATCTTGGTGACGCCAAGATGAACGACCCAAAATGAGGAATAAAAATCCAGCATCAGCTCCTCGCGTATGTCTGTTGGCACCCATGCACGTCCCTGGAAACACAAGATCTCATTTTCTCCCATTGTCCATCCTGGAATAGGGTCCTCTCCTGACACACTCTCATTCAAGACTAAGACTTCTGATTCTAATAGCTTCCTCATCCGTACTCGATCAAGTAGTGTGGAGGTAACAACGACATAAGATAGGAAGGTCTGTCCCTGTCTGTCGTGCACCTTTAGATGCATCTAAGAGAACAGATCCATAAGCTGTCACTCACTTCTGGCCTCCTGAACTGCATAAATATGAGTTTTCCTACTCAACACATCTTGCACAGCGTTTCCCTTTCCCGGCATATAGGAAAGCTCGAAATCAAAAGACTGAAGATACTCGACCCACCTACACTGCCTCAGATTCAGATCACGCTGAGTGAAGATGTACTTGAGACTCTTGTGGTCGGTGAAAACCACAAAGTGCTCTCCTAGAAGGTAATGTCTCCAACAACGTAAGTCATGAACAACAACTGCCAACTCCAGATTGTGCATAGGGTAGTTCCTCTCATGTGGCCTCAACTACCAAGACCCGTACACAACGACTCCATCTCCCAGCATAAGCACAGCGCCTAGTCCAATACCCGAAGCACCACAATAGACAGTATAGCTCTTGCCTGGCTCTGATAAGACTAGTATCGGTGTCAAATTCAACCTTCCCTTTAGCTCTTAAAAGGCTGACTCATAATAATTTGACCATAAGAACTTCACCCCCTTTTTGGTCAGACCTGTCAATGGTGCTGCTATGTGTGAGAAGTCCTGAATGAAGCATCTGTAGTATCCATCCAACCCTAGGAAACTCTGCACCTCAAAAACATTCTTCGGCTGCTCCCAGGAAACTACAGCTCTCACCTTCTCTGGGTCCATGGATACTCCTACCTCTAAGATGACAATACCCAAGAAGTGAATCTATTATATCCAAAAGTTTCACTTTGAGAGTTTAGCATAAAGTCGATGATCTCTCAGTGTACTCAAAATGATCTCAAGATGGGTAGCATGGTCGTGTTGAGTGTGAAACTACACCGAGATATCATCCACGAAGACCACGATTAAGGAATCCATGTAAGGATGGAACACTCGGTTCATCAGTGCCATGAAAATTGCAGGCGCATTCATGAGACCGAACGACATGACTGTATACTCATATAGACGATAGCTATTCCTGAAGGCTGTCAGATGTATATTTGATGGTCTAACGCGCAACTGATGATAATACAACCTCAAGTCGATCTTCGAGAACACCCGGGCTCCTCGAAGATGATCAAAGAGGTCATCGATCCTTGGTAAGGGATATCGGTTCTTGATCATCAACTGGTTCAGCTTCCAATAATCCCCAAAAAGCTGAAGGGTACCGTCGGCCTTCTTCGCAAATAGGACAGGCGAACCCCAAGGAGAAGTACTGGTTTGGATTAAACCCTTTTCCTACAACTCCTCCAACTGCTTATTGAGCTCCTTCAACTCAGGTGTAGCTATCCTATAAAGAGGAATGGATACCGGTGCTGCTCCTGGCACGAGACCAATAGAAAGGTCTACCTCACACTCTGAAGGCAAACCTGAAAAGTCCTATGGAAAGACGTCCCTGAAATGATCCAACACTAGAGGAAAGTCCAACTACGAAGTCCCTAATCATCCAGATAAAGACTAGAAATTTGGGTTGTCACCCTTCCTATCCCATGATGCTCGAGTCCTGCTCGACTCGCCTGTACATCCCATTCGCCTCTATGAAGAAAAGATTCACCCTCTGGTGAAACAAAACTCACTCTGTGGTGATAACAGTCGACGACTGCCTGGAAGAGAACCAACCAGTCCATCTCGTGGATAACATCATAGCCTTCCATATCTAGGAAATAGATATCCCATAAGAAACAATACCTTTCAACCTCGAGAGGGAACTCTCTACACTGTCATACACTAGATGTCCTTGTCCCAAAAGGTGTGTTTAGTGTCAACGAGTCGGTAGAAGAAAATACACAGAGCCCAAAGTTCTCTATAATATCAACAGAGATAAAGCTATGTGTAGCACTAGTATCGAAAAGTGATGAAGATAATACTGAGGCTACTAAAATCGTACCTCAAACTGTAGAAGGGTCAAGATCCTACTCCCGATAGGTTTCCTCTACGGCGAAAGACTGGCATGCACCGTGGCCCTGCGCCCCTGGCTAACCGCTCTGAGCTGAACCACCCTGATGGTGCTGAGGGACAGGTGGCTTCCTGCCACGGCCTCGACCTCCACCTCGGCCTGAACGGCCGAAAGAACTCCAGTTCCCTGACTGGTGAGAAACTAGTGAAGAAGCCCCAAAACAAGGAGTCATGGAAGAACCCCGGTCACCAGCTGCTGGTGAGAAAACCTGGTAGAAATGCTAAACGTGTCCCATCTTGCTACAAGATCGGCACTCCACGGGGTCCCTCTGGCACTGAGGCCTTATGTTCCCTGACCGGCCACACTGGTATCATATCATCTGGCTGCCTGACGATGCATCTCGCTTCCTCAGATCACCTCGCGTAGACTCCCTACGACGCTTCTTGCTGTCATATGGAGGAAAACTGTCTCTTGAATAAGAACCGCCCTGGCTCGTAGCTCCGGAGTCTCTCAGATTGCACTCTGTAATCAGTGCCTGGTTGGTGATGGAAGTGATGGAAGTCAACTAGAAGACATTCACCTGTGATCAGATATCCCGCCTGAGACCATCCTCGAACTTCCTTGCTAAGAACACCCCACTCCCATCCCGGAGGTGTGTGAAATACTACATCTCGGTGAAACGAGAGGAATAATACATGAAATAAAAAGTACCCTGCTCTAAGATCATGAACTCCTCGGCTCGGTCGGCCCTTGGGGTCTCCGGGTAGAAGTAGTCATAAAAGACGCGCTGAAATTCCTCCTAATCCATAACCTGCTGATGACCCACCTGTGAGATCACATCCCACCACCTTTTGGAGGAGTCTCGGAACATGTTGGTAGAGAGATTATCCCGCCTATCTAGAGCCATCTCCAGATGCTCTAGGATAGTCAGCATGGCTTCTATCCATGACTCTACAGCCTGTGGTCCTCTTTCCCCTGAGAAAGTAGGAGGATGATGCTGTTGGAAAACCTCTGTCAAGTCTGACATAGTCATGGCAGAAGGCAGTGGTCCCTGGAAGGTCTGCATCATCCTCATAAAACCTTCCCTGAATTGCATGTCAATTCCTGCAACAGGTATGATAGTCGGTGCCAAGGCTGGCCCGACCGGAGTATCGACAGGAAGTCCCTGATCAGCCATAGCTGGTGTCTGATCACTTCCTGGAAACTGACGTACAACCGGAGGACGCCTTGGATTCATAGATCTGAAAGTTCAAAAGCACACCTTTGATTATAAAAACAAGGATAGAAAACACAATAGTAAAAAATTGGAATAGGGGAAGGAAAACACACAAGTTTACAAAACACGACTACACAGAAAGTAAAAAACTACACGTCATTTCTTCTTAAGCCACTAACATGGGCGTGTACCCCTACCCTACAGGTCGTGTAACACCTCAAACTACACGGCGTGTTGACCCCACACACGACATGTACTTGAAAGCTATTCCCCTTCCTGAGTCTCTTTACACGGCTAATCGACATGGTCCGACATAACCCAAGACTACACGGCGTGTTCTAAACAAACACGACGTGTACTAGACAAGGCTTCGGTGGCTCGTGATATTAAATACAAGACCGTATACACGGATGGACCTTAAACAGTGTGTTATGAACAAACACGGCGTGTATAGGTGAAGGTGACACTATCCCGTGTTGTTCGTGACATGAATGGGTACCTGAACAAGACTAGACGACATGTTCCTAACATAAAACGGCGTGTTTAAGAGAAGGTAACGCCGACCCGTGTTGTTCGTGACACGGACGGGTACCTAGACAGGACTACACGGCATGTTCCTTTACAAAATTACGTGTTCTAATTGAGCTTCCCCAACCCGTGTTGTTAGTGACACGGCCGGGTACACGGCTCCGAACTACAGGGCGTGTACCTACCGTACACGGCATGTTCCTGAAGTTATTTCTACAACAGTGTGTCCCTGCTAACACGGTCAGTGACACGGTCTAAAAACTACACGGTGTGTAGTCAAAAGTACATGCCGTGTATTCTAGGTTTTTCTGGGTAGTAGCTCAGAACTGCACAGGAGCCCAGAAAACACAGAAAACAAGGCAGAGAGGTGTTGAATTCCGATTCGTGAGGGCCTATACTCCCCACGAATTAAAACATGGCATTTATTTAAGCAAGGTAGAATACAAACAATCCTCTAACAAGGCAGTGGAGATTATATCAAGAATCTATCACAACAACATGCATAATATACACAAAGTCTATCACAACAGCATGCAATCACTAATGCACCCTAGATGGCATGGAAAGAGTGCATGACATGTGATTTATATGAGTTCCTATATGATGCATGAGATATCATACCCTTATCCCAACAGGTTGCGATAGAAATAGAACCGCAAAAGTCAAGACAATAACAACACAAACATGTGAATCACTTTAGGTGAAATCATATCAACAGTAAAATCTTAAAACCAGAAAACTGCAATAATCGAGGTAGTATGGATTTTCCCTATACACGGGTTAGCTAATCATGAGCACAGCTTAACACCAAGTACCAAATCCATCCTACCCCTGGCTAAAGGCTCCAAACAGTAAATCAAGAGAAAAGAAACGCCATTTGATACCACTTTTTAAGAACCCGGATCTTCGTTTCAGGTACGCCTTCCTTTTTCTGGATTTTTTGAGAAAAATAAAGTTTCTAGGAATTTTTGAAGTACACGCCGTGTACATTCTGAGTACACGTCGTATACTCTTTTCCCGCTCAAAGCCGTGTACTGGCCGTGTCCGGGCCACACACATAGTGTGTAGGGGTGACGTGGAGGCCATTTTTGGCAGAGTACGGAAAGACCCAGTACACACCGTGTACTCTAAAAGTACATGTCGTGTACTTTATTTTTTTCACTAAACAGACCGGGGTCGGTCCTGACACACAGAAATGTCTTCTTGTAGGTTTTGTTCGTCCGAGAGCGCCGAGGATCTGCAAATATTCGACGAGCTTCTGTCTCTTCGTCCGTTCTCCGATTCAAGCATGGTTGATTATGTTGGAATCGAAATGGTGAGTTCTTCCTTCAACTTGAGCCTTGTTTTCCAATTCCTCCTCCCTCTCAAGATATCGTGGGTTGAACGTTTTGGGTGTTTTCTCAGATCTACGATGTTCGGGGGAGAATATGTCATCGTGGTTCAAGTATATAGATCTCCTAGGATCGAGGTAGGTGGTTTGTGCCTTTCTGTAGAAAGTCATTGTGTATCTTGTGCAATTTCACCAAATCCTTTGAATGAGAATTGTGTGTTTTCCTATTCTGCTCTTGATTGATTTCCTGCTTGGTTGTTTGCTATGGTAGAGGTTTACCTTTGTGAATAGAGTAGTTTTTTATGTACTCTGGATGTTACCGTACTTTCTTTTCCTATTAGGCATTTTTCCAGTTGCCATGCCTAGTTATAGGATAGTGGAATTGTTGTGATGTTTTGCTTCTGAGCCTTAGGATGATAGCTAAGTAGTTCTTGAGGTTTACTTGGGTGATACATGCGTGTTATGCATGTTTATATTACACGGGGCTGAGAGAACCTAGTGTATAGACCAAAGGGAGAATGGAAGTAAGGTCTTCTCCAGAGTGTCTTTAATTTACAATGCGAGACCATAGGGGGAATCAACGTTGAGTGCTTCCTCATAGAGTTTGTAGTTCCTCTACCCGGGCCATTGGGGGAATTGACGTTGAGTGCTTTCCCAGAGAGCCTTTATTACGATACGAGACTATAGAGGGAATTGACGGTGAGTGCTTCCTCAGAAAGTCTACTCTTAGCTGAACCAGAGGGATGAGACTATGTGTGCCTCCTAGGGGGTTGCTAGTACTTGTAGGTTGAACCATAGGGGTTAGGCTATGAGAGATACCCAGATGGTTACATGTTTTCTACTTATTGCTGGTTGTTTTCTTGTGTACTTTATATGCTAGAACTGTGGATTGTAGCTGTTGTGTTCTCTTCTATTTACTACTTTCTGAAATTTTACTTTCCTTGTATTCATTGACTGTTAGGCACAAATCTTTGGGTGATTACCTACTGGGATTGTATCTCACACCCTGTTTGGGCCATTCTTTTGGGCCCAAGATGAATTTGTTGTTGCAGGTATAGATAAAGGCAAGCGCCCATTCGACTTCTGGTACTTGATTGCTTAGAGCTGGGAAGAAAGGGACCAAGATTAGGATTCCGATGCTGTAGGAGTTGCTATTATTTTAGTACTTTGTTTTAATTGTACTTCAGCACGATGTTATGTTTGTTGCTTTCCTTAGAAACTTGTACTGGCTACATCATTATCATCATTAATATATATTCATTTCTTCTGATGTTTGGTTTCAGTTGTTGCATATTGTTGGTTGCTTTCGTTATTTACTGTTGTTTTCCTTACCTTGTATACCTTACCAAATGAGGGCATAGTTTCCCCAATAACTTACCAAGGCCCTCGCTGCTAGTCGGCAGCCTCTGGAGTTTAGGGAAATGCGCTTGAGGTCATGTGGAGAACCGGGTACGGGGCACCAGTGGAGGGCCTCAGGATTTGGGTAGTTACATTTACAAAAAGAGAAACTATATGAAAAGTGTAGAAAATTTGAGTTATTGATGGATGATATAACATTCACGGGGTATGTTGTCACTAGTAAAGAAATATCTATGGACCCTTCTAATATAAAGGAAATAAAAGAGTGTCCTAGGCCAACATATATAATAGAGATTCATGGTTTCCTTGTCCTATATAAGTATTACCAGTGATTGTCAAGAAATTATAATGATTTTCAAACCTAATAACCAATTTTCCATGTAGGGGAGTGATGCTTGTATATACTCAAGAATGTGAGTAAATCTTTAAGGAGCTCAAAAAGAAGCTTATCACTGCACCAATACTCACACTCCCAGCAAGTAGAGAGCACTTTTTGGTTTACGGTGATGTCTCAAAGAAATTATTAGGTTGTGTACATATTCAAAATGATAAAGTGATATCCTACACCTAAAGTAGTTGAAAATTCATGAGAAAACCCATCCAATGCATGATTTGGAGTTGAATGTTGTGTTCTTTGCATTGAAAATCTGGAATCAATATCTTCATGGGGAGAAATGTGAGATATATAATGATTATAATATTAAAAATATCTATTCACAGAGAAGTAGATTACTATGCATAAGAGATTATTGTTAGATATCATCAAGGATTACAACTTCTCAATCTTATACCATCCTCATATGGAAAATAATGTGGCAGGTGCTCTAAGTAGAAAGGATCATGAATATTTATAAAATATGAGAATTGATAAGGATCCAATATTCCAAGACATAAAATGGATATACATTGAAATAATTAATTTAAGAACATCATATACCCTTTCTCAAATTATTGCTCAACCATATCTTATAGAGAAAAAAAATGATGCTCAAAGAAATGATGTGGGAATTGAAAAAAATATAGAAGCTGTCAAGAATGTGAAATCCTTTGAGTTAAAGATTCATGAGGATGGATACATATTATTTGGGTCACGAATATTTGTACCATACAATCCAGAGATAAATAAATAGCTTCTGAATGATTCATATAACTCAACATTCTCTATTCACCCAGGGACCACAAAGAGGCACCAAGATCTCCAGGAGAACATTTGATGGGACATTATGAAAAAGGATATCAATGAATATACATAAAAGTTCCCAGTATATCAAAAAGTGTAGGATAAAAGGAAAAAGTATAAAGGGATGATGCAACCATTCTCCATACCAACATGGAAGTGGGATAACATCACCATGGACTTTGTCACTAGACTTCCGAATACATCTAGAGGAAACAATGTTATATGGGTTATAGTGGATCTTCATACAAAGATAGATCACTTTATCACAAATTGAGAGGATTTTTAACTAGATCAAATTGCACAGATATATAAAAAATCATTAGTGAGGCTTCATAGATTACCTCTATCAATTATATCAGATCTAGATCTCAGATTTACCTTAATGTTCTAGAAAATTCTATAACATGATCTAAGCTTTGAGCTGAACTTCAGTTCGGCCTATCATCCTCAAACAGATGACCAATATGTAATAACTATTATAACACTAGAATACATGTTGATAGTGTGCTATATGGACTTTAAAAGAGGATTGTACCAACATCTACCTCTGGTTGAGTTCCCTTAGAACAATATATTTCATTAGAGCCTCGGAATGGCTCTATATGAAGCCCTTTAGGGTAAAAGATGTAAAACAATAGAATGTTGGGATTAAGTCAGTGATAGTAAGCTGCTAGAACCTGAAATGGTTAAAGAAATGATGGAAAAGGTGAAAAACATTCAACAGCATGTCAAGGTAGCCCAAATTCGACAAAAGAGTTATGAAAATAGTCATTGATGAGACCTTGAGTTTAAAGTCGGAGACATTGTATTCTTCTAAATAACTCCATGGAGGAAGTTGTTGAGATTTGGGAACAAAGGAAAGAAATATCCTAGGTACATTCTCCCCATTAAGAATCTTTATCATGTCTAATTTGTGGCCTATCGACTAGAATTTCCACAAACCATGTCTAAATTACATGATGTATTCCATGTGTCCCTCTTGAGGAAGTACATATTGTAATATCCCAGGTAAAAAAAGAGTAATAAATTTCTATATTTATTAATACCTTTGTCTTTTCATTTCATTCAAATGGAATATTTTTCTACTAATAGTTTTACTAAATATAAAAAGTAATTTTTTAACGTTTGCGGCGACAATGACCTCTCTGCCATTGTAATTGTTATTTGGATTCCTCTATAAGCCGTAATGTTTTTTAATATGAAAACGAAACCCCTTATTCTATTTTTGGGTGTTTTGGTATTGAAAATGGTGTTTGAAATGGATTGATTATTTCAATATCTTGAAATTATTTCTTGTGATTTCAAATGAAATTTTATTAGTGAAATTTTTATATTTGCAATATTTTATGTGTTATGAATTTATAATGGTACTTGGACATTTGAGGGGTGGTTACGTGTTAAACAAAATGATGTGTGGTTCCATGATAAACTAGGATGGGTGGTTATGTTAAAACCTCTTATTCATTTGGTATGGAAGTTGTCCATATGGCTATTCCATTTAGTGATATGTTTGGAAGTTGATTGTATAGTTATTCCATTTAAGTATGTTTATGTCACTAGTTACCTTTATATGTTATGTGTTTTTATATGGGTTTTATGGTAATATTTTGGTTAAAAAAGGGTAAGCGATGATTCTTTATTCAGTAAAGAGTATTTAATACTCCTTAAAGTTTAAAATTATTACTTATGATAAAGTATTCATGTTTTACTTGTTGTTTGGAAAAAACTAACAATTGTCCTTCTTTATATATCCCTTACTGTGCTTTTTATGCTAATCCCAAGTTTTTGAAAAATTTTTCATAGGAAATAAAGATTAATATGTTCAAGGATGGTATCATGGAAAATTCATTCCATCTAAAACATGGAACTCGACATGTTTCTTATTTTAAGAGTTTTTTATTTTATGAAAAAAATGGAAACTAAGTATAAGTGTCTAATTTGTAATTTTTGAGATGTAATGAAATAATTATGACCTGATTCTATAAAACTATAAACCTGAAAATATCCTTAATTTGAATTATTAACTTAATTAAAGATTATTTAATGTATAAGTTTGGGGCCTTACATATATCGAATCCCTCACATGTACTAAATTCATAGGTGGTACTATTGGATAATTATCCCTCTTATGAGGAGAAACTAGTGAAGATATCATATCGTAGAGATAATGTTATATGCAATGAGACTACTCACCTGGTCAAATTACTATGGTGGAACCATAGGTATAAAGAGGAAACATGGGAACTAGAGGAAGTGATAAAGAAAAAGTAACCACACCAGTTTTCAGCTTAGAATGTAAAATGAAATTTTTAGGGAGAAATTTTATATGGGGGAAGAATGCAATGACCTTGAATTATATCAATGGAAATTCCCTTATTATAATTATTTCATATATTATAATCACATAAAATCACAATAAAAAAACAATACAAACTTTATAAACGATGAATGAATGAAATAAAATTCATTTCCAGAATTTAAGTAACCTATACCGATGAAATAAAAAATTGACCTTTGGAATAGTCATTTGACCCTTAGGAATAGTAAAATGGATAATTGAATAGTAACATCACCAATGAAATTATAAATAAAATTTATCCATCTTATAATTTAAAATATGATATAATTATATCATAGTATTAGTAAATAATTATTTTTAAAATTTTTTAATTAAGTGTTGGTATTTTTGTAAGTCATAAATATTTAATTTTAATTTTAGGATTAATTTAATAATTTAAATGAAAAATTATTTTCATAAAGTGTATTCATAAATTAATATTTTTATTTATTATGATTATAATATGAATTTTTATGACCATTGTTAATTTTTCAATGTGGTATAAAATCAATTATAATTTTAAAATCTGTATTTTTTTAGTAAATTATGATTTTAATAATAAATTAAATTTATCATATTTAGAAAATTATTTTCAAAAAATGGTGTTCATTTTCGAATTATACATGTTGAAAAATAGTAAAGGTGAATTTTTGATATTTTTCTAAAATACATGAATTTTTGTGAATAGTGAAATACAATAATTTAGAGTACAAGTAAATAAATAAAATATTGAGTCATGCTTGAGTAATGGATGATGTAAGTGACCATTGGTTAAAATTCACATGCATTAATTATTGTATTTAGTCTCAAGAATAAACATTATTTCTTGTCCTGAGCAAAATAATAAAATATTAATTAAAATATTGAGAAAACACTCCTCTCCTCCACTATTAATACCAATCCTCACCACATATTCTCCTCACACATCTCAAGATTTGAACGTTGTCCAAATTTTTATCAAATATCCTCCCAATCCCCTCCCCCAAATCCATCAGATTCTTTTCTTAATAAAATACCAAAAACAACCCCCAATGGAGGTTCTCAAGAAGAAAGAATCAAGAGGTAAAACACTCTTCCTTTTTTAAATTAATTTTCAAGTTCATTTCTTTTCTTTTTCTCTCCAATCCTCCCATCTTCCAAATGGAATGATAGCTCTAATACCATAAATATATGGTAATTTTGTTATGCTAATATAATAATTCATCATCATCTATCATTCCCCATCTTTTTATACTAAAAATGAAAACATTTTCCACGATGTGTTAATTTATCATGTTCAAGGATGACGATGTTTTCAATTTCCATTACTATCATCAAGGAATTCATGACACCATTTTTATGGCTGAACCAGATTATAATATATTCAATATATATTATTTAATATTCTGGAATAATTTTTTACACATGATATTAATTTATAAAACCAAATTATATATAAGACTAATTTAACCTCTAGAAGATCATTAATAACATATATGATCAATTCTGGATAATTATCCTCACTTTATAATAACTTTTGTACATGTACACAAGTAAACTAATCATGAAATCCAAGGAAACCAGTGATCCCAAATGATGAAATTTAACCTCTTAACCCATCAAAAATCAATAAATGAACTTAATAAAGTTATAATATATCAAATACATTTAGAAAGGGTTATGGAATTATTAATTAATGAATCTAATTTTACTATCCTAGACATTAAGATCAAGTGAATAACACCTTCAGAATTAAGGTAATAGATTTTACCTAGACCTGCATTATTCCTTTAGTTCTTTCCTTATCTAATTTCACCCAAATGAAATTATCTTTTATTTTTAGGTACATCTTCTAGATGTTTTTTATATGTTGAAAACTCATGTATCAATATCTATTCATCCTTATTTTTTGTGGATATACATGTTTTGAAATGGTTCCGTTCTCAATTCTTCCCAATAAGCAAGTCCAGTTTAAAGGGAAATTCCAGAATTCTTACCCAATTTTAAGTGCACTCTATAATATGTATTAAGACACCATTATTTTTCTAAAATCACTCATTTTATTAAGAAAACTTTCTTGGTTCACTTCTAGTTTTATATAAAATATTATTCTATTTTATTCTTTAAATGCTCTTTAAAAATTTAATTAAACTATACTAAAATGTTATAATTGTTAAATATATTTTTCATATGTTATCACTTTAGTTTGACATCACTAATCGTGATATATTCCTACGTTACTTTATTAATTTCCATGTATGATTTAATTTCATTATTTAATGTATGATTTTATGAAATGCCCATTTATTTTTCTTTTGACATGATTACAATACACAATTATTTCCATTAGTAACCCTTATGTTTTTTTTTGTTACTTATGTATGATTATTTATGTGACAAAAATTTCCATGAATATGTTATAATGGGTGCACCTAGATAGAACTCAAATGAATTGGGTAATGTTTAGTCTCATGAGACGTTATGTGCAATTTTTTTGGTGGTTACCCTTGACTCATGTTCCATGTGCAATGGTCTTGGTGGTTACCCTTGACTTATTTTCATCTATGTAAAACAATCCTTGAATCATGATAAATTCATGTTTTATGTTGCATCCACATTACTATGAATCCATGATTATAGGATCCCATGTTATGATTCCTTATATTTATTCGTGTTCCATGCCTTTTTATATCATTATGTTATGCCTTATATCCCATGTTCTATAATCTTTTATTTTGTTTCATCCCTTATTGGGATTATATCTCATCCCTTTTTTTATTTTATCCCTAGGGTATCCTATGCCAATGTAAGGGCTCAAAGGAATTTAGGAGCTCTTTATAAAGATTAAAAAAACTATGTTCTTATTTTTGAATCATGATGTTTAACTATGTACCTAATCTCCAATACACTAGATATTATGATCATTTGTGTGTAATTTGATGTTTAATTTTTCTTAAAACCATTTAATGATATATGTAAAGTCTTGGGTTTCTATATAGGCCCCACCTATCACATAATGAAATCATTTTTTTCACAAGTTCATAAATATTCATCATATCATAACGCATAAAATGAAATGGGTATCATAAGAATTTAATTATATCATAACCTATGGAAAAGATATAGGTTCTATAATCATTTAAAAATAGTGTAACCTATTAAAAAAATATATTTCAAAATCATTTTATCATTTATAACCTATGTAAGAGAAATAGGTTCCATAAACATCATTCCTTCAAATTATAAACCATTCAGAGAAAGAATATAAATGTAATCCATGGATAATATCCCTAGAAATACATAGGTGACAACAAAAAATCTCATATTTGTTGGAAAAATAAATTTGAATGATCATTTAAAAAATTATGAGGAAAATATCCTTTCCTCTTCCTAATTTTTTTTAAAACATAAAAAATTTTGAAAACATTTTTTTCTTTAAAAATAAACATGAAAACATATAATATAATATTTGAAAATAATTTACACCACATTTTTAAAAATAAAAAATTCTCAAAATACTTTTCTCATTAAAATGAGATTAAAATATAATTTAAAATATATTTTAGAAAACATTTTGAGAAAACATTGTTTTGAATGAAAATATATTTCCGACTGAATGAGAAATAAGGTCGGATTTTCATTTAAAAAATATTAATTATATTAAGTACCAAAGAGTGATAAATAGTAACATTACATGAATATATCATGAATAATAAGAGGATAATATACTTAATTATAATTATTGAGATATAGATCATTATATTTCAACAATTGGAGACTTAATCATAAAAAATCCCGATAAATGATGAGATGGAAACATAAAATCCTTACCAATTTGGTAACATTGATTCACAAACACCCTGAAGAAATAAGAAATGAAGAAACATAAAATATCCAGATAATTAATAAATTCATGATATTACATTTAAAATGTATTTATATACCTCTCGTGAAATAATATAGGTTCATAAAATAATGTGTGTTTTAAAGAAGTAAAATTTAGATAAGATTCAATTACCTAAAGTATTGACATATGGCATACTCATTAAAAATTTATATATAATAAATGTATGTTTATTATACCTATATTATATAACCATATTCATATATATAATACCATATATTAATTTCTTATGACTTTATATTACCCGTTTGATAATAATGTCATGTTTATGTTATGTTTTGGGTAATAACCGCTTTGTTTTTCATACATGTTTTGACTTGTTATTATTTATCCTCTTACATAGATCATGATTTCATAATATAAATAATTTATAACATTATATAAGTATCATATATATTCATTATATATGTATTTATATTTATCCATAAAATATAGTGATAGGAGATGAAATTCATTGTTCATGGCGATGGTTGACCATTTGTACACGTGAACGTTATTTTCCATTTTCTTATCGGTTTGAATGAAAGAAATGTAAACGAGATATTATATTTAGATAATCATTTTTATTTTATATATATCTCATGTGTTTATTAAACCCATATTTAATACATTCCATGTAAAGTGTTATTGAATCACATCGCTTCGCGAGGTGGTAGTCCACCGTACACGTGAACGATATTATCTTATTACCACAAAAATCTAAAGCATACTGTTAAGTGTGATATAAAAATTATAGAAGCATAATAATATCATTAATATCATATATAGAATATATGAGCTACATTTTCATCATTATTCCTAACCTTAATCTGTGGTAGTGGAAAAACAAATAACATTGGTTCGTGAGGCGGTAGACTGCCATATACACGAATGATGATTTCATAGCCCATTTGATGTAAGTGTTTGTCATTGTAGTTCACACCCTTAATATAAAAAAATATTAGAATATTTAAGATACTAAGGTTATTATATAAAAATCATATAAAAAAATTTAATGTGTATGATGAATAAATAAAATAAATACATCTGTTGATGATTGTTACCTCTACTTCGAGTATCTCTTTTTCGTTTTTACAAAAAGAATTAATTGGTTTGATTTACTCAAAAATTAAGTCTCAAAAGATTATAGAAGATAATTTTATAATTTATTTGTTCAATTATTTTCTAATTTGATGGTTTTAAGAGAGGGGGATAGGGGTGGCCATTTATAAGGGAGGTTAGTGGCACTCTTGTAATTTTTGAAAAGAGAGAATTCAACCCACATTGTTTCATTGTAATGTTGCTCCAATAATGTAAAATATATATAATATATGGTCTAAGGTCTAAATATGGATATTAAATGAGAATATTACATGTTTCTATGACATTTCCCCCCTTATTCATAAAGTTGGGTCCCTTAGTTAACTCATTTTTCTATTAATCATCGTGATTAATTTTAACTATTTCCACAAATAATTTTGGGGAAAACAATAATTTTACCTTATTATACATTATATATTTTTATTATTACGAATTTGGAATTTATTTTTCCAAATTAAATTCACATAATTTGAAGAAAAAAATTATAATCAATCTCATCGATGTGTCGAGAAAATGGGGTTTTAAAAATAAAAAGTTCAAAAGTTTACAAAGTTTATATATCCAAACATAATATGAAATTGATTCCAATGAAATAAATTGTTTTTAATGATGTATAATTGAACAAATTATAATTTTTAAAAAATATTATATAATTTAACTATATAAATAAATTACATGAAAATGTATTTTTCAATTAAAATTCTACATTTTTCACTATTCAACAAAAAATGAAACGTATCAGAAAAAATAAAAAAATCACCATAAGATAATTTTGAAATTATAAATAAAAAACTAATGATTATTTTATAAAATTAATTTTATAAAGTTTTTAATATTTAATTTTTTTATTATTTACAAAAATACATTACAAACTTCTTTTTTGGAAAACAGTATTTTCAATACATATATAGACATTACTAAAAACTAGGTATTCTATTATCAATATGTTTTACTTACATAAAAAATAATATTTAAAAATTAGTTATTACTATTCATATATCTATGTTAATTACTTGGTTATAATGGTTGGTTCTAAATGACTATATTAATATTATAACATTGTTCTGTTAAAACTCAAGGTTGCGTATGATGCAAGCTAAGATGGATTTTTTGTGTAGTGCATGAAAACCCATGGCTTCATGTAATGAAAGATTGACTAAGTTCTTCCTATAATGTTATCCATCAAATAAATTTAATTAATTCTTCAAAAAAATTATAAAAACAATGGTTTTTACAATAACACTTAGCCACATCATATCGACTCTACAAAATTCCATTTACCATCTTACAATATACATCTCCATTTTAAAATAAGTATGAAAACGTGATGAATCCATGATAAATGTATCTCAAGTGCCTCTAATGTATTTTTAGAGCATTATATACTAAAAATAGTGATATAAATACATTAATTATCTAGATACATCATCATGTGATTAACCTGTATATGAAAAACATGAAGAAAAAAACATGCATACCTCAAATACATTGGGCTCCATATCAAGGTAGTGTTTTTGAAGAATATCACTAAGAAACAACATCAATATCTTTCCTCCATTGGATTTAAATTAGAAACTATAATCCACATAAGTTACTCTAGGACCCCTTTAATTTTGAATATGTCTTATAACCTTCTCCTATATAAAAGGAGAACATAAAGGAATATAACATTAGATTGGCTTAATAATGAACAATAAACACCAAAAAGAATAATAACATACTTTATATTGAATCACATCAATCAATAAATGATGTTGGGAATCAATATACAATTTTTTTAAGCCTCTATATTTTATTCATAAAGTAAACCAATTTTTTGTTTTTGATTGCTAAACATTTCAATAATTTAAATTAAATCATAAGTAATCCAACTCTATGGATTGTAAATAATGATATACCATTTGGATGATGGGTAATTAATTTATCAAATTTATATCTTGTAACATATTAAACCTTCTTAATCTATTACATTATGAGTCTAGAGTGTCGGTGCTTTTGAGAGGAGGACTAGGGAGTGAAATGAAGGGTTAATATGAAATTTTAGATGGGGTCAATTTTGTGGATTGATGGTTTGCATTATGAAATATAGGTTATTTCCAAAGGTATGGATATATAATGGTTGGTTTTATTATGGTGTATTGATTTGAATAGTTACTATGGTGCCTCTGAATCTTTAGAAAGACACTAAAAAGGATCCTTTAGGTTGTGGCATGGAATATTGAGGTGGGATTTAAGAGGAGTTAAGGAGATCTTAATGTGACATGTAGAGATCATTATTTCATAGAGACCTGAAGTCTTAGTTCATTGGTTCTATATTTTTTGGTTTCATTGTGGTTTGTTCCTCTATATTGTAGTGTTTATTTTTTGGGGGTCATCTTTGAGTATTCTGTTATTTTGGAAATCATTACAGCATGGTGATTAGGTTTTGTCATAGTTAGGTACATGAGTCTGGATTCTATGCCATGGATATGATCCTTACATCATGGTCCTCCATTAGTTTCACTAGGTTAAGTATTTTAATAGAGAATGATTTTTAGTATTAAGTCAACCTAGATCCATTCAGGTGCCTCTATGAATTTTAATCTTCCATATTTGTTTCCTTTCAACTCTTTTGTGATTATAGAGTAGTTTTAGGAGATAATTTATTTCCACATTTCTGGATTTTATACTCATCCAAAAGAGACAAAATATTAGTGATCTAATAGATGTTTTTTATCTTTCCATCTCATTTTATTCCCTATTATTCCTTGTGAATTCTCAGTGGAAATATCAGTTTTATTTAGGGGATGTTTGGGTTGTGATATTTTTATGGAATTATTGTGATCTAGGTTGGGTTGGGTTTTACTCATGTGGTATTGGTCTTATAATCATCACTTCCTCGTGCTATTTTTTAAAAGTGGTTATAAAGAATTTATTGATGTATTGGATTTGAGAACTATCTTATGTTATGTTTAAATTATGGAACTATTAAATACATTCATTAATTGGGTTTTTGTTATGTATTTACTTAATAAATATAATTAATTTAAATAATTTAAATTTATTTTAAGGTGTTTATTTCATGTTTTTACTTATTTACTTGGTATTTATCAAGTGGTATATTCCTTTTTCTACTATTTATGAAAACTTTTGTTGCTATGAAGAGTTTTGTTTTATTTCTATGATGTTGATTTAAAAATCAAATTTAATAAATGGTTAACAACTAATTGAGGGTAAAAAACTAGTTGTGTGAAACCTGAAAATCAATGAAAAAATTTCTTATGAAAAATGTATTGAATTATTATTTAATAAGGCTTTAAATGAGAATTATGGTAGTTATTAACATTTAAATTAAATTTTATTTTTCATTTTTGTAATTGTTATGATTCTATGACTATGAGAATGTTTTGGGGAATATTTTATGGAAATTATATATTTAGTTATGGTCTTTGGAGTATTATGGGATGTAGGGATATGATTAGTTGTCATGGGTAGGAATGTTTTTTTGGTGTTCTATGTATAGGCTATTATGTGTTAATGTTATGGTCACCCATGGGAATGAATTGGTTGTGGGTTTTGCTAAATGTTTTGAAGTGGGAATGTGATTGAATTTCCATTATTGGAATATAAAATAGAAGTATTTGATATAGAATGGTGATGTGGATGGTTATGTACCAAGGATTATATGGTTTAGGTGGAGGTTGATTGTCGGTTGTGTGTTTTTTTATAGTTTCTTGGTAGAAATGGGATATGATGTTGGTAATAAAATGGTAAATGTTTTTATATGTAATACAATAAAATATTTTTTAATTTCGATAATGATTCATGGAATAATGGTTAATGCATTGAATTAATATGGAAAATGACTAATAATGGTTTTCCATTAAGTATAGAATTCAATGGAATAATGATTGTATTATGGTTAATATTGGTAAATATGTAAATTGTTTAAATGATGTTACATGACAATATAACATAAATTTTTATGTTTCTATTTGGTATTTAAATTGGGATGGTTTGTTAAGTTATAGTTGGTAGTGGTTGTGATGTGTAGCGATGGTAGTGTGGTGTTGGTTGCGGGATGTGATGGTGTTGTTTTGATATATTTCCTCTAGGATAGTATTGTGTGTGGCTATATATAAATATATGATGGATTTTATGATTATTTATTTATGCACCCCACCCAATTTAGTTTACCTTACTAACTCCCAAAGTTTTAGGTTATAGGTTTTTCCCCATCATCTAGGTTGGGGAGGATATAGATGGATAGCTACTTCCACTTCCTTCCCTCTCTTTAGGTGTAGTATGAGGTGTGATTTTAGTATTGGTAAATGTTGGGGGTCAATCATGTTAAGAGGAGGTAATGAGGTTGATTACCTTTACTCTCACGATACACTAATATGATGGATGTAGATGTGATTATTATGGGAAGATAGTGTGGTATGCATAGTGGTCGTCATGCATCATTAGAAGAGAACATGAGGTTTATGTCTTTTATGTTCATGATAGAGTAATATTATGTTCATTTATGTGAATATGGGATATTGATTTGTGGTTGTGGATATAGGACAATTATATAAAACAATTATGGACCCTATGGTATATTAGGATAGGTTGGGAAATGTTTTGAACCACATTAGCGGTGAGGAGAGTATTTGGATTCATACCATCATGAGATGTTGGACCCAACGAGAGGTCAATATTTTTAGGGTTGATGTTTTAATAAAAATAAACTTTATGGGATATATGACTGTTAAGTAATTGGTGGATTATGAATGGATGGAAGTACAATCTATTTGACATTGAGGTATGAGAGGAAAAATCAAGGAATTGGTTGTAAGGTACACTTTTTGTTTATATGGTTAATAATATTTTATTAATCTTGGATGTGGAATCTTGTGAGTGGGTCTTAGTGAGGCTAGGATATAGTTGACTTAATAGGTCATTGTTGTTTGTATTGTTTATTCACTAAAGATTTAGTATTTTTCTTCATGGTTTTTAAGAGTGGTTATAAGGATGATTGTACTGATTATTCATGTTATGCTCAAAATAATATATATAAACTATTTTTTAGGTTTCTAATGTATGTTTTTATATTTAACCATCACACACTAACTAAAATCTTAGAGTTGTGGTCATATTTACTGCCTATGAGTTTAATTTTTGGTATTTTTCCTTGGGGATTTTTATTGTATTTCATACCTTTAATTCTGGATTATTGTGAGATCTTGGTTTAATTTATTATTATGATGTTAATTGGTTGATTTCTCAATATGTTCACTAGTTATATATGGTAAATTTCACCCATTTTTATGTTTTATACCCTTGATGCATGTTGCCAACCTAGGACCTATTGTATGTGGGACTCAAGGGGTCCCTCTCATCTTCACTACGATCTAGAGAGGGGTTCACAGTAGGGTTAGGTAATGAATAGCATACCATATCACAACCTATTCCATACCATATGGAATAGGAATATCATGCGTCAAATAGTATAGTCATATAACAACCTATGATATGAATTAAATGCATATCATGGTAAAAAGTATGGATAAATTATAAAATTTGATTCTTCCAATTTTATTTCATTTCCACCTATAATAGAAAAATGAATAGGGAAACCAGAAAAATTATGATCCAATACAAAATACCACATTGAGGGTGTCCATGTGGGAATATTTGAACAATCTAATAAGTACCTAAAAATATAATGGACCATAATTCAGTCTAATTATATACATGAAATAAACATGATGATGATTCCAAACATAATTAAATTGTTGATATAAAAAATATGCATATTAAGAGGACATTTAATTAACAACACAAGTGGATTATAAATTCAAAATGATTCACCTTAGAAATAAAATGAATGAAAAAATATATTATATAATAGATACGGAAAGTAATTTAACATTATATCTATATTAAAAAATATATCCTTAAACATAAAATTATTTTTCAACACATATGACTATTAATTCAGTCATCACAACCTAAAACATTTATCTGGAGGGTGAAAAAATAGTGTTACTATAAACATGTATCAATGTGACACATGATTCTTGAATTAACATCATTCAAAATATTCTAACAGGATCAGAATTAAAATAAAAAAAATGAATTATTAGATGTAATTACTTCACATTATTGGGTTAATTTTTGATGTAATTCCATTATATAATTCCTAGACTACTGACATGTATCAAAAAACACAAAGTTATAGTATAAGAACCTCCATCCTCTAAAAAAATGTCATGGAAAAGCATCCAGAAATATTCTCAATGAATATATTTATTAATTAATAATAAAATATATAATCATTAGAAATTAAATAGAAAAAAAACTTAAACCACCAAATGTAAAATAAAAACTAAGTCTCAACCTAAATAAAAAAAAATTAAGTAGTTCAAATCATATTACATTGTTGGATCTAATTTGAGGCATTCCAAATTAATAAATAAAAAACCATAAGTATTTTAATACTAGAAATCATTATATTCATGATGGTATTGGATTCCAAATCTCCATCTAATGAGATATATTCATAGTGTTATATCACATGGATAATTACTCAAATATATTATCAGTGTAAATTTACAAAGCCCGTGAATTTATAAGGATTTACCCTAAATCATGAAAAAACCCAATGATCCAAGAGTATCTATCTAATGAAAAATATAAATCATATCCCAATATTTATTTATAATGATATCTAGGTACCATCCAACATCACTAGTGATATCTCTATTGAACATCCATGAAGACTAGTTTTCGCTAAACCTACACCCATGACACTTACACTCTGCATATTTCTTATACCCATTTACTAACTCTCAGTAGGTCATAATTTAGAGGCAATAAGGACCATATCAATAACTAATTGAAGGAATGGAATGAAATTATATTTAGAGAGATAAAGAAAAATTCAAGATGTAAAATGAAATTAAATCATTCTATAAATATTAATACATATATTAAATCACTTAAAATAAGTGAATAATCAATTTCATGTTTAATTAGTACAATGATTATATCTAAGTTGACTATGATATCAATTGATGTAGGATATTCCACTCTTTGTGGAATCACATCCCCATTCAACGAACAATGAAATGAACTTAGGTTTAATTTTGGTTTGAGGAATTAATAAAATATGAATTATAAAGATGATGTTTATTATATCATTTTCATAAAAAATTATACCATTAAACATTAACGACATATAAATATAAATTTTTAATATATGTAAATTAAAAAATGATTTAAAATTTAATATATGACATAACTATGGAAATAGACATACCCAAATCACAAGACAATAAATAAGATGTATAACACATGATCAAAGTTAAACTGCATAATTAGAATAAAATATTATAGTTGAATGAAACCTAATAACAATATTATAGAAATATTGATACATATAAAAAAAGACTTAGAATAAAATATACAAATGATAGACATGCTAAAAATAAAAAAAAAAATCATCAATATTATCAAACAAAATTGAATCAGAATAGAATCAAATAAAGAATCATTGATGTATAATTGTTCATTAAATACTATTTCAAATAAATAAATCAAAGAAAGTAGTAAAGTATATTGATATTTACAAGTTTCTTTCAAATAACCAATGTGAATGGAGAAGTATCACCATAGGATACATTATTAATTAAGAAATAAGTATAAGAAATGAAAGAGAAACTAGAAAATAAGGATTATAAAAAGTATCCATATATAAGACACTTATTGTTAAACAAATTAATGGGGTTAAATGGATTTCACCACTCCCCCCAGCTACTATTGAACATGGAATTGTGATAATACCCATGACATTCTTAACCAGTAAGGAGCATAGAAAGTGTCTTCATCATCATAGGTCTTATTAGGATCATCAGGCCCCCACTCCTCACACTTAAAAAAACCAAATAAAATATAATTTTCAAGGAGCTAGGAAAAATTAAAGAGAAAAATAAATAAATAGACCAAAAATCCCTTTTGATGGATTTCCCTTACATACAAAAATATCTCCACATTTAATTATCTCTATTATCATAGATTTTAGAGTTCTTCATCCAATGCGATTCGAATTTTCCTCTATGTGTGTTCACACTGAATCATAATATCTCATTCATATATATATAATAAAATAGAGAACCATAGTACCATGTGAACTTGGTATGAGTTTTATGAAATTGTTTTAGGTTCAAAACCATCACCTTGGGTTCACTAAAACAACATTACCAAAAATTAGATGCTCTTAGTATTCTTTATACACTTATGAAGTAGGAGATTATTACAATCATATATCATAATTTATTCTCTTTTAGTGAAAAAGACTACCCAAATAGGGAACTCTCTCTAATGGATTAAAAAATAATGTTGCTAGAATATAAAAATTAATAAAAAAATTTGAATGGATACATATATCAAGGGATATAAAACATGAAGTGGTAAGATAAAAATGATAAAACATGATCCAAAAAAACCATTCATTCAATAACACCCAGTGGTAGTTCCTTCTAATTTATCAGTATTGATTGATGGATTAAAACAATTCTAGAAGAAATAATAAAATAAATAAGAAAATTTTAAGGAAAGTGGGTCAAATTACTAGAAACTTAAAAGTTCTACTTGACTAAATATAATCAAATACAAAAGTCTGTAAGGAGGGGTCCACATGGGAATAGGTAGTCTTAAAAATAAACATACTCACATATGAAATTTTAGAATTATACCAAATTAAATGAAAGAGTTAAACATGATAGTATCTAGGAATATTAAATAATAAATATAAATAAATATTAATATTAAAATTTAATTTAATTAACAATATATAATTATAAAATTATGATTATCTATAATGGAAATTAATTAAATGAAAACATTTAATGTGAAACCAAGATATAAAATAATTTCCTACCCATAATAAGTAAAACTTTCAACACACATTCTATATTTACTATATAAGAAAATGTAACCACTTCTCATTCATCTTGAAGAGAATATCCTTTATAAATTTACTTAATTTATCTTATCTAATTTATATACACCAACACAACCACATCCTCAATTGTTTAACTTATCCATTTTAAGAAATTTATTGCAATAATATATGTATTCATGACAATAAATATGGGTCTCATAGTTGATCTACTAGTCATGGTTAAATTTTTTATATCAACCAATTTATGCATCTCGCTTGATGTTACTTCATATATATTATACGATACATTCCATCATTCCTACATTATTTTACCATTTTAATTTGATGTTAATTTCTTTAAAATGATTTTGTGAATATAGATTTATAATTGAAATTTTTTGTTTAATTTTTTGTATTAATTCATCAATTTTTCAATGCAGGAAACTTGGTGAATAAAAAAATCATATTACTTTCAATTATTAAAAAACATTTTTCTCTTATTATACATGTGATGTACTTTTATTATCCATAGTAACATTAGATTTAATGAATGGTTGGAATTATATCAAAGAGAAATGTTGCATCATTTTCCTTCCATAGATATCAACTCAATCACTTGAATATTGAGGCAAGTGTTGGCATCAAATTTTAGCATTTTTACACCACTCTAATATAGTATGCATGTATATTATAAAAACTAATGTACACTAAGTATGAATATTAATGAAACATGTAATGTATAAATAACTTAATTGATGTCATTTTGGATTATTATAGTCAATTACAACATTGTAATCATAGTGAACCACACACTCTTCCTTGGATTACTTGAGTAACCACTAACTCATTTCTTATAGTGTTTTATGTAAACCTATAGAATATTTATATGATTAGTAAATCCTTATTTAGTATACAATATTTAGTTAATTTTCTTAATAATTCAGTGTAGTATTATTAATGTAGTATTAATACCTATAGTGGTTGGTATATAATTTCCCATCATTAGTTTAATGTTAAACTCAACATTAATTTTCAAGTGTCAATTTTTTCTTCTAATGATCGACATATGGAAGTCAGTAAACTTCAATTATCATATAGTTTTTTAAATATAAGATTAATTTTTGCCACTTTTTTATTTATAAAAGTAAGTAGAAGTTTCAAAACATCCTTCTTATAATCTATTGATGTTAACAAATGGATTAAGTTATGGTTTGATCAATTTTTACCTCCTTGTCGAGACACAAATTCAATTGTACCAACTCCCAATCAATTTTCAGAATAGGTTGGTTGATTGAACCCATAATGTTTTATTCAATAGAGCCCTTAATCAATTTATCCTGGGGTATCATGGCCACATGAGAATACTACAAGGATGACTAGAAAAATAAAAAATAATAAACAAGGAAAAAATAAAATTAATTAACAAGGTAAATAATTAATATATAATTTTTTAAGATTAATGATGTATAATTTTTACAAATAAATAATAATTATTTAAACCATAAATAAAAATATATTTAAATATAATTATTGATATATAATTGACTTGGAATTTCTGTATTATGGTGGTTCTGCTGACCTGCCCACCTGCTAGTGCACTACATTCATCACCCCCCATAGAAGGTGGTGTAGAACAAATATCATTCCTATACTCCAACCTCATCAAAAACTCTAGATATATTACAATTAAATGGATTTTTTAACTATATGCATTTATTTTCCCTGTATCTCATATAATTCTTTGAGGCATTCTCATTTCATTCTTAGTCCCTATATTCCATGTTTAGAATGGATCAACCTCATATTTCTAAATTTTCACAACTTATCTACTCAACTTGTTGTATTTATTGGTGATCACCATTATAAAAATAGATATATGAAGTTAATACAACATTATCCATATTAGGACTTCATAAAATCCAATATCTATAGGATCCATGTTTGTGGAAAGCATCACTTTCTCCTCTTACATTAGAATATGAATTATCATTGTGGCCTATAATTTTTATTGGTGGATATTTGGATTTATCCCACTTAATTTTAGATCCCATTCAAAATTTTATCCATTATTAATATTAAAGAACCCTGGTTTTATTGAATCTATATTTTACCGGGATCTATGTCGAATTGGAGGACATTTCCCTCTCTTTTGCAACATAAAACCAAAGAAGGATACTTTGGATGAAAATGTCTTTAGTATGAAGACAGAGTTAGCTAATTCTCATATTTTCACCTTCACTTCCATGGTGTAGATATTTTCTGGGAGAATTATCATTTTCTAATAAGGAAGAAAATAATTCATTTTTATTGTAACCCCTTAAACCATCCTCCTTCTAATTATCTTCAAAAAAAGAACGTCGAGGGGGGGTACCATGGGTTTTCTTCTAATCCGAAAATTGTTGTAGAAATTTTTAGGAATAAATCTTCCCAATATTACCCCCAAAAACTCTCTTTAATTTTCTATTTTCTGGAAACATAATTTCCCTTACCCTTCCATCCCTATTATGGGTCTAGATCATCTACTATTATAATTTATGACTTATACAGAACTCCTAAAATCCTTTACGGTTTCTTCAAATAAATTTATTAATTATTACATCACACTTATGTATATATTCAACTTGTTTAGTTAATTAGAGTTATGGTCTCAAATAAATAGATTATCTTCACTCTCTTTATAAATCCTTAATTGTGGAAATTCCACATCTTTCTCTATTGATGTTTGTAAGGACACCATGTAATTTAACCACACTTCTTCCCCACAATTTATCTCCTTATATGAAATATGCATGGTTGGACCCCCACTCCCCCCCCACCAAGTCTGAATTCTATTTTGATGTGTATAAATATTGGAATATTTTTTTCTTTTATATTCTTAAGACCAATAATAGGCCAAATTGTCTTCCATTGTTTTCAAAAAATATTGTCCCTAAAATATTCTCCAAAAATAGGCTATTAATAATCAATAGTGGATTATTTTAAAGAAAAATGTGTATGTAGATATTATCGATTATTTTACACAACACATCACAATAAAGGCACAAAATAATAAGTTATATCTTTTTTCAATAGTTTTTATAATGTGTGATGCCATTGGTAGGATATAACTTTTTCATTATTTTTCTAAATTTAACCTTGAGTACATGCTAAGGTTTGTTGGTGGTTTTTTCAACACTATTACAGATCCATTGGAAAACTATAGGGGAAAAGGTTTCAATATAAAATAAATGAATGATTTCAGAAAATTCATGGTTTAAAATCAGTTATGAAGTCTAATTTTATTTATGGGATATATTTACATGGTGAAGAAACTAAAATAAGACAGATGTTTATGGTGTAAACTTGAATTGGTTCTTAGAAAATTCCAAAGAATTGTTTTATTCACTAACTAAAATGATTCACTTTCATTATCCCATGTATTATTATTTTTTCATCTTGTTCATCATGGGAGATCATTAGACCATCATTGATGTAAGAACTAGAGTTTTAAACTTTATGGAATTTATAAAGGCTTTTTAACTTTTCATTTGGGGGATGGGATGAAATTAAAACCAAGCTTCATAATATAAATACAATAATTGTAACACTTAAGAGTGATGTTTTAAATATGGTTTAAGGATCTTGAGGCGTATCATGTGTTTAATTTAATTTTAGGATCATATTTCATTGGAAACCATGTTTTTAGAAAGAGTAAATGGGGTGCATGAGTTTCACATGGTTAGTACAAACTGTGCACCCAAACCATGAGAACCTATAAGGGTGTCACATGGTTTTTAAAACCATGAACTCGAGGCCACTCGACCATGAAAAATGGTGCAAGACAATACATAGAAAAATCACATAGGCGTGTCTAGCCCTGTGAGGGGGGGAATGGGTGGAACCTTAGGCATAGATGGCCATGGTTGGTGCATGGTTTGGATAACAATGTATAAAAACCATGTTCCTCATTAAAATGGGTCAATTTACCCTTTTACTATGATATCATTTAACTATTAACCCTCTATTATCCTCCTCATTCATATACTAGATCATTCCCATGCATGTAACTCTCCCTTCAACCTCATAGGAACAGATAGTTATTCCTCATTTGGTCTCAAAATCAAGCATAGTAGGTCCCTTTTGATCACCCAATTTAGTCTATGATTCCTCCTTTATTTTTCTATTTATATATCTATATATAATTCTATTTCAATGTGAGATCATACACCCTATTTTGGGGAGATTTTATATTATTCCAATTTCTCTTGTTATTTATTAAATAAAATCCTAGTAATGGATGAATGAATCACCCTAATCATTAAGTATGTGTTGTATGGACTTCCCCTTAAAGTATCATCATTTTACAAAATATACATTTGTTCTGCTTTCCAGATTTTTCATGTGTAACCCTTTAAATGTGAAATTAATTATGTAGAACATAATTAATTGAATTAAATAGTTGTTTTTATTTAAATTTCACTGTTGGTGGTTGTACACCTCAACTCGGACCACTCCATTGGGTGTGTCACTTATATGTATTTGACTTATGCTTCTCCTAGTAAATTAAATCACCCCTTTAGGGTGTTCTTTGAAATTATTTTATATAAATTATATACCCATACCTTAATCACCTTTTAGGTGTGTTGGATTAAATCTCATGTTATATATTTTAAATTGAATTAATTTAGTTGGTATAACAACCATTCCCCATTTTTAATAAAACAACCTATGTGGTGAGTTTTATTATTTAATAAAATGTGAAATGAAATGGAGTTATTTTAAATGATTAATAGAATATACCATCCCAGGGACTTATTAATTAATTATAAATGGAATGACCTAGATTGTATAATTGAAATGTGATAGGGAATAATTATATACATGGCCTATTTATAGTTAACACTTGAACTATAATATGACATGCTTACTAACATAACCATGTTTATTACTAATATTTAAATGGACTAAAGGAATGGATAATATCCTAGAAAATTTTTATATACTAAAGGTATCATGACTATTCCCTTATAATACACCTTGAGTTATCCTTGGTTTCCCATGTAAGAATTCATTAGATGGGATCATTAGTTATATCAATTACTACACATTTAATGACACTTGGGTTCCTTATATGTAATTCCTTAGATGAGCTCAGAGGTCAAATGAATTGAATTATTCCTTGAGTGAAACATTGGCTCCTTATATATAATTCCATGGATGGTATTAGAGGTTAAATGATATTTCTTCATTCCATGAGTGAAACTCAGGATCAATCTATGAGACACCTTGGATGGGATCATGTGTTAAATGAAATTATGACAAGCCATAGATGATACTTGGGTTCCCTATATATAATGACTTGGATGGGATCATTGGTTAATTAGAATATCTTATATCCCTGATGAAACTTGTACCTTGATGTAGAATTCCATGGATGATATTATAGAATATAATGAAATTTATTATATACATGGCCATTATGATAAATGGGTTCCTTTATACATCGTGGGTCACATATGATTTTTACTTTTTCATGTAACTTGTTAGGTTCCATTGGGCATAGAACAAATAATGGTCATATATTCCTATACTATGATTACCCATAATCGTTCTATATTTTCAGCTATACTCACTTCCGAATGGTTGGACATATAGACATAGGCCCTAGAAACACCTTATTACCTATAAAAATACTATTTTATGGTTGCCTTGGTCTTATGACTCAAGTTATCACCTGTACATCTATATATCTATAAATTTATGATTATGTATACACATATATACATAGTGTCATGTTTAGAGACATTTCATCTTAGCCCGAAACAAGTATGTTATTCCAGGTGTCCTTTCACAACCTGATCTCAACTTGTTTATATTTATTAATTCACTGGTTATTTTTTATACATTCACACTATTGTATTTAATATTAATTGACTATATTGCATTAGACGTTATTAGTGTTAGCCTACTAAGTTTATCTAACACCCTGTTTGGGCCTGCATTTGGTACCTGATAGATTTCATGGTCACTTGATATGGATATTGGATTATACTATGTGATATTTCTTCAATTCATGGGAGATTAGGAGCATATGATAGATCTTCATATAAAAATCCTGATTGGTGTAGTTTTTTTGTTATTTTTTTGTATTTATCTATACATGTTGTGTACTTTATTATTTCTGCCATGTATGCATGTATTAATTTTTTTTTTGACATGAAACCTATCTGTTTATGGATCTAATTTTAGATTTTTTTTTCATTATTAATATTGGGCTGATTTATTTATGATCCATTTGAATTCATACTCACTCCATTGTTAAATTATCTATGATATATCACTATGTTACTCTTTTTATGAGGGTATAATTTCCTCACCATACATTAATTAGATCATTTATTCTAGTTAGAAGCCTATAACATATAGGGAGGAATTATTGAGGACATGAGACCAACCTTTCTAGCTACTATTATAGAGTTTTTTGGTTTGGGATATTTCAAAGTGGTATCATAGCTCTTTATTTTCATTTGACTTGCATAATGGTATGGTAAATAGGATACTAAGGACATGTCAACACATGATAAATATATTGTTTATGGGATCCATCAACCTACGCATGATTAAAGGTAAATTGGACAAGGATAAGACTATTTTTCTTACCATTCATTATTATATTTGATTATTACTTCACCTTGAGTGATTCAGATACATTCCACTGTTTACTAATTTATTATTTTTATTCTATTTTTACCATTATACTGGTATGGTAAGGTAGTATTTTTCATGCATCATTTTTGGCACATAGGATTCACATGTTATTATTATTCTTACATTTATAACATGCTTCTATTCTTAACTTCCTTTTATATTATAATTCTATTATTACGTAGTAGTTTTACATGTTTGCCAATATTTATTGGTATGATTTCATTCCTTGATAATTTTATTAAAATTAAACTAATTTTTTTTTAAGGAAAGTGATTTAGATAATTGGTTATTAAATTTCCTACATCTACATAAATAGTGTTTTACCATATAAATTTATGGGTGCACCCTAATTAACCAATTATGATATGTTTAAGAACGGTAGCATTAGTTAGCTCGGAAAAAACATTAGTTGATTTCAAATTACATGGATTCCAATTATAATTTGTGAATATTTTACTTTTATAAATTAGGTATAGTGACCCATATAAATCAAATAAATGTATAAGAATCGTTATATTATAATACCAAAGGAAATAGTCTGGTTATAGTTACATGATGTTCCAATTGTAATTTATAAAGGCTTGATCACTTATCACTTATAAATGGTTACTCATCTATCAGGACAATAGTATAAATATAAAAGTTATTAAATTAAAAAACTTAAATATAATTGGGTTTCCTATGATATTGTGATAAACTAAACCCATGTAGGTCGGTCTTAACATGCTATAATTATGAGATATACTTGACTCTAACTGAGTAGGTTGGTCAAGGTGTTTTATTCTTTTGAGATTAACCCACTAAGGGTGTAAGTAAATATTAATAAAAAAATTGTTATTGGGATGCTTTTAAATGGAACCAATTTGAATGATGGGACCTGTATAGGTCACCTTTATATTTTACATGCCTTAGTTATCAACCCCATGGTGTAATACTCATTATATAAAGGGATGGATATTGAAATTTTCATTATCCACTTCGACTACATTACATATGAACGTATGGTGGAGTCATACTTAATTGATACACTATTAAAGAAAAAATACTTTTTAGTCTACTTTTGTATCTAGTTATTATTAGGATTTAGTTAATTAAAATACCAGTTAAATCATAAATTGTATTTTCCTCTATAATTTGTGAGTGAATTTTTTTTAACAATAAGAATGTGACAACTTATCGAAAAATAAAATGGATAAAATGAATTTATTAGAAAAATTTACAAAATTGTGATTGGATATATACTAAAAAATATTGTTTGAAAGGTTGTTTTGATATAACTTCACCATGTTTCCTTGAAGTGTTAGCCAAATAAAGTACCAAGTATAGTTTTCATTCATATCAGGAACTTGGTGTTTCTTAAAATGAACCTCTTTAAATGAATATTATAAATACGATTCAATGAAAATGGAAAAAATAATTCCTATTAGTGGTGTTTTTATATTGGTACAAGAAACATATAAGTTCAATGGGAATTGTTTAAGCCTTGATCCATTATGATACATTCTCAAGCCATCTCTAGAGTAGACTGACCTTGTGTTTATGAATTTAGTTATCTCAATGTTGTGGGGTGACATTGAAAAATTATTGTGTGTTTTAACACTACCGATTGATTATGTTTTGGATTTTATGCCTAATACTAATGAAATTCATGAGTATGGATTTGGATAGATTCACATGTATGTCTAGAGTAAATCTGATCTAACACACTTTTATGTTAATGGTTTTCCTTTTTGAATTATTTCTTTTTAAAAGTGTGTTCGACGTATCAATACCAATGTTCTCTAGTGGATAGAGTGTCTTCCAAGGGATGTGTTCCCATTATCTATAAACTAGGACAAGGACCATCATAATGGGAAGAATCATGGCGATCATGGAAAACCAGGTACTTCAAAGTAGAGGCAAAAAAAACTTTAGTAAACCATTTGGAAATGGTCATCAATGCATTGAAAGCCTGAGAGTGTTCAAATTTTGAGTTTCTAGTCCTTGAAATGATGCTCCTTATAAAACCCGGTTATGGGTTCGGATCAAATATGGATGCTTGGTTCATACTTGAGATGCATGAGTGACCAAGGAAGAAATTCTTTGACATGTTTCAATGATTTTAGGGTAGCCCAAGGATAAAATGGTTGGTTGTGTACAAAATGTTTGAGGAAACTATGAGTCGAGGTTGGAAAATGGTTGGGTTTTTTTGAAATAATCACTAAATGCAACTATAGTGAGGGAATCATGGTTGGTTAATGATGATGTATTAAAATGTGTATCCAATATCTTCAAAGGAAGTCATCCATAAGTGTCTTGACTATTATTCCTATGTGTAGGTGGATATATTTGGTTAGAAACCATGTTGGTAACTTCATCTTGGATATGAAAGGAGTGTCTCCAGTCTTATTGTTAATCACTCATATCCTCCTAGTATAATATTGTCTTAGTGATGATCACTCCCCTTATCTTGACATAATCCATTATAAAAAGATATATAATTAGTTATTAACTAAGATAAAGAAAAAAAATTAAACTTCATATCGACGCAATAAATATAATCCATGGGAGTTTCACTCTGGATGTGTAGTGGATTATAGAGGGATGGAATGTATGTAGTGGTAATATTATTCTCATATAGGAATTCATTGGATGGACTCACAAACATAAGTCAATTATATGACTCTATATTCATAGGAAGTTTTACTTCTTGGAGAATTTATCATTTTGATACATTGATTATCAACAATGTACCATCATCTCACTTGTAAACCATTGAATATACTACCTTGGATGAGCTCCTTGGACTCCATTAGTTTATTTTTAGGTTACCCCAGATGTACAGTTAGGACTAGTTGATATTATTAACATGTGATGATCTAATGGTATTGGATTAAGTATACACTTATGTTTTTGCGATAATAAAATATAAATTATCATTTTGGCCAGATATTTCAGTGGAAGACGGTTACAGGATTTAGTGAGTGTGATCAAAGTTGTCTTGAGGTTCCTTGGATTGAAGGAAATAGGTTGAGGTTTATTATGCATCAATTGTTAAATCCTATAATCATAAAAAATATTCATCTAGTATTGGATTTAATTTCTTTTCTCCATATTGGCTCAATGATGTCAGCGATGAACCTCTTCTAGATCATTATTGGGATTAGGTGAGTGAAGTTTTAAGGTCGGATGAGTATTTTAATGTCCTGACAAGTATCAATGTGGTCGATAGGGAACTGACCATTCAATCAAGTTATAAAACATGATGATGTCTATCATTATAATTTTAAGGAAATTATTATGTAGGAAATTATGGTGGTGGGAGCATAAATATTCGAAATTGGTTGTTCATGATAGAACCTATAATGGGGATATCCATGGGTCAGTTGGTGAAAGAGATGAGTCAGTGATCATATATCAAGTTATACGGGCTTAGGTAAGAAATCTCTCAATGTTTTAGTTTTTAATATGAGCGTTGTATTTATCTTTTAACGGATTAATAACTATCTGTTAGAATGATTTCATTCAGGTACATTCACCATTTAAAACACAACACAACCATTTGAGAAAAAAATTAATGATCTATATTGGTCAAGTGATGTTTTTGTTCTTCCAAAAGTATCATTGACAGTGATAAGTTTTAATTTGGGGAGAATTTAAGATCCCATATTTTGAATTGGATGGAATTTCTTATGGTTTTTTATCATTTTATTTGGTGGATGAGCCAAATTTTTATAGAAAAATTAGAATATAAATCTGAGAATTGGAATTCATGGAAGTAATGTTTTTTTTAAATTATCTACAAAGAGGTTTCATGTGTGTTTACTTGAGTTTCAAGTGTACCGAGAATTGAAAATGCGGCTATTGTAAAGGGTAAAGGGGGATCACGCCCCGTACATAGATAGTGAAAACCGTGCACCAAAAATGTGTGGGCCTGAATGGTTTCACATGGTTTTATAAACACTAAACATGAGGAATCATGGTTGTAAAATATTTTGTAGGACATTACATATCCAAACTGTGTAGTCTACACAAAATTAGACAAATCGTGCACCTAGACGTGCAATAGGGGTGAAACCATAGGTAGATATGGTAAAACATTGGCAGAGAATTTTGATAACCATGTAGAAAAAACATGTAACTCATTAAAAGTGGTGAAATGACCCATCTTCCTAAATGTTATTCTAACCTTCAACCCTCCTTTTATCCTCCCCATTAATGTAGTAGATTCCTCCCACATGTGGAGCTCTCCCATTTTTCAACTAGGAACGAATGATTTTTCCTCATCTAAAGATAGAATCATGTTTTTTTGGTCATATAATGCCCCGACCCCAGTTACCTAGAGTCGGCGCATTATTACATAACATTGGCATGATCACAAAAGATCAAGTCTCAAAAGACAGATTAGTTTTATAGACTTGGAATCACTAGATACATTCATAATTTTTACATTACATCATAAAGTGAAAACTACAACAACATCTTGTCTCAACACTCATATCCCCTTATACTATTCCTACAGGTCATTCATAAAGTACTTCTTCACATCCTGGGAAAAATAAAACATAGAAAGGGGTGAGCTCAAATTCCCATTAAGGATAACAATATAACAAATATTTTCATAAATAAGCATAAACATTTAAGGCAATGTAAAACTAAAACAAAATCCTTTTAAACATTAACTTCATCATAATATGTCAAATATAAAATGAAATAATTCAATTTACATATTCACATAGATATTATAATTGTCGAATAATCACATGAAATATCAATAACCACTTTCATAATGATGGAATGCATAATGCCAGATTATCATAACCACTTAGTCAAGACCTTGTGCCAAGACTACAAATAAGATTTTGTCAAGGCCTTGTTCCAAGACACTAGTTTGTATCATGAGACCTACTGATGCATCGAGGAGCTATAGCAGGATCCACCCGTCACTTACTAAGTCCAATGCATTCCTCATATGAAAAGTTGAAACATAACATAAATATTCGTATTAAAACTAGCATACGAAATGTCAATACTTTACCCATAAACCATGAATGGTATTAAAATAGCACATCCACAGTCAAACAAAACTCATTCAATAAAATAGGGAAGATTTTATTGTAATACATTAACCTCAATTGAGAATAATGAATAATATTTACACAGATGAAAGTAATCATCAAAACTATTTAAGAGAAATATCACCCTTTTTCTTGAAAACATTTTAAAGTCTCACTATTTATCAAGAAGCCATTTGAAATATATTTTTGAATAAAAGTGTCCCATACAACTTTGAAACTTTGAAAATGAATTTTAATTTTAAAACATTAATCTCCATATAAATAAATCGTTAAAACCATTTTTAAAACATGGACATTAATGAGAAAGATTTAGAATAATAAATCTTTAAAACATTTAAAAATGATATTTAGTTAGAGTTCCTAACCAAAAGGGAGACTCTTGGATACAAATAATTGAGGTAATCAAAACTTTGTAATATCATGAGAATAAAGGGATTCATGATATACTATGTCAAAGTACATTATATAAACCATATAAATGTGATTTGGTGTATAACAACAAAGAAGTCTCAATGGAATGTAAATTGAATATAAAGACTCTATCCTTAGGTTAAGAATAAACCAATGACATAATTATGTGAGAAAAATATAAATACACTCAATATGATTGGATATTAAGTGTAAATCAATCAGAGGACATTCACACATATTTTTGTAAAAACAACACCAATGAATTGGATGTTTAACTCAATAAATGGAGATTGAGTTAAAATTAATCTTATCAAGTTCATATCAATGACTTGAGAATTTATCAATAGAGTGATTATGTGTATCAAAAGTATATCCACAGAAAGGGGAGTGTAAGTTATGACATAAGCAAATTAATATTGATTCCACAAATAATCTTGAAGTAAAATAATCAATGAAGTATGTGTAAAGCTGAATGAGTGTAAATTGAAATTTCAAATTCCCTTATCAATTTGATAACTTACGAAACATACACCCATGAAAGAAGGATCATAAAATGATGATTTAAATATCCATGAATTAATTTATATTACACAATGAATACAAACATGGGTAGTACAAACACCACATGCAATAAATAAGTGGTGAACAATGGAAATCTCACATAATTAAAAGTGAGATAAGAAACCCCTTACTTTTTACTTTTTCCTTGGTAAAGGGTAGTTTATCCTCCTGTATAATGGTTAAATAATTGTTATTGAATTATAGAAGAGTCATATACATTAATAAGATATCATATATGATCTTTTAACGTTTCTTTGTTAATAATATCTTAGTATTATCGTCGTTTTGAGTGTTAAATTACTCATTTTCTTTTATATGTTTTGTTACATAAGTCGTGTTTGTTATGGATAGGTTGTATCTTATTCATATATAGAATTATATCAAGTCCTTAAACATTATTTTTAATCATAAAATTAGAATTATACTTGTATGGATACGATGGGGAATGAATCTCATCGCATTCGTGGAGATGGTAGTCCATACATACGCACGAGCAATAATATCATTCTTTTGATATTAAAATCATATATAATTGGATGGTATATCATATATAAAGAATCATTATCATGTTATACTTATTATTTACATGAATTATACATCATTATTATACCCATCCAAATAATAATGTATTGAATAACAATTACACCACAACGTGGCGACGGTAGGCTGTACGTAGGCACGCATGGTGACATGTCATTAAAAGGATGGATATAATATGGAATATGGTTGTAACATATTTATAATAACATCACAGTATATAAAATATATTGGAGTTATTATTTTAGAATGTAAATAACCAAGAAAGAAGAAGTTCAAGAAGAAAGGAACTTGAAAGAGGGTGGTGAAAACATTACCTCTTCTTCGGGTTCTTCCTTTTGATTTGACCAAAAGGGCTCTTTATGTTGGATTTATGATCAAACTAAGGCCTCTATATTGAAGTGAGGGAAGTTGAGAGAATATTTGGGGAGTTTTTGGCCGAGCCAAAAGGCTTTGAAGGTGTAAATTAGAGAGAAGGGGGAGAACCCTTTTATAAGAGGGGTGAGGGGCACCTTTGGAAAAGCTAGAAATATTATTTTATAATAAATTCATATTCGGTTTCTAATGGATCCAAAGTGAATTTTATAAAGGTTAAGGTGGGTATGAATCAAAATCCTTTCAACCAATAGATTTTAGACAGGTTTGGTTCACTGTATTAACCTTATCATTTATATTTAACTCTTAGTTAAATAGTTTGACATTTACCATGTCTCTTTGTATTTTTATATTATATAGTTAATAAACATACTATATACCTCCAAGAGACCCCCAAGTGGTTAATTAATGACACACCTATCATTATATAAATATTTTGGCCTAACCTTAGATTTTTAGGAATAGAATATCAATTAATAATATAATATTTGTTTTAAAAACACTTTTATGTCAATTTTGACAATATTGGGTATTTTGTTTTTGATAATTTCATAACAACATTATTAATTCAAAACAAATTTATATAAACAATAATAATATGTAATATTATCCTATAAAATTAGTTTAATTCATAAAAAGTCTCAAATTACATTTATTTTGATTTTTATAATATCATTTATTTTAATATTTCATTAATTTGGTAATTACTGCATCACCATTGGGTCATAAATAAATTAAATTATTTAATGTCAAAAAATTATAAATAAAATACCATTATTTAGGAAATCTTTATATATTTCTAATAAATATTTATAATCTAATTTATCTTATGTATAACCCTATATTGAAAATGTTTTAGTTATTAAACTTTGATTTTATCTCTTTTAACTCTTCTTTGAATTAAACAATAATAAATGTCCTAATCTAATACAAGTGGACCTAAATGGTAATATTTTATTCCTAAGGTTGTTTTAGGTCGAGATACACTTGTCCAATATAATTATTACATGTGTTAGGGTAATATTAATATCATTTTTACCCTTAATTACCCTATTTACTTTTAACCGTGGTAAATAAAAGTAAAAAGTTACTATTCACCAAAAATTATTTTCATCTCATTGAACCAAATTTTACTCCTTGATATTAACCATGTCTCTTGGATTTTTTAAATTCCACTCACAGAAGCGTTAAAATTATGTTTTATGTGAATTTCCAAATTCTCCTAGGGGGTGGGTAAAAGACGGTGAAAAGTTCAATAACATTTTTATATATGTAAAATTATTCTAAACTAACTCCAATGAATTACATTGAACATATATAGGTATTATGTATCTATTTTGACCTTAATTAAATTTAAATAAAATAAATAATTATTTAAATAAAAAATCGGTTTTAAACTATATCTCATTGTTTTTCACTATTCATAAAAAAATTGAATGTTTTCATAAAAATACCAAAAATTCATCCTAAGATAATTTAGATATTCCAAATCCAAAAATGAAGTCCATTTTGAAAGATAAAATTTATAAAATTTCAAAAAGTGGGTATTACTATTCATAATGTCTAGTTTGATTGGTTGTTGTGTGTGTTAGAACTCGAAGTTGCGTACAATACACGCTACTGTTTTATTCAAAGAGAAGTGTACCATGGAAACTTGGGGTGTTACATTCTCCCCTCCTTCAAATAATTTCATCCTCAAAATTTTCAAAATTGGGTTGGGAATATAATGGAAAGTCCCACATCGGAAAAAGAGTCAATAAAACTATCACCTTAAAAGAAAGAAAGAGAAGTACAAAGGTCACCCAAGATAACTTATACTAGGATTCCATGTAGTAAAACAAGGGTATGGAAGATAAACTAAGTGTCAAGTTTTGATGGAGAGGGATAGGAAACATGATCAAGAGAAAGTTAACAACAAGAAATCCACAAACTTGTGATGGGACAAATGATCGTTAGTTTCCCAGTAGGAAAAGTATACGAACAACATTTTTTTAAGTTACATTACATAAAGTTGAGGAATTCATTTATGAGATTGACTAAGAAAATAAAGAGATATAATTACTTTTTAAGTAGAGTTTCATTCTTTAATAAATTTCCACCACTAACTCTTTTTTTTTAAATGATGAGTATTCGAGAAGACTTGGTCACACTAGAAGAGCTAGAATAAACTTCTATAGAATCACATGATCCACAAAGGATAAACTATATATTTACCTTGTCTTTAGAGATTAATCAAAACCAAAACAGTTAGTACAAGATCTGATGATCCCCCAAAAGGATATTCCTTTAGAAAAAGAAACACTAATCTTAATTTATAAAATTAAACTGACAATACCCCAAAGTTAAATAAATACAATTCAATAAACAATTTTTCTTAAAATCCTTCAATATAATCCAAACTAATATTGAAACCCAAAACTTAGAATAAATTGGTTATGTAGTCTTCCACGTTAAATTGAATCTACAAATGACACCAACTACTCTTAAATTCACATACTTAAAAGTAATTAACCTAATCACATATTCTCTATTATAGGTTAATCATTTCCATACATAACTCAAATCACTATAAATCCACAATAAAAACGTAGATAAAAATCCCCCATTACTCCTCAAATGAAATCCCATAGTATTCTATTTTCCTTGGGCATATAGTGTTCCCAACAAAGCGAACATCTTCCAAAATAAAATTTATCACTTAATCCCCAAATCATTTTTCTATACTAAGGGTATTCATTTTATAAGACATAAGAACCCAAATCAACTTATTATTGATCAATAAAATAATTTAACAAAAAATAATTAGTCACACTAACTAGGGACTTCACATAGTATAGTGGTAGGCGATAAATCCCAATCACACTTTGGTTTTGGGTTCGATTCCCACAGCTTTGTTTGACGCGACGTGTTGTCACACGGTCTGCATGTTTTCCTTTTTCAAAAAATATATTTTATTACATTACCAAAATGAGATATATTCTTCAAAATTACCATAAAATAATTTTAACCAGAAATGTTATCTCATACCTTGCATTTTCATACCAAAATATAATAACTTTTAATTGCCTCAAACCCAATGATCATATAAAAACAAATGTTTATTTATAAATATATCCACAAGGGAAAAGATAATTGTTCCTCAAATATCATTCTCACATGGAAATGTGTGGGGTTATAAATAAAAGAGAAAATTATTCCAAAGTAATCCCATAAAAAAGGAGCACTAATACTTTTAAAAATTTCTCCAACCATTTATTTCCACATAGCTTCTTCTTTGACCAAAAAAATATCCTATAGAATAGGGAATTCCCTCGGGTAATGGCCAGGTCCCCTACATTTACAGAAAATGACTGTAAATGGATTCTTGGGACAATTTTTATTTTCTTCCACAGTACTCTTCATTTTTTCTCGGCAATTATTCACTTTATGTCCTTCTTTCCCACACGTAAAGCATTTCTTTGTTCCATTGAGACACTTTCCTGGGTGTCTCCTTCCCCATTTCATGCATGATGGAAATTTAGGATTATTTTCTCCGTGGTCTCCACTGCTGGAGCTCTTATCATTCATCACCTTTCTCTTCTTTGTTGAGTCTCAGAGTTGGTTAATATATATGTTGTTGATCATATTTTTGGAAAACTGATTTGGCATGAACACGATATCTTTTACAACTATCAACATTCCATTTTTTTCTCATTTCCACCATCTTTCCCACCTTGTACATCATTCTCAAAGTTACTATGACTTCCTTGGACTCCATCAATTGACTAAAACCCGAAAGCATTGTGAGAGTAACAGTAGTCATAAATTCATTTAGAGAATATCATGACACCATATTCTCAATTTGAATCACCTTAGGATTAAACAAGGTCATTTATTCTCATATTATATTAAAATACTTCAAATTTGTTTGTAAATAAAATGTAAATTATCCTAATCATATCCCTTAGGAGTGTCGTAACCAAGAGTGCAGCAAGGCCTGTTGTCGTGCACCAGTTCCCGTTCGAGTTTAGCTCAAAGTGGTGTTTTCGGGTTTCAAACCTAGGTACATCTGTGCTAGAGACACCTCTACCAGCTCGTATCCAGATAGGGATTTATTGCTTGTAAAACTCACAAAATTTATACAATACCAAAATTCTAGGAAGTTATTCTACACTAATCCTCAAAGTCTATCTTAGGGCTATGTGCTCTAATCAGAGTTTATCTAAATCTAGCTTCCAAGGTTTGTACTAAACTTCTTCTGATACCAACTGTAATACCCCGACCCCAGTTACCCAGATTTGGTGCATTATTACATAACATTGATGTGATCACAAAAGATCAAGTCTCGAAAGACCGATTAGTTTAGTAGCATTGGAATCACTAGATACATTCATAATGATTACATTACATCATAAAGGGAAAACTACAACAACATCTTGTCTCGACACTCATATCCCATTATACTATCCCTACAGGTCATTCATAAAATACTTCTTCACATCCTAGGAAAAATAAAACATAGAAAGGGGTGAGCTCAAATTCCCAGTAAGGATAACAATATAGCAAAAATTTCATAAATAAGAATAAACATTTTAGGCAATTTATAACTAAAACAAAATCCTTTTAAACTTGAACTTAAACATAATATGTCAAAGATAAAATAAAATAATGCCATTTACATATTCACATGGATATTTTACTAGTCGAATAATCACATGAAATATCAATAACCACTTTCATAATGATGGAATGCAAAATGTCAAACTATCATAACCACTTAGTCAAGAACTTGTTCCAAGACTACAAATAAGATTTTGTCATGGCCTTGTGCCAAGACACTAGTTTGTCTCATGAGACCTACCAATGCATCGAGGAGCTATAGCGGGCTCCACCCATCACTTACTAAGTCCAATGCATTCCTTATATGAAAAGTTTAAACATAACATAAACATTCGTATTAAAACTAGAATACGAAATGTCAATACTTTACCCAAAATCTATGAATGGTTTTAAAATATCACATCCACAATCAAACATAACACATTGAATAAAATAAAAAATATTGTATTGTAATATATTAACCTCAATTGAGAATAATTAAGGATACTGACACAGATGAAAGTAATCATCAAATCTATTTGAGATAAATATCACCCTTTTCATGAAAACATTTAAAAGTCTCACTATTTATCAAGAAGCCATTTAAAATATATTTTTGAATCAAAGTGTCCCATACCAATTTGAAACTTTTAAAATTAATTTTAAATTTAAAGCATTAATTTCCATATTGATAAATCATTAAAACCATTTTTAAAACATGGACATTAATGAGAAAGATTTAGAATAATAAATCTTTAAAACATTTAAAAATGATATTTAGTTAGAGTTCCTAACCAAAAGAGAGACTCTTGAATAAAAATAATTGAGATAATTAAAACATTGTAATATCATGAGAATAAAGGGATTCATGATATACTATTTCAAAGTACATTATATACACCATATAAATGTGATTTGGTGTATAACAACAAAGAAGTCTCAATGGAATGTAAATTGAATATAAAGAATGTATCCTTAGGTTAAGGATAAAACAATGACATGATTATGTGTGAAAAATATAAATACACTCAATATGATTGGATATTCAGTGTAAATCAATCAGAGGACATTCACACATATTCTTGTAAAAACAACAGCAATGAATTGGATGTGTAACTCAATAAATGAAGATTGAGTTAAAATTAAACTTATCAAGTTCATATCGATGACTTGAGAATTTATCAATGGAGTGATTATGTGTATCAAAAGTATATCCATAGATATGGGAGTGAAAATTATGACATAAGAAAATTAATAGTGATTTCACACATAATATTGAAGTAGAATAATCAATGAAGTATGCGTAAAGCCGAATGAGTGGAAATGGAAATTTCAAATTCCCTTATCGATTTGGTAACTTACGAAACATACACCCATGAAAGAAGAATCATAAAATGATGATTTAAATAACCATTAATTACTTTATATTACACAATGAATACAAACATGGGAAGTACACACACCACATGTAATAAATAAGTGGTGAACAATGGAAATCTCATGGAATTAAAAGTGAGATAGGAGAACCCTTACTTTGTACTTTTTCCTTGGTCGAGGGTATGTTAGCCTCCTTTATAATGGTGAAATAAATTTTAATTAATTATACAATATTAATATACATTAATATGATATCATATATGATCTTTTAACATTGCTTTGTTAATAATAGCTTTGTATTATCATCGTTTCGGGTGTTAACTTACTCGTTTTCTTTTATATGTTTTGTTACATAAGTCATGTTTTTTATGGATAGTTTGTATCTTATTCATATAAATAATGATATCAAATCCATAAACATTAGTTTTAATCATAAAATGCGAATTAGACTTGTATGGATACGATGGGGAATGAATCTCATCGCGTTCGTGGAGACTGTAGTCTGTACGTATACACGAGAAATAATATCATTCTTTTGATATTAAAATGATATATAATTGGATGGTATATCATACATACATAATAATTATCATGTTATAATTATTATTTACATGAATTATACATCATTATTATACCCATCCAAATAATAATGTATTGAATAACAATTACACCACGACATGGCGACGGTAGGCCGTACATACACACGCATGGTGACATGTCATTAAAAGGATAGATAGAATACGTAATATGGTTGTACCATATTTAGAATAACATCACAGTATATAAAAGATACTGGAGTAATTATTTTATAATGGAAATAACAAATAAAGAAGAAGTTGAAGAAGAAAGGAACTTTAATTAGGGTGGTGAAAACATTACCTCTTCTTTGGGTTCTTCCTTTTGATTTGATCAAAAGGGCTCCTTAGATTGGCTTTCTGATCAAACTAAGGACTCTATGTTGAAGTGAGGGAAGTTTAGAGAATATTTGGTCAGGTTTTGGCCGAGCAAAAAAGTTTTTTAGGGTTTAAATTAGAGAGAATGGGGAGTACCCTTTTATAAGAGGGTGAGGGGAACCTTTGGAAAAGCTAGAAATATTATTTTATAATAAATTCATATTCTGTTTCTAATGGATTAAAAGTGTATTATTTAAAGGTTAAGGTTGGTATGGGTCGAAATAATTTCAACAAATATATTTTAGATAGGTTTGGGTCACTATATTAACCTTATCATTTATATTTAACTCTTAGTTAAATAGTTTGACATTTACCTTGTCTCTTTGTATTTTTATATTATATAGTTAATAAACATACTATATACCTCCAAGAGACCACCAAATGGTCCATTAATGATACAACTATCATTATATAAGTCTTTTGGACGAACCTTATATTTTTAGGAATATAATATCAATTAATAATATAATATATTTTTTAAAAACTCTTATGTCCATTTTGACACTATTGGGTATTTTGTTTTTGATAATTTCATAATAGCATTATTAATTAGAAAAAAAAAATTAACCAATCCTAATATGTCATATTAACCTAGAAAATAAGTTTAATTCATAAAAAGTCTCAAATTACATTTATTTTGATATTTATAATATCATTTATTTTAATATTTCATTAATAAGGTAATTACTGAACTACCATTGTTTCATAAATAAATTAAATCATTTAATGTATAAAAATTATAAATAAAATACCATTATGTAGGAAACAGTTTTATATTTCTAATTAATATTTATAATCGAATTTATCTTATGTATAACCTTATATTAAAAATGTTTTAGTTATTAAACTTTGATTTTATCTCTTTTAACTCTTCTTTGAATTAAATAATAATAAATGTCCTAATCTAATCCAAGTGGACCTAAATGATAATATTTTATTCCTAAGGTTGTTTCTGGTCTAGATACACTTTTCCAATAGAATTAGGACATGTGTTAGGTTAATATTAATATCATTTTTACCCTTAATTACCCTATTTACTTTTAACCATGGTAAATAAAAGTAAAAAAGTTACTATTCAAAAAAAATTATTTTCATCTCATTGAACCACATTTTACTCCTTGTTATTAACCGTGTCTCTCGGATTTTCTAAAATCTACTCACAGAAGCGGGAAATTAAGTTTTATGTGAATTTCCAAATTCTCATAGGAGGTGGGTAAAAGACGGTGAAAAGTTCAATAAATTTTTTATAGATATATAATTATTCTAAACTAACTTCAATGAATTACATTGAACTTATATAGGTATTATGTATCTATTTTTACCTTAATTAAATTTAAATAAAATAAATAGTTATTTAAATAAAAAATCGGTTTTAAACTATAACTCATTGTTTTTCACTATTCATCAAAAATTGAATGTTTTCATGAAAATACCAAAAATTCATCCTAAGATAATTTCCATATTCCAAATCCAAAAATGAAGTCCATTTTGAAAGATAAAATTTATAAAATTAAAAAATTGGGTTTTACTATTCATACAGCTAGTTTGATTGGTTATCGTGTGTGTTAGAACTCAAAATTGCGTACAACACACGCTACTATTTTATTCAAAGAGAAGTGTACCGTGGAATCTGGAGTGTTACAGGTCACATTTGAGCACCCTCAATTAGCCTATGATTCCCCCTTCCTTTTATCTTGGTTTATCTTATCGTATTGAATACAATTTCTATAAGGCCTCACCCTTAAGAATTACTTAATCTTGATATAAGTCATTAATTTGACTTTAATTCACATCAAGGATCTTTTCAAGTTTAGAGATTTAGAGAATTAGGTCATAAATCATACGTAAAACAAATTCACTATCCATTTTTTCATAAAACAAAAACTATTTAAAAAAGCATGGAATCATCTCCTGTTTTAAAGGAATAAATTTTCCTTGATCCTATCCTTTAGTCTATTTTTCATTAATTTTTATGAAAAATATTTCAAAAATTGGGATGAGCATAAAAAGCTCAGTAAGGGATACACAAAGAAATAAAATTGTTAGTCTTGGGAAAACATGAAAACCATGAATACTTTATCATAAATTAATACTTTCCACCTTTAAGAATTATTTAATATACATCACTGAATATATGCTCATTTCATACCATATTTTTAACCAAAATATTACCATATAGCCCTTAGAAACAAACATATAACATATAAAGCTAACTTGGGACATGAACATACATAAATGGAATAACCATACGGTCGACTTCCATGCATATCACAAAATGGAATAGCCATACAGTTGAATTTAATACCAAATGAATTTTAGGTTATAAAGTAACCACCCATCCTTGGTTTATCATGAAACCACTCATCATTTGTTTTATCACATAATCATCTATTATTGGTTTATCACGTAACCACTCATCATTGGTTTATCATGTAACACCCGTCAAATGTTCAAGTACCATTATAAAATCAAAACACATAAAATATTTAAAACATAAACATTTAACTAATAAAATTACATTTGAAATCACAAGAGATCATTTAAAGATACAGTAAATCCAATTTAAAAAAAATTCAATACCAAAACTACCAAAAAATGGAATAAGGTATTTATTTTCCTTTTAAGAAAAACTAATGCTTATAGATGAATCCAAATATCAAATAATGGTTATGGAGGTGGAGAAGTAATTGTCACCACATATGTTAAAAACATTCCTTTTTTATCATTTAGTAAATGATTCTTAGAAAAAAAATGTCCCTTTGAATTAAATTAAAAGTCAAAGGTGTTAATTATACACCGTATAAAATAAGGAGGTGTATGTTATCAAAATATTCCTCAATGAAAGGAGATTGAGATGAAGTCCCTTAAAAAGATTGTATCATTAGATTAAGGATAAATCAAGGACATAAATATTTATGAAAAATATAAATACACCCAATATAAGTGGATATTTAGTGTAAAATAGTCAAAGGTCATTCACATATATTCTTGGAAAAACAATACCAATGACATGGATATTTAACTCAATTAATAGAGATTGAGTTAAGACTTCCCTTAAAAGTTTCATATAAATGACATAAGAATTTATCAATGGGGTGATTATGTGTAGCAATAATATAATCATACAATGGGAAGTGTAAAATATAGTATAAATAAATAAATAATGATTCCACACATAAACTTGGCATAATATAATCAACAAAGTATGCGTAAAACCCAATGAGTGGAAATTGAGTTTAGAAATTTCCTTACAAATATCATTTTTTAAATAAAATAGTTTGATTATGTGTATTAAATTTAAGTACACATAAAGAACTTATAAATACAAGATAGGATATCAAAATTTAATTCTCACATAATCATATCACAATATAATCAAGAAGTATAGGATTAATCCAATGAATGGAAATTGGGTTAAGAAGTTTCCTTACCTTGAATCCAACTTGTCTCATTCATTCTTTATATTCATGAATAATAAAATTAGGTTAATTTATAATTTATTCAGAACATTTTTCAAGTTTATTATTAATTTTATACTACCTATCATCATGTTATAAAAATTACATAATTATTTAAGTTCATATCGGTCAGTTTGTCGATATTCATTACTTGAATAAAAAATGAACTTGTTTGATGTAAATTGTCCATGTGGTCAAAAATACATCATCTACAAAATATTATTCCTGATTAAATTTCATTTAAAATCATTATATATTTATTTATAATATTCTATAATATTTTGAGATATGAAATGAAATTCACCATTCATGGATATGGTTGGTCATACATACGCATGTACGTTACTTTCATTTCTTTTTCATATTAACAGAATAATAATCAAACGATATAAATATATATTAAAATAAAATTATTATATTTATGTCTTTTATGTCTCATAGGATTAATAAAACCATCTTTTATACTTTCTATGTATAGAATGAATGAGTCATATCACATTGAGGGGGCGGTATTACACACTTCCTAAAATGAAATGATCATATTTACACATCATGGAAAGCATAAAGGTATGTTATAAATAAAAATTATAGAAGAATAGAGAAAATATTAATATAATATATATAATTTATAAATAAATTTTTTTCATAATGGCCATCATAATAGGTGGTAGGGTAAAATTGAACAATCATCGTTTCGTGAGGAAATAGTTCACCGTACACAGAAACAATATGTTTGTACTAATTAGACGGAGGTGTGTGTAAGTGTAGTTCAGATAATTCCCATAAAAAATTACTAGTATAATTAGGATACTGGTTTTGTGTTGTAATAAATAAATAATAAGATCATAGGAAGTGGATAAGGAAAATAATGGAAAGGAACTTGGGTGAAGACGTTACCTCTAATTCATGTAACTTCTTTTCATTTGAGCCAAAAGAATTTCTTGAATTGCCTTATGCACAAGTTAAGGCTTATAGTAGGAATATAGGGATTTTGGGATCTTATTTTAGTATAATGTTTATGATCCAATGGGTTTTAGAGGTGTGAGTAAGTGGGTAGTGGTGGTGGGATTTTATAAGTGGGAGGAGGGGCACATTAGGAAAGTCTTGAAATATTAATTTATTATAAATAAAATTTTGATTAAAAATCATCAAAACACATTTAATTGAAATATAATAATCTTTTGGTTCTAATACACATAATTAAATAATTTTTTGACAAGTTTTTCATATTTTTGTGTCCTTATCTTTTTGGTTTAACCCTTATTTTTCCCTTTTTAATCTTATAGTGATATCTTGTTATTTCCACATTTTGGGTTAATATAATTACCATATCTTGTAAATATACCTAAAAAATTCATTTATGACATAATTGGACTTATATTAACCATTTGGATAAATCTTATATTTCTAGTAATTTAATATCATTTAATAAACTATTTTATATTTTAAGTTATGAATTATGTCAATTTTGGACACTATTCATTCATGAATTTCTTACAAATTCATAACAACTTTATTAATTCTAAAAAAATTAAATAAATAATAACAGGTCAGATTAACCTATAAAATTCTTTCATGACATTAATTATGTAAAATAATATTTATTTTAATATTTATAAGATCATTTATTTGAATCCTTTATTAATGAAGCAGTCACGACATCGTCATTATGTCACAATTAAATTTATTAATTTATTGTCTAAGAATTATAAATAAAATATAATGATATATTAAATATTTTTATATTTATAATGAATATTTATAATAAAATATATCACTTACATAACCCCATATAAAATTTTTTTTAGTAAGAAGATACATGTTTATGTTATTTTTCTCTTTACTTTAAATTAATTATTTTAACATGTCATTAACACTCCCAAGTGGTTCCCAACTACCAACAGTTAATCATAAGGATGATCATGGTCATAAATAACTCATAAAATAGGATTAGGACATGTTTTAGGGTATTTTTATACTATTAAAATATAATTTTCTTACCCTTATTTACCTAATTTTCCCTTTAACCATGCTAAATAAAAAAATTTATTGAAGTTACTATTCATAATGTCCAAAAATAAATTGTACCTATTTACACAATTTGGATCTTGTGATTCCAAATATGGAATCCATTTTTCCAAATTCAAAACACAAAATATTAATAAATTAATTTAAAATTAATTCATGTTGTCAAAACCAAAAAGCGGGTTTTGAAGAAGTATAAGCTATTAAAAGATTGACAAGTGTTTATATCCAATTTAAAATTGAAATTACATAAAATGAACAAAATTGGATTAGATTATAAAAACTTAATCCAATTACACTTTAAAAACATTTAAAATGATGATAAATAAATTAATTTTAAAGGCAGTTTTGAATTAAAATGTAGTATTTGTAACATCCCGGTTCTGGAAGCCACCCAGAGGCGCCCCATACCCGGTTGGTCACATGACCTCAAGCGCATTTCCCTGAATGCTAGAGGCTACAAACTAGAAGTGAGGACCTTGGGTGTGAAAGTGGTGAAACTATTCCCTCATTGACACAGTACACAACAAAAGTGAACAACACGTACAATAGCGGAAGCAGTAAATATCCAACAATAGTAAACAGTGGAAGACTAGAATAGTAAATAGCTGGAGCACATATATATATATATATGAAATGATGCATGATATACATGTCTAGGAAAGTATCTAAATAGGTCACAATGTTGGAATACAATTGTGCAAAACAAAAGTACAAAAAGAAAGATAAACAGATAAACTCCTCAGCATCGCAAGCCATAGCTTGGTCCCAGGCTCTCCACCTCCAAAGGAAGTCAAGTACCTGAAGTAGAAGGGCGCTTGACCTTATCTATACCTTCAACAATATAATCTATTTGGGCCCAAAATCATGACCCAAACAAGGTGTGAGACTAAATCCCAGTATGAAACCATTCGAAGATCTGTGTCTAATAGTCAGTGAGTATATGGCAGGTAAAAGTACAGTAAATAGTAAACAGTAAACAAAAGACAAGAAATTACTCAATAGTAAATAATCCACAATTCAATCAAGAAACCGTGATGCAAACAGCTAACCATAAGTAGGTAACCCTCTGGGAATTACTCACAACCATCCCCTCTGGTCCTACCTAAGAAGTACATACAACCCTCTGGGCAGCACACTCGGTCTAACCTCTCTGGTTTTGTATAGGAATTTAATAAAGAATCTATGAGGAAACACTCACAGTCTATCCCCTTATAGTCAAAGTAACACAAGAATCTCTAAGGAAGCCCACACGGTTCATTCCCTGCATAGTCTAAGGTAGTCAAGGACTCTTTGAGGAAGCTCACATGTCAATTATTCTTATAGCCCCAAGGTCTAAGACTCTTTGAGGAAGCTCACTCGGTCAATTCCCCTTATAGCCCAGGTCGTTCAATTCTAATAAAGACTCTCTGATGAAGCTCACGCAATATCTCCCCTTTTAGACTAAATCAATCAAGGACTCTCTGAGGAAGCTCACTCGGTCAGTTCCCCTTATATCCCCAAGTGGTTCTAGGCTCTCTGAGGATGGTCACTCGGTCAATCCCCCCTTATAGCCAAAAGTGCTCAAAGACTCTCTAAGGAAGATCACACGGTCAATTCCCCCTATAGTGTACTACACCAGGTTCTCACGGCCTTGTGCATGTCAACAAGCATAGTAGTGAAATACATCCAATGTAAACCTACAGAACTACTTGTATAAATAGTCTGCACCATATCAAGCAAGTCATAAATACAAACACTCCATCCTATAGCAACAGGCATGGAATTAGGAAAAGCAGCCACAGCTGAACAAGAAAAAATGATCATAAACAAAACATGCTTGGGAAAGACACATCCAAAGCATAAAAATCAACCCTATTCTTATCCAAATATCCTCTACACAGGAATACAAGCATGGTAGGCAAACAATATGGGTAAAATAGTAAACACACAATACCCCGTTCAAGGGTATTGGTGGAATTTGCACATAAAACTCAATGACTTCGAACAGAAAGGCACAAACCACCTACCTCAGGGTTAGAAGATCAATATACATGAACTGTGAAGCTTGAATCTCCTTGTAATTTCATAGATCTATGAAAACGTCCAAAACATTCAATCCATGATAACTTGGAAAAGAAGAGGAATTGGAAAACAAGGCTCAAGAAGAAGAGAGAACTCACCGATGCGATTCCAACGCAATAAATGGTGTTCGAATTGAAGGGTGGATGGAGAATCAGGGTCTCATAAAATATCCACAGATTCTCGGCACTCTCATATGAATGAAACCTAGAATGAGTGGTTTCTGTCCATCAGACGCGACCCCGATGCATTTAATGAAAAAAATAAAGTACACGATGTGTACTTTTGGAGTACATGGTGTGTAGTCGCCTTTTATGTACTCTGATTTAAGCGGCCTCCATTCACTCCCACACGGCCATGTATGAAGCTACTACATGGCCAGTACACGGCCTGCTGCGACATCTGAGTACATGGTATGTAATCAAAAAGTACACTGCGTGTACTTAGAAAATTTCCAGAAATTCCTCTTCTCTCCAAAAACGACCAGAAAGGAAAAACATACCTAAAAAGAAGGTCCGGGTTCTTAAAAACTTCCCCCATTAAAGAAACTTTTCTCTGAATTTCCCTAGCGTGGTGTAGAAGAAGAACCCTCGAACAGTTCTGGCCATTGTGCTCGTACATCAGCCTCACTCTTTCAAGTCTCGTCTTGTACTTGCCCATGCGGCCACAACACTCATACCAAAGGGATAGAATGGCCATAGAGAACCTTTGTACTATGGTCCATAATCCGGATAGGATGCTCCTCAAATGACGCATCCACTTTGAGATCAACCTCCTTGGGTGGAAAGGCATGAGATGGGTCTAAAAAGTTATGTCGGAGCTGAGAGACGTGAAAAACATCATTCATAGATCAGTACCTCTAAGGTAACTGCAACCGATAGGCAATCGGACCAACTCTCTCCAACAACTCAAATGGTCCATCGTACCTTGGTGAAAGCTTACCCTATCTCTTAATCCTCCTATGTCCCAACCTTGGTGTGACATGCAGGAAAACCTGATCTCTGACCTCAAACTCGAGAGGTCGTCTCTGCTAATTAACATAAGACTTCTATCGAGACTGTATAGGAGCCATCCTACTCCGAATCAAATCTATCTGCTCTGTGGTATCCTGAAAAATATGAGGTCCCAGTAAATCTGCCTCTCATACCTCCATCCAACATAAAGGTCATTGGAATGGCCTACCATACAAAGGCTCATAATGTGACATCAAAATAGTTTCTTGAAAACTATTATTGTAGGAAAAATCCACAAGAGGTATATACTTCTCCCAAGAGACTCCAAAATCCATAATGCATGATCGGAGCATGTCCTCAAGCACCTAAACCATACACTTGGATTGGCCATCTATCTGGGGATGATAAGATGTACTCAAAAGTACCTGTGTACCCAAATCCTTCTGATGCCCCTGCCAGAACCGAGAAGTAAAACATGCATCCATGTTGGAAACAATAGATTGTGGAACACCATGAAGAGTATAATCTCACAGATTTACAACTGTCCTAGCTCATCAACAATGAAGGTATCCTTGATCGGAAAGAAGTGTGTAACATTTGTGAGTCTGTCAATGACAACCCAAACTTCTTCATTCCCTCGAGGCGACCTTGGAAAACCTATCAGGAATTCCATCGCGACATCATTCCATTTCCACTCGGGAATGGGTAACTACTGTAAAAGCCCTACTGGTCACTGATTCTCTGCCTTCACCTGCTGACAAGTGGAACACCTCATGACGAAACCAGCAACATCCCTCTTCATACCTGGCCACCAATACTGATGGTGTAGATCCCGATACATGTTGGTTACTCCAGGATGAACTTCACAAACTGAGGAATAAAAATCACGCATCAGGTCCTTGCGTATGTCTGCTGGCACCCATATGCATCCCTGGAAATGCAAGATCTCGTCCTCACCTATGGTCCACCCAAGAATAGGGTCCTCTCTTGACATGCTTTCCTGTAGGACTATGCCTTCAGAATCTGATAGCTGTCTCATTCGAACTTGATCCAGAAGTGTAGATGTAATAGCTATAGAAGAAAGAAAAGTCTTCCCCTGTCTGTCGTGCACCTCCAAATCCATCTCAGAGAATAGGGCCATAAGCTTCCACTCACTACTAGCCTCCCAAAGTACATGTATGTAAGTACTCTGGCACAACGCATCAGCCACTGCATTTCCATTCCCTAGTGTATAGGCAAGATCAAAGTCAAAGGACTGTAGGTACTCAACACACCTGCGCTGCCTCAAATTCAGATCATGCTGAGTGAAGATGTACTTGAGACTTTTTTGGTAGTTGAAAACCACAAAGTGATCTCCCAAAAGATAATGTCTCCAACAGCATAAGGAATGAACAATATCTACCAACTCCAGATCGTGCGTTGGGTAATTCCTCTCATGTGACCTCAACTGTCGAGACCTGTATGCAGCGACTCCATCACCCAACATAAGTACAGCTCCCAGACCGATACCTGATGAATCACAATAAATAGTATAACTATTGCATGGATCTAGAAAGACAAGTATTGGTGATGAATTCAACCTCCCTTTCAGCTCCTAAAAGGTTGACTCATAAAAATATGACCATAAGAACTTTTCCCCCTTCTTGGTCAAACCTGTCAGTGGTGTTTTTAAGCATGAAAAGTCTTGTATGAAACGTCTGTAGTATCCATCCAGCCCTTGAAAACTTTTCACCTCAATGACGTTCTTCAGCAACTCCCAGGAAAGTATAACTCTCAATTTCTCTAAGTCTATTGATACTTTTACCTCTGAGATTACATAACCTAAGAAGTGAATCTGATCCATCCAAAAGTGGAACTTTGAGAGCTTAGCATATAATTGATTCTCCCTCAATGTACTAAAAAGGATCTCAAGATGGGTAGCATGGTCATGTCGAGTGTGAGAGTACACCAAGATATTATCCACAAAGACCACCACAAAAGAATCCAAGTATGGATGGAACATTCAGTTCATCAGTGCCATGAAAACTACAGGAGCGTTCGTGATACCGAACAACATGAACAAGCACTCGTATAGACCATACCTGCTCCAGAAGGCTATAAGAGGTATATTTGATGGTCTAACACACAACTGATGATAACCGGATCTCAAATAAAACTCCAAAAACACCCAGGATCCTTGAAGTTGATCAAAGAAATCATCGATCCTCGGCAAGGGATATCGGTTATTGACCGTCAATTGGTTCAGCTTCCGATAATCCACACAAATCCTAAAGGTACCATCTTCCTTATTCGCAAATATGATAGACAAACCCCAAAAAGAAGTAATGGGTCGGATGAAACCCTTTTCCTGCAATTACTCCAACTACTTCTTGAGCTCCTGTAACTCGGGTGTAGCCATCCTATAATGAGGAATGGAAACCGGTGTGCTTCTGGCACAAGATAAATCGAGAATTCTACCTCACGCTCCTGAGGAAATCCTGAAAAGTCCTATGAAAAGACATCTCTGAAATGATCCACCACTGGAAGAAATTCTAACTGTGAAGTCCCCTGGTCATCCAGATAAAGACTAGCAGTCTGGGTTGTAACTCCTCCCAACCCATGATGCTCTGGACCTACTCATCTCGCTTGGACATCCCATTCCCCGCTATGAAGAAAAGATCCACCCTCTAGTGATATGAAACTCATCCTATGGTGATAACAGTTGAAGACTGCCTGGAATGGAACTAACTAGTCCATCTTTATAATGACATCATATCCTGTCATTTCTAGGACATAGAGTTCCCATAAGAAGTGACATCCACCAACCTATAGAGGGCACTCTCTATAATGATGTACACTAGCCGTTGTAGTCCCCAAAAGAGTGTTTAGTGTCAAGATATTAGCAGAAGAAAAGATGCAGAGACCAAGGCACTCCAAGACAACAACAGATATAAATTTATGGGAATCTTTTTTATGAAAAAGAGAAGAAGCTAAAACTCAGGCTAATAAGATCATACCCTGAATAGTAGAAGGTTCAGAATCCTGCTCCTACGGGGTCTTCTCCCCTGCAGAAGTTTGTCCTATACCGTAGCCATGTGACCCTACCTGACCACTCTGAGCTGATCCACCCTGATGTTGCTAAAAATTGGGTGACTGGCTGCTACAACCACGACCTCCACCTTGGCCTGAACGACCATAAGAACTCCAGTTCCATGACTGGTGAGAAACTGGTGGCATTTCCCCTGAACGAGGAGTCATAGAAGAACCCCTGTCACCAGCTTCTGGTGATAAGAACTGATAAAAGTGCTAAAGTTGACCCATCTTACTGCAAGATCGGAACTCCACTAGGTCTCTCGGGCAATGTGGCCTCGTATGCCTGCTTCTCTCACACTAGTAGCACACCACTTGGCTACCAGAAGATGCATCCCGCCTGCTCTAATCTACTCGTGCAGCCTCCCAGTGGTGCTTCCTGCTATCAGTTGGCAGATCACTAACTCTAGATGCTGAACTGCCCTAGCTCACAGCTCCAGAAGCCATCAGACTGCACTCTGTGATCATCACCTGGTTGATGATAGAAGATATCTAAGTCAACCTAAATATGTTCACCTCCGACTGGATGTTGTGCCTCAGACCATCCTCAAAATTCCGTCTAAGTAATAACTCATCGCCTCCTAGAATATGTGTGAAACGTTGCAGCTCTATGAAGCAAGAGGAATACTCCATAATAGAAAGGGTATCCTGCTCCAGACTCATGAACTCCCAGGCTCGATGGGCCTTCAAGGTCTCTGGGTATAAGTAATTGTAGAAGATGTGATGAAACTCATCCAATGCCATATTATGTTGGTGTCCCACCTATGAGACCACATCCCACCATCTCTTGGTGGAGTCTCGGGGTATATAGGTAACAAGCTCCACCCTCTTCTCTGGAGGTATCTTCAGATTCCTGAAAATCGTCAGTGTGGCCTCTAGCCAATACTCAATAGCCTGAGATCTTCCTTCCCCTGAGATCATAGAAGGATTCTATTATTGGAAGACCCGCGTCAAATCAGCCATCAACATGGTAGGAGGTGTCACTCCCTGAAAGTTTTGTATCATCCTCAAAAATCCCTCCCTGAACTGTGCATCATCACCTATGTCAGGTACAACGGCTGGTACCAAGGCTGGCACAACGAGAGGATCTGCAGGTGGTCCCTGATCATCCATATTCAGTTTCTGATCGTCATCTGGAAACTGGTGCACAACGAGGGGATTCCTCGATGGCATGACTCTGAAAAGTCAATCACACATCTTAGATCAATATTATCAAGGAATGAAAACAAGAAATATAATAAAGGGACAGGAGAAAGAAAGCACTCAAGTTTTACAAAACATGGCTACACGATGTGTTCCCTGAATTCATTTACATGGGTGTGTACCCCAACCCAGATTGGTCATGTAACACCCGAGACACATGGTGTGTTGTCTCTACACACTATGTGTACTTGAGTCCCCTTTCCCTTCCTGAGTCCTTCCACATGGTTAATCCGCATGGATCTCTCCTAAGGCAAGACTCCACGGCATGTACAATTCCTACACGGCGTGTACTAGACAATATTCACCTGGCCTATGTTGTTAGTGACACAACCTAACACACAGCTCACACTACACGGCATGTTCCAGAATGACACGGTGTGTATGAGAGAGGATAACACCAGCCCGTGTTGTTCGTGACATGGTCAGGTACCTAGGTCTGACTACACAGTGTGTTCAGAAGGCACACAACGTGTATTAGACATGACTCGGCCAACCTGTGTTGTCAGTGACATGGGTAAGCACGGGGTAGACACTAAACGACATGTATGGACAATACACAGCATGTTCACTCTAGGTTTTTTCCATCCCGTGTCTCTTTCCAAATGTCCTATGACATGGTTTAGAGATTACACAATGTGTATATAAAGTACACAACGTGTACTTAAGAAAAATGGTTTCTTCCCGAACAGAAGAACACATGGAATGTACTTAACATTACACGGTGTGTATAAGGGGTTTTTATGGACAGTAAGCCTTAGAAACTACTCTGGAACCCAGAAAACACTGAAATGAGCATTGAAAGTGCCAAATTCTGATCCGTGAGGGCTCATGCTCCCCACGAATCAAATTTTGGCATCTTATACATGTTATAACATGGAAAACAAAGCAATGATCCACCAAATTCTGGTCCATGAGGTCCCATAACAACTCAAGAATCAAAGTTTGGCATTCATTCTATAAAATCTCTACACAAACAATACCCTATAAAATAATAGGTATTTTTATCAAGGACCCTATCACAACAACATGCATATTTTGCACATAATCTACCAAAACAACATGCAATAACTAATTCACCCTAGATGCCTAGAAAGAATGCATGACATGTGATTTTGAGTAGGTGCCTATATGATGCATGTGATTGCATACCCTCATCTCATCGGGTTGCAACAGAAATAAAACCTCAATAAAATCAACAGTAACAACACAAATTATGTGAGTCACTCAAGGTGAAATCAAATCAACTATAACAATTTCAAAACCAGAATAATTGCAATTAAAGGAGGTAGATTGGCTTTTCCCTGTACACGGGTTAGCTACTCCCGGTCACATCTTAACACCAAGTACCAATTCTTTCCTATCCCCGGCTATAGGCTCCAAATAGTAAGTCAAGAGAAAAGAAAACCTTTGATACCACTTTGTAATGTCCCAGTTCCGGAAGCCACCCAAAGGCGCCCCGTACCCGGTTGGTCACATGGCCTCAAGCGCATTTCCCCAAACGCCAGAGGCTGCCAACTAGCAGCGAGGACCTTGGGTGTGATATTGGGAAACTATGCCTGTATTGGCAGAATACATCGCGAAAGTGAACAACACATACAATAGCGAAAGCAGTAAATATCCTACAATAGTAAATTGTGGAAGACTAGAACAGTAAAAAGCGGGAGCACATATATATATGAAATGACACATGATAGATATATCTAGGAAAGCAGCCAATCAAGTCAAAATGCTGTAATACAACTGTGCTAAATAAAAAAAAAATATAAATAGATAAAATCATCAGCATCGTAAGCCATAGCTTGGTCCCATGCTCTCCAACTCCATAGCAAGTCAAGTACCTAAAGTAGAAGGGCGCTTGCCCTTATCTATACCTGCAACAATATAATCTGTTTCGACCAAAAAGCACGACCCAAACTGGGTGTGAGACTAAATCCCAGTAGGCAACCACCTGAAGATCTATGACTAACAGTCAGTGAGAATATGGCAGGTAAAAGTACAGTAAACAGTAAATAGTAAACAAAAGATAGGACAATACTCAATAATAAACAGTCCACAGTTCAATCAAGCAAAAGTGAGGCAAACAGCTAACCATAAGCAGGTAACCCTCTAGAAAGTACTCACAGCCATCCTCTCTAGTCCTACCTAAGAAGTGCAGACAACCCTCTGGGCAGCACACTCTGTCTAACCCCTCTGGTTCTGTAGAGTAATTTAATAAAGACTCTATGAGGAAGCACTCACAGTCTATCCCCTTATAGTTATAGTAAATCAAGACTCTTTGAGGAAGCTCACACAGTCCATTCCCCACATAGTCTAAGGTATTCAAGGACTCTCTTAGGAAGCTCACATGTCAATTCCCCTTATATCCCCAAGGTCTAGTACTCTATGAGGAAGCTCACTTGGTCAATTCCCCTTATATCCCAGGTCGTTCAATTCTAATAAAGACTCTCCGAGGAAGCTCACACAGTCTCCCCCATTTTATTCTAAAGAAATCAAGGGATATCTGAGGAAGCTCACTTAGTCAATTCCCCTTATATCCCCAACTAGTTCTTGGCTCACTGAGGATGCCCACTTGGTCAATCCCCCCTTATAGCCAAAAGTTCTCAAAGACTCTCTGAGAAAGCTCACCCGGTCAATTCCCCCTCTAGTCTACTACACCAGGTTCTCATGGACCTGTGTATGTCAACAAGAATAGCAGTGCTAGACAGCCAAAGTAAACCTTCATAACTACTTGTCTAAACAGTCTACAACATATCAAGCATGTCAAAAATACAAACACTCCATCCTACATCAACAGGCATGGAATCAATCAAAGCAACCAAAGCTGAACAAGACCAAACGTTCGTAAACAGAACATGCATGGTAAAGACACATCCAAAGCATAACAATCAACCCTATTCTTATCCAAATATCCTCTACATAGGCATATAAGCATGGTAAGAAAACAATAGGGGTAAAATAGTAAACATGTAATACCCCATTCAAGGGTATTGGTGAAATTTGCACATAAAACTTAATGAATTCAAATAGAAAGGCACAAATCACCTACCTCACGGTTTGGAGATCAATATACTTGAACCACGAAGCTTGAATCTCCATGGAACGCCATAGATCTAAGAAAAAATACAAAAATTTCAACCCAAAATAACTTGGAAAAGAAGAGGAATTGGAAAATAAGGCTCAAGAATAAGAGAGAACTCACCGATGTGATTCCAACGCAATCAACGGTGCTCAAATCGGAGGACGGACAGAGGATCGGGGGCTCATCGAAGATCTGTGGATGCTCGGTGCTCTTGGATAAACGAAATCTAGAAGGAGTGGTTTCTGTCCAGCAGACATGACCCTGGTGCATTTAATGAAAAAAAATTACACGGCGTTTACTTTTGGAGTACATGGCGTGTACTCTCCTTTTTCGTACTCTGCATTAAGCGGCCTCCAGTCACTCCCAAACAGTCGTGTATGCAGCTACTAAAGGGCCAGTTCACGGTCTACTGTGGAATCTATGTATAGGACATTTACTCATAAATTACATGGCATGTACATAGAAAATTTCCAGAAATTCCTCTTTTCTCCAAAAATGACCAGAAAGAAAAACCATACCTGAAAAGAAGGTATGGGTTCTTAAAGTATTTTTCACTATCCATTAATAAATGAACTTTATCAGAAAATTACCAAAACTTTATCCATAGTAAATTTAGATATCATGATTCTATATAAGAAGTTTATTTTGTCAAATTTAACATATAAAAGTGGAAAAAACTATATTTAAAAAGGGTTTACTATCAAAAGTTGGTAAAATGAACTTTTAAAAAAATTAGAGTATTTTATGCTTAAAATTAGAATTATTCTCATTTTAAGCGTCTAAAATTCAATGGATAATTGTAAAAACATTTAAAAAATATGTAAAATCATAATAAAGTTAATTCTGTTCATTCCCGTCAATACAATTGCTAGGAAACTACTATTTAAAAGGATAATAATATTATTGTATTATTTTTTTAGTATAACTAAATGTTGTGTGCAATGTATGATTTCATAGAAACTTATTGTCACGTGTCAAGTATGCTATCAAAAGAAGTGTCCCCTTTAATGTAAAATTAATATTAAATTCAAAAATATTAATAGATATGAAAAATTATTATTCTACAAATACCTAGGATGTTACATAATTCCCCCTTTTAGAAATTGTGTTCTCACAATTTTAAAATTGGGCTCATAAACTTCATTGAAAACACCACACTAGAAAAAGTGTCAATAAAACTACCACTTTAAAAGAAATAAAGACAAGTAAAAAGGTCCCTTGAGATAACACATACTAGATTTCCATGTATGAAAACATGGATATAGAAGGAAATCTAAGTGTCAAGTTCTGATTAAGATCAATAGAAACATGATTAAGAGAAAGTTAACAAACCAAAAAACCATAAACTTGTGATGGGTTAAACAGTCCTTGATTTCCCAGTGGGAAAAGTAAACATACAACTTTATTGTTTTAAGATAATTTTCATAAAGTTGAGGAATTATTTTACTACTTAGAATAAGAAAATAAAGAAACATACTTACATATCAAGTATAGTTTCATCCTTTAATAAATATCTTCCATAAACTCATCTTCTCTCCAAATGATGAGTATTCAAGATGCATTCGTCACACCTAAAGCGCTAGAATCAAATTTTAATGAATCTCATAATACATAAAAGATCAACTATATATTTCCCCTATCTTTATACATTAACCCAAAACCAAAATAGTTAGTAAAAGATCAGATAATCCCCCAAAAGGATAATTTTTTATAAAAATAAAAACTACTTTTAATCTCCAAAATTAAAAATACAATACCCAATGTTCAACAAAGACCATTCAATACACAATTGTCCTTGAATTTATTCAAAATAATCCAAACTAATATTGAAACCCAAAATTCAGAAGGATTTGATCAAAAAGTTTTCCCTGAAAAATCTAAACATTTATCTCCAACTAACATGAACTAATCTTTAGGTCTCATACTTAAAAGTAATTAACCAAATCACATATTCTCCATGATAGGTTAATCATTTCCATAAATAACCCAAATAGCCATAAGTACAAAATAAAAACATAGATTCTTACAAAATAAAATTCAAATATTACTCCTTAAATAAAATCCCATAGTATTCTATTTTCCTTAGGCATATAGTGTTCCCAAAAGAGAGAATTTCTTCCAAAATGACATTTATCACTTAATCACCAAATCATTTTCCTATACTAAGGATATCTATTTGGTAAAACAAAATTTCCCAAAATAAACTTATTCTTGATCCATAAAATCATTTAACTAAAAATAATAAATCATACTAACCAAGGACTTCACATAAGATACTGGTAGGCGATGCACCCTTATCGCACTTTAGTTGGGGGTTCAATTCCTCTAGCCTTGCTGGATGCGATGGGTTTTCAAACATCTTGTGGGTTTCCCTTTTATAAAACTCTAAAATAACCCAAACATATTTTAACCTCAATGGTTATATTATACCTATCATTTTCATCTCAACTCATAATGACCTCAACATCTTAATTCATGAAATATTACATATATATTGACATTTTTTATTTCACCTCCATATGATAAAATAATATTATTCCCAAAATAAATAACATCATACCTTGATCATGGTGTCCACCTAACTTTATAACCATCTTGTTCACATGGATATAAGGTCTATCCATTGCGAAAATGATTTAGAGATCCTTCAAAATCATTTTATTCCTTTATCCAAATACACCTTGTACAACTTGGTTCATGTGGCTGTTCACAGAAAAATAATTTCCCAAAATAATATTATATGACATATAATTTCAAAGAATCTGATAAAACATGATTTTTGTAAAATATTTTGATCGATTTTGAGTTGAAACTTTCAATAAATGGTCCTTTTAAAATACCATAAGTATGTTCTGAATGACTATATGTTAAAAGTAAAAATAAATAGGTTTCTCAAGGGTATGCTTCTACAACACCTTTTTCAAAATCATAATATTCTTCAAAATCTTGTGATAAGGTAATATTTTTTAAAATGCCTTGATGATATTTAAATATCTTGAAAATATTAAAATATTAAGAAAATATGATTTTATTAAATACAACCCATGATCCACAATGGTATAGAGGTATAGTGGAGGTTTTAGATATCTCAAACAACTTCTTACAAGTGATTTTTATGATATAAAAAGTTTCACAATCATCTGAACATGTCTTAGAAATAATTATTTCTAGAAAGTCATCAAAAAGATATAGAAATGTAGTTTAAGACACTCCTCCTTCCATTTGTACTTGACTTTCCTTGATCATAAAAAGTTATAAAACAAGGATTTAACTGAAATAATAAACATAGAGACTTACTATATGTTTATCTAAAACACTTAATTCCTAAAGTTTTCTAAACTCACATTTGATACCAACTATAAGGCCATGGCATTAAACATTACTTAATATTGAGATAAGTAATTAATTTGAATTTAATTCACATCGAGGATATTTTCAGGTTTAGATATTTATATAATTATGTCATAACTCATACATAAAAACTTGATTATTATAAGTATACAGTTCTACTAACTATCCATTTTTTTATAAAACAAAAACTCTTTAAAAAGAAACAAGGTATCATCTCATGTTTTAACAGAATCAATTTTCCTTGATCTCATCGTTGACTCTATTCTTCTTTATGTCATGTGAAAAAAATTTCAAAACTTGGGATGAGCATAAAAATCTCACTAAGGGATACATAAAGAAAGAAAACTATTAGTCTTGGGAAAACATTAAAACCATGAATACTTTATCATAAAGTAATACTTCCCACCTTTAAGAAGTAGTAAATATACTATAGAGAATATATGATCATTTCTTACCCTATTTTTATAAAAAATATTACCATAAATCCCATAGAAAGAAACATATAACAAATATTGGTAACTTGGTACATAAACATACATAAATGGAATAATCATATGGTCGAATTCCAAACATATCACTGAATCGAATAGTCATATAGCTGACTTCCATACCTAATGCATTGGAGGTTATAACATAACCACCCATCCATGGTTTATCACAGAACAACCCAACATTTGGTTTATCACGTAACCACAAATCATTGGTTTATCACATAACCACCCATCATTGGTTTATCACGTAACCGCCCATCAAATTTCCAAGTATCATTATACAATCATAAAAAATAAAAATTTCCAATATCAACATTTCACTTATAAAATTACATTTGAAATCACTGGAGATAATTTCATGATATATATAATCCACACTCAAAACCATTTACAATACCAAAACACCCAAAAAATGGAATGATGGGTTTATTTTCCTTTTAAGAAAAATTAAGTCCTATAGAGGAAGCCAAATATCAATTAACGGTTATCGTGGTGTATAATTTTTTGTCACTGCATATGTTAAAAACATACTTTTTTTTCATTTATTAAATGATTCATAGAAAAAAGGTTCACATTGAATGAAATTAAAAGCTAAATGGTGTTTATTATACACCGTATAAAATAAAGAGGTTTCTAGTATCAAAATGTGCCTCAAGGAAAGTAGATTGAGAAAAATTCCCTTACAATGATCATAACTTTATATTAAGGATAAATCATTGACATAAATATTTGCAAAAAATATAAATACACCCAATATAAGTGTATAATAAGTGTGAAACAATCATAGGTCATTCATACATATTCTTGGAAAAACAATACTAATGACAAGGATATTTAACTCAATGAATAGAGATTGAGTTAAGACTTTCCTTACAAATTATGTATAAATGACATAATAATTTTTTAATAGAGTGGTTATGTGTAGAAAAATTATATCCACACAATGGTAAGTTTAAATTATAACATAAATAAATAAAAAATTATTCAACACATAATATTGGCATAATACAATCAATGATGTATGTGTAAAACCCAATGAGTGGAAATTGTGTTTAGAAATTCCCTTACAAAGATCATTTTGTAAATAAAATTGATTGATTATCTGTATTCACTATAAGCCAACATAAATAAAGTATAAATACAAGAAATTATATGAAAAATTATTTCTCACATAATCATAGCATGGTATAATCATGAAGTGAAAGATTAACCCAAATAATGGAAATTGGGTAAAGAAGTTCCCTTACCTAGAATCTGACATGTCTAGTTCGTTATTTATATTTATGAATAATAAAATCAGGTTAATTTTTACTTTATTAAGGACCTATTTCAAGTTTATTATTCATTTTATATTACTTATTATCATGTAACAAAATTTATATAATTATTTAAGTTCATATCTGTCAGTATATCGATATTCGATACTTTAATAAAAAATGAACTTGTTTAATGAAAATTGCACATGTGGTAAAAATTAAATCATATATAGAATATTATTCATGATTTAAATATCATATATAACCAGTATATATGTATTTATAATATTCCATACCATTTGAAGATAAGAAATAAAATGCACCGTTCATGGATATTGTAGGTCGTATGTATGCATGAACGTTACTTTCATTTATTTGGCATATTTGAAGAATAATAATTAAATTATATAAATATATATTATAATACAAATATTATATTTATGTATTTTTATGTCCCGTGGGTTTAATGAAACCATCCTTTATGTGTTCCATGTATATAATGAAAAAGTCATATCACTTTGAGGGGGTGGTAGTCCACACGTCCTCAAATGAAATTATTGTATTTACACATCATGGAAAGAAAAAAAGGTTTGTTGTAAATAAAAATTCCAGAAGAATAGAGACAATATAAATATAATATATATAATATATAAATACATTTTTATCATAATTGCCACCATGAGAGGAGGTAGGATAAAATTAAACAATCATCATTTTTTAGGCAGTAGTTTGTTAAACATAGAAACAATATGTTCGTTTCCACTAGATGGAGGTGGGTGTAAGTGTAGTTAGAATAAAAATATTAAAATAATCCTTGTATATTGAGTATACTTCTTTTATTATGTAATCAAATAATAATAAGATCATAGGGAGTTTATAAGGAAAATAAATTAAAGGAACTTGAGAGAAGACATTACCTATAAATTGGGTAACTTCTTTTGATTTGAGCCAAATGGATTTCTTAAATTGCCTTTTGTATAAGGTATGGCTTGTAATAGGAAGGTAAGGATGTTGGGAGATTATTTTATTATAATTTTAATGATCTGATGGGCTTTAGAAGTGTGAGTAAGTGGTTTGAGGTGGTGGCCTTTTATAAGAGGTAGGAGGGACACTTCAGGAATGTCTTGAAATATTAATTTATTATAAATTAAATTTAGATTAAAAATGGTTAAAAACTCCTTTAATTCGAATATAATATGATTTTGGTTTGAATAACCATCATCTAGTAATTTTTAGATAATTTTTGAATATTTTGTATCCTTCTATTTTTTGGTTTAACCCTTATTTTAACCATTTTAATCTTACAGTGATATCATTTTTTAAAGGTGGTGTCTCAGTCAAAGACTGAGACAAAATTTATTGAAACAAGAATGAGTTACATGAGTCTCAAATAAGGAATATTATTACAATACTTTTCATAAAAGGGATAATATCAATATGAAGTTCATCCTTCCAAGTAACGCCCTGGTTGATTCCCATGTTGCAAGACCATCGACATCGTTATTCTCTTCATGAAATGTATGGGTGAAAATGTAGTTGATCTCCATAAGTGAATTCAGTCATCTCATCCAGAGGGTAGTTAGTGTCCAAGAGAAATGGACAACACTGTTCAAAATCTCCAAGACAATGGTATTTGAGTCACTCTTAATCCAGATGTTGTTCCATCCCTTTTGCTTGATGAAACCCACAACATGAATCATAGCCATAATTTTCACCTGCAAGGATGAGGTCATACCATAGTTTCCAAATAAGCATCCATAGAACTGCCCAATTAAAACTCTAAAGATAGCACCACAACCAGCAGGCCCCGGATTGCATTTATAAGCTACATCAACATTCACTTTAATCCATCCTGGAAGCGGAGTTTTACAAAACACTTCAAAGGTGAACCTCGGTTTCCTGTATATACCATCAACTCTAAGATGATGAAGGGTCTCTAAATCACTAATGGATTTTTCATAATAAGCTTTCTGGATCGAATCAGCATCTGTAAGGGTGATTATAATTCATGTCTGACCTGCATTAAGACTGAATGAGTGATTTTTGTGAATAATGGGATTTCTATGATACCAGATCACATGGAGGTGCTCTGAAACCACCACTAATATGTGGTTCTTGATTATCTGTGAAGAGTCAAGCTCTATTAAACATTTTAATTGAGCACTAATAGAGTTAAAAATGACCATCTACATCCAAACAATTAAGTATGTAATTCCAAATCACTGAATCCATAGCACAAGACAAAAAGAAATGGTTAGCATATTCTCTATGCTGGAGGAAAAGGTGGCACTTAGAGAGAAGTTGGATTCTAAAAGATTGAATAAAATCCTCAGTGGGGACACGGTTGTGGGAAATACGCCAAAAAAGATTGTGTCTCGATGGTTTGATCCAGGTCTTATCAAAATAATTCAACTAAACAAAATTGAGGTCCATAATTGTGAGTTTTTTATGTTAAAAATTTTTTGAGTTAAGAACCCCATTGTTAGATGGCTCCTATATAAAAAAATCATCAGTATTATCATAGGAGTAATTGTCAATATTATGCATGATGTTGACAGGAATATTGAAGTTACTAGATTGTATGATATCCTTTATATTATAGTTGGTGTTAACTGGGATGGAGTTAAGAGGTAACATGGAAATTAGAGGGACCCTAGTCCAATTATCCATACAAAAATTCATGGAAGATTCAGCACTAACCATCCATCTAGAGTTAACTATAATTTTTTTAAAGGATTGTCTGATGGATGGATAGATGGAAGAGTGGATATAGTTCAAATTTCCTTTCATAAGTTTGTCAAAGAATATTTTTCTAAGAAAATCAATGGATTTAGAGTTGTTATTAATCAATCTCCTAGTAAGTCTAGCTTGAAGATCTTAGTTAAAGAGATGAAGGCTTTTTATACCAAGACCACCTTTTTCTAAAGGTTAGCAATAAGTATCCCAAGGAATGGTCACAAGATTTCTTTTAAGAATACCGCCAGTCCAAACAAAATTCTTTATGTAAAAATTAATTTTCTTAAGAAGACCAATAGGCCATTTATAGATCATCAGTGAGTAGACCAATTTAGACACTAAAGTATATTTCACCAAAAAAATCATGCCAGCCATGGAGAGTGATTTACCCTTCCATGCAGATATCTTATTGACAACTTGTGGAAAAGAATATGCATTTAGGCCTTCCCCAAAATATTGGACCCCCAAGGTAGGTGAATGGGAAGGATCCTTCTTTGATATCATGACTATTGATAATGTCATTTTTTCTATTAGGAGAAAAAAATTTCCAAAGAAAACAAAAGATTTACTATAGCTTATAAATTTACCAGATAGTTCTTCATAATGAGCCAAGGATTTTTTAGGATTTTGAACATTTCTTATATCACCTTGTAAAAAAGGATGATATCATTGGCATAAAAAAGATGTGTAGGAACACTTAAGTTTCTAGCCTCCTGAATGGGATTAAGTTTGTTTTGAGAAACCAGGAAAGTGAGAAGTCTGCTAAGGTAATATTATGCTATGGAAAATAGGATTGAAAATAAAGGTTCATCTTTCTTGAAACCCTTTGGTGCATTTAAAATATCCCTTAGGATATCTATTTACAATAATGGAAATAGAGGTTGAATTGAGCAAGGAATTAATCCTACTGATGAAATTATAGTTGAAACAAAAGGCTTGCAGAACCTTGAAGATAAAACTCCAGTAAATGGTATCTAAGGATTTCCTAATATCAAGCTTAATGGCAACATTACCTCCTCTGTTATCTTTTTTCAAAGTGTTGGTACATTCCACGGAAAGTAAATTCAATCTTGTATAGATATTCCTTTGATAAAACCAAATTGATTCCATGAAATAAATTTTTTACATATAGAAGATAGTCTATTGGAAATTAGTTTTGTGATGATTTTATAAAGAAAGTTAATAAGAGAAATGGGCTGGAATAGATGAATTTCAGAATTATTGTCCACTTTGGGTATTAAGGTAAGTAATTGAGCATTAAGACCATGAGGGAGAACCCCATTATAAAGAAAGGATTTAACAAGTTTGAAAACATCCAGGTGGACTATCTCCCAATGATGTTGAAAAAACCCATTATTAAAACCATCAGGACTCGGGAAACTATCCAGATTAAGGCTAAAGACAATTTCATTGATTTCCTGATCAAGGGGAATTCTTAAAAGAGAAATAGTGTCTTCCTCATTCACCAAGATCGGAATGACCTTAGGAAGAAGGTCCTTATTGATATTTGGGCCATTGAAAATATTATCAAAGTAGTCGACCACATGAATAGAAATGGCCTCTTTAGAGTCAAGGAGGGTGTCATTATCCCTAAGGAAGGAAATAGGATGACAGATTTTCCTTATTCTTTGAAGAGAGTTATAAAACATAGTGTTTCTCTCACCATCTGAAAGCCATTTTTCTTTGAAAATTTGGTTATGAATGTTGTATTTAAGGACAAGGAGTTAATTCAGTTTCTGGGAGGTGCTGATTTCAGATTGAAGATCAGAAGAGAAGTTAGAGCAGGTGGCATTGTTATGAATTTAATATCATTTAATAAACTATTTTATATTTTAAGTTATGAATTAAGTGTATTTTGGACACTATTCATACTAGACTTTTTTAAAATTGATAACAACATGATTCCTTCGAAAAAAACATTGCATCAATTCAAACATTTCATATTCACCTAAAAAATTCATGGATGACATTAATTATGAAAAATAATATTTATTTTAATATTTACAATATAATTTATTTGAATCCATTATTAATGAAGCAATCACTACATCATTATTGTGTCATAATTAAATATATTTATTTAATGTATAAAAACTATAAATTAATTATCATGATATAAGAAATTTTTTTATCCTTATAATGACTATTTATAGTCAAATATATCACTTATATAACCCTATATAAAAAAATTAGTAAGAATATACATGTTTATGTTATTTTTCCCTTTACTTTAAATTAATTATTATAACATGTCATTACCACTCCGAAGTTCCTCCCAAATGCCAAATGTTCGACCTAAGGATGATCATGGTCATACATAACTCATAAAATAGGATTATGACACATTTTAGGGTACTTTTATATTATTAAAATATTATTTTTTACCCTTATTTACCTAATTTACCCTTTAACCATAGTAAATAAAATAATTGCTAAAGTTACTATTCATAATGTCCAAAAATAGAATGTAACTATTTACACAATTTAAACCTTCTGACTAAAAATATGGAATCCATTTTTCCAAATTCAAAACACCTAATTTTCATAAATTAATTTAAAATTAACTCTGATTGTTAAAACCAAAAATTGGGTTTTTAAGAAATAAAAACCATCAAAAGATTAACATCTGTGTATATCCAATTTAATAGTTAAATTACATAAAATGAATAAAAATGTATTAAATTATAATAACTTAATCCAATTACACTTTAAACCCAATTAAAATTACAATAAATAAATTATTTGAAAAGGAATTTTTGAATTAAAATGTAATATTTTTGACTATTCATTAAAAAATGAACATTATCAGAAAATTACCAAAAAAAAACCAAAGTAAATTTTGATGTAATAATTATATAGAAGAAGATTATTTTTTCAACTATAATAGATAAAATTTACAAAAAATCAATTTAAAAGAGGTTCTCTATCAAAAGTTGGTAAAATGACCTTTTAAAAATATTTGAGTAGTTTATGTTTAAAATTGGATTCATTCTCATTTTAAACTTCTAAAATTAATTTGATAAATGTAAAAACATTTTAAAAAATCTGTAAAATAATAATATAGTTAATTATATTTATTCATGTCAATACAAAGACTATGATTTAATTACCATTTAAAATAATAATAATATTATTGTATTATTTCTTCGGTATAACTCAATATTGTGTGCAATATAAGATTTCGGAGAAACTTGCCATTCTGTGTTGAGTTTTCTATCAGATGACGTGTCTCCTTTAACATAAAATTAATATTAAATTCAGAAATATTAATTGATATGAAAATGTATTATTCTATAAATACATGGGATTCTACAATTTCATTGCAAGCTCATATGCCCTATTTTTAGGGTGTTATTCAATTCTTATGATTTATCCTATACCATATCAAATCAAAGCTTGATGATGGATGAGTGAAGCATCCTAATAAAAATTTAGTTGGTCTATATATTTTCACTTAAATTCTCATAGTTTTATAAAAATTTATCTATACCACAGAACAAATTTTCCATGCATAAAATTTTAAATGTGAAATTAATTTTGTGGAACATAATGCATTTAATTAAATAGCCATTGTGCATTTAATTTCACTATTATAAATTGTTCACCTCAACTCAAACCAACACTTTGGGTGTGTTTATTATATTTCCTTTAATTATACTTCATCTAGAATATTAAATTACCATTTTTTGTGTTGTTTTAATTTTTTTTATAACAATTCTTGACATATGACTTAATCACATTTGAGAATTGTTGGAATAATTATCTTGTAAGATATTTTTAAATTAAATTGATTGATTTTGTATGACAACCATAACCCCTTTTATAATATAATCACCTATGATATATGCTATCTTATTTAATAAAAAGGGGGAATCAAATTGAGTTATTTTAAAGAATAAATAAAATATACCTTCTGGTGTCCTTAATTACTTATAAATGGAATTTCCCAAATTTTATACGTGAAATGTGATAGGGAATTATTTTTGACTTATCCTCTTTATTATTCATACTTGAGATATAATAAAAAATGGATGATAAAATTTTATTCTTGATTAAATATAATTAAATGGAAATTCTTAATTGATAATCTATTTTTATTTGTTTTTATATTCAAGGAAACATTCATATGCCCTTATATTACTTCAAGAGTGAACAATGGACTCACATGTAGGAATTCATTAGATGAAGTCGTTAGTTAATTTAATTAATATGTTTTTATTGAAACTTGGTATCCTTATACATAACACCTTTGATGTTCATAGTGGTTAGGTGGATTTTATTATTCCTTGAGAAACACTTGGGTTACATATACATAATTCCTTTGATGATATCATAGGTTAAATGAAATTATCAGATTCCTTGAGCAACACTAATGTTCTTTATAGGGACAACATGGATGGGATCATAGGTTAAATGAAATCTTGATAGTACATGAGAGATAATTTTGTTCCTTATACATATATATTTTGATGGGGTCATAGGTTTATTGAAATATATTATCTCTTAGGTGAAACCTGGGGTATGATACAGAATTCCTTGGAAGGTCTCATAGGATTGAATGAAATTTAATGTATGAATTACCATCATTCCACATAGATTTAGTTTTACTTATTTGTCAGATATTAATTTCACTATTACCTGGAGCTCATTAGGTTCTATTGGTCCTATAACCATTAGTGGTCGTATATTCCGATACATGAGATTACTGGGACTCATTCCACAGTTTCAGGTATACTCACTCCCAGATGCCTGGGCTTATTGGCATGGGTCCAAATAACACCTTAATACCTATACCACTACTATTGTAAATATTCCTTAGTATTACACCACATTTACTCATAGTTACATGTATATATATATATAAATATAGGATTATATATACACATATATACATGATGAAATGTTCAGAGATATTCTGATATAGGAAAAAGTAGGTATGGTCGGCCATGTGTCCTTGATGAACCAAAGCCCAAGTTTTTAATATTTATCCATTCACTACTTATCCAATATACCTATAAATTGTTTTATTTTATTTTTAATGAATATATTTCATTTTATTTATTGATTGTGGCCAATTGAGTTTATCTCACACCCTATTTGGGTCATAATTTGTTACTAGGATAGACCTCAAGGTTCTAGGATCATGATCTTTGACTGTAATTTGTGTTTTTACTCTTTTACATGGGATATTAGGATCATAGGACTGGTTCAGTTCTTAGGATTCTCATAGGGATAATTTTTGTGTATTTCATTCATTTCACTATACATGTATAGTATTGTATGTCTATGTCTATATAAGACTATTTTCTTTTTTTAGTTTGACATGAAATCTTTCTGAATATGGTATTACTTAGGGATTTAGCTACTACTATCATTGGGATTATTCATTTCAACTTCCTTTCATCATGTTGTGTTCAACCCACTCACTAATGAATCCATAAAACATTTCATGCTAAAACTCCCAATCTTCATTAGATATTCCTTCTATATTCTATATAACAAACCCCAGTATATTAATTTCATTGAAAAAAATAACATCCTTAAATTTTATTTTCAAAATTTGAAAATTGGTACCATTCAAAAAAATCATCCAGCTATAATTATCATCCATGTTTTATTAGAATAATAATTAAAGATATGATAACATATGTTTATAAAGATAGTTAATGGTGAACTCAAACAGGAATGAAAAAGAAAATACATTGTGGAATACAATTTCATTCCCTTCTAAGTAAGAAAAAAATGAACTAAATGTGTAAAGATATAAAAAATATGTATGTAGATAATTGAAGGTTGACACCAGAGTGTTATAGGTAGAAAAAATAAATGATAAAAACCTTGGTAATTAGTGAATAAATATATATTCACACTAATCACATAATACAAGGTATAGAATCACAAATAATGATAAGGATCTCAAAAATATTAATCTGCAATAATATGGGATAAAAATAGTATATATATTTCATCAAAATGAACATCTAAAAAAATACATCATCAAACAAATAAAGTAAGAATAAATATTCCTTTACATATAAGAATATCATTGACTGAATCTACGAGTGTAGAAAAATGACCAAGTTTATAATAATATATATCTCTAATAAAATCTCAAAACAGCATCTAAAAATGAATCCTCATTTGGATCCCTCACACTAAAACATAGCTTCCCCAATATTATAAAGATAGATCCATGCACCACATGAGCAGTCCATAACTATAAAATATGTCCACATCCAAATAAAACATAAGTACCTCTTATCAATATCTATTAATTTTTCTTTTTTCCAATGTGGGTTACTTATATGAGGAGGTCCCCCAACATTATTTTTAATGGATGAAAGAAAATTCTACTAGTTCACTGGTTGGTCTCATGGGGTCTCAAGATAGTATGTGGCATGAGTACTTTGCAAAAAATACTGTGGTAATTAATGATCAATGTTTTACTTTGACCTAGGACTCTCATGAAGAAAGTAATTCTTCTTATGCATGGCATGACCCTTCCTCTATATACATTTATCCTGCTTTTAGTGTTATGGGATTCAACTTACTTATGGTTCTTTCTTCTTATGCCTTTTCTAGTTTGGAATCAAATCTATTTTTAAAAAGAATAACAAAATTTAAAACCAAAACATATATTAATAAATTCATATTTTTTATTATTAATATAATATTTGGGAGTTTATTTAATAATAAAAAGAAGGAAATGAAAACTATCTCAATAATTAGTTGAAAATAAATTGATTTATGTATTTATGTTATGTTTTTTATCATTTTTCAATTATATGAAATCTAAAAGTTTACTTGAATAATATAATAAAATCACCTAATTTACAAAAATATTAATTTTACACATGAATCACATAATATAAAAATAATACATATTTTCATTGGTATGTTATTATTAAATCCAGAGAAAACACAATAATCATGATATATAATTTATAAATAAAAATGATGAATGAAGTCACCCTAGAGTTTCCTAAGTATGGTAAGGTAGAGACTATATTATTAGTTAATATCATCCCACCATTTAACTAAAAAAATTTAAAAAAATCTACATTCAATGAAATCCTTATAGTAGTTGGGATCGTACTAGAACTAGGGAGTATAGATGATGGTGATGTGACCATAAAAAATGGAAGTACTAATTGAGTTTGTAACTCATCTGATTTCATATGTGATAATGACCAAGAAGTATCTAAAAATAATTTTGTTCTTTGAATATATATATATATATATATAAATTAATCTATAACATGATATATGATATAAAAAATTAAAAATTATGATTTTCCAATATAAATAATTTCAAATTTGTAATAGGATTTCTGAAGTAAAAAAATGTGCTGAACAAACAATAATTAATCTACTAGATATAAAAAAAGATAAATAAGTAAAAATTGAATCATTAATCATTGTATATAGTTTTTTCATTATCTAACAATGACATGATTTCCTTATATTTAACTGTAATTATAAGACTTACAGTTTCAATATATAGATAAAATAATAAATTTCCTATTGTAGATGGAATTTAAAATAAAAAATAATTCTTAAAATTCATAATATATGTCATAGTAGTATATTAATTTTATATAAATTAAATCACACCAACATTTATTTACTCCATTATCCAAATAATATACCATTTTAGTTTGTGAAGCCAATATATATGGGTCATGTTCATCACAGTCAACAATATCAATCAATAGAGATATATTCACCTAAATATATTTTAATTAGTAATTTCTCGAACCCACAATGTATATCAACACACTAATATTTGAAAAACACAATTGAAATTTATCAATGATAATCTAATTTAATAATGTAATATTGCTTTCCATAGTATCAAAACTTTGTGAATATTAAAAAAATTAGCCCACTTTTTTTCAAACATTTATGGTAAACTATATGAAACATGAATCCATTAAAATTGTAAGAATTTAATATTGTTTATTTTTTTGAAGGTCCTTGATCTAAATATATAATATAATATGATACCTTAGATCAATTTATAGCATCTATATTCTATACAAATGGATATAAATAATAATATTTATTGAGAAAGATTATCAATTTTTAATCATGGGATTAAATAAAAATGACATCACATGAGTGGTTTTTCCTCTTATATATGTTAAATGTGGATTTATACTTTCTTCATTATTCATTGAATTCAGTATAAATGTGTTATATTTCCTACACACTTCTGTATCTGACTCTCATCTCTAATAGGGAATATAATTATAGGGACATGAATATATCCTGTAAAATTCAGTCTAATCTTGATAATAATATTCTTCATTTTATAAAATTATTCTAGGATCTTATCTTGTACAAATTCATTATGAAACAACTCTAATATCATTGAAAATTTATTAATTTTAACCCCACATATACACCTGATGTTACACACCTTTATTTGAAAAGGAAATATTATATAGCTGGAATATATTTCACAAAATTATTTATTTCCTTTGTAAAATAATTCAAAAAACTCATTTTTATCTCAATTATTCTTTCACTTATCATAATCTCAAAAAAAAAATCTATCAAATTATCCTTTAAAATTATGATCATGTTCCCCTATATAATAAAAAATAGAATTTATTAAGTTCTAAATTTTATTTATATATTAACAGAGTGGGATTATTATCATTTTGGTCATAAACATAGCTTAAAAATAGTGTAATTTTTAAATATATATGAAAAATCTATCACATGTATCCAGTAATAAATATTTTTAAAATAACATGAGTATAAAATTCATGACTATTTAGTTATCATCTAAAAAATACTATTATGACATTCAAATTTTATTCTTCCATTCATAGATTGATTTGAAATTTGAAAATATAAAAAGGACATTAAACCCTTAAAATATTATGGGTTTTTCTAGAGGTAAAGCATCCAAACTATTATCCATATGTAAAATACTATGAATAACATAATAATATAATCATATTCAAAATTTTAAAATAGTTATAAATTTTTGTAAGACTTTTAGATTTATAAAAATCACTCAATAAAAAAGTATTCTTTATAAAAAATAATATATTGATATTGGTTAATATTTCATATTATATGATGGTCAACAGTTCTAAATGGGGATACAAAACAAAATAATTTTATTCTAAATAATATGAATTAAAATTTAAGGTTTGATTAGTGGATTAATGGAATTATAAAGAAAAATGGATAAATAAAAATTAAATATGATCCCTACCTATGAAATAAACATGTATTATATGTCTAATAGATTTTATAGTAGTTTTATATTTTTATGTAATTAATTAAAGGAAAAAAATAAGATTGCTTAATTCAAATACACTAATTTATTTTATATATAATCATTATATCTAATATATCCACACCCTAGAGTCCGCATTAATGATTTTTTCCTTCACCTATGGTAAATGATGATTATATTTTTTTTAAAAAAAAATATACATCTAAATTTGACAATTATAGTCAGATACTCAACCCTCTGATGAAAATCTAACATAAACTTTCCACTAACCACCTCAGATAAGGTGATTTAATCCTAATAATAATTATAACTTAAAATGAAAATATATATATTCTAGGAATGCCCAATTATATGTTTGGTAATTATCTAACCCTTTAATAAAAATTAATATGAACCATATGTTTTTATATATTCCAAATGCTTGATCTAGACTTGACATGCCTCATCTCTATGAAAACCCATAGAGAATAACCCCTCACGATTAAAAAAATCTCTATATTTTCTAATTATATATATTTTATATTAGAGAGGTGTGGAATTTTATGGACACATATGGGTCGTTGAAATCAATATTACATAATTACATAGGGTAACTATACATAATAAAAAAAAATTTAAAGAAAAACTAGAAATCAATTTTCTAATTTTCCATAAATGAATTTGGATTAGCTAGTAATGTAAGGATTCATTTTTATGCACTAATAATATAGGTTTCAATTTTTCAACGTTAATAATAAATTCACTAACTTGTTAAAAATATATTAGGAAATATTAGAAAGATAAGTTCCAATTATCAATCATAGTAGTGATTTTTTGCATAACATATATTTTAAAAAATTACAAAAAAATAAATAAAATATAAATTAGGTGGAGATATAATAGGGATAGTCAAATAAATCAAATTTATCTTGAGTTCATAATTGTTTGAATAGTTTATAGGGATGATAGACCATGGGATTATAAATATATCATTGGTGTTATTAGAATACAATTACAAGTGACCATTGATGGGGGGATAGAGGAGGAAACTAGTGAGATGGATCATTGTGAGTTGATGTGTCATAGTGGCTGATTAGGGATATAGTAAATGAGAAAATGTAGGTAATGGGTTTAGAGTAAAATAACATTTAGTGGTTCTTTTTTAAAAAACCACTAAAATTTATAACTAATACTTATTTATAGGAAAAAACTATTAAATAAATTATATCTTGGTGGTTCTAGGAACCACCTAAAACCATAGAATAAAAATGTTAATATATTGAAAATATAAAATGATATTATGGTTTTCATAAACCACCATGGAAAAACACTAATTTTTTTTATATTATATGGAGATATCCAAAAATGTACACTATTCTATAGTATGTTATCATGAGCCTCTATAAGGATAGTTTGACATAGAATTATCTTGATCATAATATCTATTTTATATTGTTCTTGTTAACAAGATGAATATGGATAATTTAATGGTATGTGATTTAAATTTTTTTGGTTTTTTATAAGTCCATATCATTAAAAATTACATAATATTGAGTTAAGTCAATAATTCACATTGAGGATATTTTCAGGACTAGAGCTTTAGAGAATTAGGCCATAACTATTAAATTACATCTCAAAAATTACAAAGTAGACACTTTTTCTCTATTAGAATTTTTTCACAATAATAAAACTCCTTAAATAAAACAATTGTTATTTTCTTGATATAAATCTTCTTGAATACTTCCTTTCTCTTATCCTTCATTATACCCTATGAAAAACATTTCAAAAACTTGGTATGAGAATAAATATCTTATTAAGGGTTAAAAAATAAGGAAAGAAAACATTATTCCATCAATATATAAAAATCAATGAAATCATAATTTTCAATCATAAAATGTAATCTATTTAACATACCTCATTAAATCATAATATTTAAAAATAACACATAGAAATCATAAATCATAAAGGTAACTTGTGAAATCCATATCATACTTAAATTGTAACTTTCATAGCTATATAGGGAGTTATGTTTGGAATACCCATCATAGTATATTCACTAAATATATTAGGACAAACATTAACGTTTACCTCTATCATGTTACCCAATTCCTTGGAGGGCTATCTTAGGCTCACCTGGCCTAGGTTTATCATGGAAATACCCGTATTTGGTTTATCATGTAACCACCAATCAAATTTCCAAGTACCATTACATAACCATAACACATAAAATATTGAAATTATCAACATTTCACTCATCTATCAAAATAAATCAATTCAATATATTGAAATATTCAATTTATTTCTTAAACCATTTAAAACATTTAATAAAGATATTTTTGAATAAAAGTGTCCCATACCACTTTGAATCTTTTAAGGGAATTATCATTTTAAAAAATTAATGTCCATATAAATAACTCCTTAAAAATATTTTGAAAATATATACATTAATGAGACAGATTTAGAATATTAAATCTTTAAAACATGTAAAACAATGTTTTAGTTAAAGATTCTTGTAACACTTGAGAAACACTTGAATAAAAATAATTAAAAAATAACATCAAACAAAACTTTAACTATCATGAGAATATAGAAATTCATGATATAAAATGATAAAAGGGTTGTATATACATATTATATGATATTAAAGGTGCACAATATCAATATATTTTTTAATAAAAGAATATTGATATGTAGTTCAATACAAAGATTGTATCAATGATGTAAGAAATTATCAATGGGGTGATTATGTATAGAAAATGTATATCCATAAAACATTAGGTTGAAATTACAACATAGATAAACAAATAGAGATTCCACACATAATATTGTCATAATATAGTCAATTAAGTATGTGTAAACCCTAAAGAGTAGAAATTTAGTTTAGAGATTCCCTTATAAAAATTCGGCAGCCTAATAGTGTCACATAAAAACTCAGAAAATGAGTTGATGAGAGAGAAAAGGGTATCTTTTCACATGGACATAAAATTTATATAAATAATGATATATAAGAACATATCCCAAAAGGATAAAATGTAACTTAAAATATATAACATAAAACAAGTCTTTGACTAAAAGAGGAGGGTGAAATGTTCCCTTACCTTGAGTCCGACTCGTCATGTATGTTCCTTGTTTTTCTGAAATAATAAACTTAAGTTAATTTATACTTGATTAAGAACCTTTTTCAAGTTTATTATTTATTTTATATCACTTATTACCTTGTTATAATAATCATATAATTATTCAAGTTCACATCGGTCGTTTTTTTGATGTTCGGTACTTGAGTCAAAAATGAACTTGTTATAATTACAAATTGTCCATGTGGTCAAAAGTCCATTATCTCCAGAATTGTATTCATGATTTAAATATTATATATATCCAATATATATGTATTTATATAAAATATATATTTATTTATAATAGGTCATAACATTTTTATATAAGAAATGAAGTGCACCGTTCATGGAGATGGCAAGTCATACGTACGCATGAAGGATACTTTCATTTCATATTCATATTTATAAGAATGAAAACTAAATGATATATAGGTATATTATAATTCCATTATAATATATATGTTATATATGTTACATAAGTTCATTAATTACATCCTTTATACATTCCAGGAATAGAATTAATGAGTCATATCACTTTGAGGGGGCGATAGTCCGCACTTCCTCAAATGAAATTATCATATTTACGCATTATGGAAAGAATAAAGGTATGTTGTAAATAAAAAATATAAAAGAATAGAGACAATATAAATAGAATATATATCATATATAAATGAATTTCCATCATAATTATCACCATGAGATGTGGTAAGAGATAATTGAACAATTATCGTTTTGTGAGACAGTAGTTCGCCATCCACAGAAATAGTATGTTCCAAATCCATTAAGTAGATATTTGTATGAGTTTATGTTGAATACTTATCATAACCACATCCTATTATACTAAAAATAATTTTTTTTATAAAATAATGTAATAAATAGAGTTTAGGGGGTTAAATAATGAAAAAAAATGAAAAATATTGAGAGAAGACATTACCTCAAATCCGGTAACTCCTTTTGATTTACACTAAAAGGCCTTCTTGAATTGCCTTATTCCCAAGGTAAGGATTCTAATAAGAATAGAGGGATTTTGGGAGCTTATTTAGGTAGATTTTGGATGATCCAAGGGGGATTGAGAGGTGTGAGTAAGGGTTAGAGGTGGTGTCCTTTTATAAGAGGTAGGAGGGGTAGTTAAGAAATTTTTAATGATTATTTTATTATAAACTGAATTTTGATTTTCAAAAGGTCAAAAACTCATTTAACTAAAATATAAGATTATTTTTGTTATAAATCCGCTCAACCAATAGTTTTTAGAAAAGTTTTGGTTTCAAATTTAACATTATTATTTATTTTTAACCCTTAGTTAACTTATTTTACTCTTACCATGTCTTCCTGTATATTCATACTATATGGTTAATATAGTTACTATAAAATGAAAATAGAACCTAAAGTGGTTAATTAATAAAATTTTCAACCTTAACTAAGTAATTTGGCTGAATATTATATTTTTATAACTATTATATTATTTAATAAAATAGTATTTGTTTTAAAAACTCATTTATGTTAATTTACATACTATTCATATCATGAAATTTAAAAAATCCATAAAACATGATTCTTTCAAAAAAACTTCATTAATTAAAAGATAAAAATTAATATATATCCCTAAAATTAATTGATGGCATAAAAAGTTTCAGAATAAATTTATTTTAATTTTTATAATCTTATTTATTAAAAACATTAATTAATATGGTAATCACTCAATCATCATTGTGTCATAAATAAAATTATTTATATGACGTATAAAAATCTTAAACAAAATACCATGATGTAGAAAATATTTTTAAATTTATATGTAATATTTATAGTCGACTATATAACTTATATAACTCCATATAAAAATTGTTTTAGTAAAAGATATATGTTTATGTTATATTTTCCTTAACATTAAATTAAAAGTAATTAAATGCCATTTTCACACACAAGTGGCTCCATAGGGTCATAAAATAGACCATAGGATGCCTATGATCATACATATCCCATCCAATAGGATTATGACACATGTTAGGGTAATTTAATCATATTATAATATTTTTTTTACCATTATTTACCAGATTTACCCTTTAACCATGGTAAATAAAATATTTAATGAAGTTACTATTGTAACACCCCGAGCTTCCACGATACACCTCTCTTTCAATAATGCAATAGCTTGCATTGTACACAAGTTCGAGTTCTAAAACACCGCGACTAATCAAAGTAGCCATTATGAATAGTAATAAACACTTTTTAAAATTATAGAAATTTTATATTTCAAAATGGAATTCATTTTTGTATTTTTAATATCAAAATTATCCTAAGTTGAATTTTTTGTAATTTTCTGAGAACTTCCAATTTTTTATGAATAGTGAAAAATACATAAAACAAATTTTTTAATAAAAATATTTTATTGTGATAAATTATACTATTTAGTCGTTTTAAAGTATAATTAGAATATCTTTTTACCATTTTATCCAATGGTGGTCATTAGAATTAATTTAACATTGAAATTGGACATAAACAATTGCCAATATTTTGATATAAATTGTTTCTTAAAAACAAGCTATTTGTTGTGACAGCATGAATTAATTATAAAATTAATTAATGCAATTATATGTTTGGAATTTTTTAAAATAGACATCATTTTTGAATTCGGAATATCAATTATAACTTAGGGTGAAATTTTGGCATTATTCTGAAAAACTTCAATTTTGGATGAATAGTGAAACCACTAAGTGGTAATTAAAAAACTGATTTTTTGTTTAAATGAAACATTACCACTTCTGTGATTTTAATTTCAAAAATCCATCATACATGGTTGTCATTAGGAAGTTAAATGTGGTTCAATGGGATTAAAATAATTTTTTGGTGATTAGTAACTTTTAAGTTCTTAATCGCGATTAGAGGTAATTAGTGTAGTTTAAGGTAAAAATAATGTTTTAATAATATGAGATGAGCTTGAAACATGTCCTACCCTAATTGGATGTTCCATGGCCGACCCAGACAATCCATGGGTCAACTTGGGGACCCCATGGAGCCACTTTAGTTGGAAAATGACAAAAAAACTTTTTATTTAATGTTAAAGTAAAAAATTAAACAAACATGAAATGTTTTACTAAAACAATTTTTACATGGGGTTATACAAGTCATATTTTTGACTATAAATAGTAATTGGAAAGATAAAAAAATTTCCTACATCATAGTATTTTTTTATAATTTTTAGACATTATATAAATTAAATTATTTATGACATCATGATGATGCAGCGATGACCTCATTATTTAACGATTTAAATAAAATGAAAGGATAATGTAAAATACAAGGCTTACACTTGTCCAAAGCCTATTGGAAGGGTATATTTCGAACCCTTATCACCTTATCCTCGAATTATATAAGTGTGGGACCTCTAAAATCCGAAACTCATTTTATAATAAAGTGAATTTTCATTACATTCCAAGAGTGCCCCTCCTCTCCACCTATAAAAGGCCCCCAACTCTACCACCTCATTCACACTTTCAAGCCATTTGTCTCGGCCAACCTCTGCCCAAATACTCTCCCAACTTCCCCATCTTACTCCTAGAAGCCTCACTTTGGGCAGAACTCTTCCCAAGGAAGCCTTTGGATCAAATCAAAAAGAGTTACCCGATTTTAAGGTAATGTCTTCTCTTATGTTATTTTGTTTTATTTTGCTTCTCCAACCCCATAAACTCTTTTTATTCATTTCTTTTGTAACAACACCAGTATCCTAAATATACTAGGATTTTGTTATAATAAGGATTCGAGCTACACTTACACACACCTACATCTAATGGTTAAAGAACATACTGTTTCTGTGGATGGCGAATTTTTGCCTCACGAAACGACGATTGTTCAAAACTCATATAACACCTCTAATGGTGGCCATTATGATGAAAATATTTTTATATATTATATATATTATTTTTATGTTTTCATTATGCTTTTGTATTTTTCATTTATGGCATACCTTTATGGTTTCTATTATGGGTAAACACGATATTTTCATTTTAGGAAGTGCGGACTACCGCCCCCTCAAAGTGATTTGAATCGTTAATACCATATGTGGGATGTATAAAGGATGGAGTAAATGATATTTTATACTGGAATTATAATACACCTTTATAACATTATGATTTCATTCCATTAAATACAAAATAGAAATGAAAGTAGCGTTCATGCGTACGTACGGCTTACAGTCTCCATGAACGGTGCATTTCATTTCTTACCTCTAAATGTTATGTAATATTATAAATGAATGTATATACTGGATATATATGATATATATATATGATATCTACATTATGAATATAATTCAGGATGTAATGGATATTTCACAACATGAAAAACTTGTAATTATAAGAAGTTTATTTTTGACTCAAGTACCTAAGATCGACAAAACAGCCGTTATAAACTTAAATAATTACATAATGTTCATGACATGGTAATAAGTGATATAAAAGGAATAATGAACTTGAAAAATGTTCTTAAGAAGGTAGAGATTAACTCTAGTTTATTATTCAGGAGGTTAAAGAGCGGTCGAGTCAAGTCGGACACGAGGTAAAGGAATTTCTTAACCGAACATCCATTCTTTGGGTTAATCTCCTACTTTCAAATTATGTCATGATATTATTATGTCTTATTTTGTATTTTTACTTTCTTTATGTGTACCTATAGTGAATACACATAATAGATCTATTTTATTTTAAAAATGATCTTTTTAAGGACTTCATCTCAATCTCCTTTCATTGAGGCATATTTGGTTTTATACACAACTTTCTTTTATACAATGTATAAACCCCTTTGACTTTTATGTTTATTCAAAAGGAATCATTTTTATACGAAGAGTTTTACTGAACAACAAAAAGGGAATGTTTTTCTTTTCTGTACATATGCGGCGACAACGACTTCTCCGCCGCTGTGACCATTATTTGGGTTTCGGCTTCCTCTACAAGCCATACTTTTTTTTAAAAGAAAAATAAATACCATGTTTTACTTTTCTATTATTTTGGTATTAAAAATGGTTTTGAAAGCATTTTTACTATATCAATGTGTTGTATCGATATCTTGTGATTGAAATGTGGAAATGTTATGTTTCCTTTATGCATGTTTTATGTGATACGATTATGTTATGGTTTATGATATTTTTAAACCTATTCATATGAGGAATGTATTGGACTTAATAAGTGACGGGTGGAGCCTGCTATAGCTCCTCGATGCATCGGCAGGTCTCATGAGACAAACTAGTGTCTTGGCACGAGGCCTTGACAAAATCTTATTTGTGGTCTTGGCATTAGGCCTTGGCTACGTTGTTATGATAGTCTGGAATTATGCATTCCATCATTATGAAAGTGGTTATTGATATTGCATGGTATTATTCGATTATTAGAATATCCATGTGAGTAAGTAAATGGCATTATCTCATTTTACTTTTGCCATATTATGTTGAAGTTCAAGTTTAAAAGGCTTTTGTTTTAGTTATACATTGCCTTAAATGTTTATGTTTATTGATGAAAGCTTCCTCAATATTGTTATCCTTACTGAGCATCTGAGCTCACCCCTTTCAATGTTTTAATATTTTCCAGGATGTGAAGAAGTATTTTATGAATGACCTGCAGGGATAGTCATAAGAGGATATGAGTGTGGACTATGGAGACTTTGTTATTGTAGTTTTTCACTTTATGATGTAATGCAACTTTTACGAATATATCTAGTGTTTCTAAGGCTACTAAACTAATCGGTCTTTCGAGACTTGATCTTTTATGATCATGTCAATGTTACGAAGTAATGCACCGACTCCGGGTAGCTGGGGTCGGGGCGTTATAGTTGGTATCAGAGGTAGTTTAGTACTAACTTTGGAAGATAGATTTAGATAAACTCTGATTAGAGCACATAGCCTGAAGATAGACATTGAGGATTAGTATAGAAGAACTTCCTAGAATTTTGGTATTATAGAGATTTTTTGAGTTTTCCGAGCAATACATCCCTGTCTGGATACGAGCAGGTAGAGGTGGCTCTGGCACAAATGTACCTAGGGGTAAAACCTGAAAACACTGCTTTGAGCTAGACTCGAACGGGAACTGGTGCACGACAACGGGCCTTGCTGCACTCTTGGTTATGACACTCCCGGGGGATATGCTTAGGATAATTTTCATTTTCTTTACAAACCACTATGAAGGGTTATGAGTATATAATTCCTCAAAGAAAAAAATTTATGATTATGGATTATATCCTTAAATAGTTCAATTTATGTTAAGTATTTTATAAGTATGGAATTATGTATTTTGATTCATAAACTAATCTAGTTTATGCCATTGTTTAGAAATGGCGCCTAGTGGAAGGAATGGAAACCGTATCAATGCACGCACTCCGTGTAGGGATTTCCCTCCTGCTCAAGATAATTATTGTGGATATAGGGATACAACAGGTGCTGATCAACTTATTACCATACTGAGACAACTCACTCAGGTTATGAATAATAACCTTACTCGTATGGATCACCCTAATCCACAACGTGGAGGATCAATGTTAGACCGCTTCATGAGGCAACAACCGCCAACATTTAATGGGAGTACAAATCCATTAGTAAGTGAGCAATGGATAAACTCCTTAGAAAAAATCTTCCATGCCTTGGGGAGTAGCGAAAGGGAGAAGGTTCTCATGGCTGTCTACCGCCTCACTGGAGATGCCGATCAGTGGTGGTCGCTAATTCAAAACACAAAGGAAGATGAAGAAGTATCAAATATGGAATGGAGAGAGTTCAAAGATCTTTTCCTAGAAAAATACTATCCTCGTGACCATCGAGCATATATGCAAAGACAATTTTTCAGTCTGAGACAAAAAATGATGAGAATGTCGCAAAGTATGAGGCCAACTTTACAAGGTTAGCGTGGCATGCTGCAGATTATATACGTAACCCAAGAAGTAAGATTGATCGTTTCTTTGATGGGTTAAAACCATTTCTCCATCGAGCATTAGTCTCACAAACCTTCTCTTCATATGAATATATTGTCTCATGTGCTATCAAGACAAAAAAGGAATTCTCTAAATCTTATGAAAATAAAGTAAAGCAAGAGAAGAAGAGAACTGTGGAACAAGAGACAGATAAAGGGAAAAAGGGAAAGAAGTATTTTCCATTATGTGATAATTGTGGGAAGAATCACCCTGGTACTTGCCTAAAAGGAATGGGAGTTCGTTATAAATGTGGGGAAAAGGCCACTAGGCTCGTGATTGCAAGGGAAAGAAAGAGGCTATCAATGTTGAAAGCTACAATTGTATGGAAATGGGGCATTATGCAAATGAATGTCCTAATCGTCAAGGAAACTTACCTTAGAAAATGCCAAGGGATCCAGGACAATCTTATGCTGTGACTACAGTTGAAGCGGAATAATTAATGTATTGGTGCTTTTGGACTCAAGGATTATATTCTTGTTATAAGAGTAATGTGATATATATAAGGATTGTACTACAGTACTTGATGTTTTCATTAAGGTTTTAATATGATGAAGGTAATAATATTTTATGTATGTGACAAGGAGAGAAAATTTACCTTGTTTGGGGAATCTGATGTTACAATTGATTTTGGAATTTAGAGACCTTTTAGAGAATGTCTGGAGAGAGGTATTTTGGATAACTATTAAGGTTGGAATGGATTAAGTTGAACCATGGATAGTATTGTTTAAGGTTAAAACATTTCTGAAGATTATTTTTTGAATATTATAATACTATAGTTTTAGGAAAAGGACAACCTGTAGGGTGGGGCATAACCCGTTGCGTCGGACAAAGCTGCAGGAATCAAACCCACAACCATAGTGCGACAAGCCTTTATTACCTACCACTAGCCTACAGGAAGTCCCTGGTTATTACAAAATAGTTTTACTAATCTAAATGGTATGTGTTAAAATTTGGAACCTTATACAATTAGGATAAATAGAATATTTTTGAGTTCTATTACCTTTTGGAGTAAAAGATGGGTTTGTGGTAAAAATTTATTAAAGAATGAAAGTATACATAACAAGTATGTATATTCCCTTACGTTGTTAGTAAATCTCTTGAATAAATTCCTCAACTTTATAAAAGTTAACTTAAAACAAAAATGTTGTCGGTTAACTTTTCCTACTGGGGAATCAATGATCGTTTAACCAATCACAAGTTTGTGATTTTCTTGTAGTTAAACTTTCTCCTAATCCTGTTTTCTATAACTCTCCATCATACCTTGATGGTTTGTTTCTCCTCCATATCCATATTTTCATAGAATCCTTGTATGGTCTATCTCGGGTGACCTTTGTACTTATCTTTCTTTCTATTAAAGTTATATTTTTATTAACCTTATTTCCGATGTGGGTTTCCACAAAGGTATTTTCTATTTTCAACCTTTTATTTTCAAAGAAAATTTTCAAATTGCGAGGACGCAATTTATTTAAGGAGGGGAGAATGTAACACCCCGATCTTCCACGATACACCTCTCTTTCAATAATGCAATAGCTTGCATTGTACGCAAGTTCGAGTTCTAAAAAACCGCGACTAATCAAAGTAGCCGTTATGAATAGTAATAACCACTTTTTAAAATTATAGAAATTTTATATTTTAAAATGGAATTAATTTTTGTATTCTTAATATCGAAATTATCCTAAGTTGAATTTTTTGTAATTTTCTGAGAACTTCCAATTTTTAATGAATAGTGAAAAATACTTAAAACAACTTTTTTAATAAAAATATTTTATTGTGATAAATTATAATATTTAGTGGTTTTAAAGTATAATTAGAATATATTTTTACCATTTTATCCAATGGTGGTCATTAGAATTAATTTAACATTGAAATTGGACAAAAACAATTGCCAATCTTTTGATATAAATTGTTTCTTAAAAAACGCTATTTGTTGTGACAGCAGGAATTAATTATAAAATTAATTAATGAAACTTATATGTTTGGAATTTTGTAAAATAGACATCATTTTTGAATTTGTAATATCAATTATAGATTAGGGTGAAATTTTGGCATTATTCTGAAAAACTTCAATTTTTTATGAATAGTGAAACCACTAAGTGGTAATTAAAAAAATGATTTTTCGATTAAATGAAACATTACCACTTCTGTGATTTTAATTTCAAAAATCCGACATACATGGTTGTCATTATGAAGTAAAATTTGGTTAAATGGGATTAAAATAATTTTTTGGTGAATAGTAACTTTTAAGTTCTTAATCGCGATTAGAGGAAATTAGTGTAGTTTAAGGTAAAAATAATGTTTTAATAATATGAGATGAGTTTGAAACATGTCCTACCATCATTGGATGTTCCATGGCCGACCATGAAAATCCATGGGTCAACTTGGGGACCCCATGGAGCCACTGTTTTTGGAAAATGACATAAATACCTTTTATTTAATGTTAAAGTAAAAAAATTAACCAAACATGAAATGTTTTACTAAAACAATTTTTACATGGGGTTATACAAGTCATATTTTTTACTATAAATACTAATTGGAAAGATAAAAGGATTTCATACATCAAAGTATTTTTTATAATTTTTAGACATTATATAAATTAAATTATTTATGACATCATGATGATGCAGCGATGACCTCATTATTTAATGATTTAAATAAAATGAAAAAATAATGTAAAATCCAAGGCTTACACTTGTCCAAAGCCTATTGGATGGGTATATTTAGAACCCTTATCACCTTATCCTCGAATTATATAAGTGTGGGACCTCTAAAATCCGAAACTCATTTTATAATAAAGTGACTTTTCTTTACATTCCAAGAGTGCCCCTCCTCTCCACTTATAAAAGGCCCCCACCTCTACCACCTCATTCACACTTTCAAGCCATTTGGCTTTGCCAACCTCTGCCCAAATACTCTCCCAACATCCCCATATTACTCCTAGAAGCCTCACTTTGGGATGAACTCTTCTCAAGGAAGCCTTTGGCTCAAATCAAAAAGAGTTACCTGATTTTAAGGTAATGTCTTCTCTTATGTTATTTTGTTTTATTTTGCTTCTCCAACCCCATAAACTCTTTTTTTTTCATTTCTTTTGTAAAAACACCAGTATCCTCAATATACTAGGATGTTGTTATAAGAAGTATTCGAGCTACACTTACACACACATGCATCTAATGGTTAAAGAACATACTGTTTCGGTGGATGGCGAATTTTTGCCTCACGAAATGATGATTGTTCAACACTCATATAACACCTCTAATGGTGGCCATTATGATGAAACTATTTTAATATATGATATATATTATGTTTTTTCCTTATGATTTTGTATTTTTCATTTATGTAATAAATTTATGATTTCCATTATGGGTAAACGTGATATTTTCATTTTAGGAAGTGCGGACTACCGCCCCCTCAAAGTGATTTGAATCGTTAATACCATATGTGGGATGTATAAAGGATGTAGTAAATGATATTTTATACTGGAAGTATAATACACTTTTATACTATTATGATTTCATTCCATTAAATACGAAATAGAAATGAATGTAGCGTTCATGCGTACGTACGGCTTACCGTCTCCATGAACGGTGCATTTCATTTCTTACCTCTAAATGTTATGTAATATTATAAATGAATGTATATACTGGATATATATGATATATATATGATATCTATATTATGAATATAATTCTGTATGTAATGGATATTTCACCACATGAACAAATTGTAATTATAAGAAGTTTATTTTTGACTCAAGTACCTAAGATCGACAAAACGACCGTTATAAACTTAAATAATTACATAATGTTCATGACATGGTAATAAGTGATATAAAAGGAATAATGAACTTGAAAAATGTTCTTAAGAAGGTAGAGATTAACTCTAGTTAATTATTTAGGAGGTTAAAGAGCGGTCGAGTCAAGTCGGACACGAGGTAAGGGAATTTCTTAACCCAACTTCCATTCTTTGGGTTAATCTCCTACTTTCAAATTATGTCATGATATTATTATGTCTTATTTTGTATTTTTACTTTCTTTATGTGTACCTATAGTGAATACACATAGTAGATCTATTTTATTTTAAAAATGATCTTTTTAAGGACTTCGTCTCAATCTCCTTTCATTGAGGCATATTTGGTTTTATACACAACTTTCTTTTATACGGTGTATAAACCTCTTTAACTTTTGTGTTTATTCAAAAGGAATCTTTTTTATACGAAGCGTTTTACTAAACGACAAAAAGGGAATGTTTTTCTTTTCTGTACATATGCGGCGGCGACGACTTCTCTGCCGCTGTGACCATTATTTGGGTTTCGGATTCCTCTACAAGCCATACTTTTTTTTAAAAGAAAAATAAATACCATGTTTTACTTTTCTTTTATTTTGGTATTGAAAATGGTTTTGAAAGCGTTTTTACTATATCAATGTGTTGTATTGATATCTTGTGATTGAAATGTGGAAATGTGATGTTTCCTTTATGCATGTTTTATGTGATACGATTATGTTATGTTTTATGATATGTTTAAACATATTCATATGAGGAATGTATTGGACTTAATAAGTGACGGGTGGAGCCCGCTATAGCTCCTCGAAGCATCGGCAGGTCTCATGAGACAAACTAGTGTCTTGGCACGAGGCCTTGACAAAATCTTATTTTTGGTCTTGGCACGAGGCCTTGGCTATGTGGTTATGATAGTCTGGCATTATGCATTCCATCATTATGAAAGTGGTTATTGATATTGCATGGTATTATTCGATTAGAAGAATATCCATGTGAGTAAGTAAATGGAATTATCTCATTTTACTTTTGCCATATTATGTTGAAGTTCAAGTTTAAAAGGATTTTGTTTAGGTTATACATTGCCTTAAATGTTTATGTTTATTGATGAAAGCTTCCGCAATATTGTTATCATTACTGAGCATCTGAGCTCACCCCTTTCATTGTTTTAATATTTTTCAGGTTGTGAAGAAGTATTTTATGAATGACCTGCAGGGATAGTCAGAAGAGGATATGAGTGTGGACTATGGAGACTTTGTTATTGTAGTTTTTCACTTTATGATGTAATGTAATGTTTACGAATGTATCAAGTGTTTCCAAGGCCACTAAACTAATCGGTCTTTCGAGACTTGATCTTTTGTGATCATGCCAATGTTACGAAGTAATGCACCGACTCCGGGTAGCTGGGGTCGGGGCGTTACAACTATTCATAATGTCTAAATATAAAACTTACCTATTTACACAATTTGGAACTCCTGATTACAAATATGGAATAAATTTTTCCAAATTCAAAACACAGAAGTTTTAGAAATTAATTTAAAATTAATTCACATTGTCAAAACTGAAAAACATGTTTTAAAGAAGTAAAAACTACCAAAAGGTTGATATGTGTTTATGTCTAATTTCAAAGTGAAATTACTTTAAATGAACAATATTAGAATAAAATGTAAAAATATAATCCAATTACACTTTAAAACCAAATAAAAGTAAAATATAACTATATAAATAAATTAAATTAAAACGCAGTTTTGAATTAAAATGTATTATTTTTCACTATTCATTAAAAATGAACTTTATCAGAAAAAAACCAAAATTTCATTCAAATTAAATTTTTATGTTTATCTTCTAAAGAATAATTTTATTTTTACAAATAAAACATATAAAAGTGACAAAAACTAGATTTAAAAAGGGTTCTCCATCAAAAGGTGGTAAAACAACCTTTTAAAGAATATTAGAGTTTTTCATGCTTAAATCAGATTCATTCATATTTTAAGACTCTAAATTTTATTGGATAAATTTGAAGACATTTAACAAATATGTATAATCATATTTTTGTTAATTTTGTTCATTACCGCCAATACAACAACTATGTGTTAACTACCATTTAAAATAATAATATTATTATATTATTTTTCGGTATAACTCAATGTTGTGTGCAATGTAAGATTTCAAAGAAACTCATTGTTCCGTGTTGAGTACGCTATCAGAAAAACCATAACCTTTAATTTAAAAATAATATCTTATTCATAAATATTAATAGAAATGAAAAAATTATTATTCTATAAATACCTAGGTCATTACACCCTTCCCCCCTTTTGGAAATTGCATCCTTGAAATTTTAAAATTAGGCTTGGAAACATCATTGAAAGTCCCACATCAAAAAAAGAGTCAATAAAACTATCACTTTTAAAGAAATAAATAGAAATACAAAGGTCAACCAAGACAACACATACTAAGATTTCATATAGGAAAACATGGATATAAAAGAGAAACTAACCATATGTTCTGACGAACAGTGATAGAAAACATGATCGGGAGAAAGTTAACCACCAGAAAATCACAAATTATGATAGGTTAAATGGTCATTGATTCCCTAGTAGGAAAATTAAATGGACTAAATTTTTTATTTTAAGTTCATTTTCATAATTTTGATAATTTATTTATGATATTGGATATGAACATAAGGAAATATACTAACTTTTCAAGTATAGTTTCATCCTTTAATAAATTTCTACCATAAAGTCATCTTTTCTCCAAACAATGAGTATTCAAGAGGACTTGGTTACACCTAAAGTGATAGAATCAACTTCTAGAGAATAACATGATCCATAAAATATGAACTTTATATTTTCCCTATCTTTAGACGTTAAACAAAACCAAAATGGTTAGTACAAGATCAGATAATCCCCAAAAAGGATAATAATTTATAAAAAAATATTACTCTTAATCTCCAAAATTCAACAAACAGTACCCAAAGTTCAAGAAAGACCATTAAATAAACGACAATTCTTAAAATTATTCAAATTATTCCAAACTAATATTGAAACCCAAAAATTTAGAATGATTTTATCACATATTCTTCCATGATAAATGTTAAAATTTATCTCTAAATAACATCGACTACTCTTAAAGTATCATAATTATAGGTAATTAACCTAACCACATATTCACCATGATAGGTTAATAGTCTCCATAAATAACCAAAAATCACCACTTTTTCACAATAAAAACATATATTCAACCATTACTCCTCAAATTCCATAGTATTCTATTTTCCATAGACATATAGTGTTCCCAAAATAGCAAACGTCTTCCAAAATAATCTTTATCACTAAATCACCGAATCATTTTCATATTCTAAGGATATCTATATGTTCCCAAAATCAATTTATTCTTGATCAATAAAATCATTTAACTGAAAATAATAAGTCATACAACCAGGGACTTCACTTAGTCTATTGGTAGGTGATAAATCCCTAGCACACTTTGGTTGTGGGTTCAATTCCTGCAGCTTTTCCCAACATAATGGTTTTTCACATGGTCGGTGTGTTGTCCTTTTAAAAAAACTGTATAATTATAATAACATTAAAAAAATAATATAAAATCCTTAAAAATATCCATAACATGTTTTAACCTCAAGGTTTCTTTCATACCTCACATTTTTCATCCCAAAAATTAGTAACCCCTAATTACCTCAAATTCAGGGATCATATAAACCCTAAGGGTTCTTTATAACTATATATAAAAAATAAATGATAATTCTTCCTCAATTAACATTTTTATATAATAAAATTAAAGGATACATGTACTATAAGTCTTCAAAAGTAACCCCATCATTCATATATTTAAACATATCATCACCATAGATCCAACATAACTCTTCAATTCCTGATATGCATACATCTTAATAATCTAACATTCTTTATGATCCTTTATCCATGGTTTTTCATCTTATTCTTTTATACTTCTTTCCTATAACAAAAATCATGCATGATGACCATGTTGGCGCCAAAATTCGGGATGGAGAAGAAGCCAAATTGAAGGAACTGGTGACTGCCTCACGAATCTATTTTGCGGAGTCCCCCCCCCCCAGCACTACGGCCGCTGTGAAGCAAGGAGGCGGGACGCTCCGTGAATGCATTTGAAATTCGCGATCCCACCGCGAAACATAGAGGCGGGATTCTCCGTGAACATATTTGAAGTTCATGAACCCGCCGTGAAGAAACCAAGTCCCAATTTGCACCGTGTAATCTCCACTTCGCGGAGACTCTTGCCTATAAATACTAGGATCCCCCTGATCCCAAACGATAGAAAATCTAACCTTTCGATTTCCCAGCTCCTGAATCACGAAGCATCCTTCTGCTCTACAAACCATGAGCTCTGCGAGGTACTTCTTCTCCATGAATGGCCTCCCCTTTGTCTCATTTTGATCCCCTCTTCTAAGAGGGATGACTTTCATAAAGCCTAAGGGAATTTCTAAAGGAAGGAGATCCCCATGGGGACCTGGGTTGTCACGGAGTATTTATGCTTCGCGAAACACCCTTTATGTACACATGATCCACATACTAAAGTAGGGTCATTGTACTTCGCGAAGCACATTGCTTCATGACACCTTGCTTCGTGAGGCACCTTTTCTTCATGAGGCAGTGCTCCGCGAATGCCTTTCCACTTCGTAAAGCACCTCCCATATGCACCTCTACCCTATGCTTTGGATAAGGCACCCCACTTCTCGAAGCACACCCCTTCGTAGGTTCCTGTTGCCACGCGGAAAAACAGGGCTTCACAAGGCCCCTTCCTATGAATCCCTTTTCTTGGAAATTCCTTTTCCCATGCAACCCTCAAGTTTTTCATGATGTGACTTTAAATTCCCTTCGATGATACTGCCCGTTGCGTTGCTTCGCCTCATGCTTCTTCGCATAGTCACGCTAATGTTTATTGCTTCTTTGCATAGCCCCGCTAACGTGGTCCCCTCGATGGTTCGCTCCATGACACCCCCTCACCACGAATTTTCTTTTCCCCTCTCTGCACAAAGGAGCAGAGGGCACCGATTATGTATGTCCTAGGGGAGCAGATTAAACCCACCTCGTCTGAGTATTAGGATGTTAAACTGCCAAGAACCATCATCCTCACCACATGACATTAAACTGTGACCTCTCCCCATGCCTCGCACGCACGGTCCCCCCATCTTGGACATTCTCATTGCCCACTCGTCTCCACGGGGATGGGATCACCCATCACAAGGGATGATACCCTCCTTATTGGAGTGGAATTTTTCCACGGGGAAAGGGAGACCATCTTGGTGTAATCCCCTAGCTTTCATGTATGAGGAAGCATCCCTACTCCTCCTTTCATCTTCGGTCCCTTGGGCAAGCGAAGGGAATGTTAGGGAATGGTTCTTCTCCATTCTTTGGTCCCAAGTCCCTCTCCCACTACGCTTTGTCGCCGTTAGGCCTCCATCCTGGAGTAAGTCCCAGTATTTCTCTCCTTGGGCCGCTAACCACGTGTAAGCCCCACTTCACTTCCCATGAACGCACCTTTCACGACATGATCGTCTAGTCTCTACTATCTCTTGTTTCTCACACTGAGCATGACTCATGTCGGCTTAGAGTGAGCACAAAATATGAAAAATACCTTGGGAAGCCAAGAGTGAAAGCCCCACACCTTCCGAACTATGTAGTATTTTATCCTTGCTAAGGCAGTGTACGTAGGAAGCCTCCATGAGGATCAATCCCACCACCCATCATACCCTAGGTCCACCTTCACGTCAGTTCACCGATGCCACCTTCTAAACTACATGGTCCTTGATCCTTGCTAAGGCAGGGTACGTAAGAAGCCTCCATGAGGTTCAAGCCCACCACCCATCGGACCCCAGGTCCACCTTCACGTCAGTTCGCCAACTCCGCCTTCCAAACTACGTGGTCTTTGACCCTTGCTAAGGCAAGGTACGTAGGAGGCCTCCACGAGGTTCAATCCCACCACCCATCTGACCCCAGGTACACCTTCATGTCGCTTCGCCGACACCACCTTCCGAACTACGTGGTCTTTGATCCTTGCTAAGGAAACGCACATATAAAGCCTCCACGAGGTTCAAGCCCACCACACATCAGACCCCAGGTCCACCTTCACGTCGGTTCGCCAACCACACCTTCTGAACTATGTGGTATTTGATCCTCTCTTAGGGAGGGTATGTAGGAAGCCTCCACAAGGTTCAAGACCACCACCCATTGGACCCCAGGTCCACCTTCATGTTGGTTCGCTGACGCCACCTTCCGAACTACGTGGTCTCTGATACTTTCCAAGGCAAGTTACGTAGGAAGCCTCCACGAGGTTCAAGCCCACCACCTGGTCGGTTCGACCTCCTTCACATCAGTTCACCAACACCTTGGGCAACCTAGAGTTTTATCCCCACCCCATATTTAGAACTACGTGGTTTTTGATCCTTGACAAGGAAAGGTACATAGGAATCCTTCACGAGGTTCAAGCCCACCACTCAAGTCGCTTAGACCCCTTTCACGTCTGTTCACCCCCATCCCACATGAAGTTAAACTGTATTCGCCATTCTGAACTTCGTGGTCTTTGATCCTTGCCAAGGCAGGGTACGTAGAAAGACTCCATGAGGTTCAAGCCCAACACCCAGCAGTTCCGACCCTCTTCATGTTGGTTCACCCCCGTCCCACACTATGTTAAACTGTGGACCTCCATTCAGCGGTAAGTCATTATCACTCCATCTAGTGGTAATCCATTGTGACCCCATGCAACTGTAAGCCATTGCAACCTCATCAGTGGTAGCCGTTGACATCCCCAATTAGAAGTAAGTCATTGAAACCACAACCAGTGGTAAGTCGTCGACACCATATCCAATGGTAAGTCGTTGCAATCTCATCCAGAGGTAATCCGTTGAAAACCCCAATCGGTAGTAAGTCATCATCTTATGAACTACGTGGACTTTGATTCCCTACCACGGGGATATGTAGGAGGTCTCTTCAAGGCTCAAGACCAAAACCATCATCATCCTCATAAAGGTTTCATCCCATTCACCACCCCCCTCAAGAAACCATCCATCAGCCATCCTGATTCTTACCTGGGCCGTCACATCCCGGTGGGATCATACCACCCCATTAACTGACCCAACTAATAGCATTTGGGAGGCCACCCATGTGTTGGACCCAATATCAGCATTCCCTCCAGGGGGTTCCTCCATCTAATCCACTCTAGTCAGTGTTCTAATCTGTCTGATCTGTCCCCGCTGGATGTTAAACTTGCGGAATACCCTGTGTTAAACATGAGAACCTGAGGAAAACCTTAGATACATGTCCATGGAATACAATTCCATGCGTTTGATGTGGGATTCCTCCGGATTTCGCACCCTTGATAAGCCCTATAATAAGGGAAAGAAGACAGACACGCCAATCCCCAGCGTCCAGACACGCCAATGATGCCCAGCGTGACTACTCCCCTAACTGAAGTTTTCTTCCCTGACCAGAACCCAAGGAATGTCCTGATAGAGGCAGCGTAATTAACTGGTGTCTATGAAGATATGGCACTAGGAAGAGTTTCACAAACAACGTCTTCAGTCTATGAGGGATACCCGGACTAGGTGAAAAGTTCTAAGGAGGAATCCATAGAAGTAAGAAACGACATCCCATCATCCCGTTTTGATCAAGGAGCAGACGTCCCTGAATAAGGAGCGGATGCCACCTGCCTTTGGAAAGTGGGAATGTGGGGTAAAAAAATCCACTCCCCCCTCGTCCCCAAACAAGATGGACGTGTGCACCCCAACAAAAGCATTCGAACCCGAAATTGTGAACCCAACGTGAAGATCTTCTCCTCAATATAGAGATTAGTAGTGCTCAGGGCATCAATAAATTGATGTGTCACCAGATCCAGTTATTCGGTGCTGGGTCCCGCCAAAAAAATAGCGGGCCTAGTGTGAAGCTCACCAGAAGTCGGGGTAGTAGAATGTTGTACATCCCGTTCTGTGACATTTTCAGTGTGGGTCCCTCTTACCGGTCACGGAAGATGGGATAGAGCTGGGGAATTGGTCTTCGATTCCTTTTATTTTAGCACTGACAAGTTCATCTCTCTGCTTCTCAGGAATCCGGTTGATGCCACAGGAACGCGATCACCACCCTCCCGTCTATGCAGGGGTAGGGGAAACACCAGCACAGTAACTCTATGTGGCTTCACCACTTCTGCAATGACCTCTACTTCCACAACCGTGGGGTTCCCCCACCCCATCTCCCCATCGGAAATTATCCAATGAAGGGTAATTAGCGACCTCATACGTCGTTATGAGGAGGAGGGAATAATCCCAACCCGGGATATGGCCTGCCTGGATATGGTGGTGTCTGCGCCTCACCGTCAACACCACCCTCGAGGGCTGTATAGGGAGCCATTTCTCCCCATACCGACATAAAACCTCTTCGGGATCCTGTCCCTGTAGCACTTTGAAGACTCCCGGCCTTACGCTGATGAGGTAGGTGATGTCCGAACCAGCCCCGTCAGATTCCCAATCTAGGGGCTCCTAGTAGGGGCTCCCACCCGGCCACGTCAGCTTCGCCGCCCGATCTTGTTGGGGGAAAAGTAGGTAAGTTATGCGCCTGCACCACCAGCCTCGGCTCGTCCGACCCGACGTCAGCGTCAGGCACTAGCTGAGGAGGACACCCACTAAGGGGCGTCAATGTCAACATCTATTGTGGCCCAAGCCACCACCGACGCATACCATCATCTCCCTGCATACACTGAGCATGATCGCTTATACACCCAATTGGAATCGAGGCCCCAACCACCCCACAAGCAGGCTTGGTCGACTCTCCTGGTCATAGGCACGAGGAGTGGTTTCTAGGAACCAACCAGCAGTGATGCCACCCCATACGGAGGTCCTCCCCATACCACTACCACACAGAGCGTGGGTCTTCCCCACTTTGAGACTCAGCATGGAGGTTCGGCTCGTGCTACCCCAAATCTGAATAATGTTTTTCCCTGCGGCAGTGATGCTCGGTATGAAAGTCTCTCTCATGCCCATTACACTGGGTATGGAGTCCTTCCTCCTACCCCCGACCATAGATGTGGGGAAATTTCTTATCTGGTCTATCTACGACATGGGGATCCTCCCTACGTCCTCTCAGCATCCGTTGAAGGTCCTCCTTGCCCCGGCAACCAAAGGGGTTAAGGCCAGCCTCACTCCACCCACACCAAGCATGGAAGTCCTCCCCATACTCTTATCAGTCCTGATGGAGCTTTCTCCTACTCTAGTGTTATCCATGGAGGTCCTCCCCATGTCCCATTCTATATTTTTCCTAGTGCTCCTCACACCTTGGCTTTCTTGGGTCGAAACCCTCTCCGCCCCAGCACCAGTGCGGCCGAAGGACCCTGTGTCAGGGATCAGCCATGTCCCGAGGAGCCACCCAGGGGTAGGAAGGTGGGCCGTTGCCACCAAAAGAAAAATCTTGGGAAGGCCCAGATGGAGATCAAGCCATTCTGCTTCTCAGACTCTAAATCGGAGTATGACTTAGCTCGGGAACCCTCCCCTCGCTCATCCGAGTTGAGGGCCGAGGGCGGGACGAGGTGTATCAGCCCGGTGCTCCCAGAATGTGAGGTCTATAGGATTCCTACCTCCCTCTTCAAGTTTATCTAGGAGGATGAAAATATGGAGACACCGTAGGTTATGGTGATGCAGTCACCACCATCGTCGGTGGAAGCACTTTCTACCTCCCCAAGAGATCACGAAGAGCTATTCTAGAGACTAATGGAAGGCGATCAACATCACGGCCTATCACCAGAATCCCTAGCCCCTGAGCTAGGAATGGTGGCCTTCGTCCCCTTTTACTACGATGTAGTAGCCAGGTCACTACACTCTTCGAAGGATAACCCAAGAATCACCAGCCAGTCAGCCCGCTCGTCATACTCTTCACCGGCCAGCCTGTCATCCCAGCGGTCTACCTCAGTACCGCTGCCAGTTCCTCAACTGCCCCCAGTTGGCGAGTGGGGAAATCAAGGGCCAGAACCCAAATTTGAGCCGAGGAGCTTCTGGAGCATCCTTGTAGTGGACCACTTCCCCAAGAAGTTCTGGCCCGTGGCAGCGCAGAGTTTCTGTATACCAGAATCCCTCACCCGAGAGGAAGTTGAGTATTTCCGCTACATCGTCTAGGCGATGGATTTCAGTCTTCATCATCAGCACATGGTTTATCCAAGGATCCAAATGCATTTATAAGACATCAGCGAGAAGTGTCTTCTAGTCGATCTGGCCGCACTTCCTGTGGCCCATCGCCCCAAGTCACCAGGTCGTTGTGAGGCCCTCCAGCAGCAATGCGTTCAGAGTATCAAGGTACTCACCCAAATTATCAGGGAGGCTACCTCCCACGTGAAAATCCATGGCTGGGGGAAGTATGTTTCCCTCCTCTTTAGTCCTATCTGACGGCAGCCAGACTCACTATGCGATATTGAGGACATGCCCCCAAGAAGGGTCATGGTCAACATGGCCGACATAGTGGACAAGGAGGACGATCTGGAGTTTCTTAATAGAGACTTACCCCTTGAGGGTGTTCCACCACTATTGGACCCATTGGGGAGGATTAATCATTAGCAGAGTAACCTCTTAGGTCTCCCCGCACCCATTGAGGAATTAATACTCGGTAGGAATGTCGGTAAGTGCAAAGAGAACGTCAGAGCTATCAAGCACTCTGACACATCCACCTCAGTGCAGAAGAGAGAGGAGGACCCCAAGAAGGACACGTTGTGCCAGCAAATTGATGTGCAGAAAATTTTGGTCGATGAACTTCTAGTTGAACGCGTTGTAGAGCGACGACCCAACTATGGTGATCCTAGGCTGGGGCAACATGGGTAGGAACAACTAACCCTCGACGAGATGCCCCTAGGAAACCTTGATCAAACTGCTCCTACAGACAAGGCTAAAGCCGGAGCTCATGGAAAGAGGGCACGGTATGTCTCGACAAACCCTCCCGAACGGCATGGTAATCCAAGGATTCCGGCTCGGGTTCCCCCAGTTTCCCTTCAGGCCACTCCACCAGCTGCTCCATGAGCCGCTGAGCCTATATACTACATTGAAGAACCCAGAATCATGCTTCTTGTTAGGGATCCCCATCAAGACAGGGACCCCCACCTAGATTAACCTATGGCGGTGCTCATAGCCTTCCTTGAGGAATTAGAAACATGATAGGTGTCAATCCCACTTGATGGAGATCCATACCCGGCATGGGTGGATGATATGTTGGCGCCTCCGGGTTTTGGGAATCCCACCTTCTCCGCCTTTAACATGATGGGGGACCCACCGCAGCACCTGGACAACTTCAAATCAAGGTGTGGGCCCGTGTTAGGTACTCCAATGCAGCAGGAGGCTTCCAAGATCCATTGTTGTGTTCAGATGATGGAGGGGTCGACATTCATCTGTAACAGACAGATCCTTGTCGGATCAGTGACCAACTGGGAGGACCTTCGCAGGAATTCCACTACAAGTTTAGCTCTACCACTTGGAAGACCAGCATTACAGACCTCTTCAAGTGAAATCAAAGGCATGATGAGCGATTCACGGACTTTATCAGCCAGTGGAAGGGTCTCAAATACTTCCTTGACATGCCACTGACTCAAGAGAAAATATTGATGATGTGCATAGGGAACATCAAGACGGAACTGGTTCCCTATCTGATTTCCCAGAACTACCCTGGAGGATTCCAAGACTTCTCCGACAAGGCCCAGTTCTTAGAGGAATCCCTACAATAGGCCAGCCAGGCGCGTCCGCTGCCCCTGTAATCCCAGTGAGGAGAGCTGCCAGATCCGAGCCCACCGTGGTGGCCTAAATATAAGCCCCTAGATAACTGGAGTTACTAACAGTGGCACCGGCCCCACAACCTCATAGAGGCCCTCATCCTCAGGCACAACCTCTGGTTCAGTAGTGTCCTCAGAATTGGCAAGCGCCTCTGCATAATGCGTTGTCACCACCTAGGTGGGACAATTAGGGCCCACCTCCTCTGCAGGACCCTCCAACTCCTCATCAGGGCCAGGGCCCAAGGGCCCCCTTTCTGCACAGAAGAAACCAGACTAACTAGTTCAACAAGAATCATGTCCCTGGTTACTTCCGTAGTGCCCTAGAGTAGGGGATTGTACGCTTTCCTAAGTGTAGAAGGCCAAAAGAGGCGAGCCTCACTAATCGCCCCAACTACTACCCCTATCATCGAATTATGGGGCACACTCTCAAGCAGTGCTATGTGTTTAAAGACTGGATCCAAGACCATGTCAATAACAACATAGTCAGGCTGGGCTCGGCCTAGGCACAAGTGGCATGTGTCTTTGTGATGTCAGACAGTGGTAGCGATAGCGAAGGTCAGTGGCAGTAGGTTTCCAATCGCGGGTCCTAGAAGTATGAAGACTGGATGGCACTCAAGACAGTCGCTCATTCCCATGGCATCATTCGGGCACGCCTGAATCATCCAGAGCCATCGGAAGATGTGGCCACCACTTCTGCATCATCATCTCAGCCAGCCTCTTCCCCGAAGATCAAGTATTGGTAGCACAAGGAAAAGCAATGCGCCCAGCCAATGCCATCGGCGTCCTGCACTCTCGGTGACTTCATACCCCCTAAGATGGGGATCCCTCCTAGTACCTGCCTAGTAGTGGATGACTCTTCAAGTGAAAGTCAAGGGTACTTATCAGTTAATACTGTAGAGTAGGTAAATCCCTATATGACTCCCGACTAGGGGAAGCTCCAGGAAAACATCCCCAAAGTCCTCAGCTGACGCCAACGTCGGTAGAGCCACGACCATATGGGATATCTAGCTACATTAGTTGGAACCTCTAGCTAGGACATGCGTGCCACCGATACTAGATAGTAGGCCCTGCGTAGAGCTCAGCACGCGCAACCTCTTCATCTAGAGTCATCAGGACTACCTCCACCACTGTTTGTGCTACTGGATCAGGAATAGCTACCTCATCTAGAATGTGGCTAGGCTCTCCCAGCTACAGGCCGATCTCAGTCATCTGGTCCTCATCCAGAGGCTACTTTTCATGTTTCAACTAGTGAGCAGCGGGATATTCCCAGCACAAGCTAGTCTTTGGTCCAGCTAGCATGGCCTGCCATGCCTCCAATCAAAGAGCGGCCTCTTGTAAGAAGAATTTTGCACTTGGAGCAGAAGTACGATGTCCTTAAGCACCTTGTCGGCATCCCAGCAAGGATTTACATCCTTGAATCCTTTTTCCTATCATCGGATATGCACGAGGCCCTCACTGAGCCTTTAAGAAGCCCCATCCAGTTTGAGATGGAGGTAGTAGCTGCAGAAGCCTTTCATGCTGAAGCGGTCAAGAGTGCCGAATGTCAGGCCATCATTTCATTATCAGGAAAAGATGAAGTCTCTCCCATATAGGGGAATATATACCCGTTGTATATCACCGGACAATTTAATGGCATGGAGGTTCACCGCTGCCTCATTGACACCAACTCTAGGATCAACCTTATCCTGATGCGAACACTATGGAAGCTGGGGTTATCCAAAGATGACTTGAATTCCTCTGATTTAAGGATCTAGGGATATGAAAGGATATAGAAAACCCCGGTCGGCAAGATCCATTTGAAGACCCAGTTCAGTGGACCAGTTTCCAGTACCGAGTTCATGGTTGTCTCCTAGGACACCGCGTACAATGCATTGACGGGAAGACCATGGCTACACCTGCATGCAGCAGTCACCTCATCGTATCACCAGTGGCTCAAGTACTCCATAAATGGTTGAGTAGGCATACTCCAAGGTGATGAATCTCCTTTCGCCTCTTGTGAAGACCGTTATCTAGACGTTGACTATTATAAGAGCAATGATAAGCAGATTATGGAAAGTGAGGTTGAGCCCACCACGGTCACAACTGACCCCTGGGCTGGTCTGGATGACACCTACGTCTTCCTAATCCATTGATTGGAGGCCATAACCCCTGACATGGGGCAATGCTTTGTTGTCTATGGTACAAGAGGAAGGCATATTCCCAAGTCCAAGTGACGGTGGAAAATCATCTCATACTCCTACACAAACCAGGCTCATGTGATCCCGGAGTCTCCTACCCCCGTACGATATTGGGATGTCCACCCTATGGAAATGGCAGTATGTCATACATGTCTATTTCGCAGGGCTGGAATTAACCAGATTAAGCTAACGTGCCACTATTGATTTGATATCATCAAGTGTGGTACCTTGGGCTGAAGACCATATGGGATCAGATCAACTGCCTTCATCACTATGGTCTCAGCAGCACATGGATCTCCCGATATGTTGTCTTTCACTGTCCAGGCTGGCACCATCCTCCCGTCGGGATCCGTTGACCTAGAGGAAGCAACTCTCGCTGAAGATCTCCCCTCTGTAAACGAAGAAGAGGATATGGAGGATGCTCCCCCCCCCCCCCGCCTTCAAAGAAGGCGTCTCTGCCATGGTCGATTAATTGGTACAGGTGAACCTTGGTAGTGAGGCAGATCCAATACCAACATTGATCAGGGCCGCCATGTACCTCGAGGAGTAGAAACAGTACATATATTTCCTGAAATAGCACAGTGATGTGTTTTCCTAGAGTTACGATGAGATGCCAAGACTAGATCCTCAGGTAGTTTTCCAATGCCTCGATCTCCCAATGAATCATCGCGGGTTCAAGAAGTCTCCCAGAAAGACACACCCTTCTCACAGTGCCATTTTCGATGCCGAAGTTGACAAGATCATCAGAGCCAACTTCTTCAAGGAGGTCTAGTACCCCAAGTGGATAGCCAATATTGTGCCAGTTAGGAAGAATAATGGACAGATCAGAGTCTACATCGACTTCTGAGATCTCAACACTCATTGTCTAAAGGATGATTTTTCCCTTCCAATGACAGAATTGTTGATTGATGCTACAGCTAGGTTCCAAGCCCACTCCTTCAAGGATGGTTACTTCGGTTGTAACCAGATCTGAATTTCCCCCAAGGACGAGGGGTCTACTACTTTCAGGGTGCCCCAAGGTACTCTTTGTTACCAGGTTATGCCCTTCGGCTTGAAGAATGAAGGTTCCACCTATCAGTGGGCCATGCACCGCATATTCAAGCCAATCCTCGGGAAATTTGTAGAATGCTATGTGGACGATCTAGTGGTCAAATCTCACCAGTGTTAGGACCATCTCAAAGACCTTGATAAAGTGTTCATCTTCCTCTGTTCTCACTATCTAAAGATGAAACCACTGAAATGTGCCTTCAGGGTCACCTCCGGGAAGTTTCTTTCCTTTTTTGTCTGGTACAAGGGTATTGAGATCAACCGAGGGAAGATCAAGGCCATCATCTAGATATCTCCCCCAAGAAATATTCGGGAGATTCGAGGTTTCCAAGGCCACATAGACTACATATGTTGATTCATTGTGAATCTGGATGGAAAGTGTAAGACCTTTTCCCAGCTCATGAAGAAAGGCTATGCCTATGAGTGGGGCGGAGAGTTCCACACCGTATTCTAGGAAATTAAGTAGTATCTGCTCCAGCATCTGGTCTTGATGCCACCCATCTTTGAAAAAATGTTGATCCTATACATGAATGCCCTGGAACGACCTCTCGGTTACCTACTCGCACAAAAGAACAATGAGGGGATGAAAAATATCCTATACTACCTCAGCTGCATGCTCCTCAATACTGAGACCAGATACTCCCCCATCGAGAAGAACTACCTTGCACTGGAATTCGCAGTACAAAAATTATGACACTACCTGTAGCACCATGAGGTACAACTGGTGTCTCAAATATACCTGCTGAAGTATATTCTGAACCACCCCATACTGACTGTCCATCTAGCACGTTGGGCAGTAATCCTCCGGCAGTTCGATATCAGGTTTCTCCCCCAGAAAGCTATCAAGGGACAGGAATTGGCAGACTTTCTTGTTGCCCATACAACCTCTGTGGACCAGTTCTTAGACTTGGATTTTCTTGATGAGGCAATCCTCTCAGTATATATTTCCATCCCATGTTGGTAGATGCACTTTGATGGTGCCTCCCAGAGCCCCACCGATAGAAGACTCAATGATTCCCGACTCAATAGAGTGGGCCTGGTTATTGTCTTTATTACCCCTATGTACGCCATTCTTTCGTACTCATTCCTGTTGTCAGAAGGCAGCACCAACGATGAGGTAGAGTATCAAGCTCTTATTACTGGCCTCGAGCTAGCCCTCAAGATTGATGTACACCATTTTCATGTGAAAGGGGATTTCTAACTAGTCATCAAGCAAGTCATCAATGGATATGTCGTCAAAAATCCAATGCTCATACCATTTTTGTAGTGCACCCTCCAGCTAATGGCCCAGTTTCCATCACGGCTGGAAGTTACTCATGTCCCTCGATCTCAGAATGGTCGAGCTGATTCCCTAGTCGGCCTGGCTACATCACTTGCAGAACCCAAGCAGGATGATTTGATTATACACGTGGCACACCGGAGAGTAATTTCCCCCGTCACCCCAGAGGTTGATGGCGACCTTCAAGTAATCCATCTTACCGCCAGATCCACTACGTCCGGACCCCCAGGTTCTTCAGATTTATAGGTTGAAGAGACTTTTGACTGGAGAGACCCATTTATCGAGTATCTCCAAAATGGTTTCCTTCTGACTGTTCGGGCTGAGCGTGAGTGAATCTGACGCCTCGCGCTGCAGTTTACCCTCTAGAGTGGTCCTAGTCTTGAGAAGATCCTCTAAAAGTGTGGGTTCAATGGTTTTCTCCTCCGTTGCATCCAAGGAGTCGATATTTCTCAGGTTATGTAGGTGGTTCATGCCGATTATTGTGTGGCTCACCAAGATGGGCCAAAGCTATCCCATCAGATCCTAAGACAGGGGTACTTTTGTCCCTCTATGACCCATGATTGTATCGAGTTCTCCAAGAGATGTCACGCGTGCCAAGTTCATTCTAAATTCATGTATCGCCCACCATAACCTCTCCACTCCACCAAGTACTCTTGGAAATTTGCGGTGTGGGGACTCCATGTCGTGGGACCATATCCACCGATGACAGCTCGCCAATGCAGGTTCATCCTGACCACCAGAGATTTCTTTTCCAAGTGGGAAGAGGTAGTTCCCCTCAAAGAGGTCAAGGCCCATTCTATCATTGACTTCATGATCTCCAACATCATCTACCGATTCGGAGTCCCTCACACCTTCCTCACCGATAACAACACCTACTTCCGAGTAGGTGAATTGAAGAAATTGTACTCCAAGTAAAAAATCTGTTCAAACCATACATCCCACTATCACACATAGGCAAATGGGAAGATCTAGGAATTCAACAAAACCATCTCTAACATTTTGAAGAAAATGGTTTTCCATAACAAGAAGATTTGGCTGGAAAATCTCCCCAATGCCCTCTGGGCCTATCAGACGACGACTCGTAATTCCACCCAGGTGACCCCATATTCCCTGGTGTATGGGGCTGAGGTAGTCCTACCCATCGATATCCAGCTACCTTCATTACGCGTAGTGTTCTATGACTAGAAGGAACTAGATAAGGTGGCCAAAATTCGTCTGGCTGAATTGGAATCACTTGATGAGAATAGTCTTCGTGCCCTATACAATCTAGAAAGGCATCAGAATAAGATAGCTAGATCCTTCAACAAGAGGGTTCGCCTCTGCTCTTTTCTGCAAGGCGACCTGGTATTGGCCCTCAGGGTGCCAATGATCCCCAGCAGGAAACCACCCAAGTTGGAGCCCAATTGGGAAGGACCTTACATAGTCCATAGGGTTTACCCCAATAGAGAATAATCTCTGGTAACCATGGATGGTGAGCGTATAACTCCTCCCACCAATGCCAAGTTCCTCAATAAATACTTTGCCTAAGCCTAATGGTCTCACATGACCTTAAACTACATGGTCCCACACAACCTTAAACCACCTGATCCTACACGACTTTAAACTGTGCGTCATCCTGCATGACATTAAACTGCATTTTGAGAACTGCGTATGGCTTGATTCTCATCCTCATGGGATACGTAGGTACTCTCAGACGCCTCATCTTGAGTCCAGCCCCAAAAATATCCTTTTCGACTATCCCCCTTGGGTATAGTTCTCTCGGAGGGTCCTCTTGTGGTGTGGTTCATGCCTCCTTGGCCTCGTTCATGTGGGAGTTGTGATGATTGCACCATGTCCTCCCTCGTTCTTCTATTCTCCCATGTCTTCATCACACGACATTAAACTGCATGGCCTTCAAGAACTACGTATGGCTTGATTCCCATCCTCATGGGATACGTAGGAACACCCGGACATTTCGCCTGTTGGCCCAGCCCAAATGCCAGATTCTTCCCCTTAGGTCAAGACATGTGGTAGGGGTGCATATTTTTGCCCCATTTCATGTCGAGATAACCTCAATCTGGCTATACGTCCCACTCCCTAGTGACATTCGCCTCTTTCATAGATGGGTACATCTATGATTCACCCACTCATTTGACTGGGACTCCACCATATTCCCCATCCATAAGGGCCCCCGAATGGTATGGATGCTAGTCCTAAGGTCTTCCTACCGTTTCGTGCCAACACCCTCGAGGATGTTGAGAAAAAAATTGATACAAGTCTCGCATTTTGAATAAGGTCAGTGGTAGATGCTCATTTGTTGTTCACATTTCAGGTCACTATAGGGATGCTGTGTTTAGAACATGGTCAATAGTGGTCCTGTGTCGTTAGCGCCACACCAAGATGTCCCAAATATTGAGTGTAGTGGTTCATTCTGCCCTATTGTATCTCCAAGAAACGAACTCCCTTCATGAAATGCCAGTTATTAGGCCCCATATGATGGAGAGAGCTAAGACCAGATCCTTGTTTCCCACACCGACCACTGCTCACATAAGATTAGGAGCTGTGATGAGGCGGTAACCATATGAGGGGATGTATGGCCTTCCCATTTGAGGCCCAACCTTAGGCCCCTTGGCCTTTCTGGGCCCCGACCTAGGTTCTCTCTTATGGGACATTATGGTGTGGTATGGGATTATTTCCTCATGAATGTTGGGTTACTCATTGTGTCATACACATCCTCAGATGAGATACTTTATCCTCTCTTCATCCTCACTACAAGACGTTAAACTGCAAACTGGTTGGGCCTTCCTGACCGAGGCCCATCCTCAGGCCCCTTGGCCTTCTCAGGTCCTGGCCCAAGTTCTTACCTAGAGTATGCGATGTGGTATGGGATTATGTCCTCATCCACATTGTGTTACTCACCACACCGTACACCCCCCCCCCCCCATTAGGGTATCCTACCCCTGTGTGCGGTTCTAGAACTACATATGGCATGATTCCCATCCTCACGAGATACGTAGGACCTCTCGAGCATCTCAACTTCAGGTCCAGCCCAATCTTGGCCCCTCGTCCCACCTTCTTCCATGAAAGGGATATACAGTGTGGTACAGGATTATATCCTCCTTCACATCGGTTTTGTCACAATCACATAGTGTACCTCTTTCCCTTGGGATTTTTCCATCCTCTTGTGTTATCCTCATCTTTTAAAATCGACCGCTCCCAAGATGATCCCCTCAGTCCTCTTCGATGATTCACCAATGTGCCTAAGGGTACTCCAGTTTAATGCCTGGAATGTTGGACTCTACTCGGACATGCTTCCACCCGTATTTCAGGCTTTATATTCTCCCTCATTAGGGCTTCCATCACCTTTCACACCCAAAGGGACCCCCAAATGGCATGGATGCTAGGCCTAAGGGCTCTCCTACCAATATGGGCCAACGTCCTTGAGGTTTTCAGACAAAAAATTGATACAAGTCCCGCGTTGCGAATATGGTCAGCAGTCAACACTCATTTGTTTGTCCCCATTACCGGATAATGTGATACAGATTCTGTGTTTCAAACATGGTCAACAATAATCCTCCATCGTCATGCCAACCCCATTAATCCCAAAATGTCAGTTACATGATTCACATCCTTCTCCACCCCACCATGTCCAAGTAGAACTTCCAAACTCTTGGCACTATTCCTCAGTGCATATCTAAATGTTAAGAGAAAAAAAGTCGTGTTGAGGCAATCATTCGGGGTTCCACCGATTCCCCCCTTTGATTATATTTCACGTATTGCGAATACTTTATCCGCCCATGTTTCCTACACTGGTTTTAACTCAAGTGGGCTTAGGGATTGGGTTAAGGTCTGCCTTTACTTGGGATAGTCCTGCTACTCCATGGTCTGTGATCTAAGACTGTAAACTAAGATATCCTCTTAGAACTACGTACAACTTGATTCACATCCTCATGGGATACATAGGAACACCCAGACATATCATTTTTTGGGTCCAGCTCAATTGGGATCTAGTTTCTCTTGCCCCTTACCCTCTTACCTCTAGTTAGGCCCCTTGGCCCAAGGTTCCATTCTCGGAATTGCGTATGGTGTGGTATCAGATTATGTCCTCATTCGCATCGGGTATGTTTTATTGCACCATACACATTCCCCACTTATCATCGTATCTACTATGTCTGTGCTGCACAATGTTAAAATGAATGTATGGTCCCATCACATGACCCTAAACTATGACATTATCATCCCGGCCGCACGACGAAAAACGGCACTGCATCGTCATGTCCTCACACAAGGGGATACCATTTTTTGTATCAGTCACACACCATACCAATTGTCAACGCCTACATATGACTTGATTCTTGTGGTGATTCTAGGACATGCTATCCCAGGCCTGTCGCTTCACAAAAAAAACACTCACATTAAATGACAAACAAGATACATCAAATACCGCTTCTTTTGGTGGAGGGCCACACCTGCATGCCCCTTTGATCCCTAGCACTGGTACCTTACCATGCCACCTCTTATAACTACATGAAGTTTGATCCCTATCCTCATGGGGTACGTAGGAATGTCTGTGCACCTTGCCTTGGGCCCAGCTTAACTTTTGTTTCTAGTCCCTTGACCTAAAATATTCCCAGGGAACACATGGTGGTCGGAACCCCAGGTTCTCATTCACGTCAGGTTTTATAATTACCCCACCATGTGTCTTCCACGTTTCCTACCATCCATGGTCTGAATTTGACGACCCGAAACTAAGATCTCCCTATGGGAAGGGACTCGACTACTTCTATCTAATACGTCTCATTTTCATATTCAGATGTGTTTTGACAAAGAGCCCAATGTGTGGAATTTTCATGGGGCATTCCCCTCATTCCATGTCTAAGATTCATGAGCTCGTTATTTAGATCCTCATCCTCTTCCACCTCTGAGGGGACCCCCTTCACAGTCTGGTCTTATGCCACCTCAACTCACCAACCGTCTCGGGCCAACATCCCTAAAGATCTCAGACAACATTTGTGACAGGTCTCGGGTTTTGAACATGGTCAGTGATCGACCCTCATTTGTCTATCCCCATTCCAGGATAACGCGATATGGATGCTATTTTTCGTACACAATCAATATTTATCCCCCATAATCATGTCACCAACATTGTGATCCAGATTTAGAGAATCATGATTCAAAAATTTCCACTTCCTCTTGTTTAAGTGGAATTCTAACGTACCCGGATCTACTTTTTCGGGCATCTAGGTGCGCTACATGGACAGGTTAACATCATTAGGCCAACATTCATGGATCATCCATTTTCCCTAACATTTTTCCTTCCTGTTTCGGAAAAGTCCCACCACTACTTCTTGTTTCCCACATCGAGCATGACTCACGTGGGCTTAGTGGTTTGGTAGGATGTGCACCGGCACAACCAGGATTTTCATCGTCCCTTATTACATTAAACTGTGATTCTAGAACTACGTACGGCTTGATTCCCATCTTCATGGGATATGTAGGGACACCCAAGAATTTCACCTAGGGCCCAGCCCCAGGAATCATAAATCATGTTCCTCCTCATTTCTAGCCCCTGGCCTAACACCTTGTGGGGAACCATGAAACTACAATTTTGCCCTGAACAAGTTTGGGATTCCCAAAGATGACATTGGGAAGCGACGAATCCATTTCCAGATAGGTCCTGTATAAAAGTACAAATGATCCATGATCAGACTGATGTGTCCATATAATGTGTTTCCACCACGGTGGTGGAATTTCGAGAGTGTTGGATTCAGTTCGAACAAACCATAACTCCACATTCCACGCTTTGTGTGCCCCTTATTCAGACCCTCATCCTCTTTTATGTCTAAGGTATCCCCCTAACAGTATGGATGCTCAGCCTATAGCCCACCTATTGTCCTGGTCCAACGTTTCGGAAGACTAACGGATGACATTTTGAGTCAGGCCCCATGTTTCGAACATGGTTAATGGTTGGCCCTCATTTGCTATCCCCCCTCCAGGCTAGTACAATAAGGATACTATGTTTAGAATGCGGTCAAAAGTTATTATTTATTGTCATGAAACCCCTACAATGTTATGAATCTTGGGTATCATGATTCACACCTCCCATACCCATCTGTTTGGATTGATTTCATTGCCCTCGGCATTACCCCATTCATGCACAAGAGCACACTGGGAAAATGGTAATTCGGCTATTCGGAGAGTTTCATTCTCCAGTCAGGTCTCTCCCATTTCTACCTAGAAATCCATACCGGTTGTTCAAAACCTTGATGCCCAAAGCTTGGTTTTCACTCCTACGTTTTTATAGGGTAATAAGGTGTTCATCCCTTGTTTCTCACATCGAGCATGACCCACGTGAGCTTAGGGGATGATCGCTGAACACTTCACGAACATCATGAGGATACAATAAACCAATGTAAACAATGAAACTCATGCATGCTTTGACATCAAACAATTAAAAGCACGAATGTACATTTGAGGGTTTGTAATCATTATAGTACTCGAGGTTCGACTACCCCCATGGATCGGTTGACCTCGTCAAAAGAGCATAGTAGCTCCGCCACCCTTTGGATGGTGGCGTCTATGAGTTTTTGCTACCTGTTCAGATCCCACTCCTCCTTGACAGTGAGAGGGTGCAATTTGTTGGCCGCAATCTAGTCCTTCTCCATGTCGGCCCGGATAGCGATCATCTCCTCAAAGGCTTTCTTCAGGCCCTCTTTGGCTTCTACCAGCTAGGCCTTCAATCGCAATATTAGCTCAGATTGCGCATTGAGGAAGGTCGAGTGCTCATCTGCCTAATTCTGCAGCCACTGGACCTCATCTTCAGCCTCCTAGAGACTCTTAATGTTTACCACCTTCCTTTACTGCCAACCCACACCGAGGCCACAGTAATACTCCTGAATCGTTTACACCCTAAGATCTCGGACGAGCATGTGAGGACACTGAGAATCCACTCCCCCAGCACACAATTCGCCCAATCGCAAGCAAAGTCTGTCCATATCATTCAACCATAATTCATGGGGGTGTCATTGATGAAGCACGCAATCAGCTTCCAAGATTGACGATGGAATATTTTGTGTTCCTCCTCATCAAAGGTCATCTCATCCTTGTCAGCGAGGTTGGCAGGCTCGTTTGTAGATAACGCCCCCAGGAACTCCTCAGCCGCGTCCACATATGGTGTTGGATCAGGTGTGGTAGGGCTTGAACTATCTGGTTGATCCTCATCATCGGATCCCACCTCAATAACCTCAGGTTCAATCCCACTGGCATCCCCTCCAGTGATCGGGAGCACTGTAGTTCCGTCAGGTTGGATGTCCACTGCCACGACCATTGGCATGCCTCTCTGAAGGGCGCTACCAGAAGACCCGACCAACTTCACCACAGAAGCCCAGTCTAATTGAAGGACTGTACACGCCAAAAAATGGGACGAAAATTTTAGTTAACGTGGTAAGGGGATGGAAATCAATAATTTGGTAGAGGATACTTACAGATATCAAATCCCTGGTCCCGATTTTGGGTTGTGTCGTCGGGACCTTGAGACGTGGCCCCCCGTATATGGTTGGTAGGTCTGGAGGCTCCGGGGGAGCTACCTCAAGTGTCCTAGCCCCACCAGACATAGAAGTTGATGCATCCACAGGTGTGGATCCCGAAGGTCCCGCGTCGTCACCCACTTAGGGGAGAGAACGAGGTCTATGCAGAAGGTTATCCTGAATAGTGCAGATGCCGATAAGAAATCTAGAGTAACCTAAGAGAAGAACTTGAGGAAATACCATGGATTTTACCTCGAGGGTCTCCGTGAAATCTTCAAGATTTGAGGATTGATCGCCGACTTCACCCTCCTCCAGCGAACTCCCTCTACCGGCCTCGTCTCCCTAGGAGGACTCGTCCGATTTGTCCGGTAGAGGGAAGAGATCCATCAGGTCAGCAGCTGACAGTTGTAGATGGACCATACGATTCAAAAGCACCCTGACACAGTCTTTCATCAGGATCAGGGCACCCCGGGAGTGGATAAAGTCTTTCAGTTTGGCCATGTATTGCTTCGCCCCTTCCTGGGATACTGCAAAATCGGCTCTAATAAGGCCAATCCCCAGCAAGTCCATCCTGAAGTGGTTAAAGAGCTACCATGACTCAGATGGGCCGAGGAATTTCCGGTTGACTTACCAGATGTCCCAGGCCTCTAAAAAGACGGTGTTCTCCGGCATGTCAATATAGGACAACCATTTCCCCGGGGCCTGAGTAGAAATCCTACGGAATCCTCTCAGTGGCCTCCCCTTTCAGGTGACTTTTTTCTCCTAGGACCATCGAGTCCTCTGCCACTGCCGGATCCGCTACCACTACTCCCCCCTCAACTGGTGCGGGTGTCGCCGCTACAGTAGACTCACCACTGCAGGATTCCCTTGCCTCTTTCTCGCCTCGTCCCCGAGGTCGAGGAGGCTCACCATCACCAACTAGATTGGTTGTCCACTTCAGTGTCTTCCCCAGGTAGGCCACCTCCCAGCTCTGGGCATATTCTTTTACCAGCCTGAGGATGGCGGTCGGTGGAGGAAGTACATTCCGCATCTTCCCGTATTCCCATGTGAACCTGAGCCACAACTGCCTCATCACACATGGGTGCTCCTCATGATCCACCTCCAGGTAGACCTGTGGGGTCAGTCGCTGCAGGCACTGGAATTTCATTGCAAACTAGTTTGGGGTATAGGGCTCGCAGAGATGCTCGCGGTCCACCCTGGCCACCATGACTCCACCTAGAAAGGCAAGGATGTAGGCCTGGTGCTCTTCCATTCCCCGACCATCATCTGTGAAGGCCCCTATCGACAATGGGAATAGATGGAAGTTGAACTCTTCAACCTTCCAGACTCGATTTAGCACCTATGGTACGGTCAGATTGGCAAAAAAACTCCCTGTGGAGTTGAGAATCGAGGGGCAGAAGTATGTTCCTAGAGGATATATGGGGTTTGGATACTCATAGATCCCCCTGATGTGCGCCTCTATCCACCCATACAGGATGTGGAACGGCCCGCATATCCTCTATGGCCTCTTCCCCACACTAATGTGCCACAACATCTTATACAACTTAGCAAGCATCGAGATCCCTAGGTTGACCCTCCCTCCTATCGCCAATGTGGATGCCATGATGAAAGTGCTTGGTCGCACTCCCATGTTGGTATCCCTCATCGGCAGGATCAAACCACAGATGAGAGCCACGATGAATGTCGTCAGATTGACTATTGATTGTTGCTCAGTGCTGACACTGAACCCCCAGGTCTTCCACTGGCTATTCTCTAGCAGCCACCAGTATGAGTGTTCCTTACTCCAGGCCCCCTTTGGGAAAGTTCGAGGTCTCACTGGGAATTGACGGTCTACCAGGAAGATCAGAAACTTTTTTAACCAATGATTTAAGTGGACATCCCTCACTGCCTCCTTATCCTCCCCTAGCACAAGCTCCATCAATGCCATTGCCAGATGCAGCATCTGCTCCATATCCTCCCTCGCACCCATAGCAGGTAAGAATTCTTCGTACATCGCCCCCAGTATCGGGACCCTTGAGATCTGATGCACGCCCCATAATCTGATGCTAACCTCCCCATGATGTAGGTGGAAGGTATTGGTCCTCAATGAACATTGACTCAACAACTCCGACATTAACTTCTTCGGCTGGTAGATATGAAACTGGAAATCCCAAGCTACCTCATACAGGCCCACTCTTCTCAGCTCCGCTCTGAAATCCTCTCACGAGGCACCTACCCAGTAGGCCCAAGCCCAATAATCCGTGATGTTGCCGCCCTGGCATAGGTCCCATTCCTCAGACCACCCCTTCTTCGGGTTACCCAGTTCCGCCTTGAGGATAGTTTGATACATAAGAGGGGATGTCTCTGGCTGCAATGCCTTCCCGTCAATGTTGCTCAGATGGTTGTATAAGTAGTCAGCGATGACGGGCGTGAAGTCCTCCCGGGCATGAAGATCGGGAACCCTAAACCATCGGTGCAGACACGGTATGCTCCGGAACCAGTAAGCTGGATCGTCCCTACTTGCGTCAAGTATGAAGACATTATCCCTCTGCCTGAAGCCATACAAGGGAAACCTTCTATACAATGAGTAGTTCTTCTGGCTCTCCAATAACATCTTCACCAACGAACTATGGTCCAAGTGGCTATGGACTAACTCTCCTAGTCCCAGACTGTTCGCCATCTCATCCCTCCGGGTGGCATCTGCAAGGACCCCCTAGGCAGCTTCTTGATGGTCCATTCAGTTCTGAAACATGGACAATTTCTGGGTTGGTTCGTAAAGCTCGTTCATAGAGCACATTTGCGAAGACTCTTCGCAAAGACTGTTCGCAGAGATCCACCTAGGCATTCAAGCTTTGGATTGTGGTGTGCAAATGCGGATTCAAGGACTCACTGTGTACCACGAAGACTCGATTCGCAGAGACCACTCATGGAGTACGCAGAGCTTCATGAATCGACATCACAAAAGGACAAATTCGTGGAGAAGGGAAAGGACAAAAGAGATGGCAGCCCGCTATTTATAGGCAATGTCCTTCAGTGCTTCACGGTGTGTCCAGTTCGCTCTGAGATTCGCAGCGCGCTAGGCCCACACGTCCCCTATCTGCCATGTGAGCCCTCTTCACGAGCCAACATCCCAAATAGCCAAATATTTTGGCGATTACCCTCTAACTTCGACCCTTGATCTCTCCGCGGCTCCAAGTCTGGGAGGGACCTTTGTTGTTGCCAAAATTTGGGATGGAGAAGAATCCAAAAATAAGGCATCGGTGACTGCCATGCGAAGCTATTCTGTGGAGTCCCCCCAGCACCGCGGATTCCATGAAGCAAGGAGGAGGGACGCTTCGCAAATGCATTTGACGTTCGCAAGCCCACCGCGAAGCAACCAAGTCCCACTTCATGACGCATAAGCTCTGCTTCGAAGTGCCTCTTACATATAAATATCAGGCTCCCCCTGATCCCAAACGATGGACAATCTGACCTTTCGACTTCCTAGCTCCCAAATCGTGAAGTATCTTTCTGCTCTGCGAACCATGAGTTGTGTGAGGTACTTCTGCTCTATGAAGTGACTCCCCTTTGTCTAGTTTTGATCCCCTATTTCGAGAGGGGTGCCTTTCACGAAGCATAAGGTCCTTCATGAAGGAATGGGATCCCCAAGGGGACCCGGATCATCGCGAAGTATTTATGCTTCATGAAACACCCTTCATGTACACATGATCTACATGCTAAGGCAGGGTCATTGTACTTCACGAAGCACATTGCTTCACAAAACCTTGATTCATGAGGCACCTTTGCTCTATGAGGCAGTGCTCCATGAATACCTTTCCACTTCGCGAAGCACCTCCCATATTCACCTCTGCCCTATGATTTGGCTAAGGCACCCCACTTCACGAAGCACACCCATTCACAAGTGCCCGCCACTACGCGGAACAACAGATCTTCATAAGGCCCCTGCCTATGAATCCCTCTGCTTGGCAATTACTTTTCTCGTGCAACCCTCTAGGTTTGCACGATGTGACATCAAAGTCCCTTGGATGATACTGCCGATTGTGTTGATTCACCTCATGCTTATTCACATAGGCACAATAATGTCTATTGCTTCTTCGAATATTCATGCTAACGTGGGCCCCTTGACGGTTCTCTCCATGAAACCCCCTCACCACGGCTTTGACTCTCCCCTCTCTATACCAAGGAGTAGAGGGTACTGGTTATGTAAGCCCTAGGGGTGCGGAGTAAACCCACCTTTTCTAAGGTTCATGATGTTAAATTTCCAAGCACCATCGTCCTCAATACACGACATCAAACTGTGACCTCACCCCGTGCCTCGGACGCAGGGTCCCCCCACCTTGGACATTATCCATGCCCACTCATCTCTACAGGGATGGGATCACCACTCACAGGGGATTATATCTTTCTTATCGGAGTGGATTTTGTCCATGGGGAAAGGGAGACCATCTTGATGTAAGCCCCTAGCTTTCCTGTAGGAGGAAACATCCTTGCTCCTCCTTTTATCTTCGGTCCCCAGGGCCAACGAAGGGCATGGTAGGGAACGATGATTCTCCTTTCTTCGATCCTAAGTCCCTCTCCCACTTCACTTTGTCTCCATCAGGCCTCCATCCTAGATTAAGTCTCAATATTTCTATCCCTAGGCCACTAACCATTTGTAAGCCCCACTTGACTTCTCACGGACGCACCTTTCATGACGTGATCGTCAGGTCTCTGTTATCTCTTGTTTTTCACACCGAGCATGACTCACGTGGACATAAAGTGAGCACCGAATATGACAAACACCTTGGGAAGCCTAGATTGTAAGCCCCACACCTTCCAAACTATGTGTTCATTGATCCTTGCTAAGGCAGGGTATGTAGGAAGCCTCCACGAGGTTCATGCCCACCACCCATCAGACCCCAGGTCCACCTTCACGTTGGTTCGCCGACACCACCTTCTGAACTATGTGGTATTTGATCCTTGCTAAGGTAGGGTAAGTAGGAAGCCTCCACAAGGTTCAATCCCACCACCCATCGGACCCCAAGTCTTCCTTCACGTTGGTTCACCGATACCACCTTCCGAACTACGTGGTCTTTGATCCTTGCTATGGAAAGGTACGTATGAAGCCTCCATGAGGTTCAAGCCCACCACCCATCAGACCCCGAGTCCACCTTCACATCGGTTCGCCGACGCCACCATCTGAACTACGTGGTCATTGATCCTTGCTAAGGCATGTTATGTAGGAAGCCTCCACAATGTTCAATCCCACCACCCATCAGACCCCAGGTCCACCTTCAGGTCGGTTTGCCGACGCCACCTTTCTAACTACGTGGTCTTTGATCCTTGCTAAGTCAGGGTACATAGGAAGCCTCCAAAAGGTTCAAGCTCACCACCCATCAGACCCCAGGTCCACCGTCACATCGGTTCTCCGACCCCACCATCCTAACTACGTGGTCTTTGATCCTTGTCTAGGCGAGGTACATAGGAAGCCACCACGAGGTTCAAGCCCACCACCTGGTCGGTCCGACCTTCTTCACATCGGTTCACCAACACCTTGGGCATCCTAGATTGTAATACCCACCCCATATTCGGAACTACGTGGTCTTTGATCATTTCCAAGGAAAGGTACATAGGAAGCCTCCACGAGGTTCAAGCCCACCACTCTGGTCACTCCGAATTCTTTCACGTCGGTTCGCCCCCGTCCCGCATGACATTAAACTGTATTTTCTATTCTGAACTATGTGGTCTTTCATCCTGGCCAAGGCAGGGTACGTAGGAATACTCCATGAGGATGAATCCCAACACCTAGCGGTTCTGTCCCTCTTCACGTCGGTTCACCCCCGTCCCAAACGATGTTAAACTGTGGACCTCCATTCAGCGGTAAGCCGTTGTCACTCCATCTAGTGGTAAGCCGTTGTGAACCCATGTAGCTGTAAGCCATTGCGACCTCATAAATGGTAGCCACTGACATCCCAATCAGTGGTAATCTGTTGAAACCCCATCCAGCGGTAAGCCATTAACACATTATCCAACGGTACGCCGTTGTGATCTCATCAAGTGGTAAGCTGTTGAAAACCTCAATCGGTAGTAATTTGTCATTATATAAACTATGTGGACTTTGATTCCCTTCCACGGAGATGCTTAGGAGGTCTCTTCGAGGCTCAAGCCCAAAATCATCATCATCCTCGTGACAGTTCCATCCCATTCACCACCCCCCCTCACGAAACCTTCCATCATCCATCTTGATTCTTACCTAGGATGCCACATCCCAGTGGGATAATGCCACCCAATTCCCTGACCCAACTAATAGAATTCGGGAGGCCACCCATGTGTTGGCCCCAATATCGGCGTTCCCTCTAGGGGGTTCCTCCATCTGATCCACTCTAGTCAGTGTTTTGATCAGTTCGATCCATCTCCGCTGGACGTTAAAATTGCCGCATACCCTGTGTTAAACATGGGAAGCTTAGGAAAACCTCAGATACATGCACATGGAATACAAGTCCCCACGTTTGATGTGGGATTCCTTGGGCTTTCGTGCCCTCGAGAAGCCCTATAATAAGGGACAGTAGACAGACACACCAATCCCCAGCGTCCAGACTTGCCAATGATGCCCAGCATGAATACTCCCTTAACTGAAGGTTTCTACCCTAACTGAACCCCTTGGAATGTCCTGACAGAAGCAGTATAATTAACTGGTGTCCATGAAGATGTGGTGCCGGGAAGAGTTTCATGAACAACGTCTTAAGTCTATGAGGGAGACCCGGACTACATGACGAGTTCTGAGGAGGAATCCACACAAGGAAGAACCGATATCCCATCATCCCATTTTGATCAAGGAGAAGACATCCCGGAATAAGGATCAGATGCCACCTGCCTTTGGAAAGCGGGAATGAGGGGTAAAAAAAAGTCCCGCCCCCCTCGTCCCTGAACGAGATGGACAGACGTGCCCCAGCGAAAGTTTCAAAAATAGACCTAAGATTTAAATAATGTTAAAACATGAGATAAGGAATAATTCATAACTTTCATAGGTCATTCTTAGTTTCCTCATCTTCAACTATAATTGTATTAGGTATTGGTAAACATATATTTGTATGGTCTTGCTAATACAATTCCCAATCTTTTTTTGTATGACATCTATTTGCGTAATGACCATGCACACCACATTTAAAACATTTAATTCCTCCCTAGGATATAACTTCTTTATCTTTTCTGGAGTCAACTGAACACTTCCTTTTTCTATGATAGGTTTTTTATTTATGACCTTAATTACCACATGTATAACATCTTCTTGTCCCTTTGATGCATTTTCATAGGTGTTTATTTCTACATCCTTGACACATAGGTTTTTTAATATACTTACCTTTATGATTATTGCCTGAACTTACATAGGGATTCCTTTCTCACATATATGATACCTTAGAAAAATAACCAAGGTGTAAGTGGTCAATCATGACTCTAGATAGTTGGTTAATAATAACCACAAGAGTTCTCATTGCATATCACATTTGATTCGGTTTCTCATTCAAAAAATTGTTACAGTTTTCTTCACATCCATTATTACTTTGGTGCCTACTAGATCCATCCATTTACTAAAACCAAAAAGTTTAGTGTGAGTATATCAGAAAAAATCATCATATAATATCTTATGAGGAGGTAAAACACTATGATATACTTATTCATGTTATCTTAAACTCATTCAATATATCTAAAATAAGTATGACATTTTCTAATATGCTAACCATTATGGTTATGTCACTTATTATTAAATAACACACTAACCTCTAAAGGTATCTAAACTGACCTATGATACCAACTATAAGTCCCCAACATTAAACATTACATAATCTTGAGTGAAGTCAAGAATTCACATTGAGGATATTTTCAGTTTGGTATTATTAGATAATTGGTCTGTAACTATTATATTACATCTCAAAAATTACAAAGTAGACACTTCTACTCTATCAAATATTTTTCACAATAATAAAACTCCTTAAATAAAACAAGAGTTCTTTTCTTTATATAAATCTTCTTGAATACTTCATTTCTCTTACCATTCCTTATACCCTGTGAAAAACATTTCAAAAACTTGGGATGAGAAAAAAAAGCTTAGTAAGGTTTATAAAATAAGGAAAGAAAACATTAGTCCATTAATACATAAAAATCAATGAAATCATAATTTTCAATAATAAAACATAATCTCTTTAACATACTACATGAAATCATAAGATTAATGAATAACACTTAGAAATCATAAATCATAAATGTAACTTATGGAATCCATGTCATACTTACATTTTAGCTTTCACAGCTATATAGGGAGTTACGTTTGAAATACGCAACATATTATATTCTCTAAATATCTTATTAAAAACATTAACATTTAACTATATCATGTTACCCAATTCATTGGAGAGCTATCTCGGGCTCACCTGCCCTAGGTTTATCAAAGAACCACCTGTATTTGGTTTATCATATAACCACTCATGAAATGTTCAAGTACCATTACATAATCATAACACATAAAAGATTGAAATTATCAACATTTCACTCATCAATGAAAAGAAATAAATTCAATATATTTAAATATTCAATCCATTTCTAAACACATTTAAAACATTTAATAAATATATTTTTGAATCAAAGTGTCCCATGCCACATTGAAAATTTTAATGGAATTAAAATTTTAAAACATTAATTTTTATATAAATAAATCCATAAAACCATTTTGAAAACATGTAAATTAATGGGAAATATTTATAAGATTAAATCTTTAAAACATTTAAAATAATTTTTTAGTTAAAGATTCTCATAACACTTGAGAAGCACTTAAAAAATAATAATTAAAGAATAACATCAAACAAAACTTATAATATAATGAAAATATAGAAATGAATGATATAAAATGTAAAAGGTTTGTATATACACCTTATAGGATATTAAAGGTGCACAATATCAAGATATTACTTAATGAATGTAAATTGGGACATAATCACATACAAATATTGTATCAATGATGCAAGAAATTATCAATGGGGTGATTATGTGTTGCAAAAGTATATCCACATAAAAGGAAGTAAAAATTACAACATAAATAAAAAAGTTATTCCAAAAATAATATTGGCATGATATAATCCACTAAGTATGCGTAAAACCTAAATAGTGGAAATTTAGTTTAGAAATTCCCTTACAAAAATTTGGCAGCCTAACGGCATCACTTAAAAATTCAGAAAATGAGTTCATGAGAGTGAATAGGTTATATCATCACTTGAACATAAAATATAAATAAATAAGGATATATAAGAACATGTCCCAACATGAGAAAATGGACCTTAGAAGACATAACATAAAATAAATCTTTGACTAAAAGAGAAGGGTGACAAGTTCTCTTACATTGAGTCTGACTCATCACGTATGTTTCTTATTCTTCCTGAATAATAACCTTAATTTAATTTATAGTTTCTTCAGAACATTTTTCAAGTTTATTATTCGTTTTATATCATTTATTTCCTTTCAATAACAATCATATAATTATTCATGTTCATATCGGTCATTTTGTTGATGTTCGGTACTTGAGTCAAAAATAAACTTGTTATAGTTACAAATTGTCAACGTCGTCAAAAGTCCATTATCTCCAGAATTGTATTAATTAATTAAATATCATATATATACAGTATATATGTATTTATATCCAGTATATATGTATTTATAATATTCCATAACATTTGTATATAATAAATTAAATGCACTGTTCATGGAAACGGTAATTCATACGTACGTATGAACGCTACTTTCATTTGTTTTTCATATTTAAATGAATAAAAACAAAATGATACATAGTTATATTATAATTCAAGTATAATATATATGTTATATATGTTAAATAATTTCATTAATTTCATTCTTTATAAATTCCATGTATATCATGAACGAGTCATATCACTTTGAGGGGGTGAAAGTCCGCACTTCCTTGAATGAAATTATTGTATTTATGTGTTATGGAAAGTATAAAGGTTTGATGTAAATGAAAAATATAGAAAAATAGAGACAATATAAATAAAATATATATCATATATAAATATGGTTAAATCATAATTACTACCATGAGACGCGGTAGGAGATAATTGAACATTCATTGTTTCGTGAGGCAGCAATTTGTCGTCCAAAGAAACGGTATGTTAGAAATCCATTAGATGAAGGTGTGTGTGAGTTGATGTTGAATAATTAAGATAAGAACATCATATTATACTGAATTTTCTGTTTTTTTATAAAATAATGGAATAAATATATTTTAGGGGGTTGGAGAAAAAAATAAATGGAAAAAGATTGAGAGAAGACATTACCTGAAATCAGGTAACTCCTTTTGATTTAAGCTAAAAAGAATTATTGAATTGCCTTATACACAAGGTAAGGTTCTATGAAGAATAGAGGGATTTTCTGTGCTTATTTGGGCAGAGTTTGGTCAAGCCATGGGGGATTGAGAGGCGTGAGTAAAGGTTAGTGGTAGTGGACTTTTATAAGAGGGAGGAGGGGTACTTTAGGAAAGTTTGGAATATTACTTTATTATAAACTGAATTTCGATTTTCCAAAGGTAAAAAACTCATTTAATTCAAAGATAAGATGAGGATTTTTTGAAAACCTATCAAAAATAGTTTTTAGACAAGTTTTGGTTTCAAATATAACCAAATCATTTAGCTTTAACCCTTAGTTAACTTAATTGTCTCTTACCACATCTTCTTGTATATTCAGACTACATGGTTAATATACTTACTATAAAATTCCAATAGAACCTCAAGTGGTTCATTAATGACATGTTAAACCTTATATAAGTAATTGTTTTGATTCTTATATTTTTAAGAGTATTATATCATTTAATAAAATAGTATTTGTTTTAAAAACTCATTTATGTCAATTTATATACTATTCATATCAGGACATTTAAAAAATACCTAAAAAATTGATTCCTTCAAAAATAAACTTCATTAATTCAAATATAACAAGTCATATGTATCCCTAAAATTATTGTATGGCATAAAAAGTTTCAAAATAAATTTATTTTAATTTTTATAATCTTATTTATTTAAAACATTCATTATTAAGGTAATCACTATATCAACATTGTGTCATAAATAAATTTATTTATATGAGGTCTAAAATTTATAAATAAAATAACATAATGTAGGAAATATTTTTATCTTTCTAATTACTATTTATATTCTAAGAGATATCTTATATAACCCCATATTTTTTTTGTAAAATATATATGTTTATGTTATATTTTCCTTAACCTTAAATTAAAAGTAATTAAATGTCATTTTCACACACAAGTGACTCCATGGGGTCCTAAAATCGACCCAAGGATGACCATGTCTGTAAATATATCATAAAATATTATTAGTACATGTGTTTGGGTAATTTAATATTACTATAATATTATTTTTTACCCTTATTTACCAGATTTACCCTTTAACCATGGTAAATAAAATATTTACTAAAGTAACTATTCATAATGTATAAAAATAAAAGTTACCTATTTACACAATTTGGACCTCTTGATTCCAAATATTGAATAAAATTATCCAAATTCAAAACATAGAAGTTGCAGAAAATAATTTAAAATTAATTTCCATTGTCAAAACCAAAGGCGTGTTTTTTAAAAGTAAAAACTACCAAAAGATTGACATGTGTTTATGTCCAATTTCAAAGTGAAATTACTTCCAATGAACAAAATTGGATTAAAAAGTAAAAATATAATCTAATTAAATTTTAAAACCAATTAAAAGTACAATCTAACTATATAAATAAATTAGATTAAAAGGAAGTTCTGAATTAAAATGTTGCATTTTTCAATATTCATTAAAAATGAACTTCATCAGAAAAATACCAAAATTTCATTCGATGTAAATTTTGATGTTACGATTATATAGAATAATTTTAATTTGTCAAATATAACATATAAAAGTTAAAAAACTATATTTAAAAAGGTTTCTTCATCAAAAGGTGGTAAAACAACCTTTTAAATTATATTATAGTATTTTATGCTTAAAATCAGATTCATTCATATTTTAAGCCTCTAAAATTTATTGGATAAATGTAAAGTCATTTAAAAAACATGTATAAATATATTTTAGTTATTGTTTTCATTCCCACCAATACAACTGTTATGCATTTTCTACCATTTAAAATAATAATAATATATTATTATTTTTTGGTATAACTCAATGTTGTATGCAACGTAAGATTTCAAAAAAAACCCGTTATTGCATATTGATTATCCTATCAGAAAAAGAATCCCATTTAATGTAAAAATAATATCTTATTAATAAATATTAATAAAAATGAAAAAAAATTATTATTCTATAAATACCTGGGTTGTTAGTTTTTCATCATGAAACATTCTCTAGATAGCTTAAGAGGAGGCTTGAAGTATTCAAAGAAAATTGGAAAAGTTTATGAATTGATTTAGAAAATTATTTCAAAGATAATGAGAACTATTTAATAATATTTTGGTGAAGATTTTTCATTAAATTATTTGATGTATCGTAGTGGAAGAATGAAGATGCATCTTGTTTGGATAAAATGGTTGATGAATAATACTATTCCATAAACATTACTATATATATACCATGGTCATACAAAAATACTATGGTTACGACCAAGGTTTAGGAATCCAAAATATTTTTTTTTTGGAAAAAAATGTATATGTAAAGGACCATGTTGTGGTCAAATGTGTTATTTAGAAGTTGATGTGGTTCACATTATCAACCATGAGAAGAGAAATAAACTATACTATAAGAGATTAGTCATTTTAGTATATAAAAATAAATAAGAATATAATAAGATTATTTTTAGGGTAAAACACTTATTTTCATGGTTTTTAAGATATATAAATAACTATATTTTTAGGAGGAAAATGGAAGATAACAAATATTTATAAGTATTATATTTGAATTAGGATCATCCAACAATAGTGATGAAGACAATTTCATGGTTAAGTGATATCTAACATGAAATTTTTTAATATCCCTTAAATTATATGGTAGATTAAAGAAATATATTATGTAAGTGGCTCATTAATAGGAATAATTTATAATCATATAATCAATGAGAAATACATGAAGTATCACATTTTTTGTATAAATTGGTATATTTGGGGATTTGTTGGCTAGTTTTATAATTATAATATAATTAAGGGATATGAATGATTTATATATATTAATAATGATGTTTTATAAGGTAGAAGAGTGTTATGAAACATTTTGAGGTGATGTTGGTCAGTTAGTATAACTTTTTTACCTTACATACCCAAATAGTGGATGTACTGGTGGCACTATGTGACCTCAAGAATGCATCCTCATATTCTAGTGTCTACCATCTCACAATTAGGATCTATCATTATTTTGGTGATATTATAACCTCTATAATATATACATAAATAATAGAACGTGTAATAATTAATTATTTTTCCCAATCAACAATATAATTTGGACTTTACTGCTATGAGATGACCATAAAATAATACCATTAACCCCAAATGTTCCTAAAGGATTTAGATATGACCATAATAAAAGATAGTGTTTTAATTATACTTTAAAAAATATAAACAATATCATCCTATTAAATTTTTTAGTTCATCATATGATACTAAATTTCAGAAAATCTATACATTAAATTAACTTAAATTAATGGAAATGATAAAATTAGAAGGAAAAATATTGAATCAATGGAAAATAATGATATTATGTAGAATAGTAATTAAAATATTAATACAAAATGATAAAAGAAGTGATGGTTAACATACCACATAATTCTTTAAAGATTATTTCTTAACGACTTTAAATTTTATCCAATGTGAAGTGATAGTTGATAAACATGATATAACTTATCCTACATACAAACATAGAAGTTCCTAGACATTAATACTCATGGATGTCTTATTTTCATATACCTTGGAGTCACTTTACTTTATGCATATTGGAATGTATCTATGTGTTCCACACCAAAAATATTTTAATCAACATGATTGCAACAAGCTATATATTCCTCACGAAATCCCTCAATCAAAAAATCAGGAAAACCCACTTATATAAGATAAACTATGATGATACAGAGGTAAAAAAATATAAAATTAAAATAATTAAAACAAATTTCTTTTGAAGGAATGCCTCATAATCAAAATCTATTAGAAAAACTAAAAAATAAAGAGTAAAAAGATCAGAATGACTCACAACAAAAACCAGTAACAAAACTTCAAGCCGATCAACCTATGCTATTTATTTTCAATGATAAAAGTATGAATGTATTTATTTTTGATCCTAGAGAGAGTTTTCGTATTTTAAAGGATATTTTCACAAACTAAAATTCTCAAATACTAAATTCTTCAGGATGAATTGTGATAACAACATAATATTCTTCATCATCTACTAATAAACTTAAGAAATATTTATATCTTCTGATGAAGTCAATTATTGGATAATATAGTTCTCTAGAATTAGATATATAAAATCTAAAATAAAAACATAGATCAATTAAATTTAACTATTATTCAACACATGGTAGAAACATCATAATTAAAATTATCTAATTTTAATACTATGTAAATTTAATGTTCATAAAAAAATTAGCAACATTGGAAAAAAAACTCGTGAGTGTATTGTGATTTTCAAAACTAAGGATAAAATGATTAATTAACTTAATAATATACCCCTTTATAAAAACATAAGCAGAAAATGAAATATTATGTTTGGAATGAAATTTGACATAAAAATCATTAATAAATTTATAAACCCTCTTTATGAAGAAAACTCATTTTCCTTTGATTTTTTTCTTTATTGACATCTCTTCATTCATTTATTTATCCCCATCAATCAAATAATTTATATAAGAAATTATTCTCAATAAAAAATGTTAAATAAATTAAAAAAATATTAATATCCTACACACTTCTCCCATTCTTTCAAATTATTTTTAATATTAATTTTCTTAATACTTATTACCCTTTCTTATTTTTAAAAAGGAATACAATGTTTAAACAAACATAACCCCCTATCTAAAGTATTTAACAAGGAAATATCATTGGGAATCCATTATGACTGTAAAAAAAATTTATTTTTAAGAAAATAAAGCATAATAACATAGTATTTTTTTAGTAAACCCTTTTAGACTATGTTTTTAAAAGATAGTGATCTGATGAAAAAATTATTAAAGAATAAAAATTTTAGATTTCATCTGTTCATACATATGGGTGAAATTATTTTTCAAAATATGGTTCTAGAATATATTGAAAATTTTCCTTGTATCATCTTGAAAAAATATAGAAAAAATATATTGGGTTTTTTTTAATATAATAGAATGTATGTAATAATATTATGAAATATTTAATGAATTAAATCATTAAATTAAAACATTATTTAGAAAGATAAATTATTTAATTTTTTTAATATAATTACAAGTGAATATTACCTTTGGATGTGTATTTACCATTAAACTAAAAAGGAAGAGTAAATTTTGAAGGTGTAGTTTTTGAAAAATGATGTGTATATTAAACATGATAATTTCTAATCAATTTTATTGAAATTTTGTGTAACCTATGATGAAAATTTAGTAGAGTTTCCAAAAAAATTACACCACATTTATCAATAAAAAATTAATTTTTCGAATATAGATGATATAGTAGACATAAATTATAATTAACCAAACATAGTGGTAATTTATGATATCTTCACTTTCAATAAAAAAGTTAACAGAGGATGAATAAACTATATCCAAGGTATCCTACCTCTAAACCTTGATGTTAATCTAATTTTAAACTTTTGGATGGTCCATCATCATATCTCATGGAGGTCCCCAAAATTATACATGTAAAAAGGAATATCTATTTTTCATGACTACAAGCCCTTGATCGATCTGATTAGAATAAGATATATCTTCATCGTGAAATCTCTTAATAAAATAATCAACACTAACCACTTCCATATAATTAAATATCACTATATATAGATTGGAAAAATTAAAATCAGTTAATTAAATAATAATATATTTAAAATTCACACAACATAATCATAAGCTCTTCGAATGTACATTAAAAAAATTACAAATATCATAAGAACTCTCATCAATAAGAAATTATACAACTTCAAGATGTAAAAATTATTCTATTTCTTTTGAATTCAAAAAGTAAAAACATAAATGATTCAGATCGGTGATACATTGGTCATGTTTATATGATACTTTTTAATAAAATTTATCATTCAGATTCTTCATTCTTTAGGATTAGTTGTAATATAATTTTAAGATTCATCATTATTATCTGATGAACTCATCAATGCACTGCATATTTTGATGAAGTCAATTTTATACCACTACATCTCTATATAATTTTGTAGATAAATTGTGAAACAAATCCACAAATCACTAGATTTTATCTATTTTTATCTCAGTATAGAAACTCAAGATAAAAAATTATAGAATATTCTATCTTGTACCAAAATGAATCTAGAAAAACTAAAAAACATTGTAAAAAATCAAACATGGAACTATTTTGATTTTCAAAACTAATTATAAAATGATTCTTTGACTCAAAAAACTCATCACATGCTATAATAAAATATGAACCAACTATAATGTCACAAAATGAATGAATTAAAGTAAGATCATTCAATGGGATGATCATATTCAAAAAAATATCCAAAATATACAACATTGTGGATACAACTATAAAATATTGGGTAAAGATTCCATCTAATATTTTCTCCCAATTATTCAATGCATCCTAGAACAACCATCGATTATAGGGTCCATTCCCTTATCTGCATTCATAGTCCTAAATTTTTTGTACAAAATAAATTTATATGTAAGGTGTGAGTAATTTTAATAGCATGACACCACAAAAATTTCCCCTAAATAACACTAATAACATATGTGTTAATGAATAACATGGTTTATTATTTCAAAAATTATATATATATCAACTATCACATGATGGGGTATTTAAAAAACCAACATGAATGATCATACCAACCTCAAATAGTTTTGGAATGATATGACACTTTGATAGTTTTATTACAACTTGAAGATTAATGTATTATCACATTTTATATTTATAATATAGTTTAATAGAGTTCCTCTTCAATATAAAGTATGGTTTAAGGGGTAATCACTACTCATTTCATAATTGTAGGTGAATTTTTCATCCCCACATGTCTCATCAGACTAGGTGAACAAAACATCACTATAATAAATACTAAGGTGAATCTTTCATCACTATTATCTAAACCGTAATGGTGAATACATTATCACAATACATTTCCTTTGTGAATCAACTATCACCACTAATCACATGAGTATGTGTGAATCGGTTAAATGTCACTCATCACATATGGATAGGTGAATAGGTCATCAATTATACTAAAACTAAGGAGAATGTTTCTTCACTATAATCAATAATATGGTGAATGGTATATCTCGATGATCCATAATAAAATAAATGAACCATTACTATAATTTTAAATAATAAGGTAAATGATTTATCACCAATATATTGAGTATGAATGAATGAGTTACCACCACCTGTGAACCATTAAAGGTGAGTAAAAAATCATAGATGTCATAATAAAGTTGGTATAACTATTAAATAAAACAAAGTTAAATTGGTTTCACTTTTACTAATAGATTATGGGTGAACATGTAAACTCCACTCCAATAACAACATTGGTTGAATGAGTCATCAACATGGGTGAATGAGTTATCACCACTTTGGAAACATATAAAAATGTTAACAAGTAATCACCATATCATAAACAACCAACCAGGTGAATGGGATATTACTGATAACATAATAATAATCAATTTGAATATAATATCAATTTAATTATAATAACAAATATAGGTGAACATATAATTACTACTTCCATATAAATAATTAAGGTGGAAAAATAATCCTTGATAAATTGAAACATGCAAGGTGAATAGTTAATAAAAATAACCTAAAATAATCATAGTGAATGGATTTTCACCCTAGGAATAGGTCTCACCAATAATAGTCACTTACTGGGCTACCCATTCCTGTGATTTTTTACACATAGGACAGATGTATAAAATTCGACATCTAATTTACATGGCTTACATTCCCAATAAAAACCCAAATCACTATTATAATAACTGATAAAAACTTTATACATCATCAAATAATGACCAATGATGCATTACATGTAACACCCCAAGATTTTATGAAAAATATTCTCTTTAATTTCATGTCTTGTGTTGTATGCTACACAAAAAGGAGCTTCCACAACACACATCCTTGACTTGCCTTGCATAACACGAAATCAAGACCTTCCTCGATAGCGTGTGTAGTACGCAATACCGAGTTTCACTAAAAAACGATATGCTATTAAAATATTATTAAAACTAGCCGTTATGAATAGTAATAACCAATTTTTGAAATTTTGTAAATTTTATTTTTCAAAATGGACTTCATTTTTGGATTCAGAATATTAAAATTAGCTTAGGGTGAAATTTTGGTACTTTTCGGATAACTTTCATATTCTCATGAATAGTGAAAATTACTAAATTTTAATTAAAAAAAACTTTTTTAATCAAAATAATTAATAGTGATAAATTATTAATTTGAGTGGTTTTAAAGTATATTTAGAATATATTTTTACAATTTAACACAATTTTGGTCATTGGATGTAATTTCACATTTAAACCAAATATAAACAAGTGTCAATCTTTTGGTAGTTATTATCTCTTAAAAACACGCTATTTGTTTTGACGACGGGAATTAATTTTTCAATTAGTTAATGTAACTGATATGTTTTTAATTTGATAAAATATACGTCATTTTTGAATTCATAATATCAAATATAGCTTAGGCCTAATTTTTTGTATTTTTCTGGAAATGTTCATTTTATGATGAATAGTGAAACCACTAAGTGGTAGTTAAAAAACAGAATTTTTCATAAAACTTAATTTTACCGCTTCGGTGAGTGGTATTTCAAAAATCTGTGAGACATGGTTAATATCAAGAACTATAATGTGGTTCGATGAGATGAAAATAATTTTTGGTGAATAGTAACTTTTGACTTTTTTTACCACGATTAAAAGTAAATAGGGTAATTAAGGGTAAAAATGATATTATTATTACCCTAACACATGTCCTAATTCTATTGGATAAGTTTCATTCGACCCAAAACAAGCTTAGGAATAAAATATGACCATTTAAGCCCACTTGGATTAGATTAGGACATTTATTATTAATTTATTTAAAGAAGGGTTAAAATAGTTAAAATCCATGTTTAATAATTAAATCATTTTTAATATAGGGTTATACATAAGATAAATTCGACTATAAATATTCATTATAAAGATAAAAATATTTCCTACATAATTATATTTTATTTGTAATTTTTAGACATTAAATAATTTAATTTATTTATGACACAGCGATGATGCAGTAATTACTTTTTTAAGAAAATATTAACATAATTGATATTATAAATGCCCAAATAAATGTAATTTGAGACTTTTTATGACTTACACTAATTTTATAGGTTAATATGACATTTTATTGTTTATTTAAGTAACTTGGTTCGAATTTATCATTATGTTATGAATTTTATAAAAATCATGTACCAAATAGTTTAAAAATTGACATAAATTAGTTTTTAAAACAAATATTATATTATTAATTGTTATTTTATTCCTAAAAATCTAATGTTCAGACAAATGTCTTATATAAGGTTATATATATTAATAATAAACAACTTGGGGTTCGTTTGGCTTGATATAGTAAGTTTATTAACCATATAGTGTAAGAAAAAAAAAAGACACTGTAAAAGTTAAATTATTTAACTTAGAGGTAAATCTAATTGATAAGATTAAAATAATAACCTAAACTTGTATAAATCCTATTGGATGAGAGGAGTTCGACCCATCTCCACTTTAGCTTCGAAATAAGACCCTTTGGAACCATTATAAACCGAATTTGACCTTAATATAAAATAATATTTTGAGATTTTCCAAAGGTGCCCCTCTCCTCCCTTATAAAAGGGAACCTCCTCCCTCTCCTCCTCACACCAAATTGAACATTAATGCTCGGCCAACCCATGAAAAAATCTCTTCTCCACTTCCCTAGTATCATCCTAAAGGTCCTGGTCTTCTTCAAAGACCATCCTTAGTTCTTTAAGTGGAGGTTAAGAAAAGGCGCATCAAAAAGAGGTAATATCCATTACCGATCTTTTTCAATTTCTTTCTTATTCAACTTATTCTTCATTAGTTGTTTCATGATAAAGTAATAACATAATTATTTCATATATACTGATATGTTATTATAAATATGAAACAAATCTAATTAACCTTCTATCCATCCTATGGAAAAAGGAAATCACCGCGCGTGCGTACGTACGGAATACCGTCTCCACGCCGTGGTGTAATCTATTTTACGCCACCACCTTAATTGGATGGGTATAATGGTGTAATGAGTAACTATATATGATTATTATAAAGTGATATTGATAATGAAATAGTATACATACACTTCAACACAATTTCACGATCATGAGAACGATATCATCGCTCGTGCGTACGTACGGACTACCGTCTCCACGACACGATGAGATTCATTCTCCACGTCAACCATTCATGAATGATTATAAAGTATATATATAATAAGTAATAATGAAATATATGACATAATAATGATACTGGATTTATGTGTATATATATGTTTTTCATCTACTTAATTCCATTCAAGACAATAAGGAAAGGAAAACAGCATTCATGCGTACGTACGGACTACCGTCTCCATGAACGGTGTGTTTCATTTCATTTATCTATCTATTATATATATATATATATATATATATTTATACGGAATATATATGATATATAAATCATTTTTTATATTCTAGAAGTAAGTTAATCATGATATAAGTAATAATAATGTCAAGAACAACAAGTCCAAACACCTACGATAAATGAAACAATTTTACCCAAAATGCTCTTTAACATGGAATTTACAAAAGAACGGGTAATATAAAGCCAAAAGTGAACCATATATGATATCATAACAATAATTATGATTCTGGAATAAGTCAATAACATTATTTAAATCATTATACAGGAGGTGCAGACACTTACGAAGCAAAACGGACCCAAGGTAAGGGAAATATCACAATCTCATTTTTATCCGAGATTGTTTATACTTTGGTATTTACTGGGGTGTATTTTATCATCCACATCCATGTTTCCTCAACATGTAATATTTATATCCTTCTACAATAGTTTATATCCAATTTTACCCTTTTCTGAGTTTTTAGTAAAAGATATGAAAGGAATCTTTTGTCGTTTTTCGTACGAGGTACTTTTTGACTTTTCCGACAAAAGTATGAGAAGAATGTTTTTTTAACTTATACGGCATGAATGGATTTTTAAAACCTTATTTCCAAGAAGCTTCCATTACAAGTTTTCAAGTTCATTTTTAATAAAACTCTTTTAATTTAAATTGTATGACATGTTAAGAAAGGAAAAATGTTTTTGAAGTAGAAAGGATATTTTTTTCAAGAATGGAGTTCAAGTGTTTTATCAAAATTATTTTCCATCTAAGATAATATAGGGTTCTGTTTCTATCCCTATTATTACATTGATTTGAATTCCTTTATCTTATATGAATTTCATTATAATGTCATGTTGTTTAAGAATCCCATTTTTATTACATGGGTTATGATATGATGTATGGTTTATGATTTTGTGGCACACATAAGAATGGTATCATTATGAGATGGGTGGGACCTATATCTCCCTCCAATGCATTGGGTAAAGATTTTATATCTCATGAGATAGACATGGCTGGAACGGTAGGTTATACCGGTTCAGTTAAAGAGGACTGAAACGAGGAATGAACTCGGTTCAGATAGGGACTTTGTCCACTAAGATAGTCTTGGTAATGAGTCTTGACTAACAAGAAATGATTCTCTATGATTATGTGTGTATTCCACAAAGTTTCATGTTTTAAGTTATGTTTATTGGGATTTCATTTCACTACTATAATTTATCCCATGTTATGAAATTATGCTCTCTTTTGCAGGTTAAGATTTCCAAAATGTTATGTTCTTATGAAAATGATGTGATTGATATTTATTTTGTTTACCCTTACTGAGCATTTGAGCTCACCCTTTTATGTTTTCTTTCCCCCATGATATAATGAAAGTTTTTAGGTAAAAAAGGAATATCTTTATGGGAGATGTTGAAGAGCTTTCACCACGATTAGAAGATTGTATTCTGAGTTTCCAAAGACACTAAACTATTACGATCCTTGTGTATGTGTTTTTGTTATATACTAAGTATTCCGCAAAAGTAATGTAATGTCCATGTACGTCAAGCTTCGGGTCTCTACAGTTGGTATCAGAGGAAAGGTTTCGTCAACCTTTGGAAACTAGGATGTGAGAACGTTAGTGAGATCTGTAGAGATATTTCTAAGGTATGTCTAGGGATGTCCCTAAGGATAAGTATACGTATAGGATATATTCCTAGAACTACGGTTACAATATTATAATTTAACCTAAGATGTTAGATATTAAGGGTACTCCCCCTTTACTATGTTGTTTTCCCTAGCCTTATTTTTGCCGCTCACACTATTCTTTTTGGGTTTTAGACGATGGCTGGAACCCGAAGGAACCATGTTGATCACTATAATGGAAACTGCAATGATTGTCCTCCTGAACAAACAAGTGTTATGGGAGATAGAGTGAAAAATCTTATTGCTATACTTACACAAGCTATGAATCATTCTGGACTTCCAAATGAGCAGATAAGGGAACATTATTCTATTGAGTACTTCATGAGGCAACGTCCACCTTCTTTCAGTGGGTCTTCCAATCCACTTGTTGCTGAACAATGGATCAGTACCACTGAAAAGATATTTTCAGTTCTTCAATTTTCTAAACATGATAAAGTCATCTTTGCAGTATATCATTTGGAAGGTGAAGCTGATCAATGGTGGAATCTTATCATGAATACGAGGCCAAGAGATGAAATTGAGTCCATGGAATGGGACGAGTTCAAAACTTGTTTTTCAATAAGTACTTCCCTCGTATTCTTCGAACAAAGATGGAAAAGGAGTTTCTTGAGCTGAAGTAGAAGGATGATGAATTTGTTGGTATATACGAAGTGAATTTTACAAGACTTGCAAGGTATGCATCTGGCATTATCATCCAACTTGAAAGTAAAATTGATCGATTTTTCAGTGGCTTAAAACCAAGTCTTCGAAGGGAATTAGCTATAAGAGACTTCAGTAGCTATGAAGAAATTGTGCGTTGTGCTATCAAGGTAGAAATGGAAGTTGGTGTTACATATCCATCTCATGGTTTTGACAAGAAACGAAAGATGGAGTTCAAGGAGAAATCTCGGAATAATGGTAAAAAGAAGATGAATGTTTTCTTATGCAAAAAGTGTGGAAAGAAGCATGGTGGAGATTGTCTTAAAGGGGCTAGAAAATGTTTTAAGTGTTGAAAAGAAGTTCATCGAGCAGCTAAGTGTCGAAGTAATGGAAAAAGGGTTTCTAATGATGTGAATAAAGCAAAGACTGCAGAGAATTCACCACCAACACTTCAATGCTTCAAGTTCAAGGAAATGAAGCATTATGCTAATAAATGCCCTGATCCAAGGGTTATTGATGATCGACATGAGCAACCACATAAGGAAAAGGACAAAGCGAAGTCACATGCGATCACCATTGGAGATGTTGAATATGATAACGATGTGGTGGAATGATTATGTGTTTATGTAATGGGATTACAAAATAATGTTGTATATAGTATCGTGGAATATTGGAATATTTATGTATTGGTCTACTGTGGTTTTCAATAATTTTATGGTACCGGTAACCATGGAAAGTGATTGAGATATTTTTGGGAAAAAGATGATATGCGCATAATGAAGGGAAAAAAGAAAATAAAATATTTGACAGTATTCATGAGCTCATGATTGATATAAGGACTAAGTGATATCATGGTTTGAGTATATAGAATTTTGAGGATTTTGGTATGTGGAAAGTGTTAACTTTTAACTGCATTCATGTTTTCACTAAGGTTCAATGGGTATTCGAGAGAATACATGATTAAGGCCTTTGAATGTTTGGAATGTGACCAACAAGACATATCTTATGATATATGGGGATCAACGATGGTATTAAATCTCTAGTAATCGTTTTCACTATATTATGAGAGTGGACTGCAGTATTATGGATAATCCTAAATATTAGAATGGATTATGTTGGACATAAGTTAGTATTGTTTAAGGATATAATTTTTTTCGATATTGTTTATGGGATGTTATAATAATGTAGTTTTAGAAAAAGGACAACCTGCAGGACGGGCGACAACCCATCGCGTTGGACAAGGCCGTGGGAATCGAACCCACAACCAAAGTACGACTGACCTTTATCGCCTACCACTAGCCTACAGGAAGTCCCTGTTTATTAGAAACTAGTTTTATTATATTAAGCAGTATGATATATGAAGTATAAGTCCATTTTAGGAACCATATATCACTAATCTCACTATAGATGGACTTATGTATTTTTTGATAACTTTTCTAACCTTTTGTTTGAGACAGATGGAATGACCCATTATTCTACCACATGATCTGCTAACACATCACGAATGACAAATTCAACTTCATTTATTTAAAAAGAACGACCAATGGTGAGACTATACCGAAATCATGAAAGTATTTCTTCTAATTCCAATTTCATCATCTTTAGGGAAACGATCTTGAAAACCAAAAATGTTGTCCTAGTGATCTTATATCTGATAAATCAGATGATACCTTAGATCATAACAAATTTATGGCTTTGTGATTGTTGGCTTTTCCATAGCCATGTTCTCTACCACTCTCCATCAGAACATGATGGTTAGATTTCTCTTCCATATCCATATTTTCACCTATGTGGAAACCCAGTGATTAGTTTATTTCGGTAACCGTTACGTTTCATACTTTTGTTTTTAAAGATTGGTTTTGGTATTCCTTTTTACGATCTGGGTTTCTATCAAAGAAAATTTCGAGTAGTAAACCATTTATAACCCCGACGAATTTCGAGGGCGAAATTTATTTTAAGGGGGTAGAATGTAACACCCCAAGATTTTATGAACAATATTCCTTTTAATTTCATGTCTTGTGTTGTACGCTACACCAAAAGGAGCTTGCACAACACACATCCTTGACTTGCCTTGCATTACACGCGATCGCGACCTTCCTCGATAGCGTGTGTAGTACGCAATACCGAGTTTCACTAAACAACGATATGCTATTAAAATATTATTAAAACTAGCCGTTATTAATAGTAATAACCACTTTTTGAAATTTTGTAAATTTTATTTTTCAAAATGGACTTCATTTTTGGATTCTGAATATTAAAATTAGCTTAGGGTGAAATTTTGGTACTTTTTGGATAACTTTCATATTCTGATGAATAGTGAAAATTACTAAATTTTGATTAAAACAACTTTTTTAATAAAAATAATTAATAGTGATAAATTATTAATTTGAGTGGTTTTAAAGTATATTTAGAATATATTTTTACAATTTAATACAATTTTGGTCATTGGATGTAATTTCACATTTAAACCAGATATAAACAAGTGTCAATCTTTTGGTAGTTATTATCTCTTAAAAACACGCTATTTGTTTTGACGACGGAAATTAATTTTTAAATTAGTCAATGTAACTGATATGTTTAGAATTTGATAAAATAGACATCATTTTTTAATTCATAATATCATATATAGCTTAGGCCTAATTTTTTGTATTTTTCTGGAAATGTTCATTTTTGGATGAATAGTGAAACCACTAAGTGGTAGTTAAAAAATAGAATTTTTCATCAAACATAATTTTACTACTTCTGTGAGTGGAATTTTGAAAATCCGAGAGACACGGTTAATATCAAGGACTAAAATTTGGTTCAATGAAATGAAAATAATTTTTGGTGAATAGTAACTTTTGACTTTTTTTACCACGGTTAAAAGTAAATAGGGTAATTAAGGGTAAAAATGAATTTATTATTACCCTAACACATGTCCTAATTCTATTGGATAAGTGTAATTCGAACAAAAAAACCTTAGGAATAAAATATGAACATTTCAGCCCACTTGGATTAGATGAGGACATTTATTATTAATTTATTTAAAGAAGGGTTAAAATACATAAAATCCATGTTTAATAAGTAAATCATTTTTAATATAGGGTTATACATAATATGAATTCGACTATAAATATTCATTAGAAAGATAAAAAGATTTCCTACATAATGATTTTTTATTTGTAATTTTTAGACATTAAATAAATTAATTTATTTATGACACAACGATGATGCAGTAATTACCTTTTTAAGACAATATTAACATAATTGATGTTATAAATTCCCAATTAAACGTAATTTGAGACTTTTTATGACTTACAATAATTTTCTAGGTTAATATGATATGTTATTGTTGATTTAAGGAACTTGGTTTGAACTTATCATTCTGTTATGAATTTCATAAAAATCATGTACCAAATAGTGTCAAAATTGACATAAATTAGTTTTTAAAACAAATATTATATTATTAATTGTTATTTTATTCCTAAAAATCTAAGGATCGGCCAACTGACTTAGATAAGGTTATAGATATTAATAATAAACAACTTGGGGTTCTTTTGGCTTGATATAGTACGTTTATTAACCATATAGTGTAAGAAAACAAAAAGACACGGTAAAAGTAAAATTATTTCACTTAGAGTTAAATCAAATTGATAAGGTTAAAATAATAACCTAAACTTGTCTAAATCCTATTGGATGAGAGTATTTCGACCCATACCCACTTTATCTTCGAAATAAGACCCTATGGAACCATTATAAACCGAATTTGACCTTAATATAAAATAATATTTTGAGATTTTCCAAAGGTGCATTTCTCCTCCCTTATAAAAGGGCACCTCCTCCCTCTCCTCCTCACACCAATTTGAGAATTAAAGCTCGGCCAAACCCTGAAAAAATCTCTTCTCCACTTCCCTAGTATCATCCTAGAGGTCCTGGTCTTCTTCAAAGACCATCCTTAGTTCTTTAAGTGGAGGTTAAGAAAAGGCGCGTCAAAAAGAGGTAATATCCATTACCGATCTTTTTCAATTTCTTTCTTCTTCAACTTCTTCTTCTTTAGTTGTTTCATGATAAAGTAATAAAATCAGTATTTCTTATATACTGATATGTTATTATAAATATGAAACAACTCTAATTAACCTTCTATCCATCCTAGGTAAAAAGGAAATCACCGCGCGTGCGTACGTACGGAATACCATCTCCACGCCGTGGTGTAATCTATTTTCCGCCACCACCTTAATTGGATCGGTATAATGGTGTAATGAGTAACTATATAAGATTATTATAAAGTGATATTGATACTGAAATAGTATACATACACTTCAACACAAGTTCACGATCATGAGAATGATATCATCGCTCGTGCGTACGTACGGACTACCGTCTCCACGACGCGATAAGATTCATTCTCCACGTTAACCATTCATGAATGATTATAAAGTATATATATAATAAGTAATAATGAAATATATGACATAATAATGATACTGGATTTATGTGTATATATATGTATGTCATCTACTTAATTCCATTCAAGACAACAAGGAAAGGAAAACAGCGTTCATGCGTACGTACGGACTACTGTCTCTATGAACGGTGTGTTTCATTTCATTTATCTATCTATTATATATATATATATATATATATATACTGAATATATATGATATATAAATAATTTTTTATATTCTGGAAGTAAGTAAATCATGATATAAGTAATAATAATGTCAAGAACAACAAGTCCAAACACCTACGATAAATGAAACAATTTTACCCAAAATGCTCTTTAACATGGAATTTACAAAAGAACGGGTAATATAAAGCCAAAAGTGAACCATATATGATATAATAACAACAATTATGATTCTGGAATAAGTAAATAACATTATTTAAATCATTATATATGAGGTTCGGACACTTACGAAGCAAAACGGACCAAAGGTAAGGGAAATATCACAATCTCATTTATATCCGAGATTGTTTATACTTTGGTATTTACTAGGGTGTATTTTATCATCCAAATCCATGTTTCCTCAACATGTAATATTTATATCCTTCTACAATAGTTTATATCCAATTTTACCCTTTTCTGAGTTTTTAGTAAAAGATATGAAAGGAATCTTTTGTCGTTTTTCGTACGAGGTACTTTTTGACTTTTCCGAAAAATGTACGAGAAGAATGTTTTTTTAACTTATACGACATGAATGGATTTTTAAAACCATATTTCCAAGAAGATCCCTTTAAAAGTTGTCAAGTTAATTTTTAATCAACTTCTTTTAATTTAAATTGTATGACATGTTAAGAAAGGAAAAATGTTTTTTAAGTAGAAAGGATATTTTCCTCAAGATTTGAGTTCAAGTGTTTTATCAAAATTATTTTCCATCTAAGATAATATAGGGTTATGTTTCTATCCCTATTATTACATTTATTTTAATTCCTTTATCTTATATGAATTGTTTTGTAATGTCATGTTGTTTAAGAATCCCATTTTTATTACATGGGTTATGCTATGATGTATGGTTTATGATTTTGTGGCACACATAAGAATGGTATCCTTATGAGATGGGTGGGACCTATATCTCCCACCAATGCATTGGGTAAAGATTTTATATCTCATGAGATAGACATGGCTGCAATGGTAGGTTATACCAGCTCAGTGAAACAGGACTGAAACGAGGAATGAACTCGGTTCAGAAAGGGACTTTGTCCACTAAGATAGTCTTGGCAATGAGTCTTGACTAACAAAAAATGATTCTCTATGATTATGTGTGTATGCCACAAAGTTTCATGTTTTAAGTTATGATTATTGGGATTTCATTTAACTACTATGATTTATCCCATGTTATGAAATTATGCTCTCTTTTGCAGGTTAAGATTTCCAAAATGTTATGTTCTTATGAAAATGATGTGATTGATATTTCTTTTGTTTACCCTTACTGAGCATTTGAGCTCACCCTTTTAAGTTTTCTTTTCCCCATGATATAAAGGAAGGTTTTAGGTAAAAAAAGGATTATCTTTATGGGATATGTTGAAGATCTTTCACCACGATTAGAAGATTATATTCCGAGTTTCCAAAGACACTAAACTATTACGATCCTTGTGTGTGTGTTTTTGTTATGTACTAAGTATTACGCAAAAGTAATGTAATGTCCATGTACGTCAAGCTTAGGGTATCTAAATTAAAAGTCTCATATAATTGAATCATAAATAAGGACACCCCTTGTGGTTTCCAGTTCTCATTTCACTCACAACTTATTTGAGAAAACATGGTCATTAATGACCATGGATGTAAACAATTAGTTTTAAAGGTTCTATCATAGTATATATATATATAACATATATAATATATCCAAGAATGAGAATAACATATTTTATATGGTAACTCAAAGATCCACATGGCCTATTCCAAAGGAAGCCACTCTCAATCAATCCCACCCCCTACCTAGAATAGACTAAAAAACATGTCCCTAGACACTCTTGGTTTTTTTTCTCTTATTCATTCCACTCTTGGGCCCACATGTCACATGACTCATATATTTTTTCATTCTCATATCCATCAATGATATAATAACCAACACTTAATGACCAAATGGTATATCATGGCCTTATATATTTTATACCTCTCATATAGGTCAAAGAAGAAATTTAATTTTAAATTAATTCTTATCGTGCATAAGTAGTGATATTGTATATCACATTTCACCTGTAAAAATGTATAAAAGGGGAAGAATATTTATAGAACACCTACCAAAATCAAAGATATGTCATTAAAAAATCCCAACCACTATCATTAACCAAGATCAATAGGACATCATCCATCAATACGAGGCCCTATCTCTATCAATACTAACAATAATTAATTATTTAATAGTTATTATCAATTATCATAATTAATTAAAAACTAATATTCAAGTGATAACTCATTAGATGGTGTAATTATTTTGAGATCTCAGCCAAGGTAATACAATCCACAAATGGAGAATCCCTGAACCCACAGTCATAAAAAGACACAAAAATGAAAATAATTATATAACCAATTTCATCTCTAATAGATGAAAATGAAATTAAATTAGGAAAGTTTCATGAATCGATAAAAATAGGTTGAAACACTGAGTGATCACCATCTTTAGACCTCCTATAGATAAGATGAATCGGATCCCCATTGTATAGACTAGAATCCCCAATGATCTAATTGAATCCAAATAAAATATATAGATACCCTCCATCAAAATAAAAGGTTAAATAAGTAATAATTGTGAAGAGGATATAAGGGAGAGAATATAACTCAACTAATATAATAAATAATCTCTGTATCACCTAGATAGAAGGAGAAAAGTGGTTCCGAAGAGAGGTACTGGGGTACATCTCACCCTCTTCATTCCCTTATCTATAATGGAAATCGTGATTAGGTTCCAAATTTTAAAGGGAAATAAATCCTCATTTTTCTAATTAAATTTTTTCCCAAACTAAACCTATAACTTTTATGTATTTCTATTTGGCTTATAGCAATAAAGATAATGGTGAAACCCCACTGTCATGCTCACTAAAATTCAAGTGGCCTCCTACTACCACCACTAGGCCACCTCCAACATCTGACACATGATATTACACTTCATCCCATTTATTTCAAAATTACCATCTCAAAAATATCTATTAATATATTTTAAATGTGTCATACGATGCTAAATTTCAATCAAAATCAAAAAAAAATTAATTGGTTCTTGTTCCTCTGACATTTGAACCTGGTTCATTTTTGCCTCCACTTACATGAATCAGAGTGGTTCATTATAACCTCCCCAACATAATTCTTATTGTACTTTATAGTTCTCCAATTTCATCCTCCATGATCCATTATTGTAAAAAATATTATGAAAGGTCCAATTCCAAAATTCTTTCTAGTTATGATCTTACGAAAACATCCCTACAACTAGTTCCAATGATCAAAACACCACACAGATCATTCTATGAATAATCAAAGACAATATTAATCACCTAAATAGTAAATTTTGATTCTAATCTACACTTTATCATTATATTACATGTGAGAAACACTTAACATTAACCAGAAATAGCTACCAATCAAGAAAAATGACTAGCATGTGCATTGTGGCAATGATTAATTGCACCAACTCGCCAATGATGACTAAATATTGGTGAAATTCATGAATTATCAAATCAATAACATTTCAAAACCATAGTTGATATCACTATTATACACTATATCATCACTTTACTGACATCATACATGAGAATCAATAATTTATTCTCACCAAAAAATCACAATCTCGTTCTAGAGACCATATTCACAACATGAATCCCCACTTTATTATACCATTTTTCTTAATCTACTAGGAGTAACAACACTACATAGACCTAGTAACACTAACTATTTTTTTCTATAAACTCATACCCAATCATCATCTATACTAAAACTCCAAACTCATACCCATCATTTACCATCACACTAACTTTAACTAGTCCATATTAGATAATACCCATATCTAAGTGTTTCCCAAATACAATTTGTAACCAATCCAATTAAATATATGAATTGAGAAAAAAACTACTACCACTTTTGGTTTGGTTCAATGAACACATCACCCCTAATTTTAACCAATAACCACTCGAAATAAGCACTACACTCGTAGAACCATCCATTGTGTGCTCCCCCACTATATAATTTATCTTAATCATCAATCAATGAGAATGATACTTCCCAATAAACACTATACATTTAATTATTGTGCTCAAAATCACCCCTCATATTTTTTTTAAATGGTCTACATCATAGGACCCACTATAGAGTCCTCAGATTCCATGGTTCTCCATGGAACTTTTTCCAAAATTCATTTATAATCTATCTATTTAACACCTAATCTTAATGGATATTATTTAGTATTTTCCAAATTGTTCATTGACATGTGGCTCTGATATTCTAACATAGTGTATAATCCACCTACTCTCATTAATTACTCATTATATAATCATTCCTAACATATCATTTTTTAAAAACTTCCCAATTTATCATCCTTTACATTGTTTAATTAATCCCCAAGGAATTTCACAAGACCTAAAATTCAATCCATAATATCTTATACTCATGAAGTGGTTATAGTTATGTTCTGCCTTTGAGGTGGCATGTTTCTGGGCGGTGTATAAGTGGTTTGATGGGGATCACCACCCGTCCATTTTTCTATAGATACGGCTTCTCTTAGAGTTCACAATTCCTTTTGTTTTGACCCATTCAGCGTCATTATCCTTTAAATAAGGTTGAATTAACCCTGCGGGAACTTTTGGTCCCAATGGGAGATTGTGTGGGGCTCAAGCACTTATTCAATAGGTCCTCCTCTGATATAACTTCCTCGGATGGTATCTAATGAGTTTATTTGTGGTTCCAATAATTCCCAATGGCCCGAGTATCCATGATTCATGGACCTTCTTTCCAAAGGAAAGGACTCATTAGCTAATGATTGGCCAACGACACTTAAGGACACCATTGGTTTAGAAGAGGGGAGTTCAGGCTCACCGCACCCTTATAGAGGAGGATTGTTGCCTGTTTCAGGAATCTATTATAGATTTAAGTCATGTTCATATGTTTGTGAATCCTTGGTTCATTCCAAAATATTGTGTCTATAGGATACCCTTGGTTTGCGAGATCATTGTAAGCATGCACATAATTTATGCTAAAGAGGTAATGATGACTTGAACCATATAATAAGGCACTCTAGAGTTTATCATCATCCAAGGGGGATTGAAGGTGAAATGATGTTGGGATTGGGCCCATAAGAAGGGATTCCTATGTATCCTTGATATAGGAATCATAACCCATGTAGTTCGGATCGTGAGGGGATTACATGTGCAAGTTTCCCATTTGAGGGGGAGTGGTTTGGTGGACCCTTTTGGATGGTCACCCTTTTGAGCTCGGGCCTTCTAGAAGGTATCCTATATATCATGATTTGGTCAGGAATCAAAGTTCTAATAGTTCATAATATGTGGGTCTTATGTGTGGAAGATGCCCATTTGAGGGTGGAATTGTTGGGTGGACCCTTTTGGATGGGCACCCTTTTGAGCTCGGGTGTTCTGGAAGGCATCCTACATATCCAGATTTGGTCATGAATTAGAGTTCTCATAGTTCATATTCACATGGATGTTGTAATAATTTCAAACCTCTATGCCCATGCAAGTCATGCTCGGTGTGAGAAATAATAGGATTTAAAATATTCAACAATGCAGATGCCTCCTCCCATGTTGGTGGGGGAGGGAGAGAAAATGGATGAAGAGGTCGGGGCGACCGTGTGTGAGGGCATGGTGGATTGAACCCTTCAATGTGGAATGAAATTGAAGGTCATGTGGCCCTGCCTTAGAAGATTGGGGACGTACCTCAGTGGGAGGGCCCCAGAGCACATTCTGGGAAGGGGAGGAGTTTGGTCCTCGCCAAAGGGGGAGCTAACATAACCTCTTTGACTAATCACTATTCCTCATTGAATGGAAAAGTGAGTGATCACCCTTATTCCCAAGAATTGGGTGGTTCACATCAGCATCCCAAGGTTTCAATCTGGGTTACCATGGGAATGTATCCACATAGGAATTCTGGAAGATCGAACCGTTTTGGGGAGAGCCTTTGTGACTCCGCTTACCATGGGTATGTAGACTCAATGGGCCACACTAATGCACACGATGGTCTGATCATACGGGTTTTGTGGCTTTGGAGGAGGCTTTGTCCTGACACCGGAGGACTATTTAGTGGAGGGATCATGGAGGACTGGACGGTAGTGGAGGGGTGAGGTTGGAACGAGAGGGAAAAAAACTCAAAAACACTCCATTCTACATACTGAATTTTTATGTAGGATGGGGGAGGCTCTGCATACCATATTGGTATATGGATAGAGGTGAAATCTGTGTACTGATGTGGTATACATGCATGGGTATAGAAAACAGTGTATCATAGTAGTACATGTCCCATCACGCCACTTTAGGTTCCATCTATGCACTGATGCAGTACACGATTTCGGGTTCCATCTGTGTAGCGGTATGCAATGTGGAGCACCATATTGGAGGAGGGTATGGGGGATCATTGTTCAGGGGAGTTCATATGTGAGAAGCCTTTGGTTTTTGGTTCACCAGTTAGGTTCATGATTCTATTATTATTACTCAATTCTCCAATTTTATGGTTCGTGGGTGGTTGTGCCTGTGGAGGGAGTGGTTCGCGGTTCGGGCTTCACTGATTAAACAAGACGGAAGCTGGAGTGTAACCTATGAGTCTCCCTCAAACTTTTTTCATTCATCCTTCTCTTTTTCTCCCTCCCCTTGTGTCCATATTTTTCTCTTATATACTTCTACTATGTTCATTTTATAGAGCATTGGAGAAATCGTATCTATTGGGCACACGACACTATTTACGCAGGCCCATTGAAGAAATTTCCTGACCTCTAGAAGACTCAGTCAACCAGGGTTTGTGTAGGATTTGGTTCACAATAATGGCTCGTAAAACCTTACTAGTTCACTATGTTTGAGAACTAATGAGTTTGCGGAACGGTATATGGAAATTCTTCATGTGTATGAATCCTTCAACGACTCTATTCACGGTCTGCCTTGCTTGCTAGCCATCACCTCATAGGCTAGTGGTTCGCAGATCATTCTGCGTACTTGGTGGTTCTCAATCCATCTGGTCTACGTGCCTTTCCTGTTGATGGTATGCAGGCCACTAAAAATGCTTTGAAAACGTGAATTCCTTCAAGTTTCTTCTAAAATTTACAGGACCCTACAAATCCCCCCCCCCCCATCAGAATGGTGTCTATTCAGAATGATAAGGGGACTATTCTAATGGAGAAGCAATCCTAAACTGGAATGGTTTGTTGTAGGATAGATAGAACTGATTGGAGGGGACCACACCAATATATAGGGGCCCATGTCATTTTTCTTTTACCATTTCTCGCAGTGAAAAGTAATCTCGATTTCCCTAGATTCCTCTGCTCTTGTGTATTGTGCTCTTTGCAAAAAACCCATTTGCGAACAACTTTGTACGTTCTGTGAACCGATCTCCTCACCATTTTCTCGTCCACGTACAATGTTTTGGATTTTGAGAATGGTTTTGTGGAATTTTAAGACTTAAAATATAGATTATACGTAGGAGGATTCTATGAGAATGACTTGTCCACATATCATACTTGGATCAGTTAACCGGGCTTTAAGAATATTAACAATCCAAACATAAACCTTAATCCACCATTCTGAAATATGAATTTAATCAAGACCTAGTTTTGTGGTATCCCATTTCCACGAACCGTTTTTTTGTCAGCCAATGATCTGTGGGCCAATGCCTCACGGATAGTTCACATACCATGGTTGTAAATGGAAGAATGCAACTGTGTACCGTAGTTGTAAACTGGGTTATTTCTGTGTATCATGCAGTACATGGGATGTGGCTACCACATACCGTTTCCAGAATCCATATGTGGAGCTTTATGTGGACATATTTTGAATATTTTTGCCATTTTTTTATAGCCTCTATCCAACAATTTTTTTATTAGACCGACTTCTCATCGAATTCTAGATCTTCCTATGCAGGTTGCAATGGTGGATTCACAGGTTGCTGGAAAACTGATGAAGAAAAGGGCAACCATGGCGGGGAATAGTGATGATCATCTTTGATCTCATATCCTTCCCCATGATATCTTTATGACATACTTATTAATGCCAGGGCTCTTAGTTTACCTGCTATACATATAGTTTCCAATTTATAGCTTTGGTCTTCCTGTTGATGTGCCTATACTACTGCTTGACCCTGATATTCTTTTAATCCTCTTAGAGGCACCACAAGGTCATGACCATGCCAACATTTCCTCAGTAGGAGAAGTCATCACCACTCCAATTCAGGAGAACATCTTCAAACTACAAGGATCAACATGGACTCAGGGAAACCATGAGTGATATGATGGCATCCCAAGACTGAATGATCCAGAATACCCATCCATTATCATCATCTCCCAAGAAAATCTTAGCGGTGGGTGGAGCACTAAGTGGGATTTGCGAGCCGGAGGATGTTTCTATGATGAGTGGGCCTGGGTATTCTAGGTGTATCAGTCCTATTTGGAGTCCCCTAACTAGTTGGAGGTGGTGGACTTGTATCAGGCATCCTAGGTTTCTCAGTTTTCAATCTTCTCTCCAGGAGAAATCCTACTATAATTGATGAGCCACTGGTGTTTGAGGACCAACACCTTCCACCTACTGCATGGAGAGGTGGGGATCAACCTATGGGATATCCACTAACTTGGGGGACTCCCAATCCTTATATAAGTGTATGAAAGTTTCTCCCAAAAGTCACCACATGGAACAACACCGATCATGTGTCTCCTTTGACAGGGATATTACTATTCATGGCAGTGGGATCACTGTATTTTCCCTTGAGTCTTGTTCCCTCATCCCATTTGATGCATGGATAAGGTTATTTCTGCAGACGAACTGACCCAAGTCGAGGGCTCATCACAGTCAAACTCTTCCCACATGCCAGTCCCTCCAAACACCGGGGTCATATTGTGCTACCCTTGAAGTAGAGGGATATACCACATGGGGATATGATCTTTGGATAGATGTTTCACATGTTCATAGACTGAATGGTTTCTTTTCCATGTATTTAAGTGGATGGATCTTCCCATATTGCGATGTGTAAATAGGGGTTCGAGCATGTACCTTGGTGATGGAAGCCACATTAGAAGATAGATGACCCATTAATTTGGACCTTCCTACCCTCACCCGAAATTATGAATTTTTGGGATAGATACAAGAAGGTAGGCCTATACATCATCTCAGCAGACCATTCCAATTCCTGTATGGGTGGATAGTGAAACACTTCCCTTGTTATGAATAATGGAATACCACAAGGGTTCCCCATTCCAACTTTCATCATACTCTTCTCAACATTTATACTATTTATCCTAGGACTCTGATCATTATTGATGTGGTTTAGTTGTTGAACGATGCATATCATTTCTCATTCGCACCGCATCCTACCCCTCATGGATCATTGATAGGTTACAGGGGCAGTTCCTTGGAGGAATGATCCTACCTCATCAACCTCTAGGACGAGATGCTCGCTGCTCATGTAGACTGAGTAGTCATTTGTGAGCCATACCTTCTCTACCAATTTTCCAAGAAAATTGGATTCCTTTAATAGACTACATTTCTTTTGGTTGTTAAATTAAGGGAATAATCTCATCCCATGTTTCTCCTCCAATTGTGTCTTATAATGATGCATGAAGGTGATGATAGGGAAATTATCATTCCTAACATAATGGGTCTTGCCTTTCTATCACTGGAGTATTCCTAACTAGGGTTATATTATTACCCCAGTAGGATACTGAAAGAACCAATTCAGCGAGTGTAAAAACCCTTAACCATTTCATACCTCATCCTTTCCCCAATGACAATGGTACACATTCCTTCTACCGTGAAGAGTGCAATAGCTATGCCTTCTACTTCCGTCCCTACAACAACCAAGATGAATACACCTCCTTCTCCTACTCTTGTGGTAAGAAGGAATTTGATCCATCATCAAAATCATTATGTAGGGGCTTTACTAGTACAACCCATTTCGATGATAAGTGATTCAGACTACTCCCCTCCTGCGGATATTTCCCATGATCTTAGTGAGGCCGACACCAGATGAGTATCACCAATCATCCTGGAGTCCATAGTTATTCTTCCACATCTGAATCCGATAGTTGGGTCATTTGAGGGCATAGACAGTCTCCCATCTTGGGTGACTTGTCTTAGGTCCCTCCCTACTCCTATGGTGGTGATTCATGCTTATAAACACATGGATGTAGGGGAGGATCAAGGTACTAGTGTTTTGGAAAAGCACATGCAGGAAGTGCAAAAAAAGGCATGACGCCAGTTATGTTCTCTTATTACAGAGACATCCCTGGCCAATTTTGCTGATGAGGGTGAAAATTTTCAGGATTTATTTACTGAGCTGGGTTCTAACAACTTTTTTTATCAGCGCCTACAACTCCTTATTTACTAAATCGGCATTTCCAAAGGAGACCTTGCCTCCTGTGAGGACAAGTTGGCCAAGCTCAGTTCTTCTCATCACCAGGTGGCGACCTTCTGATATTTTTTGGAAGAATTTGACCATATAAAAGCTGAGGAGGTGAAGGCCCATGATTTGGTGGTGACCCAAGAGGAAGAGTTGTGGGAGTGTGAAGCATGTGCATCAAGGTTGAGGGAACAACTGGCCTCCTCATGTGCCAATTATGAAGTTGTTTATAAGAAAGGGCGGGACCTTAAATTTGTTCTGGAGAGGGTGTGTCCTATGGTCAAGGCTGAATCAGAGAAAAGAGATCCTTTGGAGAAATTTATCGATGGATCATGGAAATCACTTTACATACTTTTGGAAAGGGAGAACTGAGCCCTGTTGTAGTTCTGTCCCAAATCCTGATATGTACTCTTCCTTTTTTTGATACTTTAGAGAGACTCTGAATTGGGGATATTCCTCTATTTTTTTCTGAAAACAATGGAACTTATTTTTATTTTAAATAAATCTCTTTAAATTTTCATGTCATGTCAACATCATTTCAATCAAGAATTAATTTCAAACCATGACTTGAAATCAGTAAACTGAAATAATTAAATCAGGCTCTAATTTTTGCCTAAGCCATGGGACTCAGTGAGCATAGTTCAAATACTGTTGGGGTTTAATAGAAAACCCCACGAACTTTTGTGTCACTTGTATGCACTTTAAAAGTCCTCACCAATTGGGATGAGGCTCTTGTGCTGCCTAAGCCTACTTGGTATGGGATTCACGGGCATAACTTGGTTTTTTCTAAGGCTGGCCTTTGCATGTTTTCGACCTAACAATCTTTGTTCCTTTTTTATGGATCAATGTTTTTTAAAAAAAACTGATACATGAATTTTACCTAGAGGTTCCCTTTGTGGATTTTTACTCTGGAAAGTATGGCGTATTTTTCATTGGTAGTTCACAGTCCTACTGATCAAACTTATTATTGATGTTTTTGGTTGAACAACTTTGACCAGACTTAACGGGACAAGGCCCTAACTTGGGACTATTATTTGAGAATTTTCTAACATCCTTAAAACATGGATTGGGGATTTTTCTTGACCCTTGATTTGTGGATTTTGGACATGCATGAGGATTGGGAGCCACTTTAGGCATACATAAGTTGGAAAGGACTCTCTGAGAAATGAATTTTCCTTTGATTGATGGTTGTTTTTTGTGGGCGACATATGCAGAGCCACTAGGGCATAATGTGAATAGTCAAGAAAAGGTTACTGCAGGACATTGGACTTCCATTTATGATGGCCTGGTGGGATTTGCAACATTTTGGATTTATTTTGATATTGGGATACACAATGGGTGGCTAGCCTGAGTAGTGTTGTTTTAAAACATTAAGAACATTCATATCATCTTTGAGTGGGAAATTGTTCCCACACATTTTTTACTTTCATGAGGGAGATCTGGTTAATGATTAGTTCAGTTAAGAGTGTTTTTTTTGTTAGAGGCATTTGGGAAGAAGGAGGTACATAAGCCTTTATCCTAGAGTTTTCCAAATCTGGGGGTGTGATAAGGCATTAATTTTATTTCAATGTACGGAAGATGGAAAGGAATCTCCTTGGGATGAATTTTCCTTTCATTGATAGCCATTTTTGTGGGATACATATGCAATGCCACCAGGGCATGATATGAATAGTCATGAAAAGGTGTTTGTGGGATAATATCCTTCCATCTCTGATAGACATTGAGGATTATGGAGATTGAGGAATTTCTAAATACAGAATGTGACATTCGATGAGGGGTGCACCTAAGCATCAAAAAGGGGAATTTTAATTCAGTTTATTCGGGGAAACATAGAAATGAGTGGGTTCACACTTATTTTGTATGTAGATCAACTTCATTCATATGGATGTGATATCTTCATAAACATAAAAAGGGACAAGATATAAATTGGGCCTATATGTTTCGATATATCTAGTATATTTGTAAGGAGGAAAGTGTAAACCATGACTTTGAGGGACCATGAATTAGGAGTGATAGGATGAGGCTTGGAAGCCATTGGGAATACTAAGATTGGAGAGGACTCTCCTAGGGACAAATTTCCTTTTTATTGATCGCCATTTTTGTGGGCAACATATGCAAAGACATTGAGGTATGATGTTCATAGTCAAGAAAATTTGTCTAAAAGACACTGGTCTTTCATCCCAAATAGGATTGGAGGATTATGTAGATACAAGATCACCCATATCATGGAGTTAGAAATTTGGTAGGAGTGTATCCGGACATATTGGAGACATTTGGGATGCGATTTACTCATCGAATAGAGTGTCCATTACGTAGATCTGACTCATACGTAGGGTGAGGAATTAATTCCATATTTGGGATATGTGGTTATTTAATTTCACATGGCCAGGATATGGGGTTCCTCTTGGGGGGGAATCGGGACACACCTTTTAGGGTCGTGCTTCTAGGACCAAATTCCTGGACTGTTTTTCCATAATTCCATGGTGGGTATCTCACTAAAATCCCAAAGCTCACATGAGCGATGCTCAGTGTGAGAAACAAGGTATTAAGATGATTTTGTTTCAACGCTTATGAATATAAATATCAACATTAAAGGGAAATTTTAGGCTTAAACCATTGTTATGAAGTTTAACGTCATACAATATGGATGATTTTGGCCTTGCAGTTTAACATCGTGCGGTGAGGGATGTTGTACAGTTTAGAGTCATGCATTAAAGATGATTATACAATCATAAATATATTTAATAGTTTTGGGTTAATCAAAATCAGGATGTTTCAGCGTTCCTTAGATGTGAGTGATGATAGAAGGTGTAAACCATAGTCTCAGGGGAAACTTGATTTAAGAGTGATGACATGGGGCTTGGAAGCTATTGGGCATACTGAGATAGGAGAGGAATATCCTAGGGACAAATTTTCCTTTGATTGATGGCCTTTTTTGTGGGAAACATATGCAGATCCATCAGGGCATGATATGCATAGTCAAGCAAAGGTGTCAATAGGACACTGGCCTTCCATCTCATATGGCCTTGAATGATTATGGGGATCCAAGTACTATAGAGGTATGGAGTGTGAAAAACGTGAAAGATGTTCCTAGGATCATGAGAATACCCATAACATTATTAAATATGAACTACTAGAGCTTCCAAATAGTTCTAACTCATATGTATATGGGAAGCAAGATCTTTTGACTTCTCATGATTGAGAGGCATGGGCAGAATCTCATAATACCGAGGACTGGGCCACACATAAATCTTGAAGATTTTTTCAGTTTATTGTCATGTGATAGGACCTTTCAAGGACTCCCGATACAAGTCTGACCTACGCATGGGGAAAAGGGCATTTTTTGCTGGTGTTTGGGCTAGGATGCCAAATCTGGGCATCACTACGTATCCTGAGAGGGCCAGAATCAAGCCATACATAGTTCTCGATGCTCCCTACAAATGTTTACTCGATGTCTAGGGACATTTGAGGTAATTTTTTTGATGTTTTTGTCAGGATTCCAAATCTGAGTGTCACTAAATATTCTACGATGGCAGGAATCAAGCCATATGTAGTTCTGAAAGTTCCCTATACCGATTTCGCTCAGTCCATGTGTGAGGACATGTGATGGAATTTTTGTTTCACTTGATATGGGTGCCATGCCTACCATATTCCCCTATGATTTGTTAGTATAATATAATCCTTACCACTAATCCTAATATCATGTGATTTATACTCGATGTGAGAAACAAAGAGTGGACATAGGGTCTCTTTCACAAATGTGGGGAAATAGATAATTCGATGGGGGCATATTTTCTCTGGGGGTTGGGCCAGGATCAAGGATCGAGGTGTCACTACATATCCTTTGAGGGTAGGAATCAATCCATACATAGTTCTATATGTACCATGTACCGATTTGGCTTGGTCTATGGGTAGGGGAACTTTCATTCTATCCATCATAGTTTCCAGGTCTATCATGTTACTCCATATTTTTCTTTCATAAAATAATCCCTACCATTGATCCTAAGCTCACATGAGTTATACTCAATGTGAGAAAAAAGGAGTGGTAAGGGTTTCCATTATGAATATCAGTATATAGGGGAATGATGGAGGCCTTTTTTAGATGGGGGGGGGGGGCTGGGCCAGGATCGAGGATTGAGGCATCGCTATGTATCCTGCGAGGGCAGAAATCAAGCCGTACGTAGTTCTATAAGAGATCATGCAGTTTATTGTCATGAGATTAGGACATTTTGTGTCATGTAGTTTAATGTATTATGACAAGGACATGAGTCACAGTTTAATGTCATGTTTTGGGGACAAGTTCCTTACAATTTAACATTATGTGGAAAGGACAATGACTCTTAGTTTAATGTCTTAGAGTTTGGACCATAGAATTTTAGTTTAATGTCATGTTGCATGGACTAATACCTTACAGTTTAACATCATGTGGCCAGAATGATGACTCGTAGTTTAGGTTCATAGATTTTAGAACATGGAATTTATGGTGTATTATAACTCATAGTTTAGGGTCATAAATCTCGGAACTTTGACATGGTGTTTTTCTATTACTCGTGGTATAAGGACTTAGATATTGGAGCTTTGACATGGTGTTTTTTTGTTACTCATAGTTTATGGTCTTAGAGTTTGGACCTTTGATATGGTGTTTTTTCATTACTCATAGTTTAAGGTCTTATAGTTTGGACCATTGACTTGGTGTTTCGTCATTACTTGTAGTTTAAGGTCTTTGAGTTTGGACCTTTGATATGGTATTTCTATTACGCGAATTATTTCTTCAAGAACATTACATTTGTATGAGCCATGATGTCTATATGTCCACTGATATCACAGTGTATGCTCCATTAGAATAGACCCTATGTATGACATATGGTCCTTCCCACTTTGGTTCAAGATTTTGGGGCTTCCACCCAAGTATCATTGGGGTTATGAGGACTAACACTGTTTCACCTTTGAGGAAAAATCAAAGGCGAAACTTTTTTGTTGAAGCCTCATGAAATCCTATTTTGGTAGATTTCCAAATGGTGCAGAGTGTGTAGCCTTTTTTCATTTAGATGTTCTAATTAAAAAAATTGTCTCTATTATTTTTCCCCCACAGACATTCAATCAAAAATTTCCATACAAATTAATGGCAATAGGATTTGGATTGGTAACACCACCTCTGCTTCATATACTGGTGAGTACGGGGTTTCCTGGGTGGTCATCCAGGTAGTGGTATGATAAGACCACAAAGAATGAATGATCTTGTAGAGATATTATTTCTTATCCTTATCAACCATCATCCAAATTATGTTGGATAGATTCTTTTTGAAATACTATATATGCCCATTGGATGCTGCGTGGTAATGGGAAGAACAGTTGGCTTTAATTCCATACTCCTGGTATAGCTTTTTCAACTCAGCAGAGTAGAAGTTGGTGCTATTTTCCATCCGGATAGTATAAGGGACACAAAATCTGGTAAATTTTAGTCTTCATAAAGATAAAAATGTTTTTTACCCTGACTTATTTATGTATTATGGCTTCGGATAATTTTGAAAATAAGTTGGTCACTGTGAGTATGAACTCGAATTGTCTGGCTATAGCGGGAGGATATAGTCCGACAACATCCACTCCCCAGGTAGTGAATGGCAAAGAGTACATGGTTTTATGAAGTAAATATAGAAGGTGATGTATGAAATTAGCATGAAATTAGAAGGAATGACACTTATTAGTGAATATAGAACAATCTTGTATCATGGTGGGCCAGTAATACCCAAGCCTTTGGATTTGGGGATAGAGCTTGGTTGCTGATTAGTGCACCCCACAAGCTCCGACATGCACTTCTTTCATGAAGGTAGCAATTTCTTCTCCATCAATGCACATGGGAAGGAATCCATCAAGACCTTGTTTGTAGAGGACCTTTTTTTGGTTTACCTCATTGTACAGGACAAAATTGACTGCCCATATTCATACATGATTTCTTTTTAGTCCTATCTGGTGGGAGTTCCCCATTCTGAAGGTAATTTTCAATGGGAATCATCCAACCAGTTGTATGACCATAAGGTTCAGAGATTTGGCTAATTTCATTGATTTCCTCTGTATTGATATGGATTAATAGAAAGAAAATCCAGTGGTGACCAATGCCAATGACTGTTTCATCCTGGTCTGGATCGGCCAAGGTTGTGGCTGCATTTTCCAAAGCATTAGCTTGAGCATTTTTTAAACGGGGGACATAAGTCACTATTGGTTCTGATAGGAATTCTGCCATCAGTGATTGAACATGGTTCATCAACAGGACCAATACATATTTCTTAATGGCATAGTCACAATTTACTAGTTTTATTACTAGCTTTGAATCACCCTTTTTTTAGGTATTTGTCTTGAACATGAAGTGCCAATTATAGGCCTAAAATGAGGACCTGATACTCCACTTAATTGTTTTTAAACCCTTCTGAAAGTAGGAAAGAGTAAATAAATATGTACTTTTCATGAGATATGAGTATAAATCCCAGCCCAACTTTTTTGAGTTTGGGATACTTCATCATTTTCCCTGTCAAGCTTCAGAAATAACCATCAATGTGCATTTCCCACATTTGGGGGTCCTCCCAAATGGAAGACACTTCTTCATCCAGAATTTCTGCACCCAACGGTGCTGTTTCTTCTGAGGGGTGATCATCCTAGAATCATGTTAATTCCTGGCCTTTGATGGCCTTATGTGGCATGTACTATATGTAAAACTGTTGTAGGATGACTTCCCATTGTGATAGGTGCCCATTTATCATGGGACAATTGAGGATATATTTGAGTAGGTTGCAGCGGGAGACCAGGTGGACCTCATGGTGCTTCAGGAAATGCATGGTCTTTTGAACTATGAATTTTTGGTCTAGGTAGTTATTTTCAATCTTTAAATATCAATTTTTAGTATCGATCATTATCTGGATGAGGTAGTTTAGGATGTTCTTGCTGACGACACCATTCTTCTACGTGAGGAAGGCACCAAATGACCATTCCTGGGCAGTTACGTATAAAATGAGAAATATCCCCTTAACTATCAGCATGAGAATCAGTGGGATTCAGAGATATCTTTTAATATTGTTGAACGCTTCTTGACAATAATCATTCCACTCATACATAACTCCCTGCTTCATAAGCCTGGTGAAAGGTAAACATTTACCTGCTAGGTTGGCTATGAAGCACCGAATGTAGGAAATATTCCCCTGGAGACCTCTCAAATTCGTAAGGTTTCAAGGTAAGGACATGGCCATGATGGATTTTGTCTTCTCTGTGTTGAATTTGATGCCACGATGGCGTATAACGAAGCCGAGGAATTTTCTTGAGGTAATTCCAAAGGCGCACTTCAGGGGATTTATCATTAAACTATGTTGTTGCAATTTGTTGAAGACAATTTCAAGATCATCCAGATGTTTTGAGCCTTGTCACAATTTAACCACAAGGTCGTTGATATAACACTCGACTAATTTTCCCAAGAAGGGCTTGAAGATGTGGTGCATGGCGCACTGATATGGGGTGCCGACATTATTTAGACCAAAGGGAATCACTTTATAAAATACACTCCCTAAGGGGCCCTAAAATTAGTATCTTCTTTATCTCCTTGGGCCATACAGATCCTATTTTATCTAGAATAGTTGTCCATGAAAGAGAGGGCTTTGTATCCAGCTATTGCATCGATCAACAATTCTATGATCAAGACCGGAAAGTTGTCTTTTGGGAAATGTCAATTCAGTTCCCTAAATTCAATGTAGATTCTAATCTACCCATTCTTATTTTTTATGGGAACTATATTTTCCATCTAGATTAGATATTAGACCTACTGTATGAAGTTGGCTTTTATTAGCTTTTCAACTTCAGCCTCTATTTTGGCAGCATGCATCGTCTGGGTCCTTCTGGTATCTTTTTTATAGCCCCAGTGATCTTCTGGTAAGCCCAAATGATGAGTGGAGACCTTAGGATCAAGGCCTGGCATTTCTATTTAATTCCAAGAAAACACATCCTAATTATTCTTTAATAATGAGTTATATAACTCCTATTCCTCAACAGGCATATCCACACTGATCAGAGTGGGCCACAGGTCATTTTTGATGCCTAGTTTTATCTCATTAAGTTCATCAATTGTGGTGGAGACACCTTCTTCAAATGCAAGAGGGGAATCTTTGAGGTCTCCTTATTCTTCTTCTTATTCTTCATCATATTTATCATCATCTTCTTCTGATAGAGAAATTATTTTTGAGACGAACTCTCCAATGTTGGGAGATAAATCATCTTTGGACTTAGTGTGTGAGGCAAGGTCAGTTTGATGTCTCGATGATGGGTCAGGATAATCTTTGATAGGGATTTTCCTAACAATTTTGGAGTCATCCCGTGTTTCCATGTCTTTGCACCTGGTGGTCGTAAAAGATACCATGCAGACGACCATGTCTATATCTAGTCTATTACTTATGAATTCAATGTAGTTTATGGGTAGCACGTACTCTTCCCCAAGTTGTTGGAGGGGGTCGAAGGGAGCCATCTAAAATCCATTCAGGGCATTGATCCAGTCAAATTCGTTGGACAAAAGATGTTTTTCCTCCGAGTCATAGAACTCAGTGTCTATATAATTCCATTCAAAAGAATCAAATGGGGATTTATCAACATGAAACATCCCATTTTTTCCATTAGTGCAATATTTGATGCATTGATGGTATGAGGGTGGAATTTCAGTGTGATGATGCAACCAATGTCTCCCTAATAATACATTAAATGTTGTACTTTTCTGCCCAACTAGGAACTCGAGATCTGATATGAGATCTTTGAGCCAAGTTTTAAGCGTGATTCATCCCAAAGGTTTTTGATCACTTTTTTTGTATCCCAGGAGAGTTGTAGTGTAGGGAGTCAAGATATCTTCAACATATCTCAATCAATGAAGTGTTCATAGTGGGAGGAGGTTAACTCCAGAACCATTGTCGATGAATATCCTCCGAACATCAATTCCATTTATCTTACCAGACACATATAAGGGTTTTATGTGACCTTGCATGATAGAGTCTTCATCTATGTCTATGAAGGAGATGACGACGTGACATTCTTTGGAAATAGTCTTCATCCTGTAGATTTTGGCTACTACTACTTTAGCCTCGAACTCCTAGGGACATAGCAAGGCTTCAATGAGTGTCTCCCTAAGATCTGAGGACAGGCTCAATGCATCCAGGATTGATAGATTTGTTGGTACTGAAGTCATCTGTTTTAAAATATCATACTTCTGATCTAAGGTTCGACATTTCTTGTCTCAGGGTTTCTCTTTTACAAATACATTAGGGGTTTGAGCATTGGATGTAGATGGTTCAACCTCTATAATAGGGTTCAGTGGTGTTGTAGTCCTTTTCCACGTTTGGATGAACCAATCCACCTATATACCTTGGGACGTTCATTATTTTTTCTTCCCTTGATGGATATTCCAAGATAACTAGTCTTAGATTTCGTCCTATGGGGGTGAATGAGCATTTCGGTTCTTGTTGTGTCTGTTGGAGGGTCTTTCTACGAGTTTCCATGATGTTAACAGTTTGACTTGTGGCATGGCTGGGAATTTGAATCCCATCTTGATCATGCCATCTAGAAACCCCCCCGGCCTCTATGGCCTCTTCCTCCAGCTCTCCAGTTGTGCATGGGGAATTCGGGTTCATGGCTATAGTCTTCATCCGAGAAGGGTTCCATCAAGTGAATGAAATTAATAGAGATGAAGATTATTTCTTCATCCAACACTGTTTATGTTTTAATGTATCCTTATGATGGTGTTGTTTGGTAGGGTGGTGCCTTTTGTAGCATTTGGTGTGGCGGTGCCCATTGTACTATGGTTGTTAGCATGATGTCCGAAAGTGCCAACACTAACTTTGTCTTTTGTTTCAGCTCATCTTCTTACTCATACTTTCTATCTTTCAGGTCTTTAGAGGACCACATGGATGAGGAGGATGGATTTATTGTATTGAGAGATTTTGGGGGCACATTTGGTTATTTCAACTATGCCTAGAGGATTCCATGGACCTGATTTATGGTCTTCATGGTCATTCAATTTTCAAACTTTTTCTCCTTCTTACTGGCGACTGTTTTCTATTCCTCTTCCTCTCTTGAGTCTAAGGTGAAGACATATGCCACATATACTGGTGGCAGACCCAACTTGACTTTCCCAGAATCCACCATTTTTTGCAAGATATCCTTGAAAACGAAGCATTCCTAGATGGTGTGTCCTAGTATCCAGTGATACGAAAAATAATTTGGATGGTTGTCGAGACCCACTTCATTATCTCTCTTTGGCTTTGATAGCCGAAGAAGATTGAAATTCATGGTAGCTCTGAAGTATCCATGGACCTGGTCATCTTAGAACAAGTAAAATTTATTTCATTGTTCTTCAAAACTGATTTGTTTTGTCACCCTTCACTCTTCTTGTCGAGGTGGTGGTGGTTGTTGGCATCCAGGGGGTCTCTCATGGTTTTGTGGGGGCCTCGCCACTAGAACTGGTGTCAAGGGTGTCTTATGTGTGATAGAAGTTTCTTTATATTTTCCTGTACTTTTCCTAGGTGCCGATGAGGCCATTCAGGACTTAAGGTCGGTCAATTTTAAGGAGTCTTATATCATTTGAGAAATGGAAAAGTAGTCTCAAAATCCACTTGTGTACTTAACTGGGATGAGTTGTGTTTATAATTCATCCTGAAGGTTATTGATTCACATGCCGAGCATCTCATCCTGGGGGAGTGACCGGTTCAGGGAATATGTCAGGCCCTTCCATCTGAAAATGAAGTTTGAGAGTCTTTCATTCTCTTGCTGTTTGCAGTTCATGAGGTCACTGACCATTGTCTTAGGTATCATTGAACTTAACTAGAAGAGAAACTATCACTGGAGGTCCTCCCATCCTATAATTGAATTGGTTGGTAGGCTAGTATACCATACGAAGGATGATCCCTGTAGAGTTCGTATGAAGAACCTGAGTTTTATGGCTTCTTTCTGCTCAGTATTTCCTATAATGGGGTCACAATAAGAGTCAGAGTGCATTAAATTTTTTTCTAGATCCATTGATCCATTGAATACTGGTAATACGGGGTTTCTGATGTTTGGTGGTGGCGGAACACTGCTCACCCACTTAGGGTAGGGTTTGCGCTCTGTTATAGCGGAGCACACCACCCCACCATGGATTCTAGTCAATTTGTTAGCTAATAGATGGTTTTTAAGAGCCCTTGATGCATATCCTATTGGTCTTGAGCTTGATCTGGTGCTGTAGTGTCCAAGATTGGTCATGTTGGCACTACTGGAATTTGTGGTTCATATCCAGCTGGAGGTATCACTTTTGAGTTTTCATGAATATATTCCAGCTACCTTCCCAATGGGGGGAAGTATTGATGTCCTTCTAGGGCTAGGCTGAACTGTCCTATGAGCTTTGATTCATTCACCAGGATGAGTTCCTATGTCATGGGAACCTTTTCTGGGAGCACCTACTGACGTTCCATGGGGGGAACACATCTATAAAGGTAGATCCCTTGATGTAGCTCATAAAATAATTCTCTTGAGCTCTTCAATTTCTTCCTCCTTCTTGTCAAACCTTTATTTGAGGGTGAGGGATGCACTCTAAAGGGGAGAAGGATATGGATCATAGACAACCTTGGACTTATTCTTCTCCTTATTGGATTTTCTAGGGGGAGTTAATGATGGGTTAGTGGAGGGGGTGTCCATATTTTGGACCACTCTCTGGTTTCGGGTATGCACTCCATCAGGTTCAGTGTGGGATACCTCTGGGAGGGAATCATCTTCCTTCTCATCCTCTCCCCCTACACCATTTTCTATGAGATCTGTGGGGTTGATGTTTACCATGTTCACTAAGTCATACTGCATTGGGGGTGGTGTACCCAGTTCCAAATGGTAGGAAGGATTCCTGCACCCTTTATTGGACTTTATCCTTCCATTCTGAGGTATTCTTTAAGTTTCTTGGTGAAGATTGACCTAAAGGGAGCCATGTTCTGACCTTGTGATGTGCCTTTGTCTCAGAGGGTGTGAACCATGAGAAGGGGTGGAACTGGTAACTCTTCTATCCATTGTTCTTCCTAGTATGTGGAAGATAGATGTCCACTGTGTGGGGATTTGAGGTAAAAATGCCCCTAACCCTGTGGACTGGGGTTGTTCCCATTCTCATTTCGATGCACTTCGGCCAAGATTTGTTGGTATTACATGTGAATTTTGATTTAAAAATTCCCCCAGTACTGTGGTATGGGGTTGTTTCTGTATTTCTGTGGTAGCCACCACTATTAACACCTTTTCAATTTCATGTACTCTCACATGGGTGTAAGCAGAGTATGGCATTGGGCCTGCACGGAGTCTATGTTCTTTTGATGACATGAGCACTGCTTTCCGGTTGGCTTCCCCTAGGCAAGAAGCCTACTCGATGTTCCTGGTTTCCTACCTCAGAATCTTTTCAATAGATTGATCCCTTTGGTCCTGATGATTTTGAGACTTACTCTAGGCCAGTTTTTGTTGAGTATCCCATATTTTCTGATTAGTAAGTTCATTTGATTTCTACCTCTAGGTGATGACATTGTAGGATGTAATTTCCAATGGGGCCTACTGGATGGGATGTGGGGTGAAGTGTATAGCTCCATATTCTCCTCATCCCTGAATTTGAACTCCAACAGGGGAATTTCCAATGAGGAGAAACAACTTATATAGTGCGTGGAGGTAATCCAATTCAGGGTTTTTCTTTTACCTTTCTGATTGTGGTTGGATTACGAAGGGGAGGCCTTCCAGGTCAATTAGATGGCGAAGCTCCCCAATCATGCTAACATGGTCCACCTACCCTTCATAGGGTAGTAATTTTTCTTTCTGTTGATGATGAGTCGCCCATATGTTGAGTTAAATGTCATTCATGCATTCCCTAGACAATTCTCTTGGCATTTCAAAGTGAGAAGTTGTCATAGGCCAATACATCACTGGTATATTATCCCTAGCTAGTTGTCTTCTCACAAGAAACATATCATATTGTTTCTCCTTCGGAGGCTCCTCTACTTGATATGCCTATCTTGACTGCTTTTTAATAATTTCGTTCCAAGAAACTGGGATGGTGGGAGCCTTACTGATTTGCAGATGGTGCTGGGGTGGCTCGAAGGATGAGCATGGCCCTGGGAAATCCTTTGGTTGAGAAATAATATCACTCATTATGGACAGAGTGCCTGATGTGTCTGAATCCTTTTTTTGGTGCCTCTGCATAGGAGAAATTTCCCATATCTATTTCAGTAAGAGAAATACCTTTCTTCCAGCACAAACATTGATTGCGGGGAGGACCTCTGCAATAGGTTCTGCAATTGAGATGGATACTATTGCAACTTGATTCCCAACTGTGGTAACATTCATTACATTATATACCTTGAGGAGGACCTTCAAGTTGGGCTATAGCAAGGGGAGAAGCTTCTTGCTGTTTGATTTCACTGAGGTTAGGTCCTTCACATCAACTGTCATTGTGGGGAGGGCCTTCACAATGACTATCATCATGGTGAGGACTACCATCATGACTTCATATCTATCTTCAGAGAGAATTTCTATAGTGTACATCATGGGGAGGGCCTTTAAGATGTGCCTCAATGAGGGGATGACCTTCTTGTTTCTTGGCGTTACCGTTGGGAGGACCTTCACATCAATTTTCATTACTGGGAGGGACTTTGTAATGACTGTCATCATGGGGAGGACTACCATCATGACTTGATGTCCAACTACAGGGAGAAGCATATCTATAGTGTATACCCTGAAGATGACCATCAAGTTGGATGAAATCAAGGGGAGGACCTTCTTATTTTCTGATCTTTAGGTCGAGGGGAGGGCTTCCCCAACACACATCAGGAGATAGGCTCTTGTGATCAATCGTTCTTGACCCACTGAGTAAGCCCACATGGGTGCTTTATAGAGGACCTTCAGAGTTTCTAGTAGAAACATTGTGGGGAGGAAATTCACAACTACTACTTCCACTTCCATAATTTGGTAAAGGAATGATAGGTTCTTGATATATTGTTGATATATGTTTTAGGGTGTCAGGAACCCCAACTTCCAGCAGAGCAGGATCATGTATGTGCTCTTAATTTTCCGATTACCTTGGGTGCATTTTATCTTCGAGTGCTCTCTTGCAAGTATTTGGGGACATCTTATATTGGTAATGGCCTTCATATACGGTTTCCTGTCTTATTGGTTCTCGTGATGTCGTTGGGATATGCCGACAGACATCTTGAGTTTTGGCAGGGATATATGTCTACCCTAGAGCGGCCACTACGTTGGACCGGTGTCCCCAAGTTGGAACGAGTATTTTCTCCTAATATGGTTGTCTGTGTATCAAATTATATTTACACTGACCCTTTTTGACTTGATAAGGGATGCATAACTACTCTGGAGTAACTAACTCATTTTGCAAGTGAGTCATTCCATTCAAGGAAACTGGGTTATGGGCCTGATTTCTCTCCTTTTCCGCTGATTCAATGATATCTTGACATGATTTGAGGATATAGTCTGGAATCGAAATCTGATATTCCATCATTTTGAGGATGTGTTGGGATACATCTTTGACTGGAATGGGTATGAAGTCTCATTTTGATATCGTAGTAGTAGTTTGTTTCTGCTCCAGTCCTCCATGAGTTTTTAGTAGATACCGACATTTCTCTTGTGCTGGGATAGAGGAACGAGTCTATAGATGGTTTTATTCTCTGGTTTTCATAGTATTTTATTATTGGTATTCATATTCATGAGTGGGGATTCTCATCCTCTCTCTTGTCATTGTATTTTTATCACAGTCTTCATATGAATTCATAGGAATTTGACTCTACTCGTATTTCATTGCCACCCTTTTTTATGACATACTTGATATGTGTCAGTTGGAATTTGTTCTAATATATATTCTATTATTTACCTATTTAGTTGGAAAGATTAAATGAATCTATAGGTATTTGTGCATGTGTGTAGAGAAGTGTTTCCCTATTTGGATGGAGGGCTTATTGTGGATAAACAGATATCTGCATCTACCTGTAGTTTGTCGCTCTGTCTGTACAGCGGGACTGGGGAGCACTAGCATGAACATGCATGTGCTCGTATTTTTCTACCCTGTTTCTATGGTGGGATTGATTGGAGGCGGTATATTCATAGTTATTCCCATTTAATCCCACCGAGTTAGTACAATAGAGCTGCTCCTCAGGAACCAGGGTGATAGCGTGTTCTTGATTATATATTTTCTGCCCTGGGTGGGTAGCCCAAGGGGCCCTGATCTCCTAGACTTTGCCAGGTGCCTTGGTATAAGGTCCTCCTTGACATGAGGAGTCTTGGTCACCCGGTGTCAGGGGCGACGTTCTCTAGTGGGGGCTCGTGGGTAGTACCCTTGTGCAGTTAAGATGAAGTTGTCGTCATTAACTTCATCTGCCTCCCTAAGATAAGAGAGGTACGTATTGTCACGTTCTGGGGACAGGCTCCCAAAATGGTTGGAGATGCCCACTGGGGCCGCCTTGTGTTGGGGTGCCGGCAGCAAATGAAGAGGTGGCTAGAGGAACTTTGTATACTAGAGGGATTCTCTCGTAGCCTCCAGTGTGGGGAGAGTACCATTTTGGTGGTACTCCCTGATCAGCATGTTGGATACCCAGTGTTGAAGACATTGAGAAGGCAAGGGGGTCCTGGTCTTTTTTGGGGCCCCGACTGCCTACGGGATCGCTGATGTGCGTGTCTTCGTGGGTCATTGGGATTTCATTTGAATCTGAGGCTAATCTAAAGGAACATGAAATATACATATATGACATATAGACTACAAAACCTATTCAAAGTAGGATCCTTTTAAAAATATTCATATTTGGTGATTTATCTTGGCCTCGATTCCCTTTTCTTTTACTACGGGGAAAAGGGAATCGACTGGGGTTAGACCACCACTTTGGTTAAGGATTCATGTCGGTTTCACCATTTTTGTTCTGCCTCCAAGGTGGCACATTTATCGCATACCAGGGTGAAAAAAATGGTTTGACATGCACGGTCCCTTTGTCTTTTATCGTTGGGGTAGAACTACCACATTGGTTAAGGATTCACATTGGGTTCACCATTTTTGTTCCGCCTATAAGGTGGCGCGTTTCCAGGTGGTGCAGAAATGGTCTGACGAGGATCATCACCTATCCCTTTTTATATAGAATGGGTTCTCATTGAGTTCACAATTCCATTTGTTTTTACTTGTTCAGCGTCATTATCCTTTAAAGAAGGTTGAATTAACCTTGTGGGAACTGTTGGTCGAAAGAAAAAGTTGATTGGGGGTTAAGCACTTGTGAAATCGATCCTTCTCGAATATAACTTCCTTATATGGACTTCAACAGGTTTATTCATGGAGCCAATAACACCCAAAAGCCCTGTTATCCATGATTTGTGGACCTGATTTCCAAATATAGGCACTTGTTATCAGATTATTTTGCCAATGACACTTAAGGACTCCATCGGTTGAAAGGATGGGAGGTCAGGCTCACCAAACTTTTCCAGGGGAGGATTTGTGCCTGTTCTGGGACTCTCTTATATATTTAAGTCATGTTCATATGTTCGTGAATCCTTGTATCATTCTTGAAGATTGTGTCTGTGGGCTACCCTTGGTTTTAGAGATCGTCACAAGCATGCACATAATTTATGCTACAGAGGTAATACTGACATGAGCCATATAATAAGGCACTCTTTATTTTATCATCATTCAGGGGGGTAGAAGGTGACTTTATGTTGGGATCAGGCCCATAATAAGGGCTTCCTACATATCCTTGGGAGAGGATTCAGAACCCTCGTAGTTCGGATCGTGTGGGGCGTACACGTGGAAGCTGCCCATTTGAGGGGGAATGGTTTGGTGGACCCTTTTGGATGGGAACCCTTTTGAGCTCAAGCCTTCTAGAATGTGTCCAATGTATATTGATTTGGTCAGGAATCAGAGTTCTTGTAGTTCAGAATGTGTGTGGATTATGTGTGGAAGCTGCTCATTTGAGGGGGAATGGTTGGGTGGACCCTTTTGGATAGGCACCCTTTTGAGCTCGGGCCTTCTAGAAGGAATCCTACAAATCCTAATTTTCTACGGAATTAGATTTCTTATAGTTTATAATCACATGGATATTGTAATCATTGAAAAACTCTAATCCCATGTGATTCATTCTCGGTGTGAGAAACAAGAGGATTTGAAAGATTCAAAAAGGCACATGCCTCCTCCCCTGTTGGTGGGGGATGGAGAGCCCATGGTGAAAGAGGTTGGGGTGATCATGGGTGAGGGTGAGGTGTAATGAAACCTTCAATGTGGAATGAAATTGAAGGTCACAGGACCCTACCCCAAAATATTTGGGACTTACCTCTGTAGGAGGGCCTCGAAGCACATTCTAGGAAGGGGAGGAGTTTCGTCCTCTTTAAAGTGGGGAGCAAACATAACCCCTTTGACTGATCACTATTCTTCATTTAATGGAAAAGTTAGTGATCACCCTTAGTCCCAAGAATGGGGAGGTTCATGTTAGCATCTCAAGGTTGGACTCCAGGTTACCATGGGAATGTAGCCTCATAGGAATTCCTAAAGACTGAACCATTGTGGGGAGATCCTTCATGACTCCACTTACCATGGGTATGTAGACTCAATGGGGCACACTGATGCACCTGATGGTCTAATAATATGGGTCCAGTGGATTTGGAGGAGTATTTGGCCTGATTTTGGAGGCCTAGTTAGAGGAGTTATCATGGATAATTGGATGGTAGTGGATGGATGAGGTTCGAACCAGATGAAACAATACCCAAAACACCCCATTCTGTGTACTAATTGTTTATGTGGGATTGGGGAGGCTCTGTATACCATAGTGGTATGTGGGTAGAGGGGTCATCCGCATACCGATGTAGTATAAAATAATGGGTATAGACAACCACATACCATATTGGTACATAGCCCATCATGCCTCTTTAGGTTCCATCTGTGCACTGATGCAGCACGTGGCTACAGGTTCCATCCGCATAGTGTACTGCTACGCGGAGCACCATATTAAAGGAGGGTCCAAGGGATCATCATTCGTGGGGAGTTCATCCATGAGAAGCCTTTGGTTATCGGTTCACAAGTTAGGTTCGTGGTTCTATTATTATTACTCAATTCCCCCATTTTATGGTTTGCAGTCGGTTGTACCTGTGGAGGAAGTGGTTCACGGTTCGGGCTTCACCAATGAAACAAGATGGAAGTCAGAGTGCAACCTCTGAGTCTCCCTCAATATTCCTTTATCTGTCCTTCTCTCTATCTGTCTCCCACTATGTCCATGTGTGTCTCTTCTATACTTCTAATGTTCTACTTTTATAGAGAATTAGAGCAATCATATCTCTTGGGCATGAGACACCATTTGTGTAGGCCCATTGAAGCAATATCTTGACCTGCATAAGACTCGATCAACTGAGGTTTGCGGAGGCTTCGGTTTGTGGAACCCTTCTGGTTCTCTTCATCCATTAATTGATGAGTTCATGGAATGGTATGTATATTATCCTCATGCATATTAATATTTTAGTGACTTGATTCGCGATCTGCCTTACTCTCGGGACATCGCCTTGCGGGCCAGCGGTTCACAGATCGTTCCACATAACTAGTGGTTCATGATCCAGCTGGTTTGCGTACCTTTCCTAGTGATGGTATATTGGAACTTAAAATGCCTTGAAAAGTTTAATTCCTTCATGTTTCTTCTAAAATTTAAAACTCAATTTGAATCCATTCACCTTACTATACTTGTAGGAGTACTTTCTTCCTTCTGCAAAGCGTTTTTGGGGGCATTTTCTCCCCTTGGTGGAATTTTCAGGACCCTTTAAGTTAATAAATTACCCAGGATTTTTAATTTTTTTTACCCATGATAATTATGATCCTTATTTAATTGTATAATATAGTTTACAAATCTATTCTCATACTCCAGTCATATCTTGATACACTAGTTCCCATAGTCCACCACACCTGACCATTTCCCATAGCATCCGCTAATCTAATCCACACATGATATAAAATTAATGTTCAACATTATTTTACATTAATTTAATTCAACAAGGTGTCTCTAAAAATTCCACAATTTCCTCATACCTAATCATGACCTAAGAATGATTATTCATAGAGCTCAAATGATATCCCATAGCATAGCTTTATGTAGTCAGGAAGATTTAGAGTCCTAAACCCCTATAAAAAATTGGAGTACTTCATGGTCGTACACCCACCTATGCATCACTTTCCATCACCATGAATGATATTTTTACAGGTACATAACCTATGAGTGTCACATGATCATTATAACTCAATCTTCATATCCCAAAGATCTCCTGAAATCCAACCACCAACCTTCGACACATTTATCCAAAGGTTTTACAAACCTAATATATTTAAAATATCACTTTTATATGGCTATGATTTGTTCATAAGAATCCACATAACTTATGGTATTAACAAACATGGTCATCATGTACCATTATATAAGAGAAAATAACTAACAAATCTCATAATATATAGTGTTAAACAACAAATTTTGGTACTCACATCTTATATTAGGAAGGAATAAACCCTAGTGATACCATTTTACACCACTTAAATAAAACCACATTAATTCACACCTCATATTATATTATCACCGAAAAACAATCATATAACCACACCTCCAATTTATGTTTGAATAATCATAACATACCAACTCCCTATTATTTCACATTCACAATTACCTACAACATCTCCATGCCTAATTAGATGCATAACCCCACATCAATTAGGAATATTTTCTATTACACGAAGCATATAATTGTTCTTATGTCCTATAAAATACTCACAAGCCTAGGTTAACACCTCTCTTAGGTTACCCTTTCACATCACAACTCATCTTATGAAATTATAGGACAGTTCCTAACTATTCAATTATAACACTCAACTCACCAATGTATTGAGCCCTATCTTAATATCACTAGGATCTCACACCAAGTCTATAAATCACATCATAGTTAGTTAAAAGTTATAGGGAATCATTTTCACTCCATCTAAAATACTATAAGTCTACTTACACATCAATAATTACTCTATAGTTTTATCATACATATCAACATCTAATAACTATACAATAAACCCCAATATAGAACAACAATTCTAAGTGAATTGTATGTTGTCATATGATACATAACCTCAAGCCTCATTCATCCTCATTCCAATAGAAAAATACTAAATCAATAATCCCAAAACATCATACATGTAATAAACCAAGAAACTCTACTATAATAGTGAACACCCAAGAAAGAATACTGGCTATTTGGTAACATGGTATTTAGCTCATGTAGGTGTTGTACTGAAAAAAATTAAAACATTTATACCTTATTTTTACTAGTCTTATATTTTATCTATTATATTCCAAAAAGTAATAAAAATAATATAATGCTCTATTATAATATTATAACATCCCACCATGGATTACTTGATTAGTAACCAGATCGATGAATCACATGAACTCAGGGATACCACCTTATATTATAGAGGGTTCAGACTAGTATTGAATGTATGTGTTGATACCCTAGGGAGGATATAGCCTTATATAATTTGATAATAAAAAATTGGAAATATCATAAATCTAATCATATAAATATATAATATAATAAAATGGAACCAAAAAATATATGTAGCTAATAAAAATTAAATAACACACAGCATGAAGTGAAATAATAAACTATCTGATAGTTAAATGTTTTATAAAGACACCGGTAAGATTCTACAGGGGAAGATTTTATACAAAAAACCAAAATAAAATAACTATGGATAAAGGTAACTTAGTCTCGAGTCCCAACCCAGTCCCATATCCTTACTCTGACCAAGCTATATATCTCAACATCTATCCTTTGGATTATTCCCTACATTTTCCTACAAACACGACCTATGATCTAGTACTAAAGTAAAAAAGGATATCCGGGTAGGGTTTTAGTAAAACTAAGTAGTCCCCAACTAATGGTGACCTTAATATATCCAATATATACCATGAATGAATAATGTTATTCAATAAAAATAAATAAAAAAACAACTATAAATATAAATCTTATCATGTGAAGAGGGGCTGATGAAGCTAATCAGAAGTGAGAATACATGTTTCACTAAGTACTAGGGTGTCTCTAAACACAACACAATAATACCTACTATTAATGATGTCCAAATACACCTCAAATTTCAAATCATCACAAAGAAAATCAACAATCAATTTGGGAGGCATATTGTCTAGTATGTATCTCCAAGGATCCTAAGAGGCGTTTTATCAAAACCTACACATCATAACAATCTAATAAGACATAATTTTTAACTTGTATTACTAATAAAACTCCATAAAACAAATATATGGGTGGTATAATGACTAAACAATAAGATATTAAATCATTTCATTTCATAAAACCACTTTGGTTATCATGACTTCCAACCTGAAATATGTATCAGTACACCATCATTTTTACCTATGTTTTCATGAACTCCCAATAGAAAAAATTGATCAAAAAATAGTTTGCATGTCACCCAACTTATAAAATAAGCATAAACATGGTTGTAATTATCACCCAACCCATATCACAATAAATAACCTATAAGTACACACACATCCATGGTTATGATGAACACCCAACCCAAATCCAAATAATCCATTACATCCTATCCATTATGTCCATTGTTAGAATGAATTCCCAACCTATATCATAACTATCCCACTATTGTCATTTCACCCAACCCATAATATAATAGATTTCATATAATAATGAATCACCACGGTAGAAATTCTCACCAAACCCATATCAAAATTCATAACTATTTAGCATATCAAGAATAAGAACACATATAATATATGAAAATTATTATTTAAACACATTATAAATTAAATTAGTTAACAATAACTCAACTGATTTACAAGTCTATTTAATTAAAGGTTGCTTCCCTATTTGAATAACACTACTATTCCTTTAATTTATAGAATGAGGCTAATCATTCCTTGTGGTTCCAAAATTCATATCATAGTTAAGACACCCCTCATTGGGCCCCATAAATTCTAGGGTCACAACCTTTCACTCATTGGGTATAACTTACATTTATATAAACATACTCAAATACAAATTTTAATAAATGTATTAAATAATAGAAACTAGTAAGGTCACAAAAATAATCAAATATCATTGATCTCACTACCAAGTACCCACTACGTTGGTTCTCTCATGACCAACATACACATAAGTCCATCCTAAGGCATACCTATTTATATAATATATTCTAATGAAGATGGAACACTCACCCCACACACTAATTGACAAGAAAAAGGCTATATGTTAACTAAATGTTCCATATTACGCACTGTTAAGTAAGCCGCCATCAATCTATCTCATTCCCTCCATGGAGAAGACTGAGGAACATATCCTAAGGAAAACTAATTTATAATTATTCAATGCCTTTCCCCCACTTAGGTCAGAATTTTTAGATATTAAACACACCTACCCTAGTATCCCAGAGTGAGAGGTTACTTTATCACATTTGAAGTCGATATAAGAAATCACATCCCAAAGGATTTAATAGATTTGTAGTCCTGGTAAACAAGATAGATTCTTTAATTTCACATAATAATTTGAAACATAAAATAAAACATATTAATTTAATTTAGTACATCATTATATCCTCTAACATGATCCTCCATATAAATCATAATACATATCTTGGAATCATAGGGAAAGATACATAAGAAATGGGTGATCTCGAATGATTAATAAGTGTATGCATAATGTGGAATCTATAATTAATAAATAATCATACCCAATATATAAAGGAAAACAACCAAAACATATTCCATTCAATCAATCCCTTGAGAATGATATGGTTAGAATAAATGATGATCAAATAGTTCCATATATATATAATCACATAATCTTGAAACTTAACCATGAATATTGTAACAAATGAAATGAACACAAGGAACATCAATAACTAATGTCATAATGTGTAAATTTATAATATTGGTCATCATAAACAAATTTTAATGACTCATTCCATGATATCATACATAAATGGGTAAGGACTCATCCAAAAACCCAAACTAGTTTATTACATGAAACCTACCGATGCATCGGGGATCTATAACAAGCCATGCCTCTCAATTACTATGTCCGATGAATTTATCATATGAAAGGGGTGAAACAAAATCAATATAAACATTTTTAAAGAAAAAATAACATAAAAAATGTAAACAATTATACTAATCGTTAAACATAATCACAAACCATTCAGTGTAATATGAAGAATAGTATCAAAATAGTACATCTCCATTAAAACTAAATATAAACCATCCTATGAAATAAAAAGGATTGTATTGATGGTTTATATCCCAGTTATAGCATATTTAAAAATAATTTATGTCATGTTATATTTAAATTTTTTTTTCAAATATCACTTGGAACGTTTGTTAAAGAAAATAACATTTCTTGGAAAATAACTTTTAAAAAATTGAAAATTAAAAAAATATTTTCAAAATAATTTAATTTGAAAATCACCATGTAAACTTATAAATTAATCTTCTAATAAATTAATGGTCATGAAGGTGGAAAATTATGTCCATTCCTTACAAGTTAAAAGAAAACATTCTTTTACACTTCGGTAAAAATTCATGAATTACCTCATTTAGAAAAAAAATAATATTCCTTTTAAAACCTTTGTAACAATTAAATATCAGTTAAAAGGTATTTAAAAACCCTCTTTATAATGAATTTTTTTAAAACAATTTTAGAAAACATGAATATAGATGAAAATATGTTTTCAACTGAAGTGAGAAAAAAAGATGATTTTTTATAAAAAAAATATTTTGAATTGTTGAATGCATAATGATAATAAGATTATGGGAAAACAAGTATTATCATTATATAATTATATTAGAAGAAAATTAATAAATTTATTGAGATGGGGATAATAATATTTCATGATCAAAAGTAAAAATATAAAAAATATCAACAAGCAATGAGATTGTATCATAAAACATTTACCACTTTAGAACATTGAATATTAATACCCATGAAAGAATAACATTAAAATAAACATAAAATATCAAGAGAATAAATAAATTAACTATATTACATATAAAAGGGGTATAATATACACTACTATGGTAATTGGATGTTTTCTGAATGAATATATACTAATAGTTTCTTCAAACCATTGGTATATAGTAAAAAAAGGCAACATTTGCCAATGGTTTGTTCAAACTGTTGGCAATGTGTTAATATAGTTAAGATTTCCCAACGGTTTAACAAAATCATTGGGAAATCTTTAGTTACTCTAAAATATACCAATGGTTTTAATAAACCTTTGGTAAATAGAGGCTTTCCCAATGGTTTTTAAAAATTGTTGGGAATGTTTTCCCCCAAATACCTAGCACCCCAGCTCCCACTCGGCCCGATTGCAGACCCTAATCCAAAGCTCCTCCTGAAGTTTTCATAGCCGTGAAACTCCTTCCAGCTATATATTCATCTTTAATCAATAAATTTTTTATTTCTACACTTAAAATTAGTATGTTTTGCCTTTGTTTTAATTTTCTCCCTCTATTTTTTTCTATTTTATGTTTTGATTTGGGATAAATTTGAGTTCCTGTGGTCTGTGGAGCAGCGAACCCTTTGATTTATTTTCTGTTTTTTGTTCTACACATCAAAAATGGTAAATGGTCTGTTTAGTGGGGTGATATGGTAGTTTATGTGGATTTTGTTTAGTTGAAAATTGTATTTGGATTTTGTTTTTATAGTTTTTGTTCACGGAATAATGGGAAGGGTATTAATATTGAGGATGAATTGGGTGTTGGTTGGGTGATGTATTGAAATTGTGAACTCCACCCACTCCCACCCTCTGTGGACACCTCCCACCCCTGGACATCCCCCCACCCCACCCCCTGGACACCCCCCATTTGGACAGATCCCTCCCCCACCCCCTAGACACCCCCACCCTCCTTGGACACCCCTCACCCCCCATGGATAGCCCCCACCCCCTAGAAACCCCCACCCCCCTAGATACACCCACCCCAACCCTCCCTAGACACCCCTCACCACCCATGGACACCCCCCACCACCACCAACACCCCCACACCCCTAGACACCCCCACCCCCCTGGACACCCTCCACCCTCTTGGACAACCCCCACCCCCACCCCCTTAGAGAGTCCCCTGGACACCACCACACCTCCTAGACACCACCGGACCTCCTAAGTGTTTGGCCCAATTTTTAAATTAGAATTAACAATGTAATTTATTTCCCCTTTCACCAATTACATTTCCTAAGTGACCCATAGAGCCTTATAAATTGAATTTGTCATGTTTTGAAAAATTGAATTTGTCATGTTTTGAAAAATTGAATGTTTCATGTTTTGATAAATTGAATGGGTTGTTTGTAATGAAATGGCTAATTCATGATGGTTTTACTTTATTAATGAATAAAATCATTTTAAATAAAATTACCCTAAGGGGGGTTGCAGGAGGGGTAGGGATGTCCAGGTGTGGGGGCTGTCCAGGTGGGGGTGGGTTGTCCATGGGGTTGGGGTTGTAGGGGGTAGGGGGTGCTACAGGGGTGTGGGGGAGGAGGGTATGGGATGCCCAAGGAGATGTGTGGTCTGTCCAGGGGGTCAGGGTGGGGTATGGTCTATCCTGGGGGGTGTGCTATCTAGGGGGTGGGGGTGGGCCCTGTTTTCAAAGTCGTGTGCCTTAGCGCGCCTTAGCGTGCGCCTCACTATCGGTGAGGAGAAGAAACCTCACCAAGGAACACCTTTGGATCATGCCTTGTGCACCTACCCGAGAGGGGCTATAGAATGAGGCTCAGAAAAGGCACACTAGTATCCCCCAAAATCAAGAGGAATAAGGCAGTGGAGATTGTGCTTAGAGGGGCAGTGAAAATCAAGGGCCCAATGGAAATTGGGAGTGCCTGCGGAAATTAGGGGTGCGATGGAAATCGTGGGTAGGATGAAATCTGGGAAATTGAGAGAAATCATAGGGTAGCCATTTGAAATTGTGGGTGCAAGCAATAGAGATCTTGATTATAGGGGATGATGGAAATTGAGTATATTTTATCAAAAGTGAGCTGTAAATCCTTAAATATAACATAACATTTAATATATTGATAAAAGAATAACTAAATCAAACTCTATAAAAATAGAACCATCTCTCAAATGAAAGAAATAAAGGAATAACATTAAACACATTTAACATAATAGGATGATTTTGATGTTTAGGTTCTCAAACTCATTTAACATAGCATAGAATAGTAGAAATGCATTTAACATTATAGAAGACATATAACATAACATGATGATTTTAATGTTTAGGTTCTTAATGATTGATTATTTGATTATAATTTGGTTAAGAAAATTTAGCATGTATTTTAATTTGTATTATTTTGATTGAATTTAAGTTTTTTTAATTTTAAATTTTTTTGAAAATTATATATATTTAATTATGTGCACTAGAGCCTTAATTGCGTCTCATGTCGCACCTCGCACCGCATCCCCAAGTGGAATTTGCGCCTTATTGCGCCACATGACTTTGAAAAAACCATGGGTGGACTGTCTAGGGGGTGGGTTGTCTAGGGGGTGGGTTATCCTGGGGGTGGGGGTGGGATCCAGGTTGGGGAGGGGTGTTGGGTGTCTAGGGAGGGGGTGGGTTGTCCAGGTGGGGGTGGGGGGATGTCCAGGTGGGGGTGGGGGCTGCCCTGGTGGGGGTGGGGGTGGGGGTGGGGGTGGGCTGTCCAAGTGGGGGTGTTGTCCAGGTGGGGTGTCCAGGTAGGGGGGCTGCAGGAGAGGGGGTGTGGGCTGTCCAGGGAGGGGGTGTGCTGTTCAAGGGGTGGGTGGGTTATCCAAGTGGGGGAGGGGGTATGGGTTGTCCAAGGAGGGGGTGTCCAGTGGGGGTGGGGGAATGGGATGTCTAGGTGGGGGTGGGGGGGCTTTCCAGGGGGTTGTCGGGGTTAAGAGGCTGCAGGGGAGGGGGTGTGGACTGTCCAGGGAGGGGGTGGGTTGTCCAGGGGTGGTGGTGGGTAGGCTATCTAGGTGGGGTTGTGGGCTATCAAGGGTGGGTGCGCTGTCCAAGGGGGGGTGGGGTGGGCTGTCCAGGTGACGAAGGGGGTGTGAGTTGTCCATGGAGGAGGGGGTGGGTTGTCCAGGTGTGGTGGGGGTGTCCAGGTGGGGTGGGGGGGGGGGGCTCATACTACACATTAATACTTTTCTTGAAGTTCCATACCAGCACTCACTCTTACCCTTCCAAGAAGAAGTGATCATTGTAATGAAGTCTCACTCAGGTTCTTATCCACTATCCATATTGATCTCATACAAATTTAACATACATACAACTCCATATCACCTAATGATATAACAAATCTCATACTACTATGAGTAGTGTCCCATCGAAACATGGCTCATAAAATCCGATCCATGTTTGATATTTGGTGGTGTGTTTACAATTGGGTGTGTTGTTATTTATATGTATGATATTCATAGTTTACGCCAAAAGTCTTCTCATTAATCTATAATAGGCTTGAAATCATGCTACAATTTGATAGAGATTGGATTTTATGACCCTAATTTTGGGGTGAACACCACCACCACCCTGGACAGCCCTGCCACCCTCATGGACAGCCATCCCACCCCCCGTGGATAGCCCGCCCACCCCCCTGGACAGCCCACCCACCCACCCTATACCTACTGGATTGACCCATCACCCCTTGGATAGCCCCTCCACCCCCTTGGACACCTCTTACACCCTGGATATCCCCCACCCCTTGGAACCCCCCCACCCCCTGGACACCCCTGACCCCCCTAGACAGCCCTACCACCCCCGTGGACAGCCCGCCCACCCCCTGGACACCCCATACCCCTTAGACCCCCCTATGGACTGCCCTCCCACCACCTAGACACCCGCCCACCACCCCCCAGACACCCCCATCCCCCTGGACACCCCCACCCCTTGAAAGCCCCCCCCCCATGCCTTGGATACCCCCGACCCCACTGGATAGCCCTGCCACCACCGTGGACAGCCCTCCCACCCCTCGTGGACATCCCACCCACCCCTTGGACACCCCGTACCCCCCCTGGACAGCCCCTCCCACCCCCTGAAAATCCTCCCCACACCCCTGGACACCTCTGAACCCCCTGAACACCCCCGCCAACCCCATGGACAGCCTGCCCACCCCTTAGAGACCTTGTACCCCCTGGACAGCCCTCCCACCCCTGTGGACAGCCTGCCCACCTGGACACCCCGAACCCCCAAGACATCCCCCCACCCACCCCCTGGACACCTCTGACCCCCTGGATAGCCATGCCACCCCTGAACACCCCATACCCCCTAGACACCCCCACCACCTTGTTCAGTGCATGTGATCACTCAAATAATCTACTAAAGTATAAAATTTATTCAATCTAAAATTTACTCAACTCTTGAATAATTCTCCTCCACAAATGTACATGATATTTTACACTCATGTATAGTTATTCAAAGATATTTTGTTATAAATATAGTATTCTTTGTATTTTATATTATGATTCTCATATAGAGTAGTGTGTCAATTATGGTTTCATATAAAGTGAATAATTATCATTTAATTAAAAATATTTTTGATGAAACTTCAATCTTATTGAATTTATTTAAAAAAAACGACTTATAACAATTTTTTTACAGAATGGATAGAAGTAGGATGTATGAAACTGATCGGATTTCAAGAGATTTTCAAAATAATTTAGAGAGTTTTTTAGATTTTTCATTTCACAATGCTTTAGATAATGGTCACATACAATATCCCTATTACAATTTTGTTGGAAGACCTTGGTTGAGCTATGAAAAAGTTAGATACCACATAACCAAATATGGTTTTCTAGAAAAATACTCTGTGTGGTATCACAATGGGGAGAAAATTAAATATCAAATTACTGATGATCCAAATGAGAGGACTGGATTGGAGAATTTTTTATATGACTGGTTTTTGTTTATTCATCATCATGAAAAAAGAAAAGATTTTTACCCCAAGAATATTTCAATATGAGCATAAATGATGCATATAATTAAAATGATAATGTTGTCAGGGTGAAAAAATTGAATGATGCTTCCACGACTCCATTATATCGACAATGTGGTAAAATTAAAAGGTTTTAATTTTTAATTTGATTGTTTCATGGAAAAACCATGTCTGGGATTTCTAATACTTTCATTTATTACATTCATACCTTCATGAAGGAATTACTTATAGATGATGCATATATTCTCTCATACTACTATATGGCATGGAAGTTAGTTGAGGAACTTGGATTTTCAAGAAAAAAAATTCATGCTTTCCTGAAATATTTCAATTTATTCTGGAAGAAAACTTTTGAACAAAATAATTGTATAAAATGTGGCACATCCTGCTGGAATCCAAAAGCTGATGGAACACCATCCCATGTTCCACAGAAAGTAATGTGGCAGTTTCCATTGATCCCCAGACTCCAGAATTTTTTTATTTCTGATGAAATATCAATAAAAAATTGATTCCATGATATCGAGAGAATGAAGACTAATGATGAATTGGTTCACCCTATAGAAGGATTTTCATGGCAGAGATTTGATGCTCGATATCCTGATTTTTCAATTGACATGCGTAATGTGATGTTGGGTATATCATGTGACAATTTTAATCTGTTTGGATAGATTCTTACATCTAATAGTACATGGCTAGTTTTTATACAAATTTATAATCATCCCCCATGGTTGTGTATGAAAAAAACACTTTCATGAGTATACTCATATATGGACTTTCGGATCTTAGCAATGATATAGACTTATATATACAGCCTTTAATAAAAGAGTTGAAACTTCTTTGGGATGTGGGTGTGCACACATACGATTCATGTTCGAAAGACATATTTCATATGTGTGTTGCACTTATGTGGATGATCAATGATTTCTCTGCTTATGCAATGATTTCTAGATAGTGAATGAAGGGAAAACTATCATATCCTATTTGTATAAAGAATAAATTATCTAGAAGACTGAAACATCATTGTAGTTTCAGTTTTATGGGACATCGATGATTATTTCCAATGGACCATCCATATAGAAATAATCATTGAAGATTTGAAAATACCATAGAGACCTATGATCCACCTCAGCATATGTATGGAACTACTGTGCTTAATTAATTCAAATATTTCAGTTTTTCATTCGGGAAGGGTCAAATGAAATATAGAAAGAGAAAGATTTTTTCCACTGAAACCTATTACAATTGGAAGAAGATAAGTATCTTCTTTGATTTTTCTTATTTGTCAACCAATTTTTTACGTCATTGCTTAGAAATAATGCACATTGAAAAAAATATGTGTAAAAATTTTCTTTCGATTCTTTTAAATGTTAAGGGAATAAAAAAAGATGATTTATGATCTCGACGTGACTTGGTGGATTGGGGCATCAGACCAGAATTGTATCCTATGCGTATCAGTGAAAATAAATGGCAAGTTCCATGTGATTCTTATGTGATGAAACCTATAGAAAAAAAATCAATTTCTAGAAGTTCTAGATACTATTAAATTTCTTGATAGTTATTCAAGAAACATATCTAAATGGGTCAACAGAAGAGAGTTGAATATAAAATATTTAAGGACTCGTGATTATCACATCCTTTTGCATTCCAATATAAATTCTTCATCTTTTGTCCAATAATTTAAGGGAGGATGTTATTCGGTTGTGCCATTTGTTTAGAGAACTTTGGGATAATAATTTTTCCAAGACATTCTTGCAAAAAATGTTGGTAGATGCCACATTTATTTTGTGTGAGTTAGAGAAAATATTTACTCCATCATTTTTCACATGCATGCTGCATCTGACTATCCATATTCCAACTAAAATACTTCTTGGAGGACCTATTTCGTTTATTTGTATGTATCCAACTAAAATAAATATGTACACATTAAAGTCTTATGTCTGTAACAAGAATCATCCTGAAGTTTCTATCATGAACGGTTACTTAGCTCAAGAATGTAGAGATTTCTGCTCTATGTATTTGTCTGATCTTACTATAAGAATGAACAGACCAATAAGAAACAAAGAAGAACAGTATGAGAAAATTGATCCTAGTTTTCTATCACTTCCTCAAATAGAAGGAATTCCTGGATCACATAAATTGACAATATTAAGCCTTAAAGAGAGAGAGATAGCACATCACAGAGTTTTGTTCAACTGTGATTTATTCGATGAATACATATTGTAAGTAAATTGAATATGTATATCTTTTATATATATATATATATTAAACTATTCCTATTTTTATCTACAGGTAATATAAAGCGATGATAAATAGAAATCATTGTTCTTTATCTTTGAGAAGGATGGATACTTTTCATAGCAATGATTTTTCTACTTGGTTAAAATTGAAGGTAATAATATTTCTATTTAAAATAATAATAAAAATATTTAATTAAGTTTAATATTCATTTATATTTTAGGTATTGAGTTTTCCTGCTGACTCTATCTCTGAGGAAATAAGAGCTTTGGATTTTGGTCCTAATATCATGGTTCGTAACTGTAAATCAATTTTTATCAATGGGTACACATTTATTATCATTGAACGAGTAAATAACATGAGAACACAACATGATGGTGTTATGGTTACTACCATAATAGACTGTTATGCTTGCGCATCAGATAGTAGACTGTGATTTGAAAATGTAGGTTATTATAGAGTTGTTGAAAAAATAATAATATTGGATTATTATTCTCATTGACGAGTCACCATGATTAAATGCCAGTGCTTTGATTCTATGACGAGGCAGGGAACATTTATTGATGATTGTGGATTTCAAGTAATTGATATGACTCACACTCTTGCTATCGATGAACCATATGTATTGGCATCAATGGTGAAATAAGTTTTTTATGTCAAATACCATCTTCGACCTGAATTTGGTGACATTATTGAAGTAATTCCAAGACATATTTTTTATGATGGTGATGATGGAATTGACACCATCCCTACTACCATTGGAAACGATCGATTTATTAATTTTGATGACTCCAATAGCTCAATTTTCAGAGTTTATTGTGAACCTGAAGTTGTGGTGGGAAATATATAAAATCATCCTTTCATGTTCTCAATTATTTTGGTTTACCTCGACTTGTGTTGTTCAGGTGGGTACTATTCAAATTGATTAAATATTGATTACAAATATTTTGTATCCTACTTGACCATTATGTGAATTTTCAATGTTTATTGGTGGTAGTTTTATTTGGATTGCATTTCTTAATTTGGAATTTAACTATATTAAAACCTACGAAACCAACATTCCTAACATAGTGAACATATCAATGCTTCAACTGTGATTTTTATAACATTAGTATAACTCTAAGACCTCTCTTTAAAATTTTACCAGGTAATGAACATGATGGTTTGAATTCATCTTCAAAACATGTATAGAAACCTGCATTATATACCTGGGCTAAAGAAAATAATTTTTTCCTTAATTTCGAAAACTGCTTTACCCCTTATGAATCTGTTAGAATCAATGTTCCATGATTTTAATAGACAGATGACACTTAGTAAATAACCATCCTACTAAAAATTAAATTTCTTTATTACATATTGTATGATTTATTGACTTCATTATATATTTTTTCAAGCTCACCTAAAACAATGTATAGTTAAATTATCCATGAATCCCCCTATTCCCTCTCATTTATTTTGTTTTTTGGGTTACACATTAGTTATCCTTTTCTAATTACTTCCATATTTGTTTTCAAATGCAGGAAATGAAACCAATTGAAGAGAGGTGAAGGAAACAAATGATGGAAAAAAATTATCGCATGACTGAGCTGGTAATTCAACCACTAGTTCCTATAGTGAGTATTTTATTTCAAATATATATATTTAAATAATATATAATGTCTTGTGATTAGTTTTGTTTTAAAAATTTTTGTAGGATCCATCTATTAGGCAACATTTATTTGATGAGCAGCCTAGTAGAGGTCCCATTACTTAGGGTGTTTGTACAAGGGGGTAGTACGAGAGCTAGATGATCCGGTCGGCGTACCCGATTAGACCCTACCCCTCCCACTGAGATACCATCCATCGCACATTCTGATCTCGATGTGTCGTTAGGGACACACAGGATATTTAGGCCTCCTATGTTTTTACCACCCTTTACATCTGAGCCTCCTCACCTGTTTGTACCATATCCGATGATGATTCCCACTCCCCATCCTGCATTCAACTATCCATCCCTATCATCTTCTTTTATTTAAGCTTTCTTCTCTTCGGGATTTTATATTCCATCTTCTTCGAATCCTGCTCCACCAGAGTCTATCCCTATGGAGAAAACATTGGGACCCACTCCACTTGTATAGTGTGTTCCTTCAGTTTTTACAGATCTAGCGGCGTCCATTAATCAGACTACCACAGGTATACTTAGGCAACCCTAAAAAATGTTTACACCATTATTTATTTTAATTATAATATGTATTGATAAAATATTTGTTTTTCTTTCATAATAGATGCATCTAATAATATGAGGTGGGGGTGGGCGTGTACATTCTTGTGTGCGGTGTGAAACCATTGTACGCATTTGATAGTGGACTACAATGAAGATAGTGAGATGATTGAAAAATCAAGGCAGCAATGTTGGAGTTTTTTTGCAATGCTTTCCAAATACTCTGACATCATTCCTGTCAACCTGATCTCATGGAGAAGGTTTCCAAATGAAGTCAGGTATAAATCTTGGGCAGAGATATGGGTAAAAAATCTGATATATTTAATTAAATATATAGTTTTTTGTATTTATAAGAATTAATATTTTTGTATCACTTTTGGTTTAATTTCCCCAATGGTGAGGGTGTACAGTGAGCACGTCTAAAGGATTTAGGTGCGATTTAGAGAGCATAAAAGCATGAGTTCTATATTAGATGGAATTCTAGAGTTGGTATAGAGCTATAGGCAGTTCCTTTTATGGATTATTGTCCATTATAATAGTATCGAAAGATGATTACTCATTGGACGACTATCCAATTTCAGGTATTAATCACATTAGAGGTATTTAAATGAAAATATTCATGTTTTTCGTTAATATTAATTATTGAATATTATTTAGGAATCATCTGGAAGAAATAAACAACATTGATGCTAAAAAATACCTCCACAAATTGGGACATACTATGATTCGAGATCATGAGAGCCAGAAGGTATGACAGTTTATAATTTTTCATTATGACTAACACTTTCTATTGTTTCTTCCATAATTTATTTGATTGCTAAAGTTGTTATATAATTTTAGTTATGCAATTAATTATTGGTATCCTATTTTTAATTATGGTATCCCACATTCAATGTCATTGTAGAGACATAAATTGAATATAGAAGGATGTGTGCCTCGAGAAAAATTGTTTTTCTCGAGTAGAAGGAAAAAAGATGGAAGTGAAATTAATGGACCGACTCAGCAGCATATTTTAAGTCTTACTTTGTAGATTTAAATTTTGAATCCCTATTTTTAAAATTAATAATATATTTATATTTTTAACATGCTGCTTTAGAGGCCCTTGATTCCCAGGAACCTGACAATTTTGGGCCAAACGATCACTTACATAAGGTGTTGGGAGATGAGCACCATGGTAGAGTACACTGTTGACCTATGAAGAGTATAGTTCCAATGAGGTATTTACCCTCCCCAGGTACGAGTTATAGTGCCACTGAGTTCCAGATGGTTAAGGATGTAACACCCCGAGATATTATGAAAAATATTCTTTTAATTTCATTAATGTCTTGTGTTGTATTCTACACCAAGATTACCTTGCGCTATACGCAACACCGTATTAGCTTGCAGTATACGCAACACTATTCTTGGATCGTGTTACACACAATTTTGATAATAGTTATTCTACGCAAAATTGAGTATATATATATATATTCAATGTATAAATGAAATATGGTTGGATTCTGTTATACGAAACAATGAAGGATTCTTTCACAACACACAACCCTGACTTGGCTTGCATTACACGCAATCACGACCTTCCTCGATAGCGTGTGTTGTACGCAATACTGGGTTTTAATAAACAACGATATATTTTTATAATATTGTCATGAACTAGCCGTTATGAATAGTATTAACTAAATTTTGAATTTTATAACATTATTATTCATCTTACAAATTTTCTAGAACATGGTTTAAGAACAAAATAAATTTTTCGGGTAAAATAAGTATTTTTCAAAAAATGCAGTTTTTCCACCTTTTGATGGCGCACCCACTTTAAATCTAGTTTTTGACATGTTTATATGTTCAATTTGACAAAATAAAATTCTTATTTTGAATCAGGATATAAAAATTTACATTGGATAATGTTTTGATATTTTTCCGATAACTTTCATATTTTAATGAATAGTAAAAACACGCTATATTTTAATTAAAAACAACTTTTTTCATCGTAATATCTTATGTGCTTAAATTATAATATTGAATGGTTTTAAAGTATAAATAGAATATATTTTTACCATTTAATATAATGTATGTCATTAGCATTTATTTTACCTTGAATTCGTAGGTTAAATCAATTCAATCTTTTGCAATGTTTTAAAGAAAAACCCGTTTTCTTTCGAGAACGGGATTAATTTTAATTTAATTTCTGCATATTTTGTGTATTTAATTTGGAAAAATGGATTCCATATTTGGAATCAGTGGGTCCAAATTATGTTAATAAGCTACTTCTTATTTTTGGGCATTGTGAATAGTAACTACGGTAAATTTTATATACTATAGTTAAAGGTAAATCGGGCAATTAAGGGTAAATATAAGATTATAAAATTACCCTAACACTTGGAAAAATCCTATTGGATGGCTAAAAGTACACCCATATAACCTAAGGGTCGGATTAGATTCATTTTATGGAATTTTGTCCATGAAAATAATTTAATTATTATTAAAACCAAAGAATGTGACAACATGTCACTTTCTTAAATCTTATACGTATAATAATTTTAATTTAGTGATAAACTTCATGAAACTTCGAACATTAATAGTATCCAGAAAGCTAATACAATTATCTACATCATAGGAATTTATTTTGGATTTTTAGGGATTAAATAATTACCATTTATTATGACATAATGATGATGGAGTAATTGACTTATTAATGAAATATTGACATAATTGATGTTATAAATGCCCAAATAAATGTAATTTGAGACTTTTTATGACTTACATTAATTTTCTAGGTTAATATGACATGTTATTGTTGATATAAGTAACTTTTTTCGAACTTATAATTCTATTATGAATTTCATAAAATTCATGTACCAAATAGTGTCAAAATTGACATAAATTAGTTTTTAGAACAAATATTATATTATTAATTGTTATTTAATTCCTAAAAATCTAAGGTTCTTCCAAATGACTTAGATAAGGATATATATATTAATAATAAACAACTTGGGGTTCGTTTGGCTTGTTATGGTATGTTTATTAACCATATATTGTAAGAAAAAAAAAGACACGGTAAAAGTTAAATTATTTAACTTAGAGTTAAATCAAATTGATAAGGTTAAAATAATAACCTAAACTTGTCTAAATCCTATTGGATGAGAGGATTTCGACCCATCCCCACTTTATCTCCAAAATAAGAACCTTTGTAACCATTATAAACCGAATTTGACCTTAATATAAAATAATATTTTGAGATTTTCCTAAGGTGCCCCTCTCCTCCTTTATAAAAGGGCACCTCCTCCCCCTCTTCCTCACACCACTTTGAGCCTTCAAGCTCCACCAAAACCTGCCAAAATATCTTCTACCCTTCCATAGTATCATCCTAGAGGTCCTGGGCTTCTTCAAAGAACATCCTTAGTTCTTTAAGTGGAGGTTAAGAAAAGGTGCGTCAAAAAGAGGTAATATCCATTACCGATATTTTTCAATTTCTTTCTTCTTCAACTTCTTATTCTTTAGTTGTTTCATGATAAAGTAATAACATAAGTATTTATTATATACTTATATGTTATTATAAATATGAAATAACTCTAATTAACCTTCTATCCATCCTACGGAAAAAGGAAATCACCGCGCGTGCGTACGTACGGAATACCGTCTCCACGCCGTGGTGTAATCTATTTTCTGCCACCACCCTAATTGGACGGGTATAATGGTGTAATGAGTAACTATATATAATTATTATAAATTGATATTGATACTGAAATAGTATACATACACTTCAACACAAGTTCACGATCATGGGAATGATATCATCGCTCGTGCGTACGTACGGACTACCGTCTCCACGACGCGATGAGATTCATTCTCCACATTAACCATTCATGAATGATTATAATGTATATATAATGAATAATAATGAAATATATTACATGTTAAATCTAATGGATTTATTTATATATATATGTATGTCATCTACTTACTTCCATTCAAGACAATAAGGAAAGGAAAACAGCGTTCATGCGTACGTACGGACTACCATCTCCATGAACGATGTGTTTCATTTCATTTATCTATCTATTATATATATATATACTGAATATATATGATATATAAATAATTTTTTATATTATGGAAGTAAGTAAATAATGATATAAGTAATAATAATGTCAAGAACAACAAGTCCAAACACCTACGATAAATGAAACGATTTTATCCAGAACACTTCTTTAACATGGAATCTACAATAGAACGGGTAATATAAAGTCATAATTGAACCATATATGATATCATAAAAATGAATATGATTCTTTAATAAGTTAATGACATTATTTAAATAATTATACAGGAGGTTCGGATACATACAAAGCATATCAGACATAAGGTAAGGGAAATATCACAATCTCATTTTTATCCGAGATTGTTTATACTTTGGCATTTACTGGGGTGTATTTTATCATCCACATCCATGTTTCCTAAATATGTAATATTTATATCCTTCTAAAATTGTTTATATCCAATTTTACCCTTCGGTGAGTTTTTAGTAAAATATATGAAAGGAATCTTTTTTCATTTTTCGTATGAGGTACTTTTTGACTTTTCCGACAAAAGTACGAGAAGAATGTTTTCTTTTTTAACTTATACGGCATGAATGGATTTTTAAAACATTATTTCCAAGAAGCTTCCTTTACAAGTTTTCAGGTTTATTTTTAATCAACTCCTTTTAGTTTAGAATTGTATGTCATGTTATGAAAGGAAAAGTGTTTTTGAAGAAGAATGGATATTTTCCTCAAGAATAGAGTTCAAGTGTTTTGTCAAAATTATTTTCCATCTAAGATAATACAGGGTTCTGTTTATATGACTATTATTACATTGATTTTATTATGTTGTGATGGAATTATTTTTATGAATTCCTTTATCTTATATGAATTGTTTTATGATGTCATGTTGTTTAAGAATCCCATTTTTATTACATGGGTTATGCAATGATGTATGATTTATGATTTTGTGGCACACATAAGAATGGTATCATTATGAGATGGGTGGGACCTATATCTCCCTCCAATGCATTGGGTAAAGATTTTATATCTCATGAGATAGACATGGCTGGAACGGTAGGTTATACCGGTTCAGTGAAACAGGACTGAAACGAGGAATGAACTCAGTTCAGAAAGGGACTTTGTCCACTAAGATAGTCTTGGCAATGAGTCTTGACTAACAAGAAATGATTCTCTATGATTATGTGTGTATTCAAAAAAGTTTCATATTTTAAGTTATGATTATTGGGATTACATTTCACTACTATGATTTATCCCATGTTATGAAATTATGATATCTTTTGCAGGTTAAGATTTCCAAAAGATATGTTCTTATGAATTTGATGTGATTGATATTTATTTTGTTTAACCTTACTGAGAATTTGAGCTCACCGTTTTATGTTTTTTTTCTAGGACATAAAGAAAGGAATTAGGTTTTAAAAAAAAGAGATCTTTATGGGAGATGTTGATGATCTTTCACCATGATTAGAAGATTATATTCCAAGTTTCCAAAGACACTAAACTATTACGGTCCTTGTGTGTGTGTTTTTTTGTTATGTATTAAGTATTCCGTAAAAGTAATGTAATGTCCATGTACGTCAGACTTCGGGTGCCTAAAGTTGGTATCAGAGGAAAGGATTAGTCAACCTTTGGAAAATAGGATGCGAAAACGTTAGTGAGATCCCTAGAGATATTTCTAAGGTATGTCTAGGGATGTCTCTAAGGTTAAGTATACGTATAGGTTATAGTACTAGAATTACGCTAACGATCATAGAATTAAACCTAAGATGTTAGATATTGAAGGTACTCCCCCTTTATTATGTTGTTTTCCCTAGAATGATTTTTTCCTCTCACACTATTCTTTTTGGGTTTTAGAAAATGGCTGGAAATAGGAAGATTCATGATAATGAAGGATATGATGGACAATGGAATGATATTATTCATGAGAAACCAAATGAAACGGGATTTGGATGTCCAAACATCTTTATTATGCCTAATAAGAAATCTCATAATATGATCAATAATCTCAAATTTGGTAAGTTTCCTGACTCAGATAATAAGAGAAAGATGGAGTTTCATGATGATCATAGAGGAATGAAAGTTCAATTTCCCTCATGTAAATCATGTGGGAAGAGGCATATGGGAGATTGTTTCAAGGGAACTGGAAGATGATTTGGGTGTGGAAAAGAAGGACACAAATCCATTAAGTGAAAAGGAAAAGGTACAATTAACACCATGGATGAGGATAATGGTATTGCTATGACATCAACAATGGTTAAATGTTTTAAATGTGGAATGTATGGGCATTATGCAAACCAATTCCCTAAGGGAAAGTCTAATGAAGAGAATAAGTACGGTCGTATGGGTAGTATTTATGTTGATGATGATGAAGAGACTACAAATGATATGTGAGATGAAAGAATTGTTGAAGCTCGGTCAATGGTTTAAGAAGGTAGTGGAATGATTACATGTTTATCAAGTGTAATGTTGTATAAGTAATCTCATGGAACTATGGAATAAAGAGACATCTAAGGATTGTTACACTGTTTCCTTTCCTTATGTTTCGAAAGTGTATGATTAATGGTACCATTAAACATGAACGGTTATTCAGATATTTTTGGAAAAAGCTGATATGCGCATAATGAAGGGAAAATGAGAAAATGACATATTTGACAGTATTCAAGAGCTCATGATTGATATAAGGACTATGTGATATCATGGTTTGAGTATATAGAATTTTGAAGATTTTGGTATGTGGAAAGAGTTATCTTTTGACAGCACTCATGTTTTCACTAAGATTCAAGGGGTTTTCATTTTTCAAGAGATTACATGATTATGGTATTCACATGACTGGAATGTGACGAACAAGATATATGAGGGATAAATGATGGAATTCACATGATCATTTTCTCTATACCATGAGATTGGACCGAAGTATTTTAGATAAGCCTAAAGATTGGAATGGATTATGTTGGACATAAGTTAGTATTGTTTAAGTATAAAACTTTTTTTGATATTGTTGATGGGATGTTATAATAATGTAGTTTTAGAAAAAGGACAACCTGCAGGATGTGTGACAACCCATCGCGTCGGCCAAGGCTGTGGGAATCGAACCCACAACTAAAGTGCGACGGGCCTTTATCGCATACCACTAGCCTACAGAAAGTCCCTGGTTAGTAGAAACTAGTTTTATTTTATTAAGCGGTATGATATATGAAGTATAAGTTCATTTTTGGAATCATATATGATTAACCTCACCAAAGATGGACTTATGTATATTTGATAACTATTGCAAAACTTTTGTTTGAAACAGATGGAATGACCCATCATTCTATCACATGATCTGTTAACACTTCACAAATAACAAATTCAACTTCATTTCTTTAAGAGATGAAGTGAAAATTGTTCAAAGCACGAACAACAGTGAGATTGTACCAAAATCAAGTAAGTATTTCTTCTAATTAAAATTTTTCAACTTTAGGGAAATGATATTGAAAACCAAAAATGTTGTCCTAGTGATCTTATATCTGATGAATCAGATGGTACCCTAGATCATCACAAATTTATGGCTTTGCGATTGTTGGCTTTTTCATAGCCATGTTCTCTACCACTCTCCATCAGAACTTGATGGTTAGATTTTTCTTCCATATCCATATTTTCACCTATGTTCTCCTACGTGGAAACCCAATGATGAGTTAACTTGGGTAACCGTTACATTTCATACTTTAGTTTTTAAAGCCATGTTTTGGTATTCCTTTTTACGATGTGGGTTTCTATTAAACAAAATTTCGAGTAGTAAACCATTTATAACCCCGACGAATTTCGAGGGTGAAATTAATTTTAAGGGGGGTAGAATGTAACACCCCGAGATTTTATGAAAAATATTCTTTTAATTTCATTAATGTATTGTGTTGTATTCTACACCAAGATTACCTTGCGCTATACGCAACACTGTATTAGCTTGCAGTATACGCAACACTATTCTTGGATCGTGTTACACACAATTTTGATAATAGTTATTCTACGAAAAATTGAGTATATATATATATATATATATATTCAATGTATAAATGAAATATGGTTGGATTCTGTTATACGAAACAACAAAGGATTCTTTCACAACACGCAACCCTGACTTGGCTTACATTACACGCAATCGCGACCTTCCTCGATAGCGTGTGTTGTACGCAATACCGGGTTTTAATAAACAACGATATATTATTATAATATCATCATGAACTAGCCGATAGGAATATTATTAACTAAATTTTGAATTTTATAACATTATTATTCATCTTACACATTTTCTAGAACATGGTATAAGAACAAAGTAAATTTTTCGGGTAAAATAAGTATTTTTCAAAAAATGCAGTTTTGCCGCCTTTTGATGGCGCACCCACTTTAAATCTAGTTTTTGAAATGTTTATATGTTCAATTTGACAAAATAAAATTCTTCTTTTGAATCAGGATATAAAAATTTACATTAGATAAAGTTTTGATATTTTTCCGATAACTTTCATATTTTAATGAATAGTAAAAACACGCTATATTTTAATTAAAAACAACTTTTTTCATCATAATATCTTATGTGTTTAAATTATAATATTGAATGGTTTTAAAGTATAAATAGAATATATTTTTACCATTTAATATAATGTATGTCATTATCATTGATTTTACCTTGAATTCGTAGGTTAAATCAACTCAATCTTTTGCAATGTTTTAAAGAAAAACCTGTTTTCTTTCGACAACGAGATTAATTTTAATTTAATTTCTGCATCTTTTGTGTATTGAATTTGGAAAAATGGATTCCATATTTGGAATCAGTGGGTCCAAATTATGTTAATAAGCTACTTATTTTTGGGCATTGTGAATAGTAACTACGGTAAATTTTATTTACTATAGTTAAAGGTAAATCAGGTAATTAAGGGTAAATATAAGATTATAAAATTACCCTAACACTTGGAAAAATCCTATTTTATGGCTAAAAGTATACCCATATACCCTAAGGGTCAGATTAGATTCATTTTATGGACTTTTTTCAATGAAAATAATTTAATTATTATTAAAACCAAAGAATGTGACAACATGTCACTTTCTTAAATCTTATAAGTATAATAATTCTAATGTGGTGATAAACTTCATGAAACTTCAAACATGAATAGTCTCCAGAAATATAATACAAATATCTACATCATAGGAATTTATTTAGAATTTTTAGGGATTAAATAATTATCATTTATTATGACACAAAGATGATGCAGTAATTGTCTTATTAATGAAATATTGACATAATTGATGTTATAAATGCAAAAATAAATGTACTTTGAGACTTTTTATGACTTAAATTAATTTTATAGGTTAATATGACATGTTATTTTTGATATAAGTAACTTGGTTATAACTTATCATTCTTTTATGAATTTCATAAAAATCATGTACCAAATAGTGTCAAAATTGACATAAATTAGTTTTTATAACAAATATTATATTATTAATTGTTATTTAATTTCTAAAAATATAAGGTTCGGCAAAAAGACTTATATAATGATATATATATTAATAATAAACAACTTGGGGTTCGTTTGGCTTGTTATGGTAAGTTTATTAACCATATAGTTTAAGAAAACAAAAAGACACGGTAAAAGTTAAATTATTTAACTTAGAGTTAAATCTAATTGATAAGGTTAAAATAATAACCTAAACTTGTCTAAATCATATTGGATGAGATGATTTCGACCCATACCCACTTTATCTTCGAAATAAAACCCTTTGGAACCATTATAAACCGAATTTGACCTTAATATAAAATAATATTTTGAGATTTTCCTAAGGTGCCCCTCTCCTCCTTTATAAAAGGGCACCTCCTCCCCCTCTTCCTCACACCACTTTGAGGCTTTAAGCTCGGCCAACCCCTGCAAATATCTCTTCTCCAATTCCCTAGTATCATCCTAGAGGTCCTGGTCTTATTCAAAGACCATCCTTAGTTCTTTAAGTGGAGGTTAAGAAAAGGTGCGTCAAAAAGAGGTAATATCCATTACCGATCTTTTTCAATTTCTTTCTTCTTCAACTTCTTCTTCTTTAGTTGTTTCAGGATAAAGTAATAACATCAGTATTTCTTATATACTGATATGTTATTATAAATATTAAACAACTCTAATTAACCTTCTATCCATCCTACGGAAAAAGGAAATCACCTTGCGTGCGTACGTACGGAATACCGTCTCCACGCCGTGGTGTAATCTATTTTCCGCCACCACATTAATTGGATGGGTATAATGGTTTAATGAGTAACTATATATGATTATTATAAATTGATATTGATACTGAAGTAGTATACATACACTTCAACACAATTTCACGATCATGAGAACGATATCATCGCTCGTGCGTACGTACGGACTACCGTCTCCACGACGCGATGAGATTCATTCTCCACATTAACCATTCATGAATGATTATAAAGTATATATAATGAATAATAATGAAATATATGACATGTTAAATCTACTGTATTTATGTATATATATATATATGTATGTCATCTACATACTTCAATTCAAGACAATAAGGAAAGGAAAACAGCGTTCATGCATACGTACGGACTACCGTCTCCATGAACGATGTGTTTCATTTAATTTATCTATCTATTATATATATATATATACTGTATATATATGATATATAAATCATGTTTTATATTCTGGAAGTAAGTAAATAATGATATAAGTAATAATAATGTCAAGAACAACAAGTCCAAACACCTACGATAAATGAAACGATTTTACCCAAAACACTTTTTTAACATGGAATCTACAAAAGAACGGGTAATATAAAGTCATAAGTGAACCATATATGATATCATAACAATGAATATGATTCTGTAATAAGTTAATGACATTATTTAAATCATTATACAGGAGGTTCGGATACGTACAAAGCATATCACACATAAGGTAAGGGAAATATCACAATCTCATTTTTATCCAAGATTGTTGATACTTTGGAATTTACAGGGCTGTATTTTATCATCCACATCCATGTTTCCTCAATATGTAATATTTATATCCTTATAAAATAGTTTATATCCAATTTTACCCTTCGGTGAGTTTTTAGTAAAAGATATGAAAGGAATCCTTTGTCATTTTTCGTATGAGGTACTTTTTTACTTTTCCGACAAAAGTACAGGAAAAATGTTTTCTTTTTTAACTTATACGGCATGAATAGATTTTTAAAACATTATTTCCAAGAATCTTCCTTTACAAGTTTTCATGTTTATTTTTAATCAACTCTTTTTAGTTTAGAATTGTATGACATGTTATGAAAGGAAAAGTGTTTTTGAAGAAGAATGGATATTTTCCTCAAGAATAGAGTTCAAGTGTTTTATCAAAATTATTTTCCATCTAAGATAATATAGGGTTCTGTTTATATACCTATTATTACATTGATTTGATTATGTTGTGATGGAATTATTTTTATGAATTCCTTTATCTTATATGAATTGTTTTATGATGTCATGTTATTTAAGAATCCCATTTTTATTACATGGGTTATGCAATGATGTATGATTTATGATTTTGTGGCACACATAAGAATGGTATCATTATGAGATGGGTGGGACCTATATCTCTCTCCAATGCATTGGGTAAAGATTTTATATCTCATGAGATAGACATGGCTAGAATGGTAGGTTATACCGGTTCAGTGAAACATGACTGAAACGAGGAATGAACTCAGTTCAGAAAGGGACTTTGTCCACTAAGATAGTCTTGGAAATGAGTGTTGACTAACAAGAAATGATTCTCTATGATTATGTGTGTATGCCACAAAGTTTCATGTTTTAAGTTATGATTATTGGGATTACATTTCACTACTACGATTTATCCCATGTTATGAAATTATGATCTCTTTTGAAGGTTAAGATTTCCAAAAGATATGTTCTTATGAATATGATGTGATTGATATTTCTTTTTTTTACCCTTACTGAGCATTTGAGCTCACCGTTTTATGTTTTTTTCTAGGACATAAAGAAAGGAATTAGGTTAAAAAAGGATATCTTTATGGGAGATGTTGAAGATCTTTCACCACAATTAGAAGATTATATTCCAAGTTTCCAAAAACACTAAACTATTACAGTCCTTGTGTGTGTGTTTTTGTTATATATTAAGTATTCCGCAAAAGTAATGTAATGTCCATGTACTGTAAGCTTCGGGTCTCTACAAAGGAATAGGTAGAACAAGCTGAAAAAGGGCCACAGAGATGGCAGAACAGTCTACTAGGGCAAACACTACATTTATGAAACTGATGGAATTTTTACGTCCAACACTTCCACTAGAGGCCAGCACAAATTTTTATGAATATATGTCATTGATGAGTTCAATATATGTTGCATAAGGTGGAAGTTATAGTGCTGGTTGAGATTATGGCGAGGAGGAGGAGGGTGAGGAGGAGGTCGAGGCATAGGAGGAGGGAGGGGAGGAGGCGGAGGCAGAGGAGGTGGGCGATGAGGAGGCCGAGGCTGAGTATGAGGGTGAGTATGAGGGCGTTGAGGAGGGCGGGAACGATGATGGGGACAAGGGTGAGGCTGATGATAATAATGATGATATTAATGATAAAGAGGGACAGATTGATCCATTACATTTTTGACTGATATTACTGACCTTTGATGTGTATTGATTTATTGTGCCTGAATATGTCGGATTAGGTAGATCACATTATCTTTATTTTTTATTTATAAAAAATAAAACTTGAATTGATTATTTTCTATGATTGAATCACCCCTCCCCTGGATAGCCCCCAGCCCCGTGGATAGCCCGCACCCCCCCCCAGACAACTCCTCCCCCATGGACAACCCCCCCACCCACCCACCCCTGTAGACAGCCCACCCACCCCCAAGACACCCCGTACCCCCTGGACATCCCCACCCACCCCCTGAACACCCCATACCCCACTGGATAGCCCACCCACCCACCTAGATATCCCTGGCAACCCCGCTAGATAGCCCTCCCACCCTCTAGACATTTCTTCCCCCCCATGGATAGCCCCCCACCCCCATGGATAGCCCGCCCACCCCCCTTGGACACCCCCTACCCCTTAAGACAACCCTTCCACCCCCATAGATAGCCCTCCCACCCCCTGGACACCCCATACCCCCTGGACAACCCCACCCACCCCATATACAACTCAGCCACCCCCTAGACAGCCCCTCCCACCATGGAAACCCCCACCCCTGTGGACAGCCCACCCACCCCCTTGGACACCCCGTACACCCTGAACAGCCTCGACACCCCCGTGGATAGCCCACCCACCCTCTGGATTCCCTATATCCTCCATGATAGCCTCTCCCACCCCCTGGATAGCCTTCCCACCACCTGTACATCCCACCCACCCCCCTGGATAGCCCCTCCCCCTGTAGACATCCCCACACACCTGTAGAAAGCCCACCCACCCCCTTGGACAACCCTTACCCCCTGGAAAGCCCCGCTTACCCCCTAGATAGCCTGCCCACCCCCCTGGACACCTCATACCCCTCTGGAAAGCCCCCCCCCCCCCCCCCCGAAAAATACCCCCCTTAAACACCCCCAACCCCCCCCCCCCGAATAGCCCCGCCACCCCTGTGGACAGCCCTCCCACTCCCCTGGGAAACCCCTCCCCCCGGTGGACAGCACCCCCACCCCCACCCCCATGGACAACCCACCCACCCCCTGAAAACCCCCTACCCTTAGATATCCCCACCACCCATGTGGATAGCCGGCCCACCCCCTGGACACCCCATACCCCCCTGGACAGCCCTTCCCACCCCTGGACACCTTGTGCCCCCTAGACGTCCCCCCCCCCCCGCGCATGGATAGGCCGTCCACCCCCATAGATAGGTCTACCACCCCCATTGACAACCTATCCCCCTTGGACAGTCCCACCACCCTTGTGGGAATCCCACCCACCCCCCTGGATACCCCATACCCCTGGATAGCCCCCCCCCCCTCATGGAAACCCCGCCCACCCCTGTGGAAAGCCTACCCAACCCCCATGAACACCACCTACCTCCCTTGACATCCCTTCCACCCCTATGGACAGCCCACCCCCTGGACACCCCTCCCCCCATGGACACCCCCCCCCACGCACCCCCGTGGAAAGCCCGCCCACCTCTAAACACCTTGTACCCCCTGGGCACCCCCACCCCTATGGACAGACCCCCCTTCCCACCCCCAGACACCCCTACCCCCCTAGATAGCCTCATCACCCCTATGGACTGCCCCTCCACCCTCGTAGACATTCCACCCACCCCCGTAGACAGCCCGCCCACCCCCTAGACATCCCCACCCACCCCCTGGACAGCATGCCCACCCCCTGGACATCCCCTCTCCCCGTGGATATCCCTCCACCCCCCAAGGACAGCCTTCCCACCCCCTAGGACACCCCTACCCCCCGGACAGCCCCACCACCCACATGGACAGCTCGCCGACCCATGGACACCCCCTATCCCCTAGAAAGCCCTGCCCACCCCCTGGACAGCCCGCCCACCCCCTGGAAAGCCCCTCCCCCCATGGATATCCCCCACCCCCGTGGACTGCCCGACCACCCCCTTTGATACCCCTTAACAGCCCCTTAAATACCCCTTATTTTCCTGGACAGCCCTACCACCCCCGTGGTCAGCCTGCCCACCCCCTTGGACACCTCATACCCCCTGGACAACCCTGCCCACCCCCCTGGACAGCCTGCCCGCCTCCTAGACACCTTGTACCCCCTGGAGAGCCCCCCACCCCTAGAAAGACCCCCCCAACCCTGGATACCCCTGACCCCTGGATATCCCGCCCACCCCCTAGACAACCCCTCCCCCAGTGGAAACCCCCCCCCCCACCCACCCACCCCCGTGGACAACCCGCCCACCCCCCCTAGACACCCCTACCCCCCTGGACAACCCCTCCATCCTCATGGATAGCCGAACCACCCCCTAGACACCCCGTACCCCCAAGACAACACCGCCCACCCCCCATGGACACCCTGTGCCCCCTAGACAACCCCCCCCCCCCACCCATGTGGATAGCCCGTCCACCCCCATAGACATCTCACCCACCCCCTGGATACCTCGTACCCCCCGGATAGCCCTTCCACCCTCGTGGACATCCCACCCACCCTCTAGACACCTCGTACCCCCTGGATAGCCCCCACCCACCCCCGTGGATAGCCCACCCACCTCCGTGGATAGCCCGCCCACCCCCCTAGACACCCCCAACCCCCCTCAACCACACCTCCACCACCATGGACACCACCTCCCCCTATGGACAGCCCCCACCACCCCTATGGACATCCCGCCCACCCCCCTGGGCACCCCCTACCCCCCTAGATAGCCCCTCCACCCCTGTGGATAGCTCGTCCACCCCCTGGACACTCCATAACCCCCACCACCCCCATGGATAGCCTTCCCCCTGGACACCCCCTACCTTATTGGATAGCCCCACCACCCCTGCGGACAACCCTGCCACCCCCATGGATAGCCCGCCCACCACCCTAGACACCGAGTACCCCATGGCCAGCCCTACCACCCCCGTAAACATCCCACCCACCACCTCAAGAAACCCCCTACACCCCTGGACAGCCCCCCCCCCCCTCGTGGACTGCACGCCCACCCCCTGGACACTCCCTCCCCCCGGGACCCCCCCCCCCCCCACCCCCATGGATATCCCACCTACCCCCTTGGACACCCTGTACCCCCTGGATAGTCCCCCACCCTCATGGACAGCCCACCCACCCCCTTAGATAACCCCTCCCCCCTGCACCCCTTGTGAACAGCCCCACCCCTTGGACATCCCATCATCCCCCTTGGACACCATCCCACCACCTGGACCCCACCCCCATATTCAGATGCTCAATATGTAACTCTGACTATCATGGTCTCTCTGAAATGAGAGTTTCCTCTCACTATTATGAGATGTATGCACAAAAGAAATTGAAATTGGTTAGTTGGAAGAGTGGTTGTAATGTGAAAATTGAAATGGGGAAAACTATGTTGTGGTACATGTCATGGTTTGAATAGTCTGGTGTTTTTATGTGTTATTGCAGGTGTTTTCTTTTTGTTCTATTTTAAGTGTTCTTTGCAGGTGTATGCAATGGAGGGGATGGGTGGATACTGTGCTATTTTCTAGAAATACACTATACAAATAGTTTTAAACTGTTGGTAAAGTGTATTTTGAGAATAGTTTTACCAATGGTTTTAATAAATAGTTGGTAATACACTATACCAACAGTTCAAAACCATTGGTAAAGTGTATTTCCAGGATATTTTTACCAACGGTTTTAAAGAACCGTTGGTAATACTATATACCAACGGTTTCTAAACCCTTGGTAAAACTATATGTAAACTATATATCCCAATGGTTTATTAACCATTGGTATAAATATATACCAACAGTTTCTATAAAACTGTTTTCATACTGAAGGTTACACTTCCATATACCAATGGTTTGAGAATAACCATTGGTATAGGCATTTCTCAATGGCTTACTAACCAAAAGTTTGTAAAACCATTGGAATATAGTATACCAATAGTTTTAATGCCTATACCAATAGTTTGAAACCATTGTTATATATTTTATTTCCAGTAGTGCACCTCATATAATAATATATGTGTATATCATGACATATGACTTAAAGAAGGAAAATTGAGACAACATTCCCTTAATTAAAATCTAATTTACCTCATATGTGTCTGTACCTCTTATATAATTAATATATATTTATTATAAATCTATTAAGAAAAATAATATATCTTATACCATATATTATTTACCTTTATTCTTTTATCACCGATTTATTAACAATTCTTCATTAAAATCACTATTTTATGTGATAATTTCATAGTTTTTCATGTATATTTTGGTTTGGAAATTTCAGTCCAATTACATTGATCATATTTAAATAATAATAAAATGTTAATTAGGATATAAGTATTATATATATTCATTATATTTTTATTTATAGTAATCAATAAATTCTAGAGATAGGAAATGGATTACATTTTTAATAGAGACGTTAGTCTTACGTACGCATGAACATTATTTCAATTTTTTCTTGATAGATGGAATGAAATGAAACTAAATATTAATTAACCCTTAATAAAATCATATAAATTCTTATATATATATATATATATATAATTTATCTTAATAAAATACATCCTAATTACCATCCATGAAAAAAATGAAAATCATTTCACATCGTTATGTGAAAACGATAGTCTACATGTAAACATGAACGATGTAATTGTTTCCAAATAGATTATACGGTAAGAACTTAAATGGGATAATATATTTATATATTTATTTTTTGGTAAAAAATATCTAATATTTTCATGATATTTATACTTAAAACATTCAATGTAAATCATAAGAAAAAAATAAACCACATCGCTCCACGAGGTGATAGTTTATCGCACACATGAGTGACGTTATCATATCTCTTATTGAATTGAAATTATAAAGTTATATCTAATATAATAATTAAATAATAATGATAATTTTTTAAATTTAATATACATATTTTAAATTCATAAATATATCCATCCTTGAATGGTGGTGATGGAAATCAATTTACATCAGTTCAAGAGGCGATAGTATGCCATGCATACGATTGATAGTGTTGTTTTCTATTTGAAAAAAGTGAAGATGGATATGGGTTATTCCATTAAAATAATAACATATAATTATATATTTGATAATATTTTTTTATATTATTTAATTTAAATAATATATTATGGTTTTGGGATAATAAAAAAATATCCATGTTTATGTATTTTACCCCTTCTTCAGAGTGTCCCTTTAGGTTTATACCTAAATCTTTCTTAGGAGGGATTCCAAATAAAAATAAGGCCTAAAGGATGTGGGAAGAGAATTTTAGAAGTTATTTTGGAATGTATTGACTGAGATAATGGGTTTTGGAAGTGTGAATAGGGAAGGATAGGTGGTGACCTTTTATAAGTGGGGGAGAGGATGCATATTTGGTTTTTTTGAAAATAAAAAGTGATACCCACATTTTTCCCATGAATTAATAGTCCAAAATGTTTGATTATCAAACCTAACATGTGATAAGTTTAAAATATTTATATAAAATTGGTTTCTAATATTTTTGTTTTCTGTAATATTTATCATCTTGGTTTAACCCCGAGTAAACATATTTTTACATTCACTGCGATAATTGATTTTTACTATTGTTTAGTATCTATTATGGTAATAAATTAACTCATGATTATTAGATAATATTAATTATGATGATTCCAAATATTTAATCCAATTTTTCAATTAATTTCATATAATTTTTACAATTTATTTTAAACCAAAACTCACAGACATGTCAAAAAATGGGTGTTCCGATGAAAAATTATCAAAATTTTAAACAGTTATTATATCAAAATTCAAAATGAAATTAATTAAAATGAAAAAATTAGTAAAAATTTAATATTATTGAACTAATTTTACTTTAATATAAATTTAATATATAATTTAACCGTATAAATAATTTAAACAATAATTCATTTTTCAATAAAAAATATTTGTTTCACTATTCATCACAAAATTAATCATTTCAAAAAAATCCTAATAATTCACCCAAATATAATTTTGAAATTTATATTTCAAAAATTAAATTTATCTTTTCATTTAAAATTTAGAAAACCGAAAAAATTATTTTTATATGATGCGCAGAAAGTGTGACTATACCGCCTATTAGTGAAATATAGTTTTTCCTAAAATATTTATTTCTATTTTTCAACTGCGTATCTTTTTATTTCTAACCAATTAATAACTATTGAATTTATTTTCTAAATGTTTAAATTGAATAATTTTAATAATTCAATTATTCATATTCATACATTCCAACTTAAATAATTTGTTTTAATTGTAAAGTTTAAATTGTAATATTTTAATAGAGTATCATGTTTTATTTAATCCCAGTGTTTTGTGTATCATAAGCTACCAAATAGATTAAATTTAATGAAATATATTTGACGAGCTTCTTAATCTTAGTGTTTCATTTCACATACTCTATCGCACATAATTTTCTTCATTTAAAATATCATGGTGTTACACAGATATACAATTAAAGAGGGATATCATAGATTAAGATATCCTTAGATTTATAAAATGAGATATACATTAAATGGATATCAAAACATATGATTTGTTAATATTGTAAATGGAAATTGTATTTCACTATTTTTGAATATCATAGCATAGAATAGGCTTATTATATATTACAAATGGGATGCAAATAAAAGATCACAAAAATATATTCTCATATGATTTAATTGGTTATAATTCAGTAAGATTTATTTATTTATGGTTATCTATTCATTCATTGAATTTTTTAATAAATAAACACTCCAACATGTAGTAATGTTTCTAACGTTCCATTATATGGAATTCTATTCTCTTATGAATCGAATATATTTATGTAGTGAATAGAGTCTATTAAAGATATGTGATCTATCTCATTGGGGGTACTAGATACATTCATTCAACCACTCCATTTATCACGAACCTCCATTTGTATTTGAGAAGATGACATTAGAACACATTTGGTGGTTCACGAACCTCTCAATTCATGAAATGATCCAAAGTATAATTTAATATCCTAGAAATTTAGGAGCCTTTTACACTCACAAAATGTTATCTTTTCAAATAATATTACATCATAAAATAAATAACGAGGCGACTTCATTATAGGTATACATGTTTTATGGGGTTTCTTTCACTACCACGATCCTTATAAGATCTCCCAAAACCCATCACTAGTATCAAATAATTTATATTCAATAAATCAATATGTTTTTCATCAAGTTATATGAATAAAATATATGTTATCATGTAGTTAGGGAAATATCATAACATATGATTTGTAGGATTGCTAATATTTTTTTAGTCAAAGCATATGAATTCCATATATCATAATGTATGATATACTAGAAAATAGTGTTATTCTTATACATAAGATATGATATATGATATCATAAGCTATTTTTGAATCCATGTTTTCACTTAAATAGGGAATCGTATCATATAGATGATATAGGTTATATCATCAAATATGATATGTGGTTTATGATAATAATAATTCTAACCAACAATATCAATTTTAAATTAGAAAAAATAATCCCGTTATTATTTATAATATATGATATAAAATAAAAATAGTAAACTTTAAAAAAAATTATAGTTTTTATTTTAGTTTATAAATTTTTTATAAATTATAACTGTTAGGAATTTAAAAATGATAATTTTTATGCCTAAAGTAAATATAAAATGTTCATATTGTTATATCATGTTTGGAAAAGGTATTATTTTTAATTAATATTTTATTCGTTTAGAATATTTATTTTTATAATTTTTTTATGAAATATTTATATTTTTTATGCTTTAATTTATGATATAAATTTCTTCTTATTGTTTTTTTGTCCATGCATACATTCTTGGTAAAGAAACATAAGATTTAGTTTTCTTTGACAATGAACATTGTTTGTAATTAAAGTCATTACTTTGAATTTAGTTTCTGAATATAGTTTATACATATAATTTGTTAAAGTAATTATTATTTATATTATCTCTTGAGTAATGTCTCCATTGTGAGATAAACATGGGGTCATATTTCCCACTAGCCTGCAGTCTTATTCCTTGTTCTGTAAATGGGTGGGTTGTCTTTATATCACTCTGAGCATACTCACATGGATATTATAAATCTTAGATAAATCTAAAGATTTATATAAATATTGGTTTTTCCTTATTTCAAAGATACATTTATATATGATGGGATATGCTTGGCTTATATTTGGAGGTGATTAACACAAATTTATGGGTTGTGTAAAGAGTTACACATTAGTATGGTGTTAACATATTAATTTGTTGAATGAAATAATGATAGAAAATCTAAATCATTAGAATCATTAAAAATGAATAAAACATGAGATGATAAAAAATTTATTTGATTAAATAGATATGAATTTAATGTGAATACAATTTATATTAAGTTGATGATAATTTAAAATAAAACCCCTCAAATTCTAAGTGTAATATTTTTTCCAAAATAGTATATGTTAGGCCCTTTTCCATCCAACTAGGTAGTCTCAGGATAAAGTTGGTTACCTATTGATGAACATGTGTATATAATAATAGAAATTGCTATTCATAAATTTTAGTTTAACAAATCATGTTGTAATCATTTAGAAAAACTTCTCTAGGACACCCTAAGAGTTAAAATACCATAATATTTTATTTTATTTTATATCTATATAATGTATTTAGAAAAATAGTTTTGAATTCAAATTTCTAGGAAATTGAAATATTATAATTGGAATTTTTTCCTACCTAAATAACTAATTAATGAAATGGGCAATAATGTGGACTCAAATATTAGTGAGTAAAAGATCTTGGCTCACTAAATAGAGATTATTTGGAGGAATATCACTTTTAGTTAGAGTATATTCATTAAATTGTTTTGATGAAAATATAAGAACATGATAGTCACCCATAAATATCTCTTTGTTGTAGATTTTGGCATATGTAGTGTTAAGTTTTTTGAGATCTTTTATAGGTATGACCTACAAAATAGTTCTATTTTACTATATAAGGTTGGTAAATATTATTAATGTGATGCATTATAAGAATATAAATGTTAATGTTACAAAAATAAATTTCTTTGAATCCGACTCATGGGTATTAAATTAAAAGTGTGTATCACAGATTTGGTTTGATAAATAGAGAATCAAATATAGAAGGGAATTGAAAAGGCTTAATGTAGATCATCACACTAAAAATGGAACAGAAATTTCTGTATTTGAAGTGAACACATGTAATTGATGATTACCTAGTTGATTAGTAATGGAAATAGAGAACTATTATTATGTTCCCTATATAAATAGAAATATTATTTCTATATCTAATTTGGAAAAAATTTATTTTCATTTATTACTAAGAATAAGAGTTTTTTCTATATATAATAATGTATGTTTTTTGGAATTGGTAATTTGGCGAATAGATTATAAATCCCTTATATGGATAATTATGTCTATAATATTTAGAGTAAGAAGGTCGAGGTGGATTAATATTACACTTACTTTTGAAATTTTCACCTTAGACATATAAATGAGAAATTCATCCAAATAATATATATATATATGGATTTTTATATTCAAATGAATAAGAATAATTTGGTAATTATAAATATTGTTTATTTGTAAAAATTACCTAAGAACCATTTTGTGGAAAAGGTAAAATGGCTAGTGGACTTTTGGATATTATACATTGTGAAGTTTATATAAAAATGGGTATAAATAATGTTGTTTTTTGGTAAATCATTAATTTTACTAATGATTTTAGTATGTATGGATGTTTTATTCTCATGAGATATAAGTAATATTTCTTTTAAATGTTAAAGGAGTTTTTGAATGATGTACAAAATCAACTAGTAAACAGTATTAATATTCTAAAAATAGATATGGGTGATGAATATTTAATTTAGACATTCAATAATCATTTAAGAGGTTACAAAATTTTTCCACAACTCACTCTTTCTTTAACACCATATTGTAATTATAAATTTTGGAGGATAAATTTTAACTTGTTGAATATTATTTGGTTAATGTTGAGGCAGTGTGACCTTCTAATTACATTATTTGATTTTTCTTTGGATATTGATAAATTCTTAATTAAATTAATTCCATATAAGAAAGTAAAAAAAACTATGGGATATAAAATGGAAAACATCCCATTATATCTTTTATAAGGATTTTTGTTTTCAAAGAACTTTTAAAACGATTATATTCAATAGCATTGGACCCAGGGCAGACAAATAATTTTTTTATTAACATAAAGAAACTAAAAGATATTATTTCTAAAATCCTATAGAACCCAGAGAGTTTATGGATTTATTTTTTGTTTCAATAAAGAAATAACACCTTTATCTTGGTTTCAATGGGTGATATTTGAACATTTATATGTTTATGGGAAAAAAATAAGAAGTGATATTGAGATGGATGTTGAACTAGTTCCACAAAGAGTTATAGAAGAAGAACCAAATCATGAAACTAGAGAACATCAATGGTCTGAAATTATTTGTTAGAATCCTGAGAGATATGGATTTATTTTGTAAAATGATAATGAATTAATATTCATATGAGATGAACCTACTGAATAACATGAGTCCGTTGAGTGTTTAGATTCCAAGAAATGGTTAAAAGTAATTGAATCTAAAATGAATTCCATATATACTTTCCAGGTTTGGAACTTGGGGGGATATATTTTAAGGGGTGAGTCCCATTAGATATAAGTATATTTTCTATAAGAAAATTTAAATAGAAGGTATTATGTCAAACTATAAATCATTATTAGTAGAAAGGGTTAAAAAAATCATAATATTGACTGTGAGGAAAAATACTTGTTGTGAAAATAAATCCCATTAAGATACCGATTTCCATAACAACTCATTTTAATTATAAGATATAACAAAAGTATTAAAAGACCTATTACTCAAGGGTATTTTAATTAAGGACATATATATGATAGAACCTAAAGGTTTTGAATTATAAAATGAGTCTATTAATGTATGATAGTTCCAACAGTCCATTTTAATGATGTAATAAAAGAGTTTCGATTTATCTAAGATTTAGAACATTCTTGTGTATATAAGATGATTTATTTGAGTATTATAGTATTTATGATATTGTATGTTGATGATATATTTCATATCAATATACATTTCCCAATATTAAACTCTATAAGGTTGTGGTGGGAAAATTGATTCTATATGAATGAAATGGGTAAAGCGACCATTATAGTATGCATTATGATATATATATATATATATATATATATCTAAGAGGCTTCTTGGACTATGTATGGAAACATATATTTATAAAACATTAATTCATTTTAAAATGTAGAACTCTTAAAGGGTACTTTACTAGTGTTTAATTGAATTAATCATAGGAATATTCATGTTTCTTATAATGATTTATAAAGCATTAATAGAATTATCTACGTTTGTTCCATAAGATCTATTATATATTCCATGTTGTGTACTCTACCTGATGTCACATATCCTATTATCATAACTTTTAGATACCAATCCAATCATGGTTAGATTCATTGGATTGTTATTAATAACATCCTTAGTGACTTAAGAATAACTAAAGACATATTATTGATCTTTATAGGAGAGGATAAGATCTAGAAAATGGTTTCATTGATGCTAGTTTCTAATACTTTAAATGTTACATTATATCTCAATTAGGATTCATGTTCTTACTAAATAGTGGAAATATCTATTATAATAGTTATAAACCAAAAACTATAGAATTATAAAAAAAAGAAGGCAGAGTACATCACAATATAAAATTCAACAAATGAAACTATTTGGATCAATAAGTTCATCATTATACAGGGGGAATCCTAGCATTGATTGAGAAATAAAGTATTTATTTGATATTAATGGATCCATTTATTGGTCCATGGAACCCCATTTTTACCAAAGTACCATACACATCCTTCAAAAATACCATCTCATTCAATTGATATTTTAGAGGTTCATATTTTGCATTTTTTAGGTGGCTACAGATGAAAGTGTAGTTGATCTATTGATGAAACCATTGTCATAGAAGAATAATGAGATTCATGATTAATCTATTGGTATAAAAAAAATATGTGATTGAATTTAATGGTTGAAAATGTATCATAGATTTATAAATAAATTTAACCTCTATTTCTCATTCATTCATATAAGGTGTAATTAATTTCATATGAAAAGTGGAATGATAATATCCCCTTAAACTAAGATTTTGTGTTGTCTTTAGTTGATGAAAATCACTGATTATTGCGTGTTGTGATGAAATAATAATTTTTACATGCATATAATTCTATAATTGAAAAAAAATTTATATGAGATATGAAGAATATACTCATATGGTAATATTTTTTGATTTAATACTTTGACTAACTTTATAAAGTATCTTTCATTGAATGTCATATGGTCATTAATATACATAGGGGTGTATTCATATTATCAAGCCTCACTACCTGAGTTTGTTGAGATATTTAGAATTAGAACATAGACACTTTTCTTACATAATTTTTTATGATTAACTAATCTATCACGACCTATCCTAGAGTGTCCCATGTCGTGACTACCCCAATCCTACCTGTAATAGGTCGGGGGATGGAGACTAGTTCTGAGTAGGCATATCCTATATATGGGAGGAATTTTCCTAAGTACTTGTACACATGCACACATCTCTAAGCAAAAAATTATGAAATGTAAAAACACTAACTAAACAAGTATGAATACCACTAAGAATACCAACAACATAGTACAATAGTAAAAAAATGGAAAGTAAATAAGTCCATAATACAATCCCACCAAATGTAAGAATCTGTATAAGTGAATAAACAAGTTTCTAAAACTCATTTGCAGAAAACCCTACATGTATAGTAGGTATAGGGACAGTTGTCTGAAGCTGCATGAGTGCACCTGGAAGGTCTAATCTCTCAAAGCACCACCTGGTCCTGGTATACCTAGGACTCCATCAAACCATCGATTGTCTACACAAGACATGACATGTGTAGGAAAATCCCATATAGGGGTGAGTAAAACAAAACTCACTAGGACACCCAAAACCGCAAAGGAATACCACTAATAAACACACAAAGTATACCACAAATATTATTAAATTCATATCCACATAGATATATTTCTATAGCACATATATCAATAACATCCAGATATACTCATTTTAGAAACTAAGTATCATAAGGTTCCAAACTCATAGCCAACAATAAGATTCTTATCATAGGATCAAATCTTAACATGAAAATTAGGATGACACACTCCATGAGCTCAGCCATCTCAGATGGAACCCATTCGAGAGATAAAATCCATCAGGAATAACTCTACCACTCTTAATGGTATGTCCGAGAGAACATACTCCATCAAGAACATGTTACTAGATCCAAATCTAGTGCCCAGCACTGGATTTCCTGTCATCATCACCTAGCACCCATCATAAGCTAAGAAACCCAAGTGAAGAGGTCCTCCCCTCACCACTGCACACAGTTGAGAGAGCACGACTCCAAATTATGAACCACATGCATATTATCTATAAATAGAGTGTGTAGGGACTCACACCTTACCACTACCCCACAATCGATGGACTACTTCCCCTAACTAACTAGCAAAACTTCATTTTCTCCTGAACGGAGTTGCCCGCTCCTCAGTCCATCGAGGGAGCACTAACTCTTATCTATGTATCATTCACACCATGTGAATGGGCCTGATCCTCATAACTTTATCCAAAATCTGAGGGAGATCTATATCCAATTAAGGACCCTCTATCTACATGATAAGACACATAGTCTTGGTAAGAAACCTAGTCTTGATGAGACACCAATTCTCGATAAGACACATAGTATTAAGGACCCACACCCTAACTCAGTAGAGGAGTACAACTTAGTGACTAGAGGACCCTCACACTTGTTGGACATGGGAGTACTGACTTAGTCATAATAATTAACCTAGTCTCGATAAGACACACAATATCTATAAGTCATATAGTCTCAAGGTCATAGCCAGCTACAGGATTCTGCACATAGCATGCTCGTTCTGAGAGAACCTACTCCTCGATCCATTATTCCATATTCTAACTTCCATAAAAACTCAATTAAAGTATCTAAAAAGTACCATCTCATCATAAGGGTCCCAAATCCGTAAAAGTCTTTTCAAATAGACACACAGTTTAAATTTTATGGTTTTTTCCATAAAAAAGTCTGACCTAGGTCTGGTCTAGGTCCAACCTCACTCGTCGGATCCACCCCCAACCCACCGACCCGACCTGACCTAGTTTGGCTGAACTGATATAACCTGGTCTGAACCAAACGAACCTGGACCGAACCGCCCCATCCCACTGGGCTTATCCCACTATGACTACTGGAGTGGTCTAAATCCCCTCTAATCTGACCCGCATGCGTGCGAGCCAGCCTATTGCACCGTATGCGGCCCACCCTGACTGCGTGCCTCCATGCTCCACATGGTGATACACCACATATCATGTGGTTGGACCACCATCTGCTTTCCCGATGGCCTATCTATAGCCGAAGGATCCATGAGGTGACCCTGTTGAGTATGTTGCATCCTCACTGTGTCCCCCTCATGGCCTCACTGCTGTCATCACCTTCTCCTACCACCACCACAAGCCGCCCCACCATTGGAATGAACCATCCCATGGACCTGATCTGCCTCTCTGTTGAACCAACTAGAGCTGCCTCTATTGACTGCCTCTACCGTACACTACCTCACAGCTACCATAATTCCTCGCCAAACCATCCCTCCAAACCCACATGGTGGTCCCTTCCCCAAACCACTAGGCCACCTCCAGCATCCAGATTTTGAAATGGTTGTTGATATGGTATCCACAGGTCCCAATATACATAGATCTAGACTTTATGGGAATTATAAAGGCTTTAATGTTAAATTTTTGGCTGGATTTGGGAGTATTATTCATGGTTAATCGATTCCTTGAGTGCGCATTTGGTGGAAGCACAGGAATCTCTAGGAGAGAACATGGGAGCAGGAGACTCATATTCATGCTCAGTACCCTCAACTGTTTTGGTGTCCCTTGGTTTTAATTTTGGGATGGAAATACCTAAGTTGGGGAGAATATAACGAATTTTATTTTACTGATTTTTTTTAGAAATTATTTAGAAAAATTATGAGACCAGTTGCTGAGACGGTGTGCAATTCTAAGGCCCGGTGTGCCCAAAACAGTTTGTTGAAAAATGTTATGTTTTTAATAGCATGTGCGCACAATTTTTCTGAAAATGTGGAATAACTATTAAATTGTTTCTTGAATTAGAAATCTAAGGTAATATGTGTGTTTAGAGTAGTTTCATCACCTTATGAGAGGCCTAACATCGATCGACACAGGTCAGCTATGAAAGATAGTTTTTGGACATTACCATAAATAAAATAATAAAATAAAAATTATTTTATACTCAAATCCTAATAACTCATGAACGGAGACTCGAATTAAAAATATGAGACCATCGTTGAGTTCATAATGTGGTGTCTTCCCTCTGTGTCATTTTATGTTAGTCGGCACAGGTATTTTGTGGAAAAACTTGAAAAGGATGTAATAATCATTAAATAATTTATAAATAAATTATTTTGTTAATGTAGTGATGATTTATTTTAAAACTATCCTTATTCATAAATCCTAGGGTTAGTATCATAACCCAGGGAATTCTAGAGAATATCTAGGGAGATCTTGGAGGATTTTCCCTTCATGAATGATGACCAGATGAAGATGAGTTGTGATCATTGGTGAGATCCTTTGATTTCATCATGTGCCAATCATCGATCCACGATCTGGTCTTCTTTACTAAGGTAAAATCCTCCAAGCTCTCCCTAGTGATTTTATATAACTCCCAGGCCTCAGAATCGCACGTTCTCTCATCTCCAAGTCTTCTAATTTTCACAAATAATTTCTAAAAATAAATTAAGGAAAGTACAATTCATTACATTATCAGGGGTGGTTGGATATGTTTTTGATCATGTATTCAGTTGGATATTAAGAAAGATATGATTTTCCCCTCATATGATGAGATAAGACACCATTCTCTTGATTTAATTTTATTGAGTAAATTAATATTTAAGCTTATTTGAATCACATATGATGTTGTCAGATAACTGGATGAGGGACATGTGATGTACTCATCTTCTAGATGAATGAAATTTGATATATTCATCAACCAGGTTAGTATTTTTTTATAGAATTGTGTCTATATGAGTTTTTTATACTAGGTTGACATGTTATAGGTCTATTGGTCACTAGATGACTTGAAAAAGGGATATTATACGTATATATACAATGTAGACACTATTTATTATTATGTACCTATTCATATGGGAGATATGAGTATATTTGATCGAGGTAACACTATAATTCTTTATATCTTGAGTAACACCGATAGTTTTCATTTGGATACTATGTACTTGCATCAAAAAAATTGTGATTTTATATTTGTATTAAATAATAAAAAATCACATAGGTTTACATAGTTAGGGATTTAGATAAGGATTTAGTTGTGTAAAATGTGTTTCTTCCAAAATTTAGAGAGTTTGATAAACCATATCCAAAATATTTTTAGATAGATTCATAAATATTTATGATGTTCTACCTAATGTGATTTTGTGATTTTAGTTTAAGTGTGAGATTGATTAATATTAAATGAAAGAGTTATATCATAGTTTTGGATATCCCAAGAATCATAAGATGTGTTATGAATGAGTTGAATATCATATTTCATAATTGGATCACATCATAAAAGGGAATTGGGTTCCATTATTTTTCTATATCAAAACATGTGATAGGCTAAATGATAAATGAATGTATGATCACTACCATACATTCCCAAATGGTTTCATCAGTTATAAATAAATAATATTGATTCAATCGTGGCTGTATATTCATTCATGGAAGTGTTCATTGAATAAATACTCCAACAAGAAGTAATTCATTTTGGATTCCATGATATGGAAACAACCACTTCAATCCCTTGAGTATCTTCATTTAAGAAAGATATTATATAATAGGGATGTGATCTCTCTTATTGGGAGTACATGATAATTTAATTATATATAGAAATACTCTATTTATCCTTTACCACTATTTTCATTGAGAATAAGGAACTAATACACATTTGTTGGTTTAAGATCCTATCATTATGAGCAAGGATCTAAAGGATGGTGTAATCATATAAGGGGAGAGATTTCTTTGACATTCACTAAAGGTAGTCCCCATCAAGTATATTTCCTAAAATAATTAAAATTGTGACTACTAAATTAAATCTATTCTTTCTTTATGTTCTTTATATTTATTCATGTTAATATCATTTAATATTGATCAAAAAAATTATGAGATTGACTCTACAACCAAGATCGTTGGATGATATCACAAAACACCTTAAAAATTTCATAAAAATCATATTTTAGGATAAATAGAAGGATATTGGTGATCTATGAATAAAATATTAATGATCATGTGTCCACCAAGTCATTAAATATTTTATACCTATCTTCTAGATAATGGTAAAACAATTCTATTTAATTTATGTTTTATGATGAACAAGTGGAAATACCATATTTTACATGTCATGTATCATGATGTATAATCCAAAGGGGGAATTTTTAAGGACCACCTACATCAATTGAAGATATTGTCTTATAAAATCCCAACCAAAATCATTGATCATGCTCAATTGATCACAATATATCAATATGATGTTGTAATTTCATCAGTAAACACTAAAATTATTTATAAAAAAATTATAATCAATTACTATATTTAATTTTAAAATTAATTAATTACATATATTCAATGGATAACTCACTATATGATATAATTATTCTAAAAGGTTATCTAAGGGATTCTGATCTTCATCGGTTCACTTCCTTGAACCCGTAATTAACTAAATCCCCAAATATTAGCAACATTTCAACAATTGATTTCTTCCCTAATTGATGAAAAAAATTAAATCATGGTAGTGTATTATCATAAGAAAATCATATTTTAACCTTGTACAATAATATTCCTAGGAAATACTTTAGATAAGCTGAATTGAAGCCCCATAGTTCAAATCTAATTCCATGGTCGCATGGTGGGATCATAAAAAAATCTCTAGGAAACCACTTTCAAAATCAGTAGAGGAAAATGTTAGAGGTGGGTAGAGGCTAGTAGGGAGAGAATCTACCTCATCCAGTATAATATGAATTCTATGAATCACTGTGAAAAAAGGGGTAAAAGGGTGAAAAAGATAGGTAATTAGGTGGAACTTATCACCTCTACACACATACTATAATAAGGAAACTCTGATTGGGTTAATAATTTTAATTAGGGAAAAACTCCTTTTACCCCCACTATTAAAAAAATCCTAGACTGATTCTAAAACTCCATCAGATAGACACTATAATTAGAATGTCTAAGATAATGGTTTAAAACCCCCTTTTTAGGCCAACTAAACTCTAGTAGACTACCTCCATGGTTCTGGTGGCTTTTTACTTCCACAATAAAGGAAACCTCCAACATCTAACAGTAGATATCATTTTTTTGTCATTTTATTCCAAAACAACCATCTCAATAACATCCCCTTATACATTTAAATAATTTATAAAATAGAAATTCTCAATAAAAATTAAAATATTTAAATTGGTTATGGTTTTACTCTTATTGGGACCTAGTTAATTTCTATCTCTGATGTATGAAAGAGTGGTTCATTATTGATGTGTACATAATTTTTTAAGAGTGTGATCTTAGTGTTGTATAGATATTACTCTAGATGGTATGATTTGGGTTGATATATAAGAGAGGATAGTGGGTATGTAGGTATAATGGTAGTATTTGAGTATACAATTAGTTAATTAGTTTGTTCTCACTTTACTAGAAATCATGTTAGTCGGTGTGATATAATTTATGAGGTATGATGCATGGTATGACCTAAAATGATTTTAGATGGGATAAATTCTATGTAGAGTAGAATAATTCCTAGGTGATGTGAAAATATTGTTTTGGTTTTGATAGGATGATTTCCCAATTTATGTGGGAATTAAATCATTAATGATAATCCTTGAGAAATACATTTTATATTCATGGGATTCATTATTATTTTAATAAGGCAAAATAATCCTAGGATTTATAGAAATATAATTTGCGTAGGAATTGGTCGGGTTTTAGGAAACAAATGTTCAAAATATGGTACTTATTTCATGGATTTATATATAGATTGTATGGGTAAAAATATTCATAGGTATTTTCTAAAATCATAATTTCCTTGAGATCAAGAGGGTGAGTACTTTGCTAACTTTTAATGTTATTTGAATAGGTGAGTAATTTTATATGATGACTTTATGTATGACCTGTATAGTATGTTGGTGTCTTGGGCTGGGGAACATGTTAGTCCCTTGATAATTTCATGGGTTATTAAAACATAGGAAATATAGTGAAATTGGAATGGATTATAGAATAAATTAGTTTACCAATAGCCTAGATTCAATGTCATAGAATTATTGGGTGATGTGATTATTGATCACAATTGGGTTGAATGTGTTAGGATCACATAGGAAATGTCCAATCATAATGGGGGTGAAAGACTATGGAGGAATCTTTCTAAATTAGAAATTAAATTTATTTACCCATTCACCTATTTAGTGAATGGGTCTCTCCACTTTTATCACTATTGGTTTTTTTGAATATATACAATAGGTAAAATTAAGAAATCAAGAATTATAAGATTTGTTAAAAATGTTCACCTCTAATTTGGATGACTATGTATCTAATGGACAATGGTTGTTAACTCATGTGAACACAGCTCCCTATCTAGTATCAAGAGAAAGTTAAAGAATGGGTATATTCATTGAACTACATTATCGGAACCAACCATGTATAGAGTAAGAACTGACCTTATATTATCAGGATCTGGTACCAACCATGCCTTTCCCATTGAATACATGATTTATATTGCACCACCTTTATGTAGATCAATAGTAAAGGATTTGTGTCTCTATTAGAAAAAAATATTTGATCTCCCTCCTCTATGTAGAATAATCTAATTGACTTCCTCATCTCTTCTTCAAAACATAAAATTTAAAAATATTATATGATGGTCATGTTAGATTTCTTCAATTCTTTGGAAGATCAATAAAAATAAGATCGACTACTCACGTATGTTGTCTCCATCATTATCTTGAATAAAAAAAATGAAGACAAGTAGTATAGTTCAACTATTTTGTAGTTAACATGGATAATGTTCAAAATGATCTTAGGGTAAAATCTCTATCTCTCATCGACACAAATGGTATACAAAAAGATGTAGTATGAGCTATCTTCCCATTTTTATTTTGATTTACTAAAATATATCATATAGTCGAATTTTTCAATACACATCATCATCTCCATCTTATATTTAAAATATATTCATGAACCATGTCAATATTATTCCCACAATATTTGACACTTCAAATCACCCCATGATTCTCTATCCTAATTGTCCATAAAATATCTTCCATAATAAGTGTATAAATATTGACCAAGATAAATTAATAATATATCCTTGATATAAATAAATTTATAATTATAATTTATTTATAGAATAATAACCAATGAAATTTAAAAATTCTCTATATTATATATAAAAATTAAGACATTTGTATCCTTGTTATCTCCCTCCATTATCATAGGAAAATTCCTTTAAACTTATTAAAAGACCTATTATTCCTTAAACCCTATGACTATAAGAAAAAATGTATTTAAATGTAATAATTTTAAGCATGTCTCTAATGTCCTAAAATAATTCTATAATATTTTTCCCACCTTGAACCGTGATGTGTAAATTTCTTCATGGTGTGACTTCATATTAAAAAATAGAACCCCCATGATTTTTCTTTTTTTTCTTTTGATGTATTGATGACATGGTTATTTCTATACACAACTTGGAAACTCATTCATTATTCATTATTAATCACCATAATTACTAGTATCATGAATCATAACACATTAAAAAATTTAACCTCGATCAATCATAGTCAAAATTAGTATTATTATCATAATCATGATCATAAAATTAGTAAATATTTATTCTAGAATTAACTTAAATAATTATTCTTCTTGAATTTTGTAAACTGATAAATATAATATACGAAATAATATTTCTTATGTATTATAATGGTAGATAAAAAAATTATTACATATCAGCATATATTTTTCTACAGTTACACTATATAGTATCAAATTCATTTTTATATGAAATTATATTTATTATACATCATAGATAATATTATGTACCACATTCACTTTCCATTTATCTCTTCCCTAGAAACATAATATCTTATTTAATATATTAAATTAATTATAAATGATAGAGTAACTTTTGATTTTTCAATTTTTTAATTATTTAGGAATTTTATATATAACATAAAACATGGTAATATTTCTATGGACATTACCTCTTTTTTAACTTAGATAAAAACTCATATGTACAGTAGGTAGAAAAATTCAATTTAAAATTTTCCAACACCAATATCCTCATATATAAAAACCTTATATATTGAGTATGGTTTGTGCCTTTGTAAATTTTTGACCTATCTGGATAGCAAAACCTTATGTATTAGGAGACATAGAAAAATCTGAAATAACCCAAAACCTTAAAAATATAGATTCATGTCCATTTTTAAAAAAATATTCAAACATATCAAGTTTATTTAAAATTTCCTCAAATCATATTTAATCAATATAAAAAATCATTCCAAATATTTTCCCCTTATTATTATAAAATATTAAAACAAATAAGAATTAATCTTTAATTATTTAATATATCATTAGTACCTAAATAATTACAAGATTTACTCTAAATTTTAATACAAGATATAAATTCACCTTATAGTATTTCAGTTTTATTCAACTACCATAACAAACATTTATCTCTTCTTCAATCATCATCCATGTATACTCTATATCCCACATTTGTATTTCATATATGATAATACTTTGAATGTAACTTCATAGATACCCATTCAAATTTATTTATAGAGAAAATTGATCAAAATTATTCAAACTCTTGAATAAAAATTTCTCAAATCCAAAAAATCTTAAGAAATAAACTCTCCTTATAAAATATCAATCATCTCACCTTCAACCAACTTTCCAAATTTCCAAATAAAGGAATGAAACATCTTTATATAAATATTATGAACTATTAGAATAAAATATATGTCTATAATCAAGGAAATAATATACACACCAACATTTAAATTATTTTACACATGAATATCATTCACAAAATATTATTATTTGTAGAAAATAAATCACTTTTCTAACATTTTCCCTAAAACTTAATCTTAAAAAAATATAAAATGTTATAATTCTCATATCCTTTTGTATATGAGTATTATATTATCACTCTTCTAGGATACATTATGTTCCTTAAAACAACATTCATTGTTTTATAAACAATTATAATGACACCTTTTTTGAACAACTAAGGGTTTATATTATATTTATTGATAATATGTGTTGATAAGGTTTTTTTTACAATATGTATTAATTTGAATTGTTTAAAATATTCATTGTTTTATTTTATGGTGATTATTTTATGATTTTTAAGGATTCATTCAATCTAAAATATATGATTATAAAGGCTATTTTATGTTAGAGTAAAATATTTTTGGAAAATAGAATATGTGCCAAAATGGTAAAGATTGCACACCATTGGATGATTTCTATAGGAACCGACTCCTTAGAAGATTGAGTGTGTCCTTGAAATAATAAGAAACCACACCATAACTCATTATAATTTACCACAAAGATAAAAACTATAGTGTTTTCTATGATATAGAACAATAGTATACACTATAATGAAAGGTTAAGAAGGAGAATAATTGTCCAACCAATGGATAGAGAAATTTTTGCAGCCAACCACTGAGGGAAAGGTGGTGAGCACCAGCATGGGTTGATAATGGTGTGTGTGAAGGAAATGACATAGTGTAGGGGAAAACCATGGAGGAGTATAAAATTTGTTGTGAGATACGTTCCCCACTGAGACATTTAAGCCCATAAGGGATTTGAATTTTGGTATTTTGTTCATATTTGTTACTTTATTATTTCCATTTTAGAGAAAAAATTTAATGTGGGATTCAAACATTTTAGACTACACCACAACCTAGATAATACTTTATATAATGTAAAATATTGGGGGTGTTTTTAGTACTCATTTAATTATAAGGGACCATAACATAGGGGGCGATCAACCGAATTTCATTGTAATTAGATATTCTAGGATTTTTATATAGAGGATAAAAGGATACATCTCCATCATGTTACAAAGGGTATTCCCATTATATATAAATTCATTATGATATAGAGTGTATAATTATAAAATATAAATATAATTGAGTGAATCTATATCTTGAGGAGATAGTTTGGTTGTGGAATGTACTAAATTGTATCCAGTTTGGTGATCATAATGGTTTAGGGAGATGGTGTTGGAGATCATAAAGGAGTTAAGACAAGTGAGGTTTGTGGATCTGGTCAACTATTGGATACTACTCTATAGGGAAGTAGTATACACCACTTTTTTTTATTGATATCTAATTGTGTACCATACTGGTAGGTTCTTGTTATAGTAAATTCATGGTGAAGGATGACTACACAATAAGATCAAAGTCCAAGATGGAGTTAAGTAATTACCATAGAGATGTAAATTCAACTAGAGAAGTTCTTCACATGATTATAACGCCTTAAATCTTGTTTAATGGAACTAAATGGAAAAACCAAATTTTTGGTACACCTAGATCAATATTATATGGATTAAAGAAGAATATTTCATCCCAAAACATTGAATAATGTTTTTGAATGAAATTTTCTCCAAAAAAAGTCTCATTAAAAATATTTTAATGAAAATCGGGGATGAAGACCATATATCTATGAACATTGATATATAAAAAAATTGGATAATAGAAGAGAAATAGAAGAAGGATATAGTTTATCAATCATTTAAGAACATTAAAAAGGATAATAAAAAGAAATTTCAATTGTACTTTAAATTAGATGCAGTGATAGTATCATTCACTAGAAAGAGTTGAAGGAAACCTTATAACAAGTTGAATATTTTCAAACGAATAAAGATATTCCATGACATCTCATATAAAAATGATAATGCATTTTACGATAGTGGTCATAGTTTTTCTATGAAGGATTATAAATAAATTCAATGGAACCTTCATCTACATATTGTAATATGAAATCAATAGTTGATATATTTTATGGAATGTGTGTTGAATTTTAAATATTTTCATTAACTAGGGGAAAAGGGAGAGTAAGTTAAAGGGAGGTAATCCAAGTGTGATAGTGAATCGAAAATAAGCATTTCATATCATTTAACCCCAAACACAATCTATATCCATCACCACATTAGTGTGGTTAGTTGATTCAAGTGCATAAAACATCATTGTCACATGGTATTTGGATTATCCCAGTGTGGATGAACCATGTAAAACAATTATGTCCTATGTTATTTTATATATTTACATTATGTATGTCACAAGTTGATAATGTGGGTGTAGTAACCATTTATAATATCTAGTAAAAAATTTATCATATAAAGTGATAATTGTATCAATCTAACATAACAAGATAAAAGGAAGTTACCCTTACATTTTATAGGTCAATATCAGTTATGGGAAGTGAAGAGATAAGGTGAAATTTTCTATTTTGGACCAACATCCATACCAACTTCACCCCCTCTCAGTATCTATCACATATGTCGCTTCTTAGTCTAAAAAATATCTATCAATGTATGAGTTATCTTATATAAGATTTATTTTATCTATCACTTGATCTGATTGGATATGAATTTTATGATTTATATTTCACTTATATTCATTGTTTCCATGGAAAAGGTATGAACATCAAAGAAAAGGTATAAATCTTGTGGAATTCCATATTATTTATTTGTTTATAAAAATAGTGAGATCTAATTGATGGAATCATGTTTCCTAAAAAAGAAGTTAAAAACAATTTAGATTGGAATTTTTTTATCTACTTAATTATCATCATGAATGAATGAAGTGGATGATAGAACAAGTGAAGGTGGATCTACTAATGATGAGAAATTGCACAGGAGGTAAAAACTGGAAGTGGTCTAGTTATCATAGGATTCAGATCATCAATTTAATGTAGAAAATATGAAGCTTAATGAATAGAAAAATTTCCTGAAATCTGCATCAAAATTATAAATATTGAGGTTGAGTAGTTGAAAAGCTTAAACAAAAAACTTATTGAAGTGTTTTGACGCTCTTTCCCATCACAGAGTCCAATGAATGTCAAAGGAGAACACCTTAAGCACAAAGAGGGTCACCCTTTTAAGAACATCAAAAAAATTGATGAAGGCATGGACTGGGAGTCCATTTGGAGTGAGGTGCACAAGTTACTTGCGCGCCGTGAAAGTCACTTGCGTGCCACCTATGGGTCACACAGCTCACTTGCGTGCCTTATTTAGTTTTTCTCCCAAGGTTTTTGGTGGCCTATAAATAGCCCCTGTGGGCCCCCATTTCAAGAACGGATTTCCCAAAAGTTAAATTCAAGCTCTCATCATCCAAGTCTTCAACTCATCTCTTCTAAAAGTTTCTAAGGTAACTTTTTACCTAGAATGTAAGACTTGAAGGAGTAAGATAAGGCCTAAGTGTTTAGAATTCATCAACACTTGCATGCCTAAGTATCAAGACCTCCTTGAAAATGGAAATACTTGCGCTCCGCCCTACCCTTTTGATGAAATTTGCACGCTGTCCTTTTCAAAATATCTTATGATAATACTAACGGCTTGAGTTAAGTCTCGCCCATGTATTACCTTGCAGATTCTTCATTGCCCAGGTGAACCCATGTCGCGCAAGACTTGCGTGCCAAATGACTTGTGCGACCTACACTTGCGTGCCAATTTCATTTGTTTTCCTCTCTTCTATTCACCTATCCTCTTTAAGATATAATCCCTAGAACCCCTTTTCAAATCCATTAATGGCCTGGTTCCTTTGTTGTCTTCCTTATCTAAAAGGAATTCTGTGAGAACCTCTCCCGAAACCTTGTGACTTACAAGCTTTATGTCACCATGGTTAGAGGTTTCCTCCATGTAACTTCATCTTTAAGATGAGAATATATTTTTTATTTAGGGAATACTCCTCAAGAGTAATCCCCAAGTTCCCTTGGTTCAGGCCTCCTTCTTAGGAATAATCCCCAATCATAATTTCTTTAATTAGGGAATCTTCCTCAGGAGTAAGCCCTAAGTTCCCTTAACCTGGGCCTCCTTATTAGGAGTAAGCCCCAGTCATAATTTCTTTTAACATTTGGCCTCCTTCTCAGGAGTAAGCCCCATGTTATAAGTCCCCTTTAATTTGGGCATCCTCCTTAGGAGTAAGACCCAATCTTAATTTCTTTTGATTTGGGCCTACTTCTCAGGAATAAGCCCCAATCAGAAGTCCCATTTAATTTGGGCCTTCTTCTCAGGATTAAGCCTTGGGTTAAAACTCCAAATCTCTATAAAGTACAAATACCTTTATGGGCCCTACTCCTGGGATTCTTTCCTGATGTAAGTCCTGGTATTCATCTACTTGAGAAGTCATCCATATGTAAGCCCCACATCATTTCTTGTGACTGCATCTTTCATGGCACAATCGTCGATTTTACTGATACCTTTTGTTTCTCACACCGAGCATGACTCACATGATTTTAGAGTGAAAAAGTAATCACGACATCTCTTTTTAGGCCGTTAACCATGCATAAGCCCCATTTTTCTTCACTTAAACTATGTGGACTTTGATCCCTACCTTAAAAGTAGAGTACGTAGGAAGCTGTTCTAAGGTTCAAGACCATCTTTCATTAATTATTTTTCAGTCCCATATGACTTTAAACTATATCCTTCTTATTGAACTATGTGGGTTCTGATTCTTTTTTAACGAGGATACGTAGGTAGCCCATCTGTGGGTATGATCCCAACTCTGAAATAATCCCTGTTTTTCTGAATGACAATAAACTTCAAGTGCCCCACTGAGTGGCTTAAAAACTATTGTGGTCATCATAATGACCAAGATATTTCTAGATTATGTATTTAAGGATACCATTGACTAAGAATCTCTAAATACATATTGATGATTCTCCATGGATGAAGAACCTATAATACATATGAAGGATTATCTAAATCCCATACATATTAATCATCGATTGCCAAATCTGAATAAAAACCCATTTTCATGCTTGGTTAATTAATAATGATTCATGAAAATAACTTAAATCTATAAAAGAGTCCCGGAGTAGGCAATAATTTCCCCTAAAAAGGTGCGATGAGCTTGACCTCCCATCCTCTCGACCAATGAAAATTCTTAAGCCTCATCGGTCTACAACTAATGAGCACCTACCTTTTGAAAGTATGTCCAAATGGATATAGAATCATTGGGTGTTTCCGATTCTATGAATAAATGTGTTAGAAACTGATTGGAAAGTTTGAACCTTAAACAAACAAGGTCATCCCCATTTCTAGAAGAAACAAAAAATGGTGAACCAGACATGAATCCTTAACTAAGTTAAAATGATGTTTTCTTATTTGTTAGTCCATTATTAAACTCAATATGAGGGACAACAAAGCAATCAATAACATGTGTGCTCATCCAAAAGATTTATTCTGGCCAAATTTATCTTGATTATGTCTGCTATATCAAATAGAAACTCTTTTCTAAGATCACTCTGCAACACAAAATGGCTTCTTTAAGGTTCACACCTATGAATTCCTCGACCGCTACTCCAGCTGGATCTTGATTCACTCTGAAGAAAACATCACATACTCAGTGTCTTCAATGATGGGTCTCAAATGCATTGGTGAGGGAATACCATCAACATGGTACCATCCTGACTCTGGAGGATGCTTGACAAGCCCTCTAAGTTAACAACCCACCCTGGTTGTCCGGACAGCGATGACTAGTGGTCAAGAAGCAGGTGGTTCCAACCACCGTCTCCAACCGTTTCAGGTCTTTATCCTCAGAATGCAACAATCAGTCCCTCCCATATTATATAGAGGTAGATCAAGAGGTCACTCAAGGCCTCGGTTCAAGAATACAAGAGTCCTTTCTGAGGAATCACACCAACAATCGCCACCAGACACGTGTGGTAGTGCACCATCAACATGATGAGGGTATCTCCTATAGGTGTTCGTTTCATGTTCCTCAGACCCGAGCATGAAAGAATAATTGTAAGAGGTGAAATTTGGCCAACAGGGAGTAGGTTCTTACCTCTTCCCCCTCTAGAGAAGTCCATCAACCTAACTTGAAGGAAAAAAATGAGCGGGCATATACACATGTCCATCCTAATTTCACTATCTAGCAGACTCATCTGGCAGTAACACGTCAATCCCACTAGGTAATTCCTGCAGAGTACTATAGCCAGGCACATACACCTGTTTATAAAAAATCATCCAGTCAGTAGGCTCGTCTGACTACATAAAAAGAAGTCTTCCAACCAAATGTGGTGACCACCTGTAAACAGGCACATACACCTACTTATACTCATCAATTTTACCAGTAGTCTCATGTTCCAGTATTGAAGGAAGTTCATCAATCATATTCAATGGAGAACAATCAGAAGGCACATACACATTAAATTCATCAAGCTAACCAACAACCTCGTTTGGTAGCACTCAGAGATGTCAATTGGAATGCTTCAATGAAAAACAGGAGGTAGACACAACTTTCTTCCCCACACATGAGTACTATCAAAATTCACTAAAAGGAAAAGGAGGATAGGAGCATGAACACACACCTACCCCAAACACAAAATGGACGTATATTCCTATTCTAGTAGCTAAAGTCACCAAGAACATTATGATAATTGTGAAAGATCAGAATCAAATCCCTACCCATATTCTGGATACCTATCCGAATATTATAACAACTTCCGCAACATCAGAGGGAAAGAAACATAAAGTTATCCCTATCAGTTGAGTGACTCATCAACATGTCACCTTAGAGAAGATACACACCTCTGTTCCAGTCCAGGAGGGTCGTGGGGCATACTCCCCCATGTCTTATGGACAATCAAGTCGGGCACATACACCCGATTTAAATGAAGATAGTCAGCCTAACCTGACCATTTATTCTGAGTAGGCACATAAACCTTCCCATAATATCCACTTTCGTCAACAAGTGAAGGCATCCAAGAAAAATACCCATTCAACACAGTTAAAAAATCAAGATCCAATCTACAATAAGGCCTTGCTCAATGTTGGATTTCTCGAAGACCTTAGAAAATTATCTGTTGCAACTCAAGATTCTACTCTCTCATTTCCAAATTCTGGAAATAACAACAATAATTCCAAAGGTCTTCATCAGACACTTCCTCATGAAGTCTTTATTCATGACAATTCGGTCAATCTAGAAGCGTCATCTTTAGATGAGATCTACCATAACCCTCTGCATGGCCAGGAGACCAAGGAGCAAAAGGTTTCATCTTTTGTTGTAACCCACCATGGTGGTCCTCCCCATGATGATTAATTTAGCTACGAAAGTCCACTCCGTAGCAGTAATTCGCATTGCCTGAACAATTCTTCAATGGAAAATGCAGTAACAACAAAGCCCACTTATCTTGAGGCACTTGAAAATGTGAATCCCTTCATTCTGATTCCTTACCAGTAGAAGGTGAAATACTTTCTCAATTAGAAGATATCCTAGGGTGTAGGTCATTCTCTGAACAACCCCTGGTTCATTCATCTTGTAATTTGACAAATGAATTCTATACCAATATTTTTGAATCTGATGAAGAAACAAAGAAGTACAAGCTTTGGTCCAATCAGGTAGAAGAATCTTCATCAAATGACAAAGAGGAAGTGGTGAATATGAGAAAACAATTGGCGAAAGGTGCAATTCTAGTCATGTTTTGGCCTTTGGCTGACTCTCAGTATGATATTCTAGAAACATTGATAGAATATTGTATTCATGATATTCATCTCAACATATGGAAAACTCTTTGTCACTTAAAAGAGAAAATAGTTCCTTATGATGAATATCAAAATCATTTTAAGGTAATAGAAGGGTTGCAACACCAAATTGACTTGGCATCTCTCTTAGTTTCCTAACATCCAAAGGTTGAAAAGCAGCTAAGATCCATTCAGCGTACATGCCTTGGTGCATTAAAAATTTTGCGCTAGTTAATTACCAATGCCCCATCTGGTATTCATATCGGGGGATGGGGTGTTCCTGGAGCATTGCATTTCACTATGCTCTTTAGTCAAAAAATCCCACCAAAAGTGGTCTCATGCAATGTTGTTGCCCATGGATGGACACAACTAACTGGTTTTGTGTGTAATGAAAGTCTTTCTCAATAATAGGCCTCAACTAGTTCTTCCCAAAGTCAGGTATATAAATAACAAGTTGTCAAATTACTCTTGCATCAAGAAAATGAGAATATCGAATAGGCTTTTTGTTTATAGAATGCATATTATCAGGTGACTGAGGTGTTAGAAATAATCCAATGGTCATCTGAGCCAGGTGATTTGAGTGGGTGTCGGATGATGCATCCGGCCAATTTCTAGACTAAAATCCACAAAATCACGAGTGTTTTTAAGAAAGTTTCAGATGTAGCAGCTCAAGAGACACCTCAGCTTGCTAGGCTGGGGACTCTTTTAATCCAACCCTCGAGATCAACAGATAAGATTCGAGGAGTTGATCAGGAAAAAAAATAACAACCCTAGTCCATCGGATTGGGGACTTTTTCAAATTCTCAATCTCTTCCTCAGTGAAAGATATTCTTTTCTTAATTAGGGAAGAATCCACAAGAGGAATGTAGAGCCACATTATGAAGAAATTCCCTCCAAATTACGGTTCATTAAGAAGTTCTGGATGGATCTACCAAACAAAAGGAAATGTATCGTGAAGGACATGGAAGAAGAAAGTATCATAGAAATGATGATAGAAGGGTTGCAATGTGTTATGCATCGATAAAATTCATCAATGTCATTGTCACTGATCCCCCAGAACATGAGGCTCACTCAGAGGAATCCGATGAAGAAGTTCATGTTCAAGAGGTTGTACACACAAAAAAAAATAAAGGAGGTGTGCGTACCAGAAGCCAGAGTGTTTCCCCGAGGCAAGACATTTTTTTGGGCAATACCCTTCCATACTCAAAAAAGTACATGGAAAGGAAATGGTTAAAATTCAGGTTACATCCCACCCTAACTCTGGAGAAGTCCAATCACTCTCATTAGAGGAATGGTTCACACAACAAGAAGAAAAAATGAAGGAGTTAAGGAGGTTAAATACAGAACTACTTCAAGGTAGTCTTCCTTCCAAGCATGCTGGATTTAATCAATAAAGGGAATTTTTTGCATCTATTGGGATGGATCGGGAATATCCCCCTTTAAAAGTACACCCTCACAGGTCCAATCATATGGTTCATACGTGACAGAAACTGACAATACTACCATTATTGGTAGTACCATCTGCAACACCCATCCAAACTCCAGTTATTGCACCTGCTTAGGTCCAAGATCAACCAGATATTTCTCAAGAATTAATGACTACCATTGAGTCATTAATAGCTCAGTTGGAAGCTATGGAAGGATGACATGAACCAGTTGAACTAGAAAATATATCTTACCCTGAATGGGTGGATGCAATTTCTCCCCCATCAAATTTTGCGAATACCACATTCCCAATTTTTAATGGTTTGGGAGATCCAGAACAACACTTAACATATTTTTTTTTCTTTGGGATCCTAGGATGGGAAATCCTCAACCAAAATATGCAGTTAATCTTAGGTGCTTTTTCAAGTCATTACAAGGACCTGCTTTTGTCTGGTATACAAGTCAACAATATTAGTCAATTACTGGGTGGGAAGATCTCCATCAAAAAATCCTTCTTCAATTTAGCTCAACATTACCAAAGACTACAATTTTTATCTTACCAATTGTAAAAAAGGGAAAATGAAAGAGTTTCGAATTTCATTGCTCACTGTAAGGGATTAACATATTCCTTATATTTAACACTCCCTCAAGAAGAATTTATGCCAATCATTGTGGAAAATCCGTATGATGAATTAAGCACACCATTGATCCCTATGAAATATACAGGAGGGTTTGAGACCTTACTTCAATCGCTCAGCAGATAGAAGACTCTCTTACAGAGACTAGAGCTAAAACTCGTTTAATTCCATCAGCTCTGGGAAGGAGAATAGGGAAAGCATAGACTGCTACAGTTACACTTAAACAAGCACCTGTACCTGCTTCTACTTCAAAACCATCATCATATCAATGGTCTCCACCTCCTGAGTGTCAAAAATAATGGCTGCCTCATCAAGATGACCAAGGAGATCAAAGGTGGAAATAGTTTAAGGATTTAAAGAACAAAGTTTATTATTTCTGGAATGAACAAGTTCATGGTTACTTCATATTGACTCTGTAAAACAATCTGTTTCAGCTGTCGAGGCCCAAAAGGCCAAAAAAGGAAGGAGATGAAGACCTACCCAACTATTTCCCATTTCATCAGATATTGGGGAATCCCATTTAGAAGTGTTGTGTCTTCAAAGACCTCCTGTAAGAGATGGTGGACTCTGGACAAGTAAAATTGAAAGGTTCTTCAGCCCAGGTAGCATGTGTTACTGATACTAATCCCGAGGAAGAAGGCGAGTGGCACGAAGTCAAAAGTAAAAATGCGTAAAAATATGATGAATGGATGGTTAGGAAAAAAATCAACTGAACTCATGCCATTTTATGAACACAATTGAATCAACCAATTGGGTCTTCTTCTATTTCTGCCATAGCAAAACCCCCTTCATCGGAAGGAAAATCCTCAAAGAAGTGATGTAATTTGAAGAAAGAAGATCATTTAGAAGAAGACAAGCTCATTTCAAATCCTAAGTTGTCTTTGAATCTAGAAGATTTTATGTTATCTACTTCAAAAGCATGGGCACCACCCCACCAAATGGTATAGCCTGAACTGGTTAATCAGGAAGAATCTTCATCAGATGAAGAATTGATCTTTGGTTCTATTAACATGATTCATTTAACGAATCCCTATGCCAATGACAGTTTAGATCATGATGAGCCTACGTTCCCTATATCGAACAGAGTAATTAGAGGAAGAGTCAGAGTTCTAGGATACAGGGGAAGATGTGGATATTCCAGAACCCACTATTTCAATCCTACTCCTGCTAGAACTGTATATGCGGTAGAAACTTGTGGAAAAGCCCTTTAGCGGGATCAACAGGAACAAGAAAGTTCTTTCACATATGGTATATTCAGTCCTCACACAGTTATTTTTTAGGACCAGTTAGATGTTACACCTTCTTCCTCTCAGAAAATAGATAGACCTAGTCTGTCTAATCTACCGAATCTAGGAGTGTTTCCAATTACTCCCCTGATACAAGATGCATCTACTGCCAAAGCTTCAACTTCCAAGGAACCTGCAAAACCACATTTTCATGATGGGAAATGCAGACCTTTGGACCAAAAGTATGATGTCTTGAAACATTTTTCCCAAGTACCGGCCAAGTTATCAATTCTGGATGCCTTGAATCTATCAAAATATCTTCAGGAGGCCCTTATTGAGGTTTTTTCAAGTCCTTAAGAATTCGAAATTGAAATTGTTTCGGCTGAGGTCTACTGTATAGAGAATGATTCTGTAGAATGTCATGCAATGATATCTTTTAAAGATGAAGATGAAGATGATTTTTTACATGGATATATCAGACCTTTGTATCTATCTGGAAAAATCAATGACATAGACATCCGATGAGCTTTCACTGATAATGGATCAGGCATCAACCTCATTCCTATTCGTACACATTGTTGATTTGGCCTCACAAAATCTGATTTATCTCCTTCTACATTGATGTTACAAGGGTATGATAAGAACAAACAAGAACCTTTGGGTGAGATTACACTTAGAATTCAGTTTAGAGACCTTGTGTCTAAATCATATTTCATGGTTGTTCATCAGGACACTGCCTTCAACATTTTTCTTGGAAGACCGTGGCTAAATCAACATGTGGTCATACCTTCGTTATACTATCAATGTCTCAAATTTTGTTTCGATGGTCAAATTGGGACATTGTATGGTAAAAAGGCCTCTTTCAAAATGTGTGAATCTCAATACATTTAGGCAGAATTTTATCACATGGAGGGAAAGGAAAAATCCAGGACAACGAAGGTCACAAAAATTAATGCTTTAAATGGTTTGGAAAAGATTCCAGTAAACCCATTCATACATGTGAGTACAAATTATTTTTTTCCAATCAGTCAAATTGATAGGATAGACCTATCTCCAAACACTCTTATGGAAACTTCCATAATTTCAATTACGGCAATCAAGCCAGACAGCTGAGAGAAATTGTTGATTCACCAAGTAGTGATGAAATCTTAAATGGAGATGTCTTCATTTCATCTGCTGAAATCTAGAAATTATATAATTCATCAACCAAGCCAGAAGAAGTTATAGCCAGACCATAGGAAAACAATGATGTTGATTCTCAATCCATAAACTCCTCCTTATTACCCCAGTAAGACCCTTCATCATCAAGAGGGTCAGAAATGGAAGCCTCTTCTTCCAGATGTTCAAATTTTAACTTCTCCCTTGACCATGGAAATTATGAATCGTTACCTACTATGTAAGTAGAAACAGAAGAAGTAAAACATATTGAAGAAGAAGAGGAAGATCTCAGGGATGCTCCTCCAGTATTTTAAGAGGGTATCTCTACCACTGTGGATGAACTCATAGAAATAAATCTGGGTACAAAAGAATATCCACACCCCACTTTAATTAGTGAATCCATGACTCTTGAAGAGAAAGAAATATATAATTCATTTATAAAGAAAAATAGATATGTATTTTCTTGGAATTATACAAAAATTAAAGGTCTTGATCTCTATTTTTCCACTCATCATTTGGGTTTTCCCGAAGAAAATCAAGGATTCAAGAAAGCAGCAAGAAGAACACACCCAACTTATGCCTCAAAAATTGAAGCTGAAGTTGATAAGCTTATCAAGGCTAACTTCATCAAAGATGTTCAATATCCCAAATGGATGGATAATATTGTCCCTATAAAAAAGAATAATGGAAAAATTAGAGTTTGTATTGACTTAAAAGATCTTAATCGGCATTTTCCCAAGGATGATTTTCCAGTTCTGATCACAAAACTCTTAATTGATGAAACATCATCCTATGAAGCTCTTTCCTTCATGGATGGTTACTCTAGGTACAATAAAATACAAATGGCCCCAGAAGATGAGGAATCTACAGCCCTCAGATCTCCTCAAGGTGTGTTTTTCTATCGGGTAATGCCCTTTTTCCTGAATAATGCACGTGCAACATATCAACATCCCATGCACCATATCTTCAAACCCTTTTTAGGGAAATTTATTGAATGTTATGTGGATGATTTGGTGGTTAAATCCAGACAAAGTTATAATCACTTGGCCGATCTAGAAATCATATTCAACAAGCATTGACAACACAATTTGAAGACAACCCCTTGAAATGTTCTTTCAGGGTAACCTCAGGAAAATTTCTCAGCTTTGTTGTACGCCATCATGGTATCAAAGTTGATCCTAAGAAGACAAAATCAATCCTTGACATGTCACCTCCTAGAAATTTGATAGAATTAAGATGAATTCAAAGGACACTTGGCCTATATTCAGCGTTTCATTGCCAATTTGGCAGGAAAGTGTTTACCGTTCACCAGATTAATGAAGAAGGGAGTCACCTATTAGTGGACTGAAGAATGTCAAAAAGCATTTGATATCCTACAGAAATATATCTTGGGTCCACTTTTATTAATTCCACCTATTGAAGGAAGACCACTTATTCTCTATCTTCCATCTTTAGAGTGATCATTGGGTGCCTTCCTTGCCCAAAAGAATGATGTTGGGAATGAAAAGAGTCGTTACAATCTCTGTCAGACTATGCTTGAGGAAAAAAATCGATATTCAAGTATTGAAAAGTGATACCTAGAATTAATCTTTGTAGTTCAAAAATTGAGACACTACCTGCAACATCATGAGGTCCAATTGGTATCTCACAATAACCCTCTCAAATTTATCCTTAGTCTTCCAATGCTTACAGGACATCTGGAAAGGTGGACAGTTATTTACAGCATTTTGATATCCCGTATGTGTCTCAAAAGGCAATAAAGGGCCAAGATCCGGCTGATTTCTTTGCTGAACACCCATATGTAGAAGATACATCATTAAATTTTTTACTTCTTGATGAGGAAGTCTTATCTATTAAAGATAATCCCCAAACATGGGAAATATACTTTGATGGTGCCTCCAAAATTTCAACAGGGAAGAAAATAGAAGATCCTAAATTCAACAAAGTTGGGTTAGAAATTGTGGTTATTTCCACAGAAAAGGTAGTGCAACCCTATTCCTTCTTATTTTTGAAAGGTGTTACAAACAATGAAGCAGAATATCAAGCTCTCATCACAGACTTGGAATTGGCGCTTCAGGCACAGGCGAATCACTTTAAGGTAAAAGGTGATTTAGATTTGGTAATCAAACAAATCAATGGGGATTATGCCATCATAAAGGAAGGTTTAATCCCATTGTGTGATTACATTAGATATTTAATGGAATAATTTCCATCAGAACTGACATTTTCTTATGTCCTGCGATCACAAAATTCCCAATTTGATGCACTGGATAATGTATCCACCACCCTGGAAGATCCAAATCGAGACGAAACAATAATCAGTATAGCCCACCGTTGTATAGTTTCACCTTTTGTTCAAATTAGAATAGTGGAAATTAATGAAATTAGTCCCATTTCTGAACCATATGGTCATACTACAGGATAGATGAAACCTATCAGGAAATACCTTCAAAATGGAAAACTCCCACCTGATAGAGCCGGTAAAGAACAAGTCCAGCGATGTGTGGTCAATTTTACTCTTTATGATAGCCCAGATCACCAAAAAGTTCTCTACATGTGAGGTTTTTATGGATTTCTCTTCAGATGTATTGATGGTGAAGAGACAATGGTTGTCATGAATGAAGTACATGCAGGAGTTTGTGGTGCCAACCAGTCTGGACATAGACTTTCTGGTCAAATTCGAAGGCTTGGATACTTCTGGCCTTAAATGATGTAATATTGTGTTGATTTCAATAAGAAGTGTCATTCTTTCCAAGTATGTTCCAACTTCATTCATCAACCCCTAGAGTTTCTTCATAAATCTAAATACTCCTGGTCATTTTATACATGGGGAATGGATGTAGTAGGACCTTATCCTCTAGCTATAGCTAAGCAGTTTAAGTATATTCTTACTTCTACTGAATTCTTTTCCAAATGGGAAGAGGAAATACCTCTCAAATAAGTCAGGGATAAAAGCATTGTTAGCTTTTTCAAGTCAAGCATCATTACCAGATTTGGTGTTCCTCATACCATATTGACAAATAATGGCACCAACTTTTGTTCATTAAAGGTAAGAAAATTGTATCAAGAATACAATATCAGATCCACCCATTCATCTTGATATCATGAAGCGGCCAATGGTCAAGTAGAGGCTTTAAAAAAGACACTTTCAAACACTCTTCAAAAGATGGTGGATAAAGATAAGAAGTCTTGGCCTGATAAACTTTTTCATGCTCTATGGGCTTATCGGAAAACCACCCACACTACAACACGATCAACTCCATATTCTTTGGTATATGGAATGGAAACAGTCTTGCCTATTTAAGTCCAATTACCTTCTCTTAGAGTTGTCATTTGTTATCAATTATCTTCAGATGAAAAATCTCAAAAGAAATTGGATGAATTGGAATGACTAGATGAAAAAAGATTGTGCACACTACACCATTTAGAATTCTGTCAGAATCAAATAGCACGATATTTCAATAAAAAAGTTCATCTTAGTTCATTCATTCATAGATAATTGGTATTGGTCCTCATAACCCCAATGATAATGGGAAAGAAGCCTCTAAATATCAAGACAAAGTGGGAAAGATCTTACTCAATAAATAAGGTCTACTCCAATGGAGCTTATTCTTTAATCTCAATAGATGGAGAACTCATTACAACTCTAACCAATGCAAGATTCTTGAAGAAGTATTTTGTGTAACAAAAATACACCCATTGTCCTTGCTGTAGGACATTAAACTGCATATCCCTCTCTGTCATCCGGCATGACGTTAAACTGTGTCCCCCGTATCGTCCAACATGACGTTAAACTGTGCATTGTCCAAGCTGTAGGATGTTAAACTACCAAGCACCCCATGTCTGTGAGACATGGCATTAAACTATGATCGCTACATTCACAATTGTCTTTTAAACTATTTTGTCATGCGTGCCCCGAGTATCTAACCATGCATAAGCCCCACAGTATCCTTTGTGGTTGCATATGTCACAACACAATCGTTAGGTATGTTGCTGCCTCTTGTTTCTCACACTGATCATGACTCACGTGAGATTAGAGTAAGCTTCGACCATGACATCTTCTCTGGACCGCTAACCACGTTTAAGTCCCAAAATCATTTTCGGGTCTTTTTCCTCAAGTACACCATGATCGTTGAGTCCCTCTCTATTGAACTACACAGACTTTGATCCTTGCCTCCTAGGCCGGGTGCGTAGGCAACCTCCTGAGGTTCATGCCTGAAACCACTTTCTTCACATCGATTCACCTTCATCCCATACAATGTTGATCTGTGAATCCCCCGTCAACCATCTTATTCATATTGATTCACTTTCATCCTACATGACATTAAAATGTGTACGTCCCATCATCCTAGATATATGACGTTATACTATACAGTCCCCCATTGTCCGTACTACAAGACATTAAACTTCATACCATCGGTCCATGCATATGACCTTAAAATATTTTCACTTTTGTCCCGTATAACAATAAACTGCAACAATACCTAATACCCTCACTCGAGAGGAATAATCATTGACAAGGTCTCCAACCATGTCATATTTCAAGAACTACGTATGGCTTGATTCTCATCTTTATGAGATACGTAGTGACACCCAATTCTTTAATCTTGGGTCCAACCATAATTGAAATAAAGTCCTCTTTACCCCTCATATGTACGAACCAAATCTATAAAAAGGGTATTTCACGAACTAAGTATGGATTGATTCTCATCCTTATGAGATACGTAGAAATGCTGGAGCATTCCTCAAGTCCAGCCCTGAGCCTTTTGGCCTAACCCCAAACTCCACTTTCAGTCACTTGGCTGAAAAGTCCCCCTGGGAGCACATGGTGTGATATAGAACACCCTGGTCTTCATTCAAATCAGGTTTATAAAAAATGCATGATTTTTCTCCCTCAATATGGTCTGATCTCTATGACCCTAAACTAATATCTTCCATGCTCTCGTCCTTCATGACGTTAAACTGTATTTCAAGAAATACATGTGGCTTGATTCTCATCCTAATGAGATGTGTAGTGACATCTAGAATCTCAATTCAGGACCCAGCCACAACATTATACAAATAATATTCATGGTCTCCATAACTCTTTTCTTGACTTCTGGTCACAAAAATGTCTAATACATGAGAGTTATTTTTCCTGACTATACAGCACGTGCCCTTAGGTGGCCTTGCATAAGTTGTCTACATAATGGACCTGTAAGCCAAAATATGCTACTATTTGACTATGTAGCTTATGCCCCAGTTGGCCATGCATAATTCAACATCCATAATGGGTTTGTCAAGTAATGGTAACTTCATTCTTATGAGAAGCCTCTTCTGTCCTTACTGGTCATAACAGCGATATGTAGCGATCTGGAAAAATTCAAGTTTATGGTTTACATTTTCCTCCTTCTCCATATGTTCGGAGCAATATGAAATAACCTTGGACCACTTGACCATATGTCGTATAATGTTTCTATCTATGGTTTTAGTCATATGATTTAAAACCACAGATACCTTTTTTCCTACGTTTGAGTCAAACCTTCGTAGAAGTCACATTACTCCAATTCTTTGTCAATTGTGATTGGAAATATCATCTCCATATTCAAGTACCTTTCTCCATAAAGCAGACTCTATGATTTGCAAAATTTGAATCTCCATAAAACTTTCTTCATATTTTAGCAATAGAAAGTCAAATTTCTGAGAGTTCTTTTTCCCGAATATGCAACATGTGCCCTTAGGTGGCCTTGCATAAGTTGTCTACATGACGGACCTATCAGCCAAAAGATACTACTATTTGACTATGCAGTATATTCCCTTGTTGGCCCTACATAATTCATCCCCCATAACAGGTTTTTCAAGTAGTGGTAACTTCATTCTTAGAAAATACTTCCTCTAATGACTTTTAGCTCTTTTCCCATGTCATTCCTCGGATTCAAAATTTCTCATGTCACAGTTTACAATTTTCCCCCTCCATACTTGAAAATGGTAATATGTTTCCAAACAAATTATCAAGAATTGAGTCAATATCATCCATTCGGTCAAAGCTATTCGAACTTAAATATCATCCTTTTTATAGTCCAACATTCATGACTTTAAACTGCCAATAACAAAATACATGGTACTCATTAAATTGGGAACCTATAAAGGGTACTCTGAACAAAAGTCGAGCCCCAGCTCGCTAAAAGTACATTTTTTATGATTTAGGAAATATTGAGAAATTAAAAGATGTAAAGTTTGTGGGGTTGTTTACATAACCCTAGTAAAAATCATACTATGTTTACTAGGCCCATTGGATTAGGTAAAAGTAAGAGCAATTAACAAGAAAATGAAGGTATAGCTAATTGAAGATGAATTGTTTTTCATTGATGAACAAGATTAGAAGAACAACCACAGACTGGAGTCTCTTCTCTTTTTTCGGAAATTACAGAAGACTTTCCGCATGATTTATCATCTGATTCACAACATCCTGAGCTTCATCAGTAGCCACTTGAAGTTCATTTACTTGTCCAGATTCATTATCTTCATCCCGACGAAGTGCTTCTTTGGCATATTTGATGGCTTTTATACCATTTTCTTGGACTTATTCCAATGAATTATGAAGCTGTTCAAGTTACCTAGTAACAACATCTAGCTCTTGCTGAAGGTGAAACTATTGGAAAATCTTCTCCTTGATCTTTTGCTTCAGCTCCTTCAGCTTTGCAGCATGATCAGCCTCATCTCGGGACACTGCAGCCTAAAATTCACTGATATTGGTCAGCAATCTAGCTCTGATAAGGTCTTGATGACACCTTTTCTCTTGCTCCCTCCTTTGAATAACTTGTTTCATTGTGACATGGATTTCTTGATATCCAATACCGCCAAGTCCCAGTATGATGAACAGGGATGAATGTCCTGGAATTTTTGAAGGCATCTCTTCAAGAGGAGCCTCAGATATTATCTTCCATATATTTTTCCTTTCCTTACAATGTGAGAATTGGAGCACCTTTTTCACCTTTGGGTCTGATTCGGCATCGCTATCACTAGGAGGAACATAGTATGGGATTGATGCACTTAAGGAAGTGCCATATTTTTGTCCTTCCCTAATCCTGGTTGCTTCACCTTCTGCTACTATTTGGGCTGAGGATGAGGCTTCACCTCCAGATCTAGCCATTGAAGTTGGCATCCCTCTTTGGTCAATTGAAAGTGTGGTTAGATTCAAAGGACAATAAAAGTTGATTGATTGTCTTGCAGGTTAAGTAACCCAAAAATATCATCATATTTTATCTAATAGTAGATTAAGAACTTTTGAAGACTCCTCTCCATAATTTCTAGCTACAATAGGATTTTTAGGATGGGTTTTAGGAGGTTATGTTGTCTTAAGTTCCACCCGATTCAGTGTTTTTGCAATAATAGGGTTGACATCAATGTCTACACCCCTTTCAAGCATTGTTGGTTCAATAGTTTATTTAGATGGAACTGTACATTTTTTAACCAAACATGGTTAAAATTGTATTCATGAGAAGATTAACAAGACAAATGATGAAACTCACATCCAGTTGATTCTATAACTAGATCTCCAAAATCTTCTAAATCACATGCTAATTTAAAATGTTCTGAAATTCCGTCAAAGGACATTCCATGATTCATCATTTTATCCAATGATGTCCCAGATCCTAGGTTAGTCTCACCAGTGGGAGCACTTGGCATGTCTTCTTCATGACTTTCATCTCGCAGTCTCTGACCCCAGATAGCTTCTTCAGAGACAGTTGTGGGGTCAGCTTTGGTGGTTGCCAAATGTTCTGGTTCATGTGTTGAACCTAAAACATCATATAATTGAAGTCAGTTGTTGTCTCATTTGAGGTTCTATGAAGTATTGTTAATTTTCCAAAAGTCTTTTCTCTCCTGGCATTAGAAACTAGAGCGGTGTTGGGAATAGACGCTGGCTCATCTGCTCTCAGTATTTCTTTAGGAACAACCACTTCAGCAAGAACTTGCAGCCATTATACAGCACCCTCCATTGTACTTTGAGGATGGTCAGTCCTTTCCCTTAAAGGGTAAACTGAAGAAGCCCCTAAAATCCTGAGAAGTTTGAGCAATTTTTTATAATTTAATATTCATGACTACTAGAAAGACTTACCACTACTGATGAAGCATTTGACTGTGGTCTTATTTCTTCGATGCATTTTCTTCTTGTCTTTTTTGGGTGGACTGACGTCATCATCTCTGAAAATAAGTATCGGAGACAATAATGCCCTTTCTAACTCCTCATCCATGACTTGCTGGCCTGGAGATACTTCGCCCGACTCATAAAGAGATTCAGTGGCTCCAAGAGCGGTTCCACTAGGGTTATACCACGACGATGAGATATTAGTGGTTCTTTCCTTTACAAGCTGCAGGATGAAGAAGATTATTTCCTTGAATAACAAATCTTTGACTAAATTCAAATTGCAAAGGAAATAGAAATATGAGAAAAAGGAAACTTACATGTTCAAGAGCCACATAATCACGCCACTCTTCATATAATGAAGGACCAATCCCCTCAGTGGTACCACCGTCCATCATTTCCTTCACCCTCTTAGTGATAGGAAATGACTCATCTGTGGCATATATGTGCATTTCCAGCTCTTTGATGTGATCCCTCACTTCATTGGGGTTTTCCTCAAAACGGATGTCAGAGGAAGCCCGAAGATTACCCACTCCAGGGATAATCATCCCTTCACATAAGTCCATCTAGGCGGTTTTAGCATCACAATATAAAATCCTCCATGTCCAGACATCCTCTGGTCATAAATATTCATAATGTGCACCAGAAGGCCACGAGGAGGGTCCTACAATCTGGGACTTCAACTTCTTCCCAGCTCCTACAATCACAAATAACGGATAAGAAAACGAAACTTGTCGCTCTTTAAAATAATAGTGACTAAATTTCCTTAATTATGTAACTCACCAGGAGTCGATGGATTAGGTCTCTTGACTGGTAGGTGGATTATATCTGGTACGAGGCCTCTTTGACGCATTTCGAGCCTCAACATCCCCATCCTGGGAATCTGGTGAATCAACTCTAGGTGAGGAATCCAGTGAATCAGCTCCGGGTGAGGAAGATTCACCTTCCAAATGAAAATATTATTTCTTAATGGTTATCTTCTTTATACCCACCCAAGGGACTGGCTAATTCAGTACCCCTTCATGGTATGATGGTACCCAGATCTCAGCATACCATGTAGTAAATTGATTTGCCGCTTCAATAGATGTTAGATGAAAAACTACCCTATTATTCTCCATAGATGTCAGCAACCATAGTTGACAAGAAACCATTAGATGCTACTCTAACCTGACATGCACTGGAGGGGATATGGTAATTTTCTACAGACATTTTGATTGATGTGCGAATCTGTATGGATCATAGGCCTCACATATAATTTCTCCATAAATACTCATGATCAGTATACCATCTCTACATACCAACTATATGCCCTTAACTCCAGGCTGGTTGTTCCATCATCAACAAATCACCCTGTTGGCGGATTTCTATAAGGAAAGAATTGAAACTCCTTGAACATGCTCAGTCCTATTTTGATATCATAAGCGTTGATGGATAAGGGAGAAAATCTAGAAAAGGCCAGAACAGACGGCCGGAAAGAACTTCCAGGAACCTGTACCCCACTTTGTACAGCATATGTCCTAATGTGGGTTGTGATCCATCCCCATAAAACTTGGAATGGTCCCATTATTCTTAGAGGAGACTTACCCATATAAACATGAAGTAAGCTCCTATGAATCATTTCCAAAATTGGCGTGGCCAATCCAACCATCTTCCTTTCATCCAGCTTGGCTGCAATTACAAAGGTCCATGGCCTCACACCTCCTTTTGAATCCCGAACTGGTAAAAGGTAAACACTGAGCCACAAGGCCAAAAATCCAGCTAGATGGGTCTTCGCTATAATTTTCTAGTTCACTTCATACCCCCACCTATCAAACTCTCCTTCTTCCAGTGTTGGCCAAAATGTTCCCAGAGCACCCCTCTTTACTGCTCTAGGGCAACTAGTAGGACGAGTTTAGAAAGGTCCCTCTTCTATCTTCTTAATCTAAAACATGTTCATCCACTCCTCTGGATGGATATCTTTTCTGGAGTGGTTTTTGCGGTGGTGGTATTCTTAAGCCTGTAGAAAATTTTCATTAACTCTCATACCAAATCCAGAGTCTTCTCCGAATCATTCCAGGTCACCTTGTGGGGGATGAGTTCATCATACATATCTCCCAAAATTGGAACCCCTGAAATATTGTAGACATCCGACAAACTGATGCATATTTCTCCATGAGTTAGATGGAAAGAAATCGTTTCTGATCTCCAATGGATGATTAACTCTGGCACGAAATTGTCATTTTTATATACATATGTATGCCCAGCCCAGAAAACTTCATATATTGCAGCTCCCTTCTGATCATCGACAAACTCTACGCAGGTTTTTCACACCCAATATTCCCACATCCAAGTCGGCTTCACACCTCCTCCATTAACGAAATATGAACTCTTCTTCCATCCCTTATATTGGTCCATCTGAGAATTTTGGAAAATAGAGGGATAACAATGCGGTTGTAGCTCAGGAATTTGAGTCTTCAGATCTGGAGTACATGGGATATGTTGCATTATGTATGCCTTCTCCACTGTCCCAGCATTGACAAATGATCCTGCAACTGAGACATTTTCAGAAGAGAAGTTGGTGTAGGTATCAAACCAGGAATGAGGGATATAATTATTTGTCTCTGGAACATTGACTCCTTGCAGATGACCATGGCCATACAAAGGCAAGTAGATGCTCTGTGGAAAATTGGAATGATATTTCTTCAAGTACTTAGCCAAATCTAGGAGAGTGTTATCACAGATAACATAATAATCATGGACAATGATGTTCATCATGTCATCTATTCTCTTGCTAGACAACTCATCAACTGATATAATTCTTCTGGGAGCCATTTAATCTGCACAAAGATCAAACAAACAACTTTTAAGTAAGTTTTTTTTTGTGAAATTTTGATGAAGGAAATCAAAAAAATTGCAAAGGCATTAAGGTTCTCAAGTCCCAAACTTGGCACGCAAGTCAAACCGATCGTGCAAGTTTTTCCGCCCTAGTCATGTTGTGAAAGTAAAATACCTTTTGCAAAAGTAGGACAAAATCCATAAGGGTGATTCGCCAAAGATGGAAGCACCAGTGTGATGAGAGCTCAAGTGGATGGAAGTCGAGTGAGTTTGCACAGGAGTGATCTTGTATATAGAGGAGATCCATACCAACTGTGCGCCATACTTGCGCGCCCAGAATCGGTGCACCAAACTTGCGCACCACAGACTCTTGATTTCTCTGGCATTACCTCAAAGCCATAACCTCTTTCCTTTTCGGATACAACTCTAAGGGGGGACTTTTGTTGATGCTCCATTCTATCACAGAGTCCAATGAATGGAAAAGGGGAATACCTTAAGCACAAAGAGGGTCACCCTTTTAAGAACATCAAACAAAATTGATGAAGGTATGGACTAAGAGTCCATTTGGAGTGAGGCATGAAAGTCACTTGCGCGCCACCTATGGGTCGTGCAGTTCACTTACGCGCCCTATTTAGTTTTTCACCCAAGGTGCCCGGTGGCCTATAAATAGCCCCTGTGGGGCCCCATTTCAAGAACGGATTTTCCAAAAGTCAAATTCATGCTCTGGTCACCCAAGTCTTCAACTCAACCCTTCCGAATGTTTCTAAGGTATCTTTTTACCTAGAATGGAAGACTTGAAGGAGTAGTATAAGACCTAAGTGTTTAGAATTCATTAACACTTTCACGCCTACAAATCCAGGCCTCCTTAAAAATGGAAACACTTGTACGCAGCCATACCATTTTCATAAACTTGTGTGCCACCCTTTTGGAAATATCTTAGGATAATACTAAAGGCTTGAGTTAAGTCTCGCCCAAGTATTACCCTATAGATTCTTCATCGCCCAGGGGAACCCATGCTATGCAAGACTTGCGCGACCAACACTTGCGCTCCAATTTCATTTGTGTGCCTCTGTCTCTTTCACCTCTCCTCTTTATGATATTAGCCCTCGAACCCCTTTTCAAAGACATTTATGGAATGGTTCCTTTGTTGGCTTCTTTATATGAAAGGAATTCTGTGTGCACCTCTCCTGAAACCCCGTGAATTACAAGATTTATGTCACCACGGTTAGAGGTTTCCTCCATGTAACCTCATCCTTTAAGATGAGAATATATTTTTGATTTAGGGAATCCTACTCATGAGTAAGCCCCAAGTTCCCTTGGTTTGGTCCTCCTTCTCTGGAATAAGCCCCAATCATAATTCCTTTAATTAGGTCATCCTCCTCAGGTGTAAGCCATATGTTCCCTTAACCTGGGCCTCCTTCTTAGGAGTAATCCCTAGTCATAATTTCCTTTAAAATTGGGCCTCCTTCTCAGGAGTAAGCCCCAAGTTATAAGTCCCCTTTAATTTGGTCATCCTTCTTAGGAGTAAGCCCCAATCTTAATTTCTTTTGATTTGGGCCTCCTTCTCAGGAATAATCCCCAATCATAAGTCCCTTTTAATTTGGGCCTCCTTCTCAGAAGTAATCCCCAGGATAAAACTCTAAATCTCTATAAAGTAAAAATACCTTCATGGACCCTGCTCCTGGGCTTCTTTCCTGAAGTAAGTCTTGGTCTCCATCTACTTGATCATTCATACATACGTAAGCCCCATATCATTTCTTTTGACTGCATCTTTTGTGGCACAATCGTCAGGTTTACTGATACCTCTTGTTTCTCACACTGAGCATGACTCACGTGTGCTTAGAGTGTAAAAGTAATCACCCCATCTATTTTTGGTCTGTTAACCATGCATAATCCTTATATTTCATCACTCAAACTATGTGTACTTTTATCCCAAGTAGAGTATGTAGGAAGCCTTTCTAAGGTTCATGACCATCTTTCATTACTTCTTTTTCCATCACATATGATGTTAAACTATATCCTTCTTATCGAACTACATGGGTTCTGATTCATTTTTAACAAGGATATGTAGGTAGCCCATCTGCGTGTACGATCCCAAATCTAATAAATACTTGTCTTTCTGAATGACAATAAACTTCAAGTGCCCTACTGAGTGGATTTAAAACCAGTATGGTCATCATAATGACCAAGATATTTCTATATAATGTATTGAAGGATACCATTGACTAATAATCTCTAAATACATACAGATGATTATCCATCGATGAAGAACCTCCAATACATATAAAGGATTATGTAAATCCCATACATATTAATCATCGATTTCCAAATCTAAATAAAAACTCATTTTCATGCTTGGTGAATTAATAAGGATTCGTGAACATAAATTAAATCTATAAGTGAGTCCCAGAGTAGGAAATAATTCCCCCCAAAAAGGTGTGATGAGCCTGGTCTCCCATCATCTCAAACAATGCAAATTCTTAAGCCTCATCGGTCCACCACTAATGAGCACCTATCTTTGGAAAGTAGTTACAAATGGATATAGAATCATTGGATGTTTCTGATTCTACAAATAAACCCGTCAGAAACTGATTGGAAAGTTTGATCCTTAAACAAATAAGGTCATCCCCATTTCCAGAAGAAACAAAATGGAAACAATTTTAATAGAAAATAATGATTGTTAAGGTAAGTAATTGGATGTTTTGGATTCCAAAATACATGACCTCAAATCTGATTCAAAGAATAATATATTGAACTAAAAATAATTTCTAGAATTTTAAATCCATGAAGGATAAACTCATTATACATCTCTCATAATTGGTTGGAGAAACAAAAAGGATACATGAAGAGAAGTCATTCCATAAAAATTTTATTGTTAAACTGAATTATTTGATGAATACGTAGAGTGATATTTTAGAAAAACTCTCTAATTTATTGGAGGATGATATGTATAGTAGTAATACAATCTATCCAATTCTAAATAATCTCCATGAATCATGAAGTAAAAAATATTCAGTGATTGGTTAATGAGTTAGCTTCATCTAAGAAGTAGTTGGAGGTTAATACTAATATAAAATTAAAAGACACTTTAAATTTGTTATTTGATTACCTTTAACTAGGTGATAATGAGATTGAAAAGATGTACTCCATATATAAAGTGAATCTTGACAAGATCATCATGTAAAAAATACCATATGCTATGATAATGTATGTTTTTTCTATAATGGTTATCCATTAAAGTTGTAAAAGAAAAAATCCAAGGAAATTCATAGAAGATGGAAAATATAGAAAGTGATGGAAAAGGATAAAAAGGAATTGCTACAATGGTATTGGAAACTTGATGTTCCTTATAAAATGGTTTTGAACTATGTGATATTTTTTGGAATGTGTAAACACATTTATAGTTTCTAATTTGAGGAATTGGAATAAATAAAATGTAGTAAAGTTGGTGGAATGTTTGGAAATAAGAGTTACTATCCATTTTAGTATCAATATATCTATTATTCCTAAAATTCTTACAATACTAAATAATTTTACAGTTAATAATTCAGAAGAATTTAATCTTGATTGAATAGGGGAAACTTATATGTATATAATGATAAATTAGTCAATATGTGAAATATAATTTAAGGGATGCATGAATAAGATCACTATGATGAATTTAAGTTCAATAAGTGTTCAAAATCTATTATAGAATATAAAATTTTAGGGAAATACAAAAAGGATATTTGGATGTGATAAGAGAATTCACATATTTCTAAAAATAGAATATATCAAGTGAAATAAGTATCCAATGTAAATGTTTATATTGAAAATTATTAAAATTATTATATGGATCACTTATTTTTTTAGATGAACTAGAGAATGACTAGTCAACATATTGTAAATGAAGTAATCCTTGATTGTGTGGATACTATAGGAAAATCATGATGTGAGTTTGGTTGTGTAAAAGTGGGTAAACCCAATGAATTGGAGAAGATAGTGGATTCCATAAAATCTAGTTTAGATATGAAAATAGACCCCAAGTTTAAAAAATATGGGAATATGGTGGTCTATAGTGACTCACTATTCTTATCAGATTTAGGAAATCCAATGTACCCCTCTTACTATAGAGTTTAATTATTTATAATAGTTAAAAGTGGTGCAATATAGTGGTAGATATACATTCCATTGGGTAGGTGTTCTAGAAATGCAAGTGATATTATCCTAAAAAGTAGATCTGTTGAAGCTAGAAAATATATGTTACTAGAGGAGATAGATTTTTTACAAATTCTAATTGGTATTAGATCTGAAAAAAAAAACTAAACCAAATACACAAAATAGAAAAAAAACAGCTTGAACTAAAGTAAAAAGTGGTGTTAAGCCTAATATTTCATGAACCAACCTGATCCATCCCTCCATTAGATGCTCAGACTATCCAGTTACATCCTCTATAAACGTTCTCTATCCACCTTGGGAGGAAAAAGGTTCCAGGGCATCAAAATAAATCTAATAGAAATGTATTTTTTAATAATATGAGTTTATGAAATATGAGAAAAATGATCATAACCCATCTGTATATTGTACATCCATATTATATCAAATAAGTAATAGAATAATAAAACATGTAAAGAAAACTAGAATAAAAAATAATCAACATTAATACATTAGCTCACCCAATTCACCATCCCCTAAAATAAATAGTCACACCAAATGCCACGACAATATTCCATTTCTTTAGCCACTAAAAGATATAGCTACCCTCTATCCATATGATTGAGTAAGAGTCTATATGGATGATGCGATAAAGGAAATATAAATTAAAATAAAAGTATTAATATACCTACATGTGATTATGAAAATCACCATCCAATTAATCAACACTCAAAGAGATTTTAAGGGCATAACATGAAACTAAAATTAAAAGATATATATTAGAATGGTCCTAATGCTTAATAGGAATTATAAATTAAGAAAACCCCAAGTAAATTCTTTAAATTATAATTATTATTTCTTCATGATTAAAAAATAATAATGAAAGTAATTTTTATTTCAAATCTAATAACAAGTAATCAATCTTTTATAAAAATTTCATTTTTTTAATTTCATTAATTGAAAATAAACACTTGGAAAATTTTTTGGGCCAACACCACTTTATATCAAAATAACCAATTGAAATCTATATTATTAAATAAACAATAAAAAACATTAAAAACTCTTTCTAATACAATTTAAGGAAACCATTTCTATGAATAAATAGTTTTTATAAAAATAAATACATGATCAAATAAAAACATACACCATCTAGTATAATATTTTTAAATTCATCATGGTAATCAAAGGGGATTAGGGAGAAAACATGGACATAGAGAAAAAAATTGTAAGAACCCGGATCTTCTTGCAGGTATGTTTTCTTTCTTCAGATTGTTTTTAAGAAAAAGGGGAATTTATGGAAATTTCTAAAGTCCACTCCATGTACTTTATGAGTACAGACCATGTACTGGGTCACCGTAGGAGGTCATGTGCTGGTCGTGTGATGGCCACATACACGGCCATGTGGGGGTGACCTGGAGGCCGCCTAAAGTAGAGTACGGAAAACTAAAGTACACTCTGTGTACTTCAAAAGTACACTCAGTGTATTTTCTTTTTTTATTAAACGTACCAGGGTCACGTCTAATCGCCAGAAACATATTCTTCTAGGTTTGGTTCGGCCGAGAGCTCTTGTACGGCCACGACCTTCCTCCAAGTCCCTGATCGAGCATCCGAACTATTATTTGACCGTCATCGATTGCATTGGGATCGTCTTGGTAAGCTCGCTCTTCTGCTTGAGCTTCGTTTCCCAATTCCTCCTCCTTCTCAAGTTATCCTCTATTGAATGCTTTATATGTTTTTGTAGATCTTCAGCATTTTAAGGTGATTCAAACCCTGAGAATCAAGTATATCATTCTCCCAATGTTGAGGTAGGTGGTTTGTTCCTTTTCGTAAAAAGTATATGAGTTATATGTGCAAAATCGCCAATACCCATGAACAGGGTATTGCGCATTTACCGTTTTATCCCTATTGTTTGCCTGCTATTCTTGTATGCTTGAGTTGATGATAACTGATGTGAATAGGGTGAATTTCTATTCTTTGGAAGTGCTTTCCCATTCATGATTTCCTTTTTTGATCGTTGGGTCTAGGTTTCCTGTTAGGTTGTTGTTTACCTCATATTCCTAGTATAGTAGGATGAGGTGTTTGTATCCTTACATGTTGTTATGCTATAGACTGCTAGCCAAGTAGTTCTTGAGGTTTACTTTGGCCGATACGCACTACTATACATGATTGACTTACACAGGTCTGTGAGAACCTGGTTTATTTACCATAGAGAGAATGGATGTAAGGGCTTCTCCAGAGTGTTTGTTTTACTTACGATGTGAGACCATAAGGGGAATTGACGTAAGTGCTTCCTCAGAGTGTGTAGATCCTTTATGCGGTCCACAAGGGGAATAGATGTTGAGTGATTCCCCAGAGTGCCTTTAGTTACCGATACGAGACTATAGGAGGAATTGACGGTGATTGCTTCCTTAGAGAGTCTATTCTAAAGCTGAACCAGAGGGGTTAGACTAAGTGTACTTCCCAGTGGGTTACCTGTTATATTTTCTGGTTTCTTGTGTTTCTAGGTAGGACCATAGTGGATAGGCTGTGAGTACTTCCCAGAGGGTTACCTATTGTATTATATTCTTACTTGTGTTGATAAATAGAACCAAAGGGGATAGGCTATGAGTACTTCCCAGAGGGTTACCTGTTGTATTATCTGCTTTCTTGTGTTTCTAGGTAGGACCAGAGGGGATAGGTTGTGAGTACTTCACATAGGGTTACCTTTTGTGCTTAGATGCTTGCTTATATTTCTAGGTAGGATCATAGGGGATGGTTTGTGACTACTTCTCATAGGGTTACCTATTTGTGTTTACCTATTTTGTTAGCTGTTTCTTGATATATGACACCGAATACATTGAAACTGTGAATTGTTTACCTTGGGTACATCCTTGTTTACTGCATTTATTTGATTGCTACCTACCATATGTTCACTAAATGTTAGGAACAGATCTCATGGTGGTTTCCTACTTGGATTTAGTCTCACACCTTGTTTGGGCCATGTTTTTGGGCCCAAACTGATTATATTTCTACAGGTATAGATAAGGGAAAGCACCCTTCTACTTTAGGTACTTGATTTGCTATGGACCTGGAGAGCATGGGACCAAGCTATGGCTTGTGATGTGGAGGAGTTTTTTACTTTCTTTCTTTTGTACATGGGATTAGTACTGTTGTATTCTAGCATTGTGATTTTTTTGGCTGCTTTCCAAGACATATGTATCATGAATCATTCATATATATATGTGTGTGCTATAGTTTATTATTTTCCAGTATTTTGCTATTTACTTTTGTAAGGATTATTCCTACTTCTGATTTTTCTATTTCTTTCTACTGCTGTGTTACTCTTTCAATGAGGGAATAGTTTCCCCACTATCACACCCAAGACCCTCGCTACTAGTCAGCAGCCTCTGGCATTAGGGAAAATGCGCTTGAGGCCATGTGACCAACTGGGTACGGGGTGAATCTGGGTGGTTTCCGGAACCAGGACGTTACAAAGTGGTATCATAGGAGTTTCTTTTCTTTGACTTACTACTTGGAGCCTATAGTCAGGGATAGTACAGAATAAGTACTTGGTAATAAGCTATGCCCGGGAGTAGTTAACCCGTGTACAGGAAAAAGCCAATCTACCTTGTTTATTGCAATTTTTTTGGTTTTTCAAGTATTACAATTGATTTTATTTCACCTTGAGTGATTCACAGGTTTTGTGTTGTAATTTTTGATGTTATTGAGGTTCTATTTCTATTGCAACCTGATGAGATGAGAGTATGTCATCTCATGCATCATATAGGCAATTTCTATAAATCACATGTCAAGCACACTTTGCATGCCATTTAGGATGCATTAGTGATTAGATGTTGTTGTGATAGATGGTGTGCTATATATGCATGCTATTGTGATTGATGCATTGATATAATACCTGCTATTTGATAGGGTATTGATTTGTGGAGGTTTTTCTTGAATGAACGTCAAACTTTGGTTCTTGAGGTGTTATAGGCCCTCATGGACCAGAATTTAGTGGATAATTTCATTTTTTTTGTTATAACATGTATAAGATTCCAAGCTTTGATTCTTAGTGAGTATGAGCCCTTATGGCTAGGAATTTGGAACTTTAGTGTTTGTTTCAATGTTTTTCCGGGCTCTGGAGTAATTTCTGAGGCTTATTGTTCGTAAAAACCGAAAATACATGCCGTGTAGTTTTTACTACACACCATGTGTTCTTCTATTTTGGAAGAAACTATTTTTTAAGTACACATCGTGTACCTCATGTACACACCATGTAGTATCTAACTATGTCATAGGCTGTGTGGGAAGAGACACGGGATAGGGAAATTCTTGTGGGAACACGTCGTGTATCGGTTGTACACGTTGTGTCCTGTTGTCCTTGTGTCCGCCCGTGTGACTAAAAACATTGACGGAAAAATCCTAGTTTATACACACCGTGTCAGTTATAAACATTTCGTGTCGTGTAATCTTGGAATATGACCATGTGACTAACAGCACGGGTCGATATTATCTTTCCTAGTACACGTCGTGTCCGTATGGAACACGTCGTGTAGTGTCAGACGAGTATCTGGTCATGTCACGAACAACATGGGTCGGTGAATCTCATCTAGTACACTCCTTTTCTGGCACAAACATGTCGTGTAATATAGTTCTAAGGAGAACCATGTGGTTTAGCCATGTAAAAGGATTTGGGTACAGTAAGATAATTCAAGTACACGTCGTGTGTAAGGACAACACGCCATGTGTTTGGGGTGTTACACGACCAGTTCTAGCAGAATTAAATGCCCATGTGAAAGGCTTAAGAGAACTGTAGAGACCCAAACTTTATGTACATAGACATTACATTACTTTTGTGGAATACTTAATACATTACAAAAACAGACACCCAAATACCATATTAGTTTAGTGTCTTTGGAAACTCAGAACATAATCTTCTAATCATGGTGAAATATCTTCAACATATCCCATAAAGATCTTCCCCTTTGGTTTTCTTAACTGAAAACTTTCTTTATATCCTGGGGAAAATAAAACATAAAAAGGGTGAGCTCAAATACTCAGTAAGCATAAGCATGGAGAAAATAAAACAACCCACATACATTTGAACTTAAAAACATGAACATAAAGTTTAAACAACAAAATCTTAAGCAATGACATTAAACATGGTAGTACGTAAGGCATAGATCATATTGGAACATCAATCGTGATAAAATAGAATGGGAATAAAAAATTAATTGTGGAAAACCATTAATCACATGATATGATTTCCATAGTAGCCAATGCATTGATGCCAATACCATCCTAGTGGACAAAGTCCATTACTGAATTGGGTTTACTTGTCGTCCAAGCCCTGTATTACTGAACCAGATTCACTTGTCATTCCAGCCCTGTCTATCTCATGAGATATAAATCATTACCCAATGAATTGGAGGGAGATATAGGTCCCACCCATCTCATAATTAAATCATTCTTATTTTTGCCACAAAATAAACATAAATCATTCATCATAACCCAAAGAGTAAAATGGGTTTCATAAACATCATCCCATCATAACATAATCCATATAAAACAAATGGATATAATTTCATCATAAGAAAAGTGAAACCATGTAAATCATAGAGACATTACACTTGAAACATACACATATTAAATAATTTCATCTTAGATGGAAAATGGTTTTGATAAAACACTTGAAATGAATTCTTGAGGAAAATATCCGCTTTCTTCAAAATCATTTTCTATTCACAAAATGCCATGAAATTTTAAAAGAAAATGATTTTGTTGAAAATAGTCAGGAAATATTGTAGAGTAATATTCATGAAAATAATGTGTTATGAAACCATAATAATCCATTAATTCTGTATAAGTTAAAAAACATTCTCCTTGTACTTTTAATGGAAAAGTCAAAAAGTTCCTCATATGGTAAACAAAATAAAGATTCCTTCCATAACACAAAGTAAAAGACAAAGAGGGGTAAACATGAAATTAAACATACATGGAAGAAAATTAAACACTTTATGACAAAACATTTTATGGTCATGGATGAAAAATATAACCCCACTAAATACTTACGTATAAGCAATCTCGGATAAAAAGGAGATTGCAAAATTATCCCTTACCTTATGTCCAATTTCTTCCGTATGTGTCTGAGACTCTTATATAGTGGGTTTAAAAATATTATTAACTTGTAACAGAACCAAAATAATATTTATGATATCATATATGGTTCACTTATGACTTTATATTACCTATTCTTTTGTCAATTCCATGTTAAAGCAGCGTTTTGGGTAAAATTGTTTCATTTTTCGTACGTGTTTGGACTTGTTGTTCTCGATATTATTATTACATATATCATGATTTACATACTTACAGAATGTAAAACATGATTTATATATCATATATATTCAGTATTTATATATATCTATATATAATAGATAGATAAATGAAATGAAACACACCGTTCATGGCGACGGTAGGCCGTACGTACACATGAACGCTATTTCTCTTTCCTTATTAACTTGAATAGAAGTAAGTAGATGAAATATATATATATATATATATATATATATATAAACCCAGTAGCATTATTATTTCATATATATTATTATTATTCATTATATATACTTTATAATCATTCTTGAATGGTTAATATGGAGAATGAATCTAATCGCGTTGTGGAGACGGTAATCCGTACGTACGCATGAGCGATGATATCATTCCCATAATTATTGAATGGAATTGGAGTGGATGATATAATATCTCAGAATCATTATAATGTTATAATAACCATATATAGTTATTTTTAACACCATTATACCCATCCAAGTAAGGTGGTGGTGGAAAAACAGATTACACCACGGTGTGGAGACGGTATTTCGTACGTATGCACGTGCGGTGATTTCGTTTTCCGTAGGATGGATAGAAGGTGAAATGGGGTTGTTTCATATTTATAATAACATATAATTATATTAGTTATACTTATGTCATTTATTTATAATGAAACAACTAAATAAGAGTAAGTTGAAGAATAAATAAACTTGAAAGAATCGGTAGAAGAGATTAACTCTTCTTCGGCGCGCCTCCCCTTAACCTCCTATTAGGGAACGAAATTTGGTCTTTGAAGAAGACCAGGAGATCTAGTAGGTTTCTATGGAAGTGTATAAGTTAAATGGGCAGGGTTTTCCTGAGCTTTAAGGCTCAAATTGGTGTGAAGAGGAGAGAGAGGAGGTGCCCTTTTATAAGGGAGGAGAGTGGCACCTTAGGAAAAACATAAAATATTATTTTATAATAAATTCATATTCACTTTATAATGGCTCTACAGTGACTTATTTCAAGGCTAGTGTGGGTATGGTTCTAAATCCTCTCAACCAATAGGTTTTAGACATGTTTATGTCACCATTTTAACCTTATCATTTAGATTTAACTCTAAGTTAAATAATTTAACCTTTACCGGGTCTTCTTGTATTCTTACACTACATGGTTAATAAGCTTACTATAAACTGCCAATTGAACAACAATTGGTTAATAAATATCATATATATTATTATATAATTCTTTTATCCGAACCTTATATTTTTAGGACCATTATATCAAATAATAATATAATATTTGTTTTAAAAACTCTTTTATGTCAATTTTGACACTATTTGGTATTTTGTTTTCTCTAAATTCATAACAGTGTTATTAATTCGAAATAAATTCATATAACCAACCCTAATATGTTATATTAACCAATTAAATTAGTTTAATTCATAAAAATTCTCAAATTACATTTATTTGGGTATTTATAATATCAATTATGTTAATATTTTATTAATTAGTTAATTACTGCATCACCATTGTGTCATAAATAAATTAAATTATTTAATGTCTAAAAATTATAAATAAAATACCATTATGTAGGAAATATTTTAGGATAATAATTAATATTTATAGTCTAATTTATCTTATGTATAACCCTATATTAAAAATGTTTTACTTATTAAACTTTGATTTAAACTATTTTAACTCTTATTTAAATAAAATAATAATAAATGTCTTAATCTAATCCAAGTGGACCTAAAGGGTAATATTTTATTCCTAAGGTTGTTTTTGGTTGAATTGCACTTATCCAATAGAATTAGGACTTGTGTTAGGGTAATAATAATATCATTTTTACCCTTAATTACTCTTTTTACTTTTAATCGTGGTAATAAAAATAAAAATTTACTATTCACCGAAAATTATTTTAATCTTATTGAACCACATGTTACTCCTTGATATTAACCGTGTCTCTCGGATTTTCAAAATTCCAATCACAGAAGCAGTGAAATTATGTTTTATGTAAATTTTCAAATTCTCCAAGGAGGTGGGTAAAAGACGGTGAAAAGTTCAATAAATTTTTTATATATCTAAAATTACTATAAAAATACTCAAATGAATTACATTGAACATATATAGGTATTATGTATCAATTTCGACCTAAAATAAATTTAAATAAAATAAATAATTATTTAAATAAAAATTCGGTTTTAAACTATAACTCAGTGTTTTTCACTATTCATCAAAAATTGAAAGTTTTTAGAAAAATACCAAAAATTCACCCTAGGCTAATTTTGATATTCCGAATCCAAAAATGAATTCCATTTTGAAAGATAAAATTTATAAAATTTCAAAAAGTGGGTATTACTATTCATAACAGCTAGTTTATATAATATTTTAATAACATATTGTTGTTTAGTGAAACCCGGTATTGGGTACTACACACTCTATCGAGTAAGGTCGTCATTGCGTATAATACAAGCCAAGTCAGGGATGTGTGTAGTGAAATCTACCTTTTGTGTTGTGTATAACATAATCAAAACTTATTTCATTTATATATAAAATAAAATCTTTACTTAATGTTGCGTATAATAATTTCCACAAAACGAACATGAAATTGTGTGTAACACGATCCAAGAATAGTGTTGTGTATACTGCAAGCTAATATGGTGTTGCGTATAGTACAAGCTAATCTTGGTGTAGTGTACAATAGAAGACATCAAAGAAATTAAAAAGAATTTATCTCATAAAATCTCGGGGTGTTACATTCTACCCCCCTTAAAATGAATTTCGCCCTCGAAATTCGTCGAGGTTATAAATCGTTTACCACTTGAATGTTTCATTCATAGAAACCAACATTGTAAAAAGGAATACTAAAACTTAATTTTAAAAAGTGAAGTATGAAATATAACGGTTACCCAAATTAACTCATCATTGGGTTTCCACATAGGAGAACATAAGTGAAATATGGATATGGAAGAGAAATATAACCATTATGTTTGGATGAAGAGTGGTAGAGAATATGGCTATGAAAAAGCCAACAATCACAAAGGCATAAATTTGTGATAATCTAAGGTACCATCTGATTAATCATATATGAGGGCACTAGGAAAACATTTTTGGTTTCCAAGATCATTTCCTGAATGTTGAATATTTTTTGAATTAAAATAAATACTTACTTGATTTTGGTACAATCTCGCTATTGTTTGTGCCTTGAACAATTTCCACTTCATCTCTTAAATAAATGAAGTTGAATTTTTCTTTCGTAAAGTGTTAGGAAATCATGAAATAGAATGATAGGTCATTCCATCTATCTCAAACATAAGGTCAGCAAAAGTTATATACATAAGTCCATCTATAGTGATATTAATCGTATATGGTTCCTAAAATGGACATATACTTCATCTATCATACCTCTTAATAAAATAAAACTAGTTTCTACTAACCGAGGACTTCCTGTAGGCCAGTAGTAGGTGATAAAGGCTTGTAGCACTTCAATTGGGGGTTTGATTCCCGCAACCTTGTCTGACGTGATGGGTTGTCGCCCATCCTGTAGGTTGTCCCTTTTTCTAAAACTACATTATTATAACATTCCTTCAATAATATCGAAAAAAATTCTAGCCTTAAACAATAATATCTTATGTCTAACTTAATTAATTTCAATCATTAGGTTTATCCAAAATAATTCAGTCCAAGATCATAGTATAAAGAAAACGATTACTTGAAAGGTCACATAACAAGCACGTGAATACCATCATTTATCCCCCATATATCATAATATATATCTTGTTGGTCACATTCCATACTTGTGAATACCTTAATCATGTATTCTTTTGAAACATGAATTAGCATATAACCTTAGTGAAAATATGAATGCTGTTAAAAGTTAACTCTTTCCATATACCAAAATCCCAAAATTTCTATATACTCAAACCATGATATCACTTTGTCCTTATATCAGTCATGAGCTCATGAATACTATTAAACAATTCATTTTCCCCTTATCCCTTCAATATGCGCATATCATCTTCTTTTCAAAAATATTTCAATCACTTTTCATGGTTAATGGTACCATACAATTATTGTAAACCAATACATAGATATTCCAAAATTCCATGATACTATAAATGAGATTCCATGATACTATTTTGAAATCCCATTACATAAACACTTAATCATTCCACAACATCATTATCATACTCAACATCACAAATAGTGATCGCATGTGACTTCCCTTTGTACTTTGCCTTAAGAGGTTGCTCATGTCGATCATCATTAACCCTTGGATTAGGGAATTGATTAGCATAATGCCCCATTTCCTTGCACTTGAAGCATTGAAGTGTTGTTGGAGCATTATCTATAGTCTTTTCTCAATTCACGTCATTAGAAACCTTTTTCCCATTACTTCAGCACTCAGATACTCGATGAACTTCTTTTACACACTTGAATCATTTTCTAGTACCTTTTAGTCAATCTCCTCCATGATTCTTTCCACACTTTGAGCATAATGAAACATTCACTTTCTTTTCACCATTGTTCTGAGATTTTTCCTTAAACTCCATCTTTCATTTTTTATCAAAACCATGAGATGGATATGTAACACCAACTTCCAGTTATACCTTTATAGCACAACACACAATTTCTTCATTGCTACTGAAGTATATTATATCTAATGCCCTTCAAAGACTTGGTTTTAAGCCACTGAACAATTGATAAACTTTACTTTCAGGTTAGATGATGAAGCCATATGCATACATTGAAATCCTTGTAAAATTCACCTCGTAGAAACTAACAGATTCATCATCCTTTTTCTTAATCTCAAGGAACTCATTTTCCATCTTTTTTCGATGAATACAAGGTAATTACTTGTTGAAAAGTAAGTTCTTGAACTCTTCCCATTCCATGAATTCAATTTCACCTTGGGGCCTTGTATTCTTAATTAGATTCCACCATTGTTCTGCTTCACCTTCTAAACGGTAAACATACAGAATGAATTTTTCATGTTCCGAACATCGAATTATGGAAAATATCTTTTAAATGGTACTGATCCATTGTTCAGTAATAGGTGGATAAGAAGACCCACTGAAAGAAGGTGGATGTTTCCTCATGAAGGACTCAATAGAATATTGTTCCCTTCTCTGCTCATTCGGAAGTCCAAAATGATTCATAGCTTGTGTAAGTATAACAATAATATTTTTCACTCCATCTCCCATAACATTGGTTTGTTCAGGAGGACAATCATTGCATTTCCCATTACATTGATCAACACGGTTCCTTCGGGTTCCAGCCATCATCTAAAACCCAAAAAGAATAGTGTAAGAGGCAAAAATCATGCTAGGAAAACAACATAATAAAGGGGGGTAACTTCAATATATAACATCTTAGGTTTAATTCTAATATCGTTACCATAATTCCAGGACTATAACCTATACTTATACTTAACCTTAGGGACATCCCTAGACATACCTTAGAAATATCTCTAGGGATTTCACTAAAATTTTCACATCCTAATTTCCAAAGGTTAACTAAACCTTCGCTCTGATACCAACTATAGAGACCCGAACGTGACGTACATAAACATTACATTACTTTTGCAGAATACTTAATACATTAAAAAAACACACACACAAAGACCATATTATTTTAGTGTCTTTGGAAACTCAGAACATAATCTTCTAATCATGGTGAAAGATCTTCGACATCACCCATAAAGATCTTCCCCTTTGATTTTCTTACCTAAAACCTTTTTTTATATCCCGGAGAAAAGAAAACATAAAAAGGGTGAGGTAAAATGCTCATTAAGGGTAAGCATGGAGAAAATAAAACAACCCACATACATTTGAACTTAAAAACATGAACGTAAAGTTTAAACATCAAAATATTGATCAACGACATTAAACATGGTAGTACGTAAGGCATAGATCATAATGGAACATCAATCATGATAAAATAGAATGGTAATAAAACATGTAATTGTGTCAAAACATTAAGAACATGATATGATTTCCATAGTAGCCAAGGAATTTCTGCCAAGACCATCTTAGTGGACAAATTCCATTACTAAATCACGTTTACTTGTCGTTCCAGTCCTGTATTACTAAACCTGATTCATTTGTCATTCCAGTCATGTCTATCTAATGAGATATAAATCTTTACCCAATGAATTTGAGGGAGATATAGGTCCCACCCATCTCAGAATGAAATAATTCTTAATTTTTCCACAAAATAAACATAAATCCTTTATCATAACCCAAAGAGTAAAATGGGTTTCATAAACATCATCCCATCATAACATAATCTATATAAAACAAATGGATATCATTTCATCATAAGAAAAGTTAAACCATTTAAATCAAAGAGAAATTATACTTGAAAAATACACATATGAAATAATGTCATCTTATATGGAAAATGGTTTTGATAAAACACTTGGAATGAATTCTTGAGGAAAATATCATTTCTTCTTCAAAATCATTTTTTTCAAAAAATTCCTTAAAATTTTAAAATAAAAGGATTTTTTTGAAAATAGTCATGAAATATTGTATAGTTAGCTTCATGAAAATAAGGCATTATGAAACCGTAAAAATCCGTTCATGTCGTATAAGTTAAAAAACATTCTCCTCATACATTTAACAGAAAAGTCAAAAAGTTCCTCATATGGTAAACAAAAGAAAGATTCCTTCCATAAAACATGGTAAAAGTAAAAGAGGGGTAAACATGACATTAAACATACATGGAATAATATTAAACACTTTATAAGATACATTTTATGGGCATGGATGAAAAATATAACCCCAGTAAATACTTACGTAGAAGCAATCTTGGATAAAAATGAGATTGCAAAATTATCGCTTACCTTATGTCCAATTTATTCCGTATGTGTTTGAGACTAATATATAGTGGGTTTAAACATATTATTCACTTTTAACAGAACCATAATAATATTTATGATATCATATATGGTTCACTTATGACTTTATATTACCCGTTCTTTTGTCAATTCCATGTTAAAACAGCATTTTGGGTAAAATTGTTTCATTTTTTGTACGTGTTTGGACTTGTTGTTCTTGATATTATTATCACTTATATTATGATTTAATTACTTCCAAAATGTAATACATGATTTATATATCATATATATTCATTATATATATATATATTTATATAATAGATAGATAAATGAAATAAAACACACCGTTCATGGAGACGGTAGGTCGTACGTACGCATGAACGTTGTTTTCCTTTCGTTATTGACTTGAATGGAAGTAAGTAGATTACATATATATATATAAATAAATCCAGTAGAATAATTATGTAATATATATCATTATTATTCATTATATATAATTTATAATCATTCTTGAATGGTTACTATGGATAATGAATCTCATCACGACATGGCGGTAATCCGTACGTACGCACGAGCGATGATATCGTTCCCATAATTATTGAATGGAATTGTATTGGATGATATAATATATCAGAATTAGTATGATGTTATAATAACCATATATATTTATTTTTTACACCATTATACTCATCCAAGTAAGGTGGTGGTGGAAAAACAGATTACACCATGGCGTAGAGACGGTATTCTGTACGTACGCACGCGCGATGATTTTGTTTTCCGTACGATGGATAGAAGGTGAAATGGGGTTGTTTAATATTTATAATAACATATCAGTATATTATTTATACTGATTTTATTAATTTATAATGAAACAAATAAATAATAGGAAGTATAAGAATAAAGAAACTTGAAATAATCGGTAGAAGAGATTACCTCTTCTTTGGCGCGCCTCTTCTTAACCTCATCTTAGGGCACTAAATTTGGTATTTAAAGAATACCAGGACCTCTAGTAGGTTTATATAGAAGTTTAGAATTTAAATGTCCAGAGTTTATCCGAGCTAGAAGTCTCAAATTTTTGTGAAGAGGAGAGGGAGGAGGTTCTCTTTTATAAGGGAGGAGAGAGGCACCTTAGAAAAAACTTAAAATATTTTTTTTATAATAAATTAATATTCAATTTATAATGGATCCAAAGTGACTTATTTTGAGGATAAAGTGGGGATGGGTCTAAATCCTCTCATCCAATAGGTTTTAGACAAGTTATGTTACCATTTTAACATTATCATTTCGATTTAACTCTAAGTTAAATAATTTAACCTTCACCGTGTCTTCTTGTATTCTTACACTATATGGTTAATAAACGTACTATAAACTACCAATAAAACCCCAATTGGTTAATTAATGTCATATATATTATTATATAAGTCTTTTTTCCTAAACTTAGATTTTTAGGACCATTATATCAATTAATAATATAATATTTGTTTTAAAAACTCTTTTATGTCCATTTTGACACTATTAGGTATTTTGTTTTCTCTAAATTCATAACAGCATTATTACATAGAAGATATTTCATCTAACAAACCTTAATATGTTATATTAACCTATAAAATTATTTTAATTCATAAAAAGTCTCAAATTATATTTATTTTGGTATTTATAATATCAATTATTTTAATATTTCATTAATTAGTTAATTACTGCATCACAGTTGTGTCATAAATAAATTAAATTATTTAATGTATAAAAATTATAAATAAAATACCATTATGTAGGAAATATTTTTAGGTTTATAATTAATATTTATAGTCTAATTTATCTTATTTATAACTCTATGTTAAAAATGTTTTATTTATTAAACATTGATTTTAACTATTTTAACTCTTCTTTAAATAAAAAAATAATAAATGTCCTAATCTAATCCAAGTAGACCTAAAGGGTAATATTTAATTCCTAAGGTTGCATTTGGTCTAATTACACTTATCCAATAGAATTAGGACATGTGTTAGGGTAATAATAATATCATTTTTACCCTTAATTACCCTGTTTACTTTTAACAGTGGTAAATAAAAGTAAAAAGTTATTATTCACAAAAAATTATTTTTATCTTATTGAACCAAATTTTACTGCATGATATTAACATTGTCTCTCAGATTTTCTAAATTTCACTCACAGAATCAGTAAAATTATGTTTTATGTAAATTTGCAAATTCTCCTAGGAGGTGGGTAAAAGACATTGAAAAGTTCAATAAAATTGTATATATCTAAAATTACTATAAAATGACTCAAATTAATTACATTGAACTTATATAGGTATTATGAATCAATTTTGACCTAAAATAAATTTAAATAAAAAAAATAAAAATTTAAATAAAAATTTAGTTTTAAACTATAACTCAGTGTTTTTCACTATTCTTCAAAAACTGAAAGTTTTCAGAAAAATACCAAAAATTCACCCTAGGCTAATTTCAATATTCTGAATCCAAAAATGAAGTCCATTTTGAATGATAAAATTTATAAAATTTCAAAAAGTGGGTATTACTATTCATAACAGCTAGTTTATATAAAATTTTAATAACATATCATTGTTTCGTGAAACCCGGTATTGCGTATTAAACACGATATCGATGAAGGTCGTGATTACATGTAATTCAAGACAAGTCAGGGATTCATGTAGTGCATGTTCCCATTGGTGTTGTGTATAACATAATCAAAACTTATTTCATTTATATATTAAACAAAATCTATACTTAATGTTGTGTAGAATAATTTCCACAAAACAAACTTGAAATTGTGTGTAACAAGAGTCGAGAATAGTGTTGAGTATACTAAAAGATAATACGGTGTTGCGTATAGTAAAATATAATGTTGGTGTAGTGTAAAATAGAAGACATCAAATAAATTAGAAAGAATATATCTCACAAAATCTCGGGGTGTTACATTCTACCCCTCTTAAAATGAATTTCACCCTCGAAATTCGTCGGGGTTATAAATCGTTTACCACTTGGAAGTTTCATTTATAGAAACCCACATCGTAAAAAGGAATACTAAGATTTAACTTTAAAAAGTGAAGTATGAAACATAACGGTTACCCAAATTAACTCATCACTAGGTTTCCACATAACAGAACATAAGTGAAATATGGATATAGAAGAGAAATCTAACTATCATGTTTGGATGAAGAGTGGTAGAGAACATGTCTATATAAAATCTAACAATCACAAAGCCATAAATTTGTGATAATCTAAGGTTCCATCTGATTCATCAAATATGAGGGCCCTAGGACAAAATTTTTGGTTTTCAATATCATTTCCCTAATTTTGAATATTTTTTGAATTAAAAGAAATACTTATTTGATTTTGGTACAATCTCACTATTTTTTGTGCCTTGAACAATTTCCACTTAATCTCTTAAAGAAATGAAGTTGAATTTGTCTTCCTTGAATTGTTAGCAGATCATGCAATAGAATGATAGGTTATTCCATTTGTCTCAAACATAAGGTTAGCAAAAGATATATACATATGTTCATCTATAGTGAGATTAATCGTATATGGTTACTAAAAAGGACTTATAATTCATCTATCATACATATTAATAAAATAAAACTAGTTTCTAATAACAAGGAACTTTTTGTAGGCCAGTGGTAGGTGATAAAGGCATGTCACACTTTGGTTGTATGTTTGATTCCCACAACCTTGTCTGACGTGACAGGTTGTTTCCCGTCCTGTAGGTTGTCTGTTTTTCTAAAACTACATTATTATAACATTCTTTCAATAATATCAAAAAAAGTAATAGCCTTAAACAATAATATCTTATGTCTAACCTAATTCATTCCAATCTTTAGGCTTATCCAAAATACTTCAGCCGAAGATCATAGTATAAAGAAAACAATTACTTGAAAGGTCACATAACAAGCACGTGAATACCATCATTTATCCCCCATATATCAAAACATGTATCTTGTTGGTCACATTCCAAACATGTGAATACCTTAATCATGTATTATTTTGAAACATGAATTACTATAGAACCTTAGTGAAAACATGAATGCTGTAAAAATTTAACTCATTCCATATACCAAAATACCAAAATTTCAATATACTCTAACCATGATATCACTTTGTCCTTATATCAATCATGAGATCATGAATACTATAAAACATTTAATTTTCTCTTTATCCCTTCATTATGTGCATATCATCCACTTTCCAAAAATATTTCAATCACTTTTCATGGTTAACAGTGCCATACAATTATTGAAAACCAATACATAGATATTCCAAAATTCCACGATACTATAAATGAGATTCCATGATACTATTTTGAAATCACATTACATAAACACTTAATCATTCCACAACATCATTGTCAAACTCAACATCTCAAATAGTGATTGCATGTGACTTCCCTTTGTCCTTTTCATTAAAAGGTTGCTAACGTCGATCATCATTAACCCTTGGATTAGGGCATTGATTAGCATAATGCCCCATTTCCTTGCACTTGAAGCATTGAAGTGTTGGGGGAGTGTTCTCTGTAGTCTATTATCTATTCACGTCATTAGAAACCTTTTTCCCATTACTTCGGCACTCAGTTTCTCGATGACCTTCTTTTCCACACTTGAAACATTTTCTAGTACCTTTTAGTCAATCTCCACCATGCTTCTTTCCACAATTTGAGCATAAAGAAACATTCACTTTATTTTCACCATTGTTTTGAGATTTTTCATTAAACTCCATCTGTCGTTTTTTATCAAAACCATGAGATGGATATGTAACACCAACTTCTAGTTATACCTTTATATCACAACAAACAATTTCATCATAGCTACTGAATTCCCTTATAGATAATGTCTTTCGAAGACATGGTTTTAAGCCACTGAAGAATCGATCAACATTACTTTCGGGTTTGATGATAAAGACAAATGCATACCTTGAAATCCATGTAAAATTCACCTCGTATATACCAACAGATTCATCATTCTTTATCTTAATCACAAGAAACTCTTTTTCCATCTTTGTTCGAAGAATATGAGGTAAGTACTTATTGAAAAATAATTTCTTGAACTCGTCCCATTCCATGGATTCAATTTCACCTTGGGGCCTTGTATTCTTAATTAGAGTCTACCACTGGTATGCATCACCTTATAAACGGTAAACATCCAGAATGAATTTTTCATGTTTCCAACATCGAAGTATGGAAAATATATTTTCAATGGTACTGATCCATTTTTCAGAAACAAGTGGATCAGAAGACCCACTAAAAGAAGGTAGATGTTGCCTCATGAAGCACTCAATATAATATTTTTCCCTTATCTGCTCATTCGGAAGTCCAGAATGATTCATATCTTGTGTAAGTATATCAATAATATTTTTCACTCCACCTCCCATAACATTGGTTTGTTCAGGAGGACAATCATTGCATTGCCCATTACATTGATCAACACGGTTCCTTCGGGTTCCATCCATTGTCTAAAACCCAAAAATAAATGTGTAAGAGGAAAAAATCATGCTAGGAAAACAATATAATAAAGGGGGAGTACCTTCAATATATAACATCTTAGGTTTAATTCTATGATCGTTACCATAATTCCAGGAATCTAACCTATACTTATACTTATCCTTAGGGACATCCCTAGACAAACCTTCGAAATATCTTTAGGGATTTCACTAAAGTTTTCGCATCTTGGTTTCCAAAGGTTAACTAAACCTTCGTGCTGATACCAACTATAGAGACCCAAACTTGACGTACATAGACATTACATTACTTTTGCGGAATACGTAAAACATTACAAAAACATACGCCCAAAGAACGTATTAGTTTAGTGTCTTTGGAAACTCTGAACATAATCTTTTAATCATGGTGAAAGATCTTCAACATCTCCCATAAATATCTTCACCTTTGGTTTTCTTACCTAAAACCGTTCTTTATATCCTTGGGAAAATAAAACATAAAAAGAGTGATCTCAAATGCTCAGTAAGGGTAAGCATGGATAAAATAAAACAACCCACATACATTTGAACTTAAAAACATGAACATAAAGTTTAAACATCCAAATCATGAGTAATGAAATTAAACATGGTAGTACGTAAGGAATAGATCATAATGGAACATCAATCATGATAAAATAGCATGGGAATAAAACATCTAATTGTGGAAAACCATTAAGCACATGATATTATTTCTATAGCATCCAAGGAATTGCTACCAAGACTATCTTAGTGGACAAAGTCCATTACTGAATCGAGTTTACTTGTCATTCCAGCCCTGTATTACTGAACCAGATTCACTTAACATTAAAACCATGTCTATCTCATGAAATATAAATCTTTACCCAATTCATTGGAGGGAGATATAGGTCCCACCCATCTAATAATGAAATCATTCTTACTTGTGCCATAAAATAAACATAAATTATTCATCATAACCCCAAGAGTAAAATGGGTTTCATAAACATCGTCCCATCATCACATAATACATATAAAACAAATGGATATCATTTCATCATAAGAAAAGTGAAACCATGTAAATCATAGATACATTATACTTGAAACATAAACATATAAAATAATGTCACATTCTATGGAAAATGGTTTTGATAAAACACTTGAAATGAATTCTTGAGGAAAATATCCTTTCTTCTTCAAAATCATTTTCTTTTCACAAAATTCCATGAAATTTTAAAAGAAAAGGATTTTTTGAAAATAGTAATGAAATATTGTAGAGTAATATTAATGAAAATAAGGCATTATAAAACCGTAAAAATCCATCAATGCCATATAAGTTAAAAAACATTCTCCTCGTACTTTTAATGGAAACATCAAAAAGTTCCTCGTATGGTAAACAAAAGAAAGATTCCTTCCATAACACAAAGTAAAAGTCAAAGAGGGGTAAACATGACATTAAAAATACAAGGAAAAAAATTAAAGACTTTATGAAAAAAAATTATGGGAATGGATGAATAATATAACCCCAGTAAATACTTACGTATAAGAAATCTCAGATAAAAATGAGATTACAAAATTATCTCTTACATTATGTCCAATTTCTTCTGTATGTGTCTGAGACTCCTATATATTGGGTTTAAACAAATTATTAACTTGTGAAAGAACCATAATAATATTTATGATATCATATATGGTTCACTTATGACTTTCTATTACCCATTTTTTTGTCAATTCCATGTTAAAGCTGCGTTTTGGGTAAAATCGTTTCATTTTTCGTACATGTTTGGACTTGTTGTTCTTGATATTATTATTACTTATATAATGATTTAATTACTTAAAAAATGTAAATCATGATTTATATATCATATATATTCAGTATATATATATATATATAATAGATAGATAAATGAAATGAAACACACCGTTCATGGAAACGGTAGGCCATATATACGAATGAACGTTGTTTTCCTTTCTTTATTGACCTGAATGGAAGTAAGTAGATGACATATATATATATATATATGTATAAATAAATAAAATATCATTATTATTTAATATATATCATTATTATTCATTATATATACTTTATAATCATTCTTGAATGGTTAATATGGATAATCAATCTCATCGCGTCGTGGAGACAGTAATCCGTACGTACGCACGAGTGATGATATCGTTCCCATAATTATTGAATAGAATTGGAGTGGATGATATAATATCTCATAATAATTATGATGTTATAATAACCATATATAGTTATTTTTTAAACCATTATACCCAACAAAGTAAGGTGGTGTTGGAAAAACAGATTACACCACGGTGTGGAGACGGTATTCCGTACGTACGCACGTGCGGTGATTTTGTTTTCCGTAGGTTGGATAGAAGGTGAAATGTGATTATTTCATATTTATAATAACATATAAGTATATTATTTATACTTATTTAATTAATTTATAATGAAAAAACTAAATAATAGGAAGTAGAAGAATAAAGAAACATGAAAGAATCGGTAGAAGAGATTACCTCTTCTTCAACTCGTCTCTTCTTAACCTCCTCTTAGGGCACTAAAGTTGGTCTTTGAAGAAGACCAGGATCTATAATAGGTTTCTATGGAAGTGGAAAAGTGAAATGGGAAGGGTTTTTCCAAGCTTGAAGGCTCAAATTTGTGTGAAGTGGAGAGGGAGGAGGTGCCCTTTTATAAGGGAAGAGAGGGGCACTTTAGGAAAAACTTAAAATATTATTTTATAATAAATTCATATTTGGTTTATAATGGCTCCAATGTGACTTATTTCGAGGATAAGGTAGGTATGGGTCGAAATCATCTCAATAAATTGGTTTTATATAAGTTTAGGTTACCATTTTAACCTTATCATTTAGATTTAACTCTAAGTTAAATAATTTAACCTATACCGCGTCTTCTTGTATTCTTACACTACATGGTTAATAAAATTACTATAAACTTCCAATCGAATCCCAATTGGTTCATTAATGTCATATATATTATTATATGTGTCTTTTAGAAGAACCTTATATTTTTATTACCATTATATCAATTAATAATATAATACTTGTTTTAAAAACTCTTTTATGTCAATTTTGACACTATTTGGTATTTTGTTTTCTCTAAATTCATAACAGCATTATTACTTCAAAAAAATCGTCTAAGCAACCCTAATATGTTATAGTAACCTATAAATTTATTTTAATTCATTAAAAGTCTCAAATTACATTTATTTAGGTATTTATAATATCAATTATTTTAATATTTGATTAATTAGTAAATTACTGCATCACAATTGTGTCATAAAAAAATTAAATTATTTAATGTATAAAAATTATAAATAAAGTACCATTATGTAGGAAACATTTTTATCTTTATAATTAATATTTATAGTAGAATTTATCTTATATATAACCCTATATTAAATTTTTTTAGTTATTAAACATTGATTTTAACTATTTTAACTCTTCTTTAAATAAAATAATAATAAATGTCCTAATCTAATCCAAGTGGACCTAAAGGGTAATATTTTATTCCTAAGGTTGTTTTTGGTCTAATTTCACTTATCCAATAGAATTATTACATGTGTTATGGTAATAATAATATCATTTTTACCTTTAATTACTCTATTTACTTTTAACCGTGGTAAATAAAAGTAAAAAGTTACTATTTACCAAAAATTATTTTTATCTTATTGAACAAAAATTTACTCCTTGATATTAACTGTGTCTCTTGCATTTTCTAAATTCCACACACAAAAGTGGTAAAATTATGTTTTATGTGAATTTGAAAATTCTTCTAGGATGTGGGTAAAAGATGGTGAAAAGTTCAATAAAATTTTTATATATCTAAAATTACTATAAAATAACTCAAATGAATTACATTGAACTTATATAGGTATTATATATAAATTTTTACCTAAAATAAATTTAAATAAAATAAATAATTATTTAAATAAAAATTCTCTTTTAAATTATAACACAGTGTTTTTCACTATTCATTAAAAATTGAAAGTTTTCAGAAAAATACCAAAAATTCACCCTGGGATAATTTCAATATTTCGAATCCAGAAATGAAGTCCATTTTGAAAGATAAAATTTATAAAATTTCAAAAAGTGGGTATTACTATTCATAATGGCTAGTTTATATAATATTTTAAAAACATATCGTTGTTTAGTGAAACCCAGTATTGCGTACTACACACGCTATCGAGGAAGGTCACGATTGCATGTAATGCAAGCCCAGTCAAGGCTGCGTGTAGTGAAATCTCCCTTTGGTGTTGCGTATAACATAATAAAAACTTATTTCATTTATAGATTAAACAAAATCTATACTTGATGTTGCGTAGAATAATTTCCACAAAATGAACTTGAAATTGTGTGTAACACTAGCCAAGAATAGTGTTGCGTATACTACAAGCTAATACGATGTTGCATATAGTACAAGCTAATCTTGGTGTATTGTACAATATAAGACATCAAAAAAATTAAAAAGAATATGTCTCGTAAAATCTCAGGGCGTTACATTCTACCCCCCTTAAAATGAATTTTTCCCTCGAAATTCGTCAGGGTTATAAATCATTTACCACTTGAAAGTTTCATTCATAGAAACCCACATCATAAAAAGGAATACTAAAACATAATTTTATAAAGTGAAGTATGAAACATAACGGTTACCCAAATTAACTCATCACTGGGTTTCCACATAGGAGAACATAGGTGAAATATGGATATGGAAGAGAAATCTAACCATCATGTTTGGATGAAGAGTGGTAAAAAACATGGCTATGAAAAATACACAATAAAAAATCCACAAATTTGTGATAATATAAGGTACCATCTGATTCATCAGATATGAGGGTACTAGGACAACATTTTTTGTTTTCAAGATCATTTCCCTAATGTAGGATATTTTTTTAATTAAAAGAAATACTTACTTGATTTTGGTACAATCTCACTGTTGTTTGTGCCTTGAAAATTTTCCAATTCATCTCTTAAAGAAATGAAGTTGAATTTTTCTTCCATGAAGTGTTAGCAGATCATGAAATATAATGATAGTTCATTCCATCTGTCTCAAACAGAAGGTTAGAAAAAGTTAAATACATAAGTCTATATATAGTGAGATTAATCGTATATGGTTCCTAAGATGGACTTATACTTCATCTATCATACCTATTAACAAAATAAAACTTGTTTCTACTAACTAGGGACTTCTTGTAGGCCATTGGTTGGCGATAAAAGCATGTCTCACTTCGGTTGTGGGTCTGATTCATGTAACCTTGTCCGATGTGATGGGTTATCGCCCATCCTGTAGGTTGTCCATTTTTCTAAAACAACATTATTATAACATTCCTTCAATAATATCGAAAAAAGTTCTAGCATTAAACAATACAATCTTATGTCTAACTTAATCCATTCTAACCTTTAGGCTTATCCAAAATACTTCGGTCCAAGCTCATAGTATAAAGAAAATGATTACTTGAATGGTCACATAACAAGCACGTGAATAACATCATTTATCCCCCATATATCTTCAGATATATCTTATTGGTCACATCCCAAACATGTGAATAACTTAATCATGTATTCTTTTGAAACATTAATTACCATAGAACCTTAGTGAAAACATGAATGCTGTCAAAAGTTAACTCTTTCCATATACCAAAATCCCAAAATTTCTATATACTCAAACCATGATATCACTTTGTCCTTATATCAGTCATGATCTCATGAAAACTATCAAACATTTCATTTTCTCATTATCCCCTAATTATGCAAAAATCATCCGCTTTCCAAAAATATTTCAATCACTTTTCAAGGTTAACGGTACCATACAATTATTGAAAACCAATACATAGATATTCCAAAATTTCACGATAATATAAATGAGATTCCATGATACTATTTTGAAATCCCATTACATAAACACTTAATCATTCCAAAACATCTTTTTCATACTCTACATCACAAATAGTGATCACATGTGACTTTTCTTTGTCCTTTTCCTTAAGTGGTTGCTCACGTCGATCATCATTAAGCCTTGGATTAGGGCATTGATTAGTATAATGCCCCATTTCCTTGCAGTTGAAGCATTGAAGTGTTGGTGGAGTGTTCTCTGTAGTCTTTTCTCTATTCACGTCATTAGAAATATTTTTCCCATTACTTATGCACTCAGCTGCTTGATGAACTTCTTTTCCACACTTGAAACATCTTCTAGTACCATTTAGACAATATCCACCATGCTACTTTCCACACATTGAGCATAAAGAAACATTCACTTTCTATTCACCATTGTTCTGAGATTTTTCATTGAACTCCATCTTTGATTTTTTGTCAAAACCATGAGATAGATATGTAACGCCATCTTCTAGTTCTACCTCTATAGAAAAACACACAATTTATTCATAGCTAATAAAGTCTCTTATAGCTAATGACCTTTGAAGACTTGGTTTTAAGCCACTGAATATTCAATCAACTTTACTTTCAGGTTGGATGATAAAGCCAGATGCATACCTTGCAATCCTTGTAAAAGTCCCCTCGTATATACCAACATAGTTATCATCTTTTTGATTAATCTCAATGAACTCCTTTTCCATCTTTGTTCGAAGAATACGAGGGAATTACTTATTGAAAAATAATTTCTTGAACTCGTCTCATTCCATGGATTCAATTTCACCTTGGGGCCTTGTATTCTTAATTAGAGTCCAAAACTTGACTACTTAACCTTCTAAATGATAAACACCCCGGATGACTTTTTCATGTTATGAATATTGAAGTATGAAAAATTTCTTTTCAATGGTACTGACCCATTGTTCAGCAAAAAGTGGATCAGAAGACCCACTGAAAGAAGGTGGATGTTGCCTCATGAAGGACTCAACAGAATATCATTCCCTTCTCTGCTCATTCAGATGTCCAGAATGATTCATGGCTTTGTAAGTATATTAATAAGATTTTTCACTCCATCTCCCATAAAATTGGTTTTTTCAAGAGTACAATCATTGCATTTCCCATTACATTGATCAACATGGTTCCTTTGGGTTCCATCTATCGTCTAAAACCCAAAAAGAATAGTGTAAAAGGAAAAAATCATGCTAGGAAAAAGAACATAATAAAGGGTGATTACCTTAAATACATAACATATTAGGTATAATTCAAAGATAGTTACCGTAATTCCAGTACTATAACCTATACATATACCTAACCTTAGGGACATCCCTAGACATACTTTAGAAATATCTCGAGGGATTTCACTAAAGTTTCCGCATCCTAGTTTCCAAAGGTTAACTAAACCTTCACTCTGATACCAACAGTAGAGACCCAAACTTGACGTACATAGACATTATATTACTTTTGTAGAATACTTAAAACATTACAAAAACAGATGCCCAAAGAATGTATTAGTTTAGTGTCTTTGGAAACTCTGAACGTAATCTTCTAATCATTGTAAAATATATTCAACATCTCCCATAAAGATCTTCCACTTTGGTTTTCTTACCTAAAAACTTTCTTTATTTCCTGGGGAAAATAAAACATAAAAATGGTGAGCCCAAATTCTCAGTAAGGGTAATCATGGAGAAAATAAAACAACCCACATACATTTGAACTTAAAAACATGAAGATAAAGTTTAAACATCAAAATCTTGAGCAATGACATTAAACATGGTAGTACGTAAGGCATAGATCATAATGGAACATCAACCATGATAAAATAGCATGGGAATAAAACATATAATTGTGTAAAACCATTAAGCACATGATATGATTTCCATAGTATCCAAGGCACACCTTCCAAGACCATCCTAGTGGACAAAGTCCATTAAGGAATCGGGTTTACTTGTCGTTCTAGCCCTGTATTACTAAACCGGATTCACTTTCCATTCCAGCCATGTATATCTCATGAGATATAAATCTTTACCCGATAAATTGGAGGTAGATATAGGTCCCACCCATCTCATAATGAAATAATTCTTACTTGTTTCACAAAATAAACATAAATCATTCATCATAACCCAAAGAGTAAAATGGGTTTCATAAACATTGTCCCAACATAACATAATCCATATAAAACAAATGGATATCATTTCATCATAAGAAAATTGAAACCATGTAAATCATAGAGACATTATACTTGAAACATAAACATATGAAATAATGTCATCTTAGATGGAAAATGGTTTTGATAAAACACTTGAAATGAATTCTTGAGGAAAATATATTTTCTTCTTCAAAATCATTTTCTTTTCACAAAATGACATGGAATTTTAAAAGAAAAGGATTTTTTTGAAAGTAGTCCTGAAATATTTTAGAGTAAGCTTCATGAAAACAAGGGGTTATGAAACCGTAAAAATATGTTCATGCCGTGTAAGTTAAAAAACACTCTCCTCGTACTTTTAACAGAAAAGTCAAAAAGTTCCTCGTATGGTAAACAAAAGAAAGATTCCATCCATAACACAAAGTAAAAGTCAAAGAGGGGTAAACATGAAATTAAACATACATGGAATAATATTAAACACTTTATGAAAAACATTTTATGGCAATGGATGAAAAATATAACCCTAGTAAATACTTACGTATAAGCAATCTCGGATAAAAATGAGATTGCAAAATTATCCCTTACCTTATGTCTAATTTTTTCTGTATGTGTCCGAGACTCCTGTATAGTTGGTTTAAACATATTATTAACTTCTAACAGAACCATAATAATATTTATCATACCATATATGGTTCACTTATGTCTTTATATTACCTTTTCTTTTGTCAATTCCATGTTAAAGCAGAGTTTTGGGTAAAATCGTTTCATTTTTCGTACGTCTTTGGACTTGTTGTTCATGATATTATTATTACTTATATCATGATTTACTTACTTCCATAATTTAAAACATTATTTATATATCATATATTCAGTATATATATATAATAGATAGATAAGTGAAATGAAACACACCGTTCATGGAGACGGTAGGCCGTACGTATGCATGAACATTGTCTTCCTTTCCTTATTGACTTGAATGGAAGTAAGTAGATGACATATATATATACATAAATAAATTAGAATTATTATGTAATATATATCATTAGTATTCATTATATATACTTTATAATTATTCTTTAATGGTTAATATGGATAATGAATCTCATCACTTTGTGGAGACGGTAATCCGTACGTACGCACGAGCGATGATATCGTTACCATAATTGTTGAATGGAATTGGAGTGGATGATATAATATCTAAGAATCATTATGATGTTATAATAACCATATATAGTTATTTTTTACACCATTATACCCATCCAAGTAAGGTGGTGGTGGAAAAACAGATTACACCACGGCATGGAGACAGTATTTCGTACGTACACACGTGCGGTGATCTTATTTTCCGTAGGATGGATAGATTGTGAAATGGGTTTGTTTAATATTTATAATAACATATCAGTATATTATTTATACTTATGTAATTACTTTATAATGAAACAACTAAAGAAGAGGAAGTAGAAGAATAAAGAAACTTGAAAGAATCAGTAGAAGATATTACCTCTTCTTCGGTGCGCCTCCTCTTAACCTCCACTTAGGGCACTAAAGATGGTCTTTGAAGAAGACCAGCACCTATAGTAGGATTATATGGAAGTGGATAAGTGAAATGGGCAGGGTTTGGCCGAGACTGAAGGCTAAAATTTGGGTGAAGAGGATAGGTATTAGGTGCCCTTTTATAAAGGAGGAGAGGGTCACCTTAGGAAAATCTTAAAATATTATTTTATAATAAATTTATATTCGGTTTATAATGGCTCCAAAGTGACTTATTTAGAGTTTAGGGTGGGGATGGGTCGAAATACTCTCAACGAATTGGTTTTATACAAGTTTAGGTTACCATTTTAACCTTATCATTTAGATTTAACTCTAAGTTAAATAATTTAACCATTACATTGTCTTCTTGTATTCTTACACTATATGTTTAATGAACATACTATAAACTACAAATCTAACCCCAATTGGTTCATTAATTTCATATATATTATTATATAAGTCTTTTGGCCAATCCTTAGATTTTTTTGACCATTATATCAATTAATAATATAATATTTGTTTTAAAAACTCTTTTATGTCAATTTTGACACTATTTTGTATTTTGTTTTCTCTAAATTCGTAAAATCATTATTACTTCGAAAAAAATTCATATAACCAACCCAAATATGTTATATTAACCTATAAAATTATCTTAAGTCATAAAAATTCTCAAATTATATTTATTTGTGTATTTATAATATCAATTATTTTAATATTTCATTAATTAGTTAATTAATGCATCACCATAGTGTCATAAATAAATTAAATTATTTAATGTCTAAAAATTATAAATAAAATAACATTATGTAGGAAATATTTTTATATTTATAATGAATATTTATAGTCGAATTTATCTTATGTATAACCCTATATTAAAAATGTTTTAGTTATTAAACTTTGATTTTAACTATTTTAACTCTTCTTTAAATAAAATAATAATAAATGTCCTAATCTAATACAAGTGGACCTAAAGGGTAATATTTTTTTTCCTAAGGTTGTTTTTGGTCGAATCACACTTATACAATAGAATTAGGACATGTGTTAGGGTAATAATAATTTCATTTTTACCCTTAATTACCCTATTTACTTTTAACCGTGGTAAATAAAAGTAAAAAGTTACTATTCACCAAACATTATTTTTATCTTATTGAACAACATTTTACTCCTTGAGTTTAACCGTGTCTCTCAGATTTTCGAAATTACACTCACATAAGCAGTAAAATTATGTTTTATGTAAAATTTTAAATTCTCCTAGGAGGTGGGTAAAAGACGGTGAAAAGTTCAATAAAATTTTTATATATCTAAAATTACTATAAAATGACTCAAATGAATTACATTGAAATTATATAGGTATTATGTATCCATTTTGACCAAAAATAAATTTAAATAAAATAAATAATTATTTAAATAAAAATTCGGTTTTAAACTATAACTCAATGTTTTTCACTATTCATCAAAAATTGAAAGTTTTCAGAAAAATACCCAAAATTCACCCTAGGATAATTTTGATATTACGAATCCAAAAATGAATTCCATTTTTAAAGATAAAATTTCAAAAAGTGGGTTTTACTATTCATAACGGCTAGTTTATATAATATTTTAATAACATATCGTTGTTTAGTGAAACCTGGTATTGCATACTACACATCCTATCGAGGAAGGTCGCGATTGCATGTAATGCAAGCCAAGTCAGAGCTGCGTGTAGTGAAAGCTTCCTTTGGTGTTGTGTATAACATAATCAAAACTTATTTCATTTATACATTAATCAAAATCTATACTTAATGTTGCGTAGAATAATTTCCACAAAATGATCTTGAAATTGTGTGTAACATGAGCTAAGAATAGTGTTGTGTATACTGCAAGCTAATATGGTGTTGCATATAGTATATGTCACGACCCGTCCTCGGGGGTCGTGCCATGACTACCCCAAGACCGCCTTCCATAGGCCAGGGGCTGGTGACTAGCACCAAGGCGTAAATCCCAGAAAAAGGGAAGGCATTGCCTTTGTAAAGTAACCAACAAACACCACAGAGTAAGCAGGAAGAAGTAAACACTAAGTAAAAACTGGTACAACAGTAAGTGCGGAAGTAAGTGGGACAGAATACAAACCCAAACTGAAAGTAAAGTACAACTCAAAAGGGTAAACAACAACTGAAAAGTAAAGCTGCAACGTCGAGCCGTCCAATGGAAGTCCCACCTGAAGGGTGGGTACAGATAGCCTCCACTGCTCCTCGGGTCCAGCCGACTGCTCCGAGTACGTCCCACCCAGTGGTCCCCCTCCAGGTACCGTCCTGCTCCGCAAGACTCCACCACGATCAGCGATGTCCGTCGTCTGCAACCAACACAACGTAGTGCGGGCATAGCCCGTGCAGGGGTGAGTATAAGCTACTCAGTAGGGACCCCGAGACCCCAAAGGTCTCCCAAAATCCACAAAGGATAAAGCACAAGGTAAGATACAATCATGAAGTAACATCCGACACATCTTAGGTATATTCCCATACATATACCTAAGTTATCAATTCTCGCTCGACTCCAATATCCGAGCTCAAGTACAACCCAGTCCACACAGGAAGGCAAAACGTAAATCCACATAGGATAGCACAACACAATCCACAAAGGAAAGAAAAATAGGATTCGGCTCACACAGGTATACTTCTTCATATGACGATAAAGATGACCAGATATTGCCACTGATTCATCTAAGCCGTCGGACCCACAAAGGATTGATAGGTACTAACCCCCGCAATGACCCACAAAGGATCTGACCCACAACGGATCGATAGGTAACTAACCCCCACAACGACCCACAAAGGATCTGACCTACAAAGGATCAATAGGTAACTAACCCCTACAATGACCCACACAGGATCGGACCCACACCGGATCTGTAGGCGCTGGCCCACACATGACCGCTGAGCACTGACCCACACAAGATCAGACCCACACAAGATCGGTAGCACTGACCCGCAAAGGGTCGCTGAGTGCTTTAGTCGTCACCGCCGAATCCACTGAGATTCTCTGCATAGTCGTCGTCGTCACAGTAGCAGTCGCAACCAGCTCTAGGTTTCCCGCACAAAGCAAGCTCGTTCGGGAGGGTCCGCTCCAAGAGCCGAGAGGCTGATACATCAACTGACACATAGTCCAGAGTTGATATATCCAAAAGTTTCGTATCATCAACAGGAACTCAACATCGCAGACGGTGCGTCAATCGGACACCCAGTCTGAGAGTTGTTGGCTTTTTCGTCCCAAGGGCCTGGTTGGTTTTTAAGGCAAAACCAACCCGACCGTACTCCACCTGCGTCCAAACCTCGGGTGGAGTATGCCAAAAGATCCGTCTCACCTACCGGAATTCAACAAAGTCGATGGTACGTCAATATGACGTCCGAAGCTCAAGATATGAGCATTTCTGCTCTGAGGGCCCGGTTGGTTTCGTGTATGAACCAAACCGGACGAACTCAAAGTATTCCGAAACCTTGAGTGTGATACACCAAAATGACCGCCACGATTAAAGGATCGCATCGCCGCTAATGTCACATCGTTCGGAGGCCCGTAGCTCAAGTTATGAGAAAAAGACCGAAAAGGTCCGGAAACGGGGGTCTAGGCCCGGACCGACCCGGGTCGACCCGACCCGGGTCCGGGTCTGACCCGGTTGGACGCGACCAGGCCCGGCCCGGCCTGGGCGCGACCCGGCCGGGGGGTCGGCTCTGTTTGGCTCAGTCGAGCGGCCGTGCAAGGGAAGCCGCGGGTCATGCTGTCCCCGGGGGAAGAGGAGCCGCGGCCCTGCGTGGGGCCGTGCTTGGTCAGCGGACGTGGCAGAGCTGCGTCCCGTGTCTCGCCGGACCCGCACGGTCGCGGGTCTGGTCGGCCGCCGCCGGTGGAGTCCGCGGGCCACCGGAGTTGCTCCGGTGGTCCGATTCCATTTCCGTCTACGCCGTAGCTCCTCCTGGGTCCCGTTCTTCACTGCGGAGTCAACAAATCGTCTCTGCCACCCGTTTTGTCGTCGTCCGCCCTTCCGAACACCAAGAACAAAGGGTGGTGGGTTCGGAATTGTTCGTTGGTCCGCACCCACCGCATTAGCGGTTTGAAACAACACCATAAAATCCCAACAATTGATGAACCACGACCCGCAATAATAATCCGCGGACCAACTTGTTAATTTGTTGGTCCGCGTTCTTGCCTTGGAGGAAAACAAACATGGGTAAAACATTTTCAAAATGACCCCTACCTCGTAGCTGTCATCAGACGAGTGCGAGTACGTTGCGAAATTGACCGTCGCAGTAGAAGGTGATCGTCGCGTCGCGGAAGGGCGTCACGTCTTCACGGAAGGGCATCGCGTCGACGATCTCCGAGGGTTAAAGAAACACACGGATTTAATTATAACAATTAAATCCATGTTGAGGATAAAAACCACAAAGGAATTAAAAGGACCGCAATCTCTTACCTCAACGGACGATCGATGATTTGTCGCGGAAGAAGCATCGCGGAGGGAGAATCGTCGGCGTCACACCGTCGATCTCCGGGGGCCTGGCGTTCTTCGCGTTCTTCGTGTTCTTCGCGAAGGAGGAAGATCTTTAGAGATTCTCCAAAGGTTTAACACAACATTCAAGAAGAAGGTGTGTTGGAATTATTTTATTAACATGCCAACAAATTGAAAACGTGTTAAGAAACAAACAAAATTAATTCATAGAATTAATTTCAACGAATAAACCGCCCAATTAGTAGGAGCGTTTAAGAGTTTAGAAAACATGTCAGTTGACTTTCATTTAAAAGGGGTTTTTGCTGGTGCGTTACTTAGCGGAAAAGAAATGGTGGGGATCGTGCAGGCCCCACCTCACAATTATCCTACCAAGAGGGTAGGATATTTTGAATTTCAACCTATCCGCTTTAACTCAGCTTAAGCAGCTTTAAGTGGCTTTAAGCGGCTTTAAGTGAAATAAAATAATGTTTGTCGTACCACATTATTTTATTTCTTAACTTAAAGCCCAATATTGTAAAACCACATCCGAGAAAACGCAACTCCGGAAGAGGCGTTTCTAAGCAATTACCGGCGCTGCGATTCCATCAGTGCCCTCAGAATTAAATTCCAAGCACCGGTTCAAAAGTTAGAAAAACCCGCTCATCCGTTCACTGAACGTACCCGAGCCAAACTTTGGAAAATGATTCTCGGCACACCGGACCTCGGAATCAGGTGCCGTCTGAAACTCTGTTCTTGTAAAATTCTAAAGAAAATTAAGAAAAAAAATTCCTTGAAATTTATGGGTCTTTACATCACTCCCACCTCAGGGATTTACATCCCCGTAAAGATACATCAAAATCTTGGGAAAGAAAAGTGGGTACTGAGCACTCATCTGAGCCTCCCGCTCCCAAGTTCTCTCCTGGAGGTTCCCGTGCTGCCATCTGATGCGCACTAGAGGAATCGACCGTCCACGTAGGACCCACTCCTGCCGATCCTCGATCTCCACCGGGATCTCCACAAAAGTCGCCCCATCATCAACGTCCATCTCCCCATGGTAAATGATGTGCATCGGGTCATGCACGTATCTCCTCAGCTGAGATACGTGGAAGACGTCGTGTACCCGGTGCAACTGAGGTGGTAGAGCCAGGTGATAAGCCACCTCACCAATCCTACTGAGGACCTGGAATGGTCCGTTGAAGCGTGGAGACAACTTTCCGCCTCATCCAAATCTCTGTAATCCGTGTCGAGGTGAGACATGCAAGAAGACGTGGTTTCCATCCTCGAACTCTAGTGGCCTCCGCCTCCTGTCAGCATAAGACTTCTGTCAGCTCTGAGGTGTCCTCATCTGCTCCTGGATGACTTGGACCTTCTCTGTCGTGGCCCGGACCATCTCTGGTCCCACAAGTGCTGACTCCCCAGGGTCTGTCCAGCACAACGGAGATCTGCAAGGTCTGCCATACAACGCCTCGTATGGTGCCATCCCGATGGTGGAGTGGTAGCTGTTGTTGTACGCAAACTTCCCCAAGGGTAGGTGGTCCTCCCAGCTGTGACCAAAGTCAAGGATACATGTGTGGAGCATGTCCTCGAGAGTCTGAAGGGTCCTCTCCGTCTGACCATCCGTCTGAGGGTGAAAGGCGGCGCTCAGACGTAGCTGCGTCCCGAACACCTCATAAAACCCCTTCCAAAACCGGGAAGTAAAGCGAGCATCTCGATCGGAGACGATAGATGATGGCACACCGTGAAGCTGTATAATCTCCTGAACGTAGAGACGCCCCAAGCTCTCTACTAATCCCTGCTCTCTGATGGGTAAGAAGTGAGCCGACTTAGTGAGTCGGTCGACAATCACCCAAATGGAGTCGTGACCTTTGGAAGTGCGTGGAATTCCAGTAACGAAGTCCATAGATATCCCATCCCACTTCCACTCCAGGTCCTCCAAGGGATGTACCAAGCCTGCTGGTACCTGGTGCTCTACCTTCACCTGCTGGCAGGTGAGGCATCGAGAAACGAACTCTGCCACAACCTTCTTCAAGCCCGGCCACCTATGCTGTCATCTGAGATCCTCGTACATCTTCGCCACTCTAGGATGTACCGCCAAAGGAGAAGTGTGAAACTCTCTCATCACCTCCTCTCGTAAAGAAACTGGTACCAAGGTACGTCCTCTGAAAAGGATGTCGTGCACTGCTCCAAAGGAGAAGCCATCAGGTGCATGTCCTGAGGATATCTGTACACGCCGCGTCTCATAGTCAGTGTCCCCACGCTGTGCCTCTCTAACCCGATGCAGTAGTGGAGGGGTGACTGTGAGAGACTGAAGGAAGGCTGCTCCATCTCTATCCACGATGGATATCTGCAAAGCGACTAGCTGCACTATCGCCTCCTCAAGTATTTGAATGACCGTCCTCCTGTTGAGAGCATCGGCTACCACGTTAACCTTCCCAGGAGTATAGACTATCTCAAAGTCATAGTCTTGGAGGAACTCTAGCCATCACCGCTATCTCAGGTTCAGGTCCTTCTGATAGAAGATGTACCTGAGACTCTGATGGTCAGAAAAGACTATAAAGCGCTCGCCCATCAGATAAAGTTTCCATGTCTTCAGAGCGAAGACCACTATTACTAACTCCAGGTCATGGGTAGCATAGTTATGCTCATGAGGCCTCAACTAACGTGATCCATAGTCGATCACGGCCCTCTCCTGCATCAGGAAACATCTGAGTCCGGTCCCTGATGCATCGCAGTAGATTACATACCCCACTCCCTCCTCAGGCAACCTCAAGATAGGTGCTCTGGTCAATCTCTGTCTCAGCTCCTGGAAGCTCTGCTGACATCTGTCTGACCACACAAAGGGTTTCCCCTTCTTCGTCAAAGCTGAGAGGGGTGCCGCAACTCTAGAGAAGTCTAGCACAAATCTCTGATAGTATCCAGCTAGTCCCAAGAAACTCCGCACCTCTGTTACGCTCTTGGGTGGCTCCCAAGCTAGCACTGCCTCGATCTTCGAAGGATCCCCTACAACTCCCGCCTCAGAGATGACATGTACCAAGAAGTGGACCTCACGTATCTAGAACTGAAACTTCGAGAGCTTTCTATAAAGCTGGTGCTCTCGGAGTGTGTCTAGTACAACCCATAAGTTGTAGGCATGCTCCTCCTCAGTCGTTGAGTATATCAAAATGTCTTCGATGAAGGCTACGACAAATCAATCGAGGTATGGCTACAATATCTTGTTCATGAGGCCCATGAACAGTGCTGGAGCATTGGTTATGCCGAATGGAATAACCAAGAACTCATAGTGGCCATACCGACACCTGAAGGTCGTCTTCTGCAAGTCCTCGTCTCGAACTCTGAGCTGATGATAGCCTGACCTGAGGTCTATATTCGAGAACCACTGTGCTCTCTTGATCTGATCGAAGAGGTCATAAATCCTTGGTAGCAGATACTTGTTCCTCACTGTCACTTGGTTCAGGCGATGATAGTTGACACACAGTCGCAAGCTCCCGTCCTCCTCCATGGCGAACAAAATCGGGGAAGCCCAGGGTGAAACAATGGGTCGGATGAACCCCTTTCCCTGAAAGTCCTCCAACTGTACCATCAGCTCTCGAAGCTCGGCGGGGGCCATCCGATATGTTGGGGTCGATATTGGGGCTGTCCTAGGGTACAGGTCAATATAAAAGTCTACCTCTCTGCGGGGAGGTAGCCCTGGAACATCGTCGGGAAAGACGTCCGCGTACTGATCCACCACTGCAGGAAAACTAGGACTCCGCACGTCAACTGCTCCTAGGATGAGGCTAGCCAACTGATGAGTGATGGGCTGTCCTCTCCTCTGCGGAAGTCCATCCTATGCTGCGAAGGCTCCCTTCTCACCGGTGAAGGTGAACATGCTCCCGTCAGTGCGTACACATCGCACCTTTCGCCTAATACAGTCAATCTGTGCGTAGACCGTAGACAACCAATCCATGCCCAAGATGACGTCGTAAGGCCTCGACGCCGCTAAAAGAAGATCCCAACCGAAGATCTCGCCTCCTAGAGTAAGCTCACACTGCCGGCACCAGTGCGTAATCGTCGAGTCTGCTCCCGTAGGAGTCTCTAGCCGTAAGGATCGAGCCAACGGCTCTGTCGGAATCTCCGAGCTCCGAACAAGGGTAGCGGCTATGAAAGAGTGACTCTCCCCTGTGTCTATAAGAACTCCAGCAAGGGTAGAATAGACACAGAGAGTACCTCGAATCATCTCGGGCGTGCCATGGTCATAGGCCTCTGCTGCCTGGAGTTGTGCCTGTCTCTGCCCGCCAGCTCCCTGTGGCCGGGGTGGACCTCCTGGTGGTGGTGGTGGTAAAGCCTCAAAGCATCGCCCACCACCTGCTGCACGGCCAGCTCCTCTGCCTCGTCCGCCTACTCCCTGCGGATCGCCACGGTCGACCCTATGCCTCTGCCTCGGTGGTCCCTCAACCGTCTGCTGCTCCTCGGCACGGCGGGTCGGGCAAACACGAGCCATGTGGCCCTGCCCGCCGCATGAGTAGCACTGCCTGCCTCTCGAAAGACTGGCTCCGCGCTGTGTGCCCCGCACTGCTGAGCCAGTGTCCTGAGGTCTTCTGCCTGAGGGTCTGGTATTCTTGGACCGATGAGTCATCTGTCGACTGCCTACTGTAGAAGACTCTGCTACGTGCTGCCCTACGGTGGGTCTCGGCGCTGGTGTAGACTCAGCAAGAAATCTCTCAATCAAAAGGGCTCACTCTAGTACTCCTGTCTGAGTCAGAATGCTGAGGGAGATCAGCGATGCCCTGATCTCGTGTCTCAATCCCTGCTCAAAGGTCCGGGCCCAGAAGAATGGGTCCCGTACCATGTTTGTCAAGTAGCACGAGATATCGGTAAATCTCACTGAGTACTGGGAGACCGTCATGCTGCTCTGTCGCAGCTGAAGAAGATCCTGAATGCGCACCGCACGGAGGGTGGCTGGGATGAACTCCGAGCGGAAGAGGTTCTCAAAGTCCTTCCAAATAAGAGATGCCTCATCGTGCACCTAGAGCATCAAGCTCCACTATCGGCCCACTTCTGCGTGCAGTAGGCTCGCTGTGAGGATCACCATGAGTTTTGCTGGTGTCCTCACTAACCGAAAAAACATGTACCACTGCCTCCATCCAGTCCTCGGCTGCCTGGGGATCTGTCTCCCCATGGAACCTGGGCGGTCGCTGGCACTAAAACTCATGCAGTGCACTGAGGCGACATGCAATGTCAGCGGCTGGGGCTGGAAGCATCAGTGGCTCGGCGGGTAGAGCTACCGCCGGTGCCACTACTGACAAAGGGCCCTGCACCGAGGCCTCATTTGCTCAGTGGGCTGTCGTCACACTCGACTCTCGGAACCCTAGATGGCTGTCATCTTGGGGCCATCCTGAAAAGGGAACAGGTGCGCCACAGTCGGAACAGTATACCTGGTGATATGATACAAAGTTATCACAAAGAAAACTTGAAACACACATGCAATCAATGTTTTCGTGCATTATGTCGGAAATCAGAAGTCAGGGTCCTGGTGTATGGATATGTCGGCCGCCGCACCAACACTGGACTCCCTGGACTGATAACCATACCCAATACACTAAACAATATTGCTTCACATAGAATAAGTTCAGAGTCTGCGGTAGAACCAAACTCCTTTGATACCAATTTGTCACGACCCGTCCTCGGGGCCCGTGTCGTGACTACCCCAAGCCCGCCTTCCATAGGCCAGGGGCTGGTGACTAGAACCAAGGCGTAAATCCCAGAAAAAGGGAAGGCATTGCCATTGTAAAGTAACCAACAAACACCACAGAGTAAGCAGGCAGAAGTAAACACTAAGTAAAAACTGGTACAACAGTATGTGCGGAAGTAAGTGGGCCAGAATACAAACCCAAACCGAAAGTAAAGTACAACTCGAAAGAGTAAATAACAAATGAAAAGTAAAGCCGCAACGTCAAGCCGTCCACTAGAAGACCCACCTGAAGGGTGGGTACAGATAGCTTGCACTGCTCCTCGGGTCCAGCCGACCGCTCCGAGTACGTCCCACCCAGTGGTCCACCTCCAGGTACCGTCCTGCTTCGCAAGCCTCCACCACGATCAGCGTTGTCCTTCATCTGCAACCAACACAACGTAGTGCGGGCATAGCCCGTGCAGGGGTGAGTATAAGCTACTCATTAGGGACCCCGAGTCCCCCGAAGGTCTCCCATAATCCACAAAGGATAAACCACAAGGAAAGATACAATCACGAAGTAACATCCGACACGGCTTAGGTATATGCCCATACATATACCTAAGTCATCAATTCTCGCTCGCCTCCAACATCCGAGCTCAAGTACAACCCAGTCCACACATGAAGGAAAAACGTAAATCCACACATGATAGCATAACACAATCCACAAAGGAAAGCAAAACAGGAATCAGCTCACACAGGTATACTTCTTCATAGGACGATAAAGATGACCAGATATTTCCACTGATTCATCTAAGCCATCGGACCCACAAAGGATCGATAGGTACTAACCCCCACAATGACCCACAAAGGATCTGACCCACAAAGGATCGATAGGTAACTAACCCCCGCAATGAACCACAGAGGATCTGACCCACAAAGGATCGATAGGTAACTAACCCCCGCAATGACCCACACAGGATCGGACCCACACAGGATCTATAGGGTCTGGCCCACACAGGACCGCTGAGCGCTGACCCACACAGGATCAGACCCACACAGGATCGGTAGCACTGACCCACAAAGGATCGCTGAGTGTTGTAGTCATCGCCGCCGAATCCACTGGGGATCTCTGGACAGTCTTCGTCATCACAGTAGCAGTCGCAGCCAGCTCTAGGGTTCCCGCACACAGCAAACTCATTCGGGAGGGTCCGCTCCATGAGCCGAGAGGCTGATACATCAACTGACACATAGTCCAGAGTTGATGTATCCAAAAGTTCCATATCATCAATAGGAACTCAACGTCACAGACGGCGCGTCAATCGGACGCCCGGTCTGAAAGTTATTGGCTTTTTCATCCCAGGGGCCCGGTTGGTTTTTAAGGAAAAACCAACCCGACCGTACTCCAACTGTGTCCAAACCTCGGGTAGAGTATGCCAAAAGATCTGTCTCACCTAGAGGAATTCAACAAAGTCTACGACACGTCAATCGGACGTCCGAAGCTCAAGATATGAGCGTTTCCGCTCTGAAATCCCGGTTGGTTTCGTGTACGAACCAACCCGGCCAAACCCAAAGTATTCCGAAACCTTGAGTGTGATATACTGAAATGACCGTCTCGATCCAAGGATCTCATTTCCGGTGACGGTGCGTCGTTCAGAGGCCCGTAGCTCATGTTATGATCAAAAGACCGAAAAGGTCCAGAAACGGGGGTCTGGGCCCGGACCGACCCGGCCCGACCCCCCCAGGGTCGGCCAGACCCGGGTTGACCCGACCCGGTTCGGGTTCGACCTGGTTGGGCGCGACCCGGCCGGCGGGTCGGCTCGGCTCGGCTCGGCTCGGCCGAGCGGCCACGCAAGGGAAGTCGCGCGGCGTGCTGTCCCCGCGGGAAGAGGACCCGCGGCCCCGCGTGGGTCCACACTTGGTCAGCGGACACGGATGAGCCGCATCCCATGTCTCACTGGACCCGCACGGTCCCGGGTATGGTCGGCCGCCACCGCCGCGGCTTCAGCCGCGGCGGCTCCATCTGGCGGCGCGCCACCAGTGGTCCGATTCCATTTCTGTCTGCGTCGTAGCTCCTCTCGGGTCCTGTTCTTCACTACGGAATCAACAAATTGTCTATGCGACCCGTTTTGTCGTCGTCCACCATTCTGCACACCAAGAACAAAGGGCCGTGGGTTCGGACTTGTTTGTTGGTCCGCACCCACCGTGTTAGCGGTTTGAAACAACACCATAAAATCCCAGCAATTGATGAACCATGACCCGCAATAATAATCTGCGGACCAACTTGTTAATTGGTTTGTCCGTGTTCTAGCCTTGGAGGAAAACAAACATGGGTAAAACATTTTCAAAATGACCCCTACCTCGTAGCTGTCGTCGGACGAGTGCGAGTACGTCGCGGGATTGACCGTCGCGGTATGAGGTGATCGTCGCGTCGCGGAAGGGCGTCGCGTCGTCGCGTAAGGGCATCGCGTCGACGATCTCCGAGGGTTAAAGAAACACACGGATTTAATTATAACAATTAAATCCATGTTGAGGATAAAAACCACAATGTAATTAAAAGGACCGTAATCTCTTACCTCAACGGACGATCGAAAATTTGTCGTGGAAGAAGCATCGCGGAGGGAGAATCGTCGGCGTCATGTCGTCGATCTCCGGGGGCCTGTCGTTCTTTGCGTTCTTCACATTCTTCGCGAAGGAGGAGGAAGATCTTTAGAGATTCTCCAAAGGTTTAACACAACATTCAAGAAGAACGTTTGTTGGCCTTATTTTATTAACATGCCAACAAATTGAAAACGTGTTAAGAAACAAAAAAAATCAATTCATAGAATTAATTTCAACGAATAAACCGCCCAATTAATAGGAGTGTTTAAGAGTTTAGAAAACGTGTCAGTTGACTTTCATTTAATAGGGGTTTTCGCGGGTACGTTACTTAGCGGAAAAGAAATGGTGGGGCTCGTGCGGGCCCCACCTCACAAATATCCTACCAAGAGGGTAGGATATTTTGAATTTCACGCTATCCGATTTAACTCAGCTTAAGCAGCTTTATGTGGCTTTAAGCGGCTTTAAGTGAAATAAAATAAAGTTTGTCGTACCACATTATTTTATTTCTTAACTTAAAGGCCAAAAATTTAAAACCACATCTGAGAAAATGCAACTCTGGAAGAGGCGTTTCTAAGCAATTACGAGCACTGCGATTCCATCGGTGCCCTCGGAATTCAATTCCGAGCACTGGTTCAAAAGTTAGAAAAACTCGCTCGTCCGTTCACTGAACGTACCCTATCCAAACTTCGGAAAATGATTCCGGGAACACTGGGCCTCGGAATCAGGTGTCGTATGAAACTGCATTCTTGTAAAATTCCAAAGAAAATTAAGAAAATAATTTCTTTGAAATTTACGAGTCTTTATAGTATAAGCTAATCTTGGTGTAGTGTACAATAGATGACATCAAAGAAATTAAAAATAATATATCTCATAAAATCTCGGGGAGTTACAGGAACACACCGTATAGTAATTATATACGCCATTTAGTCATGTTTTGTAAAACTTGAATGTTTTATTTATCTTGTTACCTTTGTACGCATTCAATTTTTAGTCCTTGATAATTTTGTTTTAAGGTGTGTGTTCGACCTTGCAAAGTCATTCCACCGATAAGTCCTCCAGTCATATGCCAGTTTTCAGGTGGTGAAAAGACACTGGATATGGCTGATAAGGGACTACCTGTAGATCCTCCAGTTGTGCCAGTCTTGGCACCAACCATTATACCTGATGTAGGTGCGGATGCACAGTTTAGGGAAGGCTGTATAAGGTTCATGCAGACCTTCTGTGGGGTACCGCATCCTTCCCCATCTATGGAAGAGTTTACGCAGGTCTTTCAGCAGCAACATCCTCCCACTTTCACAGGTGAAGGAGGACCCCAGGTTGTAGAGTCTGGGCTAGAATCCATGCTTTCTATCTTTGAGCATCTGGAGACACCCCCAGAGAGGAGGGTGAAGCTCGCTACGTACATTCTTAGGGATTCTACCAAGAGACGGTGGGATATGATCTCAAAGGTGGGACACTAGCAGGTCATGGCTTGGGATGAGTTCCAGCATGCCTTTTATGACTACTTCTACCTAGAGACCTTAAGGACTAATCGAGCCTGAGAGTTTATGAGTTTGGAGCAGGGTACTCTTTCAGTTATAGAGTATTCCTCTTGCTTCACCGAGATGCAGGAATTCATGCCTATTTAAAGAGGTTTTCAGTGATTCAAGGCAAGTAAATTCAAGGATTGTCTAAGGGATGACATTCAATCGCAGGTGAAAATCTTCTGGTTAACCTCTATCACTTCTATTTTCAACCAGGCATTGATCGTTGAGTGCAATCTGAGAGATTCTAGAGTTGTGATCCAAGGAAACCCGACATCTGGAGTTAGTATTCCTCCTACTGACAGTAGGAAGCACCGTAGGGAGACTTCGCATGGTGATCTGAGGAGAATAGGCACTTCTTATGGTAGCCAGGTGGTGTTCTACCAGTGCGGGAAGAGCAGGCATATGAGGACACATTGCCTGAAAGACCTAGTGGATTGTCGATGATGTGGAAAGATGGGTCATCTTCAACTCTTTTGTTAGATCTTTTCACCTACAGCTGGTGACAGGGGTTCTTCTATGACTCCTCGTTCAGTGGAAGAACCACCAATTTCTCACCAGTTTGGGAACTGGAGTTCTTCCGGCTGTTCAGGCCGAGGTGGAGGTCGTGGTCGTGGTATCCCGTCGCCCGGTCTTCAGTGACATCAAGGTGGATCAGCTCAGAGTGGTCAGGAAGGGTCACAGGGTCGTGGTATAGGCCAGACTTCTGCAGTGGAGTAGACCTAGCAGGATCAGGATCTTGGACCTTCTACAATTCGAGGAATGATCTTAGTTTCCTCAGTTTTAGCTTCTACTCTTTTTGATACAGGGGATTCTCGTAGCTTTATATCTTTTGCGGTTGTGGAGAGCCTTGGGCTCCGCATCTTTTCTTCTACTGATATCTTGACAGTAGATACTCAGTTGGGGACTAGAACAATTAGTGTACGTCAGTGCAAGGAGTGTCCTCTAGAGGTTGGTGGGTGTCACTTTTTATGGGACCACTATGTCTTAGAGATGATGGGATATGATGTCATTCTCAGAATGGACTGGTTAATTCCCATCCAAGTAGTTGTTGATTGTTATCATCATAGGGTGAGTTTCCCATCACCATAGGGTGGATCGTTTCTTTATAAGGGCTTGTGGGATGTTCAGGCGAGCAGAGTGAGACCCGAGCATCATGGGTTAGGGGAGTTACATCCCAGATTTCTAGTTTATATCTGGATGACAAAGGGATTTCACATGTGGACTTTCCTCCAATGGTGGATCGTTTCAGAGATTTCTTTCTAGATGACTTTCCAGGTTTGCCTCCAGAGTGTGAGGTAGAATTTTCTATTGATATTTTTCCAGGGGTGGCACCGGTGTCCATTCCTCCTTATAGGATGGATACACCAGAGTTACAGGAGCTCAAGAAGCAATTGGAGGAGTTGCAAGCAAAGGATTTCATCTGACCCAGTACTTCTCCATGGGGTATGCCTATCCTATTTTTGAATAAGGCAGACGGTAACCTCAGGTTTTGTGTGGATTATCGGAATCTGAACCAGTTGACGGTCAAGAACCGATATCCCTTTCTGAGGATTGATGATCTCTTTGATCATCTTCGAGGAGCCCGAGTGTTATTGAAGATTGACTTGAGATCCAATTATCAACAGTTGCACATTAGACCATATGATATACCTCTTATAGCCTTCCAGAGTAGTTATAGTCTATACGAGTATGTGGTTATGCCGTTCGATCTCACGAACGCGCCTGCAGTTTTCATAGCACTGATGAACCGAGTCTTCCATTCATACTTGGATTCCTTCGTGGTGATTTTTTTGGATGATATCTTGGTATACTATCACACTTGACATGACCATGCCACACGTCTTGAGATCTTTTTTAGTACACTGAGAGAGCATCAGTTATATGCTATGCTCTCAAAATGCCACTTTTGGATGGATCAGATTCACTTCTTGGGTCATGTTATCATAGAGATAGGATTATTAGTCGACCGAGAAAAAATGAGAGCAGTAGTTTCCTAGGAGAAGCCAAAGAATATCTTTGAGGTATAGAGTTTTCTAGGGTTGGCTGGATACTACAGATGTTTCATTCAAGACTTTTTACCTTAGCAGCACCACTAATGGGTCTGACTAAGAAGGGTGTGAGGTTTTTGTGGTCATATTCTTGTGATTCAACATTTTAGGAGTTGAAAGAGAGGTTGAATTCAGCACTGATACTAGTCTTTTTAGAGCCATGCAAGATATATACTGTGTACTGTGATGCTTCAGGTATTGGTCTAGGAGCTATACTTATTAACGGAGAATGATTCGTTGCGTACAGGTCTCGGCAGTTACAGCCACATGATAAGAATTACCCGATGCATGATCACGAGTTGGTTGCAGTTGTTTATGAATTACACTGTTTGATATATTATCTTTTGTGAGAGAATATTATGGTTTTTATTGACCACAAGAGTCTCAAGTACATCTTCACTCAGCGTGATCTGAATTTGAGACAGTGAAGGTGGGTTGAGTACCTTTAGTATTTTGACTTTGAGCTTGCCTATATTCCTGGGAAAGGAAATGCAGTTGCTGATGCGTTGAGAAGGAGGACTCAGATACAGGCAGTTCAGGAGTCCATTAGTGAGTGGCAGCTTATGGCTCTATTCTCTGAGATGCATTTAGAGGTGTATGATAGATAGGGGCAGAAGTTTCTTTCTTTTGTGGATATTACCTCTACTCTTCTTGATCGAGTGTTAATGAGGAATCTATCAAATTATGAAGGCCTAGTCCTATGGAAAGTCATGTCAGGAGAGGGCCCTCTTCTAAGATGTACCATAGGTGAGGATGAGATCTTGCATTTCCAGGGGTGCATATGGGTGCCAGCAGACATAAGAGAGGAGCTGATGTGGGAATTTTATTCCTCATCTTGGGCAGTTAATCCAGGGGTCACCAAGATGTATCGTGATCTACACCGTCAGTATTGGAGGCCATGTATGAAGAGATATGTTGTTGGTTTCATTATGAGGTGTTCCACCTGTCAGCACGTGAAAGCAGAGCATCAGCGACTAGCAGGGATTTTGCAGTAGTTACCCATTCTCGAGTGGAAGTGGAATGATGTTGCGATGGATTTCGTGAAAGGTTTACCGAGGCCGCCTTAAGGGAATGATGCAGTTTGGGTTGTCATTGATAGACTCATGAAGGTTTCTCACTTCTTGTTGATCAAGGATACCTTCCTTGTTGATGATCTGGGACGGTTGTACATTTGATAGATTTTATGTCTACATGGGGTTCCACACTCCATTGTTTCAAATAGGGATTCTCGTTTTACTTATCGGGTCTGGAAGGGGATTTAGAAGGCTTTGGGTACATAGGTTCTTTTGATTACTGCTTTCCATCCCCAGACAAATAGCCAATTTGAGTGTACTATTTAGGTGCTTGAGGACATGATTTGTGCATGCATCCTGAATTTTAGAGTTTCTTGGGAGAAGTATATACATCTTGTGGAGTCTTCCTATAATAATAGTTTTCAAGCAACTATTCAGATGTCACCTTATGAGGATTTGTATGGTAGGCCATGCTAATCACTATTATGTTGGATGGAGGTAGGAGAGGAAACTATGTTGGGACCTCATCTTGTTTAGGAGACCTTAGAGCAGATTGAGTTGATTCGGAAGAGGATGGCTACTGCACAGTCTTGACAGAAGTCTTATGCTGATCAACAGAGACGACCTATGGAGTTTGAGGTTAGGGATCAGGTTTTTCTACATGTCACACCAAGGTTGGGACACATTAGGATTAGAAAATAGGGTAATCCTTCTCTGAGGTACGTTGGGTTGTTTGAGGTGTTGGAGAGAGTTGGTCTGGTTTCCTATCGGTTTCAATTACCTCAGAGGTACCAGGATATGCATGATGTATTCCACATTTCTCAGCTTTGATGTTACTTAGCAGACCCGTCTCATGTTTTCCAACTCAGGGAGATTGAGTTGTAAGTTGATGCATCATTCAAGGAGCTTCATATTTGGATCTTTGATCGAAGTACGAAGGTTCTCTATGGTGGTTCGATCCCTCTAGTACGAATGCTATGGCGGCATGGGAGAGTATAGGATGAGATTTAGGAGAGGGAGGCCGATGTACAAGCACAATGGCCAAAGATATTCGGGGTTTCTTCTTCTACATTTCCTTTCTAGAGAAAATCGGGGATGAATTTCTTTATGGGGGGAAGTTTGTAAGAACCCAAATCTTCTTTCAGGTATGTTTTATTTCTTCTAGTCATTTTTGCGAAAAAGGGAAATTTATGGATATTTCTAAAGTACCCTCCATGTACTTTATGGGTACACACCATGTACTGGGACACCGCAGTAGGCCGTGTGATGGCCACATACACGGCCATGTGGGGGTGACCTGGAGGCCACCTAAATCAAAGTACGGAAAAGGCAAGTACACGTCGTGTACTTCAAAAGTACACGACGTGTATTTTATTTTTGTCATTATACATATCGGGGTCACGTCTAATCGCCAGAAACATCTTCTTCTAGGTTTGGTTTAGCCGAGAGCTCTTATACAACCATGATCTTCCTCTGAGCCCCCAACCGAGCATCCGAACTCCGATTCGATCACTGCCAATTGCATTGGGATCACCTCGGTATGCTCTCTCTTATGCTTGAGATTCATTTTCCAATTCCTTATCCTTCTCAAGTTATCCTCTATTGAATGTTTTAGACGTTTTTGTAGATCTTTGGAATTCTAAGGTGATTCAATCCTTGAGACTCAAGTATATTGATCACCCAATGCCGAGGTAGGTGGTTTGTCCCTTTCTGTAAAAAGTCTTTGAGTTATATGTGAAAAATCTCCAATACCCATGAACGGGGTATTGCGCATTTACTATTTTAGCCCTATTGTTTTCTTGCTATGCTTGTATGCTTGAGTTGATGATAAATGATGTCAATAGAGTTAATTTATATGATTTGTAATTTCTTTCCCATGAATGATTTTCTGTTTTGACCGTTGGGTCGAGGTTGCCTATTAGCCTGCTATTTACCTCAAATGTCTAGTATAATATGACGAGGCAGTTGTATCCTTACATGTTGTTATATTGTAGACTACTAGCCAATTAGTTCTCGAGGTTTACGTTGGCCAATATGCACTTCTATACTTTCTTGACTTACACAGGGCTGTGAGAACCTGGTTTATAGACCATAGGGAGAATGGACATAAGGGCTTCTCCAGAGTGTCTGTTTTACTTACGATGTGAGACCATAGGGGGAATTGACATAAGTGCTTCCTCAGAGTGTTTGTAGATACACAACGTGGGCCACAGGGTGAATAGACGTTGGGTGCTTCCCCAGAGCACCATTATTTACCGATACAAGACTATAGGAGGAATTAACGGTGAGTGCTTCCTTAGAGAGTCTATTCTAAAGATGAACCAGAGGGGTTAGATTGAGTGTACTTCCTAGAGGGTAACCTGTTGTATTATATGCTTGCTTGTGTTTCTAGGTAGGACCATAGGGGATAGGTTATGAGTACTTCCCAGAGGGTTACATGTTGTATTATATGCTTCCTTGTGTTGCTAGGTAGGACCAAAGAGGATAGGCTGTGAGTACTTCCCATAGGGTTACCTGTTATATTACCTTCTTGATTGTGTTTCTAGGTAGGACTAGAGGGGATAGGCTATGAGTACTTCCCAGAGGGTTAACATTTGTCTTTAACTGCTTGCTTATGTTTCTAGGTAGGACCAGAGGGGATGGGTTGTGAGTACTTCCTAGAGGGTTACCTGTTTGTGTTTACCTGCTTTGTCAACTGTTGCTTGATATATGATATTGAATGCATTGAAACTGTGAATTTTTTACCTTGGGTACTTCCTTGTTTACAAAATTTATTTGCTTGCTGCCTGCCATATATTGACAGACTGTTAGGAATAGATATCATGGTGGTTGCCTACTGGGATTTAGTCTCACACCCTGTTTGGGCCATGTTTTTTGGCCCAAGCAGATTATATTGTTGCAGGTATAGATATTGGAAAGTGCCCTTCTACTTCAGGTACTTGATTTGTTGTGGAGCTGGAGAGCATGGGACCAAGATATGGCTTACAATGCTGAGGATTTGTTTACTTGGTTTCTTTTGTAATTGGGTTTAGTACCGTTGTATTCCAGCATTGTGATTTGTTTGGATATTTTTCTAGACATATGTATCATGCATAATTCATATATATATGTATCCTTTAGTTTATTATTTTCTAGTCTTATAATATTTACTTTTGTATGGATTATTTCTGCTTCTGCTCTTGTTATTGCTTTATTCCGTCGTGTTACTCTTTCAATGAGAGAATAGTTTCCCCACTATCACACCCAAGGCCCTCGCAACTAGTTAGAAGCCTCTGGCGTTAGGGGAAATACGCTTGATTCCATGTGACCAACCAGGTATGGGGAACCTCTGGGTGGCTTCCAGAACTGGGACGTTACAAAATTACATAAAATTATCAATTCTGGATAATAATAAAATTATCCAAAAACATGTTATTTTTTTACCTATCCAAAACGAGGGGTACATCGCATAAGTGGAATATAATCTATCATAGGTCTGCTTGGTGAAATTTGATATTAAACTATTATAGTGTGTGTACCTAGTGTTACTACCAAACTATATAAGGTTTCTTATCCATTACAAATAGAGTTGATTATTTCTAAGGTACTACGAATTTACCTGAATAATACATTTCATAATTCAAGAAACATATCATTTCCTCACCTCAAAACACCCTTTAAAAAATAAACCATTTCAATAATCCATTCATTTAGACAACACAAAAACCCTTATATGAATAATCCAGAAGTCACATTTCAAAAATAATTCACCTTTAATAATTCATGGGTAATTCCTAAAAGGGGGGTTTCACTTTATAAATAAACATTCAATGGTTCGGACCAATCCTTCCAAACATTTTGAAACCACATTAAGATTTCCCGTCTTCAATTTCATTGAAAACCAAAACAATAATTTATTTTAAATTTAAATGCTCCATTTTATTGTTATCCTTATATACACTTACACACACATATATATATATTCCATGAATTGAAAAAATGTACACAATCCCATATGGATTTGTACACACTCACACATACACACATAGATATATTTAAGTATGTATATTTGTATACTCATGTATATATGAATAACTTATAGATGTGTTGATTTAAATTTCATTAAAAATTCATTTTAATTTAAATCCAAATCATTAAATGCTCTATTAATTCTTCACATTTCACATGTTACCTGAAATACAAAAAAATAGGATTTCCTTTAAAACTAAAACACCATTTAAAATACTATAATTGACTAGTAAAATTAATTCAAGTAATTTATTAAACATTTTAATGTAGGAAAATTTATAAATAATTTAAAAGAAAACATTATTTGAGAAAATTCCATCACACTAATCAGAAACCAAGTGAAACATGGTTTGTAAAGACCACGACCCAAGTATCCCAAATCCAGTGCCTTACTTATTTACATTGCTAATAAAAAAATAGTTCGTATCCTAAATTAATAAATAGTTTAGTAGCTTTGGAAAACCAGATACAAAAATATGTTTTACATTATAACATGAATGGAAAAACAACATATAAACTCTATTAAAAACATCCATAAACTCATAGATTATCCCCGAAAGTAATTCATAATATACATCTTCACCTCCTAGGGGAAAATAAAACATATGAAATGGGTGAAATCATATGCTATGTAAGGGAAATGAATATAGTAGAAGCTATAATAAGCAAGCATAAATGATTATGGGAAGGTGATTAACTAAAACACATTCAATTTAATCAATAACCTTACCATAAAATGGAAAGAATAAAAATTTATTGAATAATGAAATATAAATAATCATATAAGAATTAAACTTAACCATGGATATTATACTAGTCAAATAATCACATGGATTATCAATTACAAATATCATAATGAGTGAATGCATAATTCTATACATCATTAACATATAATCAAGGCCTCGAAAAAGAAGGCTTCATAAATGGGTAAGGCCTCAACCAAAAATAGGTATAGTTTGTCTCATGAGACCTACCAATTAATTGAGGGGATATATCAGACCTAATAAGTCCAATACATTCCACATATGAAAATGGTTAATCATAAACAATATAAATATTTGTATTAAAAAACTATCATATCAAATGTGGATACTTTAACCATAAACCATGAATGGTATCAAAATAGAACATCCACAATAAAAATGATCATAAACCCTTCAAAAGTATATGGTAGATGGTATCAAAAGAGATAAACCTCAATGAAGTGCAATATTCAATAAAGGATTTTGACATAGATGCATATACTATTAAATTATACTATTGAAAAATTCTTGAGGAAATGAATCTTTAAACATTCTATAGTGTCACGTAACACTTGAAACATTTAAATAATGATCCCTATGAAGGAATAAAATTAAAGGAAACATAGAGTATCATGAGTATAATAAGAATAATAATATGATATACCAAAGGGTAGTACATACACAATACACAAGGAATAAGTGGGAAACAAGGCATATATCTCATTAAAGTTAAAGTGAGAAAAGAAAAACAATTTTTATTTTGGATATAAGAGTTCTTTTGGAAAATAATTTTTATTTTTTATAAAATCAGATTTTACACAATTATATTCCTGAAAAGAAAAGGGAAGGATAGTGAAATTACGTTTGAGTCATAAATGATTTCCAACTTTTAAAAAGATTTAATAATAATTTTTATAATTGGTTCACTTTAGTGTGCTTTAAGAGAAAATAAAAAATATTATTTATAATAGAAATGTCATAATTTTTTCTAAAAAACCATAAATAAACAAATGTAGTCTTTCATGAAAAAAAAGATTTATTTTAGATAAAAATGGTTTTTTTAAATATATTATGTATGGTACTTGAAAATGGGTAAATAAATTAGGATGTTCCCTTTAATCTGGCTTCCTGAATGGTACGAAGAAAAAATGGAACTTTATAAAACATGTATTCTAACATAAATGAAAGATAAACTGATATGGATACAATATTTTGGAAAATATACATATACAATAGAATAATTATATAAAAATAATTAATAATTACATTGGGTTGAAGAGAGAGAAAGCATAACCCAAATGAAAATGGAGGTTCAGGAAGAAACCCATACCATTGTTCAAAAATGTCAAACTGTATATCCTATAAAATCAATAATCATCAGATGAATCATTTAATTCCATAAAGATAAAGATATTAATGATATTATACATCAAATGTAAGTATATATACATAACCCACAATAAATAGTGGTGAATAAGGAATGTCTCACAAAATTGAGATAAGAATCCCCATACCTTATGTTTGAATGCATTATGAACTTGTAATTAATGTATTGAATTGTAACATCTCAAGTTTCTTAAAGGAAACAAATTTTTTGATAGCATATATGCTATTCCACATCGAGCTTAAATGAACAAATAAATATTATTATTAGTATGGTAGTTATCGTCTAGCCGTTAGAATGGAGGGAATGAAAAATATTAACTGAATTATGAAAATAGGGTTTACATAGTTTATATAATAATTCATTGGTTAAAAAACTAATTATAAATGAAAATAAAAACCAATTGAATATAAAGGATGTGTTTTTTAGAACTATTTAAGTGTAAATAATTATGTTTATAAAATAATCTCATCACTCTTGTTGGATTATATTAATGAGAAATAAATTAAATATGATCTTTAAAATTAATCGCATATTTTTTCTAGACATTATATAAGAACAAATACAATTTTACAGATAAAATGAGTGTTTTTTTCTAAAAATTTAGTTTATCACCTTTTGATGGTGAACCCTTTTTAAGTTTATTTTTTTTTTCAATTTTTTATACTCTATTTAAAAAATAGACTTCTTCTTTTTAATGAGGACATAAAAATTTTCTTTGTTTCAATTTTTTTAATTTTTTTTATAAAATTCTTATTTTAATGAATGGTGAGAAATACTAAATTTTAATTCAAAAATTCCTTTTCGTTAGTTTATTTATATTTTTATATTTTATTTTTAATTTAATATAATTTGATTATGTTTTTATCATTTAATAAAAAAAAATTCATTGGAATCAATTTCATTGTGAATTTTAATATAAAAACTGTGTGAACTTTTGAACGTTTTACTTAAAAAACTCGTTTTCTTATTCCATTGATGGGATTAATTTTTAAATAATTTATGCCAATTATGTGTTTTTAATTTAAAAAAATGGATTCTATATTTTTAATTATAAGGACCAAATTATGTAAATATTTATCTTTTATTTTTTGAAATTATGAATAGTAACTTTAGTAATTATTTTTATTTACCATGCTTAAAGGAAAATTGGATAATTAAGGATAAAATTATTATTATAATAATAAAAAAAACTACCTTAAAACTTGACCTAATATTATTTTATGAGTTATATCTGACTAAGACAATACTTGGTAAGAAATTTTGGACTTTGGAAGACACAAGGGTGTGATTGAGACATTTATATCATTTAATTTTAAAAGGTAAATATGTCATAAACATGTCTTCTATTATTAAAAAAATATTAATATAGGGTTATAAAAGTGATATGTTCAACTATAAATATTCATTAGAAATATTAAAATATTACCTAAATCATGGTAATTTATTTTAATTTTTTATGAAATATATAATTGAGTTTAATTATGACACAATGATGATACAATAATAGATTTATTTAAGGAAGAATCAAATAAATAATACTAATATTGTTAAAAAAAATAATTTGAAATATTTTATTCATAAAATAATTTTATAGATGACTATGATATATTATAAGTCCATTATATTTATTTTTTATAATTTATGTCTGTTTTTATTTTATTTAAATTCAATGAAATGAAGTGTCAAAATTGACACTATTGATATTTTATAAAAATAATATATTATTAAATTATTTAAGAATCATAATAACATTTTAAAATTAAAAAGTAAATATGATAATTTATAAAAGTTCATAAGGTATCCATTTATTAGAAATTTATCTCATATAATTAAAATTTATAGCCTCTTAATATTTAAAATTTTGTTACCATAATGAAAATTAAAAGTGAAAAATTAAGGGTAACCCGAAAAGATAAGGTTTAAAATAAAATCAATACATGTCTAAAAATTATTGGATGATATCGTTTAAAACTATACAAATATTATATTCTACATATCTCAAGTTGGATTAATTTGGATTAAAAAAATAATTTATATTAATTTAATATTTTAAGAGTTTCCCCTTCTCTCTACTATAAAAAGGTACCCACTATTCTCTAATAATCACACTTAAAGAACCATTTTTATCAACCAATATCTTACAAAACCCCTTTATATAATCAATAATTACATTCTTCATGCGTACGTGTGAAATATCACCTCCACGAAGTGATGTGAATCATTTTTTTTCACCACATCACTTGTATGATATATATATATAAGTATATTTAAATTATTATCATGATATTAATAATATTATGATTATTCTATAATTATAAAATAATAAATCCTTTATTTCTATAATAATTAATGAAAAATGGAAAATGTTACTCATGTGTATGTATGACCTACCGTATCTATGAATATAATATTGTTAATTTTTCATACCATAAATAAATGTCTTGATTTAATAGTATAATTTATATATAAAATTTATTATTATTCTATTAATATTATTCTGGAGATGATGTACTTTTGACCACATGGACCAGTGACATCAAACTATGTTGATTTTCTACTCAAGTACCAAATATCAACAAAACATCTGACATGAACTAAAATAATTATGTAATTTTTATAACATGGTAATAAGTGATATAAAATAAAAAATAAACTTGACAAAATTTCCCAAACAAGTATAAATTAACCTAAGTTTATTATTCATTAATATGGAGATTCTATGTGATGATTCAGAATCAAGGTAATGAATTTCGTCTCAATATCCTTTCATTGAGACATATTTTAATGTTATACACCACCTTCTTTTATAAAGTGTATAATTAACCCATTTAACATTTAATTTCATTCAAAGGTTTTGTAAGGGAATATTTTTCTATGAATAATTTTACTAAATGTAAAAAAGGAATGTTTTTTACCGTACGAGATAATAACAGATTTTCCACCATCATGACCATTATTTGATATTTGGATTCCTCTACAAGACAAAATGTTTTTAAAAGAAAAATAAATACCATATTCTCATTTTAGTTATTTTAGTATTTAAAATGGTTATAAGAATTGTTTGATTATTTCGACATCTTGAAATTATTCCTTGTGATTGAAAATGAAATTTTATATGGAAATGTTGGTAATCGTAATATTTTTTGTATTGTGATTATATAATGGTACTTATACCTTTGACAGGTGGTTATGTGTTAAACCAAATACAGTTTGTTATGTGATAAATCAAATATGCGTGGTATTTTGATAAACTAAGGATGGTTGGTTACTTTATAACCTCCAATTAATTTAGTTTGAAAGTCGGTTGTATGGTTATTCCATTTGTAAGAGTGATATGTATGGAAGTCGATTGTATGGTTATTCCATTCATGTATGATTTTTTCCTAAGTTACCTTTATATGTTACATGGAATTTATATGGGTTTTAAGTTAATATTTTTATTACAAAAAGGGTAAGAAAAGTTTTTTATGGAAAGTATTTACTAATTATTAAAGGTGAAAAAAATATTAATTTATGGTAAAGTATTTAGGGTTTACATGTTTTCAAAAGAATAAAAAATATCCTTTTTTTGTAACACTTACTACTCTTTTTGTGATCGTCCCAATATTTTAAAATTTTTTCATAGGATTTGAGGGAGTATAGAGTCAATGATGGAATTAAAAAAGTTATGATGATTAAACATGAAATTAAATCATGGTTCTTTTTAAAAGTTTTGTGTTATGAAAGAAATGGATACTATTGGAAGTTTCCACTTAGTATTTATATGGTTTTTAATGTAATATTTAGGGCCTAATTATCTAAACCTCTAAACATGAAAGTATCCTCAATGTGAAATAAATTCAAATTATTGACTTAACTCAAGATTATATAATGTTTAAGGATGGGTCCTTATATGAATAAAGAAATTAAATTCAATAATAAATAAGTTCATAACCTATTAATAATTGATTTGATTTATTATAATTTTATTGAGTTTATTTACGGAATTTTTGATGAGTTATAAGATTTGATTTTTTCATTCAGAAGTGTTCATTTCCTTGGTTTTTACAATTGGTTCAATTGAATACATATACGAAAGATCACATGAAATGGGAATTTTTATCTAGAATTGAAATTATATATTATTAATAAAAATACAAAATATTAAATGTTTATATAAATCATTTAGTTTTTTGGGTGAGGATGACTCATTAGATAAGACGTTAGTGATAATCATTTTAATTTTTATGGTGGGTTTCGATCATCAAAAACGTGTTTTGTTTCATTAACTAATATTATGTATATATACTGGTTATAGAACATTAAATGAGATGTAATAGATATATCTAATTATTTTTTAATAATATTAATGGTTTTATTAATATCATTGAAGGAGGAATTAAAAAATCAAAGCATGTCATCCATGAATGTGGTAAATCGGCACCTCATGGAAGATGTTTTCATCTTTAGACTAAATAGAAAAGGAGAAGCGAATTAATGATGGATTATTCCCTCAACATAATAGAATTCCATTATATAAATTAAACCATAGTTATCATGCCAATTTTTTGTAGGTATTTGAGGATAAGATAAGAAAATAAAATAACCTGAAAATAAATTAAAAGAAAATGAAAAAGGTTTTACCCCTTGAACCTATTCTCCTTGAGAACCCCATTAGGGAAAATGGATTGGTATTTTATTGAAACCAAAGGATCCTAGACATGTTGTTAGTGGTTTTAGAGAGTTTTTGGATGATATTGGGAAATCTTGAAGGATTTAGTGGTGTGAGGAGAAGGGGTGGTGAGGGATGGGATTTATAGTGGGAGGAGAGGAGTGTTTTTAAGTATTTTATTCATTTGATTATTATTTTGGCTCAATATTATGAGTAGTATTAGAATTTTAACTAAATATATTAAAATAATTAATTATAGTTTGAGTTTATGGGCTTAAATTATCCATATATCATCTATGAATCAATAATTTATATATTTGTTAAATTCTGTAAATTACCATATTTCACTATTCAACAAAACTTCAAGTATTTTATAAAAAACCCAAAAAAATCACCCTAACCATTTTTAAAACATTTGTAATTAAAATAAGGACACTATTTTATGAAAATAATATTCTAAATATGATAAACTTTATTTTTTTATAAATAATCATTTATTCAAAAAATACTAATTTTATTATTATAAATGATTTTATGAAACATTAAAATATTAACTAAGGTATCATAAAATTTTATTATAATCATAAGAAAAAAATTATTAATTTATGAATATTTTTTTATGAAAATAGATTTTGTTTTAAATTCTCATATTGATTATAAAATTATAAATAATCATTTGTGTTTTACGAAAAACCCAATACTTAATTTATAATTTTTAAAACGTTTATTTAATTTTTCCATGATATAAATATATAATATTTTAATTCATAAGATAGATCAATTTTATTTTCACTTTCATAGAAGATTATAATATTTAAATCTTAAATAGACTATTAGTATAACTAAATTATAATTTTATAGAAATTGGGGTTTATCACAATTCACTGGAAAATAAATACTTTCAGAAAAATTACAAATTTTACCCTAAAATAATTTTAACATTCCTATTTTAAAAATGAAGTTTATTATGTTATTCGTAATTTATAAAAGTGTCAAAATTTAGTTTCAAAACAAGTGCACCATTAAAAGGTGGTAAAATTGGATTTTGAAAAATATAGCTTTTATGCTTAAAATTGGTTTTATTATTATCTTAAGCCTATAAAACATACTAAATGAATTAAATAAAAACATGATTGAATATATAACAAATAAATTTCATTAATATATTTTTATAATTATTGATTAATTTAATTTATTAAAATAAAATTTTATTATGGGAATATAAATAGTTTTTTTACAAAAATACATCCTTTAAACACAATTGTTTTTCATTTATAATTAATTGGTAACCAATGAATTAATTTATAAACATGGGTAATCATAATTTACTTAATATAATTCATTCATTCCATTCCCAAAATTTTAAATCATAATATTTAATCATTTGTTTAGATCATATTCTATCAAAGAAGTAAAACCTAAAAAGAGACACAACGTAAAATTTGGGGGTGTTACATTCTCCCCTCCTTCAATAAATTATGTCCTCATAATTTGAAGTTTTACTTAAAAAAATTAAATGTTGAGACATTTAAAATTCCTTTTTGTAATACCCACATCAAAGATATGGTTAATAAAATATCCTCTTAAAAATAGGTAAATGGAAAAGATAAGGTCACCAAAAAACTAGGATTTCGACTAGGAAATCATTAGTGGAAAGTGAGAACATGGACATTGAAGAGGAATATAACTATCATGTTCTGATGGATAGTGTTAGAAAACATGGTCATTATAAAGTTAACCATCATAAAACTATAAATCTTTGATATATTATAATACCATTGATTTCATAGAAATAAGATTAAAATGATACCATTATTGTTCCTAAATCTATTTCCTAGAGTTTAGGGTTTCATTTCTATTATTAAAAATAACTTGAGAAAATAAATGTAATTTATTACTTTCCATTTAATAAGAATAATATCATCATTTGGCTGTGATTTGATATATTTTCACTTCATTTCATAAATCTATAGATGGATATTCAAGAAAAAAATTCATACTTGAAACACCTATATGAATCATAATATCCACAAGTCCTTCCTTCAGCCTTTAAAAGATTACTAAAACCAAAATCTTTAGCAAAGGTCATACAATATGATAAATAATACATTAATATTAATCAATAATATCCTTAATCCATTCCATAAGTGGTTAACCATAAGACTCATTAAAAAAATATTTTTTTTAAAATAAATGTCCAAAAGATTAAAAGGAAGGTTACTAAATTTCCAAAATCTACATGAATAACTTAATCTCCTTTAAACCTTTATGAAACATGCATGATTCCATGATTATAATCTTGAGTTATAGAATAAAGTCCTTAAATGCAACATCTAATTAATAGATCATATACATAACAACCTTCATGTTCACTAATACTATACCATTAACATCGATTTATTATTATCTCAATGTCAATAAAATATTTAGTGTTATCATTCCCAAGTCATGTATTTACTTAAAGATTAGGTTACAAAAAAATCAATCCTCCTGATTACTAGTTTTAATCATCACATGCTTCTAATTCCATAAAGAAGAAGTACTATAGTACAATACTTATATATATCATGATTCTTATAACCATAACATAATTGATAAAAGAATCAAATAACATAATACTTTAATCCAAATATAGGAATATTAATCATTCCTCTTCATATGAGTAGTAGCGTAAGCTTGACCATGATTTTATTTCTTCTTTAGTGCTATATTCTATGTACTCTTAGGAAATTCATTTTTATATTTCCCAAAATCCTTACTGGTGAAGCATTTAATATTGGAAATTTTTTTCCTTATCTTGCAATAATGAAAATAGTTTCCCTTTTCTCCAGACATGATGTAAAATCCTTTTCCACTTAAGCATATACCATGGTGTTTCCTTCCAATATTATCGTGTGGGAAAATAATCATTCCCTTCTTCCCGTTATCTATATTTTTCACAGTTTTCATCTTATTCTATTTCTTACCTTTATATCCATTATACTTAGATAATTGTTTCTATTTATTGTTAAAAATGATATTATTTCCCCATATTATGAGAATATTTGGGAGACAATTTCCCTTAGAAATATTGGATTGTTATCATAAAAGGCATAATCATAATTACTATTCAGATCACATGAATTGGTGAGGTTCACACACTTTCTACTAGGCTTAATTTATAAAAAATGCAATATATTAAATTATGTTATAAATCATAATGCATAATCAAGAACTATAAAAACAAATTAATATAAATTAAAAAATTATGCATAGCTAATATCATAACCATAATCATGGTTTCATTGGGGACAATTTTTTTTAAAAATACTTCATAATGGTTTATAAATGAAATGTAAATTATCCTAAGAATATCCCTTGGGTGTGTCAAACTAGCTATGTAGCATGGCCCATTTCTGTGTACCAAGTTACACCAAGTCAGGCCCGATTCACCATGTTAGATTTGTTACCCCAAGGTACATTGGTTCTAAAACCATATCCACTTATAGTATCTAGACCTAGATATATTTCAAAGACGACCCAAAAAATTTATACCTTACCAAAATTCTAGGATTTTTTTCTATGCTTATCCTCAAAGTCTATCTTAGGGTTATGTTCCCTAATATATGTTTTCTAAATATATTTTCTATGGTTTCTACTAAACATCCTCTAATACTAACTATAAAGACCCTAAACATGGTATCCTAGATATGGTACCATAATTTATTAAATTAATAATAAGAAAAGAAGTTTTTATCCGGAAGTAATGAATAGTTTAGTAGATTTGGAAATCTTTATACAAAAATATTTATTACTTTACAACATGAAAGGAAAGTAAATAATAAACTCCATTGGAAACATCCATAAACTCTTATATTATCCCTATAAGTCATTCATAATATACATATTTATATCCTGGGGGGAAATAAAACATAATAAAGGGGTGATCTCATATTCTTACTAAGGGTAATCAATACATTAGAAGTTATCATAAAAAATCTTAAATAATTTTGGGATGGTGATTGACTGAAACACGTGCTATTTAATTAGTAACCTGGGCATAAAATGAATGAAATAAAAACTGATTGAATAATTAAATCAAAATAATCATATGAGAATGAAAATTAACCATGGATATTATACTACTAGAATAATCACATTGATTGTCAATTACTAGTATTATAATGAGTGAATTCAATATTCCGGATGTCATAAACATATCATCAAGGCCTCAGACAAGTAGTATGCACAAATGGGTAAGGCCTCAGCCAAAACCTCATCTAGTTTGTCTCATGAGACCTACTGATTCTTTTAGGGTCTATATAGATACTCACCCATCACTTAATAAGTCTAATACATTATTCATAATAAAATTGTGAATTATAAACAATATAAACATTCATATTGAAAAATTAGCTTAAAAAATGTGGATACTTTAACCATAAAGCATTAATGGTACCAAAATAGAACATCCACAATCAATATGCTCATAAACCCTTCAAAAATATATATTGTATGGTATAATAAGAGATAAAATCAATTAATTACAAGATTCAATAACATATTTTTACATAGATTAAGATACTATTAAATGAGACCATTGAAAATTTCTTGAGGAAATGATCATCAAATAATCCAAATTTTCCTATACCACTTGAAACATTTAAATAATAATCCATATAAAGGAATAACATTATAAGAAACTTATAATATCATAATAATAATAAAAATCATGATATAATATATCAAATGGTAGTACATACACAATACACATGAAATAAGTGGTGAACAAGGCATATATCTCACTGGAGTAAAAGTGAGATGAGGAAAACCCTTTTTTACTTTTGATAGAAGAACTATTTTGTAAAATCATTTTTATTTTCCTTAAAATCATATTGTAAATAGTTATATACCAAAAAATAAAAGGGAAGGAAAATTAAATTATGCTTGATTCATAAATTATGTCCAAAAAGTAAAAATTTCTTTTAAGAATCTTCAGAATTGGGACACTTCAGTGTAGTTTACGAGAAAATATAAAAGAGTTATTAAAATAAAAAAAATTAAAATTTTTTGTATAAAACTAGAAATGAAAAAGATCATTTTTCATGACCAAAGGTTTATTTAAAAAAAATTATGGTGTCTTAAAGCAAACTATGGATAGTACTTAAATATGGGTAAGAAATTGGGAAGTTTCCATTAATTGGGCTTTCTTAACGGGGGAACTGAATAGGGAACCTTATAAAAAATTTATTTAACCATAAAATAAATATAAAATAATATGGATACATGATTTTGGAACATATATATAGAATTTAGAATATTTATTTAAAAATAATGATGAATTACATTAGTGTAAAGAGATAGAAAGTTCAATCTGAATAAAAAGTGTGTCTGGGAAGAAACCATTACCATTATGAATACAGTCAAACCGTACACCCCATAAAATCATTAATCATCATATGAAACATTTAATACAACGAAGATAAATATTCTCATGATATGACACATTAAAGGGAATTATAAATACATCACACATAATAAATAGTGGTAAATAAGAAATATCTTATGGAAATAAAAGTGTGATGAGAAAACCCTTACCTTATGTCCCAAAGCATTATTCACAGGTACATAACGTCCTAGATAATGAAATTTAATTTATTAATAAATTAGATGAGAACTTATTAAAAATTTATCTAAGTTATTATAATTTTATTAATTTCATTTATGTATTTTTTTGTGAGTTGTAAGATTCGATTTCATCATTCAGAAGTGTTCGTTCCCTTGGTTTTCATAATTGGTTCACTTGTATACATGTATGAAAGATCTTTTGAAATGGGAATAGTTAACCATATTTGAAATTATATGTTATTAAGGAAATTCCATAAGATTAAATGTTTGAATAAATCATTTGGTTATCTGAGGGGAGGATGAATCATTAGATAAGACGTTGGTGATGATAGTTCTGATTATTTTGGCAGGTTTCAATCATCACAAACTAGTTTTGTTTCAATAACTAATATTATATGTATATATGAGTTATAAAAAATTAAATAATCTATAGTGAATATATAAAATTTTGGTTTAACAATAATTGGTTTTTATTAACATCCTTTAAGGAAGAATTGAAAAATGAAAGCATGTCATCCTTGAAGGAGGTAAATCAGCACCTCATGAATGATGTTTTAATCTTTAGATTAAAAGAAAGAGGATAAAAAAATTGATGAGGTATTATTCAATAAAAATATTTAAATTCTAGTATATATAAGATACTGGATTTACCATGTCACATTGGGATAGGGAGGTGCGGATAAATAAGAAAAGAAAAAACTTAAAAAGAAATTAAAAGAAAATGGAAGAGGGTTTTACCTCTTAAACTTCTTCTCTTTGAGAACCTACATAGGGAAAAGGGATTGGTATTTTATAAAAAACAAAGTCTCCTAGACGTGGGGTGGAGAGGTTTTGGAGGGGAATTGGAAGAAATTGGATAAGATTCAATGCTTTTTAAGTGTAATGAGAAGGGGTGGTGAGAGGTGGTATTTATAGTAGGATGAGAGATGTGTTTTGGAATATTTTATTCATTTGTTTATTATTTTTGGCTCAAGACTATGAATTTTTTGACTATTATCACTAAATATATTAAAAAAATGAATTATATTTTGTGATTATGGTATTACATCTGCCATAAATTATCTATGATGCAATAATTCGTGTATTTGTCAAATACCTTAAATTACTGTATTTCACTATTCACCAAAAATTCAATTATTTTATAAAATTCCCAAAAAGTCACCAAAAACATTTTTCAATGTTTTTAATTTATAAATGGACTCAATAATTTTCTAAATATGATAATTTTAATTTTTCATTAAAATCGTATTTTATTCAAAAAATACTAATTTTAGAATTATAACTACCTTTATGACACATTAAAATATTAACTAAGGTCTCATAAAATTATATTATAATCCCGAGAAAAAAAAAACTTTTTTATTTTATTTTATGAAATTATATTTTATTTTAAATTATCATATTGATTATAAAATTGTAAATAAAAATTTATGTTTCACAAATAATACCAATACTTAATTAATCATTTAAAAAAAATATTTACTTATTCCATAATATAAATATATCATAATTTAATTCATAATATAACTAAATTATATTTACACTTTTTTAGGTGAGGATACTATTCAAATCATAAATATACTATTAAAATATTGAAAATGACAGTTTTATAGAAATTAGGATTTTCACTCTTCACTGGAAAAAAATATTTTTAAAAATTCCAAAATTTCACCCTAAGATATTTTTGACATTATTATTTTAAAAATGAAGTTTATTTTTTAAAATATAATTTATAAAAGTATAAAAATTTAGTTTTAAAAAATGTTCTCCATTAAAAGGTTGTAAAATTGGCTTTTTGAAATATATATCTTCTATGCTTAAAATTGGTTTCATTCTTATCTTATGCCTATCAAGATCATTGAATGAATTTTAAAAAAAATGATTGAATATATAACATATAAATTTCATTAATATCTTTATATAATTAGTGATTAATTTTATTTATTAATATAAAATGTCGTTGTGTGAAGAAAAATAGTTTTTTTAAAATAAATCCTTTAAGATCAATTGGTTTTCATTTATATTTAATTGGTAACCAATGAATTAATTTTAAAGACATGTGTAATCATAATTCAGATAATATCATTCATTCCTTACATTTCCAACATTTTAAATCATAATATTTAGTCATTTTTTAGGAACATATTCTAGCAATGAAGTTAATTTTAAAAAGAGACATACTATAAAATCTTGGGGTGTTACATGATTTACATTTAAAGAAGTTTTTTATGAATATAATTAATTAAATATGTATCAAAAACATAAATTCAAGATTCAATGCTTTAAGGTTCTAGGATTTAAATACCAAAACATGGTAAACCTACATGGAACTATCTACCTTTGACAATAGTATTGAGATTTAACCTTAAAAACTCTAACAACAATCTAGAGGAATAAAAAGAATCCAAAATTCACAAAAATCAAAAAGAAAAATTTTCCAATGGTTAATAGTGGATAAATAATTACCTTAAATATATTATAATTTATTTCCATTAGCTAAAACAATAATAATCTGCACCAAATCGAGCCCTATGAACCAAAAATAATACCCCCGTGTAGATTAGGATTCATACAAGGGAAGAGTATAATTAGTGGAGGGGAATTGAGAATAAATGAAAAAATAGTTAGGGATATTTTTCTTATTGTGATGATTTGTATTGGATTCATAAAGAAACCATCCTGAAATTGCAACGAGTGGGAGATAGGGATTTATGGTGTAGGGTCGAGGCTCCTCCTGGATGGGGAGCAAGACACATATAGAAGAAGGGGGGGGGGGTGTTCTGGTGAGTAAATAGAGGGGGATGGTATTTTGGAAAATTTTTCTTTTTTAACACATCATACTATTCATGGTTTGGCTGCACATTTTTTCAAACCATTTTCCAATCAACACCCCCCTCAAATAATTTGGCATTTCTAATAAGTAGGGATAATAGTTGTGGAAACCATGTTTTGGTCATGCATTCAAGATCTACCTTGTCACATACCATTTTAATGGTCAGCTAAAAGGTTACCCTAACTATGTGACAATTATGCGCCTATGAATAAAATCTAAAATTTCAATATTTTAAATATGTTCATCCCAAAAACCGAGGAAAAAAAATAAAATTATGTTATAAGATAACAAATAAATATAGGGTTTGGGTGTGACAATTATCCCCACCATAACACTTAGTACCCCTAATAAGACTTAATAAATTCAATGCTCAAATGAAAAGATAATATCATACATCCTCAACATATTTCGAGTCTCTAAAAAACCATGTAAAACCACCCCCACACCAATCTAAGACTAACTACACTAACCAAAATTAAGCACAATGATATCCCAAACTCAATTAATCCCACAAAGAACATCTAAAACTGTAATTAATGACCAATAATTCCATTACCGAAATGATAATTGGTAAGGGACATTAATTTTAATTATATAAAGAGACAATATAAATAAATTAGAGAGATCTCACCACTGTTTTACAACACCTCCAGAATAGTCTTCCCTAAGGTATGGAAAATCCTAATAATCACTCTAATAGAAATGAATCTAAAAAATAACAATCACCCATGGATATATAATCATATTTAATACCCAAAAAAAATATTAAACCCTCAAAGGAATAATAGAATATTAAGTCCCATAACAAGTCTCCCAACCATAAGGATACACCCAGGAAAAAATATCAACAGAACTCATGAAGATCCCAAGGAAAACACAACTAATGAGTAAGGATCTAAAACAAAGATTCCTAATGGAAATTATCAACTGAAAACAAATTCATAATTCCATCACCCCAAATATCAAGGTCTCCCAATAACATATTAAAATTATTTTCTCAAACAAAGAAAACTAAAGAAACCCTAAAGAAGGAGAAAAAAATGTCCAAAATTTCCACAAATAAAATATACCCAAAAAAGCATAGTTTATAGTATCCTTTTTTAAAATTTTGGGGCCTAAGTCTCGTATTATTATTAAATAAAATACCACTTTTGACTTGGTATAGAGATACCCATTACATATCCCAAAGTCCCAAGGCCAAGTGGCCTGAATACAAGGCTTGAAAGCCCATTTTTTAGCCCAAAGGACCCTTCAGTGAATAGTTCTACTATTGTACCCGAGCTGCTACAGTACCTTTTACAGTACCACCACTACTACAGTTCCTACTATAATACCTCTGTGGCTATAGTTTCATCACTACTATAGTTCCTCCAATGCTACAGTTCCACCGCTACTACAGTACTGCTACAGTTCCCTACTACGGTGTTGCTACAGTAACCTAGAAATTTGTCTCTACCCAGATTTAATCCTGGGTCTTTTGGATGCCAAGAAGGAGCCTGTTACACTTGGGTATAGGATCATTGGACATTGATGGTATCCTTAGATTATAAAAGAATTAATAATAAACTTGTGTAATCACACCCAAAACACCAAGAACCCAATGAACCCAACCAAAAAAATGGAACCAATTAGGATATTTCTTAACCTTGGGATATCACCCATCCAAGTTCCCCTGAATTCACCCAAGATTTCCCATTCCCAAGTACTATAAAAATATCAAAAAATGAGCTAGAATCCCTATATAATAATGGGAACTATTTACTTCCAAAGTAAGAATATCCCCAATATGGTCAGTCTCACAAATATAACATCATGGAAAAATAGAAGAACAAAATTAACCAAGGGATCTCAAGAATAGATCAACTCACAATGAGGTGATTCAAAAATAATCTAGAAGATTATACTCTGTAACTGTAAGAGACACCACTTCGGTACATCCTATGATAGGATCTTCTTGAAACCCATTGAAACATTCTAGGGCGATTCCAGTAAAAACATTAACATCAAGCTTAAATTAATATTCATCAAAATATAATTCATCAAAAACCATGAAAACAATAGTTACAAGGAAAAATACCAAAATACAAATATCACCCACCTCTATTCAAATCAAAACATCCAAAAAAAATCAATTCCCACTTTAAAATGTTAAAAAATGATTTAAGGACAATTTTTAATTTTTTTCAAAACAGGAAAATTTTCCAACTTTTTAACGAACTATGAAACTCAAAAAGTATTTATTTCACTTTAAAAACCAAATATGTCATTTGAATGATTTTTAAAAAGTTCCTTATAAACATCAATTTATAATTTCTCTAATGAAGTTAAATTCCTTTGACAAATTTTCAATTTAAATTTCAAAAACCCCATAGCCAACTTAAAACCATCCCAAAATCACCCTTTCAAAACATTATTTTAAAAATAAATTCCCCAAACACTAAAACCTTTTGGAATCACTAAAAATACAAAAAAATCTTTTTAAAACAAACAAAATTTTTGAAAAAAAACCAATAAATATCATGTAATAACTACAACACTTCATAAGAGGAACTAGTGGTTATACATTACTATGCTACATGGTTTATCGAACCGTGTGATAAGTTTGAAACTACCACCAGAAGTCACATCGACCCATTAACTTGGGATACACATGGGTTTCTATGCTAAGGGATCCCACTATTTGACATTTGTTCACTCCCTTTTTCATCACTAAAAATATAAAAAAACATTTAATTAAACTAAAAAACTAGAAATAAATAAAAGTTGCATGATTGAATTTTTATGGAGATTTGTGGCTCATAGTGAGTAAGAGTTCATGACACTCTTCCATCGCCTACATCCTGAATCCCATCAATTTATTATCCATATACGAGACACCCCAAATAAAAAAGGGATATTTTGATAACATTTTTTCCGGATCCAACTAATTATTCCCCCCATCAGATGCCGGAGTTGGCCCATGACATCCCTGAGGTGTGTTCTCGATCACCCTAGGGTGGTGATAGGTTGCATGGCATAAAAATAACTACAATTGGTACTAATTCTATCAATAATTAGAGTTTACAAAATAATGGAAATTATTTCTTGAACCATCCATATATAATACAACTAAAATAAATCAAATAGGAATAAGAATAATAAAATAACTATAAAAAAGTGAAAGAAATAAACATTTACACTAATCTTTATTCTCGCCACCAAACTCCTTCACCTTCAATACACAATCACATAAAAATATGCCACTAGATTCCTTTTCTTTGGTCACCATTAGATATATTTATGCTCAGTCTATAGAAATTAGTAAAATCCTATGCTGTTAATGCTATCAATAAAATATAGAATAAAAACAACCTACCATCACACCTCAATGTGACTATGAAAGTCACCACATATATAATAAAGACTCAAAGAGTGGTCAGGGTCATAACTAGAACCTAAAACTAAAAGATATAGACATTCATGATCATAAATCTCATAATAAATTCCAAAGAAAACCATACCCAAAGTAAAGACTTTAAATACAAGATCCTTTTCATTCTAGTTTCAAAAATAATAACAAATGTAAGTTCTCATTTCAAATACAATGACACATCATCAACCTTTTATGAAATTTACTTTTTCTTTTATTAAAATAAAAAAAATCACTATGAAATGATTTTCAATCCAATGCCAGTTTTTAATAAAATAACTAATTGATAAATATATTTATAAAAGAATTTTAAAAAACCTTAAAAACATATTTTCAAATACATTTTAATGTAAAAAAAATTAATAATGAAAACATAGTATAAAAATAATTCCCTGATAAAATTAAAACATGTTCCATCAAGTATCAAATAATCATAGTCATCATGGGAACCAATGGGGATCAGGGAAAAACTAGTACATGAATAAAAAATTAAAAAACACGAATAATAGTATTCAATAATAAAAATACCCAAACACATAGTATTACCCTAACAGGCCTAACTGAGGGGAACATCCCATAAGAAGAAACTCTATCTTAGGGACACTAGTTAGAGTATGACACTAAAATTGTGCAGTGTGTTTACCAAGAGTTCCCAACTAACTAATAATTAATTCCCATTAAATATAAATAGAGGTGTGTATATTAAAGGTACTAAGAAAATATATGAAGAATAAATTTCAAAATTAAAGCAAAAACTCATTTCCCCACCTCCGAACACACTTAATAGATAAACCCTTGTCAATAGTTCATACATATAAACAATACACATATCCTTTAAGGAATAATTCACATGTCACATTTTAATAAGGATTTACATTCCATAATTCAAGGGGAATGGAAAAAAAGAGTATTTTAATTTTCAAAGGAATATTTTAATGTTCCAAAAAATATTTTAAAATAAATTTTTAAAACCATAATAAAATATCCCATTTACAATTTACTTTGAAATGAAAAATAAGAATAAAATTTAAATTGAAATCCACCCTATTATTATTATACTCTTATACACTGACACACACACATAGACATTATATATTCCTTGAATTACACAAATGAACATAATCGCATGTGAATTTTTACATACAGATATATATATATATGTCTATACGTATAGCAATTTATATAAAAATAAAAACTAGATATATAAAATTTTATTTCAATAAAAAATTCATTATAATTTAACTCTAAATCATGAAATAAATTATTTTTGGAATATTCATATTTACCTAAAATTAAAATAAAAATATAAAAATTGATAATTTATTTTTATATTGAAACACCAACTAAAATACCAAAATTCACTGGTAAAATAAATTTGTCTATTTTATTATACTTTATAAATAAAAATTAGTCTCTTATTAATTCAAAACCAAATATCTATAAATGAAAAGTCCCTAAAACTTTTATAAAACTATGTGAAAAATGGTTTCCATTTTAAAAAATCATTTAAAATAAACAATTAATTTACCTGTCATCCATAACATCAATTTAATGTAAAATAATTGAAGGATCAAGTATTTAAGGGCCAAAACATGGGCCGACTATATTCGAATTATATACCCTTGAAAATAGTGGTACAATTCTACCTAAATAAATAAAATGTATCCTTAGAAGACCAAAAGTAATCCACAAATAAAAAAATATATAATTATAATTTAGATAAAAATAAATATTGTGAGAAACCCCACATTAAATAGAGAATAATTTTTCAATTCAATGGATACAGTAAAAATTTTCCAAAAATTAGAACGCTTGTACCCTTGAAGCCAAAAATAAATAAAAAAGAAAAACCCTATAAATATTAGGGTTCAAATAAGGGAATTGATCAGTTAGAAAAGGTTGGAAAATAAGAATAAGGGAAATAAGAAGGGAGTGAAGCCTTTAATAATAATATATTTACCAAATTCATGAAATACACCTGAATAAATCACTATTGGAGAAAGGGGTAAAGGAGGGGAGGTGGGAGGCTAGGTATCCTCTTGGATATGGAATGAGATATAGATAATGTTGTGGGAGAGGGATCTAGTGAGTTAATAGAGAGGTGGGTATTTAGGGAAAAATTATTTTTTTTCCACCAATAATTATCCATAGCATGGCCACATGGTTGGACATAACTTGTTCTAACTATAAACCCCCACTGGAAGGCCTGGAAAAACCATATAGGAAAGTCACATTGTTTGAAAAACCATTAAATTACTATGTGTTTTTGGATCTTCCCTATTATATACATTTTTTCTTCATTGGAGCATTATTTTTTATAATCATGTTATCGTCATGCGTCTATGTATAAACTATAAAATTATATTTTTTAAAAAAGTTAAGACTAAAAATTTTGGATGAAATTAAATATAATTAAATAATTAAAATAGCAGATAAAATAGGGTCATGGTGTGACATGAGCAATGTATATAGTGATATCACACCTAATATGGTGTAAAAATTTTAATCACATTATAAATTGAGTTTTATTAACAACTAAAATGAAAGGAATATAGGGTAAGTACCAGTAGGTATTTACATTGCATTCACATATATTCAATCATTTGGTATCAACTATTTATTATTACAAGATATAAAAAACTTATGAATATGAGAAATTTTTCCCATAACATGGTGTTCCCAACAGAGAAAATCCTAAGAAGATATGATGTTATCATTTAAGTATAGTTGAAGTAAATTTTTTGAATTCCATTAATTCTAATCTATGAATGGATATTCTTGTGAATTATTTGAGTTCAATATGGAATATATAGATCAATTTTAACATGTGGTATCAATTTATTATTCAAATATGATGTTATAAACATTTTGTTTCACGTTTTATTTTCTGATTTTCCATTATGAGTGTGTCTGAGATAAAAAGTATTATTAGAATAAGGAATATTTTATGATGTATTAGATTAACTGGTTTCAATGAGTTACATGGATGTTTTTGATGAGTTTAACTTGGACACATGTGTCCTACATGAATCTATATAATATAAGGCTTACAGGATTTATTACAACCTAAACTCTAAGAGGTAAATTGAATCATTAGATATACTTGAGTTAAAGAATCCATCAGATAGGTTCATTAAAACATATATTATATAGTTATAAAATCCTACCAGAAATTGATATCTTTTGGTAGAAAGATCATTTTGAATCAAAAATGGATGAAGAAAAATATGAATTTCTTTTACATAAGAAGATATATCATATAGGCTACCCTTAAAGGGGTTTGGAAGCCTATGAAAACACACTTTTATATTTTCAAATGGAGAGTGAAAAATGTAGTTAAAATATTAATTTCCAAAGGTGGAATTTATTTTATGTAAAGTTTTTTTCTACTATTTTGATAAAGGGGAGTAATAATAAAAGGTAAACCCCCCATTTTTGTCTTGCAATGAAAGAAAATTAATAAAGATATCTCATTATGATATAGAAGCATAAAGTGGATTTTTTTTAATATCTCTCATGATAATGAAGTTGGATTTAGAATGAACTATTGTATTTAATTTAAAATAAGGGAGAGAAAAGAGAACCCTTAAATCCACCCATACTATTCTTAAAGATTTATTTAATTATGTAAGGATTTTATAGCGATCTGTTTAAGGTGATATTGTCAACCAAATACATAAGTGTATATTATTTTACCCCTATGGGTTTATATTGTATTTTTGGAAAATAATAGTTGATTATATTTGTTAACAATATATGTTTGTTTGAATTGTTCATAATATGAAATGATCGGTTTTGATGGTGATTATTAAAGGATTGTTATATATTAAGTAAATTTGTAATTTTTAAAGAATGAGGATAGATGTATCTAGAGGTAAATATATTTGGAAGTAAAAAAATTAACTTGCAATTGTATAGGTTACATCATTGGATTAGTTTGGTAGGAATTGATTCTCCAGAAGATTTAGGTTATTGATGAATTAGTAAGTCACCACATCATAGATCATTATCTTATACCACTAAGAATAAGAGTTGAGTTTCCTACACTATACTATAATAGTATACAACATAAAGGAAGGTTAGGGAAAAGAAAAATTGTTTAGACACTTTATTGGTACATTCAAGAATCCATACACATAGGGTCAGATATAAAGAACCTACATGGGTCAACACTAGTGTGTATGAAGAAAATTCTATTATACATGGTGACATTGTGGAGGAGTATAGCATGTGTGGGGTGATAGGTAGCTTTCAATGACTGATAGGTCCCAAAGGTTTTTGAGTATTCATTTTTGGTTCATCTTTTTTTAAGAATAATTATTATCTCAGAGGAATTATTGATGTGGGAATCAATCATTTTAAACTATATTGTATCCCATAGACTATGAAACATAATATAAAAGATGAGGAGTATTTCATGAACTCTCCATAGTGAAATAGACCATTTTTTAGGGAGTGATCAGATAAATTTTTGTTTCAATGGAGTTTTATGGTTTCCTAAGCCATTGAGAATATGGTACACCATAGTCATGTTGAAAACATGGTGTGAACACCACAAAAATAGTTTGTTACCAGGAAGGCATAATTCTAGAAGGGTGATGGAATGAAGTGAATAAATTTATATATGATATTAAACCAAAATGTAATGTTATTCACTATAGTGAGTTTGGTGTTCAAATAGGTTTGAGGAGATCATTCCTAAGATCATGGAAGAGTATTTATTTGTGAGATTTTGGGATCTAGTCAACTATAAGAGTTTGCATCATATAGAATTAGTCAATGCTATATGTTTTTATTGTTCTATAATTATATTCAATAGTGTATGGCACTATATCAAAGAAAAGGTGTGGAGGTTTATGACTACGATTTGGGAATAGAGACCACACTGAATTCACATAGTTATAGTATAGAAAAAAATTTATCTAGGGATTTTATGCTTAACATTTTAGGGAATTATATTGGATTTAATGGATTCTAGTGCATGAAACGTCACCATTAAATTATTTATAGATAATCCTAGTATATTTTAACTATTAAAAATCATTGTGTCTTGTGCACTTTTATTTTTTTATGTTCTTCATCTTATAACATGATAAATTTTGTGAAATATTCATTAACAATATCTAGTAAAACAACCACTCGTATAAATATATGATTGGATCAATCCATCATAAAAATGAATGTAATAAAACCATACTTTTATGTGGTAAATATTGGTTAAGGTAGGTTATGTGTTATTTAATAACTATTTAAACATTAATGAGTTCCCTACCCCAATTCACCTCTCTTATTATGGTATTTCTCACCTAAATCCCTGGTTAGGCCTAAACCTTCCTTAGGAAATATCAATCAATCTCATCAAAAAAATGGTGACTACAACTTCCAACTTATAATCAGTCCATGATATTTTTTAACATATGGTAATCATGCATATTTCCTTCACACTTATTGAAAAAAACTAATCAAACACCTTGTGGGTTAAACAACCTTCCCCATTGAAGTTTTTGTCAATAAAAAATATACAAAATTCATGTTAATAGATTTTTAATTTTCTCTTTGCCCCCCATATTTATAATAAAAAAATGTCCCTTAGGAGTGAGTGGCATCAATTCACTTAATGTAATATTACAACAATGAATTTACTCTATATCTACATGATCTATGATCAATATTGAAAAATTTAAGGACTAATATTAATAAAAATTCTATCGATAAAACAATTAAAAATACAAAACCAAGCCTAAATTAATTATTTGGGTTTTTAAAATAAATATTTTTAAATGGATATATATTTTTTGAACATGATATTTTACTAAATTAAATTCTATTAATCATTTTAACATAGATATTAAAAATATTTAAAAAATACATAATAGGTCAAACATAAAAAATCATCCCTTTATTTTCTAATTTTGTATGTTATTAATCAATTCATATAATCCTCTTTAATACTATATTTCATTATTACAATGAAATAAAATATGATATTATGTATTGCTACCAATTTTATGATAGATTTCATGTCATTTTCAATGATTTTATATTTTTATAAAATAATAACACTTTGCAGCTTCTCAAATTACATCATATAATGTGATAAACTGCTTCACTATATAATGGTATATCCTTTTATTTAAATATAATTCATGATTTCAATTTTTGGATCACTTTCAAGATGGTAACATCTATCAACTCTTGAATATTTGTTTTATCTCACTCAATTCTTTAGTTCTCCCCTTGTATACATGTGTCACCTTTAATCAACACATATAAAGAGAAAATAAATATTAGAATAAGGAGGAATATCTATCATGTTTAATGAGACTAGAAGTGATAAGAATTTCTTCCCAAATTAGATACTTCTTTTGTTCTAGATCTATATTTGGGTGAACTCTTCGTACCTTTATTTTTTATTTTCCAGGTAGAAATCATAGAAATCAAGGTCATCATTTCATTGAAAATTATTTATTTGGGATTTTTTTCTTAACATGTAATATGAAAGCACATTAATCTCATGGAGAATAATAACTATTATTTAGAATAATTAGTTGGGCTAGTAATATAATCAAACTATCCTTTAAAATTGTCGAGATATTTTTTTTTTCTAAAAAACTATCATGAAATTTGATTCCATCGTGTAAAATTATTAATTTAACTTTATCACATACCTATTTTTGTGTCTTCTCCATTTATCACTCAATTTATAATTAATCTATCCAAATTATAATACATTCATTAGAGGTATGGTCATAATTCATAGAATATCCACATTATTTATAAGGAATTCCCTCCACTAGAACAACCCTATTGTTTCCTTATTGGACTGATTCCAAATTTTTATTTAGATTTACTCTATCAGAACCAATTCACAAATATTAGTTATAAATGTCCACAGTGTGTCTTCATTATCCATAAAAGATGAATCTCTTTATTTTTCATGAAGCATTACTCTTGGGCTTATTCAGTGTGTTATGATTTATTGATTACATTAGTAAATAACCAAAGTAATTATAGATAATCTTCTTTACTAACTTATTACACTATTTTCTTCTTTTTTTGGGTGATTTAGGTATATTATTGGTTTATTTTCTTAAGAATGGATCTTCATAGTAACCACTTTGGTCACAACATTCACAGAATTTTTCAATACATTCAACATTGTTTGAGACAAAAATATTCATATCCTTATTATGTCTAATTTTAATATTCTCATCCTTGACCCCCTTGGTAAATAATTTATTTACAGAACATAAGTTTCAAAATTATTCCATAAATCATATTATTTGTTCATGAATATTTCACAAACCTATCCATATCCAATAAAGAATAATTTATTTTTTTAAAAAACCATCTCACTAGATTTTGTTGATTATTATTTTCATGATTTTTTATTTTACAGTTTGTATAATTTTATGGGAATAGTTTAAACCACACTTTCTCACATCCATAATAAATTTATTGGAGTTTATTGATTGTTATTTTTATGATTTTTTATTTTTTTGTTTGTATTCTTTTTAGTAATAGATTCCACCAAACATTCTCACATCTACCATTGATGTAGTGGTGGGTTCGTTGTTAATTTTTTTATCCATTTATTATACATTTTATTTTGTAACGTTTTCTATTCATGAACCAAAATTAATATAAACACAATTATTTGGTATGGATGGTATATTTTTTCTTTATATTTTTAGATATTAGTTAATATATGGTAATATTTTTTACACCATATAGATCTTTTTTATCATATGAATAATTTTTCCAACACTGTTTGGAATCAACTCTTCTATGTTTTTTTCTGTCAAAAATTAGATTGTATAGTTTCATGATTCATTTATATATCCTCTATCTCAAGAAATATCTGATTAATTGTTTTTATTTGATCATTAATTAACTTTACTCTTCCTTTAAAATATTTGATTATATGAAAAAAAATCTTCTAACGATCTTCATGAATCTTATTCTTCCCTTACATAAGATTATAAATCTCATTAATCCTATTATAATAGATCTATAGTTAATCATCATTTATAGTAATTAACTATTCTAGATCATGGTTTTTTTCATCAAGAAAATTAAATTATTATTTTTTCTCAGGGATTTTATTGAGCCTCTCATTTCAAGGTATAGATAACATGTCTTCAAGAATAATATTCATGTAATTTTAGGGCCTTACCTATATGGAGATAATTATAGCTTTTATCACTCTTTATTATATTTTTTATTTAATTTTTCAAAATATTTTTCATGATATGTGATCCCCAACAAAATTTGTTTAAAAATTTCATAAATAAAAGAGAATACTTCTTTCGTATATTTAGTCATTATATTATTTATGGTGCCAATTTATTCATTATGTAAATCCCCAGAAATATGATATTCCCTAAATTTTATATTCTTATCTATAAGATAGATTTGTAAGGTGATTTTTTTACCTATAAATCATATAGATATTATCAACTACTAGAGGTATAATTATTACTTATCCCATTCTTAGTTGATTTAACCACCATATTTTCCACTTCCATACAAGATCCATTTTCATCCATAATACAATAAGGGAAATCTAATTTTTTATTCTCCTTGTATAAGTGGTATGACTTATCATCACAAAATTATCCATGAGAAATATTATCAAAACATATATCAGATTGAACTCTATATTGATTATGTTTATTTAGTATAGAGTTAATGTTATCTTTATTATTTTATAAGGATGTTTAGAATTTTTGTCATATTTTTTCTTCTGATTCTTCTATGTCTAGGAATAAATCACTTTCATGGTTTGTTGGACACAGAAATCATAGGATTATTAAAATTTTCACTTGATAAAAATTTTAGATATGTAAAATATAATAATTAAAGATTATAAATCTTGAAATTTTTGAGATTCCTATTAGATTTAGAACCTATAATCTAATAAAAATTTATAGTTTCACTTGGTATATAATGAACATTGAGTAGTGAATTGGTTTTTATGATTATTTATCAACTAAATCCTTATACATTATTTACCTCTGTACTTATTTGGTGAATGTATAGTTCTCTATTTTTCCTCTATTAGTTTGTGTAAAATTACTTAATTAGGAAAGAAAAATATCAATAAACACCATGAATTGTAAATGAGGTTATCCACTAATATGGATGAATATGTCCTTGGTGTATGGTAGTTGTTGTCCTACTCTCACACACAACTCCTATATTATTAATAGAAATATCATACATAGTTATATCCCTGGGTCTATATTTCTGACCCCTACCAGGTATAATGGATAAATTGAATTGCTATTATAATGCTCTAGAACCAAAAATTACTTTATCATTGGATATATTACATAACATTGAAGTAGATCACTTTTAAAGGATTGATGTTACTCTTGGAAAAAATATATTTGATCTCATTCCTCAATTTGAAACAATCAAATTGGATGTATCTTATTTATTTAGGCCTTAAATTATAGAAAAATTGTAGTATGGTCTTCTCGATTTTCTTCGATGCATTGGATGATTTTTAGTAGCAACATCATCTTCTCACCCTTCTTCACTGCTTATTCTTCAGCAAACTATTTCAATGTAAACAGTAGTGTTAGAACAATTTGATCACCGACACACATAATATGAAATATTATTATAGTATTATATTAATCTATCTTTGATACAAATGGTATGTATTAGAATTAGGTATCAACAGTCTTCCATGTTTTTTATATGACCTATAGAAATATAACACATTATCCTTGTACTGAATTCCCTTTACCATATTTTTCATATATTTTATATATATTCCTCAAACCAATGGAAAATTTATTTCACAAATATCTCACTAAGATTCTTATTCCATCACATCTAGGAAAATTCTTCCAAAATAATTTCATAAATAACGACCAAGATGTTCCAACAATACGTTCGATATATTTAGCCTTTTATAATTCTAATGTTTCGATGTAATAATATCCCATGCCATTATCAACTTACAAAATTGCATTCTAAAATTATATTCATTTTAATCCACATGATTTTCCTTAGTTATCATAGGAACATTCCATTAAACATCCCAAAAAAATTTGGATTTCTTCCTTAGATAGCTTCATGGATTAGAACTATCTCATCAAGATATATAAAATCATTCCATATTTATTCTTCATCACAAAAATCTCATTATCTTAAATCACATATAAATCACAATTACAGGACTATAAATATTGGACATAATCAGGATTATAACCATAACCATGACATTTAACTCATTAAGGATCGGTTCAAGCATTTTTCAAATACTTATTCTATGAGAATTTTAACTTTTAATGTGTCTGGATGTCTTCTAGAAAACTAAAAGTTGTGTAAACTAATAAATATTAAATAATAAATAATTTTTATTAGGTATAATAATTTGATATTCATGTTTATTATCATTAAAATAAGATTTTTGAGCTTTTCACTTTACAATATGGAATAATTTTTCATAAGAATTTATATTTCTTATATATCATAAAGAATGTTACACATCTAATTAATTTTCCAATTTACACTACCATAGGAATATAATGTAATACATAATATATTAAATATATTATACATGTTAAGGTAACTTCTTCCATTGTTTTTTTCAAATCCATGAAGAATATTTCAAATAACATATCATAGGTAGATTAATGCATTTACTAATATTCCAACTCAAGTATTCTCATATAAAAAACCTTATATATTGACTAAGTTTGGTGATGTTGTCTAACATTAACCTATTTTTTATATAAAAACAATAAAAATTAAAATACATATAAAAATATACAACTACATATATTCTTGAAATTCTAGACTCATCTCCATTGGTAAAAACTAAACTCAAAAAATCAAAATGATTTTGAAAAACATCAAATCATCTTCAATAAATACCCAAATAATTATAAATATTTTCCACTTAATTTTCAAATAAAATTTCAAAAATATTGGTTATTATTGAATTATTTAATATATCATTACTACCTAAACAATTACAATACATTCCTTAAAGATTAATATAATAAACAAATAGTCATTATAGAATTTCAATTGTATTCAACTGTATCCATGAACATTAAGTTACTCTTTTGAAATAATATATTGATTCTATTAATGAAGCATAGGTCTTTTGAATATGATAAAAGTTTGGATAAAACATCACTACCATCATTTTCTGCTTCTTCATAGAGACAAAAAATATTATCTTTCTTCACCCTCTCTGGGATGACTTCCTCAAAACCATTAAATATTATTAAAGATATTAAACTCATAAAAAATCAAGCAGAATATCATTAAATGGATTTTGAAATTACTAAAATCATTGAATAAAATATCATAATATAGTATTTCTTCAAAATGAAAATTAATAATACTTTTACACTTCATAAAACAACATATGCACCAGCTTCAACTAGGTTTTACAAACATTCATTTGTCCAATATTATTATTGTTAGTAACTCAAACACTATTACTACATCTTACATGTTAATTAACCTTTAATAATATCAAATTTCTCTCACTTCCCTTTAATATAAGTATAAAAATTACATTCTTCCCAGATACATTATTTTCCATCAATCGTCATTTATATTTCATGTAACCCATATATGACCCCTTTATTTAGAATATTCATTCCATTTTATTGAAAACATTTTTCAACCTACAAATTTCAGCTTAAAATAAATTTCATTTTATTATTAAAAAAAATTCCACCATGCATATTTCCTTCATGTGTATTGATAATAAATACAACACAAACACCAAGTGGGTTCAATATAAAAATGAGGTGGGGTTATTGATGTGAATTATGCTATGTTGATAGGCAAGGTAACACAAATAATACAGCAATAAATTTAAAATTTTATATAAAATATAGATATATGTATTCTTGTGGAAATTATAGGACTTATCCAGGGTTAATTGGGATTAAACATCACCAATGATGATATCTACTAATAACACAAAGAATAATGGTTTCATAGACCAAGGAGAGAGGTTTGAGGTGGGTTTTTTGGAATAAATCATTCATGAAACAGAGTAATATTTCTAATATGGTGATTTAATATGGTAAAGTTAATTTTTTATATGAATTGAAAATGGTAATCCTATGGTGGATAGTTCAATTCTGATTATCGAAGGTAAGAAACTAAATTTCTGAGAAATTTGGTGCATAATGAGATAGTCATGTTAAATAAATATATACATATTATGGTTAAGGTTTTCATTGTTGAGTTGGTGAAAGTGGGTTAAAAACTTATATTTAGTTCATTTGGTATCTTATTAAATGTATATTTGAAGATATAGATTATGTTTTCCTCATCTGAGTAGAAATAGTTAGTGTTTTGGCAATTGATTGGTGGAAATTTAAGATGCTTGAGATAGGATCATGAGTAGTGATTATCAAATAATATTGGATATAGGGTACTAATTTTTATAATATTAAGATATGAATACCCATATAGTAATAATTATCCCATTTTTCACTCAATGTATGAACCTTGAATTAGTTGTGTGTTTGTGAACCACAAGGGTTGTGTGTATAGTGATAATAGTAAGTGGGTAGTTGATGTATCACCTAAATGTTAGGGTGTAATAAAAATGATTCTATTTGGTTCCTTAGTAAATATAATATTTAGAAGATTTTATGGAATTTAAATATAGGATATTTTTTTGTTATTAAATAAGTGTAATTTTTAATTATGAATCAATTAAGGGATTTGGTGGGGATAATTTCATTGAATCACGTCACAATTCTAGGTTATAATCCAGTTTGAGTTTTCAAGAATTTTTTTGATGTCTACATATTTAATAAATCGTGATTTATCTATTTTAATGGTTCTCTGATGCATGAGGTTGGGGTGTATTAATGGAAATCAAATAGTAGGGTACTAACTACTGTATTACATGTGTGATTGAGAATGGTGTAATGGAATCAAAAGTTTATAAGTTAATTTGTAAATGACTATGGGGTATTATGGAATAGATACGTATCCTTAATATAAGTGAAAATTTGTTTAGATAACATATATAGATTAGATGACTACATTCACTAAAAAGAATAACCATTTCATGGTATCATATTCAAGTGGATATATTGAAGATATACTAAATTTTATAAATGATCCATGAATATGTGGAGCCTTATAATGTAGAGTTTGAAATGACATGCATTATTTTGTGTTGGTAGGATACGAAAAAAGTTTATGTTTTAGTGAATATGGGTTTTGATCATTTTAAATTTGGGGATTTTGATTGAAAGTATGATGTTTAGGTCGTGTTCTAGAGACAAAATAGAGGACTTGGAGTTGATAAATTTGATGTGAATTTACTAGAAGTTTATTTTATGGATTGGGATAGGGTAAGGAACTTTTTAGGCTTTAAAAGTTACCACTAGACACCTAGAGGATGACACCTATATATTATGTGGGTTGGGTATGTGAGATGAAAACTATCCCCTACCACTGGGATCCAAATGAAAGTCTATTGAGGTCCTAATATCCCACTAGAATTATAGTGTGGGTCCACCCAGAGTTTGGTGCTAGACCTAAAGACCCCACTAATGTGAGTGAATTTGGAATATTTTAAAGGGGTTTTTATAAAACCCCAATTGATGGATTTGGTCCTAGGATAACTGATATAATTGGGATAATCCTTATTTGGGTTCAACTTTTCCTCCCTTTCTCGATATTTATCTATATTTATTTGGAAATAGTTCTTCATGTGAGAATGAGTTAGGTATTTATGTTAGATTTCAACATAGAATAGTGAAATCTAACCAAAAGCAAGGGGGGGTTTGTTGGAGGTCTCCATACAATTATTAGAAGGATGAACGCACATTTTTATTCACTGTTTTGAAAGAAATAAACTAATTGATGTTCTTTTCTTAGAAATTATCCTATTTTTTAAACTAAACCTAGATTAAGGTAAGATTAATTTATAATTTATTTATCTGAGTATTAAGATCATGTTGTATGAGTTTTCTACAATGTTATATAGTAAACTATAATCTTTTTTTTTCTAATGAGTGTTACCCTAATTATTTTATTTAATTAATTGTGTTCAAAATTTATTAATTAAAAAAAATATTTATAACTAAAAAGTGGAGATTTTTAGCTTGAGATAAAATCTTTTGAATAGGTATAAGATTAAAATATGATACATGATAATGGGAGAGTATAAATTGATGTTAAAATCCTCAGAGTTATGTAATCCCTCTTATATGATGAAATTTCTCATGTTATATGTCTGATGGTGAATGATTTCATTAGGGTGTTAGGTTTGGGTGTCATAAATTGGGACATATAGGTTTCCAATTATTTTTTGATGGGTTTAGTGGGATTTCAAATAGAATATATGAGAACTCTTCAATAAGATAGTGACATTCAAATCTCCCATAAGATATTTCATCAAGGGTTATAGGAACCTATAAAATTTGATGAACCGTGAATGGGTTTTTGAACTTTGGGTTATATTTTTAGTATCCTTATATTTATTCCATTTGAATAGATTTTGGAGTTTTGTGGGAATCTACATTTAGGTTAGTTGGTAAAGTGACTGGATATATTTAATGTTGTTTGGGATCTCCATTGAAGATAATATTTGAAGTGATGTAATTAATTAGAGTGGGACACCTTCTTCATGGATGGGTGAGTCCATTGGGGGAAGTCTTCTAGAGTGGGTTTGTGGGTCAATGATTTATGATGGCCTAAAATTATTGGAATCATTGGTGGAGGTATTTATTTAATACACTACATTTGGGTAGATTGAGAGGTTATCTTGACAATTTTCTAACAATGCTCTCAATACATAGTTAGATTGGGAACTAGTCATTGGGGTATTGTGACCATTATGGATGGTTTTGGAATTAGATGTGGGAAATTGGTAGGTCACTTGAGGCTAAAATAGATTAATGGGTATGTCGTTGGGATCATATAATCTTGGATTTCATTGATTGATTCAGGATAGTTGACCAATTAAATTTATTTATTTAGGGGATGGATGTGGTTTTATTTGAGATGTATAATGTGATTCGATTAGGGATGGGATTATATGATGAGTAAATATAGTTGTTTCATTGGAAACTAGGTCTGAATTGTAGGTTTGGATATGAGACATAATTTTTTTACATATAATAGTGTAGATCTAGATTATGCATTTTATATTCAATTATATTTGATATTATACTAATTATATTAATTGATTGTTTTTACTAGGTTACAAAATTTATGTGATTGATGTTCAGATTTTGGGTGTACAGTTATATTGTGATCTACCTTTTAAAATCTTTTTTCTATAGTACAACTATGTTTTTCATTTCCCTGATATGATTAGTTTATTTGATGATGACTATGTTACACTTTGACCTAGACCTTTATATTGTTATTTCTATATAACAGCTCTCCCTTAATTTATTTCTTATAATCATTGGACTAGTAATGGTTTAACTTTGATAATGATACAAATATTATATTTTTGGGATTGGAAATGATATTCCTTTCCAATTATGTGATTCTCATATTCACAGGACTGGATATTTTATGAATTTTCTTTGTCTTGATTCTCATGTCAATTGAAGTACCTTTGTTATAGATTTTAAAAAATATTGTTCTAATATGTGAGGATGATTTTTAAAATTCATGTCCTCAATTATTTAGATGGTATGAAAACATGATCTCTTAAAATGGATAAAAGATGTAGGGTTTAGTGGTGTGGTGTCCTGGATAACACATGATTTAATGATGTGATTATTCATATGATTTTTATTATAACATTATTTATTTTATCATTCATATACTATTATATTGATATATATATTGGGGCCATTTTTTGGTTTCCTACATTAATTTATTATAACATTCTATATGTGCACCTTTGAGTACATTTAGAAGTTATTCCTAACTTACATGACTTAAAAGAGGGTGTATAAGTGACCAATCTAGATTATTTTAATAGGTTTGGGGGAAAAGACTAAGGAGATTCTTATAATTTTTAATGCCTCTCCTAATTTATTTTGATTCATTTTTTTTGAATTCTATATATGAGTAACCTAATGAGTGATCCCTTTATTATTTGAGTTGTATAGACAACATAGATCATTTGATAGGGAATGATTTCAAATTAATTTTGCTATGGTTGTCCCATAGCTGTAATTCCTTTTGCATACTACGATATTATATTATGAATTTTATCTTTATTATTTATATGATATTTTATATTGTGATTATAAGAGTATAGTATCCCTAACATTTTTCATTGACTCTCGCCACTAGGTGAAAAACTTACATCTATAGGGAAGTGTGACATAGGTCATATCAAGTCCATCAGCTCAGTTAACATTTTAGTGATCTAAATCGAAGCATTAAAAAAATCCTTAGTCACTCGATATTTAAATCTGACAATGTGGTTCTTTATAGTATTTTAAATGATTAAAAATATCTAATTCCTAACCTTAATCAAGGAAAAAACATTTAAAAATCACTACTAGTAAATCCATAATGAGATTTTATGTAACCTCTATAAAATTCATGTACCCCTATACATGATTCCAAAAAAATTATATCCATACATCCTGAATAATCATAAAATAAAATTTTCTAAGAGACCAAGTACAACCATGAGACATGAAATATGCCAATTTCATAAAGACCAACTAATACATTCTTGATTTTCTATGTAATTACTATCTTTGATAAATGAATAAATACCATGTTAGTAATTAAAGAGATAAGTACATCAATTGTAACTCAAAAATTTATGGTAATATAATTTCTATGTCTCACTCTATCAATAGTATATATGTTATACACAGTATACAGGAAGAAAAATACCATCATTGTTAAGAAAAACAAACCTCATGATCCACTATATACAACAACCCATGGTTAGATATTCTTTGAGGATGGAATATTAAATATATCAATGTATAAAGGATTACAAGTAGATTAACCTATTAACGTATGGTGATGGGGATTACTATGAATCATTCAACATGAGTATATTAATTGAAGTATGTATGAAATTTAATGTGATATACTAATGTGTGTGAATCCTTAAAACAATTCACACATGTGTCTCTTGAGAAAACATGGTATCTATATAAAAAACCTTACCTATACTAATTTTAACAAATTTTCACAACTCAAGTATTTCCATGGAAATCATCATTTAAGAATAACTCATAGATTTACCTAATAGGTATTAATTAGCATTCAACTCTCATATTAAAAACTTCTCTTACCTAAATTATTGATAAAATGGGAAAAAAATTTAATACAATTACATGATATGTTTATAAATTCCAATTATATCATTATAAATATATAATACATAAGAAATCCATATACATAAGTCTAAATCTTTCCACATCCTAATTCATAAATAACTTAAATGGGTGTAGGTTTTCATATTTTTATTATATTTTCAAAAAACTTTAAATAAACATGTAATAATTATGTCAACTTGTTACTCTGAAAATATCATCATTAAAAGACTAAAAAATAAACCCTCCCACAAAACTATTTATTAAGATAATTTATTTTTATAATATATTTAAACAATGGAAATATTATGATTCTTAATCTATATATTCAAAGTTTAAACTAGAATGCTAAATAATTTTATTCATAAAATCAAATATAGTTTTATTTTTTTTTGTATAGAATAGTTACCAATTATAAATATTCTAATATCAACACTATATTATTAAAATTTGGATTTTTTAACTTAACATTATTTTCTAAAAAACCTTTAACTGAGATAAATAATATTTCTATCTTTTATTGATGTAACTCTAATAATGATATTTTACTTAACAATAAATTTCAAGAGTATCTCCAATGATATTCCCAAAAACTTAAGACAACCCTTGATAACAATATTATGACTTTTACTATAATTCGATTGGTATTTTAGTATTTAAAATATATATTAGGATTCACGGATAAAAAGATTATTTATTACTAGAAATAATTTATTTTATATCATTTGAAATAAAATATCACATATATCACTAAAATTAATTTTCACTATCATTATCATAATTATATATATATATATATTATATACGTATTGTGAGTTAACATAGTTTTCACAATATCTTATCAAACCAACCCAACCTTCATCATAAGAATGTTTTCGATTTATTAGTAATTAACATTTTTGGGTTCATGATTTACTAACATTTGATTCTTAAACTATAAATTATTTTATAAGGAATTATTTATGCCAAGCCACAAACATGTCATTCTTCTAATAAGATATTAAAATAACGACCCATAATTTCTTTAGGATAAAAATATAATAAACCAGTCAATATTTAAAATTGAACATTTTAAAATCATAAACATCATATGTTTAAATTAAAAAATCTTTATTCATGAAAAATTTAAACATTACAAATCACGACCATATTTTATGAATTTTTTAATTATTATGATAAAAAATATCTTAGTGAGAATGCATAAGAAGGTCCTTATTTATTTAGGTATGAAAATATTTTGGACTCTTAGATGATTGGTTTTTTTTGTTATCTTAAATATTTACTACATTGATATTTTTATATAATTATAATAATCTTATGAAATTTTATTATTTAATTTATTTTGAACAACGTGATCATTTCAGTTTTCCAATAAACATATAACCCACACTTGTATGTGTACTCATAAAATCTAATATAATAACATGTAATATGTTTAATGACTCAAAATTTTGTATTCCATTCCACTGAAAGGTAATTTTATCATATTCATGTATTAAAAAATACCTTCAAATATCAACTCATTTAAAATAATACTCTTATAACAATCAATCATATTAAATATTATCATGAAATAACTATTTATATTACCAATTCCACATGTAAGTGAATTTAGAATCAATAACATTTATTATCTCATTTTTTATGATGTATTCTAAATTATCCAATTTTAGATGCATATAAAAATGTTTTGTTCATAATCATAAAAAAATCCATCTTTTCATATGATAAAGATATTTTTTTCATATTTATGGAAACAAAAAATAATAAAATTCTAGAAAAAAATCCTTAGATAAATTTATAGCATATTTTCTCACCTAATAAAACAACCCTTTGATTTATTATAAAAATGAAAATCTTTATTTTTTAGTAATAAAATATTTTATATTTAAAAGTATTGGTATGTCCACATGTAAATCTGATATACAATAGGTTTCTCATAATGAGGATACATAGGGGTGATATTAATTTATATAACATATAATTATTTATTATTATAATTCTTCTCTTTATATTTAAGAACATTATTAATGTTATAATGATAATACAGGGAACTATTTCCATTAAACATATCCTACTAAGGAAGGGTATAAATTTCAAAAGTATATTTAATATATATTATAGAAAAAATTAAAATGAGTATACTGTTTTAGAATTATTCAATAAGGACTTTTATTGAATACAATCCTACTAAAATAATGACCTCACATATCATATCTTTTAGTTGGATAAGATTTTCATTTCACTAAAAACTAAGATAAGTATGACTATTTATATAATGAACCATAATATTCATGTTATTTTTCTATTGAATTTTGGTTATACTATATATTTCAATTGTATTTATATATTAATAGATAATTAGAGGAAGTTATAGGTTGGTGGGCAGGAAAAGGTTGGAATCTAACATGTTGCATCAACACTGGGTACTTAATGACCTAGTACAGGGTACCAAGAAGACCAAGATGGGATATAGGGCCACTTTCATCATTATTGGATACCTAGTAGACTTAGGTTTATTATCCAGTAAAACTAAAAAAAATATGATGGTTCTAGTTTTATATTCTGATTTATTTCTCTCACCACTGAATTGAAGGGCTCTTTGGATTTTTCATTCAATATCATCCTTTGAAGACTTTCTGAATATTATCATCCTATCATTATAAAAATTGAAAGATATAATATCAATTATTTTTAGAAAATCTCCCAATTTTTTGAAAATAATCATCCTATACAAGGTAATTCCATGAATATCCTTCAATATACACATTTTTAATATTTCCCCACGGGAGTGGGTATAAAAGCCAAAATCTCATATTTAGGATTTTTGAGTCTTTGTAATCATTCAATTTTCATAAATTATACATGACACATGAGTTTCATATTATAAAATTAAATATATTACATTGGTGTCTACTTTATAATATTGGATAAAGTCTAAATATACTCTCACCTTTGGTTGGTCTAAGTAATCATGTGGTGGGAAATTATCTTCTATCAATACTTCAAAGAGAAAATTTGAATTTGTATTGATATGTAAAACCCTTCTTCATATCATGAACATAGATAATGTTTCTAGAAATTATTTTGTTCTATATGAAAAAATGGTAATAACTTTCTTAATAAATATTTTCTCTAAATGGTTATGGAATGAAAAGAAATTCATGGGATGATTATATCATTCCTTATCTTATTTTAGAGATATTCCAATGATTTGATATTATATATTATTATTTTTATATTGTATTAACATAGTTATTATTCAGTATTTTATATTCATTTTTTATGTAATGTGATAGATGAGTAAACATGCTGCCTAATTTCATTCAATATGTTTTTAGTTATCATCAACTTGTGATCTACGATAAGATTTTTGAGCATATTATAAATATAAATATATATAATTATTGATATATCTCACATGTTGGGTATGTTTGAATATTTATATATTGTCATACATGATATTAAAAAGGTGCCAATATTTTTAAGAACATGTGGATTTGTTGGGAGGGGATTGCAATTCCCTGACTAGGTATACCTTTTTCCTATATTAAAAGAGGGATGGGTTGCATGAGATCCCTGACTATGTATACAAGATATTATTTCACTAGGATGGTTTGTAATTAATATATAATAAACACATTTCAATATATATATATTCTCACTACCACCTTTTGAAAATGGTTTTGGAACTATATCTCAAACTATAAGAAAAGGCTTGGAGTAGGTATGTTAGGTATGGGCGCTCCCAGTATAGGGATTTTATTAATATTGCATATATCTATGATGAATGTATTGACTAAGTATATTGTTTGTTATTATTTTTATTTCCTTTATCCTTGAATTGTTTTTGTGTACACTCTAGTTTATAAGGGGTGGTTAAGGGAAAGTGGTGACTGCCTTCTGGGTATGATATTCCCAAACCATGTATGGGAAACAATGGGATGTGTGTAGACATTTTTCTCCATGATATATGTAAGGGATATTAATATAATCATGGGATCTAGTTTTACATGGAGTAAGGATCCATAGTGATGACTTATAGACCTATCTATGGATGGGTGGGGTACATGAACATGGTATATCCACAGATATCCATATTGGAGTTTTTACTATGTGAATAAAAACTTATATATTTTAGGCCATTATTGTCTTGGTTAAATTATGTAAATATAGGTTTGTTATAGTATCACTCACTTGTTTTAGTTGCATATTTTTTTTGTATTGGTACGTATGCTATCACATGTTCATATTATTTCATGTATTTAGAATTTTTTTATGATTCACCTACTTATATGGTGCTATTTATTATACCTATAGTATTTTTAATACTCAATCATGTCCTATCAGTTTTGTGAGGTGATTTTTATGGTTTATTTTGTTATCTATAAATAGAAAAACATATGACACATATTTTTTTTCATCCCTTAGTGATTACACTATCATTTAGTGATTGATAAGTGTGCCTGAAGTGTTTTTACAACATGAAACCAGTTCCATACAAACATTTCGGATACATTAATTAAAATTATATAATCACATTAAAATTTAGGTATACTATAATTTTAATTATATAAAATAAAACACTTATATAGTAATGATAAAAAAAATTTCTCAAATTCATTTATTCAATAATCACAACTCTCTTCACCAGAGTACCATACTAGTAGGGTCATCTATCTAAGCCTATCCCAAAGTGTACATTAGTTATTGGCACAAAACAGTTATTATCACCCATATTCTTTTCTCATCACACAATATAATACATGTAAATATTACCATTAGGTAAACTCATACTAAATAATTGAGTTCTTGATGAGTGACTAATTTTGTAATTATTTAACACATTTTTATTATTAGGGGTTTTAAATTTTCTCACCATATAAATCTATATAAAAATAACATTGTTTTCATCTCATGCTGAAGTAACTCATTCATAACATACATACAAAATACATCATTTTACATTAATATTAAATACATATCATAGTACACCACACCCCATAACATGTATGTTTAGAGTATTTGGAGACATGATACATTACCAACTTATTTTATAAAAATTATTCAATATCTCCTAAAAATAATCATCATATATGATACCATGTGATAAATTTAATATATAAAAATCTTATTAATATCTTGAGGAATGGAAACATAAGAAAGGTTGATCTCAAATACTCAATAAAGGGTGAACATATGTGTTAATAATCAAATATCACATGTGAGTATAAGATGAAAATGTGGGTATGAGAATATCATAACGGTACCTAAATAAGACATAATAAAATACTAATAAATAAGACATGGATAATTAATTAGAAGTATTTAGGATATGTATAAGACATGATTCAAAGGAGTGTGGAAACATGAGTCCATAATTATGAGCCATGTGAACATAACCTATGCATGTTGCATCACATAGAGATATGAAATAAAAAGATATGAAATAAACATAAGTACATAAAATAATTTCCTAGGATAAAGATCACTTTCCAAAACCATCATCATATAGTGGAAAAATTCTCATAACAAATTAGGTTCAATCACTCTTTCCATGAACATGGTGGTAAATGTCCTATAATGGATTGGGTTCACTCCACACCCCCTTACATGTCATTAAATGAGATATAAATCTTTACATAAATTGTTGGTGGGATGTAAAATTCTATGAATACCTCTCATATAATGAAATATCATTCATATATGTGATACATGAACATTAAAACATTAATAATTACATCATATATTAATTAAACCAATTATTAAAAATAGGTTTCATGAAAACTCCATAATACATGAGAATAAGAAATATTGAGAGAGAAGTTGGATGATATAATGAGATAATATACCTAGTTAATAATAATAAATGTTAAAAGATATTGACATATATGAAAAACACTTTAGAATAAAATTAGAAAATTGCTTTCAAAAGTAAAAAAGAAACAAAATTTTAAATTCTTAATAATTATTATTTTAAAAGGAAATAATTTATAAAACTGTGAGAATAAAAATTAATTGTAAAAAACATGAAATCATGGAAAGGAATAATTATAAATTAATCCAAATAAAACATTGGGAGAAAGATACTATATAGATAATATTAAAAAAAATCCATTTTACATTTTTTTTATATAAAGTCAAATTCAATAGAAAATGGACTTGAGAAATCATATAATCATATAATAAGACATCTATAAAACTATATAAATAATATGTAAATAAAGAAGATATATATTTGACCATGAAGATGATATATGGTCAGCTCAAAATTTAGGAAACATTTTTATAGAGTTATAGAAAAAACATTGGCGAAATGGTAATATGGAATGTAAAATAAAAAACTAACAAGAGGATAAAAATATATATAATGGGTTTTAGAGAGAAATAAAATACAATTTTCCCTAAAATAAATTTATATATAAACAATTTCAATTTCAATATGATATTGGAAAAGAAACCCTTAGCTCATATTTCTTCTTGACAAGATGTTATATAAATTCATGTATAATAAATATATGTTCATTATTAATATATATATAAGATAATTATTCATATAAATTCTACTTAATACCATTAATTTTTAATTACACAACATCAACATATTAATTAATTATTTTTAAAATTAAATGTTAGGAGTTGATTATTCAATTTTACACACATGCTTTAGTTTGGTGGTTCTAGTCCATGAACCTTTATCATGATACAATCACCTAAATAATTTTAATGATGTTATAGTATATTTTTTTGATATAGTTTTATAATTATATGGAAATTTTACGAAACACAAATGGTTTCAATTCCCACGGAATGTTGAAAAATCTTCTTTTCATGGATTATTTAATTTATAAAATAATTGAATAAATAATTGAATATATTTTGTAATATTAATATTCTTTAATTATCAAAAAACATATATGAAAAAAATTTAAATAATATTTCAATTATTTATGTTTTTATATATATTGGTGATGTTAACATTATAACATCATTTATATAGTTGGTAAAGCTGAACCAAAAAAAGAACACATTATGTCGACTGAATGAGTAAGTACATGTTATTGTATAGTACTAATATCACTTTTATAAAATATTAATGATTTAAAAGAGATTATTAAATTAGTAAATAAGATTTCATAAGAGATGAATTAGGAAGATAAATTATAATGATTAAGGAGAGGATAATATATAGATTGAATACTTGAATCCCCTCTTAGGGAGTTCTTGGTAATAAGAGATTTGGGACTTCTTATTGTGAATATAGGTTCCCAAATGTAGTGGGGTCTTGTTTGGAAGAGAATTATTTTTATAATTAAATATAAAATTAAAGGAAAGTTTAAGGATTATGTGAGGAAAGAAGGGGTCCTTTTATATGTGATCTTAATTGAAATATTCACAAATTTTCTTTCTTAATTGTGTATAGAATGAATTTTTATATAGAAATAAGTTCCCAAGTGAACAAATAATGGATATAGGAAAATATTAGTTATATAATTCTATCATAAAATAATTTAGAGATATTTTTTATGATATTTTATGTCTTTACACATTAATTATACACATTAACCTTATTCTTTTCTTTAGTGTGGTTACTAAATTTTACCTAAGAATATTATTTTTATGCCGAAAAATGACATATAAATTCATAAATTATTTCAAGGTGGGGATTAAAATTTTTGGAAAAAATTAATAAACTTAAATTAATAAAAATTAAGAATTAAAAATTTTAATTAAAAGGATAAATTATATAGAAAAACTATTTTTTATAGAAAAATTACTTTTGAATAATTAATTGTTCTTAATATCTTTTCAAATAAATTACTAATTAAATGATTTTTAATACATTAGTTTACACGTCAAGGAATTAAATTATAATAGAATCATCATTTAAAAGTGATTAGTTATCTTCATTTACATATAAATAAAAAACACTTTAAAATAATAAATATTTGATTTTTTTTAAAAAAAATTAGATTATTATAATCACAAATTATTTTTTATCTCCTTAACATTCAATTATATCTATATATTGTTATTATAAAATTTTAATAAATTTAATAAAAATGTTAAATAATTATTTATAAAATAATATTATTATTAATAAAATAATATGTATATTTATAATAAAGTATAATTTTTTCATTATATAATTATTTATTATATGTGAGGTATATTTTTTTAGTTATTTTCTAACAATTATAAAAATTCAATGAAATTGTTATATAAATTTATATGCAATGGACATATATCTAAAGGCTATATATTCAATGGCCATATGTACAATGGTTATATAACCAACATATATATATATATATATATAAGATTCATATTAGTTTTCTATATATATATAATTATATAGATCTCTAAAATTATGTATCATATTCTCTAATTTTCTTTTAAAGATGTTTATTAAATTTATAACAAGCGTCATTATTTTAGTAGCCATCATTAATGGTAAAATATTCATGGAAGAATATGAATATGAGAATTCAAATATTTTATTTTTGGTATTTGAATGTGTTTTAATTCTATTAGTACTTTTAAAAATTATGTTTTATTTAGTTATTTCATATGTTATTTCATTTTATATTATAATATTCTACCATAATGAGTTAAATAATTGTTCATTTGATTTGGAATGGTGTGTATCTTAATCTATCAGATGCACATGATTTATTGATGGTAGACATATACTAAAATCAAGGGGTGTTACATTATACCTCCATAAAATAATTTCACCCTTGATATTTCATTACTCAAATGAAAAAATTAGGTAACTTCTACATTATTACATATTTGGGTTCCCATATCATTTCCTCAAATTTTCAATGTCTCCAAATAAATTTAAAGAAGTGTTTTGTATTAATTAATATATATGATCATATATTTATAAAATATGATCCTCATAAGTGATATTGTGTTTTATCTATACAACCAATGAAATTAGAACATGTGATGGATTGAGTATGTACTCCTTAAAAAATTCATGGACCATATCACTCACTAGGGAGAGGTTTAGTGGATTTTTTAGATAATAATTTACTATCCACTCTTGACAGGGGGTTTAAAAATTAAAAATATATCAAGTATAGAGGTTTCCCTTCATCTAAAATCTTGAAACCCTATTCCATTTCGAATTTAAATAAATACCTTGTCTTAAACATCAAAATATAATTATATCTTATTATTATCAATGTATTTATTCTTATGATTTTACCATTTTTAATATATATTTTAATAGTTTTAATCTTACTTAACTTTTCATGATAAATTTATCGTCTCATAATCTTATCATCTCTAACATCATCCCAAAATTTTGGAGTTATACACCTCTTCCCCTAAAGTGGATAATGTATTCCATTTGAATGCTACAATGGAAATTGTTTTAATATGATAAATCTAGTAAGGGAAGTTGATAATACCAATGTATTTTGAAATAAAAATAATAGGATCTTATATGTTCTTATAGATTTTTAATGGTCCTCTCAGATTGACCATCAGTCATAGGATGATAAGTGATGCTAAAGTTAAACTCTATATTCAATTATTAATGAATACTTCTATATAACATTGTGGTAAACCTTGTTTCTTGATCTGATATAATTAAAATTATTATTATAATTATTTTTACCACATCCGTTATATAAAACATAGAGAATTTATTAATATAGAAACATTATAAAATAACAATGAAAGATGTCATCTTTTTAATAAGATCAACTACAACCCAAATGTTTGTATGGTATTTATAAGTATTGGCAAGACCTATAATAAAATACATGGTGATTTTCTCAATTCTCTATACAATTTTGAGTAATTATTTTATCACACCATTATACATCTATTAATATGACATAACTTGATAGTATAATAAGAATCGATGTATATACATTAAAATCTATATATATATGTTTCCCTTCCAAAAAATTCTCCCTAATATATTTATTCATCCATATGATTTTAGGATAGATAAATAATGATGATTTGTGCATATAACACAAAAAAACCATTAATTAAGGTATTTATAGGACACATAATCATTTTAAAAATTATATAATTTAAAAAAATTAAAATTTAAACTCAAGATTATTTATATCTGTATTCTATAACTCTACATAATCCTTCTATTCTTCCTTAATCTTCACATGAATAGGTGTTTGAGAAATTATTTAGTAAATATATAATTTCTTCCCTTCAGATATAATTATGTGTCTGTATTTTTCAAATCCCTATTTATTATGTCTCTTTCAGTCCACCTCATGGATAACGTAGCATGATCCTTTTTACTCAAATCATTCTCTACCATGTTATCCTTTATATATTGTTAATTAATTGAGTAGTTATAGTCCATGATTAACTTAAATCATTACCCTTGGGATGTGTAAACTCTTTATATATGAATATATATGTTCATACTTTATGGTTTTCATTTACATCAAAATTGTTTCCAAGAAGATGATACCTGAATGTATTTAATTCAAATATTACAATGGTTTGATCCAAATGATGCATGGGGTAATTTTTTTCATGAACCATTAATTGATGTGAGGCATAAACTACCACCATTTTATGTTTTATGAGGAGAAATATCAATCCATTCTTTATTACATAATTGTATATCATAGGCCCTTATCCATTGTAGGGAAGTGTGAACGCAAGCTAAATGATCAAAATTTTCTTATAATCCATGAAATTTTATTCACATTCATATGTCCAAAGGAGATTGAATCCCTTCTAAGATTAATGTTTAGTGGATTTTAGATCCATGATAAATTTCTCACAAAGCATTGAGAGTATCTATCTAATCCAATAATCCTATTGAACATTTTTATAGTTATTGTTTGGACTATTTTTCAATCAACTTAATATTTTAATTATCATTTGATACAGTCTCACTTATAATTAAATGAAACAATAATGATAGTTTTTGTATAAAAAAGTCACACTTTCTAAATTTGGAATACAATTTAATCATTTCCATAGTTTTTATAAAAACCATTAAATAGGGTTCATGATCTTACTTTCTCTTTAAATATATGATAATATAATATATAAAGATAGAAAAAAATATAATGAGGTAATATATAATGGATATATTCATCATATCCATTAAGATAGTGGGGGATTTTGTAAATATAAATTACATCACAATTAATTTATAGTGTCTATATATTGTAAAAATTGTGTATAAGATATATCCTCCCTTTAACCCTTTATTAATGATATCTAGATTAAAGGTATATATTTGAGAATTATTTAGTCCCTCTTATTTGATCAAACAAGTCACTAATACTGGATGGGGGATATATTTTCTTGATCATGATCTTTTTTTTGTTTATGATAATCAACAGAGAGGAACATTGATCCATCATTATTATTATAAAATATAACTGGTGTGCACTATAGAAAGAACTTGGGAATATAAAATCCTACCCAAATTCTTCTATATTTTCATTTTAAATTCTTGTTATTAAAGATATGTCATTCTATATATAGTCATTGATATGGTCATAATACAAGTTATGAGTTCTATTATAAACAGAACATTGAAATATGGGGGAATACCCAAAAATATTATTTAAATAGTTAAATATATTCATATATAGTATATATATATTCAATATTGATTTTACACCAAGATTTTATAAATATATATCCCCCTTTATTAGGTAAAAAACCCTATTCAATGTAAGTAACTTACATTAGGATTTCATAGTCATCCTTACATTGATAGATGATCATGAAATGATTTACAATCTGAAATTTTATTTCACTATCAAGAAAACTAAAATCGTCTCATTATAGAGATAGATAATCCATTTAAAAAATAACCATAAATTTTTCAAATGAGAGAATAATACGATTTATCAGAATTAAATTCCCACAAACTCAAATCAGAGAAGAGTTGATGAATTTTGGAAAAATCATTATACTACTATGAGTTTTGACTGATAATTTAACATCAAATTATTATGGTGGTGATTTTATGATCTTAAAAGACTTTGAATATATTTCAGAGTGGTTAGAACCAAATAGAGTAATTATTTTTTTGTCATAGAGTGGACAATGAGTTTACCTTTCCTCACATTATTTTTGTGACACACTTCAATAGATATGATTCCATAGGATTTAAAATTCTCTATTTTATTTGGAGGTTCATCATGTTTATTTTAATCATTAACCCCTTTATTGGTTCATTTTTTGGAATAATGTATCTACTAATTATAATTAAATCATGAGGTGGTATATTAGTTTTAAATTTTTTCCATATTTTTCTCTTTAGTATTCATGTTCTAGATAGACTAATATTCCAAAAATAAATCATTTACTTCTTCCTTTGAGGGTATATACCCCTTCCCCCACCCCCCACATTTTAGAATGTAAGAAGTTAAATATTATTACCTATATAGATTTTATTATTTGATTTTTAATGAAACTCAATTTTTCTCTTATTGGCCACAAATCCATGATAATAATTGGATTCTTCAATTTATATTTCTTCTTTAGGATCACATCAAACCATTTCTTCGTATATACTAAATTCCATTATAACTAATACTTTTTGGAGACTTGGTTTTAATCCAAAAAATAAATGATAGATTTTTTTTAGGGTCAAGATAAAACAAGAATTGTACCGTGTAAGTCATGTGAATTATTATTTAGAGATTCTAATGAATTTATCCTCCTTTAACTCTATATTCTAGAACTCTATCCCTATTTTAGATTGTAGGGAAAATATTTATTGAAAAATATCATCTAATACTCATCCCATTACTAGGATTCGACTTCTTTCACATGACTTATTTTCTTGATTAGGGAACTCCATTGATCTACCTCAATAGTGAAATGATTTATGAATAAAATGACCTTTCATTCTTTCATAATTATAGAATGAAATGTATTTTATTGTCCACTACTAAGTAATTAGTGGATTATAAGACCCAATAAAGGTGAGTAAGCATTACCTCATGAAGGAATCAATTTTGATTTTTTCCTTTTATATAGAATATAAAATTTTAAAATAGTTCACAACATTATACATATATTGAGAAATTTGTGTGAGCATCGATATAATATTTTGTACATAAACCACCATATTTTTTGGTTTTTCATTGGGGGAAATCATTACATTTTCTATTGCACTTGTTGTTAACTCAGTTCCTTCTGGTTCCAATCATTTAGTAAAAACAAATTGAGTGAGTATACATAAAAAATATATAGAGTAAGTAATCATATGATAGGGAAAATAAAACCTCAGATATCATAAATTATGAAACCATCATTTCAATATATTAAATTTTAGGTTCATCTAACATCTCATTTGGATCAGTAATAGTTTTTTAAAATTTTCATCATCATATTACTCATAAAGAAATCCCCAAAATTAACTAATCTAGATATTGATACCAACTGAAGAAACCCATAATAACATACATAAATAATACTTATTATTAAATGAATATTCATTACATCTCAAAATAAATCACACCCCATGACATATTTTTTTAGAGTATTTAGAGACAATATACACAAACAAATTATTTAAAAAAATATTTTTCACCATCTCTCAGTAATTATATTGTCACATGATAACCTTCTAGATGCTTTATACATGACACACTTCTTCAAATCCTATTAAATATAAACACTGGAAATGCCAAGATAATATTCTTATTAAATAGTGAATATATGTGATAACAATAAAAGATCATAAGTGATCATATTATGAACATGGGGGTATATGAACATAATCATGGTTCATGATCATAACATAAGTAAATCATACCCATTAAAATAAGGATAAAAATCACAGAGATTTGTTAATAACATAAGACACGATTCATATGAGTGTGAAAAAATGATTCAATATTCATAATCCATGAAAACATAACATAGGTATTATTAATAAAATAGATATGGGGAATAAATATAATTATAGAATATCATTTATTATTTTAATGTTCACATCTAAAATCATAAAAAAAATTGTCGAAAGATTTCCATTGAGGATAGGGTTCACTCCCCATTTCCATAAACATAGAGGAAAGAGTCCCATAATGGATTAGACTCACTCCCCATCTAATTAAATTTTATCTAATTAGATATAAATCTTTATCAAAAGGATTGGAGGACTATATAATTTTATTCCCACCAATAACATAATGAAAAACCATACCTATATGTTCTACATGAATATGAGAACAATTATAATTATATCTTAGGTTAATTAACCCATTTAAAAGAAATAATTCTCATGAGAGAATAGAAAATCAACATAATACATCATGAGAGAAAATTTTGATGATAAAATTACATTATATAATCAATAAAGTATAATAAATTTTAAAGGATGTTGACAAAAATGAAATAACTTTTTATTAGAAATTGAAAATTACACTGAAAAATAAAATTTCATGCCTGTTAAATTTTAAGAATTTTTTATTTTTATTATGAATAAATTGTGAGAATAAAAATCACCATTTAAACCACAAAAACATGGAAAGGAATATTCATAATGATAACATAAAAATAGAGGTTGAAACAAACCTAGAAAAAAACATTAAAGAAATATTAAATTAAAAATATTTTTATTAAATTAAAATTCAAGAGAAAGTAAACTTTTGAAATCATATAATAAAATAGAATTGTATCTTTAAATACAATTTAAGAAATAATCACATGGAGGATAATGTTTCCCTATTAAAAAATTTATAGAAGGATGGCTCTACTTATAGGATACCTTTTTTTGAGTCGTAAAACAAATGGAGGAGAAATGGATAGTAGACACATAAAATACATAAAATAATAATAAATAAGTAAAATATAGTGTTCTGTTATGAATATAAAAAATACCTTGATGGAAATTTATACATATATAATATTTATTTAAAAGTTTGATTTGAAATTAAAACACATACCCTTATATTTTATCTAGTTCAAACACACCCTAACTCAAGATATCATAAATTTTGGATTATTATTCCTTTTTTAAGAACATTATTCATATATACATTGCCCAATATGGTTAAATTATAATTCATCATTACATATATTTTAAGTGATCATTTTTATGATTAATATTATGGTGTTAACTATTTCATTTTCCACGCAAGATTTGGTTTTGCGGTTCTAATACTTTCTCTAGGATCATGGGTTCATCATTTCCAAAATTTTATTGAGGATGACGTATATGGTTTTGATATGTTTCTGGATTTCCATGGTTATTTCATGGAATATGTAGCGATGGTTTTCATTAAACACTTAAAAATATTGTTTTTTATGATTATTGAATTTATAAAAGTGTTGAATTAATTAGTGAATATACATTGGAATAATATCATTTAAAATTTATAAAAATATGTTAAATTAAAAAATATTTCATCATGTTAATATAATTTCACTTTTATTATCCATTCATGTTGTAAACATTATAATGTCATTCATGTTGATGGAGAATCTGACCAAAACAAGAACATATTAAAACGATTGAATGAGTAACAACATCTTATTATAGAGTAAAAAATATCACTTTTATAGAATATTAATGAATTAATCTTTTTATTAATGTGATTAATATTATCTAGGATGTGTTAGATAAAGAAGATAAATAAAAATGATTAAGGATAGGATGACACTTATATTGAATAATTGAATCTCCTATTAGAGAACACATTGAGAATGAGGGATTTGAATATTATTATTATGATTTGAGGTTTCCAAATATGGGAAAGATTTTTTGGAGATAACATGAGTAATAATTAATGAGAAAATTGAAGGAATGAATTAGGTTTTAATGGGGGAGTTGATGGTTCCTTTTGTTGGTGATTTTAAGTGGATTTTTTTAAAAATTATCATTACTTAATGTGTATAGAATTGTTTTTATAAGTAAAGTGGATGAAAAGTGTCATAATAATAGACATAATATAAGGTTAGGTAGAACTAAAATCAAATAATTATTTTTGGATAATTTCTATGATATTGTTTTTATTTACACCTTAATTTAATCCTTTTAAATTATTTTATCCTTTTCTAAAATGACTAACCTTTACCTTGGAAACTTATTATAACGCCAAAAAATGAAAATTATATCCTTGAATAAATTTTTAATTATGATTATAAATTTAGGAACTATTTAATCAAATTTAATTTCCAAATATGAATAATTTTACTTTAGAAGTAAAACATTAATTATTTATAAAAATCCCTTCTATTAAAAATTTCCTTTTTTGTAATTATTTGATCTTAATATTATTTCATATAAATTACTAATTAAATAGATGTTAATTCAATAGTTTACATATTGAAACATTAAATTTTTTATAATTATCTATTAAAATTAATCATTTTAATTAATTAAAGTTAAAATATACCACATTTAAAAAGACAATACTTTTAAAAATATCACTTTTTAAAATTAATTGATTTTAATCACATCACATGTTTTTTATCTCATAACCATTCAATTATATCAATAAATTTGTAATATAGCCATTATTTGAATTTTATTAGCACATAAAAACATTCTTTTAAGAATAATAACAATAGAAAAGCAAAGTACATATTTTTATAATAAAATATTATCTTTTTTATTTCATTACAAAATTATTTATCAAATTTGAAATATATGTTCAAAATTATTAATAATAATTAAAAATAATTAATGATTCTATTAGAGTAAATAGTATCAAATAACTATATATCCAATGACCATATATCTTACCACAATAATTCTAACGACAATATAACCAAAGGATACATATATAACATTCATATTAAATTCTTATATATAGATTTACATATATCTCTAAAATAATTCATCTAAATCTCAAAATTATTTATCAAGATATTTATTATATGTCTGATGTGTTGTATTCTTTTTAGAGTTATCATTTTCATTATGATCATTACAGAATATCCTGATGATGATTATTCCAATATTATGTTATTTATATTTACTTGTAGTTTCATTAATCTATAAATTTTACTAATTATTTTTCATTTATTAATCCTGTAATTTTTTAAATTTATCATTATAATATTATACCTTAATGAAATAAAGTATTATTTATTTGTTTTGGTGTTCTTTGAATCACAATCTACTGAACACACATTATTTATTTAAAGGGAATCACATTGTAAAATTTTGTGGTGTTACACATTCATTATCACACGCAAACCCTTATTTTGACTATTATTTTATTTATTTTTTGTCTATTATTCTTCTATTTGGGTTTAAAGTCATTCCTTTTCAATTTTTGGAAAAAACATAAGATTATTTCTATTTAAAAAATTTCCATAGTAGAAACCATGCAGTAATCAAGAATTTATGTTTAAAATATTAATAAAGATATTTCACATGGTTTATGCATAGTTTCCCCAACTAAACCGAAAAAATCTTGTGTTGTACCTAGGATGAAATTATGTGGCTTTCATGATTGGTACAAAATTTTTCAAACTACGAGAACAAACCATACAACCTATCAAGGTTATTAAAATTTGGAAATTACCTCTTTTCCTTTAAGTGATTTTACCGCTAATTATTTCTTATATTCTATATTAAAACACCATGTCCCATACACCACTCCTAACTAGATTTATCATCTTCCTTGGGTGATTTATTGTGTTTTTTATGGATTAAAGATGATTTTAAATTTAATAAACTTGTATCAAATTTTTTCTAATATTTCCTTATTTATTTCTTTTTTTCCTTCTCTAATCATACCATAGAGACCTTGGGTTTTACTTAGATTGTATTTATTATAAGGATTTATTTATTTATTGGGATAATTTTGGTATTTTAGGGTATCCTTGAAATTATTTAGGATGATTGAAGTTGTGGTGGTTAAAAGAAACTTGATTTACGAGGTTTTTTCTATGAATGTACCTTCAAATTTAAATACATTAATCAGTTTCATGTTTAAACCCTAATTTTATGGTACATTGAATTTATATAAATTATATCTAATTATTTGTATGTAATGAAAGTTGGTTTTGACACTTTTTATGCACAAATCCAATTTCATATTAATTAGTCACACTTTGTTATTATTTTAAATGCCTGAGAGGCTCCTTCCAAATGGATTTACATTAATAATGATGTGAGCGGTTTTTATAAAAGAGATTATTTTTTGTTTAGTTTATTAATTAATTGTCTTAATTTTTTTATGGTTATTTTATTTGATTTTAAAAAATTGTATTTAATAATAGATTTTGTGAATAATGATTAAATGGATTGAATGGAACTTTCTAGAATGAATTTCTAAGTATAAATAGATTCATAATGTGTTCCATATTAATTATTTTCATTGAATTATTGAAATTTTCCTTGTTATAGGATAGATTTTTATATATAAATCATCTTGAGTAAAAAGGGGGATATTTATAAGAGTGGTGTTTATTGAGTGAGATTGAGTTATAGTTCCTATTTATTATTATTTATTTATGACATTACTTGATGGATCACCGATTTTTATATATTATAGGATACCAAAAGTTGATATATGGTATGTTTGAGTATATCTACTACATTGATGGATCACCCATTTATTTTTGCCTCTTAGTTTGTCTAGTTTAGGGAATATTGAGTGTTAGGGCATTTAAGATGAATCATGCACACCAATTATGGATGATTCCACTGAGTAATTTATTATCTCCTCCCAAAAATCTTTGGTGTTCTCATGATTTTTGTTTCTCAATTATGTCATGATGGATGTGTCTCTTCCTTTTTGATGATGGCTAGGTTAAGCAATTTTATGAATGATTTTCTATTATGATATCCATTTCTATGAATTAAGATAAAATAAAAAGTGTATTTAACTTTGGTTAATAGAAATGGTTTATAAATTATTAGGTTTCTTACATAGTATGTGGTTTCTTTTGAAAGTATTATTTTTTAGAAAAGTGATTTTTTGTAGAAATTGTTTCTTCCATTAAAATTAAATAAATGATTTTTTTTTTAAAAAAATTCCTTAATTACATTTTATTTTAATGATTTTAAATGGAAAATTACTAATATTGGTTTTAAATTAATGTATAATTTTTATAGTTATATATGTATTTAAAAACAAGCATGAAATGGATTTATCTTTAATATTTACGAATATAGTGTATGAAAGATACTTACCATGTTTTGTGATCATGTCTATAATATGATAGGTTTAAAAGATTCCACTTGTATAGAGGAGATAGAAGTTTCTGTTTTGGTTTAGTTATATTGGTGGTGAAATGTTAGGATGACCCACTTGGAACATAGAGAAAGGTTCTTGTCATTCTTTATTTTATTTGGGATTTTTTGATTTGTCTATTGACTTATGCCATATTGAAACTCCAATACTAGATTTTCACCTTTTGATTAATATTAAAATTATATAATCGAATCATTCATTTATATTGATATGTATTAGTTCATTATATTTTATTTGGTAAATTGTTGTGATTTTTATTCATTTTCTTATACCTCATATAGCCATGATCATTATAGTTTTATTTGAAATTTATATGGTGTAGTTTCCAAACATATGGAGTGGTCTTAAAATATTTCCATGAAAAAATATGTTGGTTGGTTTATTCATTGTCAGGTGAAATTATTAACCTGTATGTATATTTGGTGGTCTGACACTAGTTTCCAACCCATAGAGATCAAGAATACCATTCGGTCATAGTGGCATATTGTCTCATGCCCTGTTTTAGAGGTATTATAGGTCGATTCCATAAAAATGAAATTACAACCTAATAATTGCTTATTATGACTGGTAGTATAGTGATAGAACCATTATAATTCAAGTGGTTTTTCATTAGTAGGTTCCTAATCAGCATATTTTTAGAAGACACGTGAGTTAATGGGGATGTTTGGGATGGGTACATATCAGATTAAAATTTTGACCTCAATTATATTTAGGATGTTTTAGTCTTTATTTGAGTATTTATATAGTTCATTAATAATTTATGAGTAATTTTTAGAAACTTGTTGTTTTATATTGATGTTTACAATAATCTAGGGTAACATTATAACTAGGAATGGTTTGGAAAACTGGGTGCAGATCATGAATCTCAGAAAATGTGGACTTTCTATGGGACTTGCATAATTCGGTCATGTTTTTCCAAAATATGTGGCTAAAACATGAACAGTTTTGAAATTTCCAAAAAATTTAGATTTGGTTTTTAATGTTTCTACGCAGTTTTAATTCTTCTTAATTATTTATTTAAGATGAATTGAAATTATTTCTGTAAATATTAGGTAATTTTTAGGATATTAATATTATAAATAAAATAATTAGTGTTGTTTTTGAAAGTGGATGAGTGGGTTTTATAATCCTTTAATGGGGTGATTAGAATGTTTAAATTATAAATTTCCATTTTTTAATTGTTCCAAAAAGGTTTTAATATTTTTATTATAATGTTTTAAAAAATACAATTTTTTCATTTAAGGATTTTTTTAGAATATTTTCAAAATGTAATTTTAAATATTTTCTTCCATGAAAAAGTATTTTCTTCTAAGAAAACAGTGAATGATTTGGAAATTTGATGTGGGGTTTGATAAAATCTAATTGGCATCCTTCTATTTTTTGAAATAAATATCTTTTGAATCCCAGTTTTATAAATTACAATGTTTGAGGTAGCTCCCCTCATGTATTTATAGAATTTTTTAGAAAACGAATTGAAATGATTTAGCTTTTAATTTTTTATTTTAAGTGTATTTATATAGGGATTTTGATTCTTATGAGGCATTTAAATAAAAAAGGGTGTTTTTATTATATAATTCATGTAGGATCCTTGATTTATGAAATAGATTTTATTTATCTTTCTTAATGAGGTGAACTAATTTATAAGGTGAACTTTCAATGATTTAAGTTTTTAATAGTTTTATAAAATTGATTCATACATTTCTTAAGAAGTTTTGTTAAAAAAATTGATTTCAATATAAACAATAGATAATTTTTTAAATTGAATGTTTTAATAGTATTCAGGTTTTTGTGAAGTATGTTTTGATCATTCAATTTGAAATTGGTGATTTCAAAGGAAAATGGGACTTTTCAATGGTTTTTTATTTTATTACATTGTATTTTAGGATTTTTTTATTTATATTGGAAAATTTTGATTATAATTTGGGAACCGTGAATGGATGAATTCATGTTTTTAATTATTTCAAGTATCCCTAAGAAAGGTCTTCATTAAAGTTCTATAGTATCTCTCTTAGATACCTTCTTTCATTTTCTATATGTGAATCCTTATGGGGTTTGGGATTCCAATTATTTTTTGGGTATATTCATATCATGTTAGTAAAGTCAATATTTTTTAGGAAAATTCTAAAATTTGTATTTTCCTTAGGCATACCATTGATTATTCCTTATATAAAATTGTTTGTTTTGATGGTTATCAATCCTTGGTACCAGTAGAATCATTTTTTATTAATGTGATGTCAATCTTGAACAAATATTTTATTTTTAGAGGATGAACATAGAAATACTTGAGTGTGTGTTATTAGGTAACTAGGATTAGGGATATGTTATATTTGTTCAAACGATTTCACCGAGACCCATCGTTCCAAGAGAGAGGTCACATATTACTACAACATTGCCCAAGCATGGATCCCAAGTTAATCTTGTTGTTGAATTTTGTATTCCTGTGGATTTTAAAGAGTGCCCGACCAATTTATTGAGACAACAGTTATTGTTTCCATTTTTTAGGGGTTTTTTTAGGTTTTTATGACTGGTAGAGTATTTATGGTTTGATTGATATTGTTTTGTTACTGATATGTATTTGTACCTTTGGTGAAAATATTTAGGGTTCATTTAGTTGTTTGGGGTAATATTAGAAACTTTCCACCCGTTATTGAGTATTCCATTTTTCGGAGATTGTTGTATTATTCTAGTTTATGTGAGTATTGATTGTATGTTAAGAATTCAGTGTTATATTGGAATTAATTAATTATGGGGATAGCACAATGGATGATCTTTTTTTCATTTCCTTGTGAAGGATGTAGTGTACGAATGTTGGGTGCGGTGTCTCATATTTCATACCCAAACCTGACCTATGAGTAAGTGTAGTATATTATCCTTGAGTCCTTTTAGTAATATTATTTGGGACCTCTTATGGTTATCCATTTATTGGGATGTTTTGGTGATTGTGTAACATTCAACCTTTGTTTTCAATAAAATATATATTCATTGAGTTTTGTATTTGAAGTTCGTCAAGAGATCTTTATATCATTAGATGTATAATTTTTGGTTGTTGGGATTGTGTGTTTTTTCTTGGTTATAGTATTAGTTTTCCATGGTTTTTAGGAATTGACTTGTGAATGAGGAAGTTTAATGACATGCACCCTATGATCAATCGATTCCGCTATGATTTTCTAGGGGGGAGGTGTTTTATTACAATTTTTGTCACACACAAACCATTATTTTACTTATCATTGTATTTATTTATTTCCTTTTATTATTTTCCATGTGTTTATGGTATATCCCATTGAAAATTTGGACAAATCTTATAATTTTTCTTATCATAATGTTTGCACATGGTTAGTAGAAACTCTGAGGAATCTATAAATGTGTGTCACTAAACATAAAATAATTATTTTTCATGGTTGAAAAATGGTTTCACAAACTATGTGGAAAAATAATTAATTTTTCCTAGGTTTACCGAATGAGGCTTCTATGGTTAGTGAATAGTTTTTTGAACAATGCAACCAAACGATGGATCATGTCCAGTTTATTAAAAATTGGAAATTACAACTTTCCCCTTGAAAAATTTAATAACAAATTATCTCCCCTCCCACATTCAAAACCCATGGACTATGTTAATATTATACCTTTATTGTTTACTTAAATCGGGTGATTTATTTTATTTATTCAAGTATTGATGAGGATTTTTCAAGGTAATCTTTTCGTAGTACCTTCTTCTCCCTCATTTCATCTTTCTTGCTTTTTTTAATACAATAATGAGGCCATAGTGACCTAGGGTTCCTCTTTTATTTTATTTTATTTATTTATTTGTTATTTTCGGATTCTTTTGGTCTAATGGGGTATCCTTGACATTATTACGGTGGATTTAAGACACATTTCTTCAAAGTGACTAGATTGTGTTTTGTTTCTCCATGCATGAGCCTTTAAATTTAAATAGATGAACTGATTCCCTATTTTAACCATTTTTTCAAACAAATTTGATATCATAATAAATATATCTAATGATTTTTTTCTTATAGATGTGTGTTTCCACACATTTTTATGATCAAAACCTATTTTATGTGAATGAGAGACATTTTAGGATTATTTTAAATGCTCTAGGGAGTTTATAAAATATTTGAATATTAAAAGGGTATGGGTAGTTTTTCTAAAAGTTATTGTTTGCGTTTCCTTGATTTATTGATTAAATCAATTTATTAATGGTTATATGATCTAGTTTTCAATGAAAAGGATTTTAAGACTCATTTTGTGAATAATGCTTCAAAAGCCTAGTTGTAACATTCTATAATGTATTTGTAAATATAAATAGAACCTTGAAGAGTTATATATAATTTATTTTATTGAATGAGTATAATTTTACATGTTATATAATTCATTATGATACATTAATTTTCATGTAAAAATGGGGAAATCATATAGGAGGGGTATTTTTGGGAGAGATTTAGTTATGGATACTCTATAATATTATTTATATTTCTCATTATTTCCTAGATCACCCCCAATTTATACATAATTGTAGATTATGAATATTTATATGGGATGTACAGGTAAATATACTACACTGGTGTATGACTTTACTCTACTAGTGAGCCTAATTAAAGGATTTCTTTTTCTTGGGGAGTTTACTGCTATGTTATTCTAGTTATGGAAGTAAATAGTACAAGGTAATTAGAGTTGTGTTAGGCACAATTATTTTTATAGATTTTTTTAGTAATGTACTTGATCTTCCTATAGTTGTTAGGTATTCCCATAACATTTGGTCCTCAATTATGTCATTATGGATATGACATTACTTTTTCTATGATGGTAGGGTTAAAATTATTTTTTAATTGACTATATATTATGATTTCTATTTATATGCATTATTTTAAAATAAAAAATGGATTTCACTTAGTTTAAATTAAATGGTTTATAAAGTCTTCGGTTTCTTCCCTTGCATGTGGATGATTTTTAATAGAAGGAAAATATAAAAGGTATTTATTATGGAAATTGTTTGATTTTTTTAATGATTTGTAAGGATTATTTTATTTTTAATTCATGGTATCTATACTTTTAAGCTGAAACAATTTAATTTTTTAATGACACATATTAGTCTTAAATGAATTTTTAGTTTTTATATTTATATTTATATATAAAAAATAAATTTAAATGGATTTATTTTTTATGTTTTTACATGGGGTGTGTGGTGGATACATACTGGGATTTCTTCCCATGCCTATCATATCATAAGATTATCAAGTTATTCTTGGATAGTTCTGATGAACCATTGGGTTTCATTTTAGTTAAAGTGGTGGAAATAAGAGATCATGAATCACATGGAACATGGATATGGTTTCTTATAGTTTTTTTTTTATATTTTGGTTTTTCAATTTTTTATTTTGTATCGTGCCATGTTAACACTAATATTATGAATTTCCCCTTTTGTTTTATATTATAATTTTAATTTTGACTCAATTTTATTTATATTGAGATTTATTAGTTTGTTATGTTTTATTTTATCATTTTTATGAGTTATTTTCATTTTCTTACACATTGTATTAAAAATCCCATTAGAGTTTTGAAAATTTCTATAGTTTGTTTATCTAATGTATGAAATAGTAATTCAATAATTATATGAATAAAACTCTTCGTTGTTTATTTATTATCTGGTGAATTAATTATTATTATTTATATTTGGTTCCATATCACTACTTTTCATCCTGTTGTGATCAGGAACATCGCCTAGTGGTGGATCAGTTTGGGCACTATTTCAGAGGTATCTTGGGTTAGTTTATAAAAAATGGGATTAGCGCTCACATTTTATTTATGGATTCTAATAGAATATACTTTTGACTAAATTTATTTAAGTGGTTATCCATGATTATATGGTCTATCACCACCTTTCAGGATGATTCTTGAGTTATCAAGGATGTTCATGATGGTTAAATCTAAGATTCAAGATTGGATCTAGATTATTTTAATGATGGTTTAGTCTATATTTGATTATTTATGTGGTTCATTGAAAATTGACGATTTATTTTATAATATAATAAGATTTTTAGTAATTTTTAGTGGAATCCAAAGTATTCATAATTACTTTAAATAGTTTGTAAAACCATGTGCAGACCATACATCTGTGAGTGGATGGTCTTTCGGTGGGACTTTTTTGGTTAGTGAAAAGTTTCATAGTTTATACATCTAAACCATGTGCAGTTTTCAATTTAATTTAAGTTTTATATTGGGAACTCTAATAATCTAAGTGGTTTTCATTCTTCTTCAATATTTATTTGAGATTAATTGATATAATTTTCTTTTATTTTCAGCATCATTTTGGATTATTAAAGTTAACATTTAAAAAAAACGTAAAACATTGTTTTTAAAATGGGATGAGTAGGTTCTATAATTTCCAAAGGGGTTGGTCAAAAACATTGAATTAAATGGTTGTTAGGTTTTAAATAGGGTGAATAAAATTTTTTAATGTATTTTATATAATTTATTATAAAATACCATTTTTATATATTTTTTAGAATTTTTTCAATAATTAATTTTTAATGTTTTGACATCTTTAAAAGTGATTTCTTCATAAAATAAAAAATTATTTAGAAATTTTATATGGGTTTTGATAAAATTTCTCTATGATCTTAATATGGTTTTAGAGTGAAGTAGTTTTGAAAGTGGGGTTTTGGAATTATAATTTTTGAGGTAGTAGATCATACATATTTTTGGAATTTTTTGGACACTGAATATGATTGTGATATCTTTGAAAATCATGTTTTTTTATTTAAACAAGGTTCTTGATTATTTAGAGGTATTTTTTAATAATGTTATTTAATATAATTTAAGTGAGGTAGGATTATATAGTATTAATTTAAATTGTTTTTAGTTATATAATTATGTTTAAATGTTTTTTAATGTGAAGATTTATTATTTTAGGATTTTATAGGATATTTGAAAGTGGTTCTTGTGTTTCGTGAGGAGTTCTGTGAGGAATGTTTGATTTCATTATATATTATAGAAAATTCTACGAAATAAATGTGTGTACAAAATTATTTTTTTTAAAAAAATTATGTTTTTCAATTTAGATTTGTAGTTTTTAAGGGAAAATGTAATTTTCAACATTGTGTTCCATTTTAGTGATATTTGTTTCTAGATTCATTTTGTTCTTTAAATTGGGATAAATTGATTTAAATTTTCTAAACATTAATGGAGTAATTAATTTTTTTATTGTAACATTATGACCCGACACACCACTAAGACAGTGGCAGGACTAGTCACCACATGGCTTCAAGTGGACCTCCCCATACACCAGAGGATTCTGACTAGCTATAAGGATCTATTAATGATGTGTTGGGGAGACTATAACCTCTAGAACAAAGTAACACAATAGTTTATCAAATAATAAATAATAGATAAATATAGAAGTAGTAATAAAAGAAATACAAGAAGTAGAATAATAATATAATATATGAATAAAAATGGTCAATGACAATTTACAATCATGCATGTATGAATTATGAGGCTACAATTACAAGAAGTTAAAATTTTACAAAAGAAAAGTAAAACCCAACAGTCAACTCTTTAAGAATCCTAAGCAAGATCCTAGTCCAGTACTCCTTATCTCACAAGTACATATCAAAACACAAACAATGAATCCAAATACCTACAATAAATAAGATCTATTTGGTTTTCAAAATGGCACCCAAGCAGGGTGTGAGATATGAATCTCAATAGGCCAACACCCACAATGTCTATCCCAATCCATTTCGTGAAATTAATAATAAATGAAACTGTGACACATAGTGTAATTGCAAAGTGATAAAAAAAAATTAAATAATAGCAACTTTGTATGATATCCTAAATAGACAGTCGTCTCATACCACCCACTTTATCTTATGCCTGATATCTATTTCTATGGGTTGATCCTCCTACACCAATATGAATCACTCAAAATATACCATAACATATGGCCTCTGACATTAGGCTAACCAAAACCTTTCCCCCATGTATAACTATAATCTTTCCCTCAGTCTATCAAAAATCTCACCCTCAAGCATAACTAGAATATCACCCTCAAGCATCATGTGACTGTGCATCTAGACCTCAGGCATCCAACATAAACATATAATCTGCCCTTGTGCATTCAGTACCAGTGTTCCTATCCCTCAGGTGGTATGAAAAAATTCACCAAGCCCTTGGTGCTTACATTAAACATGAGTTTTATCCAGAAAAACTCAACATGTCAAATAGTATCAAACCCTCAAGTCTCAGTCACATCGATATCACATAAACTCAAAAGAAAACCAAGAAAAATCTCAATTATAGTGTCAAACATACCACATTTATCTTCATAATACACAAAGATCAATTTATAAAAAGGTATCACATGTTAAACCAACTCATTTCATTATTCCAAGTTCCTAATTATCATCATTATTATATCAAACCAGTTTAATATATCATTCGGTCCTAAGTTTGTTAATATATTAATTTACCAAATTATCCAAAGTGATTATATCATAATAAATCATGCAATTTATTATTATGAAAACTAAAATTATGATCCACCATTCAAAAAATGTATCCAAATTTATTATAGGGCTTTAATAAAAAATAGACCAAGTATTAATAATTTCCAAGGCTGTCGCACAAATTAGGTGCCATGGGTCTGAGTCTCCACACCTATTGAACCAAGGGGATTCAAGGGGTGGTTTAAAATTAACAATTACAATTTAATAGGAATTATTCAATTTATCCAGTCATGCCCACAACATGACGGTGCAATCCCATATATCACAATTACTATAAATAATTGTATCAGATAAAAATAGATTCAATTTAGACCAGCCAAAGAAATTCATTTCAAGGTTTTCAACCACTATAAAACATGTTGTTGAATATATTCAAATCATATCATTGAAACATTCTACATAAACTGTGATTATTTAATTATAAAAATATGTGTGGTGGTACCACTATAACAAGTTATATTTAATTTAATTCATTTAAAACTTCAATGAAAACATGTCATCTTGAACATGCTAAACAAGTCAATACATGACATTTAAACATTTAAATTAAGAAATCCATCATGTGAAATCCATTTTATTTAATTTATCCCATTGAATTTTTATTATTAAATTGAAAAAATAAAATATAGAATCATCCAAATCATTAATCCAAAGCATGATTTAAATAACTAATCAATAATATTTTGTTAGAAGAAAATTCTCCTCATCCAAGGGGTTTTATTATAAAATCACGATAATGTTTATTAAATAATTCAATTATAATATTAAACATTTAATTTAATAATTCATAATTAAATTTATCAAAGAAACACTTAAATAATTATTAAATTTAAATGTAAGATAGTAATGGAATCTTATGGCTACACACACACACCAAAAATCATGTCAATAAACCATATATTACATGTGAAAAATTTAAGGACTTCCTACCTTAGGTGCAATGATGACCGATGATAAGGGTTGACATCTAAGTTTAACTACACCACTGAAACCTCTTTACTTTCATAAAAAAATTAAGATTATTCTTCTCGAGAAGAATCCAACGACACCAACAACCATTCAATATGATCAATATTGTATGAGATATCAATGATTGAAGATTGGAATAAATTATGAAAATAAAATAAAATAAAATATAGGAGATGGGATATGAGAAAGGTGAGGGTGACGTTGAGAAGAGGATAAACGTGAAAAGGATTTGGATTTTTCTCCCAAGTGCATCCTCTCATGCAAATTTATAATATTAATTTATTAATTTATTTAAAACTAATTAATACCATTAATTATATAAAAATTTTAATCCATGCATTGGAAATTTATTTATCTTCTCCTCTGTACTGTACAACATTCCCCCAAGGCCCCTTCTTAAATTAGACATTTAATTCTTTAAATTTTTCATTATTTTTATCTTGTCCTCCTATACACATTTAACAATACATTATATAAAATTCATTATTAAAAATATGTATATTTATTGAAAAAAAACCATATATATATATACTCGTATATACACCCACATATATACATAACATATATATACACATCCTATAAATATATATACACCTACACATGTAAATACAGACATATAATTTTTAACATTTACTATTTTTTCCAAAATAATAATAATAATAACAAAAAAATATTTTATGATTACTTTTATTAATTTTATCACATTAATTCCACCATTAACAATTTAAAAATAATAAACATTGAATATCTATAATAGTTAATAAATTAACATTGATTTCGCATTTCCATTTAATTGTCATAATTAATAATATCACAATTATTACATTGCGTACTTATTATTTAAACCAAAAGTCAATTTATTAACTGTAAAAGTATAATTTAATTTATATTTTCAAAAAAAAATAATAAAAAAATATTTATTATTATTTTTAACTATATAAGAAAATATTTACAAACCAATCAAACTATCTTTAGGTGTGATCTGACCAAACGTCCAATGTTCGCAAATGTTATACACCACCTAGGGTAAACCCCATGATCCGGACCTAATGGTGATCTCATATTTCTTATATGACACACCATTTGGGAGAAATTAATTATTTATATTATAAAAATGGAATAATAAATTAATTAAAAATAAAAAGGGTATTATTACCTGCGAGGTTTCCAAACACTTGATGCGCATTAAAGTTATAATCTACCTAGGGTTAAACTAGAATTTTGAACCTAAAAGTGGTCTCAAATTTCTCATACGACACATTTTTTGTGAGAAATTAATTATATATTTTATAAAAAAATTAATAATAAATTATTTAAAAATAAATAGGGTAATATCTTGTACAATGTTTTCAAACACCCAACACAAATAAAGGTTATACCCTACAGTGGGTAAACTCCACTTTCTATATCTAACTGTGATCTTAGATTTCTCATACAATGAACTTTTTGGAAGTTATTTTATTTTTGGAAAGAAACACACACGTATGAATAAAATATATTTAATATTTTTTTTATCAAAGTCGAGGGTCTACGGGCCTCATAATCCCATGCTAACTAAGCATCTAACTCTGAAAACATTTCATATAATATTTCAAAGTGCTATAGAAATCATATACCATTTTGTAAAGCCATAATAAACATAAGTATTATAAAATTAAATTTTCACACCAAAATATTTTTAATTTATTAAAAATAGTGGGGTTTTTGTTATAATTTAAAAATGAGTATGTTACAACCTCCCCACCTTAGAACTTCTCATCCCCGAGAAGACTTTGGGAACAATGAAAACATTACCCAACCTACAAGGGACTTGAAGGCTCGCGCAGATGGCTATGTTGAATTTCTAAATGCCCAACACACCCTTAAGCATTGATTAGGCAAGCGGCACATAAGCCATTAAGATCTGAGCCGACACCCATTTTTTCAACCAAAACATTGAAACAATGCTTATCTGATCTCATTTATCTAGATACACGACCATCATATCATCTCTTAAAACAACTAACTGGTGTTTCTCCCCACCATAGGTCTCAACCTTTTATAAGGGGGGCCAATTCCGATCCATGACACCTCCACCGTCATAATTTCATTAAAAGAACTCCTATAAGCATTCAATCGACACTCCAGGCGTGATTTTCTTTAATATAATGAAATCAGTTACTTATGAGTTCCTATTAAGGACCCCATAATAAAGAAATGGTCAAATCCTAGATCAACCAGATATGACTAATTTCATAAGCTTTCCAAGAAGACAGTGTTGACCTTTAAACCGCACCCTCTAACCTGACAGAATGCTTCACTAGGAGACCACTTAATCAACCCCAATAGCTTTTAAAGATTTAGTGTGGCATATTAATGATTCTCTCTTAGTGAATCAAGGATGAATTCAATATAGGGTACATGATCCTTGCTCAAATAAGGGGGCACTAATAGGATTAGAAGATTAACAAGAAGATTAATTAATCCACTACTGGTCAACTTCCCTTACAATAAGCTTTTCTTCACATACCGACGTTCAACCATTAACCGATCACCAAGACTTTACCACTCGATTCATCTTTGTGATCGTGCAAAATTTTTCATTGAAGTGCACCCATGTCCAATATCATTTCTCAAAGGTTTCATAAACAATCAACCACACCAATATCACAATGTCGAGCAAGCACTGATACATAAACACTAAAACTAACATGAAACTCCCCACCATAGGAGTGTCATCATCTTCAAAAGAAGGGATATACCAACCACTAAAAATCACACTAGATAAGAACCTCCATAAATTCAAATATTTAAATGATTGGATGAAAATTAAAACCAAACCGACCAGTGTGTCAAAACACCTGATTCTCTGAAAGTCTTCCCAAGCATTGGGAAAAACTTTTTTTTTATGCCTAGGTCACTCTACCTCGAAGATTACCTTAGACCATACGAAAAAGTGCACGGCTCAATAATCCTATCAAAATAAACCAGTTTGTTACTTCATTTAACACTCGACGGGCACTGCATATGTGAACACATGCCACCCCGAGGTTCCAAAAGAAAGACATCACATCCTGAATATTATCCATGAGTTTTCTACCATATTCATTCAAGACTCATATGGTCTGTATAATAGATTTAACACTAATTCATATCACCCCATACAACCATTAACCAGAATGACTCTATACCAAGTCATCCATTAGTGAGGAAAATAAAGGGTCAAAGATACAATGACCACTCATCCGAACAAGGGTGTCATTAGAATCTATGATTCATATAAGGGACAATGACACTAGAAAGAAACTAAATAATTTGAAAACACATGAAATTTTCAAGGAATTTAAATTATAAGGGTTCTACCAACCACGGGCTAGCCCTTTACGAGATAATAAGAATAAACTCTAAAACCAAGTCACACAAAACTGAAATTCACCAGGCTTAAGAGCCTACCATCTAAGCCATTTCTAAAAATAAATAAGTCCTATGGAAAATTATCATGTTTTCATTATAAAAATACTCAAAAAGAAAAGATCAAGCTACCCTTTTATATGGTTTAAACAAAGGACAACACCTAGGGTTCCATTTTAAGGCCATTACATTTATTCACATTTATTCTTTAAACAGTTAAAATATTTAACAAAAAAAATCAAGGAACAACATGAATGTTTAAAAAGTGTTATTTTTTAAAAAAAAATACACTTCTTGACATTCAGTAATAATTAGGAAATTTACTAGAATAAATTCCTTTTAAGTTATTAAATATTAGGTGGACTGTGAGGGTCCCTCTAAGCCAACCTGGGATCATCAGAATGAAACCCAATAGCATGTTCTTAACATTAAAAGATATAAACACCCATTAAGGGTTATAAGGACAATTCCATAACTGACCTACTTGGGTCTCATTGATCCTTTAGATGGTTAACTACTTCATTTAAAATTAAAGTTGAACATACTTTAATCGTATTTAAAACTCATATATGGTTTGAGTATATGGGTTACATTTTCTAATTTTCAAGTTTCACATACACCATACAAGTAAAAAATGTATCCCATTTTAATTGTAACCAATTACATTTAGCCCTAGACATCAATTAAATATTTAAAAAAAGTGAATTCTATCTCTATAAGAAGCTAACAAAAATCATCATAATGAAATCATAGAATCATGGAATACTAAATAAAGAATGCACGGTAAGTAGTTAGGAAACATGGAAAATAAATAGATAAACATGTTATAAAATCATGCATGACATAGCACTCAAGGCACACAAATCAAACCAACAAAGAACCAACGTATACAACTACATGGAATGGCATATGCATGACATATGAATTTCTATATGCCTATTATGATTCATTCAATGCTTCATCCTTTCCATACCAGCCCAAGATTAAAATACCATAAATCCCATACATCTATAAGAAGAGGAAATTACACCATTCATTTAAGGTGAAATCATATAAATTGTAAAAATAAAAATCATGAACAATAGTATCATCCCTATCCACTTGTTCATTTCCCATATGTGGGTTGATTAGTCCCAGGCATGGATATTTACCAAGAATTGACACATTCCTAGTCTCATGTCTACCAACCCCAAACAGTTAGAAAAAGGAAAAAAAGAAACATGCCTCTAATACAACATTTTAATGTCTCGACCCGACTTACCACTAAGACGATGGTCGAATCGATCACCGCATGTCCTCAATCATGCCTCCCCATACGCTAGAGGCTATCGACTAGAAATGAGGGTTTATTGATGGTTTTATGGGGATACAATACCCTCTAGATCAGAGTAGAATAATGGTTTATCAGTTAATAAATAACTAATATATGAGAAATTAGTAATAAAATAAAGACAATCAGGAGAAGAATAATATAATATCTGAATAAAAATGGCCAATGCAAATTTACAACAATGCATATATGGAAGATGATGTTATAATTACAAGAAGAAAAAATTTACAAAATAAAATAAAAACCCAATGGTCAACTCCCCGAGCATCCTGAGTAAGATCCCAGTCTAGTGCTCTCTATCTCCCATGGACACAGTACAACAAAAGAAATGAATCCAAAGACCTACAAGAAAGAAGATCTACTCGGGTGCCAAATGGCGCCTAAGCAGGGTGTGAGATATAAATCTCAGTAGGTCAGTACCCATGATGTCTTTCCCTATCCATTTTGTGAATTTAATAATAAATGATAGTGTAAAAAACATTATAAATGCAAAGTGATAACAAATTAAATAATAGTAACTTGGTTCGTGATCCTAAATAGACACCTGTCTCATACTAGTTGATTTGGCCTAAGCCAGATATCTATGTCTATGGGTAGATCCTTTTTTATCATGATGAATCACTCAGAATATACCATAACATATGGAATATTCCCTCTAGAAAATAAAAAACCTTGACCTCAGGTATAACTAGAATATCTCCCCCAGGGTATCCAAAATCTCACCCTAAGGTATAACTAGAATCTCACCCTCTGGAATTGTGTGACTGTCTATCTAGCTATAAAGAATACAATATAAAAATATAATCTACCCTCAAGCATTCATTACCAATTCTCCAAGACCTTAGGTGGTATGAAAACATGCATCAAGCCCTCATGTGTCACATTAAACATGAGTCATATCCAAAAAAACTCAACTTGTCAAATAGTATTAGACCCTCAGGTATCAATCACATCAATATCACATAAGCTCAAAAGCTAAGCAAGAAAATTTTCAATTCTAGAATCAAACATAATAGATTTATCTTCATAAGACACAATGATCAATTTATAAAAATGTATCATCTATCAAACCAATTCATTTCATTATTCCATGTTCCAAATTATCATCAAAATTATATCAAACTGGTTTAATAAATCATTCGACCCTAAGGTCATTAATATTTTAATTTACTAGATTATACAAAGTGATTATATCATATGAAATCACACAATTTAATATTATGCCAACTCAATTTCTAAGCTACCAATCAAACAATTTATCCAAATTTATTATAGGGATTTAAGGCCAAATAAACCAAGTCTTAATAATATACAAGGCTGGCACACCAATTGGGTGGTCATAGGTCTAAGTATCCATGCCTATAGACCTAAGGGGATCCAAGGGCCGGTTTAAAATGAACAATTATAATTTAAATGGAATTATTCAATTTATCTAGCCATGATCATTTCATAATGACGTGATCACACATATCACAATTACTATAAATAATTTTATCAGATAAAAGGGGATTTAGTTTGGACCACCCAAAATAATACCTTTCAAGGTTTTCAACCACTGTAATTCATTTCATTGAATATATTCAAATAATATCATTGAAACATTTTACATAAACTATGCTTATTTAATTATAACAAGAGGTGCGGTCATACCACCTGAATAAGTTCCATTTAATTTAATTTATTTAAAACTTCAAGGAAAACAATCCATATTAAACATTTTAAACAAATATATACATGACATTTAGACATTTAAAGAAGGAAAGACATCATGTGAAATCCATTTCATTTAATTCAAACTACTAAAGTTTCATTATGACATGGAAAAAGCAAAGAGATAATCATCCAAAGTATTAATCCAAATCATGATTTAAATCTATTGTAATTAATTTTCGATTTAGAATAAAATACACCTCATACTAGGGGTCTTATTATAAAATAATGACATTTTTTATTAAATAATTTATTTAACATATTAAACATTGAATTTAAGAATGTTTAATTAAATTTATCAAAGAAAAACTTAAATCATTCTTAAATTTAAAGGGTAAATGATAAGAGAATCATATGGATACACATACATACCAAAAAACATGTCAATAACCCATATATTACATGTGAAAAAGTTAAGGAATTTCTACCTTAGGTGCAATGATGACCGGTGAAGAGGGTTAACATCTGATTTTAAGTGCACCACTGAGACCTTATTGCTTTCATAAAAAAAATATTTTAGATTCTTCTTGTTGAGATGAATCCAATGACACCGACTGTGCTTTAATCTGATCAATATTATAAGATATATCAATGATTGAATATTGGAATAAATTATGAAAATAAAATTAAATAAATAGAGGAGAGAGGGTGTGAGAAAGGGTAGGGTGATGTTGGGAGGGGGATAGGCATGAAAAGGAGTTGGATTTTTCTCCCATTCGCATTTCCAAAGGCAATTTATAATATTAATATATCATTTTTTTTAAAACCAATTAACACCATTAACTATATGAACACTTAAATCCATGTGGTGGTCATTTATTTCTCTACTCTACCTTAATTTACAGTGCTTCCCCAATGCCCCTCCTTAAATCAAAATTTAATTCTTTAAAATTTTCATTATTTTTATCTCATCCTCCTAAACACATTTAATAATTCATTAAATAAAATTCATTATTAAATATATGTATATCTATTTGAAAAAATACATATAAATATATATATATATATATACTCATATATACACCTGTATATATATGTATATGCACATATATATATATATAACATATATATACACATCCTATAAATATATATACACCTTCACATGTACATACCTATATATATATATTTAAGACAAATATTATTTTTCCCAAAATAATAAAAAAATTAACAATATATTATTATTATTATTATTAATTGTCTAACATTAATGACACCATTAACATTTTAAAAACAATAACCATTAAATACTGATAACAAATAAAAAATTAATATTGATTGCACATTTTCATTTAATTTGCACAATTAACAATATCACAACTATTACATTGTCCACTTATTATTTACACCGCAACACAATTTAATAATTATTGAAGTACATTTTCATTTTTTTTTTCAATACAAATAATAATATTAATAATAAAATTATTATTATTATTTTCAAATGGACAAGAAAATATTTATAAACCAATTAAATTATCTTCTGGTGAAATCTAATCAAATGTCTGACACTCAAAAATATTATACCCCACCTAGGGTAAACCCCAAGTTCGAGACTTAACGATGCTCTCATATTTCTCATACAATGCACTATTTATGAGAAATTGATTATTTGTTATATAAAAATTGAATAATATATTAATTAAAAATAAATATGTTATTATTACATCTGTGGTTTCCAAAAACCTAACACACATTAATTTTATACCCTACCTATGGTAAAACAATCATTCTGAAAGTAACAGTGGTCTCATATTTCTCATACAACACACCATTTATGAGAAATTAATCATTTATTATATAAAAATGTAATAATAAATTAATTAAAAACAAATATGGTATTATTGCGTATGATATTTATAAATACCTAATGCACATAAAGGTTATACCCTGGCTAGGGTAAAACCCACATTCTGAACCTAATAGTGATCTCACAGTTCTTATATGATTCACCGTTTGAAAATTATTTCATTTTTGGAAAGAAAATCACACGCATATGAATAAAATATATTTAATATTTTTATTCTATCAACATCGATGGTCTGTGGGCCTCAAAATACCATGATTAATCATCATCTAACTTTGAAAATATTTCAAAGTGCTAAAGAAGGATTTTACCCATTGGTAAATCCATAATAAACACAAGTATTAAATAAATAAATTTTTCCACCAAAATACTGGTAATTTATTAACAAAATTGGAGTTCTTTAATCATTTTAAAATGAGGATGTTATAGATATTTAATTTATTCCCCATAAACTAATTAATAAAAAATAAAACTTGAGCCTCTAGGATATATTATTTTATTGTTTATGTGTGAATCAGTATGGGTTTGGTGATATCTATAATTTTGAGTTTTGTTCTTTATCAAGTTATTTTTTTTAAATCCATTAATGAAATTTATCAATTTATTATATTCCTTTGGTAACCCCTTAAGTCTTCTAATCTATTTCCTTCTTCTCTATCTATACTACCTCAACTGTTTCTCTATAGAAAATATGTTTTTCAATAATTTTTATACTGATAGAGCGTTTTATGTTTGATTTTGAGTGTCTTTGTACTGATATATATTCATACCATTACTGATAACATTCAAGAATCATATTTGAATCAATGATTTCACTTAACAATCTTTCTTTTTTTTCAAGTATTCCATTGTGAAAGGATTGTGTTCCTCTTCGAGTTCATCATAGAATCAATTGTTTTTAGAGAAATAAAAATGCTCTTGGAATTCATCAATAGTGTGGATACTAACATAAATGATATTTCATTCATGTTTTCATATGAAGAAAATAGTGTATGGCTACCAAGTGGGGTGTCTCATTTTTCTAAGAGGTCCCTGACTTATAACTAAGTGTAGTATTTTCATCATTGTGTTCATTTATTAAATTGATTTAGAACCTCTTAATGTTGTCTATGTATTGGGGTGTTTTGGTGATGGTGGAATTTTGGAACATTATTTTGTTAATCGAATAACCATTTTTTTAGTTTAGTCTTTTTGTTTCTTAAAGAGATGTTTCTATCATCAGTTATAAAATTTTGGGTTCTTGGTGTTAGGAATTATTTTTTTATTTTTTGTCTTATTGACCCTTGGTTTTGGAAAATTGAGTCTTGAATGAGGATGTTGAATGACATACATCCTTTGATCTACTAATTATACTATGTATTTTCAGGGGAAATAAGATCACGGTGGGGATTATGTCATAGTGAAACCACCATTTTACAAATTATTTTATTTATTTATTATTTTTTATTTTTTATTATGTTTCAGGTGTTTTTCTGATATTTTTGAAAAACATTGGATTTTTTCTCTAGAATATTTTTTTCATGGTTAGTATAAACTATGTGTAAACTATTCATGTTTTTCTATAATCTCAATTGAGATTTTTTTCATGGTATGTTCATGGTTTTCCAAAAAATTTGGTCAAACCATGACTTATTATTAATTGAACCTAGTGAGGCTTTCGTGGTTATCATAAAATTTATAATCTATAAATGAAAACCATGTAGTCTATACAGGTAATTAAAAAATAAAAATTAACACATTTTTCATCTAATATTTTAATGGAAAATTATCTCATCTCAAACCACATTCAAATCCCATGTCTTGTGAACCTCCCCACTTTATATTTCTCCTTTTACATCGGTGGTTTCATGTGGTTCTTCAAGGATTAAATAATATTATTCAAAGTAGTCATCTCATAGTCAGTTATTCACCCTCTTTTTAAAATTCCTTTTTGTTTTCTTACCTTCACGAGGTCGTATAGACCTATTGTTACTTGTGGTTAAGTTTTCCATTTTTTAATTTCTTTATTTATCACTTTATTTTATTCTTCTGGATAATTCTTGACATTATTTAGATGGATTTATGTTGTGGTTTCTAAAAGAGACTCAATTAAGGAATATTGATACAAGTTTGATCCATTAAATTTATATCAATTTATCGTTGACATGTTTTAACCATAATTCTGGGCTCCTTTTAAATTATTATAAATATATCTGATTATTATTTTTCTTATTGAAGTTTATTTTCACATGTTTCTAAGATTAAAACATGTTTTAAATAAATGAAGAAAACATTATATTTATATTAAATTCCCGAGAGGCTCCATCCAAATGGGTTTTCTTTAAAAAAAATTAGGTGTTTTTTCTTAAACATATTTATTATGTTACATTAAATTATTTAATTAATGAATTTTTTTATGGTTGTGTGAGTTTGTTTTAAAATTTAGATTTTAAAATGGATTTTTTTAATAATTATTCAAAGTCTCGGTTGTAAATTTTATAAAATTATTTTGAAATATGAATGCATCCTTGATGAATTTTCCATTATAAATTTTTATATAATGAGTCAAATTACCCCTTCCAATAGAAATATTTTTTTATATCTCATATTTTGAGGAAAAAGGGGATGCTTTTATGAGGGTTATCCTAGAGTAAGATTGTGTTAGGGATTATACATAGTATTAGTTTTATTTTTCATTGCTTAATGGATTATATCATTTTATATATCAGAGGACACCAATCATATTATGATTTTATGTATGGTTATATATGTTTCACTAATGCAAGAATTTTCTTTGGTAGTGAACCTGAGTAAAATGTTTCTCTACTTTGGGGATTTTTTCCCACTGTTAGGCTATGTAGTAAAACGTTGAATGTTATAGTGTTTGATATTCATAAGGAATGATGATAATGATGGGTTCCATTGAAAAACTATCCTTGATATAGCTAGAAATCCTAGGCATCCCCATGATTTTAGGTTCTTAATTATGACATGATGGATTTTAAACAGCTATTTTTATGATGGATGGATTATAAATGTTTTTTATTATTTTTCTATTATGATTTACATTTGAATGATTTACTTTAAAATAAAAATTGGGGTTTCTGTGTGTTGAATGAAAGAGTTTATAAAGACTTTTCTTTTTCCCTTATAAGTTGGTTACTTTAAAAGTAAGGCTTTTTTTAAATAGATTTCTTATAGAAATTGTTTCTCTTATGTAAAGGCTTTAAAGTATGGATTTATTTTTAAATACATGTCTTATTTACTTTTAAAGATAATGGATTTAAATGGTTAATTTATTATATTAGTTTTAAACAAAATAAATAAATTTATCATTTCTATTTGTATCTTTAAAATATAATGAAATGGATTTGTTTTTAAATATTATTCATGGGTTTTGGATATGATACTTAATGGGATTTTCATACAAAGTTATCATAAAATAGGTTTATAAGGTTCTGGTAGGATGTCTATTTGGATTTTGGTTTGACTAAATTGTTTGAGACAATTGAGGATGGTTTACTTGGTGAATGTCAATGGGTTCTTATGGTTATTTGTTTTATTTTGTATTTTTTGGTTTCCCCTTTGTATCGAACCTTGTTAGTAATCCTATTATTTCTCTCCACATTTAGTTTATTTTCACATTATATCACTGAATCTATTTTTTTAGTATTTTTATAAACATTTTTTTTTATTTTCAAAGGTTATTGTTTTTGAGTTATATTAATTTTATTATTTCTTATATGGCCATGATCATTATAGTTTCTTCCAATTTATATGGGGTGATCATACAATATATGAAATGGTCATGCAAATTTTTTAAGAAAAAAACAATTTGTTGTTTATTACTTTACCTTGTGAAATGTTTACCCTATGTGTATATTTGGTTCCCTTACACTACATTCCAACCCATGTTGTTTGGTAATCACCCTTCAGTTGTAGTTTAATATTGGCTTGAGTACTGATTTAGAGGTTTATCTAGTTAGTTTTGTAGCTTCATGTTTTATGTGTATACAATCTTGTAACCAATTTAATTTATATATCTAATTTTAATCAACTAAATTAATATGTTATATTCACATTAATATATAAATATTTCATAAAATATATGTTTTTTATGCATCTATAGTAACTTTTAATCATAATTTTTAATTCATATCCATATGAATCACATGAAAATGGTATATGGAACAATTTTCATGTGAATGATTCAAATCATATGAAACTAATCACTTACTTCAGAGTATGTAAGATGGAATAGGTAGTGAAACCCACACTTTTAGATAGATACACATCCCCAATGTTAGTGAGAAGTCTAACTCAAAGTATTATTGTCCGTAAATCATTACACAATAGTGATTTGAAATTTCAAAAAAAAAATTAACTCCAAACATGCATAAATAATTATAAACATTCATTAAATTATAAACACTTTATATATCATAAATATGTTGAATTTAAATAATAATAAAATACCATAAAATCATATGGACTCCTAAAATAATTAAATGGAATATATGAACCCCTTAAAATTTAATAAAATAAATACTTTACTAAGAAATATAAACTTTTTATATTTCATTTCATATAAACCTTTTTATTATATAATTTAATGTAATAAAATTATTTAAAAAAATATTTATTTTAGTCTATTCCATATAAAAACTTTTAGACTTATATCTCATCTTCCAAAATAGATTTGTATCCAAAAAATTTAAAATAATTTATTAATTTGAACAATTTATATGTTTTTAAATATTTGATAAATATGTAAAATTAAATTACAGGCATTTCATTATAAAAAATTTATTTAAAAATAATTTATAAATTTAATATATATTTTTGTAGACTTATTTTTATAATATTTTTTAATTTATATGATTCTAATTAAATTAATAAATGATTAATTGTTTTATTTAAAAAAACTATATCCTAAACAATGAAATATGATATACTACTTCTTTCTATATGGAATATTTCATATCTCTATACAGATGATTTCATATCACTCTGACATATCACACAATGGTATTTTATATCACAACAGGATAACCTATATATATATTGATATATATATATATTATCATAGTCTTTAACTATTTAAATTTCATTTCTCATAAATATTTATTACCATTTCACTCACAATGATCTCCCAAAAAAGAAAATTTTGAACAATATAGTTGTTCCTAGAGATATCATTATATCACTTGAAGCAATATAATACCATAATCTAAAACATGTCGGTGGATCTATCATGGATAATGATATCAGATATCAATTATTTCAATACACAATACATCCATATAATAGAAAAAATATCTAATTTTATTATTCATGATATCATAATAAAACCCATGGACTAGGATATGTCATATAACATCCAATGATCTAAATATATCACATCCTATAACATCATGTATTCTTGAAATTTCCATAATTTTATCAAAACCTATTTTTCTTAACATCACTATACATGTCTATGATACTCCTAATGTGATATTTTGACTTCAATATATTGAAATCTAGTAAAAAAAATTGAAACCTATATTCCAATATCTGTGAAGAAGATATTAAGAATAAATACTAATAAATAATTAATATAAATTATGTATTGATCCAAATCATCTTTATCAATGTATTTTATGAATGTTCTAAATAAATATCAAAATAAAATTTTCCTTTATAACTTATCAAACTTAAAAGGGATGCTTGTGAAATCATCAAAAATAGAAACTTAATCCACCAAAGGATCACACTCCACTAGAGGATTTATATATAAGAATCAATACTTCAAAACTTCATGTGATATTAGTGCACCAGAAGATAGGAAGATAAGGAAACCCAGTTACTAAACTAATTCTAGAATTTCATGCACCATTGTGAACAAATTATACAATAAAATTTATAGAAAAAGGAACAATGAGAAATAGATATGGACACACAAGAATAAATTGTTGATAATTTATGTCCAATTTATTTGATAGAATATTTTCAAACCATTATTACAAAAAATATAAAAGGAATATATTTTTTCAATTATTAATTAATATTATTTCAATTATATCATGTATAGTATATTGAATACACAACTTTTAGGTGGTTCCTCCAAACTTTTTAGACTTGTTCAACTAGGTGACCATTTTTCATAGCCATCCAATGTTGGAAGATAATATTTTCCTGAAACCGGAAGCCTCCAATTCATTATAAGTGAAATTTCCTAAGTCACCAAATTTGGTAAACCAATGTTTGACCTCACCATTATCTCATTGGATGATGTGATCTTTTAATTAGTCTACCACCTTTTCGATAGTTCCTCTTATAAAGGTAATCATTTATCATGTTTAATAATGTTATCAATTGAACTTCCCTTTTGGTTCATTTAATTAGAATATGAAACATGTTTCACTTCCTAAAAATCACCATCTTGAAGACTATTTCAAGGATCATCATCAAAATCCACTCTAACACATGATAACTTCTGAGGAACCATCATTAATTCCATAACATTCATGCAATTTTCTTTATCATATTTTGTTCACAAAATTCCAACTTGGGCACAATACTATATAATAATTTCTTGAACCATGATTTTCATGAACATATCAAACAAATTTTTATTCACTTTTATCATTCACGACTCTAACACATATTATTTGATCATATTAATAATGAAATAAAATTTTAGTTCGGTGTTCTTTGTTCTATCATGAATCATCATATTTTTGGAATGGTGAATTTCCCTATTATTGTCATAGAATAAAATTATTTCTCATGGTTCTTTTCTAAGATTCCTTATGAACAAAATTAAAAAAAACTAACTCCTTTATAAATTATTTATCTACAATGTATTTTATTTTTATTATGAATAATGTAACCATGTGTTCTATTAGATATATCCAACTGATCATGATTCCATCAAAAGAAAACACTAAGCCTATCATGAAATTCTAGTTCTATGCATCCCTAGAAAAATCTATATCCAAAAATCTGTAAAATGGATCATCTTTACCAAAATAAATAGAAACAACTTATAATCCTTACAAGTGTTGGATGATCCACTTCATGGATTCCCTGCTATCCCTTCTGAACATTGACATTAAATGAATTACCAATACCACTATAAGGGCTATGTATTTTCATTTATAAATCACCACAAATATAATACATTAAATATTTAATGAAAATGATATTTTCTCTAAGTATTTGGCCTCAAAATCCATTTTTAGGGCCATTTATATGGATTAAAAAGTGTATGAAAAGAGGGTTCGAGATTAGATTATATCTGATCATTCCAAACTTTTCAATGATATTAAAGATACATTTATTCTTATATAATATCAATGTGTCATTTTACTATACCTCTCTATTTTTATCCACAAGATTTTATAGTCTTTATCAAGGTCCTTTTTTGAGTCTTCCAAATGAATTTCTCTTCAACTCCTAAATTCATAAGACCTTTGAACCTATTAGTAAAAAACCAACCACATATATATGGAGTATGATTTATGTCCCATAATTTCAATACTTTTGATAATATTAATGATCAAAGTCTCTCCTTAAAAATCCTCATTAAATCATGCATATGTCAAATTCTTGGTTATGCTATCGAGCCACCATTTTCAAGCCATACAATCTTTACATTAACTTATAAACTAGGCTGACATTATGATGATCTTGAAGACATTTAAGAATATTTATGTAAATATAAATCTCTATAAAAACAATATGAAATGAAGTTTTTACATCCATTTTTCTCAATTTAAGGTCATTAGAATAAACTAATCTCAGCACTATCCCTTTTTTGATGTTTTAGAAATAGTGATAAAATTTCTAGGAAATGGGTTCCTTACTTTCATTAAAATCCTTTCACCACCATCTATTCCTTGGATATCCAAATTCCATCAGTTTTACTCCATAAAATGGAAGACCCAATTTTTCTTGAGTTATCACATCCCTTATAGTAAATTAGTCAACTAAAAAAATTGACCATTAAGTAATCCATCTATTCCTTCATCTATGACTACCACTATTTTGAGTCACCGAGTGTCTCCACATCTTATTGGAATTTGTGTTATCTAACATCAATTAGAAGAGAAAAAAATTATATAACCTCTATATATATATACAAACCAAAAACCTCTATAATATATTCTCAACTATACATGATATTCAACTATTTTTGTTAAAATTGTTTTTTTTTTAATATATCGAATCGGATATTTTAGACTGATTGACCTGTACAGCATTACCTCATGCTTTAGCAGACCTTGGTCATTCTTTATTATCTTCTTTTATCCTAACTAATGATTAATCTATGATGACATTTGTATTCATAAAAACTTTTTATCTATCAATTACTTAAGAAGTTAGCTTTTACTTAAGTATTTTTATTCATTCCCTCAACTTCATATTCATCCAATTTTCAGTCCTTCCATTGGGCCTTCTCATTGAAGAGAATACTTTGTCTACTAATGAATCAATTCATGTAATAATCATATTATTGTAAACAAATGTATTTATTTAAGTATGAATTAATAAAATATACATTGGACGTATATTAAAGTTTTGTAACTCTTCTTATCATCACTATAAACATATTCCAAGCTTTAAATTAGTATAATATTGACAACATCTAGTATCTTCCTAGACCATAGCTCTTCTGGTAGACTCTGTCCCACACTAAATGGTAAAATTGTTTTGGATAAGTATGTAGTTGAATTTATTGATTCGTCCAAAATAATCTTGGAAATTCCATAATGCATCCCCATACATCACACCTTCTTAGTCAAAGTCCAATTAATTCTATAAAACCCCATTATTATACACGTATTACATTGAATTTTTTTTTGATGTATTTGATATCATTATTTTCAGGAAACCCTTAGACCTAATGAACCAAAAAATATTATTAACCTTATAAAATAGTCATTGAATTAATAATTATTAATAATATTAACTAAATAATGAAATTTATGAATAAATTTCTTCCTTATTTAAAATTTATTAATTAATGACTAAGAAATAATCATTAAGTTTTTAATGAAAACATTTCATGATTAAAAGACCAGGTTTAAAATAAATAAATTAATTAAAATTTATTAATTATGTTAGTTAAAGTTATATAATATATATTATATCAAATATTTTAACATTCATCTAATGGTTTTCAATAGTCATGTAATGAAATAAAACTCAGTTTTATTCTTAAAAATGCATATTACCAAAAAAAATCTATTTTCATTTCATGTCATGTGATTCTTTTAATTTTTATCTCTATAAATTATATAAAATCAATTTTATAAAATGGTTTCCATAATTTAAATCAACATATCCAAATTTTTTAATGATGAAACTTTAATTTTTGTCAAAAATAAATATTAAAAACAATAAAACTTTATTATAACTATTTGGGTTAAAATAGGTTTACTAGTGGTGGAGGGTTTGATATAAATGATAAAGTTAACAATACCACTTAATGATGTATAAATATTATTTATTGATTATATTTCAACCTTAACATATCTTAAATTTTAATTCTTGGCCATATGGTACCACATTCACATAAAAGTGACTTTATATCATTAAATACTTTTATGTAATTCCATGCGTGTACCTCCCCTAACCTATAAAAGGGTACAAATTATATTATGCTACTCACATAATTTTATCCCTATATCATGTAAAATTACTAAAAAGTCCATTATAACTTCCTTTCCTTAATTATAATTTATTTATTCTTTCCCTAATTCCATCAAGAGAAGGCTTAAGGTGTAATCCAAAGAAGGCCTCTCAAAGAAGAGGTAATAGTCTTAACCTACCCTCTGAAAGTTTATTTCATCATATAATTACTATAAATATATTGTATAAATACTAAAATAATGAATATAATATTATAAATATAATTAGATTTTATTGTTACTCTTGGATAACCATTTTCCACCTCATTTCCATTTAATGGAAAATGAAAGTATCCCTTATTTTTACTTGTGGACTGTCACCTCCATGCAGTGATATAATTAATTTTCCATCACTATATTTCATGGATACATATTTTTATTGATTTAATTTTTAAATATATTATTAACTATCAAATTATTCTTCTTTAATTATAATATCTTATCTATTATTTTACCATCTCATCTGCTGAAAAATGATATTGTTATTCTTGCGTGCGTGTTGACTACCACCTCCATAGAGCGACGTGACTCATTTTGCATTTATTATTTACATTTATTTTAATAAAGATTGATTTAATGAATATATATGATACATTATATTATTATTTACCTTTCTTTCTTCCCACCAATTGAAAAATGGAAACATCACTCATGCATTAGTATGTACTACAATCTCAATGAAGTTATGTAATTAAATATTTATCACCATGTTATATGAATGGTTATAAAAGTGTATATAATGATTAAATATTATAGTTATAAAATTTTTATGATTTTGGAGATGATGAAACCATGATCAAAGTGGAAGGTCCATAACAGCCAAACCGAAACATACTTGAAAAATGAAGTAGTTAAAACCAGAAATGATATTGATAACGAACTATTGTTAATGAAAGGGTGATAATATGTTACAATTAAAAAATACATGGTATTATAATTATGAATATTAATGTGTTATATAATTATTTTTTAATATTTTTATATATAGGATGTTTGATTACTTATGAATGAAGTTAGACTTGAGGTAATGGGCTTTCATATCACATTTGTTTATATGATACATATCACATGTTCACCAATTATTTATTTAATTTGGTGTATATACTAATCATTTTATATGTTATATCATGATTAATCTTATATTTGTGATATTTAATGTTTCGTTGGATATAATTTCTTTCATGGAGTTGTGATTCAAATGTTACCAAAGCGGCATGTGCTTTATATTTCAATCTCACTTTTTACAAGGATTGTTATGCTAAAATTTATTATGATGAAATTATATGGTTTATCTCTTAAAAATATTATGTATATTCTTCTCCTCTAGTTATTTATGAAAGATCATATTTTTTTCCTATTTCATTGGAAATATTTTTCTATTATGTACAAATTTTCTTTAAAATGTTGCCAAGATTGTTTTTAATATTATCCAATGATCAATTATAGTAATTTTTACCCATTTTTTTATTTCTATATAATGTTTTAATAGAAATATTATTTTCATTGTCTTAATTAGTTAATTTTTACTATATTTTTTAAAAAAATTGTTTTGATATATACCTTATGAAGGAATTATCACACATCCTTGACTAATATTTTCCTTGCAGCTTTCATTATGAGTTTTCATGGCTCCTTTCAAATAAACTATTTTTTATAATATTTTGTAAATTTTTATATTTTTAATCATTTATTTCAAAATGAGAATTTAATTTTCCTCATGAAATTTTTCTGTCATCCTTTTTAGTTATTTTATTAAAGACAACATCGATGGATGTTAGTTATTCTTCACTAGGGATATGATCAAATGATACCATCCATATTCTTTCTTTAGATGGTTATTTATTATGATGATGAAGTCTTAATGAAATTTTTTTTATTTTTTATGGATTAAGCTATGATGAAATGATAAAATTTTCTTGATATTTTGGAAAACATATTAATGGATTGTGATTATTTGACTAGTGGATCCATTATAGCCATATATTATATTGAGTGGTGTTTATAGTTTATGAGCAACAAGTTATATGATAGGTTATCCCAAGACCAAAATAGAGTACAAGGGAGGTTGTCCCAATCCTGAAAGAGGGAACATGGGAGGTTACCCTAATAATTAATATGGAATATAATTTGTTATCCCATGCCCAACACATGATGAATATCTTTGTATATAGACTTGTAAAATGATTTCTACGATTATGAATTGTCCAAACTTTATGATGTGATTTTATGCTTACCATATGATCTTAGGGGTCATGATATTTTATTATTTAATGATCCATGTTTTATGAACTACTAGATCTTTATTCCATGACTATTATCTATGAATTTTTGGGTATTATTTTTAAATTTTAAACTCATAATCTTATACCCTTATGCTCATGTTATGATTACATAAGTTAATTGACTAAAAATTCCCATGTTTACCATTACTAATCATCTGATCACAGAATTTCATGTATTTCTCCTCTTAAGGTTATGAAGAATGGATTTTTGTAGGTTATAACTAATAAGTATAATTTTTTAGAATAATTAATGGTTTATATTGAAAATATTTCATGAAATAAGATTATTACATATCTAGTCTCCAATGACTCTAAAAATTTAGGGTACTTAGGAGTCTAATATTGTGAAATGTATTGATTATTCATATATTATGGTAAAATATTTATTTATGTTTTTCAAAATTCACCACAGTTGGTATTATATTAGGGATTGGTTATTTTGGGAAATTAGTATTAGTGAATATTTTTGAAAATACAAGGTATTTTTTAAGTATAGGATAACAACCTATAGCTCTATTATAATAGATATTGTGTGGTATTACTAGATAATACACACTTTTATAGATACTTTAAAGTGGGTGAATCTATTGAGAAAATGAACCTATGTCTAATAACTCTTAAAGGGTTGGATTTCATTTTAAATAGATCTTTATTGATGGTAAATGAGTGAGACTAATACTACATATATTTCTATAAACTCAAGAGGGATTTCTTAGGTTAATTTAAATTTTCTTTATGAATCATTATGAAATATTTGAATAGATTATGGCTATGGATGAACTAGGTTAAAACTAAGGTGTCATAGGATGAAAAAAATGTGTCATTGTTTAGACATCCTATAAATTATTTCCATATTTATAATATTTCTCATTCTGGTTAACAAATTTTAATACTCATGCTAGCCTTTTTTTTGTAAGTTGTTGAAGATAAATGAAAATGTTGGGGTGGTGACAGGTATTCTCAAATTTTTAAGTAACCTATTTGAGCTTTCTTATATTAATTATTTTATATCATGGGATGTATCAAGTAAATTTAATTCATATATTCATTGATTATATTTTTAATTAATAGTGAAAACTTCTAATGTTATGATGATCACATATCAAGTATTTGATTATTCTCTGACTATTTTTTTTTGAATTTTCATCCAAAAAATATTGTTAGATTCCCTCTAGTTTAATTTGATGTAATTTTGGACATGTATAGTCTCTCTTTATATATAAATCATATCATTTTCTAAAAAAGGTAAATACCATTTCATATTTTGAATGAACCTATGATCATTTTTCAGTGAGAGGGTGAATAGGAGCTCCTAATGTAAATTAGTTCAATTTTATGGGTGTTTAATCTATTCATAAGGGGTATTTTTCTCAAATGGATAGGAAAAAATCAATATAAAATATATAATTACTACATGAGAGTTTTTTGATGTCTTTTTGAAGGAATTTCTTAGTCTTTATTTGAATTTTAATATTGAATTTTTAATAGAAATCATACATGGTGCTACACCTATTTGAATGAATCAGTAATGCACATTGTCCATACAAGACAAAAAAATCCAACATGAAATTTTAATTTTTTAATTCATGGATGGGTTGAATATTGTATAGAGATTCAAAATTGAATTCCAAAGGCTAGAACACCTCATATGAGGTATTGTGGATGTGGAATGAAGGTTGGATGGTGGTCGGGTGTAGTGGGTGGACTTCAGAAAGAATTAAGGCTGGTGAAGTTGAATTTTGTAGCCATAAGGTTTCCGGTACTATCCCTCTAGCTAGCCAGTGGGGATGGCAGTGGCCTAATTTCACTAAAGTCTCCATGTTATATCTATTGGATCATTGCTTTCTATCCAGTGGGTTATTTATTGTAAAAAAATACATTTTCACTATTGAATTTTTAATGGGTATATCTTCAACTAATTCATCTATTTTAATTGAACAAACCAAGGGGTATATCCCCCTTACCATCCTTATAATGACCCTAACCTTAGTAGCCTAGAGATAGTGCCTTACTTTATAACATTGGTATAAGATACAAGAAAATTAATCCCAAAGGACCAAATAGTTTAATTGTCTTGGTAAACTAGATACATAATTGAAATCCCCATTACATTTTAAAACATAAAATACAAAAAAAATTCATTAAGTCTTCCAATATTACCCCTTTATGTTACCCTACATATCAGTCATAATATACATGTTGGAATCCTAGGTAAAAATGAAACATATGAAAGGGGTGAGATCAGATGCTCAATAAGGGTATACATAGAATTCAAACTATTATAAACTAGCATAAATTATTATAGAAAGGTTATCAACTGAAATACGTACCATTTAGTTAATAACCCTAGCATAATATGGAAGGAATGAAATATGTTTACATAATTACATATAAATAAACACATGGGAATGAAACTTAACCATAGATATTCTACTAATATAATAATTACATGGAGTATCAATAACTAGTCTCATATAGGGGATGCATAATTCATGACATCATAAACATACCATCAAGGTTTTGGTAAAGACACCATATATAATCAAAAAAGACATTAGACTAAACCCAAACAGCTTTATCTCATGAGACCTACCGATGTCGCAAGGGGATATAATGGGCCCCACCTAATACTTACTAAGTCCAATTCATTCTTCTTATGAAATGGGTGAAAAAAATAAACATAAATATCTGTATTAAATAAAATAATACAGAATGTGAATACATTAACATTATGATTTGAATGGTATGAAAATTGCACATCCAAAGTAAGATTGAATCATAAACCATTCAATGAAATATGGTAAATTATATCATATGATATCAACATCAATAAATAATATAATTCAACAAATTATGTTGAAATATATTAAAATACTCTAATAAAATCATAAAGAAAATTGAGATATGTAACCCATTTTACGTTGAAATAATTTATTGAAAAGGCTGAAAAATTTTAAAAAGAAATAATTTTCATTGAAAATAATCTTATAAAATTTTAAAGGAAGCTTTAATAAGTTATAGTATATTAATAGTGAAAAAATATTCTCCTTCCATATAATTTAAAAAATATTCCTTTCATATTTTTGTTTAAAAATTTATAAAGTATCTCAATTAGAAAATGACAAAAATATTCTTTTCAAACCATTTTATAAAATTTCAAACATGGGTAAAATGATTTTCAACATTTATAGGATAATAGTAAAAACCTTTTTGATTTTTTTAGAAAACATGGAATTAGAATAAAAATGATCCCCAGTGGAGACTTAAAGTTAAAAAAATCCCAAATAATAATGAGAATGTGAAATAACCCTGACAACTTTATAATCAATAGAATCATATTCCACGTAAAGGAAAGAAAAATATTTAGATATGAAAATACCATAATATTCAGAATAATACTGATCAAATACATTCATGTGTAGTACATACACCATAAAAAACAAGTAGTGTAAAAGGTATGTGTCTCACAAAAATAAAAGTGAGACCAAAATCCCTTACCTTAGACATGATTTCCACCGTACGTGTTATAAAATCCTATATAGTGGTTTTAAAAGTATTATTAACTTATACCTAAATCATAATAATATTCATAATATCATATATGAAACCCTTAAAATATTTTACCACTTGTTTATTAATTATATTTTATCCATTTTACTTTTTTAGGTGCTAATTTCCATGTTTTCTCATGCTTGTTTTGTCTAGAATGTCCCATTTCCTTTGAATGGGATATATATAAAAAATATGAAGAATAATATTAATGTAATAAATATAATATTTAATCAATAAATAAATTTTTATAATAATTCATGAATGTTTAACATGGAATATGTATCACATCGCTTCCTGGAGATGGTAGGTCGTACATACACACGAGCGGCGACGTCATTCCCATAATGGTGAATGAGTAAGAAAGTGGATGGTATATTAATTTTTATTAATAAATATTATGTAATAATTATAATATACATCCATTATTTCTATCATTATACCCATCGAAATAAGGTGGTGATGAAAATAAGATTACACCATGGTGTGGAGATAGTAAGTCGTATGTACGCATGCATGATGTTTTCATTTTTTGTAGAATGGATAAATCATAGAATATGGTTGTAATATAATAAAAATAACATCTCATAATATATATTATAATCAATTTATACATTTATTATTTATATAACATGTTAATATGAATCATAAGATTAAGTGAACTTGAATAATTTGGAAAAACAGTTACATCTTCTTCGGTGGACTTCCATTAGATCACTTACAAAGGGATATAGATTTGGTATTTATAGTAGACGAGGACAACAATAAAATGGATAAATATGTTTTAATGAGAAATGGTCATGTTTTTTTATCTATAATGCTCAATGTGGTGTGAATAAGTGATAGAGGAGGTTCCCTTTTATAATTGAGGTGAGGGAAAATTTTGGAAACTTTCCAAATATTAAATTAATATAAATTAATTTTCAATTAAAAATAGAAAAAAAGTGAGTTAGTTCGAATATAATTTGAGTATTATTTGAAATAATCTAAACCAATAATTTTTAGACACTTTTATCTCTCATTATTACCCATATATTTTAGTTTTAACCTTTTTAAAATCTTTAAACACTTACTGTGACAACACGTGTTTTTATTCTTTGATGGTTAGTATTGTTACTATAAAATTTAAAACAAAAATTAAATGAGTAAATAATGAAATTTTTGACTTTATACAGATTATTTGGATGAATTTTAGATTTATATTAATTTTATATCATTTAAAAAATATTATTTATTATAAAATATCATTAGTATCAATTTTGAAACTATTATTTACATGACTTTTTTAAAATATCATAAATACATTAAAATTTAGAAAGAAAAAAAATATTTAATAGATCCATAATATGTCTAGATTATCTATAAAATTCTTTTATGATATTAAAAATATCATATTATATTTATTTTAATATTTTTAATAATATTTAGTAGATATGTCCATTAATTAAACAATTACTACATGATCACTGTAAAGCCATTAATTTAATTATTTATTCACTATAAATTAAAAATAAATTATCCGTATTAATATAAAAAATTAATATTTTAAATTAATATTTATATTCTAAGTTATCTTCTGAATTAAAATATATAAAAAATGTAACTCTTATTTAAAACATGAGTATGACATATTTGATATTCCTTATAATAAATTACTATAAAAGGCATAAAATCATCCAAAAGGATCTAAAAGGATATAAAATAATTCAAAGGATGTTTTTTGTTTAAAATAACTCATCCAAAAAAATTTAAAAATTAGTAGAGTGATTTTATAAGATTTATAAAAAAAATTACCCTTAATTACCTGATTTATCCTTAATAGTTGTAATTAGAAAAATACAAAAGTTACAATTCTTATTTTCCAAAAATAAAATAGACCTATTAAATAAATATATACATTTTGATTAAATATATGGAATCCCTTTTTTAAAATTCAAAAAAACATAATTGGATAATTTTAATTTAAAATTAATCATGTTGGTGAAATAAGAAAATGACATTTTAAAGTAAAAACATTCAAAGGATTGAAATGTTTTTATATCCAAATTCTATGTGAAATTGATTCCAATAAGCTAAAATAGATTAAAGGATAAAATATTTAAATAATTATACTATAAAAAAATTACAAAATATAACTTACCATCATAATTTATTTATATGAAAAATCTGTTTTCAAATAAAATGCAATATTTTTCACTATTCATCAAAACATGAATCTTGCCAGCAAAAAACCAAAAAATAATACAAATTATATATTAATTATCTTAATTAAAATAATAATATTATTATTTTCAAATATAATTTATAAAAGTGTAAAATACTTGATTTAAAACAAGAGCACCATAAAAAGGTGACAAAACTACATTTAGAAAAAATATAGCCATTTTTACTTAAAATTATTTTTATTCTTATGTTAAGTCTTTCAAACACATTGGATGTATTTAAAAATTTTTTGAATATATAAAAAAATTTCATTAATATCTTTCTGAAATAGTGATTAATTTAATTTATTATGATAATATACCATTTTGTGTATAAAAATAGTTTTGTAATTGGTTTTTATTTTCATTTATAATGAATTTATTTCTAATAAATTAATTTTATAAACATGTCTAAACTATATTATGATAATTTATTTAATCCTATTCATAATCTACAAGTTAATTTAGAATGTTAAAATATTAATATTTAATATTATATCATGGTTCATTTATGTTTGGTGCTACATGAAACATATACTATCGAGGAAATTGTATTTATTTAAGAAAATACAAACCATAAAATCTCAGTGTTTTACATTCCACCATCCTTAAATAAATTTCAACCTATAAATTTGATATTTCAATTCAAAAATCAAAGGTTGATACTTGAAAATTTTTTTGTGGAAAACCAACATCTGAAATAGGGTTAAAAATAATCTTAATAAGAGGGAAAGAGAAATGTGATGGTCACCACAAAGTTAGGCTTTCGAATAGGATAACATTAGTGGAAAGTGAAAACCTGGAAAAGGAATGTAAATATAACAATCATGTTCTAATGGGTATTGATAAAGAACATGGTCATTATAAAGTTAACCATCACAAAATTGTAAATTTATTATCGGTAAAAGGATATTCATTTATCCAAACAAAAATTAAAAAAAATAATAGTTTTGTTCCAAAATTATTTTCCCTGGAGTTGAGGGATTATTTTAATATTTATATAATAACATGATAAAATAAAAAATACCTGAATATTTTCCATTTCATAATCATAATCTCAACCTCTGTTTGTTCTTTGATCTATTTTGAATTCATCCCTTACACCGTGAAATGAATGTTTACGATGAATTTTTCATACTTGAAGCATTTTCAATGAATCATAATGTCCTCATGTAATTCATTCCTCCACTAAATATTATCAAAACCAAAATGGCTAGCACGGTTTTCCAATATGATAAATCATACTTTAATATAAAATAATAATATCCATATTTCAACTTAATTCACTCCAACCTTAAGATTCATCAAAATTATATCTATATAAATTCATAGTTCAAAAAGATCTCTAAATTTCCACAATAAATTTTAACCCTAGATTCCCCAAACCATGTAATTTAGATCTTATTGTCACATACCAAAAATATGAATACCTAGATCACCTTAAAAACCTTAATGAAAACTTTCATGCTGATAAATCCTTAAAGATAAAATACTGCGGTACAATCTTTTTATATCTCATGATTCTTATAACCAAATCACCATTGATTAAATAATTCTTCAATCCAAATACACAAGAACATTAATCATTATACTTCATTTGTAAACCATTAACTATGCTTCATCATATTATTCCTCACTACCCCTTTCTTTTATTATTCTTTTTTAGTCTCTTCATCATCAGTAGTATAAAAATTACTTGTATAATATTATTGACTCAAAACATTTATCAAAACCAAATTACAATGTGATAAACACCAGTCATAGTGATATAGTTATGAAGAATAATTTATAGGATGTATTAATCATGACATATTCTTTGTAATATACAATTTTATAGGTTTAACCTAGGTTACCCATGGTATTATCAAAGCTATATGATGTTATCTTATACTTAGAAATGTCCTCAAATTCATTCATATGGTTGTGCTTTCTAATCCATGTTTTCCTAAATCTAGTTCACATAGTTTCTACTAAACATGATTTGATACCATCTATAAGGACATTGGACCCAGTATCCTGAATATGGTGTCTTACTTTATTATATTGGCATAAGATACGATAAGTCACATCCTAAAGGACTGAATATATTAGTAGTATTGGTAAACTAGATACATACCTAAAATCCACATCACATTTTCAAACAAAAAATACGAAAAAAGTTTCATTGAGTCTGTTGTTATTCTAACTTTGTGAAATAGTATATATCATTCATAATATAATTCATGGAATCCTTAGGAAAAATGAAACATATGAGATGTGTGAGATCAGATTCACAGTAAGGGAATACATATAGTGAAAACTGTCATAAACAAGTATAAATGTTTATTCCATGGTTATTAACTAAAACAGATGCCATTTAATCAATTACCTGATCATAAGATGGAAGGAAAGAAAGAATATCAAATAATTCCATATAAATAATCACATGATAATAAAATATAACCATGGATATTATACAAGTAGAATAATAACATGGAATATCAATAACTAATCCCACAAATAGATAATCAATAATGTGGGAGCACAAGAGCCTCAAACTAGTTGTTGAGGACTCGGAAAGTGCATCCAAGCGACCCGAGTTCAAAACTGGGCGGAGACATAATTTTTGGGGGTACTATAGTAGTGTTGTAGAAGGTACTGTATAAGGCACTATTTAGTATTGTATCAAGCACTGTTTATTACTATATTAGCTGGGACTATTCATCTGATTGGGCTTTCGGGCCACCGGTTTGGGCCTTGGGGCCTTCAAGGAATTCGGGCTACCTAAGGTCTTTAGGCCAACAAGGTCTTCGGGCCACCTCAAGGCCTTCGGGCCACCTTAAGGCCTTCGGGCCACCTCAAGGCCTTCGGGCCACCTGAAATTGTGCTTAACAAACAGGCAGAATCTATAAGAAGTAGACTCCAGATGAGGATTCCGAGTAGCCACATCCACCATAGCAGAATCCTAAGCGGATTTGTTAGAAAGAGAGGGTATGGAATTTTCTATCGGGACCAGCCTGTGCTTGCATGGGAAGCCTAGCCAAACTAGCCATGTGAAGGTGGAGAGCTGACATCATGATGAAGAAGATTGGGAGGATCTGTTCCATGTAGTTATAGCCTGTATATTCCTTAAGACCTACGTGTCATGTAATATCTATGCTTACGGGCCTTGTAAGGGTTCCCCTCATCCCTTTAAAGGGGGGTTATCAAAAATAAATAAAAAAATAATGCCTTCTGTCTATTTGTACAATAATATGGGAGATCATAAACATACCATCAAGGTTATAGAAATAACACCATAAATAATCGGGTAATACATTAGCTAACACCCAAACTAGATTGTCTAATGAAACCTACCTATACATCGAGGGGATATATCGGTCCCACCCAAGACTTACTAAGTCCAATGCATTCCTCTTATGAAGGGGGTGAAACATAATCAACATAAACATTCATATTAACAACTAGAACATGAAATGTAAATACTTTAGACTTAAACTATGAATTCTATCAAAATAGAAAAATCCACAATCAAACTGAATAAAACATGTAACATCCTGAGTTTTTAAAAGGAAACATTATGTTTGATAGTGTAAACAATATGCCACGTCGAGCTTAAGTGAACAACTAAATAATATTTAAATTCTTCCATTAAAACATAGTTGTTAGAATAGTGGGAATAAACAAATTTAATTGAATAATGAAAATATGGTTAATAAATATATATATAATTAATTCTTTTATGAATAATTAATTATAAATTAATGTAAAATCCTTTTTAAAATAATGGAAATGTTTTTCTAAAAAACTATTTAAATATGAAAAGGTTTGTTTTATACCAATAAGTTAATAAATAACTATTTTTGACTTTTATTAATTAAATATATATGAAATATGTTTAATTTAATTTTTTAAATTCATCTTATTTCTTTCTAGACATGATATAAAAATAAATTTTCTGCATAAAATTAGAATTTTACAAAAAAAAATAGTTTTACCAACTTTTATTAGAAAACCCATTTTAAATATAGTTTTTGTCACTTTTATAAATTATATTTTAAAAATTAAACTTATTTTAGAGAATATTAGTATCAAAATTTTGTTTTCTTTAATTTTTGGTATTTTTATGAGAATTTTCATATTGATAAATAGTTAATAATACAAATATTAGTTCAAAACTTCTTTTTCATAAAATTTATTTATAGTTCTAAATTATGTTATTCAATGGTTTTAAGGTATAATTAAATTATTTTTTATTAGTTAATCTAATATTGGTCATTTAAATCAATTTCACATTGAAATTGGATATAAAAACATGGTGAACTTTTGATCGTTTTTACTTTAAAACCTCGTTTTCTTGATTTTTCAACAAGATTAATTTTAAATTAACTTCTATAAATTATGTGTTTTGAATTTTTAAAACTATATTAAATATTTGTAATTATATGTTACATTTTTTTAAATAGAACCATTTTATTTTTTGGCATTATGAATGGTAACCTTAGAAACAATTTTTATCACCACGATTGAAGGTAAATCGAGTAATTAATAGTAAATATTATATTATAAATATTATAAAATTACCCTCAATCTTTTCTTAATTTAATTTGATTAGTTTTTTCCAACAAATATCATCATTATTTCTATTTTAGGACAACATGGATCTAATTAGATGACATTAATGCATTTATAATATGATATTTAATAAAAAGTCAATTTTGTGACATCTTTGTTTATGACAAGTAAAATATTTTTAATATTTGGTTATACATTGGGTATATTAAACTATAAATAATATTTATAAATTTAAAATGTTTAAATATGTCATGTTAATTTATTTATTATTGTTAGGAAATAAATAATTAAATTAAATGGTGTCACGATGATGATGTAGTTATTTTATAGTAAATAGAATAATCAAATAAATGATATTAAAAATATTAAAATTAATATAAATTTAGTGAACTAATGTCATAAAAAATTGTATGACTTTTAAATATTAGATATTATATAAAGAAGTTTTTTATAAATTTTATTTCAGTTATAATATTTTAAAAAGTCAAATAATGAATAGTGTCAAAATTAACACAATTGATTTTTTAAAAGAAATAATACTTTATTAAATGATATAACATTCATAAAAATATAAAGTTTGACCAAATTATTGGTATAAGTAATAAAACTTCATAAATTTCTCATTAATTGGTCTTATTTAATTTTTTAATAATAATAATAATAACTCATAAATTGTAAATTGCATGACATCACACTAAAAATTAAAAGGGTGAAATAAGGGTTAAAATAGAAGATAAATGTTTAAAAATAATAATAAAATGTATAATTATTTTTGATGAATTTATTTATACCCATAATAATCCTATATTTTAAATAAATCAGTTTGGGAACATTTTTATAATAAATTTAATTTATATTAATTTAATACTTTGAATAATTCAAAGAGTGCCCCTCCCTCTCTTATAAAAGGGAACTCATTCATATCTATTCTTCACACATAAAATTATTTTTGGTTTGATAATATCTACCTAAATACATTAATATAATCCATCCATATATTATAGTGTCCTTATTTTAGGCATAACACCCTCCATCGATGTGTTAAGGTAATAATCAAAGGAGATCGTCCAAAGAAGAGGTATCATTTTTAATTAAGTGTTTCTATTTTACTTTTTTTACACTAAATTAAAATCTTATTCAAGATTATGAAATAATAAATTAAGTATTATAAATATAATTATATGTTATTATGTTAATATAATCACCTAAATTCATCTCCAATTCCATCAAATGGGAAATAATTAATCATTCGTTCATACGTGTGAATTATCACCTCCACGAACCGATATAATTTGTAACACCCTGAGATTTTATGAAAAATATTATTTTAATTTCATTAATGTATTGTGTTGTATTCTACACCAAGATTACCTTGCGCTATATGCAACACCGTATTAGCTTGCAGTATACGCAACACTATTCTTGGATCGTGTTACACACAATTTTGATAATAGTTATTCTACGCAAAATTGAGTATATATATATATATTGAATTCATAAATGAAATATGGTTGGATTCTGTTATATGAAACAACGAAGGATTCTTTCATAACACGCAACCCTGACTTGGCTTGCATTACACGCAATCGCGACCTTCCTCGATAGCGTGTGTTGTACGCAATACCGGGTTTTAATAAACAACAATATATTATTATAATATTGTCATGAACTAGACGTTATAAATAGTATTAACTAAATTTTGAATTTTATAACATTATTATTCATCTTACAAATTTTCTAGAACATGGTATAAGAACAAAATAATATTTTTGGGTAAAATAAGTATTTTTCAAAAAATGAAGTTTTGCCGCCTTTTGATGGTGCACCCACTTTAAATATAGTTTTTGACATGTTTATATGTTCAATTTGACAAAATAAAATTCTTCTTTTGAATCAGGATATAAAAATTTACATTAGATAAAGTTTTGATATTTTTCCGATAACTTTCATATTTTAATAAATAGTAAAAACACGCTATATTTTAATTAAAAACAACTTTTTTCATCGTAATATCTTATGTGTTTAAATTATAATATTAAATGGTTTTAAAGTATAAATAGAATATATTTTTACCATTTAATATAATGTATGTCATTAGATTTTATTTTACCTTGAATTCGTAGGTTAAATCAATTCAATCATTTGCAATGTTTTAAAGAAAAACCCATTTTCTTTCGACAATGGGATTAATTTTAATTTAATTTCTGTATCTTTTGTGTATTGAATTTGGAAAAATGTATTCCATATTTGGAATCAGTGGGTCCAAATTATGTTAATAAGCTACTTTTTATTTTTGGGCATTGTGAATAGTAACTACGGTAAATTTTATTTACTATAGTTAAAGGTAAATCGGGTAATTAAGGGTAAATATAAGATTATAAAATTACCCTAACACTTGGAAAAATCCTATTGGATGGCTAAAAGTAGACCCATATAACCTAAGGGTCGTATTTGATTTATTTTATTGACTTTTTTCCATGAAACTAATTTAATTATTATTAAAACCAAAGAATGTGACAACATGTCACTTTCTTAAATCTTATAAGTATAATAATTTTAATTTAGTGATAAACTTCATGAAACTTCTAACATGAATAGTCTAAAGAAATATAATACAATTATCTAAATAATAGGAATTTATTTAGAATTTTTAGGGAATAAATAATTATCATTTATTATGACACAAAGATGATGCAGTAATTGTCTTTATAATGAAATATTGACATAATTGATGTTATAAATGCCCAAATAAATGTAATTTGAGAATTTTTATGTCTTGCATTAATTTTCTAGGTTAATATGAAATTTTATTGTTGATATAAGTAACTTGGTTCGAACTTATCATTATTTTATGAATTTTATAAAATTCATGTACCAAATAGTGTCAAAATTGACATAAATTAGTTTTTAAAACAAATATTATATTATTAATTGTTATTTAATTTTTAAAAATCTAAGGTTCGGCCAAATGACTTAGATAAAGATATATATATTAATAATAAACAACTTTGGGTTCTTTTGTCTTATTATGGTAAGTTTAGTAACCATATAGTGTAAGAAAACAAAAAGACCCGGTAAAAGTTAAATTATTTAACTTAGAGTTAAATCTAATTGATAAGGTTAAAATAATAACCTAAACTTGTCTAAATCCTATTTTATGAGAGTATTGCGACCCATCCCCACTTTATCTTAGAAATAATACCCTTTGGAACCATTATAAACCGAATTTTACCTTAATATAAAATAATATTTTGAGATTTTCCTAAGGTGCCCCTCTCCTCCCTTATAAAAGGGCACCTCCTCCCCCTCTTCCTCACACCACTTTGAGCCATAAATCTCGGCCAACCCCTGCCAAAATCTCTTCTCCACTTCCCTAGTATCATCCTAGAGGTCCTGGTATTCTTCAATGACCATACATAGTTCATTAAGTGGAGGTTAAGAAAAGGCTTGTCAAAAAGAGGTAATATCCATTACCGATCTTTTTCAATTTCTTTCTTCTTCAATATATTCTTCTTTAGTTGTTTCATGATAAAGTAATAACATAAGTATTTCTTATATAATTATATGTTATTATAAATATGAAACAACTCTAATTAACCTTCTATCCATCCTACGGAAAAAGAAATCACCGCGCGTGCGTACGTACGGAATACCGTCTCCACGCCGTGGTGTAATCTATTTTCTACAACCACCTTACTTGGATGGGTATAATGGTGTAAATAATGACTTTATATGCCTATTATAAAGTTATACTGATTCTGAAATATTATACATACACTCCAATACAATTCCACGATCATAGGAATGATATCATCACTCGTGCGTACGTACGGAATACCGTCTCCACGATGTGATGCGACTCTTTATACATGATCTTTATTTCATAATGATTATATAAATGAATTGAATGAATGAATATGATATATATTAAAGTAATACCATTCTGGAAAAGAGGTATCTATAACCTAAATATTAGAATAAGAATTTATTCGACAAAACACGCATAAGAACAAAAAGTTATAAACACCCAAATAACAAGTAGCAATGAAATATTACTACTAAGAAGCTAAGAAAATGACCATATATGATATCATAAAAATAATTATGATTCTGTAATAAGTCAATAACATTATTTAAATCATTATAGAGGAGGTTTGGACACTTACGAAGCAAAACAGACCTAAGGTAAGGGAAAATATCACAATCTCATTTTTATCCGAGATTGTTTATACTTTGAAATTTAATGGGGTGTATTTTATCATCCACATACATGTTTCCTCAATATGTAATATTTAAATCATTCTAAAATAGTTTATATCCAATTTTACCCTTCGGTGAGTTTTTATTAAAAGATATGAAAGGAATCTTTTGTCATTTTTCGTACGAGGTACTTTTTGACTTTTCTGACAAAAGTATGAGAAGAATGTTTTTTTAACTTATACGGCATGAATGGATTTTTAAAACATTATTTCCAAGAATATTCCTTTACAGTTTTTCAATTTTATTTTTAATCAACTTCTTTTAAAATTGTATGACTTGTTAAGAAAGGAAAATTGTTTTTGAAGTAGAAAGGATATTTTCCTCAAGAATGGAGTTCAAGTGTTTTATCAAAATTATTTTCCATCTAAGATAATATAGGTTTATGTCTCTATCCCTATTATTACATGGATTTGATTATGTTGTGATGGAAAGATTTTTATGAATTCCTTTATCTTATATGAATTGTTTTATGATGTCATGTTGTTTAAGAATCTCATTTTTACTACATGGGTTATGCAATGATGTATGATTTATGATTTTCTGGCACACATAATAATGGTATCATTATGAGATGGGTGGGACCTATATCTCCCTCCAATGCATTGGGTAAAGATTTTATATCTCATGAGATAGACATGGATGGAATGGTAGGTTATACCGGTTCAGTGAAACAGGACTGAAACGAGGAATGAACTCAGTTCAGAAAGGGACTTTGTCCACTAAGATAGTCTTAGCAATGAGTCTTGACTAATAAGATATGATTCTCTGTGATTATGTGTGTATGCCACAAAGTTTCATGTTTTAAGTTATTATTATTGGGATTTCATTTCACTACTATGATTTATCCTATGTTATGATATTATGATCTCTTTTGCAGGTTAAGATTTCCAAAATGTTATGTTTTTATGAATATGATTTGATTGATTTTTCTTTTGTTTACCCTTACTGAGCATTTGAGCTCACCCTTTTATGTTTTTTCCCCAGGATATAAAGAAAGGTTTTAGGTAAGAAAAAAAGGGGAGATCTTTATGGGAGATGTTGAAGATCTTTCACCACGATTAGAAGATTATATTCCGAGTTTCCAAAGACACTAAACTATTACGATCCTTGTGTGTGTGTTTTTGTTGTGTACTAAGTATTCCGCAAAAGTAATGTAATTTTCATGTACGTCAAGCTTCGGGTCTCTACATAATTTGTTTCCATTATAATCTCTCAAGACTGGTTATAATGATGTAATTAATATTTATATATTATATTCATGACATATTAACCATTATAAGAGAATAATATATCAATTATTTTTTTACTTTCCATGCATATGAAAATGATAATGTCGTTCATGTGTACGCATGAACTATCACCTCCACAAAGTGATGTGATTCATTTTTCATCACAAAATCACATAGAAGATATATATAAGTATATATAAAATATTAATTTGATATTAATTATATTATTATCATTATTTAATGTTAATTTAATACTTACCTTCTTTCCCTAATGATCGTTGTAAAATTATAACGTTACTCATGCGTATGTATGACTTACCGTCTCCATAATTGTAATATAGTTCATTTATCATATCTAAAATTAATAAATTGATTTAAAACTATAATTTATTTATTAATGTTATTATTATTTCATGAATATTATTCTTGAGATGATGTACTTATGGAAATTTTGACTTCTGACATCATACAACTTTAATTTTGGACTCATATACTGAATATCGACAAAACGACCAGCATGAACTTAAATAATTAAGTAATTGTTATAACATGGTAATAAGTGATATAAAGGAATAATAAACATGAATATATTTCTCATGAAATTAAATAATTATCTTAAGTTTATTATTTAGGAAGATAAATATTGTACGTGACCAGTCGGACTCAAGGTAAGGTATTTCATCTCAATCTCCTTTCATTTAGGCAGTTATTAATGATATGCACCATTATTTTTGTATAAGGTGTACATACAACTACTATGAAATTTTATATCCATTTTTTATCTATAATCATGTTAATTAATGTTTTGATAAATTTATTATTTCATGGATATTAGGATTTAAATGTTCAAAGTGGTATGGGACACTTTGAATGTTTTTATATTTTATTATAAAATCTTTTTATCCATGTCAATATACTTGATATTATTTTACATATTTATTTATATGGATATAAAAATATTATAATGGATATTTTATAAATATTTTTAACTTCATTAAATGGTTTTAAAAAAGTAATATTTTTATGTTTTTGGTAGGAAACGTTTGACTTTCTTTTCAAAACATCTTCAAAATTTACCCTTTTCGACTATTTTTTTCAAAAGAAAAAATGTTTTTTAACATATATGATATGAATAGATTTTATTTCTTTTATGTCACTTTAGTATTTTTATTATTCCTTTATAATTTTACCATTTTATCTTCAAATATTTTTTTTTATTTATGAGTGTGCGACTTTGTAAAATTGAAATGTGATTTCAACATGGAAATGTTATTTTTCCTTTATGCATGTTTTAGGTGTTATGATTATGTTATGGTTATTGGGAATTGTTTATTAATATAGGTGTATCCTTGATAAACTAATGGTGGGTGATATCATGATATCTCTCTAATGCATTGGGTAATGATACGAGGTTAACTGATTGAGTATCTCTTAAGAGATTAAGATAATATACTACGGTGGGTATTACAAATGTTACCATAAAGGTTACTCCCTATGTTTTCATGAAATCTACTATAAGAGTGAAATGAAATTAATTCCACAAGTTACCTTTATGATTTATGTTTTATATGGAGTTTTATGGGAATCTTATTATTTCATGAGATAAGGTAAAGAGCTTATGTTTTATGGGTGAAAATTATATCGTTGTGAATATGTTTTCATGGTTTTAACATATTCATGGAATAACGGGTTCATTCCGTCTTTTATGTATCTTACTAAGATTTTTGTGTTCATCTGAATTTTTGAAATTTTTTTGACATATATTAATATTTTTTAGGTAAAATAATATTTCATGATGAAAGTATTGAAGACGTGTCTTTAAAAGAAATCATGTTTTATTTTAAGGGTTTTTGTTGGAGGAAAAAATGGAAACTGAGAATAAGTTTCCACATGTAATGTATGGGTTTAATTTTTAATGTATTATCTGAATTATCTAAAACTATAAATTGAAAATATCCTAGAATGTGAATTATAGTTAAAAAAACTAGAATATGTTATGTTTAAGGCTGGGTCCTTAAAGTTCATATCAGAGGATGGTTTAGAAAACTTTGTATATTAGAATGTTTTCTTAAGAGTGAGTGATATCATAATGAGTTTATAATTTTATGTTTTATCCTAAGTTTAATATCTTAGAAACCATTTTAGGCTTTAAGTTATGAAATTTTAAAGTGACTAACAATATTTTTGGAGACATCTTTTTTTGAGGTAATTATGGGTTATTAATTTTGGGGGTGAAAAATGAAAGGTATAAGATAACCTTTTAAGTTAAACCGTATTATGGTTATTTTTGAGGACTTGTATAAATTTTTGTAATGTTATAAAAATTATATAGTTTTATAATAAGGATAACCTGCAGGATGGGTGAAAAAGCATCACCTCTAGCAAGGTCAAAGTAATTGAACTCACAACAGAAGGGGGACAATGGTACATCACCTATAACTGGCCTATGTCAAGTCTTAGGTTAGTATGAATTTTAATTTTTAGTTAATTTTTTTTATGGAATAAGGATAAGTTTATTTTCCGAATAAAGTTTTTATTATATTGGAAAAATGATTTAGAGATTAAATTATGAATGGTATTTGCGAAGATGTTTGTTATTTTGAGAATCCTATAGGATCAAGGTAAATAGAATAATGTGGTATTTTATTTTAGGAGTAAATGATGAATTATATTTTGGAATAATCTATGATTTAATTGTGTAATTATGGTGGTTTTGGTTATTTATGGAAATGGTTAGCATTTATTGAGGATTACATGGGAAATTACTTTTTGGTATGTGACATCAAGGGAAATTGATGTTAATTTGAGATAAATTATAAAATTTATCTAGGAATACTATGTGACTAAATAGTTATTATTTTTTGGGTTTTAATAATATTCTAGAATATATTTTTTAAAATTTAAAGGAATTTTATTTTTTTAATGTTCTATGTTAAAATTTGGGTATTACTGTTTAATTTTAGATATTGAAGTAGTTTTTCTTCATATAAGGTTTTTTATTTTCGGAGAATTAAATTTTATTTTCCTAAACATTTTGGATTTGGTGAAATTTTAAATACATGATGAATATATAGTTAATATTTTGTTATTTTATTCTCTAGAAGTTTATTTTAGTGCTTCAGGTGTGATAAATTCATCTTGAATACTCATCATATGGAGTAATAGTTGATATTGTGGTGGAAATTTATGAAAGGATGAAACTCTAATTGTAAAGTAAGTATATTTCCTTATGATATTAATCCAAGTAGTTAAATAATTACCAAAATCTATGAAAAGGATTTGAAAAAAAATGTTATCCATTTAATTTTCATATAAAAAATCAGTACCCTTTTAACCCATCACAATTTTATGGTTTTGTGATTGTTTACTTTCTTGTGACTATCTTCTCTATCACTCTCCATCAGAACAAGATAGACATTTTTTTCTTCCATATCCATTTTTTCATACATGGAACCCTTATATGTGTTATCTTAGGTGACCATTGTACTTCCATTTATTTATTTTAAAGTGGAACTTTCATTTATCCTTTTTCTGATGTGGGATTTGAATAAAGATATTTTTGAAAAGTCAAACCTCTAGTTTTCAATCCAATGATAAATTTAAAGGGTGAAATTTATTAGGGGGGATATAACATCCATACTTTTTGAAAATGAAACACTATGTTCGATAGCGTACATGATACACCACATCGAGTTTAAGAAAAATCTAAATAATATTTAAATGTTACCATTAAAACATAGACATTAAAAAAATAAGAATGAATAGTATTAATTGAATTATGAAAATATGGTTGAAATATGTATATATAATTAATTATTTGGTCAAAAATTAATTATAAATTAATTTAAACTCGTTTTTAAAATAAAATGATATGTTTTTATGATAAACTATTTAAATATGAAAAAGTGTGTTTTATACCAATAAGTTAATAAATCACTATTATTAGATTATATTATTGAAATATATAATAAATATATATAATTTAATATCTTATATTCATATTATGTGTTTTATATAAATGATATAAAAACAAATATAATTTTATGCATAAAATGAGTATTTTTCAAAAAAGGCATTTTTACCGCCTTGTTATGGTGAACCCATTTTAAATATATTTTTCTCAATTTTATAAATTCTATTTGAAAAAATAAATTTAATATTTAGAATAGTATTATCAAAATTTACTTTGGTTAAATTTTTGGTATTTCTCTAAGAACATTCATATTTTGATGAATAGTGAATAATACAAATATTGGTTCAAAACTGCTTTTTCATCAAATTTATTTGTAGTGTTAAATTATGTTTTTGAATAGTTTTAAAGTATAATTAAATGATTTTTTTATCATTTAATAAAATATAGGTAATTGAAATCAATTTTACATTGAAATTGGATATAAAAACATAGTGAACTTTTGAATGTTTTTACTGTAAAAACCCAATTTCTCGATACGTTAGCCAAATTGAATTTAAATTAATTTTTGAAAATTATGTTTTTTTAATTTTGAAAAAATTGATTCCATATTTGGAATAATAGGGTGAAAATTTAGTAAATATGTCCCTTTTTTGGTTATTATGAATATTAACCTTAGTAATAATTTTTATCACCATGGTTAAGGGGAAATAAACCAATTAAAGGTAAAAATTATATTATAAATATTATAAAATTACCCTAACAGTTGTCCTAATTTAATTGGATGAGTTTTTTTCTGAAAAATATCATCCTTGGGTCGATTTTAGTACCACTTAGATCCACTTGGATGACTTTAATACATTTATAATATTTTATTCAATGAAATGTCATTTTTGTCACATCTTTATTTTTAACAAGTAATGTATTTTTAATATGGGATTATACATGGAATATATTAAAATATAAAAATTATTTATAAATATAAAATTTTTACCTACATCTTGGTAATTTATTTATAATTTTTAGGAAATAAATAATTAAATTAAATAGTGACACAATAATGATGCAATTATTGTTTAATTGGTGGAAGAATAAAACAATGATATTAAATATGTTAAAATAAATATAATTTGAGTGAATTAATTTCATAAAAAAAATTATGGATGGCATTGACATTTTATTTATTATTTAATGGTGTTTTTTCGAACTTATCTTGATGTTATGATATTTTTAATAATTCAACTAATGAATAGTGTCAAAATTAACACTATTGATATTTTATAATAAATAATATTTAATTAAACAATATAAAATTAATAAAAAGAAAATATTAAACCAAAAAATTTGTATAATTATTAAAATTTCATCAATGAATCATTCATTGGTATTTTATACTTTTTTGTAATAACATTAACCCACAATGTGTAAATTACATGATATGAGAGTAAAAATTAAATGGGTAAAATAAGGGTTAAAATGATGAGGTTTTAAAAATAATTAAAACATGTTTAATTTTAATTTTATAAATTTATTTTGACCCATAATAATTTTATTTTATAAATAAATTATTTTGGGACCATTTGGAATATATAATTAATTTATACTAATTTAATACATTAAGGAATTCCAAGAGTGCCCCTCCCCTCTACTATTAAAGATAACCCATTGTTCTATATTATTCACACCTCAAACCCTTTTTTCTTTAGGAAATATCAACCCAAATATCTACCTATAGTACCTAACCACATTCTATAATCCTTCTTTTAGGCATAAAACCCTCCTTAGTGGTGTTAAGGTTATAATCAAAGGAGACCATCCGGAGAAGATGTGTCATTTTTAATAAAATGTTTCTATTGTATTTCTTCACCCACTTCATTAATATCTTCTTCAAACATGATGAAATAAATTAATAAGTATCCTAAATATACTGATATGTTATTATTTTAATATCATCACCTATATCCATATTTAATTCTGTCAAATGTGAAAGAATTAATTGTTCTTACGTACATGTGAATTATCACCTCCACGAACTGATATAATTATTTTTCTATTACCATATCTATAGATTGGTTATAATGATGGAAATAATGTTTATATATGGTATTAATTAAATATTTATCATTATAATATAATAATATATCAATTCTTTCCTTACTTTTCATGTGCATTAAAACGAGAACATCATTCGTGCACACAAGTGAACAATGACCTCCACAAAGCAATGTGATTCATTTTTTCATCACCACATCACATGGATGATATATGTATATATGTATATAAATTATTAATATTATTATAGTGATATTATATTCATTTTTTAATGATAAATTAATACTTACCTTATTTCCCTAATGATCATTGAAAAATGAAAATGCTACTCATGCGTACGTACGACATATCGTCTCCATAACTGTAACGTAGTTCATTTTTCATATCTATATTTAGTTAATTTATTTAAAATTATAATTGATTTATAAATTTTATTATTATTTCATGAATATTATTCTATATATTGTGTACTTATGACCATTTTGACTTTTGACATCATATCAAATTCATTTTGGACTCTTATACCGAATATCGACAAAATGTCTGTCATGATCTTAAATAATTAATTAATAATTATAACACGATAATAAGTGATATAGAATAATAATAAAAATAAATATGGTTCTCATGAAAGTATATAAATTAACCTATTTTTATTATTTAGGAATATAAGGATTGTACATCATGAGTCGGACTCAAAGTAAGGGGTTTCATCTAAATCTCCTTTCATTGAGGCATTTCTTGATGATTTGCACATTTATTATTTTATAATTCGTACATACAACTAATATAAAATTTCATATCCATATTTTATATATAATCATATTCATTAATGTTTTGGTAAATTTATTCTTACATATAAATTATTATTTAAATGTTCAAATTGTTATGGGACACTTTGAATGTTTAAAGATTTAATTATTTTATCTTTTTATCCATGTAATTATTCAGGATATTATTTTACATACTTATTTTTATGGATATAAAAGTAATATAAAGAAAATTTTATTTGTATTTTTAATTTAATTAAAAGGTTTTCAAAAATAATCTTTTTATGTTTTTTGGTATGGAATGTTTGAATTTATTTTAAAAACCTCTTTAAAAGTTAACTCTTTCAACTATTTTATACAAAATCCAAAAGGAACGGTTTTTAACATATATGGATTGAATGTATTTTCCTTATTTTATGTCACTTTACTATTTTGATGCATCCATTACAAGTTTACCATTTTATTTACTAATAATTGTCTTTATTTATGAGTGTGAAACTTTGTAAAAATGAAATGTGATTTCAAGTTGAAAATGTTATTTTTACTTTATGATTTTTTATGTGTTATGATTATATTATATTCCATGGGAATTGTTAATGATTACTGGTGGTTCCTTGATAAACCAAGGGTGGGTGAGCCCGTGATAGCTCTCTAATGCATTGGGTAATGAGATAGAGTTAACTGGTTTGGTTTCTCCTAAGGGATTAAGGGAATATAATGTGGCTGGTATTCCAAATGTAACCATGAAGGTTACTCCCTATGTAGCTATGAATGCTACTAGAAAAGTGAAATGTAATTTATTCTAAAAGGTACCTTTATGATTTATGTTTTCTATATAGTTTTACAAGAATATTGTTATTTCACTAGGTAAGGTAAATATCTTATGTTTTATGGGTGAAGAGTATATCTTTGTGAAAAAAAATCATGGATTTAATGTATTAATGTTATAATAGTTTCATTCATTATTTTATGTTCCTTACTGAGATTTTTATGCTCATAGCATGTTTTGAAATTTTTTTCACGGGTCTTAAGATTGTTAAGGGAAAATAATATGTCATGGTAAAAGAATTGAAGACTTGTCTCTAAAATAAATCAAGATTTATTTTAAAAGAGTTTCCTTTGGAGGAAAAATGGATACTGAGAATAAATTTCCAATTGTAATGTATGGGTTTACATTGTAAAAGTTTTTTCTAATTCTCTAAAACTCTAAAATTAAGAGATCCTCGAATGTGAATTTTAGTTCAAAAACACTATAATAAGTTATGATTAAGGTCGAGTCCTTACAATAAATTTTTCAATGAAATATGGTGAATTATTTCATAATAGATCAACCTCAATAAATAATAATATCTAAAAACTTATGTTGACATGGATGAAAATACCCTAATAAAATTATTAAAAATTTATCTAGATAAATAACCCTTTTTATTTGATATCATTTATTTAAAAGGCCTCTCAATTTTAAAAGAAAATATTTAATTTAAAAATAATATTGTAAAATTGTAACGGAATCTTCAAGAAATTAATGTTTCATTACGGTGAAAAAATCCACTCTTTTCGTATGAGTTTAAAAAAATTCCATCTTTATTTTTGTCAAAAAAAGTCATAAAGTACCACATTTATAAAATGAAAAAATATTCCTTTCAAAACATTTTATAAAAACTTAAACATGGGTAAAATGATATTAAAATTTCATAGGATAATATTAAAACCCTTTTTGATTTTTTTTTTGAAAAACATGGACATGGAAGAAAAATGTTCCATAGTGGAGACTTACACATAAACTATCTTGAATAATAATGAGATTGTGAAATAACCCTTAAAACTTTATAATCTGTAGAATATTATGCCAAATGAAGAAAATAAAAATATATGGATATGAAAATACCTTAATATTCATAATAATAATCATAATATACATTAATGGTATGTATATACACCACACAAAAGAAACAATTAGTGTATAAGGTACGTGTCCCACAAAAATAAAAGTGAGATACAAATCCATTACCTTTGGTCTGATTTCCACTGTATGTGTCCAAAAGACCTATATAGTGGTTTTTAACATATTATTAACTTATAATAGAATCATAATAATTTTTATATTATCATGTATGATCCACTTATAATATTCTACCACTTGTTTATTAACATTATTTTATTGATTTTACTGTTTCGGGTGTTAATTTCCAAATTTTCTCACGCTTGTTCTGTTTAGGATGTATCAATTATCTTGAATATGATATATAAAAAACATATAAAGATTAATATTACTGTTATAAATATAATATTTAATCACTAAATATATTTTTATAACTATTCTTTAATGGTTAACATGGACAATGAATCGCATCACGTCGTGGAGATAGTAGGCCATATATATGCATGAGTGATGATATCATTCCCTTAATAGTGAAAGAGTAAGAGAATGGATTGTATGTTAATTTTTTTAGAATCAATATCATTTCATAGTTATCATATATATCCATTATTTCCATCATCAAATCGATCTGTTTAAAGTAGTGATGAAAAACAGACTACACTATGGCGTGGAAACGGTAAGTCATATGTATGCACGCACAATATTTTTTTTCATAGGATAGATTAATCATGGGTTATTGTTGTCCCATAATTATAACAACATATCAAAATATGTATTATACATGATTTATTAATTTATTATGGAAATAACACATGAATAGTAATTATAAGAATAAATGAAGTTGAATAAGTTTGTAAAACAATTACTTATTGTTCGGTGAACTTCCTTTAGATTACTTACTAATGGATATATATTTTTCCATTTCAAAATACCAAGAACTAAGAAACATGGATAAGTATGTTTTTAGGAGAAAATATAAGGTTTTGGTTGACATATAAGGCTCAATGTGCTGTGAATAAGTGAGAGAGGATATTCCCTTTTATAATTGAGTTGTGGGGAACTTTTGGAAACTATAAAAATATTAAATTAATATAAATTAATTTTCAATTATAAATGGAAAAAAAGTGAGTTATTTAAAATATAATATAATTATGGGTCTAAATAATCTCAACTAATAATTTTTAGACAAGTTTAGGTCTCATTTGTACCCTTATCTTTTTGTTTTATCCCTTATTTAAACCTTATAACTCTTACTACAACAACATGTGTTTTTACTCTTGGATGGTTAATATAGTTTCTATAAAATGTAAAAAACCTTAAATGAGTCATGTATGACATTTTTTACTTTATCTTAATCTTTAGGATTAATTTTATATTTTTCTGAATTTTATATCATTTAATAAATTTTTATATATTTTAAAATATCATTAGTGTCAATTTAGAAACAATTCATTACCTAAGTTTTTAAAAATATCATGATAAATTGATAAATTCAAACAAAAACCTTTTAAAAATCCATAATATTTCTAGGTTTTATGTTAAATTCTTTTATGATATTAATTATATCAAACTATATATATTTTTATATTTTTAATAACATTTATTTGATATATCTATTAATTAAACAATTACTACATCATCATTGTGAAAGCCTTTAATTTAATTATTTTTACATAAAAATTAAAATAAATTATCTTGATGAAGATAAAAAATTATCTTTAAAATTACTATTTATTAATAAAGTTTTATTTTGAATAACCATATATATGAAATGTAACACTTATTAAAAACATTAATATAAAATATTTTACTTTCCTTAAAATAAAATACTATAAAAGGAATAAAGTCATCCAAGTGGATCTAAGAGGCTATAAAATCTTCTCAAGTATTATTTTTGTTAAAAATAACTCATAAAATAAAATTAGGATAGATTTTAGTGTAATTCTATAATACTTATAATATTTTTTTACCCTTCATCATCATCATTTAAAATTTTATTAAGGAGGGGACAAAAACATGAAACAAAACAAGACCACCTAAAATGAAGCCTAAGGTGGTCTAAAATGGTGGAGACCGAGGGAATCCACTCTAATAAAGTTAACCCCTTTTGGTTTCAAAGTGTTCATATTGTGAAAAAAACCAGTTCAGGCCCAATGAATACATTTTTTAAAATTTTAAAAAAAAATTGGATAAAATTAATTTAAAATTAACCTCATTGACAAATGAGAAAACAAGTTTTAAAAGTAAAAACATTCAAAAGATTGAAAATTTTTTATATCCAAATTAAATGTGAAATTGATTTCAATGACCTAAAATAAATAAAATGAAAAAAATATATAATTATAATTTAAAATCAATAAAAAATATAACTTAATGCCATAAATTATTTAGGTAAAAAAGTTATTTTCAATTAAAATGCAATATTTGTTCACTATTAATGAAAACTTGAAACCTTTCAGAAAAATAGTTAAAATTAAATCAAAGTAAATTTTGATATTATTAATTAAAATAAGAGGTTTATTTTGTAAAATATAGTTTATTAAAGTGTAAAAAATATGATTGAAAATAAGTACACCATCAAAAGGCTATAAAATTGCCTTTAGAAAAATATAGTCTTTTATGCTTAAATATAGTTTTATTTTTATTTTAAGCCTATCTAACTTATTAGATGGATTATGTTTTTTTAATATATAAAATAAATATTTTATTAGGAAATTTTTCTAATAGTGATTAATTAAATTTATTATGATAAAATACCAATGTGGGCATAAAAATAGTTTCTAAATTGGTTTTTATTTTCATTTATAGTGAATTTATTTTGTAAACATTTGTAAAATACATTTTCATAATTTAGTTAATCCTATTAAAAATCTCCAACTTAACATCTAGTGTTAAAATAATAATATTTAATACTATATCACAGTTCCTTTAATTTTGGTATTGTGTGCAACATATACTATCAAAGAAATTGAATTTATTTAAGAAGAGACATAGTGAAAAATCATGGGGTGTTACAATCCTTGATTCATCTTCATTTTTGGTTGTTTTTTGTAGTTTTTCTAGGTGACCTAAGGTGACCTATATCTTTTTTTCCTCCTCTCCTATATTCCATCCTTCTTATTTGATTTTGGTTCTCTCTATATTGGGATTTTATACCACTTATATTAGATCATGGTCGAATATACCTAGTATGAAGGTGATCCAACATTTCCTAGGAAGAGGAAATAATGATACCCTATCTACACATAGTCTTGTGATGGTTTGATGAAGGTATGTCATAAACTGAAAATTTATCCGGTTTTGGATTTAAAAATTTAATTAATATAATAATGATTTTTGTTTTTTGTGTTGGGGATTTGTCCAAGGTTGGTGTTGAGGGTCTGTTGTAGGCCTCCCAGGGTTGTTTGATCACATTATATCATTTGGAGGTTTATTTATGATCCTTTAATTAGTTTTTTCTATTTTAAATTGATTTGGTAAATTAATTATAAGTTATCTATTTAATTAATTATTAATGTTGGTGTGTTCTAGGGTTCTAGAATGTGGTGTGAGCCGGGAATTAACTGGTTAATCATGGGATAGCTTGGTGAGCCTAGGCATAGTGGTTGTTCTGAGACACAAAGAATAAAATATATTCATAAATGAGGTAAGTGGTCCTTAATGCTTACTCGATGAAATTATTACATCCTTTTTATGATTCATGTGATGTGTGGTATTTCCACCAAAGGTTATGACATTTTTAGTTTAGATTAATTTTTTTATTTAAATGTTTGGATAATTTAAATTAAAATAAAATTTAATTAAAAAAATTAACCTATGAAAAAATACAAAAAATGAAGTTAGTAAAGTGTTATGGCCACTAAGGACCATATGAACTATTATGATTCCTTGGCCATCAATTGACAATGCCTTACTAGGATGATACCCAAACAATGGAACACCTCTAAGAGGGGGTGTGATGTGACTTAAGATGGATTAAAATAGTAGGATATGTGAGGTCCCATGATATGTGTTTAGAATATATAGAAAAAACAAAGGTAGACCAAGGATTTTTTTGGGTGAGATGATAGGTATTTAGTGACCATAAACAAAGATAATATTCTTGAGCCATCTCTTAAGACTATCACCAATTTGGTGTAACCTTAAGGGATATAAGGATATATGATTAATTTAATGATGTGGAGGGATGAGATACACTTTGAGGATCATATGTTGACCTCAAACATAATGGGTGATTGAGGATCCCCAGTGGGATGCCTTCCCTCAATATATTACCTTGGGTGACCTAGGAAGATCATTATGGATATGGGTAAAATTTGATGTGGATGTTATCCTAAGAACCAAATAGATAATTAAGCCATATGGGGATATGATCATATGTTTGGGATTAGGGGATTGGCCCGCCCTTGTTATCATTAAGTTTATTTATTTATGGTATGATATGTTATTTATTTAGATTAATAGGAATTAAAACTTATGCCTGACACTATTGTGATTTCCTGAGATGCCAGAGAATCATCTTATGAGATGGATGAGACCTTCATATGTCTGAGATATCTTGGATTCAGTCTCATAATATTTTATTATAAGATTCATAATTCGAATAGAATTTGTTACTATTGATTAAATAGTGGACACCTTGTAGAGGTTCATCGAATCCAAAATTAGTGGATATGATAGAATGCATTCAAGAATGCATGGGAATCCATTGATCCCTTTCATATAGTTAGACAATTCTGAATACCTAGGAGTTATTATTTGAATGGATATACCTTTTTACCATTGTGAATTCTTAGAGCCACTAGGATTTGAGTGGCTTTAATATGTGTTGGGTTAGTGTATATCCTTATGAACGGTTGTTGTAAATCCCAAGGGAGACTATTGGGTCCCAATAACATATGCCTAAGATACCCTCTAGGATCAACTGGACACACCGGTCATGGTTCTGATAAGGATCCATGAGATATGTATTCCCAATTGAGTGATGATGTGATCCTATAGGGAGTTTCATTCAATTTATCAGGTCTCCTAGGAATCAGATAGAACTCAATATATAATAGTTTCTAGGTCCGTATCCTTTCTAAGAAACTAATTTTGACTAGAAAATTATTATCATCTAGGTACTATCATATTTTTCATCATTAGGTCTTAAATATAAGATATTCCTAGATATTCCCTAGGTTCTGTTAATCATCATAGTGGAGGTGTGATCATGGGATCCCCAATGATTGGAAATCATTTCCCTAAGGTGATGATCATGTTAAAAGATACTCTAACATTAGTTGAAGTTGGTATTGTCGATCGAGGCCACAAATTAGAGGATTAATGATGGTTATCTGGAATAACCTTGGCTACATGTATGCTCCCTTAGTGAATTTGGGTTATTTGTTTGCATGTTCATCATGATCAGCTCATAAAAATTCAGACATTTTCTAAACTAGGTATTTTAGAAGGGTTGTATTTATTTTTTTCAACCGTTATTTTTTTATTATGATCGTGTCACATTCACATAGCATGAAATTTAATATTATAGTTTGGTAATACATTTTATTTTCCTAACATAGATATGTAATCTCACCCTACTTGGGACCTAGAGATCAGGATGGGGTATGGATCAGAGTTGGAGTAGAGCCTCATGTATTTTATTATTTTTTCTATTTGTATATTTGATTGGAATGGTGGGTGATTGTCCTTGTATAAATATAAAGATGCAGTTTAGTTTTTTGTAGCATTATTAGTATATTAATTCTTTCTTTATACTCTGATGTGTATTATTATTAGTTATATTATTTATATTCATAACTTTGATACATGTGGTACTTCCTCCCCACAATATATCCTTAGAACCTCATTACTAGTCTACAACCACTAGAATTCGAGCATGTATGCCTAAGGTCACGTATAAGTCCAATCTAATAACTATTCAGAGTGTGACTCGCTTGGGAGTAAGAAAATTGTGTCGGAGATTTTTTTAAATTGTATAAATATTTGGGTATGGTATCTCGTATATATATGAATGTATCAGAGATTTTGATTGGTACCAATATGGTGCATCATGAACACCATATATGGTGGGATTTCTAGGTTACCAAGGCCTCAATATTTTTATTCCTGGTATGTGATGTTATGATTAATATGAATTTCACCTCATGTGATGCATATATTGTTGGAGATTTGGGATTTGTGGGTTATTTATTTTAGGATCCTAGCCAATTGGAATGAATCTATTTATGGGATTTGGTTCTCAACCTGTAGTGGCAAGAGGAATCTCATGCATCATCCTAGGAAAGTGGGATTCACATGAAATATAGTTCCGCTAGTGTGTGACTATGAAATTGGTGAGAGGAAAAGTTTTTTAAACTATTAGAAAATACATAATTTTTATCATATGTGCACACTTTTTAGAATTATACTCATCTAGTACAACATGAATAACACTTTTTTTATTGTGGGTAATGTGGGATCCTTGATAGGATGATAAATGATGATTTAAGTGACAACATCCCTCACAGTAGGGGATATAGAGTGGACCTAGTAGGTCATCTTATTCACATCATTCCTTAGTTATAACCACTTGTGGGTTGTTAGTATTTATGTATGGTATTTTAAAGTGTTGGTAGAAACTTATATGGAGTTATACTAAATATATTGGGATAAAATTATATATAATCAAGCATCAAAATTATGGTTACATGAAATAGATTAACCAGGGTGATGTAGCTGAATGTGGTAGTGATGATAGGTGGGTTTGTGATCCTCAAATGAGCAGTATCATAAGTGGATGCTCAATGATAATTAGTGTCTGATGGCCAATGGTTTTTGGAATGTGATATCAAGATATTTTATATGGGACCCTTGAGATGCTAGAGGGAAAGTGTTTCCATGGGATTTTGATATGAGAGTGTGGATTTCATTCCATGATATTTGAAATTTTTTGATATTTGATATATAATATAGTAGGTTAGTGATTAGTTTTCTTATGAGGGTGTCCAAAGTGATGGTTTTTCCTAAGCACTCAGGTTCATTAGTGGTTAAAATGCTTGTAGACGCTTCAGGTTAAGATTAGTGATTAGGAGGTTCTACTGGTATGAGGTTCAGACTTGAGAATACCTTAGTACTACTCACATAGAAAGGGTGTTCCTATGAGAGGTGCTTGGATTAGGAATTAACTACCCATAGGATTTAGATACCCTTAGATAAGTTATGAGGATAGGAACAATGGATTCCATGGATTTTTTTATGGGAATCAACTTGAAAGATAGGCTAGTTTCCAAGGGAAGGATCATTTATATTCCTTGCCTTGTGGTTTTGAAATTCATTTTTTAGTGTGGTGAAAGTGTGGGTTGAAAATTATGTATTGGAATAGTTCTAGGTGGAGGATAAGAATGATATTAATCTCTTCATATAACCTATGATAGATTTTGAAGAGGATTGCATGTGGTTCTACTAGTTAGATGAAACTGATGTGTTGTGGGGGAATCATCTGGGGTTTTTTATTTAGAGATTTTGGGTTTGTGAGGTGGTGATACCCTTTTTAGGATAATAGAATCTTTGATTATTTTAGTTGTGTGAAAATGACATGATTTATATAATTAATTATTATTTCACAGTCTTCAGCTACTCTATATGAAATGTTTATATGCCTATGATATGATCACATGGATCATTATATTTTATTCTTTATTTTATTTATGTTTTATGGACATATAAATCTTTATTACATTTTTATAATATATAAATTTATATGTATGATTTTAAAATGTTGAGGTCATTTTCTCATACCCATATGATAATTTTATGCTTCAATATGATCATTAACTTATATCTTAATTGTTTACTCTTACTGAGATTCTGAGATCACCCTTTTTAATGGTTCCTTTCCTTAGGATACGGAGAATGGTCTTATGTTTAGTATGAATAAGAAGTGTACTATACGAAAATTCAGTGTGGGATATATTGAATATATTTCATGAAATAATATGATTATGTATCTATTATCTATTGGATCTAAACCATTATGGCCCTTAGGCATGTATTATTGTGAAATTTATTAAATATTAATCTAAAATTATGTAATATTTATATATGTTATGCTCGGGTCACTACACATTTTCTCTGTTAGACCATTTTGTTTTGGTGTTCTGGGAGAATTCTTCTCCAGTATGATCCCATTATTCCGAAAGATGTTTTAAAAGTTTTTACCACTATACTCTCCACTATTATTTGAGATCTGGAACTTCATCATCTATACACTTTCCCTTTTCACCATGACATTCCACCAAACAATGGAATTAAATAAATTAGATTTATACTTGTATAAATAAAACCATGTTTATTATAACCAACATCAGCTCAATTGTTTTATTCTTCTATGTAATGTTGAAGTCCAAATTCCATACTAATGATATACACACCAATATATGTTATTTTCCTTCCAAATATTTCCATTCGGCTTCCTTTATAACATTCAGTTTATACCCAACCATTAGATCTTCTTTTTTATTTTTGGATGAGATAATCTTACTTCTGTATCCTCTAAAATCCATAATTGGTTTTTTAAATTTTTTTGAATCAATACTTTCCTTATTCTTATGTTATATACTCTGATGAAATAAAAACTAAAATATATATAACATTAATGAAAACATGATAATGATGACTATTCTACTTATGAGTGTGTAAAGAGTAAGATCCATAATCTTTGATACTGCTTATTGGGAAGAGATATCTATGTAATTACCAGACTCCGGAACCTAGTCTACCAGAAGATCGCATACCACCAGATGCTCTATGTAGTGGAATAAAATAAATTTAACTTCCCTCAATCTTAGTGTACCAAAATATTGTAAGATGATGAACCCTAATTGCTACACTAAGTCAAACATTGCACACAAACTCTCAAAAAATCACACAATAACTTTCAAATAAACAAATAATGATAAATAATGAAGGAGAGGCAATGATTATGTGGTTTGGAATTTAAGACATTTTCCTAAATGAGAACACTTCCAATTCATTAGTACTTGAAATATACAAGTATTTAAATTAACCAATAGTGAATTACAATATCAGAAATACAAAGAGTACAATAGATAAAATACACATGGTATAGGTGGTCCATTTACACTTTAATACATTTTTTAACTGGTTAAGTAGGTTTCACCACCATATGCTATTTTTTAGAGAAATATTCCTTATATATAAAAACCTCTAACTCCACATCATTTCCACCACTCAACTTATACATATGATAAACAATTATTAGACCTCACCATGAAGTCATTAGAATATATGATCTTCTTATCAGTCTTCCACTCCTTTATGAGTTCCTCTCCCACCTATAACTACACATCAAGAACAATTTAATGTTCTAGTGAACTCCCATTACAATATATTGAATTAAAATAATAGAAAATATTCATTGCATAATATATCTGTAGGTATTGTGAATTGTACATCAAATATATAAAAAATTTCTTTCATCAATGTGTTCAACTACATTCGGTTAAAGAAGAAATAGAAAAATGAGATCATCAGATATGGAATATTTTAGTATAATGTACTAAAATGAGGTTTATTAGTCATTTTATAGCCTTCCTTCTATAAAAAAAGAAGGATCCATTGAGATATATTATTAAAAATTACATAAAAATTAAATGAAATTTATATTGTAACATAAACCATAATCAAAAAACATTAAAGTGTTTAATATTTAAATATTTGTCCAATAAGTTTATTTTAATTTAATACACCATTATATGATATTCTGACCGATACTTCATGATAACTCATGTAGAGATGGAAATATAAATGGGATGTGATAGACCATATAATATTGCATATTAATTACATTTATCTAATAAATATACCTATATAACATATAAAAATATTTCCCATATATTATGTAACATCCCAATTTTTAAAAATGAAAAAATATATCGAATATCATACAAGATACTCCACATCAATCTTAAAAAAATTAATAACTATCACCCAAACGTTGGAATTGTTAGAATAAATGAGATGAACTAAATTATGAAAATATTTTTTACATATGTTTATAAAATGAATTCTTTGGTTATCAATTAATTACAAATGAAAATAAAAACAAATTTAATATAAAAGATGCGTTTTTATAAAAAATGATATTTCTATATCCACAATGGATTTTTATCTTAATAAATTAAATTAATCACTATTAGTGAAATATATTAATGAAACATATATATAATATCTTCAATAAAATGTTTTTAAATTCATAAAACATTATTGTATTAAGATAATAATAAATCTAATTTTATATTTATAATGAAATATTTTTTATAAATGTGGTTTTTCTGTCTTCTGATAGCACACTTGTTGTGAAAATAAATTTTAAAAATTTTATTTATTTGAATTCATAAAAATAAACTAAAATTTTGAAATTAGAATGGAAAATTTATCTTAGTCTGAATTTTTGGTAATCTTATGAGAAGATCCAATTTTTGATGGATAATGAAAAATACTGAATTTTAATTGAAAAATGATTTTTTTCTAATATATTTAAATAGGTAAATTATATTTAAAATTGGTTTTAAAGTATAATTAGTCCAATTATACATAAATAAATACAATTGGGGTCTTTGTAATCAATTTCATTATGAAATTAGATATAAAAACATTGTAAACATTTTCAATTTAAAACTATGCTTTCTCATTGCATCTGCGGGATTAATTTCACATCTAATTTTGTTAATTGAGTGAATTTAATATGGTATACTAGATTACATATTTAGAATTAGAATCTCTAAAATTATATATTAAGGTAATTTTCATTTTTAGGCATAAAAAATTTACCATTGTACACAAAGTATTTACCACAATATGGGTAAAATTATAAAACGGGTTAAAGTTAAAAGGTAAAAGATTAATACACATAAAAAATACAAATTTAAATGGGTATTTGAATAATTAATTTAAAATAAAAATAATTTAAAAAATTAATTATCAATTTAATTCATTGTAATTAATTCTTCCTCAATCTGTTTTGATGTAAATATAAAATAATAATTAGTTTATCACTTAAAACCACCCCTCTTAAAGTGTAAATACCACTCCTAAAAACCCCATTTATCCTAAAAAGCCTATAATATCCTCAAATATATTCCAAAACCTCTCATGCTCACTATAATTAAATTCATGTGCAACTATTATCACCAAAGGATCATTTCCTAGGTCTTTAAGGGATCCTTCAAGGAGGTGATATTCAAGAGGTAGTTCTCTCAAACCACCTCTCTTAATTTCTTTTTTATTCTATATTATCCACACCTCCTTCATCCATTAATTCATAATAAATACATAATAATATATATATATATATAATTGAGTTATATGTTTTTAATGAAATATTTGATATCTATTTCATTTCACATCTTCTCTTATTCAAAGAAACAAAACTATTGTATAAATCATGGCGGTTTACCATCTCTATGAATAATGATTTTTCATTTTCCATTAACACATTCATGGATGTTTATAAAATTTTTACTATGGTTGAATCATATTTTAATAATTATTTTATGACCTATTTCATTCTATGTAACTATCATATACACATAATATTAAATAAAACCAAAACTAGTTCATGGTGGTTGGAAAACCTACCAAAATAAACAAAACATTTACCATTAACATTTTATCAAATTAATCATCATAATACAAGAATAAAAAATGATATATGGGACCATTTTTACTTATTTAAGTGAATTAATTCTATTTAATTCCACTTCTTCAGTTTTAATCCTATTTTAGAAGAACATCCTTAATTATACACAAATGAATCGATCATGAATCCATGAAATGAATGCACCCAAAACCATGAAAACAATGAAATATTATTAATGAATGTGTCATAAGATGTTATAAAATAGTAAAAAAAACGTATTATAAATATGAATATATTAATATAATGAGTTAATAAAAATTATTAAACCATTATACAATAGGTTATGGAATGAAAAACTAAAGAGAAGAAATAGGTGATGGTTCCCCATCTCACTTATACTTCTGTGAGATATATGCATTATTCACCACTTATTTCTGGTATATGGTATATATATACTTACCTTTGATATATAATATCATAAATATAATTATATTCATGGTATTCAATGTTTCATTTGATAATTAGTAGTTTATGGTGCATAGGATTTGACTGATTAAAAAGTGTAAGGGATTTATTAACTCAATTTCAATTCATTGAGATAATCTTATAATTAATTGATTATTTCATGATAAAATTAGGTGTAAAGTGAAATTTTATTATTTTATTATTTATTTAATATTTTTATGTGGATTTATAGTGGATACACATATTCTATTTTTTTGATTAATTCTCACTTAAACAATATGAAATTTATAAGGGAATGGTTAACTAAAAGACCTTATTTTTAATGTTTTAAAGATATATTTTCTAAATAATTATCTTTCATGTGCATGTCTTTAAAATTATTTTTATGTATTTATATATAAATTGATGTTTTTAAAAGGTATTATTTTGAATTTCTGTCATTTAATTTTATAAAATGTATTTTTTGTGGTTTTATGTAAAGGGGTTTCTATTAAAAAAAATCCCCTTTTAAAGTTCATTTTTAAAAAAATAATGTTTTTATTACATATATTGCATGAAAATAATTTTCTAATATCATGTCACTTTAATATTTTGAATCTTAACATAATTATTTATATGGTTACTTTAAAATAAAATATTTTCCATTGTAGGTGCATAGTTTTTCAAAATTAGTAATTTTAAAATGAAAAGTTCATTTTTTTCAAGGAGTGTTTCTATGATGAAATATTCGATGATTTATGTTTATGTTATAGTTCATGGGAATTTTTTATAATTATGGGTGGTTATGTGATAAATTAATTATGGCTGGTTACTTTATAAACCAATTATGGGTGGTTCTGTGATAAACTAGTAATGGGTGGATATGTTATAACCTTTGGTGCATTGGGTACTCCAAAGATAAAATTCATTCGTATTGGTTATTCCATTTTTAAAAAGGTCTGATCCTAATTAATTCTCATTGTTTATCATGACATAGCTTATACTAAGTTTTGATCCCCATTATAACTCATGAAAAACAGGTGAACCCGATATCGCTTACAAGAGGATTTGTTCTCCATTATAGCTCACGAGTGATTTTGATATAGATTATATGAATGGTGGTCCCCATTATAAATCTCTAATAATCTAGTTAGTGATTGTATTGGATGTTATATACATGGTTTGAAAAGGGTTTTGAAAGTGTTTTATTAATTTTATTCTCTATGTTTCCAAAATGTTTTGATTTTTCTTATTATGGGTTTTAATGATTTTCCTTGAGCTTAAAGTATATGTCTGTTTTCATGAGAAAATGATTTATTTCAATAGCTCAATGAACATTGACCTAACGGTAAATATTACATAGGTTATCATGTTTTTCACTATCAAAATTTTTGTATTTATTATTTATGACCCTTAACAATATTTTTATACTCATCCCAAGTATCAAAATGTTTTTCATAGGATTTAAGGGTGAATAGAGACAAGGATGAGATAAATGGAAATTTGTGATGATTTTTCATGAAGAGATAACATGTTTTATTATATAGGATTTTTTTTATTAAATAAATGGATACAATGTATAAGTTTCTACTTGTAATGTATGGGTTTACTATGTATGTGTTTTTCATAATTCTCTAAAACTCTATACCTAAAAGTTGTTTTCGAATGAAAGAAATAAAAATCTATTTTAATATCACTAAAATATATAATGTTTATATATGGGTACTTATAGTTGATGTTAGATCATTTTTTATAAAACATTTGATATTAGGATGTTTCATTGTAACGTTATCTTAATATTTATAGATATCATCATGGGTTTACATTTTTAAGGATAACTATATGTAAAATGTCATAGAAACCCCTTTAGTGATTTAGAGTTATGAATTTATAGAATATTAATGATATTTTTTGAGATTGAATTTTTAAAGGTAATCAATTTAGGTATAAAGTATTTGTGGTTTAAAATATTATGTAGTTTCTATGGTTATATTTATTATCTTTATAAGGACTATTTTCATTTTAACATTTAATAATTTATTTCATGTTTTCATGATGTTATTTTATTTAGATTAAGGATCATTTAGAAATTTGGAATGAAATAGATCTTTGATAATAATATTATCCCATTAAGTTGATTTTATTATCACTATTATTGAAAAATATTATTCAAATGATATTTATATCTTTCTATGTATTCAAATCACTTGCATGAAACAATTTGACTTATCTAACACCTTTTATTTTCTCCAAAAATTTTATGGTTCATGGTATCTTTTTCATTTGTTTTCAAAATATCAATGTTACCAATTATCTTGAAAATATAACTTCCACAAAGAACATGACCATTTACTTTTTGAATTTTGATTATAGAGGTGATTTCATAGAAATCCTGATGTCTAGATTTAGGGTGTGAATTATTTTCTTATATTTTATGTATGATAATCATTTGGATGATATAAATGAATCATAAGGACATAATTCACATCATCAATTATAGTAATAATGTATTGAGGAATAAGATGATGAACCATGGTTAATGGTTTAATAATAAATTTTAATGAAGGATATGTTTATGTATTGAATTTTAAAATTTATGATATAGTGGTATTTTATAAATATTATTGGAATAATAGAGTGACTAAGGGTTTTCCTATAATAGTTTTTTTCATCAATGTGGAAAGATATCTTAGACAGAATCAATAAATATGAAAAGTGGTAAAAGGGTGATAATTTTTAAGGTGAAGATAACCATTAATTATATGATATAAAAAAATAAAAAATCCATTAATTTTTGTGGACATGAGTTTAAAGGTATTGGTAGTATTTTTGGTTTATATGATCTTTCAATTTGAGGGAATTTTGGGTTCTTACTTTTTGGGATGAAAAATGAGAGGTATGAAAAAACCATTTCAGGTAAATATATTGAGGTTATTTTGATTAGGTTTTGGAGATACCTATAATTTTTTAAGGATTATGTTAATATAGTTATATTAAAATACATCCCATGATAGGTGTGATAACCCAGCAAGGCTGTGGGGATTGAACCGACAACCGATGGGTAACAAGAGAATATCACCCAACACTGGCCTACATGATGTCCTGGTTACTATGAAATATATTTTGTTAAAATATTTTATAGATTAAATTTAAGTTCATTGTTTGGAGGTATGTTTTATCCTATAATAGTTTAAATGGAAATTGATATGGTTATTAAGTGAACAATGTAATTTTGGAAGACGTTCACCTTTTTTAAAACCTAATAAGATTACGTTAAATAGAATACTATGAGATTTTATTTGATAAATAATGTATTAATTGTCTTTTGGAATAATATATTATTTATGGTGATTTTTTTCATTTATGGAAATTATTATTTGATTAGAGAAATTAAATTTTAGTATGAGACATTAAGAGTGATTGATATTATTTGAATATGAATATTAAATTTATCGTGGAATATTTTTTGATCAAATCCATCTTATTTTTGGGTTTCAAATTTAGTCTAGAATATTTTGATGAATTTTAAGGATAATTATATTTTGAATTATTTATTTTTATCTTTGGGTTTTTACTGTTGAATTTTTTATATTGAATTTTTTTCATATAAAAGTTAATTATTTTTTAATAATTACTTTATATTGTGCTAACCATTTTAGTTTTGGTTAATACTTAAAGACAATTGGATTATAAAGTCATAACTTTATGTATTTCTTGATCCTTATGAGTTTATTCTGATGCTTCATGTGTGAAAATTCATCTTAAATAATCATCATTTGAAGAAAAGATAAGATTGTTGTTGAAATTTATTAAAGGAAGAAATTATAATTTTCAAGTAAGAATATTTGATTATGTTTTTAGTCTATGTACTAAAATAATTCCTCAATTTTAGGAAAATATTTTGAAATAAAAATGTTATTTGTTTAGTTTTATTACCGATAAATCATTGTCCTTTTAACCTATCAATGACTTACAATTTTGTTTCTAATGACCGTGTTCTCTATCACACTCCATCATAACTTCATTGTTTTATTATATATAACATGTACATGTTTTCCTATATGGAATAATATTAGGTTTTATCTCAGGTTACCTTATTACTTTTCTTCATCAAATTTCATGTAGATATTTTATTGATTTCTTGTACGGTGTGGGATTTCAAAAAAATATATTTTGAAAATTAAAACCCATATTATTTTGATCCTGATTCTAAATTGAGAGTATTAAATTTATTGGTGGGGAATACAACATCCCATTATTTCAAAACAAAACGGTATGATAAATATAAGACATGATACTCCACATTGAGCTTAAACAAATGACTAAATTTTATTATCATTTAAATATGATAGTTATCACATAGTCATTGGAATGGTGGGAAATGATGATATGAACTAGATTATGAAAATATAGTTTACTCATGTTTATAAAATGAATTCTTTGGTTAAAAATCAATTATAAATGAAAATAAAACCCAATTTATTATAAAGAATGTGTTTTAAAAGAAAACTATTTTTATACCCAAAATTGATTATTAACTTAATAAATTAAATTAATAAGTATTAATGAAATATATTAATAAAATATATATGTTATTTATTATTTTTTCAAATTCATCAAATATATTTGATAGGTATAAGATAATAATAAATCAAATTTTATGCAAAAAAGGATATATTTTTTCTAAAGGCAGTTTTGTCGCCTTTTGATGGAGAACTTGTTTTAAAACTAAATATTGAGATGTTTATATACTTTATTCAAAAAATAAACTTCATTTTAAAATGTGGAATGTAAAAAATATATTTTAGTGAATATTTGGTATTTTTCATAGAAGTTTCACTTTTTTTGAGTAGTAAAAAATACTGAATTTTATTTGAAATCTGCCTTCTCATATAATTTATTTATATAGTTAAATTATATTTTTAATTGGTTTAAAAAATATAATTAGTTCAATTATAAATAAAAAATAAATTTTGGGTCATTTAAATCAATTTAATATTGAAATTATATAGAAAATATTTATAAAAAGTTTCCAATTAGAAACCAGCTTTCCCATTGCCTCTTTGGGATTAATTTTAAATCTAATTTTGATAATTTTTTGCATTTAATTTGGTAAAATAGATTTAATATTTGCAATAATAAGGTATAAATTATTTATTATGTTAATCTTAATTTTTAGGAAAAAAATTCACCATGGGAAAAAATATTTACCACGGTATAGGTAAAATAATGAAACAGGTTAAAGTTTAAAGATAAAAGTTTAAAATACACAAAAAATACAACATTGAGTGGGTGTTTGATGTATTTATAGACCATAAAATGACTTCATAAAATTAATTATCAATTTAAATATTTTTAATTAATCCCAACTCATTGTGGTTCGAATTAAATATAAAATAATAATTATTTAATCACTTAAAACCACCCCTCATCAAGTACAAATACCACTCCTCGCCAACCCATTTCTCCTCAGAAGTTTTGAATCTAATAAAATATCTAAAAAAAATCCCCTCTTTTCTATATCCATTTAAAAGTTCTTCTTTTCTCATCCAAATACCATTTCCATGGCCTTTATGGGATCCTTCAAAGAGGTGATATATAATATGTAATTTTCTTAAAGCACCTCTCTTAATTTATATTATTCTTCAACTTTCTCCCACCTCCTTCATACATCAATTCATGATAACTACAAAATCAAGTATAAACTCTAGTGTTATGTTTATAATGTAATTTTTCATTACCATATCATTTTTTGTCCTCTTTTATTCAATGATATGAAACTATTGTCCAAATTATGGCATTTTATCGTCTCAATGAATAAGAATTTCTTATTTTCCATTACCACCTTCATAGATGGTCATAAAAGAATTATTATGGTAAAATATGATTATAAAAGGTATATTATAACATATTATATGTTCTGGAAATAAAATATTCACATAATATTAAATAAAACTAAACTAGTTTTTGATTTTCGAAAAAAACTGCCAAAATAAACTAAACATTTATCATTAACATTTTATCAAATAAAGTGTCCTCATATAAGAAAAGAGAATGATATATGGTACCATTTATAATTTTTTAAGTTAATTAATACTATTTAATTCCACTTTTGTAGTTTTAATCACATTTTAGAATAATATCCATAATTATACACAAATGAACAGATCACGAAACCATTAAAACAAACACACTTGAAACCATGAAAATAATGAAATATTATTAATGAATTGGTCATAAAATGTCATAAAATCATAAAATAAGGTATTATAAATATGAATATAGTTATATAATGAGTTAGTAACATTATTAGAACCCGGTGGTTGATATATTATATCATAAGAAAATGCAGATCTCTCCTCAGCACTAATATTAAGGTTTCTCATACCTGACGTGAAGGGAATAAAATAGCGGATCATTTAGCCTCTCAAGCTAACAAAATCCTTGAAGTCACCAGCTCACTCAACATTTATTTCTTTAAACATGAGGTCATGTCTGTTATAAATGGGGATTCCCTTGGCCTACATAATTTTAGGCCTCCTTAGTCCCTGTTTTCCTTCTTGCTTATCTCTTTTTTGCTAGTCTGTTTCTTTTATTTTAATAAAAATAGAATCGTTGATGATGATGAATTTCAATTCATTGATTTAAACTTCTACTTAATTCTTTATATCACAATAAAATTACATATGAAATAAATTTTTATTGTATTATGTTAGATTTTTAGTGGTTTTATGTATATTTATAGTGGATACACATATTCTATTTATTTAATTAATTCTTACTTTCATTAAATGAAATTTATAAGAGACTCATTAACTAAAATACCTTATTTTAAATATTTTAGATATATATATTCTAAATATTTCACTTTCATGTAGATGTTTTTAAAATTATTTTAATGTATTTATGTACAAAATAATGTTTTTTAAAATTTAATTTTTTAATTTATCTCATATATTTTTAAAAGGGGATTTCATAATGATTAATGTAAAGTGATTTCTTAAAAAATCATTTTTTAAAGTTCCTTTTTTGAAAATGAATTTTTTTATTACGTATATAATATAAACAAAATTTCCTTCTTTCATGTCTCTTTAATATTTTTACACATAACTTACAGTTTTATATGGTTACTTTCAAAGAAAATGTTTTCCATTGTACGTGTGTAGTTTTCCAAAATGAGTGATTTTAAAATGAAAAGTTCATTTTCATCAAAGAGTGTTTTTATGATGCAATCATTCATTATTTATGTTTATGTAATTGTTTGTGGGAATTTTTTATAATGATGGGTGGTTACGTGATAAACCAATGATGGGTTTTTACATGATAAATCAATGATGTGTGGTTTTATGATAAAACAAGGAAGGGGGTTACCTTAGAACCACCAATGCATTGGTTACTCTGGACATGTAAGATGACCACATTGGTTATTCCATTTAAATGAAGGTTTAAGCCCCATTATAGCTCATAGGTGATCCCGATATAGCTTATATGAATGGTTGATCCCCATTATAGCTCACGAGTGATCCCTATAGAGATTATACTAAGGGTGAGCCCCATTATATCTCTCTAATACTTTGGGTAGTGATTATATTGGAAGTCTGTCAGATGGTTATTTCATTTAAAAGTTATTTTGAAAGGGTTTTAGGAATGTGATTATCTAAGATTCCAAAAAGTATTTTATTTTGATTTATATGGGTTGAAATTATATTCATTAAGCTAATGGTGTGTGTGTTTTCATGAGAAAATTATTTATTTCAATAGATCTATGAACTTTGAGATAAAGTTAAATATTACATGTGTTTTCATGTTTTTCACTAGAGTAACAATTTTCATTATTTTATTGTCCCTTACTAATATTTTTATAGATATCTCATGTCTTGAAATATTTTTCACAATATTTAATTGATAATACAAACAAGGATGAGATAAAGGGAAATACGTGAAGATTTTTCATGAAGAGAGAACATGTTTTATTATAAAGACTTTTGATTTATGGAAAAAATGGATAATGTGTACAAGTGTCCACTTGTAATGTATGGGTTTACTATGTATGGTTTTTTCCAAACTCTCTAAAACTCTAAACCTAAAATATAATTGGGAATGAAAAAAAAATAAAATTATAGTTTAATATCACTAGAAAATATAATGTTTAAGGTCAGGTGCTTACACATTACCATGTGATATGGGTTTGAGTGCACTTTTATTCTTTATTAACAATAATGCACCAAACCAACCATTATTATCTTGATCTTTAAGATTGATGCAATAATAATAACATAGAATAAAGTTTCATGTGTCAAGTACCAAGTTCACCCATGCTATTGTGGATTACTATGACTCATATCATGATGTATACCAATTCCATTATTTATGGCATTTCATATGATTCATGCAAGTCAGTCAATCTAGGATTAGAAACATACTTATGCCTCATGAGTGTACTCTATAACCTTATACAAGATAAAACTCATGAAAATATTATTATATAATCATAGCCGATGTATTTATATAATGATCAACAACCTTGGATTACATTGAGGATTAAAATTTAGTGGTTATTTATCATTCAAATCCCATGAAATAATATAGAACACAAAAATGAATAATAAAGAATAAAATTTACTAAATTATAATTACATGAAATAATTATATATTCATCATTAACTTCTTCATATTAATATATATTTTGTATATAAAAATAAAATCCTATAAATTATAACCAGTCCTTCGACATCATAGTATATAATGAATATACAAAGAAAAAATATTTCTACAACATTAGAGATCTTATTTATAATAATGTCACATCAATATCTAATACTTTCTACATTATCATTTAACATATACTAAATCATCATGTATAAACCAATAAAATCATTACATTAACCCTAAAACTAGACTCTTTAATAGGATACCGTTTATAAAGAAAATTTATTGATTTAATGGCTTGATCATTGTTTTATTCTTCATTATAAATAACCATAATCACAAAACATCTAATCACAAATAATTTTCTTTAGTAATGTATTTTTACTTTAATATATGAATAAGATTTTTTAGAACTATTTAAACCTTATTCTTTATCTTATGAGTAAAAAACCTAATGGATATCTTATAACCTCTATATAACCATTGTAATAAACACTTATCACATCAAGAACACGTCATTAATTTTTTCCTGTGTACTTAAGAAAATTTAGGAAATTATTTAGTGAACCTAACCATTGTTTGATTTGTATTTTAGATTTTTTAAATCTCATATTAAGAAATATTTACATCTCATCTCTTTGATGAGACATTTATAAACAAATAACATCCAAAAGACAATTGCACTCCATTTAACTTTCTTATATACAAAACCTCTAATATAACATGAATTAATTAATCTTATAGAATATTTTTTAAATAATTACTCTTCTATCTCATGAAACTTTCCTCATTTTTAGGTTTAATTTTATAACATAAAGTTCCTTCCACTAATTTCACAAAAGATATATTCATTTTTAATGAATATAAAATATAAATCTAAAAAATTAATATTCTTATAGATTATTCAATTTATAATTCAATATTTCATTAGTATATCTAAAAAATATTAATTTATCAAATTTAATATGAATAATGAAATTCATAAATACACTTCATAATACCAAACTTTTAGGAAATATGAATTGAGATATTATCGATTTGTATCTTATATAGTTTCTTTCTAAATTATTTTTATTGAAAACTATTTCGTATGAACTCATAATATGGAATTACTGATGAAAGAATGGAGATAATTTATGGTTTTAAGAAACCATTAAATTATTTTTAAAAGTATTTCCCACATTTTTCTAGTCAAAATATATATTAATAATCTTACCAAACTAAATTTATATCTCAGTTTAAACACCTTAAACCTTTAAAAAAATAAAACTATAACCACTACTTACCCATGTTCTCATTAAACAACGGGATACTTTAGTGAGTGTTTTTTTATAAGTCCACTACTTTATAATTTTTTAATTAATTTAATTATACATATATATAATTAATAAACCTGTATCAAATGCTATAAAATATTCTACTCATGTAAATAAAAAACTCCCATTCCAAATCGTGAAAGGAAATATTTTTCTAATAAAAAAGATCTAGAAATGAAAAATTTATTAATGGTATACACTAGTAACATGTCTTAAATAATAAAACCAATAAATTATGTAGGTATAAAACATATTTCCCAAAAAAATATATAAACACATACATCATTAAAAATGTGTTGATTTATGTATATCATGACCAATTATTTTCTATTACTAACTCTCAATAAAACCATAAAAAGTACATTCTATAACAAATATATCATATCCCTGAGTCAGAAATGAAATATTATTTACTATAACAAATAGTTATATATTCTTAAAATGATTCATTTCATAATTGATACATCTTACAAATATATAATGCTAATCGAGGGAAATATTTATTTTAAATTCATCCTTCATAGTCATGGATTTTAGTTTTAAATAATGTTTTTTGTAAAATAATTATAAAATATAAATATATTTTTTCAAGTGAGTATCATTTTTTAAAAGTATATGATAATTAATTATACTAAATATACACCTACAAAAATGATAATGCCTTACATAATATCTATTAGTAATCTTAGTTCTTTATTTAATTATGGTTTGAGTTGGATTTTTCCTTCTATCATCACATAACAATTTTGGTAGACTATATCATCAATTATATAAAATATATATTTTGGATAGTTTATTAGAAAACATATTACTCAAATTCATTTAATGATTTATCCTAACTCTATTCTAATGATTTTATAAGTGTGAAGGTGTTGTTGGAATGTGCTTATGAGTGAGACACTTTAGTAGCGGGCTGAATCATAGTGTACCTAGTAGTGGTAAATTTTTATCTATTTTCATACTTTTTCCTCACCATCCATAAAAATGCTGACCTATTATTGTCAAGGTTCAATTTAATGTTAATTTTTTTTCTATTTATCCATATAAGTATTCTGTCATAAATACTCACCCATGAAAACAATTATGAAATGGATCACATGTGATTTTCTTGGTTCACCCTATATGGCTATATACATGGTGTGAGGGACCTAAATATTCCTCTTAAAAATAAAAACTCACTATTACTTAAAATATTTTGGATGATAACGTCTTCCAATATTTACTCCCTTTGAATGGGTCATTTTCATGTAAAATAGAGGGCTCGCTTTCCATTTAAAAGTTGCCCTTGTATAATGAAGTTTGTTGTATGATTGGACACTCGAGGTCCAACTGTCGTTCCATCATTTTTTGTACTAGATGCATGTTGAAGGGAAATGATGAGGCTCATTGAAGAAGGGAAGAATGTAATAAATTTTCCCCAAGTAACAGATGTCCAACCTTCGGAACAAGCTACAAATGAGATTTCTCATAGCTCTCCCAACATACTCCTAATCTCAGAAAATGTTCAGACAGAGATGATGTCTCGGACTTCTCAACTGATCAAGGATCGCAGTAAAAGCCCCAGGTTGGACTCCTCCTATGACATACTGAAAGATGAAGAACCTTTTACTTTTCAATTGATTGATAGACCCAATGTCACTTGGGCTGATTTAGTAGAAGAAAGTGACTCACCTGAAGTGGGTCTGTCTTTCAATGATGTGCTGATTAGAGACATGGTCTAAGATCAAAATGATATAGAATCTGTGGAAAGTCAAATAGAGATAGATCTTCTAGCACAAGAAGCGGCTAATGAAAGAATTAGGCGGGAGAAAACTGCATTTTCTTCAAAATGCGTAAAAGGGAAAACCATGTTAGATATCACGACCTCAAGTAAGGTCAAGAATAAAAACACAAACAAGGAATCCAAGGAAGTGACTTATAACAATGGAAATTCAAAGTCCTACCCTACCAAGTCCAAGGAATTTGTGAAAAAGGATGATTTTGTTGGCCCTTCAATGGACATCTAGAAAACACAAGGTATGACTTCAAAAAAGTCTTGTCTCCCGAAACCTACTCCTACAGTGGGAAGTGGAGTTAAAATGTTTCATGAAAATGATAGGGCACTTCATGTGCCTATAATTATGCAAGTTTTGAGTTTGAGCATTAACCCTCCTATGTTAGAAAGTGGATTTAATCACTCTACTGCAAAATCTGGACCCAAACTGGTGTCCAGTGCTCACTCTGAAGGTACTCTTCCTGAAACTTCCATAGGAGTTCATGGCATGAATGTTCAACCCACTTGTGTGGCATCTATGTTTCCCATAGATGAGCAATTATTGGAGAATGTTGAGACACCCAACACAAGGGAACGGTTGATTCATACCCAAAGTAATCCATCTCATAGTGGAAAGAAACCGAGGCTGAGAATCCAGCCTGATTCTGCTATGATGAAAGAGTTAACTCCTGCTCGCGAGGAGGAAAATTCTGCTCTAAAAAAGGTTTCCCTACCGGACCCCATTTCTGTTTTGGGTGTTTCCAAGCCAATTGGACAAGCACACACTGTGATGGTGTCACCTAAAATTCCTCCTCCAGTAGGAGAGGCACATACACCTATGAAGAATGTTGAACTGGTGAGATCAAAGGCTTCTACCTCTCTAACAAGCAGCGCCCCTCCTCAGGCATCAAAGACCCGAAAAAACAGAAATGTTGGTACTCATAACACTTTTGAAATCCTTTCCTCGCTTAGCAGTGATGATGATGGGAATAAAATTGATAGAGTGAATAAAGATGAAACCATAAAGACTGATGTTTTTGTGGAGCACCTTGATGATGCCGATGGTGAAGGTCCATGGATGCAAGCCAGGACTCGGAGGAGATGTCAGAACTCCTGCTGCAAGGTTGGAAGACTTCCTTTTCATAGTATGAAGACCCGCTCTAAAATGGGTTGATGTATTTTTTGGTGTTGTGTTCTTGTATTTCCTCTGAACTTTCTTCTTTTTCTTTATAATTTAAATAAAGAGGCCTTTGTGCCCTTAAAAAAATTAGATGGGCATTACTTAGTTTCTATATGGGATCTCTCCTTCACTTTTCAACTATATCTGGCCATCTTATTTTTTCATCTTCAATGAGGTTTGTTGATATGATATTCACTTCTTCTCAACTTGAGATCTCTATTGATTTATTTACTCACAATATTCCATGGAACATCTGAACACTACTCTTTCTTCTTCCCTATAGTAGAGGGTAAACAGACATGAAATAATATCCATGGATATAAATCATACTCACCTATTATTCCCCTATTTTCCATATTTCTATTTTTCTCAAAACTCATTCATTTGTTATTCATACATAACTTTTTTAATAGTAAAAAACTATTTAAAATGGTGCATTTATAACGTCGGGCATTTATGACTAATGTAAAAAAAACTATTTATAACATTGGTTATATTAATAACTAATGATGAAAATCATTATTGAAATTAAAATATGTCACGACTGAAACATAGTTATATTTATTCTCTTGATTTCAGCCAATGATCTCGCCCTTTTTTGTAAACTGAACCATAACTCTAACATTTGTCGACCCTCCCCGCCATAAATATCTTCCTTGTATGTTGTCCTCTCCATTAAACCCTATTCTTACACTCACTACCATTTTCAACCACCCTCTATCATCTTTTTCCATTACCATCATCTTCTTTGATCATTTTTGATGTCCCTCCACAAGGGATTTCTTCAATCGTCAAGCATTATGTTATGAATCAACTGAATATTTGAATTCACCATTTTTTTAAATTCATCATATTTATCTATTATCATAAACATATTAATATTAGATTTGAATGTTTTCATATTTTTTCATGTACACTGATTTTTTAGGTGAATAAATTTATAAATGTCGATATTCTTGTGTCTTTAATCAATAAAGAACAAATTTTAAAAGAAAAAGTTATGTTGATTATCAATATATGTATCATTGTATATTTATAGTTATGTAGTCATTAATAGAATATTAAATTCTCTATATGTAATTTTATCAAAAACAGAATACAATTTTTTATTTTGATAAAATGAATTATTATTAAATTTTTTATAAGTGATAATTTTATCAATAGCATTTGTTAAATATCAATGTTATTTTTAATAGGTAAGATATATTTTATTTTATAATTACATATATAGTGAAAAATGTTTTGTTTTCTATCTTGATGAAGTTTAGACTTTATGAATAATAAATATCTATATTAAAGGTTTTTTTTAGTTTTTAGTTTTATTTAATGAAAATAATTTTCCTGTAACATTTTTTTTTCATAAAATTTCCTTTGTTATTTTTTAAGATATAAGGAGAATTTACCTTATGATTTTGTATGTTTTTTTATTTATCCAGTTTAATAAGAAAATATAATTTTAATCTAACTTATTCATTTATTTTTAGAACATATATTATTAATATAAATATGTAGGGAAGAAAACCACATGTATAGAAAATATGCATCGAAAAAATGTATATTGGCCAAAAAATTCAAAAACATATATTTTAGAATTTTGAAAAAAAAAATTGATCGCGTTTAATTTCTTTTGAATGGGCATATTTCAGTTTTAACAATTTTCCCTAGCGCCGATGATAAATTAAGGTATGTGTTACAGTTCAAATAGATATAATATTTATTTTAAAAATACATTCTGTTAACATTTATAGACTATTAATAATAGTTTTAATATAATTAAAACTAGTACTCCACTCGTGCGATGCACGACACTGTAAAATTATTATTATTATTAACTATAGATTACTATTTATAAAACATAATAGTTTATTATCTATCTTCTTAAGAGTACTATTTGTAATAGATGCGAAGAAACAATAACGTTTAATGTATTTTAGTCACAAATAAGGGGTGAATAATTATGAATTATAAGTGAATCTATTAAGAAGACATCAATATAAAATGTTAAATTAAGATACATCAATTTTAATGTGAAACAGTTTGGAATAGTCAAGGATGTAAACCTGACTTCAAAATAAACTGCATTTAGGAAAACAATATTGCATACTATGAAAGACAATGTTGAAGAGGAGTTACTTAAAGAATAGTTTATCTAATAAAAAAACTGAGATGTGATGAGGAATAATTATAATACAAAAAAAATTGTTTTCCACAAACAGAGATGTTGTGATGTTTAGACTTGTAGTAATTTTCCAGCAAGGAGAAGATGTTCCCAATTCATTTCATCTTTGCCTCACCAATATAATATTGGTTGGAATCTTCATTGTCTAACACATCATAAGAGTACCTGAATATGCAACATAAGAATACAACATAAGAATATATACAACATAAGTATACATCATAAGAATACCTGAATACGCAGAATTAAGTATTAATGTTACTGAGAAATGGACATGAATGAAATATCACATTCAAATGAACATGAAGCACACAAAATAAGTCTATACATCATAATATATAACTGGACATGAATGAAATGAGCATTAAAAGTAGCATCCCCCCATCCTCATCCCCCCCCCCACCTTGGCTAACCTTTTCCCCCAACACCCCCTCCACCCTGCCATAATCCTCCTCTCCCCTCCCCTCCATCCTGTCCAGCCCTTCCCCTCCCCTCTGCCCAACATTTTCCCCCAGCAGCCCCCTCCCCCTGCCCCTCCTCTCCCCTCCCCTCCCCTCCATACTGCCCAGCCCCAGCCCCTCCCCTCCCCTCCCCCTGCCCAATATTTCCCCCAGCAGTCCCCTCCCCCCTGCCATCACCCTCCCCTCCCCTCCAACTTACCCCTCCCCTCCCCTCCCTCTGCCCAACATTTTCCCCTAGAAGCCCCCTCCTCCTGCCCCTCCTCTCCCCTCCCCTCACCTCCCCTCCATCCTGCCCAACCCCTCCCATCCCCTCCCCTCCAACATGCCAAGCCCCTACCCCTCCCCTCCCCCTTGCCCAAAAATTTCCCCCAGCAGCCCCCCTGGCCAACCTTTTTCCCCATCACCCTCCCCCCGGCCATAATCCTCCTCTCCCCTCCCCTCCCCTCCATCCTACCCAGCCACTCCTCTCCCCTCCCCTCTATCCTACCCCTCCCCTCCCCTCCCACCTGAACAACATTTTCCCCCAGCAGCCCCTCCCCCCTGCCCCACCTCTCCCCTCCCCTCCCCCTGCCCAACATTTTCCCCCAACAGCCCCCTCCCCCTGCCGTCACCCTCCCCTTTCCTCCCCCCTGCCCAACATTTTACCCCAACAGCCCCTCCCCCTACCATCACCCTCCCCTCCCCTCTCCTCCAACCAGCCCCTCCCCTCCCCTCCCCCCCTGCCTAGCATTTTCCCCCAGCAGCCCCATCCCCCCTGCCCCTCCTCTCCCCTCCCCTCCCCTCCCCTCCATCCTACCCAGCCCCTCCCCTACCATCCCCTCTAACATGCCCAGCCCATGCCCCTTCCGTCCCCCCTACCCAAAAACTTCCCCAGCAGCTCCCTCCCCCCTGCCATCACCCTCCCCTCCCCTCCCCTCTATCCTTCCCAGCCCCTGCCCCTCCCCTCCCCTCCCCCCTGCCCAACCTTTTCCCCCCAGCAGCCCCCTACCCCATGCCATCGTCCTCCCCTCCCCTCCCTCCCCTCCCCTCCAACCTTCCCAGCCCCTCCCCTCCCCTCCCCTCCAACCTACCCATCCCCCTACTTATATGCTAGCATGTTTACATTACCAAAAAAATGGGTGAAAACTGTAAAAGAAACTAATGTTTTTAAGAGAAGATGGTGTGTCATTTGGAGCCAGACGCCTTTAATCATTTCGGGTTTGTAATCACCTGAGATGTTAATAATAATATACACTAAAAAGTGAAACACATTATAGATAGGAAAGATAGAAGGTTGGTTAAAATATAAAGGTTTAAACATCCTAAATGAATTGAAGTAGATGTTCAATGCTCTTGTATTCTTCCAAAGAATATCAACTAAACCTGCAATATGAAAGTCACTGCATGAATATGATTATCTATCGATGGGAAATTTATGAATCTGAATATAACAACACACAATTAAGAAAATATTTCATTGAAATGTCATGCTACATAATGAAGAACTCGCTCACATAACATTTAATAGAGACTTCTTCACGTACAATCAACTAAAAAAATTCCATGTGTTGGGTCCCATTGGTATGGGGACATCCCCTGGTTATCCAATTCTGTAGATCGAGAGAATCAAAGTTGATATGAGACATGGTCAAGATACCAAATGAATAATCACCCCCACACCAACGCAAAAATAAACTCTCTTTGAACATGATTAGTTCACAAGAAACATGTTTGATTACAATAAAATTTTTATAATTTCATCCATATTCAAGATATTGCAAAATGTTAAACATATATTTTATATAATTCTATAATTTCATATTAGATAACGCTGTATAAAACAATGGTTAAACATGGATAGAAGATTATAAAATAATAATTTATCAGTCAATAAAACTAGAGCTAATTGAACCCAAAATATGAAACTATCCGAAATGGTTTTTTGTGTCCTTCATCCTTTTTACATAATTGGAAGTTAAAAAAAGACAGGTCCTTACTCATGGTTTTATGTGAAGAAAGATTCAATTAATTCATAATTGAAAGAAAAAATGAAGCATTCCGAGATGAATGCTCACAGTTCAAGAGGAAAGTTTTCCTTTTTGAGCTCTAAATAATACTGAAGGCAACCTTATCCAGTCTTGTTCTTTCTTCAGCTCGTTCTTATCTGAGAACATCCGTATGTCAGCGTCCTGGAAACCTATCCCTGCATGAAGAAAGGCAGGTCCTTGAGTCAACTAATGTTTTCATACCAAGGTTTTATAATACGTTGAGTAGTTAAAGAAAGCCTAAAAATTAGTGATGATGTAAGGTGAAGGTTTTGTTTGGAAGATTTAGTTGACCATTCATGGGCAGTATAAGGATCGGTGATGTTGGTTGACCAAGGCATCAAAGTAAGAGAATTTTTTATTTTTGAAAAACCTAACAAGTTTCCTAAGTCTGTAAGAAAATTTATAAGTGGTAAATTTTGGGGAGACTCCGAGAGTATGCAACAACGGTTTAGCACGGGGAACAGTTGGATACCAAAATGCAACATAAAAAAGAAACTACATGATCTTGAAACACATCGCCTAAAAATGTCCATAATATATGGATGTTTTTTTTAAAATTGCTTGACTAATCAGACACCGTAATTTGAACATGAATTTATAGATAATTGAAATGATATCACTACTGTTGTAGCAATGATTTAGGTTTATTAACAGATAATTAATGTCAAATCTATCCTTTGAAGATCTCATGGAATCCAAATACCCACGGGCAAGTGGAATTCAAAAGCCAAGAAGTTAATTTCCCAGAAATTCGCTACAACAAAATGAAAGAATAGAGACTATAATTTTAACCTGTAGTTATAGATTAGTGAAATGACATCACTTCTGTAGATGCAAGGAATTAGGCTTATGAACAGGTAATTAATTTCATATGTTTCCTTTGAAGATGACGCGGAAGCGAATAACCAACTGGAAACTGGAATTCGAAACCCAAGAAGTTAATTACCAGGAAGTTAGCTACAGAAAACATAGAATATGTAATTAATGTCATACCAGTAAATTATAAAACAAAATTTGAAAATATACTATCTATACTAAAATAGGATTTCTCCTGCTTATGTGTCACCACAAGAGGAATCCACATCACCTAAAAACAAAATCCTCCCTCCAAAATCGCATATCCCCCATCCGCGTACCCATTTCCCCTGGGATTTTTCGATCGGGATTACCCTCCACTGCGATTAGGGTTCAAACCATATTTACACCACCTCCGCCTGCTCATCCTCGCCTTCCTACCGCCTCTACAGATGGTTCTTTCTCTTCCTATGCATGTTCATCCAACAGTTTCATCCGAAACCCCCTTTTGCTACCTCCCTCCAGAAACAGGTTCCCGCATCGAGGTAAGTTATTCTCCTTGTGTTACCGATTTTCCAATGTTCCGATTACGGTTTCCGAATATCCTCATCTTCCTCTCTGACTCGCCTCTCCAACCACGCCCATGCCGGGGCATAGGGAGAAGGGAAAAAGTGGGTCGGGTTTCGACTGTGCTAGGTGGTGTTGAAGGATGGAGATCGGTGGTGTTGGGTATACTAGGAAACATCCGCGGTGATGATGTAGGCAGCGGAGGCGAGGTGCGGTGGAGGGATGAAAAGTGGGAAAGGTGTGGCAAGGTGGTTGGTGAGGGTTCTGGTCGGATTTCAAGGGCAGATAGCTCGGGGGTTCGACCAGTGGGAACGGGGAGAACGATTCTTCTTCGGAATCAATCCATAGGCAGCTGCCGAGCTTGAGCCCGGGCAGTGAGGCAGGAGCGTGGATCTGATTCCCTGACAGTGAGGTTCAAATGTAGTTGTGGATACCTGATTTGAACAGATTTTCATCTTCAATTTGCATGTTATTCAGATATGGTTGTGTCTCTGAATTATTTCTTCTTTCGTTTGAAGGGAGTTCCACCAGTTCTTCAATTTAGGTATGGTATTCACTGATGTTGGGTTTCATAGTGTTCTTAAATCTGTGGATTTTGAGGATTTTGATTTGTTCCCCCATAGTTGATTTTCTTTTAAAAACAAAACCACGACCATGCAGATTTATCTCATGAACAATCCTTTAGGTATGTTTTTTTTACTCTTTTGATATACTATTCATTTTATTTTAATTTTATTTCTTTAAATTCATACAATACATTATTATTATAAAAAACTAAATGTATGCATACTCCTTTAACATGTTTCTAATTAATATTAATTCATTACCTTTAATAATATGAACACATTTGAGATTATTTCTACAGAATGGCATTGTTTTTATATTAGAACTATTGTCTTACTATTTATGACATTAGTTTATTCTTATTTTATTACATATAAATTGTCAATTTATGTGTTTTAATGCTGGTGTGGGAAGGGTCTGGGCATGGGGGAGGGGGCTGGTGGGGGATGGGGCTGGGCAGGGGGTGGAGGAGGTGGGAGGGGGTGCTGGGAAGCGGTGGGAGGAGAAGCAGGGGGGAGGCAAGCTGGGCATAGGGGAGGGGAGGGGGGGAGGGGGAGGTTCTGGGAAATGGTGGGAGATTATTCTGGTTATGGGGGAGGGGAGGGGCTGGGCAGGGGGTGTAAAGGGAAGAGGAGCGGCTAGGCATGTGGAGGGGAGGGGCGGGGGAGAGTGCTGGGCCTGCGGAGAAGTGGGGAGGGGCTGGTGGGGATGTGGCTGGGAAGGGGAGTGGGTCCTGGTGGGGATGTGGCTGGGAAGGGGAGAGGGTCCTGGTGGGGATGTGGCTAGGAAGGGGAGGGGGTCTTGGTGGGGGATGGTGCTAGGGAGGGGGGTGTAAAGGGGAGGGGGTGTCTAGGCATGGGGGAGGGGAGGGGGGAGAGGGTAGGGCCTACGGAGAAATGGGGAGGGGGCTAGTGGGGATGTGGATGGGCAACGGAGAGGGTCCTAGTGGGGGATGGTCCTGGGCATGTGGGAGGGGTGGGGGGGGGGGGGCTGGTGAGTTTGGTTAGTTTAGTTTGTTTCCACACCAATATTGAGGGCATTGAGACGTTCATCCATCTTCAATTCAGCCCAAAGAGGAATTTTTTTAAACTAGAATGTGGTTATAATTGTTACTAGAATGTTATTATGTTCACATTTCGATTTCGACATGTGTAATGTTTTTTAATCAACTTTTGGGTTATTACATTTGTGACTGAAATATAAGAATTATCAACCTGTATATGCCTGAGGTGATTGTTATATACATGTTTTTTTATCATTGTTAGTGAACGTTAATCACTTAACCATTAATTTAATGATTCCCTAATTTTAACTTCTCTGTGCAGGTTCAATATCAACCTGGGGTGGGGTGTATTGGAAGGAACTCCATACATATTTTCAAAGTAAATTCTTATTTAATGTTATTCATTACATTTTTATTGACTCATTGTATGGTTTATGTGAATGAAATTACACAACACATGAAGATTTGATATCTTATACTTATGATTTTATGACTACAAAAAAATCTGGTGAGGTTATTGGTGATATTCTCTAATGCTTATTTCATAATTGAAAGAATTCATTACAGTGTGTTATTGTCATTAAAAGGTAACAAGTTATAAATGGTTCAGTAGTTTTTGCAGGAGTCCACGAGATTGTAACTGAAGAGATTTAATGTATGGATGGGTACTTTTGGTTAAGCTGGTTTGTAATTGCCTTCATTTTTACTCATTGCTAAAGTTGTGTATTATGACTTTTTTCTTGGTGTTTTTGTGCTTTTAAAATTAAAACTACTTTAGTTAGATTTTAGATTTTTCAGGTTATGTTCGAAACGAGGATAATTGAAATTATGGTGAGATTCAAATGGCAGAATGGTTTGGATTGTTTAATTTTCAGGATCATTTTCCCTATCTCTATTTGCATGGTCGTGTGATTTTTCAAGCATAGTAGAGGCAGAAAGTGGTGCTATTGTGTATGTATGATATCTAAAAATGTTTTCCACATTTGTAACCAGTTTCTATAAACATGTGCAGGTACCAGATTACTACCAACCAGCAACCACCAATACTTGTCTACAGCAGCGCCACATGAACCCAATTTTGGAAGGTTTTTACTACCACAATTTATTTAATTTAGTTTCATTACAAATGGAAAACCATATACTATTACATTATTCTGTTACTATAATATTTTTCACCCAACTCTTTTCTAAATAAACAATTTGTCCAAACAATCCGTTTTTATTTCCATGTGTTCCATTTAAAATCAACTCTGAAACAATTGTTGTTTCAGTTTGAATGTTTCACTGTTTATATTACTTCTTCATAATTGATATAAACTATTATGTTTTATAAATAGTAATATATACTTAATAATAAACAATTGGGTTGCCAGTAGGTTCTGCCCTCCGACATCTGCTTTGCACCTCAGACATGATGCAATTTACCATTTCAGAAACCTATATTCATGAATCTACAATAGTCAAATTATTTTATTTCTATATTTCTCAAGGTTCATATTACACTATATGTTCTATCATGTTATGTTTGAAACAACTAGTACTCCGCCCGTGCGATGCACGACACTGTAAAATAATTATTATTATTAACTATAGATTACTATTTATAAAACATAATAGTTTATTATCTGTCTTCTTAAGAGTACTATTTGTAATAGATGCGAAGAAACAATAACATTTAATGTATTTTAGTCACAAATAAGTGGTGAATAATTATTAATTATAAGTTAATCTATTAAGAAGACATCAATATAAAATGTTAAATTAAGATACATCAATTTTAATGTGAAACAGTTTGGAATAGTCAAGTATGTAAACCTGACTTCAATATAAACTGCATTTGGGATTCTATGGCTTCATCAATATCGAACGACGATGATGATAAAGGTGTTAATCAGGTGTTTAATGGGGTTCAAGCCTACTCGGGTGACTCGAGCATGATTTTCTCAGCTCATCTGAACCCTAGGATTGATTCTAGAAAGCACATCTCTTTTTTTCGGGTGGCGTGCTTCAACCCTCAACCCTCGATTCATCTGTTCCTAGGTCTGATCCAGAGGTGGATGCTGCGAGCCCCTCTAACGATCCTACATTTAAGGTTTCTGACTATGCCTCAAATCCATTGTTCTTTGATGTTATTCAGAGGGAGACCTTTCCGATTTCTCAAAGGACTATGAAGAAAGGAGAAATGTACCTTTTCGAATCAGCACAAGTAATTATTTTTGACTGTATTAATAAATGTAAAAATTATCTCATTTCGAAACTCCTTTTGAACACCAAAGATAAAATATGTAGTCATTTTGATTTTTGGATGAATCTCAAAGAGTTTTAGGGTTTTAATGACTGGCGGTTGACCTCCATAGGAAGAGGTTCTTTACATGTTGTTTTTTCCTCTACTGATTAGAACCCAAGGCCTAGGGTTTGGGTCTAATCAATCTAAAGCCTGGTTGTCTTAAATTACATGATTGGAACCCCTTTTCAATACTTTAAAGGATAGGAATTCTATAACCTAGCTATGGATTCGAATCTTTTTCTTAAGTTGGTTTTTTGGCACCAACAAATCCGTTGGGAAATTTCCTCACCAGCCAGTGTCCCTATCAAGATGGACAATGAGACTGAAAGGGAAAAGTATGGTCACTTAACTAGTTTTCTAGTTGAAGTTGATCTTATATCTCCTATTATCAAGTCATTTTGTTTTGTCCAACTCTAATTTTTGATTTCACATGCTTGTTGAATTTGAAAAACTTTCTAATTCTTGTGAAATATGTTTAAATATTAGATATTATTATAAGGATTATAATAGGAATATGACTTGTAGCCATTGGGGATTGAAAGGACACCCAAGTGACAGGTGCAGAAAGAAGGCTCGGAAGTCCAATGGTATGATGGATCCTCAGGGGCATACCGCTAGTAAAGCGGCTGATAGGAAACCTCATGTAGAGGATACCCATCATGAAGGGGATGCTGGAAATTTGACTTTTCCACTACAACATCAGGATGGAGGTGAACGACAGGTTCTAAATCTGAATTATACTAGAAATGACATTGTGTTGGGCCATCATAGCATTGAAAATACCCCAAGTAATGATGTGAAGATTGGTTTTGATAAGGAAAAACATGTGAGCATTCAAGAAATTATTGCTATGGATAAGTCTTTTTGCAGTATGAAGGCCTGTAGTGACTGGAGGGCTGATGATCTTAGCTATTCATAGGTGATACATGTCTCGGTGTAAGAGGTGGTGCATTCTCATAGACTGGGGGATAGTTTTTCGCAGGTTCCTTGTAAGCTGGTTATTTCTAAGGTTGGAAATGTTGGTCCTCATGAGGTTGGGATTATGTTTGAACAGCCAATGAATATAAATAAATCATTGGACAAGGGTAAAAAATTTGTGGATGATGAATGTATTCAAAGGGTCCTACCAAGAAAATCCAGTTCTGTCGAATTTGTTCCTGGCTCTCAGCACGTGCTGCCTAACTTTGAGTCTCCCATGAGTTCACATAGTCAGAACAAGGTGAACATGGGAACCTATTCTCAGCAGGGGGATCCAGCAAAGATGATTGTTGCTATCTCAATAGTCCTGAGCATGACTGAAGTTTCCATGACAATGCAGAACCCTCCTCTTCAGTTGGAGACTCCTCTGTGTGCAACTCGAATGGCCGTAGATGTTGATCATGAATTTTGGTGTTGGTCTTGTCCTCCCCATTTTATTGAGTTTGTGATTGTGGTTTATGATATATTCGGCACAACCACATCTGAGAAATCTCACCCGGAGAGGAAAAAGATTTCTCACTACAATTCTTCTAGGATAGATTTTGAAACAGAGGTTACCTAAGAACCTTAATGATGACATTGCGGATTGGTTCAATTATGATGTTGGGTATTTTTATGATAATATGGAACCACAATCATTGGATTTATTTATTATATTAAATTATTGAGGGTCATAACCATTAGCATTGAAGCTGAACATGAGATCCAACATGGAGATGGACATTAGGGATCTGTCATGGAGACATGGTACATCATTAAACATGGAAGACATTGAATCCTCTTCAGAGTCATCAATCAAGTCCTCTGATGGAGATCAGAATGATTTTCTGAATCTAAAGTCATAGAGAGGTTGATATTCATAGGAAGTGGTTGATATCCTTGAAACATGGGTGCTAGATGAAAATCTAATAGGTGACAACCTGATTCATTGTTTGTGGTCAAAAAACTTCTAATTTGGTTTTTTTGTGGGTTATTCTTTTTTTTTTTGACTCCGCCCTTTGTCTTTTATTTGTTTCTTGTTTGTAATAAAAGGGGCCTCGACCCCGATGTGTTTTAAAAAAATATTACTAATATCATTATTACTATTATTAACATTAATATTAGTGCTAATAATGCTAATAATAATAATAGTTTAAATAATATTGATATTAGTATTTTTAATAATAATAATATTATTATTAATTGGAATGTTATTAATATTAGTGTCATTTGATATTTTTATTATTATTAACAGTGATGTCAATGCCCCTACGGTCGGTTGGGGTGGTGAGGGTGGTATGGGGTGTGGTCATGGGGTCGAGTCCCTGGGTCATTGATTTCTTTGCATTCTTCGTTGTGGCGTCGTGTGCCGCCTTGCAGTTGCACCCAACCTTTTAATAGTGATGTCAATATTTTTAATAGTAGTTTTAACATATTAATACGATTAATAATTGTGATTATATATATATACAAACACACACAGACTAATAATACTGTTATTTTTTTATATTTTTTTAAAAAGTATAATATATTTAGAATTAATTCTACTTTTTGTAATTTTTTATCAATAGTTTTTAAAAATTATTATTTAGAATCTTTTATAAATAAAATTAAATTTAAAATTTCAAAATGCAATAACTTATATTATTTCATTAGTAGTTCTTATAGGTGGTAATGAATGATACTTGATTTTCTGTACGGTGAACAAGTGATAAATATAAGAAAGAGGTTGAAATTTTTTTCAATGTTTTTATATGGAATGATCCAAATAGTGACCTATTTTACCTTCCATGTATGAAGTGTTTAAATATATGAATTTTACAAATTTTAGAAAAAAAGATAATTTAATTCACAACATTTTTAATCCAAGTTATTTCGTAGATTTGGCATGATTAAATGGTGCAAAGATAAAGATATAATGATGATATATGTTTTAAAGATATTAATTTTGATCAATAATTATAAATGATTCATGAAATTGAAGTATAATTAATTGATAAAACATTGATGATTGATCGCTTATATGGTAATGCTGAAAACCCACTTTATCATGGTTGTATGAAATTTAATGTTTTATCAATAGTGTTGAGAATGGTTAATTTGAATGTCCAAAATTGTTGGAGCAATAAGAGTTTTATAAGATTTCTAGAGAAATTGAAGGACATACATCCTAATGAAAAATATCTTCCAGATTCAAATTACAATGAAAAAATTATTATACCCGATGGGATTAGTGTATAAGAAGATATATGAATACCCCAATGATTGTGTATTATATATAAAGGAAACTTGAGGTTTGGCAGAGTATCCTAAATTTGGGACATCATATCTACCATTTCAATTACCAAGAATTAAACTGTATAAAATTTGAATCATCATATAATTCCTTAATTGAAAAATTTATTTTTAAATTCTAATTATTAAAAAAAGGTTAAGATGGAATGTTTAAAAGAAAATATATGATGGAATATTATGCCATCCAGTTTATTTTTTAAAATGGAATATAATTTATCAACAATTTAAAATATTCAAAAATAAAATAAAAAATATCAGATTTGGAATAAGCACAAATGAAATGAATCCATATCAAGGCCTACATAGAAACCGTAGTTTATGACCTGTTTTATTGGTAATTTGTAACTTCTCTAAAAAAATTTGTTTCAAGAAAAATTATATCATGTTGAGTTTAGTGATTTATGGACCAAGAAATCTTAAAAACAATATTGATGTTAACATGTCATTATTAATTGGTCATTTTAAACTGTTATCAGAGGAAGTTATTAGAGTGTATGACTATTATATGAGGGAATATTTTCTATTGCATACAATGATTATGTTCATTATAAATGTCTTCCCAACATATGAAAATATTTCAAAACACAGCGTTAAGGGGTATAAATCATGTCAAATTTTTAGATGAGGAACACTATTTTATCAACTATAAAATGGGAGAAAAACAATGAACATGGGTCATCAAAGTTTTTTATCCATGGCTCAATCTTATTAATGATAAAAAATGCATTCTTGGGATTATAAGAATTTGTCATATATTTAAATCTTTTATCAAAAAATTATTATTTTTCGTGGGAGAAAAACACTAATGCCACATTTGGACAAACACAAATAGCTTGTAATGAAAAAAAATATTTGGAATAAACAATCAATATTTTTTGAGCGTTCATATTGTAGGTATCATGAGTTCAATCATAGTACTAATGTGATTCCTGTCATGAATAATATATGTGACCATTTGAATAGGGAATTTTAAATATTAAATGTAAGAATATGGATGGTTTTATTTCAATATTAAACATAAATTCGATGGGAATAAATTTAGTGTTGTCTCCCAATCTTAAAGGAAAATGAACATACTTTCCTATAGCTTTTCATACATTATTCAAGTGAATGAGAATCAATTTTTTCAGTGGCTAAATGGTACCAAGGTCCCCTAGGGCTATTCTTCAAATGTAAAAAACATTTTTTCACCAAAGGATTTGATTTTTGTAGGCATGAAATATCTTAATGTTCTTATTATGATGCAATTATTACATCCAGCTAAATTACATGAAATAAATCTCATTCATGTCAGAGTGAATATTATGATGTTGTGTTATTTTTTGAGTTCCATTTGTAACAAAGTCGTGGATTTGAATTTTTTAGAGAAATTATAGAATGAATAAGTCAATATATGTTATCAACTATAGATTTAAATTCCACCATATTTTTTTTAAATCATTATACATTTAATGTTTAATTTAGTGTGATAAATAAATCCTTAAAAGGAATCTGAACATATTAAAGGGTTATATTAAGAGTTCAGATTGAACAAAAGACTCCCTTGATGAGAAGTATGTTTTTGACGAGGTGTAAGAGTTCAGTGTGGATTACTTTCCTAAAGTATACCATGCCAATTTTATTACATATCACTTTGAGCGAGTCTATTTTTGGTGAAAGGGGAACTGTGCCTTAAAAATAAGTTACTTACGGGTGAATAGATAATACCAAAAAATATATACATCCTTAATAACACAGATGGTTCTTAATCATATATAAAAGTCAAATTAATTTATTGATATATTATTATCCAAAGAAATGATATATTTCAGTACATAAGAAGCACAAATTTTTTTGTCATCATTTATAGAGACTGTGACTAGTAGATGTGATGCATAAGACACATTGAATTTTTTTGCAGCCAGCCCATGTTTAAATGTGATAACATGGTCTATGAATGTAATAAATAAATATATATTTTATAAAAAATAGAAAAATATATGTTCATTTTAAAATATCAGTGTTATTGTGTTCATTGAAAAAAAATGAATTTATAAGTGGAAAAGTGAAAAATCTAATATCACTAATAAGTGAAAAATATGGAGTTATTAATGATACATGGTAGATTTATTATATTAAATTTCATGTTTATATTTTCAAGTGTAAAAGGACTATAAGTAACATTAAAATTTAACATAATGAATTTAGGATGACACTAGTAGACCTGAATATTTTGGGATATATTGATGACACTTTTATCTTTGGAACACATGAAAAATAAATACTCTATATTCTAGAGCCATAAAATGATTGTTGGTATTTTATTATTCAAGGGAAAAATATTTTTTTTGTGATAATGATACTTAAGATGAGGATGCATTATATCACACCCCCCACCAAAGATACTGCAATGAGGGGAGAGAGATAATAATCCTCGAGTCCCTCCTCTAGTAGGCCTCGGGTCGGTGACCGACACCCAAGGTGTACGATTCTCAAAATATGGGAGGCATTACAATTTAAACAATATTGGGAGATAGGATGAACCAACCATAATCAAATACATGACATATATATGAATAAAACCAAAAACCATCCACGGTTTACGTCTAAATAAAACTAATACAAGTAAAAGCCTCTAATGTAAATACAAAAAAAACTAGAGCCACAACATAGAAGTTGTCCAAGGGTATGACTAGTAACACCCAACACAGTCTACATAATCCTCCTAGAAAAATAAAAATAGTTTTTATATACGTATGGTGAGCATACAGGTATACTCAGTAGGAAAAGAAATGTCTCTCATGCACAAGTAGAAGGAAAATACTAATACACCCATGATAAAACATTAGAACCAAATAGCACCTAAGAGGTAGAGTAACCAAAACTCTAGCCTAACCGAGGATCTCTCACCAAATAACGCATATAAGTAATATAATATAATATAAAGCACATCGATGATAGGGTATCCCGCACCACCTTCCCACCAATTAGCTTCTCTCACACCTCAACGAAAAACATCATGGTGCTCCAAGCTCTTCCGAATCACATCACATCACATCTCGCCCGCACACACCTGGGCCAGACAACACAACACATCCTGCCCGCACACAACTGGGTTATCACAACACATCACATTCTGCCCACACACACCCGGTCCATAAAAACACATCTCATCCCAATGACACCATGGAAAACACAACACATCTCATCTCGAAGACACCTGGAACCACACATCTCAACTCGCCCGAAGAAACCTACACCATTATCGCCTGGAAGAGGGAGCATAGATGCGAGGGTGGCCAACCATTCATCCTACCATAAAGATGTTGGGAAGGAAAACCCACATGTGACTATGCGGGTGTCGACACATAGTACTCAACATGGGTGGGTGCATATAAAAAAACACGGAGAGTGCAATGTATACATACATATATATAAATGCACAAAATCATGAACTATAGGATTAAAACAAGATCACCAACCGACTCACAAGGTCCCCCACATCCACTACCAAGACTATATACACAAAAACATATAATAAAAACACAATCCACAATTTATATTTTAGTATCAAACCACCATTAATACATTTTACAGATTCTCTATTTCTGACCCATTCTATTAATCATGTAGTTTGATTTGTACTTAAATCCCATCATAAATTCATCCATTAGACATGCTATTTAAATCATTATCATGTAATAATTCTAGTTCATGATTATTACTCATTTCTCTATCCATACCAACTGGAAAACTAACACAAAACAAAACACAATAAGAATTGTAGTGAAACAAAATCCCAACAACCAAGTCCAAATCCATCTTCCACTACATCCCTACTGCACAACCACATCAGGACCATCACAACCCCACTACACAAGCATATCTCATCCACCGCCCCCACACACATGTCATATCACACACCACACCACAACATAATTTTAGATTTAACAAGGGATGTATTATTCAATTATAATTTGTTAATTAAGGGTGTTATCATAGAAACTATATGATCCCGGGGAATCCATTTTTAACCGACTATACATGAAAATCCAATAAAATGTTACATGTTTTTCATGGACCACACAACATGAATTATATATTTCACATGATAGGAGCACAAGCAAGAGACATCAACAACCATGATATTTAGAGGGTAACTTAGCCAGTACAATCCATAAAATCAACAAATATCAATAAAATAATAACATCAAACATCACATTCCCCTAACCCTTTTTGTATTAATTTTAGACTAATTATATTTTCTTTATTAATTCTGAATCGACTATATTTACAAGGATAAACATTTATATACCTGTCTCGCATGATACATATGATAATAAACAAAGTAAAATCCTACCTAGAAGAAATATGATCAACACCATCCTGCTGCACCAAAAATAGGGGTGTGCATATAGTAGGATTCTCTCCAGGGAAGCACGAACCAACTACTGCAACCAGGTTACAGGAATCCTATGGGAATAAGGATTTGGGACGTCTGATCTTAAGATAAATACATTCTGAAAGTAAGGAGGGTGGATATTTTCTTTAAAAAGTTTAGATCTTAAACATTTGGGATTAGATATAGTTTTGACTTTCCATTAAAGGTTGATCTCAACAAAATCACGCAGTTTGACCATTTAAAAGTCTTCAGACAATAGAAAATTTTAATATATGATCGATAGCATTTGAATTGGTCTCAAAGCCTATTAAACATGGAATTAAACCCATTTATCATAAAAATATATTTAAAAAGGGAAAAACTAGAAAAAAATGGAAAATTGTTGAAATTTGGAAAATTGTTGAAATGATTCACTACCAGATGAGTCACTACTAGTCAGTCACCACCAGACGAGTTACCTCGAGACTAGTAACTTCCGGTGAGTCACCAACATAAGATTTACCTTCAGATGAGTAACTTCCAGTGAGTCACCACTAGATGAGTCACCGCTAGTGAGTCACCACCACCAAGTCACCGCCTGATGATTCACCACTAGGATGAGCTACCGCCAGATGATTCACCACTAGGATGAGCTACCGATATGATGATTCACCTCCAGGATGATTCAACACTAGAATGAGTCACTTCCAGGACAATTAACCTCTAGAATGAGTCACCAACATGATGATTCACCACTAGAATAAGTCACCTCCAGGAAAATTCACTGCTGGAAAACTAGAAATTTGGAAACCTGTTGGAATTTGTCACCGTTAGAATGACTCACAAGTCCCAAAATACCCCAAAATACTATTGGAAACCTCAAACATCCAATTTTTGGAAAAGTAACGGGATAGAAGTTCTAGGACATTGCCTAATATACCTATCAAACTATTCCCACCCTTGATAATTTAAAACCATCCCATAAGAAAAGAGACGAAGGGAACAAATAACTATCCCTATAGATACCTCTCAAGGATATCATTATACTTTAAACACTGCAACCATCCAAAACCGCTAACCCACAATCTCATAACAGCTAAACAACCATACTATCCCAGAAATAGGATTCATGGAATTCTATCCTCCATGTTAAGATAATATCCTCTATGGGTGGCACTGAATTTCCCACATGATTTTAATGGCATCATAGTATAATACAAGTTGATTAGAAATCAGGTATTCCCATTTTCACATGGTGTAACATCATCACACATAACATGAAACACAACACACATAACATCAAGGGGGAAAACAACATATGTTATAAAACTCCATGGTCTGAACAACACATCACAAAGAAAAGGAAAGAGAATGGAATAATCAAAACAACTCATGGTACTGAGCTTTCACTTGTGTCTCATGAACCCAAGTACTCTCCTCTAAGACACCATGCCTCCATAGAACCTGAACTAGGGGATTGGTTTATCCTCTAAGCACATTCTCTAGATGGTCCTGGATCTCCACTAGATGATCCACAAAGGTTGTGTCATCCTCAATATACAAATCTCTCTAGTCAATGACATGGAAGTCATCATGAAGATATTGATGGAGCTGATAGATGTGGAAAACATCATGGATCCTTCCCAGCTACGATGGCAACGTAAACTGATATTCCACCTCACCAACTTGCCCTAACACTTCAAAAGGTCCATCAACTCATGAACAGAGCTTACTCCTCTTCATAAATATCCACTAACCTCGTTGAGGGGAAACCTTCAAGAAAACATTGTCTCCAACCTCGAACTCTAAGGTACTCCTACTATGAATAGCATAAGACTTCTTCTAGTATTATAAGGGTTTCATCCTCTCTCAAAATAACTAAAACTAATCTATTATGTTCTTAACCACCTCTAGACCAAGAACTACTGCCTCCCTAAACTCAGTCCAGCACAACAGAGAACCAAAAAACCATCCATACAAAACCTCAAATGAGGCCATACCCATGTATGTGTGATAACTATTATTATAAGAAAACTCAACCAAGGGTATGTGTTGTGCCCATGATATGCCGAAGTTCAATATACATTCCCACAACATATCCTCTAACATATGGATAGTCTGCTCCATTCGCCCTTCTGTCTGAGGATGGAAAGTAGTGCTGAGGCACAACTGGGTGCCTAAAGCATGATACAATCCCCTCCAAAATCATGAGGTAAAACATTCATCTCGATCCATGACAATGGAACTCGAAACTCCATGCAACCAGACCACATCATCCACATACCTCTCAACCAACGGATCCACTACACCTAACTCCTTGATCTCTAATAAGTGGGTCGATTTCATCAATCGATCTTCAATCACCTAGATAGTATCAAAACCTCCTTGATATCTAGGTATCCATGTGACTAGATCCATCTATAATTCATCTCATTTCCACTCAGGGAAATCCAAGTGTTGTAAGAAAACACCAGGAACACGATTCTCTACCTTCACCTACTGGAAAACCATGAGCCTTTCCACAAAATATGTAACTATCTTCTTTATCCTGGGACACAAAAAATGTAGCCTCAATCTGTGGTACATCATAGAAATTCCCAGGTGTACGACAAAATGTGATCTATAGAACTCACGAATAACTCCCTTGTGCATTTCTACTAGAACAGACAACCCTCTATGAAACAATATCCTATTTTGAACATCCTATGGACATCCCTATGGAGCATCACCATGGCCGACATGATCATGAAACACCTCTACCTTTGTGGCTCCCCAACGACACTCCTCCACCTACTACACCATAAAAGACTAAACCTTCATCTAAAATAAATATTTTCTACCACCATCCACCATTGTATTTAAGTACAAGGCTATAAACTCCCCCATCTCTCTCCAAGAATCCAAAGATTCTCAAACAAAATTCTTTATGACTTTCTACTCAAATCATCATCTGTGAAATTCCCATTTCTTGAGGTGTAGGAGATCTCAAAATCATAGCCCCAAAGGAACTCTATCCACCTCCTCTATCATAGATTCAGTTTACGCTGTGAAAAGATATACCTCAAACTCTTGTGATTCACAAAGATCACAAAGTTCTTCCCAATGAGGTAATTTCAACACAAATTCAGCACTAACACAACTTCCACTAGCTCTAGATCATGGGTGGAATAGTTACATTCATGAGGGAGTAACTTTCTAGACCCATAAGAAATCACTTCCTTATGATCCATCAAGATGCATACCAAGACTAGACAGGAAGCGTCAAAAAACATCTCAAACATTACCCCTTCCTCTGGTAGCTGAAGTACAAGAGCATTGTAAAACTTCCCCTTTAGGTAATCGATTGCTTCCTGGTATTGATTGGACCACACAAAATCATGGTATTTCCTTGTCAATGCTATCAATGGCGCAGCAAGTTAATAAAAATCACGAACAGACCTCTGATAATATTTTATGAGATCAAGAAAGCTACGAAACATTGCCTCATTTTTGGGTGCTTCCAAAGAAACAACTTCCTAGAGCATTGTTGGGTCAACTACCAAACCCTTCTGAGACATCACATGACAAAGGAAATAGACTTATCACGTAAAAAACATACACTTGGAAAACTTTCCATAGAGACGGTGGTGCCAAAAAACATGTAAGACAACTCGAAGAAGCTCAACATGATCCTCTTTAGACATTCATTAAATCAAGATATCATCAATGAATACGAAAACAAACTAGTATAGGAACTCATGAAACATAGAGCTCATGAGATCCATGAACAAGGCTAGTGTGTTCATCACATCGAACAACATGACTACAAACTCAAAGTGCCAATACCCGCATTTGAAGGCATTCATTGGGACATCACCCTCATCCACCCTTAGCTAGTTACATCCAGACCATAGATCAGTCATATAAAACCAAATATCCCCTCTCATCTAGACGAAAAGATCACCGATCCTTGGAAGTGGGTGACAGTTCTTGATTTTCACCTGGTTTAACCTCATTTAGTCTATGAAAAACATCATACTAGAATCCACCTTGTCACGAACCAGGCCGGGTCGCCATCTGACCCGGCGCCCGACCCGGCCCGTGACATGACCCAAAGGGCGTTCTCGATCCCCACGGGCTAGCACAAGTTCCCAGGTATCGTAAGTAACAGGTGGGAACAATTTTACCCGAAATAAAAGACAAAAAAACAACTAGCCAGATAAATAAACTGAAACTGGAAAAAGGACAACCAAACACGTCTTTAAACTATGAACATTTTTATAGTCCACAACTCGAACCAAGAACTAAAAAGAACAGATGACAGTGGAAACTAAAACTCATACTCAAAACCCCTGGAAAAAGAGAGGCCACATCTGCACCACTCTGCATGGAAAGACCAACTGAAACCTGAACCAACATCGCTGAGCACGAAGTCACATCCTGGAAAGCAGAAGAAACAGAATCTACATACACCCAAGGGTGTATGTAGTGTGTGAGCTAAAAGCCCAGTAGAATTCCACCAAGAAAAGGTTCCATGCATAATTATTAAAAGACAAATACATTTGCAATTTAACAGAAGAAAATAAACAAGTGTTTAAAGAATTTTAACAAAAACGGTTTTTAAGGGGAAACTTCTCTAAAAAACAACTTCAACAAACTTACACACACACACACACACGTTTCTTGGTAACCCCAACGTCACACCTTGTGCCGATGGTGAGCAGAAAGCAAAGGAAGAGAACAATACATGGGAGACCCTAAAGATACTAGTGAGAAGTGGGACCCTAGAACCTCACGCCTCGGTGAACCATATCATACATTCCCATGCACGAGCCATTGGTAGGGAAACACCTCCTACCGTAGTGGTCTCCAGTCATCGTCCAATGTTTAGTTAGTGTTGTAAGCGTCAATCCCGCTAAGTGAAACTGGGCCGATGCCACTCCCATATCACTAGCACGCTAGTCTAGTCTGCCCACCTAGTACCCAGGCTTCCCATTTGTGCTCAAGTAGTCAAAGTTCATGCCACATGTCATAATCATACACTCAAACCCAATAAGATACTACAAACGCCAAAACAACCATTTTCACACACAGAAACCATTTGAAAAAAACACTTTCTAAGAATGTTTTCAAAAAAAGCTTCACACTATTGACATAATCTAATAAACCACTTAAAAAGTTTACAAAAGATCCGCAAAGGAGTGTCACATGGTTTCACACACATAAGGGTAAACACTTAGAAATCCAAAACACCTTCCAACATCGCACGCACTCAAATACAATAAAAAGTGTGACATTCACCACCAAAAGGTTTGACGGAAAACCCTTATACCATATTAATAACACCTTTGTCTAAACCACATAGTTTAACATGCCAAAAATAAAATCTTATAAAACAATTTAGAAGGAATTTCTTAACATTAACCACTAAGCTCACGCAAAAACATCTTTTATGACCAAACGCACCCAACGCCATATAAAAAAAAGTTCGCACAACTTACATGACTTAATAAGATAACTGCACAATTCAAAATTCACTAATAGAGTTCTCACCAGAAAACACCCAATAATATGATCAATATACTAAACAATTTCAATGCAAATCAAACTTCAAATAAAACTTAATTTTCACAACAAAAATTAATTAAAAATACGAAAAACAAAATAAACATTTCAAATTAATTCATCGAATAATAATTAGACGGGGAACCACCTACCTTATCATAGGAGACTTCACAAATATGGTGCGCAAGAACCGCCGCACACCAACTGCGACTCAGACAAACCAAAATTGACCCTAAACCAATCAATTAAACCAACAACATCAAGAATCTACCCTAAAACATGAATTGAAACAAAATAAAATCTAAATCTAAATCTAAAACTAACACCCTATGAGGGAAAAGAAAACTCACCCAAAGTGGTGTCATGCCAGCAGGGGGTCTCCAGGGTTCGCACTGGCAAGAGGTATGGGCGACACTGGACTAAAGCCTGGGGTAGAGCGGGGTATCAACAGCAGGTCACACCGAAGAAGAGTAGTGTCAGCAGAGGAAAAGGGAGGTCAGCCGGACAGGGAGTGGGTGCTGGTGGGGGAGTCCGGCGAGGCAGTGCCGAACAGCAGGAGGGGGAGGGGGTGGCACTGGCTTGGAGGGTCACCGGGAAGGATTTTTTTGGCTGGACGAAAGTGGGGGTGGCAGCGGCTGGTCCGGGAAGAAAAAAACGCGGTGCGATGGGGTGCTCAAGGGAGAGGCGACGGCGGCCTTCGGCGCACAAGAGGGGGAGGCGGTGGCGCGACATGGTGCTCATAGGGGAGGCGACGACGGCCTTCAACGTACAACAAGGGGAGGCAGCGGCACGACAGGCTTCAAGGGGGAGGGAATATTGGGGTTCGTCGGACGGGAGGAAGAAGGCCGGTGGGGTGCGGCACGTTCCAGGTGGCCGGACGGGAGGTCACAGAGGAGTGCAGGAGGCCGGAGTGACGGAGGAGTAGGGGTGTGGTCTGGTGAGGGGGGGGTGGGTCTGGCGGCTCGACGCGGGGAATGGGGAGGCATTCTCCAACCCTAGAAGCAAAACCAAATTAAAAAAAAACAAAGTAAAAAAAATAAGATAAAAATAAAATACTTCCTATAACAATAAAAAATATGGATATTAACAATAATAATACTATAAATAATAAACTCAAAAAATGATAACAATAGGACCCAATTATAATTAATAATATCCAAAAATTATTATTATTCTTTCCATTAAAACAATTCGTTAAGCTAATTATATTTCTCTTATTTTATTTTTATTTTGAATTTTTTATTCAATTAATTTTTTTTTTCTATTAATATTTCATTTTATATAATTAGTCGCATGCCAGGAAGGCGCGCGAGATGAACCGAGCAAGGTCGCCCGACTTTGACAGCGGCGCGTCGAACACCATCAAGGTCGAAATGCATATTTATTGGCGCAAAAAGCGCAAAACCCCAACCGGGATCGGCCCTCATTTCAAAAAAAAATAAAAATAAAAGAAGAAATAATAATAATAATAATAATAATAATAATAATAATATGAATTCGAAAATGACGCTGCGCAAAGCCCGGGTGTGACAATTCTACCCACCATAAAGCTTTCTGTCCCCGGAAAGCCACAACTAAGGCTGAGACCCAAAGTAAGAACAACACCTCCTCATGGTTCAAAGGGGATCCCCACAAATATCAAGCAAAAGGAGGAAAAAGTATCATGCTCAGAGAAAGTGACTCAAATGACAACCTCAAGAATGCATAAAAAGACTTTATGATGAGTGTCTCCCACCCCAAAGAGCTAAAAAACCTCCAGTTAACTAATCAAGGAAGGGAAACCCTCGCACCCACTAAATCCAACTTCACAAGCCGAAACATCCCATGCACCATTGAATGAAAATCACGTCCACAGATCACTCCGATCACTTAATACCAAGATGTATTTAAAAACAGAAGCAAAAGATCAACATGGGGAGGCACGAGGGGCTCCCCACCATTAGGAACTCACTTGCGCTCGAAATGAGACTGGAAAGCCAACACGGGGAGGTTCGAGTGGATTCCCCTCCATTAAAGAAAAGTCCAACACTAGTTCATTCTAGAGACATTCCTATGAGACCCAATGTGGGTCTCCCCACCATTAAGAACCTACCAACGCCCACGGCGAGACTAGAAAACCAACATGGGGAGGTCCGGGTGGACTCCCCACCATTAAGGAAAGGCCATCTCCGATTTATTCTAGAGACCTTTGTGCGAGAATCATCGTGGGTCTCACCGCCATTATAACTAACAAAGGATACAGAACTTTAGAAATATTCTGATGGAGACCAAGCACCCCACCACCAGGGGCAAGGATGGTCAGGCCTAACTACCGGGCATCAAAATCACAGCTGGAGACAGACCAGCATCCCCAAATCCCATGATGAGTATCATTCAAAATTTTGAATGATTTACCCAACAGACTCTGATAAGGACCACTAAAGCGATTGCATCCAGTGGGACACAACCCCCAAGACATTAAGGCACGAGAAAAACACGCGTCCACATGGTCACGAAAACCTTATACCCCACGACGGCTCATTCGAAGCAGAGAAACCTTGGAGACAATCTAAACTACCTCTACTTTTAACATGGGTGACAAAAAAAAAAGTTGGGGTCCCATACACTCCCGGGGTTCCTGACCACATGCGAGCTTCACTCCGAGGCCTATGGATGGAGCCTTGATGTTTGAAGTATATCATGCCTCGCAGTTAGGTGTCGAAGACTCTGTAATGGAGCTTCCCCTTTTGGTGTCACATAAAACCACACTACAACCAAGACACCATCGGCAAACATGAAACATTACAGCATCTGATTGATCATACGTGGAACATTCACCAACACCAGAGTTGAAATGGTGCATGCACATCACCCTTACACGACACCACCAATTGTCACATGAACATGACCGTTGCTGTTGAGAGGAAAATTACACTGAGAAAGACTTTAAAATGCGTCTTGAACAACACATGATTCTTGCAAATGACCATAGCAGCCTCATACAATTGGGTCTGCCAAACTAGTAGCCTAACACGAACCTTTCCTTAAACGAAACAAACCAAAGACCATAGGTCATTTAGAACGATAGACCGCACTAACAACCTAGGGTTGCTTACACCTTTTTCCCACTAGAGTCTCCATTACCGCTTCCAAACCACCATTGACTATCAAAGGGACCTCCCGCTGCAACACGTCACCGAACATGACCCTTGCAGCCAATGTAAATACTAAAATCCCTTCAAGACACTGGTCAACACTGAAAATTATGAACCGCCTTCACCCTTCCCCGCTGGATTTCCTTTCACCATTTACAGGGGAAACCTTCAAATGCAACGACGTCAAATTTCATATCCAATGACTCAGACAACTTAAAGAAACCAAAACTCTATTCAACTCCCCTCGCATCTGTCATCCCGCTGCGAGAGGATCCACTTAGTTGTAAAAAGGAGAGGTGGGTTCAATTCTAGAATTCAAGAAGAGATTCCTCTGATCAACTGGAGGGTCGACCAACGGAGAATTACCCGTGGCCACACTTAAATCACATTTCAACACTTTATGGGGGGGCGTACAGTAGTTGAGAAAGAAAACCATAGACCCAACCAAACTGGTTCAGTGGTCAACACATACCAGAAGCGCACACTAAACGTGCGGGGGAACCACTGAAAGGGATTCCTGAAGAACTTTCAAAACAATTCACTAACTATACAAAAACATACTAACTTACAAATAAGAATTCAAACTCAAGACACAAATCAGTCAAAAAAGATTCTCGGCTCGAAACGCCTCACATCCAACCTTTCAAAAATACAAGAACACACCACACAATCACCAGTTATTTAAACACCAAATTTTCTTTTTTCCTTTAACAAAACATTTTGAAAATAAGGAAACCCGGTGGATTGCACCAACACCAATGGCGTCCCATGAGCCTCGGACATGCATGTTCTCATGCCGCACCGGCACCCACCTCATGTTCATCCAGTCACTCATCCGCTCGTGCCATTAACCATTTCCCTTTTCTCATACACTCATGTATGTGGTTGCCCATGAGAGCGCCAAGGATCAAAACCAAACCTTTCCATTTTTCAAAACCAAAACATTAAACCGACACCTTTCAAACCTCATACCTCATTTTCTTTTTAAAGCGTTTCATTTGAAAACATTTTCCATGACCAAAACATTTTTACTTAAAAACCAAATTCCAACGAATCTAAAACAAGGAGACGAGAAATGACGCAAGAGAAACTTGTGTCAGCGGGTGACTGGAACGTATGTTTGGCGTCCATATGCCAGTCACGCCACCACCACAGAGGGTATTCTAGGACTGCGTCCCCGACTCCACATGACTTTCCAGACCCTGCGAGCTCACTAGGACCACTGACCTTACTCCCTTTTCGTTTCCCCTAGACAATATTATCCGCAAGGACCAAAAACTCAAACAAACCTCAACATACTTTGGTAACTTGAGTCCCTCCACGAGGTGTGCTGGACAGGTACCTTACTCGTAGCCAGGACGTCGAGTCCTGACAACCTTAACTCAAGTATACCGTGACTCTATCCCGAAAGAATATGACCCAAGAGAGCAAACCTGCACTGATACCATTTTGTCACAAACCAGGCCGGGTCACCATCTGACCCGGCGCCCGGCCCGACCCGCGACATGACCCGAAGGGAGTTTCTGATCCCCACGGGATGGCACAAGTGCCTGGTTATCGTAAGTAACAAGTGGGAATGATTTTACCCGAAATAAAATACAGAAAAACAACTAGCTATATAAATAAACTGAAACTGGAAAAAGGACAACCAAACACGTCTTTAAACTATGAACATTTTTAAAGTCTACAACTCAAACAAAGAACATAATAGAACAGAAAACAGTGAAAGATAAAACTCATACTCAAACCTCCAGGAAAAAGAGAGGCCACATCAGCACCACTCTGCATGAAAAGACCAACTACAACCTGAACCACCATCGCTGAGCACAAAGTCATATCCTGGAAAGCAGAAGAAATAGAATCTACATACACCCAAGGGTGTATGTAGGGTGTGAGATAATATCCCAATAGAATGCCACCGAGAAAAGGTTCCACACATAATTATTAAAAGACAAATACATTTGCAATTTAATAGAAGAAAATAAACAAGTGTTAAAAGAATTTTAACAAAAATGGGTTTTAAGGGGAAACTTCTCTAAAAAAACAACTTCAACAAAATTACACACACACCCACACATGTTTCTTGGTAACCCCAACGTCACATCGTGTGCCAACGGTGAGAAGAAAGAAGAGGAAGAGCACAATACATGGGAGAACCTAAAGATACTAGCGAGAAGTGGGACCCTAGAACCTCACGTCTCGGTGAACCATATCATACATTCCCGTGCACGAGCCACCGGCAGGGAAATACCTCTTGCCGTAGTGGTCTCCAGTCATCGTTCAATGTTTATTTAGTGTTTTAAGCGTCAATCCCGCTAAGTGAAACTGGGCCGATGCCACTCCCATATCACTAGCATGCTAGTCTAGTCCGCCCACCTAGTACCCAGGCTTCCTGTTTGTGCTCAAGTAGTCAAATTTCTTTCCACATTTCATAATCATACACTCAAACCCAATAAGATACTACAAACGCCAAAACAACCATTGCACACACAGAAACCATTTGAAAAAAAACACTTGCTATGAATGTTTTCAAAACACGCTTCATACTACTGACATAATCTAATAAACCACTTAAAAAGTTTACAAAACAACCGCAAAAGAGTGTCACATGGTTTTACACACACAAGGGTAAACACTTAGAAATCCAAAACACCTTCCAACACCACACACACTCAAATACAATAAAAAGTGTGACCTGCACCACCAAAAGGTTTGACGGAAAACCCTTATACCATATGAAAAACACCTTTGTCTAAACCACATAGTTTAACATGCCAAAAATAAAAGCTTATAAAACAATTTAGAAGAAATTTCTTAACTATAACCACTAAGCTCACGCAAAAACTTCTTTTATGACCAAACACACCCGACACCATATAAAAAAACAGTTCGCACCACTTACACTACTTAATAAGATAACTGAACAATTAAAAAGTCACTAATAGAGTTCTCTGCAGAAAACACCCAATAATATGATCAATATACTAAACAATTTCAATACAAATCAAACTTCAAATAAAAATTAATTTTCACAACAAAAATTAATTAAAAATACGAAAAAACAAAATAAACATTTCATATTAATTCATCGAATAATAATTTGATGGGGAACCACCTACCTTGTCATAGCAGACATCACAAATATGGTGTGCAAGAACCACCACACACCAAATCCGACTCAGACAAACCAAAATTGACCCTAAACCAATCAATTAAACCAACAACATCAAGAATCTACCCTAAAACATTAATTAAAACCAAATAAAATCAAAATCAAAATCTAAAACTAACACCCTATGAGGGAAAAGAAAACTCACCCAAAGAGGTGTCGTGCCGGCAGGGGGTCGCGAGGGTTCGCACTGGAAAGAGTTATGGGCGGCGCTGGACTAAAGCCTAGGGTAGAGCGGGGTATAAATAGCGGGTCACACCGGAGAGGAGTAGTGTCAGTAGAGGAAAAGGGAGGTCAGCTGGACAGGGAGCGGGTGCTGGTGGGGGAGTCTGGCGAGGTAGTTCCGAACAGCAGGAGGGGGGGTGCCGGCTTAGAGGGTCACCGGGAAGGATTTTTTTGGCTGGATGAAAATGTTGGTGGCAGCGGCTGGTCCGGGAAGCCAATCAGGCGGTGCGACGGGGTTCTCAAAGGAGAGGCGGTGGCGGCCTTCAACGCATAAGAGGGGGAGGCGGCGGCGCAACAGAGTGCTCATAGGGGAGGCGACGGCGGCCTTTAGTGCACAACAGGGGGAGGCAGCGGCGTGACGGGCTTCAAGGGGGAGGGAAGATCGGGGTTCGTCAGACGGGAGGAAGAAGGCCGATGGGGTGCGGCACGTTCCAGGTGGCCGGACGGGAGGTCGCGGAGGAGTGCAGGAGGCCGGCATGATGAAGGAGCAGGGGTGCGGTCTGGCGAGGGGGGGTCTGGCGGCTCGACGCGGGGAAGGGGGAGGCGTTCGCCAACCCTAGAAGCAAAACCAAATTAAAAAAAAACAAAGTAAAAAAAAAGATAAAAATAAAATACTACCTATAACAAAAAAAAATAAGGATATTAACAATAATAATACTATAAATAATAAACTAAAACAAAATGATATAAATAGGACCCAATGATAATTAATAATATCCCAAAAAAATTATTATTCTTTCCATTATAACAATTCATTAAGCTAATTATATTTCTCTTATTTTATTTTTATTTTGACTTTATTATTCACTTAATATTATTTCACTATTAATATTTCATTTTATTTAATTAGTCGCACGCTAGGCAGGCGCGCGAGAGGAACCGAGCGAGGTCGCCTGACTTCGACAGCGGCGCGTCGAACACCATCAAGGTCGAAACACATATTTATCGGCACAAAAAGCACAAAACCCCAACCTGTCTCGGCCCTCATTTCAAAAAAAAGAAAAAGAAAATAATAATAATAAATAATAATAATAATAATAATAATAATAATAATATGAATTCAAAAATGACGTTGCGCAAAGCCCGGGTGTGACACACCTTATTGAATAAAAACACTAGAGAACCACAATGACACACTAGGCTAGATAAATCCCTTCTACATCATATCATTAATTTGAATCCTCAAATCCTATAACTCAAAGAGTTCCATTAGATAAGGATCCATCGAAATAGGAGAAGCACCAAGATGAAAGTCCATCACAAACTCAATGTTACATTGAGGGGTAGTACCACAACCTCCTCAAGGAAAACATTTGGGAAACCCCCAATGACCCTAGGAACTTCTAACATCCAAACATCCACTAATTATACCAACAACTTAGACAAAAAGGAACGAAGGGTATACATACACTGACTTCCCACTTGAAAAATCATCTCACCAAATAAAACCACATGCTGACCATCCATATCCCAAAACCCGATTCTCCTATGAATGTAGTCAATAACATTATGCATAGATTACAACCAGTCGATTCCCATGATGAAATCTTATGGATTCATATAAAGTAATAAGATATCCCCATTGTACTTATGTGTCCTAATCATCAATTTGAAGCCCTGACACACACCAAACAAGCGGGCATGAACTCTAACTAGTGTATTCAACACCAGGCATACAGGAAACCTCTCTACATCTAGACCCAAAGAAAAAACTAGAGTGGGTTAAAAAAAGTAGTATGAATCTCCAGAATCAAAAAAATCACATAAAATAATAGATGATAAACTTATTGTACCTCTAACGATCTCTGGCCCATCTGGTGCTACTGCCTCCACTCTATGCAACTGACCACGCCCAACTCCCCTGCCTTTATATTAATGTCCACCTCCCCGACCATGCTTGATTTTAGGTACCTAAGCTCAAGGAACATCTTGAGATCATCCTCTACCTACCTCATCTGCCCAAGATGGACCATTAAACTACTACCCCTATTATTGGAACAACCTCACTGGTAACTACTACTGAGGTTGACACTGAACCTATCAAACTTTGTCAAACTAAGCTTGAGCAGCCACTGGGCACTGGTCCTGAAGATAGACATAAATTCCATAGAAGAAACACATCAACTCCAATCCCACATTTAATTCATGGAAACCAAAAGGTCTAATGGGAAGATGCTGAGGTCAACTCCTGGATGGCCGAAAACTCAAAGGCCTCGACACCAATGGATTTCCACCAATAACTCTGCTCTTTATGGAACCCTATTGGTTCCCCTTTAATGGAAAACCTCCTCATGAGTGCATTTGCTCGATCACGTATTCCTTATTTTGAACCTCTAGGTATATTTGCAATGTAAAAGGTGTAATTGCATACTATATTGTAGGATATAGTGCCTCCTAAAGACTCCTCATTCAGGACTCCTCATCAGGAAAAAGATACTGGGTGACGTGTAAAAGGTCCTTAAACTTAATCCCAAACTCCCGAATAGACATACTATCCTGCTAAACGGAGAGTAATATAAATACCCAAAAATTCCATATATATTTTTTAAATTATTTGGGATTATTATGAGTCTGCGAAAATTGACGGCGCGTGATTCCGAGGCCCAGTGTGCCCGGAATAGAATTTTGAAATTTTTTTAGGTACGTTCAGTAAACGTGCGGGCAGCATTTTCTAATTTTTGGACTGATGCTCGAAATTGAAATCCAAGGACACTTTTGAATCAACAGCACTAGGATTCTCTTAAGGGAGGCTTCACTTTGACTGCCATAGGTCGGGAGAAAAAGTTATTTTTTAAACCTCTTAAAGAATAATAAAATAACATGAAAATGTTATTTTATTTTCTCTCCAGTGGTGAGCGGTGTGGTGGGACCACTAAGTTGTCATGAAATTTAATGGATTGACTCTTGGTTTCTATAACCACGATGTTGAAACATTAAATGCAGTTCATAAATGAACCGAATTAATGTTGTGAAACTCAGTTGATTCTTTCGTCAATTTAATTGAAGATCGGGCATGGGATTTTGGTATGACTCTGAGGAACCTCTGGCGAAGTACCACGACCCATTCCACCAACGAAGGATGGAGGTTTGGGCAGAAATTAACCGAGATCGACGAATTTCAACTGCTTCATCAAATGCAAAATCTTCTTCCACCACCGTGACGTCTCCAATAAATCTTGAGGTAGGGGGTCTAATAAAGTTTAACTTTGATGAATTAAATTGCTACCAAATTTTATGATGTTAACGTGGAGGGTGCGGGCCAAACGAACAAGGAACGAACCCTCCACTGCTTCTTTCTTGTTGCGTTCTTTAGGGGACAGATTTAAAAATTTGATAGAACCTTGAATCCGGGATCTGCCCAATGAAAGAGGCATCCCGGGAGACCCGTAGGTGCGAGTGGAAGGGAAAATGGACCACCGGAGCTCACCTGGTGGCCCGCAGAAGATCCGTCGGCATGACACCAATGATTGGCACTGGTGGATAAGGCGACGGCCGATGCTCACCGACTACGGAAGGGAGGCAGCGCCGCGGCATATTGACAGTCAGTTGGCTCTCGGCCGGCCGCGAAGGCGGGAGGCAGTGCGTCGTCGCGTTCCGCGGTGAGGCAGGCTGCGGCTTTGAAGCCGCGGTGAAGGGAGGGGACCCATTCCCTACTGGTCCTACATACAGCCATGCGACGCCACCTAGAGACACCAATTAAGATCCGAACAACTCTTTGAGCCATTCAGGCGGTAGACCGTGCGACCCTCACGCAGGTCACGCTAGCCGGCGGGCCGAGCCGCTGCGGCCCAGGGGGCTGAGCCCACCGCGACCCAACCCAACCAGGATGGGTTGGACCCAAACCAGGTTGGGTCAACTCGAACCAGGTTGGGTCGACCCAAATCAGGTAGGGTCAATTGAATCGTGTCGGGTCAGCCCAGGCTGGGTCGGACTGTACCCAGACCCCTTCGGGCACAGATACGCTTAAAAGGTCGTATCTTGTGAAAGAGACATCCGTTTGATGAACCGTATGCGGTGCTGGGATCCTTGGAGAGAAAAGGACATTTTGAGATACTCTACTTGAGTGTTGTATAAAGTTATAGTATTATTGGGTTGGATCGTACCTGAATCCAACTGGGCACTCGGCACTAAAATGCATATAACTCTCAGACCAGGCATCCGATTGACACGCCGTCTATTGCGTTGGAACCCTTACGACATGATGGACCTTTAGATTACTCATTTGTGGAATAATATGGCTGGATGTCACATTCATAGTGACCCTGTGTGGATCATCATTCATAGAGACCCCGTGTGGATCAACATCTTAGTGACCTTGTGTGGATCAACATCATAACGACCCAACGAGGACCAGCCTTAGATTAACCCATCATGGATCATCATTCACAGCAACCCTATATGTATCAAAAAAATTATAGAACCTATGTGGATCAACATTTTAACAACCCTATGTGGATCAACATTTATAACAAACCTGTTTGGATCAGCATCATAGCGACCCTGTGTGGATCAACATCATAACAACCCGACGAGGACCAGCCTTAGAGTGGCCCATCGTGGATCCACATTCATAGCAACCCTGTGTGGATCAGCATTCATAGAGACCATGTGTGGATCATAATTCATAGAAAACTGGTGTGGATCAACATCATAGCGACCCTGTGTTGATCAACATTCATAGCAACCTTGTGTGTATCAGCATCATAGAGACCCTATGTGGATTAACATCATAGAGACCCGACAAGGACCAACCTTAGAGCGGACCATCATGGATCAACTACATAGAGACCCTGTGTGGATCATCATCTTATTTCCTGTATCTTTGATTTGTATACCTGGTTTGAGTTGAGTCTTTTTTTTTGTGCTTTTTGATTGATATCATGCATTTTTGTTTTCCTTTGTTGAATTTTGAGAGAACTTTGGGGATCTCAGGGTCCCTATTGAGTATTTTTATACTCACCCCTACATGAGCTTCACCCGCACCTTGTTGTGTCTTGTGCAGATGATGGGAATCCTTGACTGTGACTCGGGGAGCTAGGACCTGACAGTGGATGGTGGTGACGATTGACATGGAGAGCTGTGGAGATGAGTTGTACCTACCATTCAGGTAAGAACCTTGGTGGATGATTCTAGGAGTTGTTTACTATTTTCTGTTATAGTTGTATCTTTCATTTGTGCATGTATTCCAGCCCCTTTATATTTAGTACATACTTTTACTATTGTAGTTTTACTCCGTGGTTGCATCTTGTTGTATTATTGGGCTATGTGTTTGTACAGGTTTGAAGGAAATTACTTCTCATTATAGGTATATTCCTTTCCTGTGCTAATCGCTAACCCCTGGCCTATGGAAGGTGGGCTTGGGGTAGTCATGACACGGGCCCCGAGGGATGGTTTGTGACAAGGTGGCATCAGAGGGGTCGATTCTACCAAAGAACTAGGACTATGATCTTCCCAATGGAGCAACAGTGTTAAGTGTTTTGAGTGTGGTTTTCAGTTCAGGGAGTTCATTGTTGGTGTGACGACTGATGTATCCATACACTAGGATCCTAAATTCTGATTTCCAACTCAGTGCACGAAAACACTGATTGCGTGTGTTTTGGAAATGTTTTTCTTTTTATCTCTTTTGAGTTAGCTCACCAGGTATAACTTTTTGACTGTGGCACACCTATTTCTTTTCAGGATGCCACCATGTAGAAATATAGCTAGGATTCCTTAGAGAGTTCACCATGATGGCCCACTGAGTGACGAGGCTTCGATGCAAGGCCCTCTTACTGTGTTGGAACATTTAGGTTGTGTACTAGTAGCACCACCACTTGGAGGGAAGCAGTTTCCACCATCCCCACTGAAAGACAGTTCACGCTGATTGAGCACATTGTACGAGTTCCATAAAGAGAGGCCTCTACGGTTTTAAGGTGAGACAGATCCCCAAGAAGCTGAGGACCGGTTGGAGGCTATGGCACGAGTTTTCTGCCTAGTCGGGACACCAGCAGAGTAGACGGTGGTCCTAGCTGCTAGCCTCTTCCCAGGCACAACAAGGATATGGTGGATCCTAAATCTCTATTTACATGATGAGGTGACCCTAACCTGGACATAATTTGAGAGCCTCTTCAGGGTAGAGTTAATTCTATAGACACTACACTTTGTGCGTATTCAGGAGCTCTTGCACTTGTACTAGGGAAGCCTGATTGTGGCCCAATACTCGGACAGGTTCACTAACCTCTCACGCTACTCCACAGACATGGTACGAGACCCTTTATTCAGGGACCAGACCCTTGAGCAGGGTCTCCGACGGGAGATCAGAGCGTTTATGATATCACTCAATATCCCGACGTAGGCTAGAGTGCTCGAGTGAGAATTATTGGTGGAGAGCTTCTTAGCTGAGTAGGCACCGATGGTGAGAGCCACCACCAGATGAATTGTAGCCGAGTCATCTATAGGAGGCAGTGGGGCAGATGACATAGAGGTGCAAGTGGGCTAAACCTTCCGGGGTGACCGTAGGATGCAGGGTCAGAGGTGTAATGTTCACGAGGTAGAGGGGGTCATCAAGGAAGCAGACTTTGCTTCACGTGTGGTGGGCAGGGCCACATGGCTCGCAACTGCCTGACCCGCCGTACCGATGATCAGCAGACGGTCAAGGGGCCTCCAATGTAGTGACCAAGGTCTGAGCATGGAGGTCCATAGGGTGGCATATGTGGAAAATTATTAGGTCATTCAGTAGGTGGTTGATAACAGTTTTAGGTTCTACCACCACCATCCCCAGGTGGTCCACCCCGACCATAGGGAGCAGGTGGACAGGGGTGAGCTCAGCTTCAAGTGGTAGAGGCCTACGACCACGGTGCTCCAAAGATGATTAGAGGTATGATCTGTGTCTATTACACCCTAGCTATAGTACTTATAGACACATGTCCCAGTCACTCTTTCATTTCCACGACACTCATTTGGTGCTCAAAGATTCCGATAGAGTCATTGGCTCAATCCTTAAAATTAGAGACTCCTATGGGAGAAGATTCGATGATTACACACTGGTGAGGATAATGTAAGCTCACTCTATGAGGCGAGAGCTTCAACTGGGATCTTCTATTAGCAGTGTCGAGGCCTTACGGCGTCATCTTGGGTATGAATTGGCTATCCATAGTCCATGCTCAGATCGACTATTTTAGGCGCAAAGTGCAGTGTGTCCATGAAGATGGGACTATGTTTTACTTCACCAGAGAGAAGGGAACCTTTGCAGCACATGATGTACGTACTCGGAGGAGGGTGAAACTGATAACTCATCAGTTGTCTAGACTTACCCTCAGAGTTATTGATGTGAGGAGTCTGAGTTATCCTGTAGTGGTGGACTAGTATGCTGATGTCTTTCCTGATGATGTTTCGGGACTACCTACTCATAGAGAGGTAGACTTCTACATCGATCTGTACCCTGGTATGGAACCGATATCTACACCAGCATATCGGATGGCTCTTGCGAAGCTTTGTGAGTTGTGGGTATAGTTGGAAGACTTGTAGGGGAAGGGGTTTATAAGGCCCAATGTTTCTCCATGGGCATCCTAAATTTTGTTCTCCAAGAAGGTAGATGGGGGTCTGAGGGTTTGTGTGGACTATCGGTTCCTAAACTAGATGAATGTGAAGAACAAGTATCCACTCCTGAGGATTAATGACCTCTTCGACCATCTGAAAGGAGCTCTATGGTTTTCGAAGATAGACCTCAGGTCAAGCTATCACCAGATCCGGGTACAAGATGAGGACATACCTAAGACGACCTTTAGGTGTCAGTATGACCATTATGAGTTCTTGGTAATGCCATTATTCATAACCAATGACCAAGTAGTGTTTATGGGTATCATGAATAGGTTCTTCTAGCCATACCTCAATCGCTTTGTAGTGGTCTTCATTGATGACATCTTGATATACATGGTGTTGGAGGAGGAACAAAGTATGCACCTGCCGATAGTTATGGATACACTCCAAGAGAACCAAATTTATGGTAAGATCTCAAAGTGCAAGTTCTGCATACGGTAATTCCACTTCCTGGGGAACGTTATCTCAGAGGCTAAAGTTGTAGTGGATCCGGCGATGATAGAGGAAGTGCTTGCTTGGGAGCCACCCAGGAGTGTGACCGAGGTGCGAAGTTTCCTGCGATGTTTTGGATACTACTGGAGGTTCGTAACTAACTTCTCCAGTTTAGCAGCCCCCTTGTCAAATTTAATGAATAAGGGGAAACCTTTCTTGTGGATGGAGAAGTTGTAGTGTAGTTTTCAGAAGCTGAGGCAGAGGTTGAAATGTGCACCCATATTGAGGATACCAGAAGAGGGCGTTGGGTATGTAGTCTACTACGACGCATCAGGGATCATATTAGGTTGCGTCCTAATGCAGGAACAAGAATTGATCACCTATGGATCATAGAAGTTAAGACAACATGAGAAGAACTACACTACCCATGAACTGGAGTTATCAGCAATGGTCTTTTCACTGAAGATGTGGCGGTACTACTTGATGGGTGAACGGTTTACTGTTTACTCTGATCACAAGAGTCTCAGGTATATATTCTCAAAAAAGGACCTAAAACTGAGACAATGGCGATGGATGGAGTTCCTCTAGGATTATGAATTTGAGATAGTCTAAACTCCTGGGAAGGGGAACGTAGTAGTAGACACACTCAGCAGGAGGTCTGGTCTACAATTACTGAGTGAGGCGACTGAGAAGTAGCCGCGTTGTAGATATCCTTTGTGGATAGAGATGAAGCCGCTTTTCTATAGTATATGATTTTCACTCCCCCACTTCTTCAACAAATTTGGGAGTATTAGCTTGGGGATATAGAATGCGAGGCTCGATGTGCTCATATATCCTCATGACAGGCTCCTGATGGATTTTCTAAAGGTGGGGAGCATGTCATTCTCTTCAGAGGACGCAACATGGTACCAGTGATGCTTCGAGAGGAGGTGTTGAGGGAATTCCACACATCCCCTTTTTCAGTACATACTAGAGTGGAAAAGATGTACCAGGACCTCTGATGTTAGTACTGGTGGCTAGGGATGAAGAAATTAGTGGCAGAGTTCATATCATGATGCTTCACTTGTTAGCAAGTGAAGACCGAGCATCAGGTACCAGCGGGCTTAGTGCAGCAACTTGAGGTACCAGAGTGGAAGTGAGATGGTATCTCCATGGACTTCATGATAGGGCTACCAAGTACATCCAGGGGTCACGATTCCATATGGGTGATTGTTGACCGACTCACCAATTCACCCCACTTCCTACCCATCCAAGAGTAGGGATCAATAGAGAGTTTGGGACATCTCTATGTGCAGGAGATTGTGCGACTTCAAAGGGTGCCATCGACGATCATCTCAGATCACGATGCACGTTTTACATCCCGCTTGTGGAAGGTATTGTAGGAGGAGTTTGGGACTCAGCTATGCTTGAGAACCTCCTTACACCCTCATACATATGGTCATATGGAGTGGACAATTCAAACACTTGAGGACATGCTTCGTGCTTGTGTCCTTGATTTTGGTTGTAGTTGGGAGGACCACCTTCCACTGGTGGAGTTAGCTTACAACAACAGTTATCACTCCACCATTGGCATGGCTCTGTTTGAGGCCCTGTATGGGTGACCTTACAGGTCACCACTATACTAGACAGACCCAAGGGAGTCAGCACTTATGAGTCTAGAGTTGGTATAGGCTACCACAGAGAAAGTGCAGATCATCCAGGAGTGGATGAAGACTACACAGAGCAGAAAAAAGTCTGATGATGATAAGAGATAGAGACCCTTGGAGTTTGAGGAAGGAGACCATGTCTTACCGTGGGTCTCACGCCGAAGATGATTAAATAGGTTTGGCCGGGGCGACAAGCTATCTCTGAGGTTTATCGGACCCTTCTAGATCCTCAGTAGATTAGGCAAGGTGACGTACCATCTAGCTCTTCCCCCACAGATGCACCGAGTGAATAATGTTTTCCATGTGTCACAGTTGAGGAGTTACGTGCATGATCCATCGCATGTTATTGACCGGGGAAAGCTGGACATCGATGATGAGGTGACATTTGTGTAGTTCCCAATGGAGGTAGAGGATTGATAGGAGCTGGTCCTTTGTGGGAAGTCGATTCATCTAGTGCGAGTTCATTGGTGGAACAAGACTCTCTAGGAGAGAACATGGGAGTGGGAGGCTCAGATAGGTGCTCAGTACCCCCCATTTGATTCCCTAGTTTTCATATATCTTTTGGGGAAAAAATCCTTAAGGTGGGGAGAATGTAAAGACCTGAAAATTCCATATATATTTTTTAAATTATTTGGGATTGTTAATAGTCCTTGAAAATTAATGGCGCGTGATTACGGGGACTGGTGTTCCCAAAACAGAATTTCAAACTATTTTTTGGTACGTTCAGTTAATGTGCGGGCGACATTTTCTAAATTTTGGACCGATGCTCAGAATTGAAATATGAGGACACCATTGAATCTGATGCACCGAGATTCTATTAAGGGAGGCTTCACATTGATCGCAGTAGGTTGAGAGAAAAATTTATTTTTTGGACCTTTTAAAGAATAATAAAATAACATGAAAATGTTATTTTATTTTCTCTCTAGTGGTTGAGTGGCATGGCAGGACCACTGATTTTTCAATCCATTTAATGGATTAACTCTTTGTTTTTGTAACCACGATGTTGAAACAATAAATGTGGTTCATAAATAAACTGCATTAATGTTGTGAAACTCGGTTGATTCTTTCGTCAATTTAATTGAAGCTCGGGCATGGGATTTTGGTACAGCTATGAGGAACCTCTAGTGAAGTACCACAACACCTTCCACTGATGGAGGATACAGGCTTGGGCGATAACGAACTGAGATCGATGAACACTGGAGGCTTCATCAAACACAAAATCTTCTTCCACCATCGCGACGTCTCCAACTAATATCGAGGTAGGGTGGTCTAATAAAGTTTAACTTTGATGAATTAAATTTCTACTACCTGTTATGATGTTAACACATAGGGCGTGGGCCAAAATAATAAGGCCCGGACCCTCCGCCGCTTCATTCTTGTTGCGTTCTTCAGGGGAAAAATTTACAAATTTGACAGAACCTTGAATCCGGGAGTCACGTAGCGACGAAAAAATCCCGAGAGGCCCGTAGGTGAAATCAGAAAGGAAAATGGACCACCAGATCTCACTTGGTGGCCCACGGAAGATCCACCGGCGGCGAAGGCGGTGGATGGCACCGCTCGGCGCTGTGGTGGATGGATAGGCAGCCGACTCTCAGCCGGCCGCAGAGGCGGGAGGCGGCGCGCCATCATGCGCCATGGTGAGGTAGGCCACGATGAAGGGAGGGGACTCGCTCCCTTTGGATCCTATGGAAATCCAGGTGGCGCTACATGGTGCTTCTGATTAAGAGCTTCCAATTAAGAGCTGAATGACTCTTTGAGCCATTCGGGAGGCAGACGGCGTGTCCCTTGCACGGGTCGCGCCAGCCGGCGGTCTGATCCGCCACAGACCAGCCCAGCCAGGGTGGACTGGGCCGATCTGTGGCCCAGCGGGCCAAGCCTACTGTGGCCTAGCATAGGCTAGTTCAGGCCGGGCTGGGTCAGGTCGGTCCGATCGGGTCGAATAGGGCCCGGACCCCTTTCGGGCACAAATATACTTAAAAGGCCGTATCTTGCGAACCAGACGTCCGTTTGATGAACCGTCTATAGTGTTGGGATCCTTGGAGTGATATGGTACTTTTGAGATACACCACCTGAGTTTTGGAGAAAGTTGGAGTATGGCTGGGTTGGATCGTACCTGAATCCAACCGGGCCCTCAACACTTAAATGCCTATAACTCTCAAACTGGGCGCCCAATTGACGCGCCGTATATTGCGTTGGAACCCTTACAACATGGATGAAATTTGGGTTAATCCTTTTTGGAATCATATGGCTGACTGTAACGTTCATATTGACCCTGTGTGGATCAGCATTCATAGCAACCCTGTGTGGATCAACATCTTAGCAACCCTGTGTGGATCAGCATCATAGCGACCCAATGAGGACCAGCCTTAGAGAGGCCCGTCACAGATCAACATTCATAGAGACCCTGTGTGGATCCACATTCATAGCGACCCTGTGTGGATCAACATCATAGCAACCCTATGTGGATCAACATTCATAGTGACCCTGTGTGGATCAACATTATAGCGACCCTATTTGGATCAACATCATAGCGACCCGATGAGGACCAACCTTAGAACAGACCGTTGTAGATCAACATTCATAGAGACCTTGTGTTGATAAGAATTAATAGCGACCTTGTGTGTATCATCATTCATAGAGGCCCTGTGTGAATCAGCATTATAGAGACACTATGTGGATCCGCATTCATAGCGACCCTGTGTGGATCAACATCATAGAGACCCTGTGTGGATCAACATCACAGTGACCCGAAAAGGATCAGACTTAGAGAGGACCATCATGGATCAGTGACATAGCGACCCTATGTGGATCAATATCTTATTTCATGTTTCTCTGATTTGTATACATGGTTTGAGTTGAGTCTTTTTCTTTGTGCTTTGTGATTGAGATCATGATTTTTGGTTTTCCTTTGTGGAATTATGAGAGTACTTTGGGGGTCTCGGGATCCCTATTAGGTATTTTTATACTCACCCCTACATGGGATTCACCCAAACCTTGTTTTGTCTTGTGAAAATGACGGACAGCCTTGACGGAGACTCAGGGAGCTAGGACCTGACGGTGGACGTTGGTGACGGTTGACATGGAGAGCTGTGGAGTCGAGATGTACCTACCCTTTAGGTAAAAACCTTAGTGGATGATTCCATGAGCTATTTACTGTTTTCTATTGTAGTTATATCTTTTAGTTGGGCTTGTATTCCGACCCTTTTACTTTCAGTACACACTTTTATTACTGCAGTTTTACTTTGTGGTTGCATATTTTTGTGTTCTTGGGCTATGTGTTTATACTGGCTTAAATAAAATTCCTTCCCATTATAGGGATACGTCTTTCCAGTGCTAGTCACCAACCCTTGGCCTATGGAAGGTGGGCTTGGAGAAGTCATGCATGTGCCCTGAGGGACGGGGCGTGACAAGTATCTCCTGCCTCTTATCATCCTTCATGGTTGATGAGAGGAACTCTACCAAAAAATCTTTTTGGAAGTCGACCCATGAAACGTATGCCTCCCACTTCTCACCAATGTACAACACCCACCACTGATGCACAAATCCTCACATATGACTAACCAAAAAGGGACCCTATATGCCATTAGGGCTCAGATAAAACTGAAAGTGATATTGAGATCCTCTAGCCAAATCACTATTTACATATTGGAAACACTCCCCTCGTACTTTTCCAAATCATGCTGCTGAAAAGAATGAAACATCCTCTTCCATTGGTCACCATCCTTAAATGGATTAACCCTCCTTTGATAAACTGGGTCAGTCTACCGAACCTCCACTGCCTGATCCACACTCGAAAAATTACCAGGAGCTATAGATAAATGAGAAACAAGGATTTCCTAATCCCAATATTATTTATTTTAATTATGATATATTATAATTAAATTTAATCCTTTTAATTCATTTTATACAATTTAACTTTCCCCAAAAATCTCAATTCAAAAAAGAACACATGTTATATTGATGCATGCACCCCTCCTAGGTCTCAACCCTACAAGTAGTACCATCTCACCTGGTCTCTCAATAGTCTTAGAGTTTGTACACTAGATCACATGAATCCCTAAAATCCCATGTCCTGGCAAGTCTCCATAGACAATGTCAAGCACCATGGTCAACTAACACTATTTCCATACCAACCCATGCATTACTCACTATTCCAAACTCCAAAATCCACCCTGTCTCTCAAGCATCACCTCTGATATCACTCTATCATAAACCCTTCCCACCAAAGATACCACAATTAGCGGGGAGAGATAATGACCCATTATTCTCACCTTCAGCAGGCCCTGAGTTGGCGACTAGAACCAAGGGTGTGAAATTCTCACAATATGGGAGGTATTAACCTTTATAAGGAAATAATATCAGGAGATAGAATGAACCAAAAAAATCAAATTCATGAGATATATATAAAGAAAACAAAAAACCATCCACAATAAATGCGTAAACAAAACTAATATAATTAAAAGTCTCCAAAGTAAATTCCCAAAAACAACAAGCATAGTAACACAAAAACTATCCAAGGTTATGACTAGTAACACCAATCATGGTCCATGTAATCCTCCTGGAAACTTGAAAAAAGTTTTTATATATATAGGGTGAGCATACATGTATAATCAGTAAGAAAACCAATGTCTTTCTTGTACAAGTGGAAGGAGCATACTAATGCACCCGTGTGAAAACAATAGAACCAAACAACACCTAGTAGGTAGAATAATAAAAACACAAACCTCACCAAGGCTTTTTCACCAAATAATGCATCCAAGTAATAGAATATAATATAATTCACATTGATGATAGGGTACCCCACACCAATTTCCTAATGATTTTCCACTCTCACACCCATACTACAAATTTCCTAGAGCTCCCACCTCTTCAGAATCACATAAAATCACATCCTTCCCACACACAACTGGTCCACACAACACATCACATCCCGCTCGCACACACCTGGGTGATCACAACACATCAAATCCCACCCGCACACACCTGGGCCATCACAACACATCTCATCCTAAATAAACCAGGGATAAAACAACACAACTCATCCCAAAATACCCATGGGACCTCACATATCAACTCACCCAAAGACAACTGCGCCATTATTGCTTGGAAGATGGAGCATGAATGAACGGGTGACCAGCCATACATCCTCCCATTGGGAAGTTGGGAAAGAAACCCCCCACATGAATATGTGGGTGTTAGGACATAGTGCATGACATAGGTGGGGTGCATATATAAATCACAATAAAAATACAATGTAGGTATACATATATACAAATTCACACAATCCCCACCTATATGTTTACAAGAATATCAAAAACCAACTCACATGGTCCCCCACATCCACAACAAAGACTAAATGTGTAGCGACTCGAGTTTTGACTCTGTCAGACTTTGGAATATTCCTATGAATAAGTCTAGAGCTAGGCGCGAAGATGACGTGTGATTCTGAGGCCCGGTGTGCCCGGAATTAATTTTATAAAAATATTAAGCATTTTTATATTATGAACGTGTAGGGGGTGTGTTATCTCCTAAATGGTAGCTCATAACAGAAATATGAGGGCACAGTTACATCCGGAGCGTTCCGTTTACCCTAGGAGGGGTGTAAAAGTTGCAGGTGCGGGCCTGTTGTGAGAGATGTCACCCGGGGGCAAGATCATCATTTTGAAATAATGACTTAGTGATTTTTATCACTTGCATTCTTTTCGATTAACTTTCGAACGAAGTCTCAGAATGGAAATTCGATACTTCCATCAAGTTTGTAATGGGGTGTTTTTCCTAGGTGTGATATAAAATAGGCGGGCGTACAGGTTTTGGAATTTGGGACCGACAGTGGCATTTCAGTGAGTTTTTATAAATTCGCTTAAGTGTTGGAATTAAGGGAAAGCCCTAATTTCCCTTCTCTCTCTCTCTCTCTCTCTCTCTCTCTCTCTTGTTCTTCAGCGTTCTTCTCTATTATTCACCGGATTGAGGAGAGAAATCCGGCAGATCGAAGTGGGATCGCAGTGGGCATGTCGCCAACGACAAACGCCCGGATCAAGGTAGGCTTTCAGTTGATTTTCCGCTCCTTCATCAATTTCATGAGTTTTTGTCAATTCCGTCGTTTTAATTCTATAATTTTAGAATTGGGACGATGGACGAACGAACACAACCATCGTCTGAGTCCCGTTCTAAAACCCGTGTTCGACGCGTTCTTCGTTGTTCTTTGACTGAAATTTCGGACGTGCCAAAAACTTAATGGATCGACGATTGAGGGTAGGCACTGCGAAGGCCTCGTCTCGAGGATTCTAAAACCACATGCGGATTTGAAATCAGGCCTCCGGAGCAGTTGTGGCGGCCGAAGAAAGGTCCGGCTCCAGCAAGGGGCGGCGGACGGATGTCGAGCCGGAGGCGCGGCGGAGTGCGGCAGCCGACGGACGAGCAGAGGCCGGAGGGTTCGGCGTCGGGTGTGGCCGGTGCGGCGTCAGGTGTGGCCGGCGCAGACGGGGAAGCTCCGGTGGAGCGGGGAGCGGGGTGACCAGGAAGCTGCGGCGCGGGCGGCTGGTGCCGGGCGGTACGCTCAGCCAGCAGAGAAGATCCCTCGGCCTGTCACAATCGGGAGGACCCCGAGGTGCTGACCTCGGGAGAGCCGCAAACAAGGACCCACAATATGCGGGTCCTGCTGGTGTGGCGCGCAGACAAGGACCGGCCTTTTGGCCGGTCTGTTTGGAGGAACCGGACCCGAGGGTTTCAGTGGTGTGCAGAAGGGCAGCGGCCAGTGGGCTGCAGTGAGCTGGACCAGACCCTCGGCGAGGCCACGGGCCGGCGGTCTAGACCGGGCCGATCGGGGTGGACCGACCCAATTTGGGCCCCCTTGTGTTCAAGGGGGCATAACTTTTAAACGGTGCGTCTGATTGATGTGCCATCAGTGGCCATAGGTTCGTGTCAGAGAGATGGAATTTTTGAAGTGGTTTTTTGGGTTTTCGGGTTCTTCGCCTGAAGTCGGGTGACCCGAAATGCTTTAATTTAATAATAATAAATTATTATTAAAGTGTGCAGTGGATATACCTCACGAACTAGACATTTGATTGACGCGCCGTTAGCGGCAGCATGACCCTAGTCCTTGTATGGAATTTTTGAGATTATCCTTTTAGTGTTCGGGCTAAAGACAGGGTGCGGGCCCCATAGGGCCATGTTTGCACGTTTTACGATGAAATGTCACTTTTTCACCTCACATCCGTTTGGAGTGCTCGAGTCGTCAATCCCGTGTGTTTTTTCGAGGGGATAACAATGGTGCAATCTTATTGAAGAGTTTTAGGATAGTGGTGTGGGCCCCACATGGGCTAGTTATGGTGAATAGTGTCTTTTTCACCATTTGTCTGTTTCGGGCGAGTAAACAGGCTTTCCCGCGTGTTTTTCTGCGTAGATCACGATGGTGGCCTCGGTATAGGCCTAGGAGGTGTGCAATGTGGTGGTGTGGCAGGTTGCTTGGGTTAGTGATGTTTGGACCAGTAGTGGTCGAGGGTACTCCATTGGTTCGTTCATACGAGGGTTCACGCGACATCACAACCTTAGTATATGTTTGTGATCCTCTCGATGGGATGTTTAATCTATTAGAGTTGTGGAATCCCTCCAATGGGCCTGGAGTGGGATCCTCTATCATCGTTTCCCTAGATTGGGTTCTTGGTATCTTTGTGACCGCTTATCCACGGGCGGCGATCCCTTATCTAGCATGTTAACCCTATAGGGTTTATGACATCATTGGGAATATAATCCCTTATATAGTGGGCCGTTCTCAGTAGGGTTGTGGCATCGTCGGGTATACAATCCCATACTCAGCATGAGGATTCTAGTACGGTTGTGATATCAGTGGTTATACGATCCCCTACCTAGTACGTGGTTTCGGTAGGGGTTGGTGCATCGTCAGTTCGATCCCCTATATCGCGAGCTATACCAGATGGGGTTTCGGTATCATTGTGACTGCCTTGACAGGCGATGATCCACTATCTAAGTGATTTGTTTCTATGGAGTGCCAGATCGGATTGTGGTATCCCCCATCGAATCCTGGGAGTGATCCCCTATTTGCGAGATCTTCGAATGCCAGATCGGGTTGTGGTATCCCCCAGTAGACCCTAGGAGTGATCCCCTATCTGTGAGATCTTCATATACCATTTTGGGTTCTGGAATCCCCTAGCAGACCCTAGGAGTGATCCCCTATCTGAGGAGTTCGGTGTTTCCACTTTTTTAGTGTGAGGTTATCAGTGACGTTTTTCGATGAGTGTGCATCTCTCAGACGAGTGGCATCTAGGTTGACAGAGCTCACGGAGTGTGTTCTCCTAGTTATGTACCTGTCACAGGTTATGAGGTTGGAACCTCATCAGGCTTGGTACATGTTTGAGTATATCTGGATTTCTCATGGTATATGTATGGGAATACACTTGAGCTGTCCTGACTAGTTGTGTTTAGCCGAGGATGGTTTCGGGATAGAGTTTCTCTCTTGTTTGGGTTCCCTCTGGCTGGGATGAGCCGACTGTTTCCTTTCAGTTTGTCCCTTTCTTTTTGGGGTTTTTGGGGTTCCTACTGAGTATTTTTATACTCACCTCTGCATAGGATTTTCCCACACATGTTTGTGTCTTGTGTAGACCACAAGCCTTTCGACGGAGTTCCAGGAGGACCCTGAGTAGGTGGAGCTTAGTGTACGCGACCGATTGGGGGGTTTACTGAAGATGTGCTGAGGAGATTACCAGGAGGTGCTTTTAGTGGCATTCTTCCTCCTTCTAAGTAGGTTGGACGCTCTTGTATTTTTTCTTTAGTGGGCCATGTTTTTCCATTTTTTACTTTTGGTGTACTCTGGTTTGGGATAGATGTATGCATGATTTTCCTTTTTAGTTTTTATATATACATATCTGCATTGTTGCATGGAGGTGTATATGGGTGCATGTGTATAGGTACCTTAGGATAATGCCTCCCATGTGTGTGATAGCCTACTCGGCACTAGACGCCAGCCCCTGGCCTATTGGAGGCAGGCTTGGGGAGTCACGACTCGAGCCCTGTTGGGTCGGGTCGTGAAAGAGTGGTATCAGAGGAGGTTCCACCTTTGGGATCTCAGAGCATAGCTAGTCTAACTGTGAGTATGGTTTGGGTTGTATATTAGTAGTGTCAATATGTTTTGAGTTCGGATTTCAGGCCACGAACTCTAGTGTTGGTGCGGCAGCCGACGTATCCATTCACTAGGATTCTGATAACCTGCCTTTCGACTCGGAATGTTTGGACACTAGTCATAGGGACATAACGGTACATGAATCATATGGGATTGTGATTTTTGTGTTTCCCTTATTCTTCTTGAGTCATCTCTCCAGATATACTCTTTGACTATGGTGCGTCTTGATTGTATTCCAAGATGCCTCCACGACGAAAGACAGCGAGGGTTCCGCAGTGGGATTGTGGTGATGATCCACCCTGTGTAGAGGCTGTAGACTAGGGAACAGGTTTTTAGGCTACACCTCCAGGTGGTCTACCAGTTGAACCACCTTCTGTCGAGCAGCTGGTTGTGCTGGTAGTGCAGGATGAGGTTGCGCGCAGGCTAGGTGCACTGTACGAGTTTCAGTGGCAGCGACCTCTGAGGTTCCGGGGTGATCCAGACCCTCAGGCAGCTGATGACCGACTCGAAGCAGTCACCATAGTTTTCTACCTGGTGAGAACACCCCCAAATCAGATGGTGGTCCTAGCGGCGAACCTTCTGCATGGTTCGTCTAGGCGATGGTGGAGTTTGGTGATGCAGTTCCACGATGAGGAGACGCTCACATGGGCAGAGTTTGAGCGGCTCTTCAGTGAAGAGTTCTATCCAGTGATGCTGAGGTCTGTGCGGATTCAGGAGCTCTTGCAGCTTCGGCAGGAGGGCATGATTGTGTCGGACTACTCAGAGAGGTTTACAGACCTCTCATGCTACTCCATGGATATGGTTCGAGACCCATTCTTTAGGTCTCGGACCTTCGAGCAGGGCCTACGTAGATACATTTGGGCAGGTGTGGTTTCCTTGTGTTTTCCCACCTATGCTGGAGTGTTGGAGTGAGCCTTGGTGGTGGAGAGATTTCTGGCTGAGCAGATTCAGCCCATCAGTGTTGGGTGTGTGGCAGCTGAGATGTCGGCAACTAGTAGCTGACGGTAGGTGTAAGGGTCTGGACATGGCTGATGTTTCATGAGGAGACCCCAGGATGGAGGATCTAAGGCTTAGGGGTCGCAGGACAGTTTTGGTCAGCCACAAGAGAGGTGGTGTTATGCTTGCGATGGTCGGGGACATCTTGCTAGAGATTGTCCAACCCGTCGAGCTGCTGATAGGGAGCCGATCGACAGACCGCCTTGGCAGCGACAACGTCTTGAGTTTGGAGGTCTGTAGGGCGGAGGACGTTGCGGCGGAGCTGGTGCAACAACAAGAGGTGGTAAGAGGTATTAGATTCTACCACCACCACCCCCAGGTGGTCCATGCCGAGATTAGGGAGCTGGAGGGCAAGGGCGAGGACAGCTGCATGCCCTAGAGGCTGTTGACCCAGAGGCTCCGCAGATGGATAGAGGTACGCAATGTGTCATTTATACTTTCTGTAGTAGTTTGGTAGACATTGTTTAGCGGTACTCTTCCCTTTACATTGCTTGCTTGAGTTTTGTTCTGGGCATTGGTAAGACCATGTGTGGGTGTTGTTTGGAATGATTTGAATTCATAAGGAAGAAGGATCCTTCCCCCACCAAGATGCATTTTTATGATGCGATCAAAACCGTGCGAGCGAGTTAGTGCCGCCCAAAGCGGATAGTGTTGAGGTGTGGTGGATGAGTTCCTCTGACTTATGTGTTCAGGCAGGGGTGTTTGTTGGCGTGGGAGACCCATTTGAGAGTCCAATTGCTTTCCTTGTGCTTATGGATTTTAGGGGACGAAAAGTTCTAAGGTGGGTAGGATGTAGTGACTTGGGTTTTTCCCTATCATACTTTGTAATATTCCTATGAATAAGTCCAGAGCTAGGCGCGAAGACGGCCTGTGATTCCGAGGCCCGGTGTGCCCGAAATTAATTTTATAAAAATATTAAGCATTTTTATACTATGCACATGGCAGGGGTGTGTTATCTCCTAAATGGTAGCTTAGAATGGGAATATGAGGGCACTGTTGCATCCGAAGCAGGCCGTTTACCCTAGGTGGGGTGTAAAAGTTGCGGGTGTGGGCCTGCTGTGATAGATGTCACCCAGGGGAAAGATCGCCATTTTGAAATAATGAATTAGTGATTTTTATCACTGGCGTTCTTTTCAATTAAATTTTGAAAGAAGTATCATAATGAAAATATGACACTTCCGTTGAATTTGAAATGGGGTGTTTTTCCTAGGCGTGATATAAAATAGGCGGGCACAGATGTTTCAGAATCCGCGACCGACGGTGGCATTTCAGTGAGTTTTTATAAATTCGCTTAAGTGTTGAAATTAAGGGAAAGCCCTAATTTCCCTTCTCTCTCTCTCTCTATCTCTCTCTCTCTCTCTCTCTTGTTCTTCAGCGTTCTTCGCTGTTCTTCACCGTATTGAGGAGTGAACTCCGGCGGATCGATGTGGGATCGCAGTGGGCGCGTCGCCAACAACGAACGACCGGATCAAGGTAGGCTTTCGGTTTATTTCCCGCTCCTTCGTCAATTTCTTTAGTTTTTGTCAATTCCATCATTTTAATTCTATAATTTTAGAATTGGGACGATGGACGAACGAACACAACCACTATCTGAGTCCCATTCTAAAACCAGTGTTCAACGCGTTCTTCGTTGTTCTTCGACTGAAAGTTCAGACGCCCCAAAACCTTGATGGATCGACGATCGAGGGTAGGTGATGCGAAGGCCTCATCCCGAGTATTCCAAATCCTCCTGAGGATTTGAAATAAGGCCACTGAAGCGGTTGTGGTGGCTGAAGGAAGGTTCGGCTCTGACAAGGGGTGGCGGCCGGAGGTCGAGCCGGAGGCGCGACGGAGCGCGGTGGCGGACGGACGAGCAGACGCCAGAGGGTTCAGCGTCGGGTGCGGCCGGCGAAGACGGGGAAGCTCCGGAGGAGAGGGGTGACCAGGCAGCCGCGGCGCGGGCGGACGGTTCCAGGCGATGCGCATAGCTGGTGGAGTGGGGCCCACGACCTGTAGCGGTCAGGAGGACCCCGAGGCGCTAACCTCTGGGGAGCTACGAACAAGGACTAGCAATACACGGGTCCTGCTGGTGCGGCGCGCGGACAAGGACAAGCCATTCGCCCAGTCTATTTGGGGGAACCAGACCCAAGGGGTCCGGTGGTCTGCGGATGGGCCGCGGTCAGCGAGCCGCGGTGAGCTGGACCGGACCCGCGGCTGGGCCGCGGGTTGGCGGTCTGGATCGGGCCGACCGGGGTGGAGCGGCCCAATTTGGGCCCCTTGTGTTCAAGGGGGTGTAACATTTAAACAACGCATCTGATTGATGCGCCGTCAGAGGAAATAGGTTCGTGTCAGCGAGACGGAATTTTTGAAGTGGGTTTTTTGGGTTTTTGGGTTCTTTTCCTGAAGGCGGGTGACCTGAAATGCTTTAATTTAATAATAATAAATTATTATTAAAGCGTGAAGCAAACATACCTCGTGAACTAGACGTCCGATTGGCATGTCGTCAGCGGTAGTATGAACCTAGTCCTCGTACAGACTTTTTGAGACGCTCTTTTCAGTTTTTGGGCTAAAGACAGGGTGAGGGCCCCATAGGGGCCAGTTTTCACATTTTACGATGAAATGTCGCTTTTTCACCAGACATCCATTTGGATTGTTCGAGTAGTCAACCCCATGTGTTTTTCTAAGGGGATCACAATGGTGCGATCTTCTTGATGAGTTTCGGGGTCTTGGTGTGGGCCCCACATGCGCTAGTTACGGTGAATAGTGTATTTTTCACTGGTTGTCCATTTCGGGGGAGTAAACAGCCTATCCTGCGTGTTTTTCTGCGTAGATCGTGATGGTGGCCTCAGTATAGTCCTAGGAGGTGATCAATGTGGCGGTGTTGCGGGTTGCTTGGGTTAGCGACGTTTGGACCAGCAATGGTCGAGGGTAATCCCTTGGTTCATTCATACAAGGGTTCGCGCAGCATCACAACCTTAGTATAGGTTTGTGATCCTCTCGATGGGATGTTTAATCTGTTAGAGTTGTGGCATCCCTCTGGTGGGCCCGAAGCGGGATCCTATAGCATTGTTTCCCTAGATCGGGTTCTTGGTATCACTGTGACCGCTTATCCATGGGCGGCGGTCCCCTATATAGCAGGTTAACCCCACAGGGTTTGTGGCATCATCGGGAATATGATCCCCTACATAGTGGGCCGTGCTCAGTAGGGTTGTGGCATCGTCGGGTATACGATCCCCTACTCAGCATGAGGATTCTAGTATGGTTGTGATATTTTTGGTTATACGATCCTCTACCTAGTATGTGGCTTCAGTAGGGTTGGTGCATCGTCGGTTCGATCCCCTACATCGTGAGCTATACCAGATGGGGTTTCGGTATCGTCGTGACCGCCTTGACGGGTGACGATCCTCTATCTGAGTGATGTGTTTCTGTGGAGTTCCATACCAAGTTGTGGTATCCCCCAGGGGATATTGGGAGTGATCCCCTATCTCTGAGACTTTCAAATGTTAGATCAGGTTGTGGTATCCCCCAGTGGACCCTGGGAGTGATCCCCTATTTTTGAGATCTTCATATACCAGTGTGGGTTCTGGAATCCCCTAGTGGACCTTAGGTGTGATCCCCTATTCGAGGAGTTTGGTGTTTCCACTATTTCTGCGTGAGGTTCTCAATGACGTTTTTTTATGAGCGTGCATCTCTCGGACAAGTGTCATCTAGGTTGACAGAGCTCGTGGAGTGTGTTCTCCTAGTTAGGTACCCATCGCAGGTTACAAGGTCGGAAAATTATGAGGCTTGGTGCGTGTTTGAGTATATCTAGATTGCTCATGGTATATGTATGGGCATACACCAGAGCTATGCTGACTAGTCATGTTTAGCCGAGGATGGTTTCGAGATGGAGTTTCTCTCTTGTTTGGGTTCCCTCTAGATGGGATGATCCGAATATTGCATTTGAGTTTCCCCCTTTCTTTTTGGGGTTTTTGGGGTGCCTATTGAGTATTTTTATACTCACCCCTGCACGGGATTTTCCCGCACATGTTTGTGTCTTGTGCATACCACAGGCTTTTTGACGGAGTTCTAGGAGGACCCAGAGCGGGTGGAGATTAGTGTACATGACCGACTGGGGGGTTTACTGGAGTTGTGCTGAGGAGCTTACCAACATGTGCTTTTGGCCGCGTTCTTCCTCCTTCTGAGCAGGTTGGACTCTCTTGTAGTCTTCCTTTGATGGGCCCTATTTTTCCCTTTTTTAATTTTGTTGTACTCTGGTTTTGGATAGATTAATGCATTCTTTTCCTTTCCAGTTTTTATATATACATATCTATATTGTTGCATGGAGGTGTATGTGGGTGTGTGTGTACAGGTACCTTAGGCTAATTCCTCTAATGTGTGTGATAGACTAATCGACACTAGACGCCAGCCCCTAGCCTATTAGAGGTGGGCTTGGGGAGTTGCGGCTCGAGCCCCATTGGGTCGGGTCATGACAGAGTGGTATCAGAGGAGGTTCCACCTTTGGAATCTCAGAGCGTAGCTGGTCTAGTTGTGAGTTTGGTTTGGGTTGCATAGTGGTAGTGTCAAGATGTTTCGAGTTCGGCTTTCAGGCCAGGGACTCAAGTGTTGGTGTGGCGACTGACATATCCATTCACTTGGACTCTGATAACCTGCCTTTCGACTCGTGGCGTTTGGATACTATTCGTAGGTACATAACGGTACATGCATCATATAGGACTTGGTTTTTGGGTTTCCCTTGTTCTTCTTGAGTAATCTCTCTAGATATACTCTTTTACTATGTTGCGTCTTGATTGTATTCCAGGATTCCTCCACAACGATAGCTAGTAATGGTTCTGTAGCAAGATTTTGGTGATGATCTGCCCCGTGTAGAGGCTGTAGACCAGGGCACAGGTTCTAAGGCTACACCACTAGGTGGTCCACCAGTTGAACTACCACCTGTAGAGTAGCTGTTTGGGCCGGTAGTGCAGGATGAGGTTGTGCGCAGAATGAGTGCACTGTATGAGTTCCAAAGGCAGCGACCTCTGAGGTTCCGGGGTGATCCAGACCCTCAGGCAACTGATGACTGGCTCGAAGTAGTCACCCGAGTTTTTTGCTTAGTGAGGACACCCCCAGATCAGATGGTGGTCCTAGCAGCGAGCCTTCTTCATGGTTTGGTCGGGCAATGGTGGAGTTTGGTGATGAATTCCCATGATGAGGAGACACTCACATGGGAAGAGTTTGAGCAGCTCTTTAGGGAATATTTCTATTCAGTGACGCTGAGGTCAGTGTGGATTCAGGAGCTCCTGCAACTTCGAAAGGAGGGCATGACTGTGTCAGAGTACTCAGTGAGGTTTACAGACCTGTTATGCTACTCCCTAGATATGGTTCAAGACCCATTTTTTAGGGATTGGACATTCGATCCGGGCCTACATAGAGAAATCTGGGCATGTTTGGTTTCCTTGTGTCTTCCCACCTATGCTGGAGTGCTAGAGAGAGCCTTGGTGGTGGAGAGATTTTTGGATGAGCAGATTCAGCCCATCAGTGTTGGGCGCATGGCAGCTAAGATGTCAGCAACTGGTAGTCGGCGATAGGCGCAAGGGTCTGGATGTGGCCAACGTTTCAGGAGGTGACCCCATGATAGAGGATCTGAGTCTCAGGTCTCGCAGGTCACTTTTGGTCAGCCATGGGAGAGGCGGTGTTACACATGTGACGGCCAGGGACATCTTTCTAGAGATTGTCCGACCTGTCGAGCTGCTGAGAGGGAGTCGGTCGACAGGCCGCCTTGGCAGCGACAACGTCTTGAGTTTGGAGGTCTGCAGGGCGATGAACATGGAGACAGAGCTGGTGCAGCAGTAGGAGGTGGTAAGCGGTATCAGATTCCATCACCACCATCCCCAGGTGGTCCATGCCGAGCTCAGGGAGTTGGAGGGCGAGGGCGAAGATAGCTGCATGCCCTAGAGGCTGTTTACCCAGAGGATCCATGGATGGATAGAGGTATGCCTTGTATCGTTTCTACTTTCTGTAGTAGTTTGGTACACACTGTTTAGCAGTACTCTTACCTTTCCATTGCTTGCTTGAGTTTTGTTCAGGACGTTGGTAAGACCCCGTGTGGGTGTTGTTCGGCGTGCTTCGTATGCATGAGGAAGAGGGATCCTTCCCCCACCGAGACACGATTTTATGATGCGATCAAAACCATTCGGGTGAGTCAGTGCCACCCAAAGTGGATAGTGTTGAGGTGTGGTGTATGAGTCCCTCTGACTTATGTGTTTGGGAAAGGGTGTTTGTTGGCGAACTCGCTGGCGTGAGAGACCCAGTTGAGAGTCCAGTTTCTTTCCTTGTGCTTATGGATTTTTAGGGACAAAAACTTCTAAGGTGGGGATGATGTAGCGACTCGAGTTTTGGATCTTTCAGACTTTGTAATATTCTTATGAATATGTCTAGAGCTATGCGCGAAGACGGTGTGTGATTCCGAGGCATGGTTTGCCCAGAATTAATTTTATAAAAATATCAAGCATTTTTATACTATGCACATGGTGGGGGTGTGTTATCTCCTAAATTGTATCTTAGAATGGGAATCTGAGGTCACGGTTGAGTCCGGAACATGCCGTTTACCCTAGGTGGGGTGTAAAAGTTGTGGGTGAAAGCCTGCTGTGAGAGATGTCACACAGGGGCAAGATCGTCATTTTGAAATAATGACTTAGTGATTTTTATCACTGGCATTATTTTCAATTAACTTTAGAACGAAGTATCAGAATGGAAATATGATACTTCTGTTGAGTTTGAAATGGGGTGTTTTTCCTAGGAGTGATATAAAATAGGTAGGCGCGGAGGTTTCGGAATCCGCGACCGAAGGTGGTGTTTCAGTGAGTTTTTATAAATTCGCTTAAGTGTTGGAATTAAGGGAAAGCCCTAATTTCCTTTTCTCTCTCTCTCTCTCTCTCTATTGTTCTTCAGCGTTCTTCGCTGTTCTTTGCTGGATTGAAGAGCGAACTCTGGCGGATCGAAGTGGGATCACAATGGGCGTGTCACCAACGATGAACGACCGGATCAAGGCAGGCTTCGGTTGATTTTCTGCTCCTTCGTCAATTTCTTAAGTTTTTTTCAATTTAGTAATTTTAATTCTATAATTTTAGAATTGGGATGATGGATGAATGAACATGGCCACCGTCTGAGTCCCGTTCTAAAAACCGTGTTCGATGCGTTCTTCGACTGAAATTTCTAACACGCCAAAACCTTGAAGGATTGACGATCGAGGGTAGGCGCTGCGAAGGCCTCGTCCTGAGGATTCCAAATCCACCTGTGGATTTGAATCGGGCTGCCGGAGTGGTTGGGGCGGCCGGAGGAAGGTCCGGATCTGGAAAGGGGCGTCGGTTGGAGGTCGAGCCGGAGGTGCAGAGGAGCGCAGTGGCTGGCGGATGAGCGGAGGCCGGAGGGTTCGGTATCGAGTGTGGCTGGTGTGGCGTCGGGTGTGGCCGGTGCAGACGGGGAAGCTCCGGAGGAGCAAGGAGCGGGGTGACCAGGTGGCCGTGACATGGGAGGACAGTGCCGGGCGGTGCGCTCAGCTGGTGGAGTGGTGCCCTCGGCCTGTCGCGGTAGGGAGGACCTCGAGGAACAGACCTCGGGGGAGCCGCGAACAAGGACCTGCAATACGTGAGTCCTGCTGGTGTGGCATGCAGACAAGGACTGGCCTTTCAGCCGGTCTATTTTAAGGAATCGGACCCGAGGGGTCTAGGGGTGTGAAGACGGGTTGCGATGAGCAGGACCGGACCCACGGCTGGGCCGTGGGCCGGCGGTCTGGACCAGGCCTGCCGGGGTGGACCGACCCAATTTGGGCCCCTTGTGTTAAAGGGGGTGTAACTTTTAAACAGCGCTTTCGATTGACGCGCCCTCAGTGGACATAATTTTTTGTCAGCGAGATGGACTTTTTTAAGTGGGTTTCAAGGTTTTTGGGTTCTGCGCCTAAAGGAGGGTGACCCGAAACACTTTAATTTAATAATAATAAATTATTATTAAAGCGTGCAGCGGACGTACCTCACGAACCAGACGTCTGATTGATGCACTATCAGAGGCAGGATGACCCCAGTCCTCGTATAGACTTTTTGAGATGATCCCTTCAGTTTTCGGGCTAAAGATAGGGTGCGGGCCCCACAGGGCCTGGTTTTCACGTTTTATGATGAAATGTCACTTTTTCACCTGAAATCCGTTAGGAGTGTTCGAGTAGTCAATCCCGTGTGTTTTTCTAAGGGGATCGCAATGGTGCAATATTTTTGAAGAGTTCTGGGATCGTGGTGTGGGCCTCACATGGGCTATTTACGTTGAATGGTGTCTTTTTTCCCGGTTGTCCATTTCGGGCGAGTAAACAGCCTATCCCACGCGTTTTTTCGCATTGATTGCGATGGTGGCCTTGGTATAGGCCTAGGAGTTGTGCAATGTGGAAGTGTGGTGGGTCGATTAGTTTATAAATGTTTGGACCAGTAGTGGTCGAGGGTACTACCTTGGTTCGTTCAAACGAGGGTTCACGTGACATCACAACCTTAGTATAGGTTTGTGATCCTCTCGATGGGATGTTTAATCTATTAGAGTTGTGGCATCCCTCCAGTGGGCCCGGAGCGAGATCCTCTAGCATCATTTCCCTAGATCGGGTTCTAGGTATCACTATGACAACTTATCCACAGGCGGTGATCCCCTATCTAGCAGGTTAACCCTATAGGGTTTGTGGCATCATCGAGAATATGATCCCCTATGTAGCGGGCCTTGCTCAGTAGGGTTGTGGAATCATTGGGTATACGATCCTCTACTCAGCATGAGGATTCTAGTAGGGTTGCATTATCATTGTTTATACGATCCCCTACCTAGTATGTGGTTTCGATAGGGTTGGTGCATCATCGGTTCGATCCCTTACATCGTGATCTATACCTGATGGTGTTTCGGAATCGTCGTGACTACCTTAATGGGCGAAGATTCTCTATCTGAGTGATGTTTTTCTGTGGAGTTCCTGATCTGGTTGTGGTATCCCCCAACGGATCTTAGGAGTGATCCCCTATCTGTGAGATCTTTGAATTCCAGATCAGGTTGTGGTATCCCCCAGTGGACCCTGGGAGTGATCCCCTATCCGTGAGATCTTCGTATACTGGTGTGGGTTCTGGAATACCCTAGAGGACCCTAGGAGTGATCAACTATCCAAGGAGTTTGGTGTTTCTACTGTTTCATCGTGAGGTTCTCAGTAACGTTTTTCGATTAGCATGCATCTCTCGGACCAGTGTCATCTAGGTTGATAGAGATCATGGAGTGTGTTCTTCTAGTTATGTACCTGTCACAAGTTACTAGGTCGGAACCTCATGAGGCTTGGTGCATGTTTGAGTATATCTAGATTGCTCATGGTATTTGTATGGGCATACACCTGAGTTGTGCTGACTAGTCTTGTTTAGTCGAGGATGGTTTCGAGATGGTGTTTCTCTCTCATTTGGGTTCCCTCTAGCTGGGATGAGCCAACTGTTTCCTTTCAGTTACTCCATTTCTTTTTGGGGTTTTGGGGTGCCTACTGAGTATTTTTATACTCACCCCTGCATGGGATTTTTCTGCACATGTTTGTGTCTTGTGCAGACCACATGCCTTTCGACGGAGTTCCATGAGGACCCGAAGCAGGCAGAGCTAAGTGTACATGACCGACCGGGCGGTTTACTGGAGTTATGCTGAGGAGCTTACCAGTAGGTGCTTTTGGCAGTGTTCTTCCTCCTTCTGAGCAGGTTGGATGCTCTTGTAGTTTTCCTTTGGTGGGCCCTATTTTTCCCTTTTGTACATTTGTTGTACTCTGGTTTGGGATAGATGTATGCATGCTTTTCCTTTTCAGTTTTTATATATACATATCTGCATTGTTTCATGGAGGTGTATGTGGGTGTGTTTGTATAGGTAACTTTGGCAAATTCCTCCCATGTATGTGATAGCCTACTCGGTGCTAGACGCCAGCCCCTGGCCTATTGGAGGTGGACTTGGGGAGTCGCGGCTCGGGCCCCGTTGGGTCGGGTTGTGACAAAATGCATAACACCATACAAGAAAAACATGATCCATAATTTATATTTCAATCTTGAACCACCGTTAATCCATTTTCTAGATTCTCAATTTTTGAACCATTCCATTAAACATGTAGTTTGATTTGTACTTAAATCCCATCATCAATTCATCCATTTAATATTCCATTTAAATAATTTACTTGTAATAATTACAATTCATGATTATTATTAATTTCTCCATCCATACCAACTAGGAAACTAACAGAGAACAAACCAAAATAAGAAGTATAGTGGAACAAAAGATCAATAGCCAAGTCAAAATCTATATTCCACCGTAGCACCGATGCACAACCACATCACGACCATCATAGCCCCACTACACAACCATATATCATCAAATTCCCCCCACACATATCATGTCACACACCAAAACACAAAATAATTTTAGAATTATCAAGAGATATCTTATTTAATTCCACATTGTTAATTAATGGTGTTATCTCGAAAGTTGTATGATCATGGGGAATTTGTTTTATTAACTAACTATATGTGATTAACCAATTACATATTATGTGTTTGTAATCAACCACATAACATGCATTCCATAGTTCAAAATATAGAAACGCATCTAAGGACAACCAATGGCCATGATTTTTAGTGGGTATCATAGCCCATACAATTCATGACATCAAAAAATTTCAATAAAACAGTAATATCAAACAACACATTCCCCTTCCCCTTATATATTAATTTTAGACTAATTATAATATCTTTCTTAATTTGTAATCTAATATCTTAATAATGATAAGAATTTATATACCCAACCCACATGATACACATGAAAAGAAATGGAGGAAAATCCTACCTGGAAGAAAGATCATAAACACCATCCTACTTCATCAAAAAAACGGTCGCACATACAATAGGAAACTATACAGGGAAATACAAACCAACCAACAACAAGAAAGTTACATGACTCCTAGAAGAATAAATATTTGGAACGTCTAGTCTCAAGAGAAATATAGAATAAAATTAAGGAGGAAGGATATTTTATTTAGAAAGTTTATATCCTAATGGTTTGGGATTATATATAGTTTTGAATTGCTATTAAAGGAAGATCTCAACAAAACCACATTGTTTGAAAAATTAAAATCCTCTGAACATTGAAGAAATTTATGATACAACCAATAGTATTTGAATCGGTATCAAAGAATCTTTAATATGGAATTAAACCCATTTCTCTTCAAAACAAATTTAAAAAGGGAAAAAATTTAAAAACTGGAAAATTTTGGAAATTTGCGAAACTGTTGAAACGAGTCAACTCCAAATGAGTCATCGATAGTGAGTCCCTTCTAAAAGAGTCACCGCAATATGAGTCATCTCTAGATGAGTCAACTTCATACGAGTCATGAATAGTGAGTAACCTCCAGATGAGCCCTCAACAGTGAGTCACCACTAGTGAGTCATTGTAAGACGAGTCACTGCCATTGAGTCACCACTAGACGAGTCATCGCTCGCAAGTCACTGCCAGCGAGTCACTACCAGATGAGTCACCTCTAGGGTGATCTACCACTAGATGAGTGACCAATAGGATGAGCTACTTCCAAGATGAGTCACCACTAGGACTAGTCATTGCTAGCATTAGTCACCTTCAGGATGATTCACTACCAGAATGAGTCACCATTAGAAAGCTGGAAATTTAAAAAAAATATTGGAATAAGTCACCATTAGAATGATTCACATATCCCAAAACACCCCTAACTATCTCCAAACACCTCAAACATCATATTTTTGGAAAATTAATAGGCTAGAAGGTCCAGGTTTTTACACCTTATGTGAGATCTTTACTTCAATGGAAAGATAAGCAGAATATTCTCATGTCCATAACCTAGTTATGGTTCATTTAATATACATTGTTTATTAAGATGAAATATATAAAAAATACTTTAGTAATCTACTAATATTACATGTACTATATATTTATTTCCTGTGTAAAATTTTAAATTTTCAAAATGTGACATATAATTTTCCTAATTATATTTTTTATTTCCATCAATTATTTTAATAAATATTATGAACTACTTTTTAGTTATTAAATATTAATTATATAAAGTTATTATTTTTTTATGATATTTTGATCATTTTAATGTTACTTAGGTTTAATTTTTTACATCCCATATCATTTCATGTCTCATAAATAAGTTATTATTTTTTTATCATTTTAGTTAACTACATTAATGAATATTGATAAGGTGTGTTTAATTGATTTTTATCATATTTTTTTTAAAAATCAATTATTTATGTTATTAGATGAAGTTATATCATCTTCAAATAATTGTTTGTTAATTTTATTTGTAAAAATACATGATATTAAATAGTTGAGTCATCTTAATCTTCTAGGGAGGAGCCTAGAGATACTTCCATTAAGGATCATCCCCATCCCTCTACATAAGATCCTCATACTTCTCTAGAGAAAATGGAGACATATAGGGTTAGTAAATGTGGTAGAATATGTTTAAAAAAATAATCAATTTCTTATAACAATGAGTAGAGGACCTCTAATAATTATAGTGGTAAGGATAATCTTATCAGTCTAAATTTGAATCAATTTATTTTTTTGTGGCTATTAAATATCAAGAAAAAATAAAATTTTGATTTTTGGTTGGAGAAGAGTTTTCTAGAAAAAAAAATAGCTTCTATCTAAGGTAATGTTCAAAATCTCATTTACTATTCCACTATTTATGATGACATGTTTTTAATAAAATATATAAATTTTGTTCCTCTCACTTTCATATGAAATATGATTTACCTGATAGTAATGAAGTTAAGTGGTGAGGACTATTTTTTTGATTTTTTTTGGATTTTAATTCAAAATTATCCATATTTTTTTTGGAAATATAAAATATGAAAATCTTAGTCAACTATACGATTTTTAGATAATGATTCATGGAGGAAGTTTTTTGAAAGAACAAAACTAAAGTCACTATTAGTATGTGAAATTTCAACTGTTGAATATTTTTATGTATATTCACTAAAAAATAATATTAATCTTATATTTTCTCTAAATTATAATAACCAAGTATAACTCACTATGATAATCAAGGAAAGACATATACCCACATACTCTATCCCATGGAGGGTATCCATTACTTTAATAACACATGATGGCTATGATTTTTTTTAGATTCACTATTGGGTCATTAGGATCTATAGAAATTTCACCTCCATCACCCTAGATAAATATAAAAATTTAAAAAGGGAATAGATGATTAAAAAGAGGAAATATATTATAGAAGAGTTGAATTATATGGATAAAAATATTATAAGTATAAATTTAAGTTATTTCTAAGATCATTATATTCAATAAACAAAATAAAAATTTCAAATATTATTTTCAGGATTTATTTTATTAGTAAAGAACATAGGGGTCCATCATACATGAGGGTAGGAATGATATTTTGGCTATTTCATTAGGAAAGGAAGAACAATTGGTTCATTTTTTATGATAGAAAGTGGGTTTATTTATTAAATAAATGTCCAACTTTCCTATTACTTATTTGAAAGAAGATGTATATAAGGGAAAACTATTTAGAAGAAAAAGTATGGGAGATGGGTGAGATGATGTAGGATGTGGTTAGATTATAACCACAACTAATGATTTCTAACATTAAAGGATTGTTTTAGCCTGTATATCTCACACCTCCATCATAGTTAATCGTATACTATAATTTATATATTGACGATTCCTAGAACCATATTATAGAATATAGGATTATAAATTATATTGGGGATAACATATATCATCAAGAAATATATAATGATCAGATTAGGGTTATAGTTCAAGCTCTTTTAGACGCATAAGGTATAGTTTTATTTTATACGGATGAGGTTACTATAGTTAAACAAAGATTTATACGTTTATTTCTTTGGAATTATTAAATTGTATGATAATTGAACATTGAAGTATGTATAGATTGTATCATTTATTTAATACTATATTTAAATTTATATTATATATTACACATACAAACACACTAACACCCATAGATATATATATTCTAGGAATACCTTAAGGTTATAGTAATTTTTCATAGAAAGAAAAATCATATCGAGGACCCTTTGACATCAAATACTACTTATTTTGATGGAAACACAGAATTATATTTTTATGCATTAATATTTTTGGATGATTATGATATGTTAATGGATACTGATATTTGTGGGAATATTTTGATGATTTGTAGGAATAATAGCATGGATCTTCTAATAATAGATACAACATACATCACAGTGGTGAATGTATTTTCTATATAAGTAGATCATTTTATTCAATTAAATAATATCAATTTTTTTAATATAATACCTAGGTTTTATTATCAGTAGGTATCTTTATACACATTAAATTCAATATGATACAACCTTAATGTATTGATTAATCGCCCCACAATATATTTCTAAAATAATGAAGACAATCATTTATTAATAATAAAATGAATATTTTTCTCAATAATTTCCAAATGAAGTATTTAAGTTGTAACAACCCCGTTCTAGAAGCCACCCCGAGGCACCCCGTACCCAGTTGGTCACATGACCTCAAGCGCATTTCCTTGAATGCCAGAGGCTACCGACTAACGACGAGGGCCTTGGGTGTGATAGTGGGGAAACTATGCCCTCATTTCCAGAGTACACAGTGGAAGTAAACAACACATACAATAGCGGAAGCAGTAAATATCCAAAAACATTAAACAGTGGAAGAATAAACAATAAACAACTGGAGCACACACATATATATGAAATGATGCATGATACATATATCTAGGAAAGCATCCAAACATGTCAAAATGAGAAATACAATACTAAGAAAAAGTGAAAAAGAAAACATATAAGCAACTCCTCAGCATCGCAAGCCTCAGCTTAGTCCCACGCTCTCCTACTCCAATGCATGTCAAGTACCTAAAGTCGAAGGGAACTTTCCCTTGTCTATACCTGCAACAATATAATCTGTTTGGGCCCAAAATCATGACCCAAACAGGGTGTGAGACTAAATCCCAGTAGGCTACCACCCGAATATCTATTCCTAACAATCAGTGAGCATATGGTAGGTAATAGTATAGTAAGTAGTAAACAGTAACCAATAAACAGGATGATGCACAACAATAAACAATCCAAAGATAAACAAGTAGTAGTGAAGCAAACATCTAACCACAAACAGGAATCGCTCTGGGAAATACTCATATCCATCCCCTCTGGTTCTATACAAAAAGTAACAACAACCCTCGGGGAAGTACACTCAACCTAACCCCTCTGGTTTGGTTGTACAAAAATTATAAGACTCTCTGAGGAAGCACACTCAGTCAATTCCCCTTACAGTCTACGGTAGTCAGGGACTCTCTGAGGAAGATCACACGGTCTAATCCCCTTATAGACCCAAGGTCTATAGACTCTTTGAGGAAGCTCACTCGGTCAATTCCTTTTAAAGCCACAGATCTATCACAGACTCTCAGAGGAAGCTCACTTGGTCAATTCCTTCTATAGCATGAAACAGTTTAAGGAAATTCAAAAAAAACATAGACTCTCTGAGGAAGCTCACTCGGTCTACCCCATTATATTCTATAAAGCTCAACACTCTTTGAGGAAGCTCATTCAGTCTATCCTCCTATGGCCTATAATATCCAAGACTCTCTGGGAAGCTCACTCGGTCTATCCCCTATAGTCTATAATTTCCAAGACTCTCTGAGAAATCTCACTCGGTCTATCCCCATATAGTCTATAGCTCCAGGTTCTCACGACCCCGTGCCATTCAGTGCATAATAATGATATAAGGCCAAAGTAAACCTATATATCTACTTGGATAACCATTCTATAGCATAACAAGCCTGTCAGGGAACAACACTCCATCCTACGGTCACAAGGCATGGAAAATAGGTATAACGGCCGAAGGATGAACAAGACCAAAAGGTCGTAAACAGAACAAGGCATGGGAAAAACATCCAAGCATAGCAATTATCCTCATACATAACCTAATTACCTCTACACAAAAATACAAGCAAGGTAGGAAAACAATAGGGGAAAAACAGTAAACACGCAATACCCCGTTCAAGGGTATTGGTGGAAATTTCACATAAAACTCAAAGCCTTCGAACGGAAAGGCCAAAACCACCTACCTTGATGCTAGGATATCAATATTCTTAAACCACGAGGCTTGAATCTCCTTAGAATGTCGTAGATCTATGAAAACACACAAAACGTTTAACCCACGATAACATGCAAAAGATGAGGAATTGGGAAACGATGCTCTAGAAGAAGGAAGAGCATACCGTTGCAGTTCCAACGCAATCGACAGTGGTAGATTTGGAGAACATATGGAGGATCGGGGGATCAGAGGAGATTCGTGGCCATACAGGATGCTCTCGGTCAAAGAAGCTGGAGAAGAAGTGTGTTCTGGTGAATAGGCACGACCCTGGTCCGTTTAATGAAAAAAAGAAAGTACAGGGCGTGTACTTTTGAAGTACACGGCATGTACTAGGATTTTATGTACTCTACATTAAGTGGCCTCCACATCACCCCACATGACCATGTGTGTGGCCCTGACACGGCCAGAACACAGTCTCGCACGACATCGATGTACACGACATGTACTTATAAAGTACATGGACTGTACTTCAAAAATTTCCAGAAACTCCTCTTTTCTCAAAAACTCCAGAAAAAGGAAAAACACACCTGAAACAAAGGTCCAGGTTCACACAAACTTCCCCCTTAAAGAAATTCATTTCGGAATTTCCCTAGCGAGGCGTGGAAGAAGAAACCCCAAAAAGATCTGGCCACTGCGATCGTACACCAGCCTTCCTCTCCCAAGTCTCGTCCTATACTCACCCGTGCTGCCATAGCACCCGTACCATAGGAACATACCGACCACGGAGAACCTTCATACTGTGATTAAAAATCCGGATAGGATGCTCCTAAAATGATGCATCTGCTTCGATCTCAACCTCCTCAGGTTGAAATACATGAGATGGGTCTGAAAAGTAACGTCGGAGTTGAGAAACGTGGAAGATGTCATGCATAGCCTGATACCTCTGAGGTAACTGCAACTGATAGGCAACTGACCGAACTCTCTCCAACACCTCAAAACGGCCCAACGTACCATGGTGAAAGCTTAATTTGTCTCTGAATCCTCTTGTGTCCCAACCTCGGTGTGGCACGTAGGAAAACCTGATCCCCGACCTCAAACTCCAGAGGTCATCTCCGCTATTCAGCATAAGACTTCTGTCGAGACTGTGCTGTAACCATCCTCTTTCGAATCATCTCTATCTGCTCTGAGGTCTCCTGAAGAAGATGAGGTCCCAACAAAGCTGCCTCTCCAATCTCCATCCAGCATAAAGGTGATCGGCATGGCCTACCGTACAAATCCTCGTAAGGTGCCATCTGAATAGTCACCGGAAAACTATTATTGTAGGTGAACTCCACAAGAGTTATATGCTTCTCCCAAGAACCTCTAAAGTATAGAATGAAAGCTCGGGGCATATTCTCAAGCACCTGCATTGTATGCTCGGACTGGCCATCTGTCTGGGGATAGTATGCTATACTCAAAAGTACCTGTGTACCCAAAGACTTCTAAAGCCCCTGCCAGAACCGAGAAGTAAAATGTGCATCCCTGTCTGAAACAATGGACTGTGGAACTCCATGTAGGCGTACAATCTCTTGGATGTACAACCGTCCCAGCTCATCAACACTGAAGGTATCCTTGATCAGAATGAAGTGAGCAACCTTTTTAAGCCTGTCGATGACAACCCAAACAACATCACTCCCTTGAGGTGACCACGACAGCCCGATCACGAAGTCCATCGCGACATCGTTCCACTTCCACTCTGGAATGGGTAACTGCTGTAAAAGAGCTGATGGTCGCTGATGCTCCACTTTCACCTGCTAATAAGTGTAACACCTCATGACAAAACTATCAACACCTCTCTTTATACCTGGCCAGCAATATTGGTGGTGTAGATCACGATACATTTTGGTGATGCCAAGATGAACTACCCAATCTAAGGAATGAAAACCCTGCATCAGCTCCTCGTGTATGTATACTATCACCCATACATGTTCCTAGAAATTAAATATTTCATCCTCGCAAACTATCTATCTAGGAAGAGGGTCCTCTCCTAACACACTCTCCCGCAGGACTAGGACTTCTAAGTCTGATAGCTGCCTCATCCGTACCCAATCAAGAAGTGTATAGGTAACAACTAAAAAAGATAGAAAAGTATTCCCTTGTATTTCGCACACCTCAAAATACATCTTGGAGAATAGATCCATAAGCTTAAACTCATTGTTGGCCTCCTGAACCGCCTGTATATTAGTTCTCATGCTCAACGCATCAGCCACTGCGTTGCCCTTTCCTGGCATATAGGCAAGCTCAAAGTCGAAGGACTGAAGATACTTGACCCACCCGTGCTGTCTCAAATTCAGATCACTCTAGGTGAAGATGTACTTGAGACTCTTGTGGTTGGTAAACACCACAAAGTGCTCTCCCATAAGATAATGTCTCCAACAACCTAAGGCATGAACAACAGTTGCGAACTCCAGATTGTGTGTCGCGTAATTCCTCTCATGTGGACTCAACTATCGAGACCCGTACACAATGAATCCATCTCCCTGCATATGCACAGCTCCCAACCCGATACCTGAAGCATCACAGTAGACCATATAGCTCTCTCCTGGCTCTGGAAAGACTAGTATCAATGCTGACATCAACCTCCCTTTCAACTCCTAAAAGGCAAACTCACAAGAGTCTGACCATAAGAACTTCACCCCTATCTTAGTCAGACCTATCAGTGGTGCTACTAAGCATGAAAAGTACTGTATGAAACATCTGTAGTATCCATCCAGCCTTAGGAAACTCTGTACCTCAAAGACATTCTTCAGATTCTCCCAGGAAACTACTACCCTCACTTTCTCTGGGTCTACTGATACTCCTGTCTCTGAGATGACATGACCAAAGAAGTGAATATGGTCCATCCAAAAGTGGCATTTTGAGAGCTTAACATATAACTGATGCTCTCTCAGTGTACTCAGAACGATCTCAATATGGGTAGCATGGTCGTGTAGAGTGTGAGAGTACACCAAGATGTCGTCCATGAAAACCACCACGATGGAATCCAGGTATGGATGGAACACTCGGTTCATCAGTTCCATGAAAAATGAAGGCGCGTTCGTGAGACCGAACGACATAAACATATACTTCTATAGACCATACCTTCTCTGAAAAGATGAAAGAGGTATATCAGATGGTCTAACGTGCAAATGATGATAATCAGATCTCAAGTCAATATTCAAGAACACTCGGGATCCTTGAAGCTGATCAAAGAGATCATCAATCCTCAGCAAGGGATATCAGTTCTTGACCGTCAACTTGTTTTACTTCCAATAATCCACACAAAGCTTGAGGGTTCTGTCTGCCTTCTTTGCAAACAAGACCAGAGAACCCCAAGGAGAAGTACTGGGTCGGATCAAACCTTTTTCCTGCAACTCCTCCAACTGCTTCTTGAGCTCTTGTAACTCAGGCATAGCCATCCTATAAGGAGGAATGGATACCAGTGCCGCTCCTGGAACGAGATCAATAGAAAAGTCTACCTCACGATCTAGAGGGAAACCTGAAAAGTCCTCTAGAAAGACAAATCTGAAACGATCCAACACTGGAGGAAAGTTTAAATATGAATTCCCCTGGTCATCTAGATATAGACTAGCAATCTGGGCTATAAATCCTCCTAGCCCATGATGCTCGGGTCCTTCTCGACTCACCTGGATATCCCACTCGCCTCTATGAAGAATGGATCCACCCTCTGGTGATATGAAACTCACCCTGCGGTGATAACAGTTGACAACTGCCTGGAAGGGTACTAACCATTCCATTCCAAGAATGACATCATAGCTCGTCATATCTAGAACCTAGAGGTACCATACGAAGTAACAACCTATAACCTCAAGAGGGCACTCTCTGCACTGACACACACTAAACTCTCTAGTCCCAAACGGTGTGTCAAGAATCAAAGTATCGGTAGAGGAAAAGATGCAGATCCCAAGGCTCTCTATAATAGAAACAATGATAAATATATGAATAGAACCAATATAGAAAAGAGATGAATATAAAACTGAGGCTACTAAGATCGTACCTGAAACTGTGGAAGGTTCGGGATCCTACTCCTGATGGGTCTGCTCCACAGTAAAAGTCTGGCCTATACCACGACCCTGCGACCCTAGCTGACCACTCAGAGCTAATCCACTCAGCTATCGTTGGTAACCAAGGGACTGACCACCACGACCGTGACCTCCACCTCGGCCTAAAATTCCGGAAGAACTCCAGTTCCCAGACTGGTGAGAAACTGGCTATGCATATATTATACGTGGGGTCAAAGAAGAACCCCTACTACCATCTGTAGGTGAGAAGATATAGAAAAAACACTGAAGATGGCCCATCTTGCCGCAAGATCGACACTTCATCAGGTCTCTCTGGCACTGAGGCCTAGTATTCCCACTCCTCCCGCACTGGTAGCATACTACCTGGCTACCCAAAGATACATTCTTCCTACTCTGATCTCCTCGAGTAGACTCCCTATGATGCTTCCTATTATCAGTAGGAGGAACACTGACTCTGGATGTCGAACCGCCCTGGCTCACTCCACCAGAATCCCTCAGATTTCACTCTGTGATCAACACCTGGTTGACGATAGAGGATATCAAAGTCAACCTGAAGATGTTCACTTGTGAGTGGATGTCGTACCTCATACCATCCTCGAACTTCCGCGCAAAGAGAAACTCATCATCTCTTGGAATAGGCATGAAACGCTGCATCTCAGTAAAGTGATATGAGTACTCCATAACCTAAAGAGTACCCTACTCCAGACTCATAAACTCCCAGGCTCGATCAGCCCTCAGGGTATCCAGTTAGAATTAATCGTAGAATATGCGCCGAAACTCATCCCAAGTCATACTTTGCTGGTGTCCTAACTGTGAGATCACCCCCACCACCTCTTGGCAGAGTCTCAAAGCATATAGGTAGTGAGCTTCACCCTCTTCTCTCGAGGTATCTCCAGATGCTCAAAAATTGTCAGCATGGCCCCTAGCCATGACTCTACAGCCTGAGGTCCTCCATCCCCTGAGAAAGTAGGAGGATGTGGCTACTGGAAAACCCGCGTCAACTCTGCCATCGACGGGGAAGGAGGCGACGCTCCCTAGAAGGTCGGCATCATCCTCAGAAATTCTTCCCTAAATTGTGCATCGGTTCCTGCAACTGGTATAACTGCTGGTGCCAAGGCTAGAATAGCAGGAGGATCTGCAGGAGGTGCCTGATCGGCCATATCCGGTGTCTGATCACCATCTGGCAGCTGGAACACAACCTAAGGACATCTCGGTGGCATAAATTTTAAAGGTCAAAAGCACACCTTTGATCAGGATTATCAAAGACCGAGAACACAAGAGTACAATATGGGAATAGGGGAAGGAAACATTCAAGTTTTACAAAACATGACTACACAATGTGTATAAAAACTACACTGCATGTTATTTTAATCCACTCACATGGGCGTGTACTTCTGCCACAACTGGTCGTGTAACGCCACAACCACACGATGTGTTGTCCCCACAAATGGTGTGTACTTGAAATCTATTCCCATGCCCGAGTCTCTTTACAGGGATAACCCACACGCTCCTCTTAATCCTAGACTACACGGTGTGTTAACGAAGCATATGATGTGTACTAGACAAGGTTTCAATGACCTATGTTGTTAGTTACATGGCTGACTACACGGTTCACTCTACACGGCGTGATTCCTGAGAACACGGAATTTACTTGAAGGTTTTCTTCGACCCGTGTTGTTTGTGACATGGCCGTGTACTTAGGTTACAAGGCACAACGTGTGATAACCGGGAACAACGTGTAAATTCAATGTTTCATCCATCCGTGTCGTTGGCCACACGGGTATATACACAGTCACTACAACACGGCATGTACGTACCGTACATGGCGTGTTCCTGAAGATTTTTCACAACCCCTTGTTTCATCCCACACAGTCAGTGAAACAGTTTAAAAACTACACGGTGTGTATTAATCAAGTACATGTCGTGTATTCAGGGTTTTTTTGGGCAGTAGCTCAGAAATTGCTCTGAAGCCCAGAAAACACAGAAAAAAAGAGTTACAGTGCCAAATTCCGATCTGTGAGGGCCCATACTCCTCGTGAATCAAAGTTTGACATCTTATACAAGTTATAACAAGGAAACCAGGCAATGAATCACCAAATTCTAGTCCATGAGGGCCCATAACACCTCAAGAAACAAAGTTTGGTATCCATATAAGCAAGGTAATATATAAAAAAATTCTCTATCAAATAGTAGAGATTCTATCAAAACATCTATCACAACAGCATGCATAATCTACACAACGTCAATCAAAAAAACATGGAATCACTAATTCATCCTAGATGGCATGGCAAGAATGCATGGCATGTCATTTCTAACAAGTTTCTATATAATGCATGATATGGAATACCCTCATCTCATCGGGTTGTGATAGAAATAAAACAACAATAACAACAACGGTAACAACACAAAGCATGTGAATCACCCAACGGTGAAATCAAATCAACTGTAAAAGTGCAAACCAGTAAAACTGCAATAATCAAGGTAGTATGGCTTTTCCCTGTACACGAGTTAGCTACTCCCTGGAAAAACTTATTACCAAGTACCTATTTCATCTTATCCCTGACTATAGGCTCCAAATAGTAAGTCAAGAGAAAATAAATATCCTCTGATACCACTTTGTAATGTCCCAGTTCCGGAAGCAACCCAGAGGTGCCCTGTACCCGGTTGATCACATGGACTCAAGCGCATTTCCCCAAAAACTAGAGGCTGCCGACTAGCAACGAGGTCCTTGGGTGTGATAGTGGGGAAACTATGCCCTCATTGGCAGAGTACATAGCAGAAGTAAACAAAACATACAATAGAGGAAGCAGTAAATATCCAACAACAGTAAACAGTAGAAGACTAAACAATAAACAACTCGAGCACACACATATATATGAAATGATGCATGATACATATGTCTAGGAAAGAATCCAAACCAGTCACAATGATGAATACAATACTAAGACAAAGTAAAAAAGAAAATAGATAAGAAACTCCTCAGCATCACAAGCCTCAGCTTGGTCCCACGCTCTCCTGCTCCAATGCAAGTCAAGTACTTGAAGTTGAAGGGCGCTTACCCTTGTCTATACTTGTAATAATATAATCTGTTTGGGCCCAAAAGCATGACCCAAACAGGGTGTGAGACTAAATCCCAGTAGGCAACCACCTAAAGATCTGTGCCTAATAGTCAGTGAGCATATAGAAGGTAATAGTACAGTAAGCAGTAAACAGTAACCAGTAAATAGGATGATACACAACAATAAACAATCCACAGATCAACAAGCAGTAGCGAAGTAAAAAACTAACCACAAATAGGAATTTCTCTAGGAAGTACTCACATCCATCCCCTCTAGTCCTATCCAAGAAGTACCAAAAACCCTTTGGGCAGTACACTCATCCTAACCCCTCTGGTTTGATCATACAAAAATTTTAAGACTCTCTAAGGAAGCATGATCAGTCAATTCCCCGTATAGTCTAAGGTAGTCAGGGACTCTCTGAGGAATATCACGCAGTCTAATCCCCTTATAGCCCCCATGGTCTAGATACTCTCTGAGGAAGATCACTCAATCAATTCCTTGTATAGCCTCAGGTCGACCAGAGACTTTCTGAGGAAGGTCACTCGGTTACTTCCTCCAATAGCCTGGGATGGTTTAAGGAAATTCAAACAAAACACAGACTCTCTGAGGAAGCTCACTCGATCAATCCCATATAGTATATAAAGCTCAAGACTCTCTGAGGATGCTCACTCAGTCTATCCTCCTGTATCATATAATATCCAAGACTCTCTAGGAAGCTCACTCGGTCTATCCCCTATAGTCAATAATGTCCAAGACTCTCTGATGAAGCTCACTCGGTCTATCCCCTTATAGTCTATAGCTCTAGGTTCTCACGGCCCCGTGCCATCCAGTGCATAATAATTCTATAAGGCCAAATTAAACCCACATAGCTACTTGGCTAACCAGTCTATAGTATAACAAGCATGTCAGGGAACATCACTCCATCCTACGGTCATAAGGCATGGAAAACAGGTATAATGGCCAAAGGCTGAACAAGACCAAAAGGTCGTAAATAGAACAAGGCATGGGCATAAAATCCATGCATAGAAATTATCCTCATACATAACCAAATTACCTCTACAAAAGCATACAGACAAGCCAGAAAAACAACAGGGGGAAAACAGTAAATACGCAATACCCCGTTCAAGGGTATTGGTTGAAATTGCACATAAAACTCAAAGACTTTGAACAGAAAGGCACAAAAACCCTACCTTGATACTAGGAGATCGATATACTTGAACCACGAAGCTTGAATCTCCTTATAACTTCATAGATCTATGAAAATGCAAAAAATGTTCAACCCATGATAACTTGAAAAAGAGGAGGAATTGGAACACGATGCTCTAGAAGAAGGAAGAACTTACTGCTTTGGTTCCAACACAATCAACGACGGTCGATTTGGAGAAAGGATGTAGGCTCGGGGGCTCGGAGGAGATTCGCGGCCATATGGGATGCTCTCGGTCGAAGAAGATAGAGAAGAAGTGTGTTATGGTGATTAGGTGCGACCCCGGTCTGTTTAATGAAAAAAAGTACACGATGTGTGCTTTTGGAGTACATGACGTGTACTAGGATTTTCCGTACTCCACTTTAAGCAGCCTCCACATCACCCCACAGGACCATGTGTGTGACCCAGACATGGCCAACACACGGCCTCGCACGACATCGAAGTACAGAGCATGTACTTATAAAGTACATAGCGTGTACTTCAAAAATTTCTAGAAACTCCTCTTTTCTCAAAAACTCCAGAAAAATGAAAAACATACCAGAAACGAAGGTCCAGGTTCTTACATAAGTGATTTATTTTTCCATATCTTGATAATTATGTGATATATATATCACCATAGAATACATTTATGTTAATTAAATGACCACAAATAAAATATTTTTGTGTATTTGGGGCCATTGGATAATGTGTAGTTTTTTTCTATAAGAAAACACTGTATACTACATATGCTTCTTTAATATTGATGTTCAAGAAATTTTTAGTGTAGCCTTAGAGAAGTAAGTTTTATAATTTTAATGCTTACATATTTGAAGAAATTTATTTATTATTTCATAATTCTAATCAATTTAAAATTTTTAATAGAAGAACTATCACCAGACTAGGAGAAGCAGGCAATAAAATATATGTGAATTATTTTATAAGTATTATAGATTAAATGATACTTAAAATTTTATTTTCAATTGACATATTCTTCTAAAAAATAATTTTCAACATAAATAAGGAGTTCAATTTGGGTATTATTGATGAAGATTGTGCCAATGAGATCTAATCACACAATATTTTGAACTTGAATTAATGTAGTGGTTGTGTGAATCTAGTTGTCTCATATGAAGAGTGTGTTTTGGGTGTGTTTTTCACTTTTTTATGGGTTCAATGTGTCAAAAAAGATGTGATGAACACATTTATTAGAGAACCAAATTGGGATTGTTTCAGAATTAGTTTAAATGATGGTTGTCTACCCTTGTATTAACCCCTCATTCTCCTATTAAATAATATTCCAATTTTTTTCCCACCCTATCTTCAATCAAATGATATCTCACTGATCACTATCATTAGTTAATTTCAAATTGAATATTAAAATACAATAATCAATTCATTACTTAATTTTTCCTAGGATTTTGATTATATATCTCCCATCACACTCAGATTAATATATTTTCCACCATTAGATTCATTCAAGTAAATTTAACGTTATTGTGTGTGAAAATCCTATAATGATAGAAGAAAAATTTAAAAACAATTTTCAATAAGAAAAACCTACTGATTAAATATTTTAAAAATATAGATAAATGAGATGAAACATTTCACATTAATCAGTTGAATTCATTAATATGGAATTTATATATTATACTTGGATTAACTAGTAAATAAATAGTTATATATCATTGGATAAGTTACAATAAATGAATGAAAAAGTAATAACAGATCTGGGTCATTTAATATATTAGTAAGAACTTCCCAATCAGATATCTCCACCCCTCGATGAATAATAGTCATCTTATAGTAGAATCCATTGTTCCCCACTTTTAGTAGCTTCTTTTCCTATATGAGACTCATGTAATCTTTCATCCAACATAATAATATCTAGTTTTCTCAAGATCCCCTTGGAGTTCAGTTGCTCTCTCTCATTCTTATACTATCTCCACATGCATATTTTGATGGTGAAATTTCATATGGCTGAGAAATATAGAGTATTACTCCTCATTAATATTATTTTTATGATTATATTAATAATATTTAGTTAGATAATTTATATATGTGTGAGTAGTAGTATCCTTTCCCAATTTAGTGAGAATTGGGGGATTAAAATTGATTTCAATTAAAAAGTCATCTTTTTGGAAAATTTGGTGTTTGATATCCTCTTAGTGGAGAAATAATATTTATTTAGCTACATTTTTTGCACATATGGTTCTAACATAGGTAATTTGTTTGGATAATAAGTTTACACATATAATTTTGTTACCATTATATAGTTCTAACCTATATAACTTACTCTTACACATCCTATGAAATGCACTTGATAACATTATGCTACCCTCACCCGCATGACATTATTTTTAGGTTTCCTTTACAACATGCTATTCACATTTAAACAGTGGATTATTACCTTGATTAAAAATTTATGTAATTCAATTTACATTCTCTTCACATTTATAATCATGGAGTTTCCATTATTCTACCTATAAAATTCTTGGAGGTACCCTTATATAGCACTCACATAAAGATGTTACGTTGACATGAATCTTATTCACAATGGTTTCCTTAAGCATTTTGAATATGACTACATGGATAACCCTTAAATTTTTTAGGATTTCATACAATTAGGATATAAGTAAAATATAATACGGGCCTTTAAAATTCATAGGAGTGGTTGAAATTTCATATGAGTAGAGGAAATAGAATATGAGAACGATGATAAATTTCAAAAAGTAAAAATTCCACATTGGACTGAAAATATCCAATGTGAGTTGAATTATTTTATGGTCTAGTACCTAAAAATGTATTACAAACCATATAAAATCTCATATTTTGATGTTATATAATTTTTAAAAAATCAAATATCATAGGTGGAATAAAATATCATACGCGCCTGAAAATATCCTACACAACTGGATTGAACGGATCCATAGAACCGCTGAACTCGTTGGTGGTTGACGTGGGGAATCTTCCTGGTGCGGAGCCTACAGAGGATTTGGTCCCCAGGAGGGAGGATGAGTCAAATAGTGTGGATGAGGAGTATTTTGAGGAAAAGGGGCACAAGAGCCATGGTCTAGCTCAAGGGTTGAAGAAGTAGTCCCAACTCGGATTTGATGTTTCTGAGGAAGGCGGCTTGGGGAAGAACTCATTTGTCAATCTCAAAGGTGGATCTGATTATTCCATTCGAAGGAAGAGAAACATTGCACATGTCAAAGCTAATCAAGATGTTGTTTCATAACGTCTCAAAATGGGTGAGTTCTCAATTGTTGCAAGGCTTTTTCTTCCTAAGGGTTCACAACCTCTGAAAATTGATGAACTCAAGGAGCGTGTTTCAATGATTTGGGGCTTCTCATCATGGAAATGTGTCTCGCTTGGTCGAGGATATTTTCATATTCTTTTCCCTACATAAGAACTTAATGTATGAGCCTGGGGGTTCGGTTCCATTGCAATCAAACCTAGGATTATGCATCTTCGTGAATGGGATAAAAAATTCAACCCTTTCGAGATGTGAAACACCACTACACAAATATGAGTTTGGGTTTATGGCTTAAACTGGATACTTTGGCATCCCAAAATTTTGTATGAAATTGCTTTTTTCCATTGGAATCCCAATTAAAATGGACATGGAAACAGAATTCGCTCAATTTGGTCACTTCGCAAGGTTCTTGGTAGAGGTTGAACTCGGCGCGACTCTAGTTGACAAGGTAATGTTGGCCACTGATGATGATATTATTGAGTTAAAGATCATCTATGAAAAAATACCAAAGTTATGAAATAAATGTAAGGTCATTGGGCATAAATTATCTTCCTTTAGATGCTCTATTATATGCAGCTTCTGTACACTGCGTCAACATGATTCCAAAAACTATCTTAAGAAGAGAAATCCTCCCAGGAAGGTTGATATTATTCCTCGGATAGCTAAGAATAGTATTGGCCCTTTCAGGAATGATGATGATATTGGAATTTCTCTTGATAATTTAAAGCGGATAAAAGATGTGCCATGACTTATTTCCATAGATGTTTCCAATCAAAGGATTGAAGATGGAAGGACACCATAATCACATCCTGGGCTCACGATGAAGTCTTGGGCTACCATTTTCTCTGAAGAGGTGAATGTGCAAAATGATTAACCTTCCCAAAAATGTAAAAATGTTGACTTTCAGAAACTCTCGGCCTCTTGAACACCAGGAAGTGATGATGAATTGATGGTTGAGCAAGAAAATGATGGAGAAATTCAAAAAGAGGTTGATGAACAACTCTCACATTAAAGTATGGTTGTCTTTCAGAAGGGTAAGAAAATTTTAGACTCTAAATTGCCAATCATTTCAAAATCTTGTCCCGAACCGGTTGTGGATAATGAGGGCTTTCAGTTTATTTCATACAAGAAGGCGAAGTCTCCAATTGTACCCTTAGTGAAATCGACAGAGGGTAATCCCGCCTCTCAAATTATTGATTGTTCCATAGAGAAACATGATACTACTTTGGGCTCTGCTTCAACTGAAGTACTAAAGGGGGAGGAGATGAAGACTCCATCGACGAGAGATACATCTCAAGACAAATGTGAGGAGAAACTGGAGGATAGCTCTGGCTCTGATAGTACTGATGCTGAGATGCTACTTGGGCGACTTAAATCCATTCCTCCAAGTAGGGTGAGATCGCGCGGCAGGGGACGTGGTTGAGGACATGGCAGAGTTGGTTGGCATGAAGTTAGTGAAGTGGAAAGGCATCTAACTGAAATATTGAAGAAAAATATTGGAATTTATATTCTTTTTGGTGTTTTTTCTATGTTTTCCCGTTCTCCCTTGGACTTCTTTCTTTTTCTTGTTTAATAAAAGATGCACAACCACCGCCTTTCTCAAAAAAAATATTTGACACTTGAAAAGACTTATGATCTGGTCATATGAAGTATCATTCTCCCTAAATCCATATTTCTATAATAAGATATATGATGTGGAAAATTTCATTTAATAAAATTCAAATTCCCATAGTTCAATGTCTTAGGATTCACCCATTTTTCATTTTTTCATCCTACACCTCATTATAATCACACTTGCTAAAGTATTTTTCATAAATAAAATCCATATTAATAATAAAATGAAAATAATATTTTAAAACCACTACATAATTAAATTCTAGAATCAATGATCAATTTACGTCTTTACAACTAAATCCAAAAATTGAACAAATCATTTAAATTCATGATTTAATCCATCTGAAAAAGTAATTCCAGATTCCCAAAAGTAAAAAATATTAATTAATTTTTATATGTCTTGAATAATTTTTTGGTAAATTTATAATGGAAAACAATTTAAATATTTAAATATATTGTTTTTCATCACTTACTCACACATACAATATTTCACTATTGGATAATAAAATGAATTCTATTAATTTTAAAAAATTATTTTTTTCTTATTTGGTTAAAATTCATAAACTAAAAATGAGGAATATAAAATATTCTCCATCAATATAATTATAAAGCCCAATATATGAATTTAATATCACTTCCTGCATTTTTATTTAATAAAATTTTCTATTTCCATCTTTTTCAATAGAATATATATTAGAGGAATAATGTTTTTAACAAGTGGTAAATTCCTAAATCCCACTCTAATATGATTCCTTTTCCAATGTTTGTTTTCACACTTCCTTAATACTTTCAAAATGAACATTATATATATCATATTTCCTTTCTAAATCCATGTTTAGAATTCTAAAATTCATTTAATCTCCTATGTAAAATTATTCCAACCAATGTTTCCCTTCCATGAATTTTTTTACACTGATTGGATGAGTCTAGATAAACCCAAAACTAAGATATAACAAGACACTATGTAACATCTGAAAAAAATTTGATTATTAAAGGATTGAAAGAAATTATTCGGAATCTAGTTCCCATATCATTGAAAATATTAGATGTTGCTTATGAATCCCACATGTACATATATTGAATTAAGAATACTTATAGATAAAATAACATATTATTATTTTACTCTAGTTCATATGAGATATAAAAATGTATTTTAGAGAGGATAATTAAAGTTATAATCAATCAAAATGGGTTCATCACCTATTCTTGAGTTTATAACACTAATTTATTTTTGTAAATATTTTGATTCCACTATATTATTTTCTATTGAAATCCATTTTCCTGATTTTAAATCATATATTTTCATGAATATTGATCAAAAGTCACTAAGTAATCATATAATTACAATAATTTAAGAAGAAATAAATTTATATCATACTCTCATGGTATATATATCTATAAAAGAAAAAATTTAAGCTCATGTTTCCCACTCTAAAAAAATAAAATATTCTAAAAATAGAAGTCATGAAGAATTTATATATTGATATAATTTTTTTAACCAAACCCTTCTTATTAATTTGATGCAAAAATACATGGAAATAAGGAAAAATTAATAACTCTATTTACTTTAAACCAAATAAACAATTTCATCTCCCATAATATTATCTTCTAAATCACTTCCCATGGATTTCGAAAAAAATTTCAATGAATACCAAATTCAAAAAACTGAGCACCCATACTAATTTCAAAGAAAATGATAACGCAATTATTCTTATTCATGTTCATTAGATATGATTTTAGAATCCTCCATTGTTTTTCTAAAAAAATCTTTACGAAATTTATACAATCATTATCCATTAACTTTAAATTAGAATTGTGATTCAACTAATTTGATCTCAACTACAAAAAATGGATATATATTAGTTATAATAAATTTTACAGTCTATTTGAATGAAACTTTCCATGGATAATCTTCATCCTTAAGAAAAATATCAACACATTGTCTCCCACTTCAATAATTCATTTTTAATGATTTTATCATGGAAAGATCTTGATATAACTTTGTATAATAGGTAGTTTCCATAACATTACCTTGTAATATCCTTATGATATATCATATTAATATTTAATTTCCCTTTAACCTTGAAAAATTATAGGTTCACTCTCTTCATAGACTAGTTGACATAGAGATTCTACTGAATAGGTAGGCGACATCACTTTCTATAAAAAATGTATAAGCGGCGACACCAAATTGGTTCTTGAAATAATACCTTTATGCCAACAATAAATTTTTATTCTCTTTTAATATAATCCTTCTTGATAGGATGCACTATTCTTTCCAAAATTTCTCTTGATCTAAATATTTTAAACCATTTCTTAACAATTTTTTTGGGGGTGGTAGGAAGCTATGGTATTGTAGTGTACTCCATATCTCTTCATGATGGATTCCTTTTTTTTACAAAAATGTTTTCTTTGATCACTGATTATATATCAAGGAACACCAATGTAACAACCCAAAATTTTATCAATGGAAATCCCTTTCTTATAATTAGTTTATATAGTATAATCATAATAAATTCACATTAAGAGTACAATATTGACATTATAGATGAAAAATTAATTAAATAAGAGGTATTTATAAATGTCAAAGAACACATTCTGATGAAATAATAACATGACCTTAGGAATGGTGATATAGATATCATGAATAGTAAACTGTTCATATGAATAGTAACATCACCTATGAATTTATAAAAAAAGTATGCAACTTATATGTGAATTTATGATATAATTTTGTCATAGTATAAGTAAATAAATTCTTTAAAAATTATTAATTATGTTTTGTTGCTTTTGTAAGTTATAAATATTTAATTACAATTTTATAATTAATATAATGATTTAAAAGAAAAATAGTTTCCATAAAATGTATACATAAATAAATATTTTTTTCTTATGATTTTATTATAATTTTATGAAATATTATTTATTTTTTCAGTGTGTTATAAAATTAGTTATAAATCTAAAATCTATATTTTTTGAGTACTTGTTGATTTTAAGTAAAAATTAAGTTTCTAATATTTTAAATATTATTTTCATAAAATGGATTTCATTTTTTAATTCTATACATAAAAAAATGGTTAGGGTGATTTTTTTGGGATTTTTATAAAATACTTGAATTTTTAATGAATAGTAAAATACAGTAATTTATGGTATAAGCTAAATACTTGATTTATTGAGTCATAGATGATGTATGGATGATGTAAGAACAAAATATTTAACTATCCTTAATTATTTTAATATTTTTGATGATAACGCTAAAAATATTCATAGTCTTGAGGAAAAATAATAAACTAATGAGTAAAATAATGAGCAAACACCCCTCTCATCCTTTATAAATACCACCCTCACAACCTATTCCCATCACACCTCTAAAGATTTTATACTTGTCTAAATTCTGTTCAAATATCTTCCAAAAAATCTCCACCATGTCCATGAGATTTTGGTATCATAAAAAGAGAAAATAATTTTCCCTAAGGAGGCTCTCAAAGTGGAGAAATTCAAGAGGTAAATTCCTCTTTCCTTTTCTTTTATTTTCTTTTTCATGTTCTTTATTTTCTTATTCTCTTAAACACTCTTTTTTACATGTTTTCACTTCTTCATAACATCAATTATAATTATATACTCCTATATTACCTTATTATTGTCCATGTATGATTTAAATACATCCTTTCATAGACACCATTATGATATTTTATTTTCATATTCCTTTTGATATGATTATGATACCCATTCTTTCCATGGGAAACCCTTATGTTTTTGTTTTATTGATTATGTATGATTATTTATATATAGAAAATATTCAATAACATGTTATTATGGATTATCCCAGATAGATATCCAATTCATTGTGTAATTTTTAGTCTTATGAGATGTCATGTGAGATGGTCTTGGTGGTTAGCCTTGACTCTCGCTCTATGTACAATGGTCTTGGTGGGTAGTCTTGACTCGTGATCATCCATGTGGAATGATCCTTTAATCATTCTGAATTTATGTTTTATGTTTCTGCCATATTACTATGATTCTATGATTATATTATCCCGTGTTCTATATGTTATTATTACATATGATTAATCCCATTCCATTCCTTTTTATATCATTATGTTATGTCTTCTAACCCATGTGCTAAGCTTCATTTTAATGTTTATTTCTTTACAGGGATTTTTAGATTATCCCTTTATTCATGTATTCCCCAGGGTATCCGATGAATATGTAAGGGATCAAAGGAATTTAGGAGATCCTTATGAATATTAAATAAAATATGTTTTATTTTGGTTTCATGTTGTTTAATCATGTATCTAATATTCCAAAGATACTATAATTTACGATACTTGGTTTTTATTTAATGATTACTTATGATTAAAATCATGTAATAATATTTTTAAAAGGATAGGGTCACTGTAACCAAACATATAATTTTTTATTATAAAATAAATCACAATATTTTCATCATCATCTTGGTTTCCTTTTGATTTAATCCATTTGAAATCATATTCTATTACTGACAGGATATAGGAAAATCCAATTGTGATAATAAATGGGACCATGAAATCTAATACCCATACATCATCTATTACATAAATGAAATTAAATTATGTTCAAGAATTTCCAAACTTCTAGAAACTCCACTAGTAAATGAGCAATTAGGATATTTTATGCAAAAAACATGTTATTTTTTAAATTTTTTTTTCCAAATAAAATAGCATATAATACATTTATAATTATTATTTGTGGTTTAAAATATCATCCAAATGTAAGTTTATAACAAAATGAGATCACTGAATTATTTTTATCTTCATGGATAAATGAAATAATTATTTGGTAAATACATATACTCTATAAATAAGGATCATCCCATATATAAATCATCGATTCATATTTTATCTTTAGACTTTGATTCTTAGTAAAAAAGGGATGTTTACCTTTTATTAAACCAAATAATTCACTGTATCAATATACTAGGGAACTTAGGTGACTTCTTACAACTTCTCACCTTGGATTTAAACATCTTATGTTGTCTCAGATGGCGTTTCTACCAAAATTGTGTGGGGGAATTATGACCATGTGTTATGAGATGAAATTATCACACATGAAATTTTAAGGATGTGACTATCTCAAAATTACATGGATTAAAGGAAATATTACACTACAATACATTACCATGATTATTTATATTCAATATTTTTTATAATTAGGATATAACATTAATTAACAAAACCAATTTTTTAACCTATTGTTATTTTTCCGACTATATAATCAACTACTTAAACCATGACATTTAATTAACATCTCTCACATATTCTCTACATAACATAATGTTCTAGTCACATTGTATATATTTCATTTATTCATAACCTAAGGAAATGGGAATATAATAAAGGGGTATTATGATATTCTCAGCAAGGGTAAGTATAAGTGATTGCAACAAATTATCACAAGTGAGTATATTATGTGACTATATGTATAATCAGGATAAATTTTTTTTATACCCAATAAATCTTGGATCATAAATCATGGAATGAGGAATTGAATAAAAAAATAACATATCATATAATTTCTTGATATCAAAGTTGTTCAAAAATAATAACTTGGATTATAATCATAAAACAATAATATTTAATCATAAGAGTAGTGAAAAATATATTAAAAAATATACATAAACATATCATTAAATTTAGATAAAAATAGAAAGGTGTATCAATCATAAGGATTGGAAATATAGATAGAAAACTCATTATGCCCACACTATTGTAAATAACCTCATTTTTTCCACACATTAAAATGTGTGCAAACTCATTTGGCCTACACCATTTTTAAAGAACTCAATATTTCCATTCTTTATAATCTTATAAGACATCTAACATAACTAATGCATTGTAATGGGATATAAAATCCACATCATAATCCATAAATATGTGTAAAAAATTAATTCAATCATCATAATATCATAAATAAAATATGAAAAAATGGGTTTAATATACCTTTCAAATGAAATCATTTAAGTAATTCATTCATAATTATATCAATAAACATGATAAAACTATAGAAGTAAATAGATATCCAATTATAATAAATAAATTCTTTGGTTGATACCACATAATGAAGGAAATGGTACTTACATTGCATAGATAAGTGGTATAAGGATTAGACAATAAATTCCCCAATAAATTAATTTATCATATCCATGAAAACAATATTAAATAAAAGAAATGGATAATAGGGTATTAATATAATAAATTCATTACATGAAAAGTTATAAAAATTCATAATGGATGGATAGGAAATAAAAATTAAATGTTTTATTCCCATGAGTTTAATCTCCCAAAATAGTATGTGAGATTTTAAATTATATTCCATGAAACATAAAAGTAGAGGAGGAAAAATCCATTTAAAATAAAGTGGAAAAAGGAACTGAAATCTATTTTTTTCAATTTTTTTGAATATTTTCATAAAATACAATGATACAGTAATTTTAAAAATTTATTTTCAAAAAGTTGATGTGTTTTTTTTAAAAATAGTTATATTTGAAAGAATATTCACTAATGGATACATGAAAAATTAAAAGAATTATTCATTATTAAAAGTAGAGTGGATCATAAAAAACATACATGAAAGTGAAATAATTTTTAATAGAATGATAATACAATTTAAAAATCCACATCAAAAAAATTTAAAACAGAAAATTATTTTTAAAATGGAAAAGAAGATTGTAATGGTAACATGAGATAATAAATAATCAGGTTTTGAAAAAAAGATAACATTAGTGGGAATGAAAAATATATACAAGTAGATGAAATCATCATTAAAGAGCATATGAATTATTATTTAAAAAGATATAATTTTTTAGAAAGAAATATATTTAAGGTAAAATATTTGAAGTAAAATATTATGTTCACTATATAGGAAGATAAAGTAACACAAATAAAATCATATGGTAGAAGAAACAAATAATTGATGGTAGAAGGTCAAGAAGATGTGTTATTGATTAATTAATGTATATTTTAGTTATCAATATCAATAATATATTTTTCAACACATCAAATTTAAATAAAAATGAAGGAAGGAAAATGAATTATCTTTTTATGTCCTGTGAATTATATAGTAAAATAATTTTATGGGATGTAAATAAAAATAGAACTAAATAAAATGAGTTATGGTGAACAAATATAACATGTCCCAAGAGTTTGTATCGAGGCCATGAAATCAATTAAAATAATGGGTTCCTTTAAATAAAAATATATTTAATTAATGAACATGATTTTCATCTAAAACCCCCATAAATTACATGAATATGGAAAAATAAATTCATTAGGAAGTAATCAAACCATATTAGAGATATCATTTTGTGGAATATGAATTATGTCTCATGAAATTATATTTTAGACAAAAAAATCCCTAACCTTAATTCATGACTTCTATATAGGCACATGAATATAATATATATGAAAATAATTAACTAATAACCAATTTAATAACCTTATTCATATATATGTAATTTTATAAACATCATTAATAATTATTCTTGATATATATATATTAGTTATTTTTTATCCATATTCAATATCAAGTGTGAGTATTCTTGATCATTTTAAAGTAGTTTCATAATATCAGTGTTACTATTCATTATTATACAAAATTATACCATTAAAATATCATAAAAGGTAATGTAATTCATGAATTTTAATTATTTATAGTGGTATAGTTTTATTCGAGTGGATTTTCGTTACGACCCTTAAAGATAAAATCAATGATAGACATTTTTCATTGTTTTAAAGGAACATACATTGGTATCAAATTTAATGATATCAGTATTAATGTCACCCTTAAAGAAAAAAATTAAAATCATTATTTTATTATTTTTTTAATTTATTATCATTAAAAATATTCTTATATTCATACATGATTTTATTTTATATCATTTTTCAAGAAGGTTGCTTGACCGACCCAAACATGAACATGCTATAATTAATGTATGAGTATGGTTGTAAATGTGGTTTATTTTTGAGTGATATCATTATTAATTAATCACAATTATATGTTTTACATCATTTTAATTTCATGAATTTTATTTGAATATAGTTTAATAAATAATAAAGAAGCTAGATAAAAAATGAGACACATTGGATCATTGAGGTGGTAGTCCACACAAACACACAAATGTTGTTTTAGTTTTTCTTAATAGAAAAGATGAAATGTGGTTAATTATTTTCAACATAGAGTAATAAAATGAAGTATAAAAAAATCTTAATTTCATAATATAGCATTAAGAAATTTATTTTTTAAAATTAAGAAAATAAAGAAAATAGATTTGGAAAATATGAGTACTCAAGTTGTGAACTTGAGTTTTCCCTAGGTGAACTTCATTGAAGTAGTGGTCCTATGATATAATCTTTTTTTGGAAGATAAAGGATGTTATAAAAGGTTATAGGAGACGAAATAAGTTCAACGTGTCAATATAATATAAAGATTTAGAGTGGGCTTGAATGGGTGGTGAGAGGGCCCTTTTTAAATTAGTGAGAATAAGATTGATGTAAATATTTCATCTTAATATAAAGGAAGCACAATTTTCACATGACAAGAAGAAAAAATGGAAAATAATGAATTTTAGGGATGTTTTTTTCTATTCAGAACTCAACTAACTAGATAGAAATGTGTTTTTAATATCTTAGGAATTTTACCCCTTTGGTTAAATTATTTTGTCTTTTTGGATTTTACCACGATAATTAGTTTTTACCTAAGAAATTATTTATTACAAACAAAAATATAATGGGTATTATTACATAATTTATACCTTCTAATTAAAAATAAAAAATAAATATTATAAGATAAAATTTCTTTATTTTATATGTATTAATTTTTAACATTATTATATGAAATGTCTAAAATACCTTTTTTGAAAAAGTTTATTTTTATTAAAATTTATGTGTGAGATAAAATTATCATTGTATTAAATTTTCATTATATAAATTTTATTACAATAAAAAATAAATTATATATATATTTAAGAGAAAAAAACCACATTTTGACAAAAAATATTATTTAATTAAAAGAAAAGACTGAAATTAGTTTCTTTTATTTAAAAAAATTAATATGTTCATAAAAGTTTAAAGATAGGTTTTCCAAGTATATAATGGTATTTAAAAATGTATAGTTTTACTCCATATAAACATATTTTTTTTGAGAAATATTTTATAAAATTTTAAGTCATACCTACATCCCGATAGAGTCATAAATGATATGTTTTTTTTAAATTGTACTCACACAGTTCACTAAAAATCAATTAATTTAGAGAAATCCAAAAAACATATTAAGTTAATTTTTAAATTTTAAATTCCAAAGTGATACTCATTTTATCTAATTCAAATAAAAAAAATTATAACTTTATTTTTTGAAAGGAAATATAAAATATACATAATTTTTTAATAATATCATTTTTTATCATTAAGTATCTTGATATTATTCTACAAAAATTTCTAATTTAAAAAACTTAAATAATTACTTTAGACATTTTAATATCTTATATTATAATAATAATTATTCTAATGTTTTTGATTTTATTTATTTATATTTCAAATATTTATTTGGGAAAGAACAATTCATTATTCAATATCAAACTATATTAATTATTTATTCTCTAAACATAAGAAATTTTATTTTATTATTATATTTTTAATTTCTATAGCTTTTTTAATACCATAATTTATTTATAATTTTTATCTAATATTTTGTTTTCTTGTTATAGTTTGGTCTTACATGTAGACCATTCTTTTATCACAGTATTTATTTAAGGAAAATAAATTGTGAAATTTTTGGTTGATACATCACAACCCTTCTTGTCCTTCATCAAAAATTTTTATTATTGTAGTTTCAACATCAATATCACTAATATTATACTTTATTTAGCTTTATAGATAAAACAACTAAATTCTAAATGATCATAATAAATGGAGACTTTACTTCCTAGAATGTATGAATGAAATTTTTCTTAAGAAACAAAAATAGAAGAAAAAATACATATATGTTTTCATGTAATTGATTTCATTCATTTATAGGGTCTATGAAGTGTTTTTTATCACATGTGAGTGCCTATAAATATTTTATGATAAAAAAACTCCCATTAAATTGTTTTTTGAAATCACGTAATAACTTAAATGGGTATTACAGTTGGTTAGATAAATTACAAGTGGTGTAGTTAGGAATTAATTGTGTTTTTAAAAATAATACATACATGTATCATCAAATATTAAATTAGTTTCATGATTGAGTAGGTTAGTTTAGGGTATATAAATCTAGAAACATTCCATAATAAACCTTTTATAAAACATAGAATGGCCTATAAATAATCTAATATTTCTCCCAATGGAGGGATTAGGTAGTTTAGAAATGTTGTTGATGATGGAATTATATACTTAAATTCCATACATATAAGTTATGTGGAAAAAAAATCGTTTTTAAATAATGAAATGGAATTTTCCAATGTTTAAAACCATTTTATTTTCAATTCATACTTCTTAAACATTTCCTATATTTTTAGGACTTGTTTCAAAATAGGTTTATTAATTAGTAAAATCATTAAGAGATATCTTTAGGATTCTCTAAATAAGGTATAAAAAGATACAAACTATGAATCATTGATATGTACCATGGTCATTGAATATATCGAAGGTAATATTTTAGTAGAAAAACAGACCAAATAGATATATAATTGTGGTTTTATATCGGTCCATTGGAGGTACGATAACCTAAAAATACATAGATAATCCATCATGAAAATAGTAATAACCATTCCTATCTAGTTTCAAGAAATGAGTAGGTGGAATATGGTCTTCATGGTTATGATGTTGGGTTGGAGTCTTGATTTTTAGTCTTGAATGAGTTGTTCTTGGCCTTGAATGGACTGTGGAGGTTTGTTTATTGTTTAAGTTGTGATGTCATGTTGGGTTCTCCATTAGCCCTTAAAAGGGGTTTATTATAATAAGAAAAAAATTAATTTTCAGTCAATCCTAGCTAGTCACTATAATATTTGGTCTATAAAAGAGATGGAGAAAAGTCCTTTCTGATTACCTAGTTTAATCTCCAATAGTCAATACAAACCCACAATGTCTTTTAAATGCTGTTGGTTGGTAACTTAATATTATCTTTTTATACAATGGTGAATATGGTATTCTTGGGTATAATATAAATGGGACTCAACCATTGGGATTTTGAGATAGTGTATAAATTAAAAATCCTAAACATCACTCAATTTTTTTATGACTTCCATAAGGGTTAAGTTGAGACTTCTTTGGGATTATCCTACTGTTTTAGCCCCACTTTATAGAAAAATATTATTCATATAATATATATGACTAATAAATTGAATGTATTATAAGGACCAACCTGTGGATCTAGAATTTTGTTTTAGAATTTCTAGTAAATGGTGATCCTAATTAATTTCTATGTTAATAAATATTATGAAAAACAATTATTTATTTTTTAGGAAAATTATATTTTATATAAGGGGTAAATAATTTAAATTCCAGGTTATGGGTGTTTTAAATATAATTTCATCTCATAATTTTCTATACTGGAAACCTTAACATGAAAAGAAGAAATTTTAGTAATACGTTTCAGAAAATTATAAAATTATACCTCATCTAGTTCTTAAAGATATTTTGTATGAAAAAAAGAATCAAGATTTTAGTCACTTTACAAAATATAATAATCAAAAAAATATAGTGATTCTGCATATGATCCTAGAAAAATTATATTATTAATCATATCCCTTTCATTGTTAGATTAGAAAGTGATTTAAAAATTATTTCGTACAAAAACTGATTTCTCATCATGAGGATATTTCCTTGAATCTAGGATGAAAATCTTCATAGTCTCTTATGCAAAGTACATTGAATGTGTTCCATAATTAACATTTATTATATTTTTAGAAGTATTAAGAAATAAACTACATAGAATGATTGGATAATGAGCATTACACTGTTAATCTTACATTATTAGGATATAAAAAAATATTGGAAAATAGTCCTTTACCTACTTATGAAACACCCTATAGAACTCCAAATGGGAGTGTAGTGGTTTGGTGACAAAGTTATATAACCACACTTAATGGTCTAGGCTCTTTGAACTGAATGGAGGAACAAACTAAGTGATACATTATATTTATTGAGGCTCCCAAGCCATATAATAAATTTGAAAAAGTGAGTTCTCTTTTAGGGAAAGGGATAATAAATTTACATGGGCCTTTACATTACCTTAGTAATTACGGGGTTAAAAGTGTAGAAAAAACTCATGCTAAAAATACATTTTTACATGCTCGATGTTTTCAATTCTTGGTTCAGATAAATTTTAGAAATCATATATTCCTTGGGATTTGGTGGAAAACCTCAAGTAAATGGATTTTGATATTGAATTTATTAAATTTTTCTATGAAATCCTTTTGTGGTATTCTTCATGGGACTAATTTGGTTGTTTTATTTTTATTGGTAAGGGATTTTGGGGTTAATGTAGATCAATAATCTTGGTCTTTCCATTATCATTATTCACTGGTTATGACTCTATAATTAATTTCTTTTTAGATTTCTTCTTAGGGGAATATTATTAATGATTTTTGGGAAATTTAGTTTGAGATCCATCTTCCAGTAATGGGGTTTCATTACTATTCACATCATATCCACTCATTAAAAAATAGATATAAAATTTTCATTAGGGTTAGGAATTGAATGTGTATAAAGTTCAACAAAAAGTTTATTTATAAAAATATTGACCGTGAAAATGATCTAGATGAACTATCCCTTGAGCTCTATTATTTATGATCCATGTATGGTGATTGTAGTTTTTTGGTTGGTTTGATATTCCACATGTTTTTTCAGCTGTTCTTATATTAAGGGTTCTTAATGCTGTCATTATTGGTAACTTTCATAAAGTTTATAACTATATATATAAAATGTTGGAGGATGGAATTGATATTGATAATCCTATTGTAATGGTTCCCTTTGAGGCCACTAGTTTCCAACGTCATATGTATTATTTTAATATTTCTTAAACACATGTTTACTTGTTAGTTTTTAACGATACTACCATTAACACACAACATAACCATTTTTTGTTCCTTGAACTTGAGGGAAGCCTTCTTTATATTATCCCAAGGATTAGAAAATATGAAACACTCTAGGGTTGTGGTATACTATACTTCATGGTAATTATTCAATTATAACTAACACAAAAGAGTGGTTAGTTAGTCAAATTTGGTTTCAAGAAAATGAGAGTTTAAAATATTTACTAAATAAACTCCTCTAGTTATAGATATTATAATAAATTTTTGGGAATTTTAGAAAATTACCAATAGAAACTATTTTAATTTATATGGGGATTTTTTTTATTAGTTCTCATATAGATTAACCATCTAGTAGGTTTTTGTCATTATCTATCAATACATGCTAAAATAATGACAATAATTGATATTATTCAAAGAAAAAATGAAGAAAAATGATATTATCTAGTTTAATATCTATAAAAAATCATAAAGAGTTTATGTGAGGTTTCCTCAGACCCATACACCTAGATTCAATGTCACCATTATATTCCTAACATATTACATTGATTCTAACTTAAGTGCCCCCGTTTCTTAGCATCTATAATTACAATATGGTTAGATTACATTGATTCACAAAAAAAAAAAAAATACCTTTTAGTTTTAGAGTATTAGATAATTTTGGAAATCAATTATGAAAAAGACCATGTCTATCTCATCAAATAGTCAATTTCCCATTATAAATGTATTTTCTTATTCTATAAGAAGAATTCAACATCTCCCATGAAATTCTCTACACATGATACCATTTAAGAAATATATTATATAATATCATTCCTCATAACTTAGGGAAATTGAATCAGAAGAAATCAAGAGATCATATGACCAGTATGGGTTAAAATTTTATATATCAATCAATGATCATATTTAATAATATGATAAACATAAGGGAATGAGAGTATATAATAACTTATAAAATTCATTCCTAATCAGTTAGTGATTATAAATAATGATTTATAATTTAATAATTTTTAATAACAAAATACACAAGTGATAGGAGTGTGAAATCATAAATAATTATCTATAATCCAAGATAACATATCATAAGCATAAGATATAATATTGTTTATATATATAAGAACATAAAATCATTTCCATAGTTAAGGATATCTTTCAAGTCTATTATAGTGGAAAAAATCGGATAGTGGAATGTGTTTATTCCCCAATCAATCATTTCCTTAATCAAGGCTCACTACCAAGACTATCATAGTAAAAAAATGTCCTATATTGTATTGAGATCACTCACCATTACATTATTTCCTTATTCAAGGACCCCTAACAAGAATTTCATAGTGGAAAAAAATCCCATAGTGGAAAGGGTTTACTCCCCATTACATCATTTCCAATGTCAAGTATCACTATCAAGATTATCATAGTGGATAGTGTCCTATAGTAAATTTGGTCACCCCTATTCCCATAATTTACATAGTTAAGGCTCACTATAAAGAATATAATATATAATAGAGTCCCTTAGTCAACTGATTTCACTCCCCATTTCAATTCATATTACCCCCTACGATATCAACATTTACCCAATTAATTAGATGAATCTATAATTCTGGGCCTGTAAGAATAATTATTTTTGATGTTATCATATGATCCTAAACTGATTGAGGTACAAAATTCCTTAAAGGATGTTGAAATTGATTAAAAATATATTTTTTTAAAGTAGTAAAAATAATCTTTGAAAATCAAGAGAAATTATCACTATTATTTTAGTAACATTTAAAAAACTAAAATCACTAGAAAAATGGGAAAATTATTTACTTTTAAAAACATTTGATACATATAAATTAATATTCATAATGAATAAAGGAAATGCCGGTGGGGAAATATGTTCACCCCTTATACATTAAAAAATAAACATTCCTCCCATACATTTGTAAAATTAAAAGGAATAAATACATTTAAAAATAAAGTAAAAAGTTGTAAAAATAAGATTTCATAAGAATTTTATTTTATATAATAAATTCTAAAACCATTTTCATTCTCATGGATATGTATGGGAAATAATATTGACTTGAATTGAAGAAATAATACCATCTTTTCTTAAACACTTTTTCTTTATCATTTTAAGTATAAATGAAATATAAATGATTCTAAAACTTTAAAACATTTTGAATTTCAACAGGAGAAGAAATTATATGAGGTTTAGATTATAAGTTTCATATAGTTTCCCTCAATGAAAATCTAACATAGATAATATCGAAAAAATAGATTTTAAATAAACACTTACCACTTTTGGTTAATTTTTAATTGCAACATATATGAAAGAAATAACTAAAATTATACTTCAAGTTCCATAAATATAATGGGATTCATGATATTTCATATCAATTTAGAAGTATATACATCATATAAATAGAAATAGGTTCATAACATGAATCATGTCCCAATGAAACCATGTTGAGATGATGAACCCTTACTCATGTCCTGAAATTCCTTGTACACACTCATAATTTATTTTATAATAAAATTATAGTTCATATAAATAGATAAAATAAACTTATTAATACTTATCAATTAATATATTATTCACTTATAATATCCAATTACTTCTTTATTAAAAATTCCTCCTCAATATTAGCATTTTGTATGTTCACTATTTTATTTTTCATGCATATATTGGTTTTTTGGTTATGTTCCTTAAACCATGGTCATGGTTTCATAATCTAAAAAATATTATTCATTTTATAATTATCACCTTTTTATCTTTTTATAAAATTTTCTTATCATTTATATAAATTTGGGATTAAAAATGAATTACATCACATCATGGAGGCGGTAGTTCGTATGCATGAACATGTGATGATTTCACCTTTTGATAGTTAAAAAAAGAATGGTAAATGATAAATCACCTTTAAAAAATCATCATCATATCATATAAATAATATATATTCATTAAATATATCCTTATATCCATCCATATAAAGAGGAAACGAAAAACAAATCATATCATATCATGGAGACGATCGTCCACCCAAATGCATGGGTCATGATATCTTCTATAAATGGATGGGTAAGTCAGAAGGTAGATAATATTATATATTTATAGAAATATGATAATTTAATAAAAATAATGTACAATCATTAAATAAATATATATATATATATAAATTTATGAGAGGTGGTGATGAAAAATAAAATATGACTATCATGGAGATGATAGATCATACGCACGCACGAAGACATTTTCATTTTCCTTTATGAAGGATGATAAATTGGTAATGGTTGTTATGTTAGAATAATAAAATTTAATAAAAAAATTATATATGTATCTATGTTAATATGGATAAATAATATTTATTATATGTATAATAATAAATTTACATAAAAGGATTCAGTGGAGATAATTATGAATTTTTTTCGCAAACGTTGATGACATCTTTTATTAAGGAGCCTTGGGTTGGTATTTTATGAAGAAAATAACCCTAAGAATTTGGATTGGTAATTTTTGAAGGGATTTGGGCTAGTTTTGGTTAAGCTAAGTCCCTTATGAAGGTGAGTAGAAGATAATAGATGAGGTTTCTTAATATAAGTGAGGGGAGTGGAACATTTCTAGTTATTCTAAATATTAAAATAATATAAGGTAAGTTTAATGGAAAATGTGATCCAAATTTATCTATATAGAAGGTTTGATGATATTTAAATGAAATAAATTGAACCAATGTGATTTATACAAGTTTTAAATTTATTTTAACCCATATCACATTAGTTTAACACCTCATTGACTCTTTTAACCCTTTCCATGATAACAAGTTACTTTAATTTTATGGGTCTATAATGTCATTATAAATGGGAAAGAGGATAATAAGTGAAAAAATATTGATATAATTTACCATTTCACATTAAAATGTAATTTTTTTTATTTTTTTTAAATTAATTAATTAAATATTGTTTAACAAAAAATTTCCTTAATGTTATTTCTGGGTCTGTTTATATAATTTGACTTCAAGAAGAAAAATATTACCTTGATGTAAGAATTTGAGTATTTAAATCATTAATTAACATTCATTTTGATTCTTAAAAATAATAAAATACTTTATTATATTAAAATAACATCACTTTTATCATTTTAAATATAATTACTTTTGTTTTTCAGCCACATGAATAAGAACATTAATCATGTTTTAGAATTTTAGGTAATCATAACATTATCAAAAATTAAAATGAATAAAAATAATAAAAATAATTTATTTATTTAAATATAACTATTTATAGCTATGTTAAAAATATTATTATTCATAATAAGACATACTAAAGACATTGAATGAAATAGAGTGACATTTTGTAATTATTATTTACATAAAATAATATAAAGGTCATTCTGAAAAGTAAATGAAATAAAATTTATATATCATCAATGATAGGATGATTCTGGTTAAAGTCAACACATCCAATGAAATAATTGATTTTTTTGAGATATTTAGAGACATTATACCATAATTTAACCATTAATTAACACATTTTAGTCTTTACCGAGGTGATCAATTTTCACCACAAAAAAGTATCATTATGAAGAAAAATGAAATTAAACTTATTAAATAATATCAATATTCTTATTATAAATATGAAATTAATTTAATATAATTCAATTTATATTATTGGTAAAAATTAATTTTTATTTAATTTTGTAAAATTCAATGAAGAACTGTTTATATAAAAAAATGAAAATTTTAAGCAAAGAAATTATTTTATTGAAAAATAATGTATAATTTTTATTTCCATTGATTTAATTTTATTAGGTTATGTTAAAGGATAATTATTTGACTATAAAAATAACTCAAAAATAAATAAAACTATTTGAAAATCTTATTTAATGTGATATACCGAAAATAGCATTTATTAAAACATTCCATTGATTTCTACAATATCAAAAATTGATTTCAATGTTCAAAATTATACATTTTATTAAAATATATTAATCCTTATAAATATATTTGTTATATATATAATTTTTCTTTAAAATTATATCCATTATTATATCATGATAATTAACTAAAAGTGCCATTATTTTAAAAATCGGTATTTTTTCACTAATCACCAAAAAGTCTATTATTTTTGAAATATACGAAAAACTCAACCAAAGGATAATTTTTATATAATGAATAAAAAATGACTTAAATTTTAATTAACTATATTATTAAAATCTTTAAATATATTTTTTTGTAGAAAATATAAAATTTACAATAAAATAGTAAATATAAAAAAAATGACTCTTCTAAATTTTAACTATTTATAACTTATTTGATTTCATTTTTATCATTAAAAATTGAGTATTTATTTCCTATGTACTAAAAAATAAATTTGTATAATGAGACCTTTTCTATATATATTTCATAATATGTTTACGCCTATTCATATATGCTAATCCAAGAAGTATGTTATAATAATCATATTATAATATTAATATTTCCATAGTATATCATTGTTTATTTAAGTTCTTTATTTCATGTGGTATGTTATATCTAATATATCATTTATTAAAAATAAAATATAATTTAAAATTTAGAGTTGTTACATTCAACCATATTAAGGAAATTTCTTCCTTTCAATTTTTTATCATGTCTGATAAAAAATGGTTTAAAAAATTTTCAGAATGAATTCTAAGGATTTAGAGTTGAATATACATAAGTGGGAAGAAATAAATTATAATACCTATGGATTACATTTTAGTATCTTTTTTAAGATATGTAATCTTATTAGTTCCAAAAATCATTATCAAACTATGAATTTACCATTGCGAGCCTTGTACGTGTGAATTGGTTTCTTATAAAATACATTCATAGACGAATAATATTTTCCAAATAGGACTTGATATATTTATCTTCCCCTTTCTTGGGTTTGAGTAATTCTTTTAACATTAAGATATTAAATGTGTGAGAATATAATTAGTGAATTCCATCCCCTAATTTCCTCCTTTAGTAGTGTTTTGAGAAGTCTTCTCTTTATCTTTATGTATTATGATAAATATCCTGGATGGTTTTTCATTCCTAAAGAAAAAAAATTATCTTTTAACAGATCAAAGGATCCAGAAATGGATGAAAAATTATTCCTCCTATTTATAATAATTAACATAATCCTATAAAATTCAACACAAGTTAATTTAATATCCAATATGATGAAATACTTTATCCAATGCCTCAATAAATAACACCCAATGTTTATCATAAATTATTTTATAAATAATTAAACATAAAAATATTCGTAAATAATTTTAACCTAATTCAAATATCAAAACATAGAAATATTTTATAATATATTTTTCTGACTTCAAACTTACATTTATCCCTCCCAAAAAAATTATCTCCTTATAAAGTAACATTCCAAAAGTATGCATACCCTAATCATATATTCTCAATAATATACTCATCATTTCCTAAAATAATATTTATCACCATAAAACCATAACAAAAAAACATATATTATTCTATAAGTAAAATCAATCTTTATTCATAAAATTAAATTCCATTCTTGAAAATAAAATTCATTTTACCATAATCATATAATGTTCCCAATATAATTAAATTCCTAAAAATATTACATTATTAAATTCGTCACCAAATCACTATTCAATTTCTTGGTCATCTAAATATATTTTCCCAAAATATGATAACCCCTTTATATTAATTAACAATAAATACCTTTTCATTATAGAATAAATTAAACTTAAATATAATGTATTAATTTCAACTTATATCCCAAATAACATTCTTCTCTAATAATTTCACACTAAAACACATGTTAAACCTGAAGGATACATATACCACAATCATCTATCTAGTCACCCAAATTTTCATTAATCACCGTAAAATCCCAGCACATAATAACTAAAGGATATTTATTATTTAAAATTATGATCATACTTAAACTTACCAACCCATATTTGTTTCTTTAAATATTAAGTTATCTAAATTTGATAATTAAAAAAACCCTAAATTTATCTAAAACCCACTATGATATCAATGCAGCTAACCTAAGACCCAAACACATCTATCCAATGCTAAAAACACATTCCATACCTAATGACTCTATTACCAACTAAAGAAACCCAATTTTAACCATCCATAAATAAAATATAAATATCCAAAAATGATTAGAGTATATACCCAATACCTTTTAAGATTAAACTTTTATAGAATTGAGAAATAACCTTTACAAAACAAAACCCTTTTCTTTCCCATAAAATAGAGTTTTTTCCAATTATAACCACTTTTTAATATTCTATAAGTACACTCAAATATCACACAAAAAATTATCCATACATGAAAAACTTCTATAGATATCATTTAAAATATCATTCTTTATACATTGGATAAAAGGAATCTTAAGAAGTGTGATCTTAGATTCTAAGTAAGGTAAAATACATGAGATATCAATTGATGAACATATGCAAGCAAAAGAAAAAAAATTAATTTATAAGAACTTGATCATAACATAAAAAATTAATACCTAATAATTCATAGATAATAAGTGAAGAGTCATTAAATAATTCTTTTTCATAAAAATTGATATAAATAATAAGAGTGAAGAGTCATCCATAATCAATCATGATAAATAATTTCATATATAATAATAATAATAATAATTAGGCTTCATCTTACAAAAATTTAGAAAAATTAATTTCCATAGTCTATGCTCAATTAATGTACAACAATAGTTGAAAGATTTTAATTTTGTATTAGGTTCACTCTCCATTACATCATTTCCTCATTCAAGGATCACTACTAAGACTATTATCATGGACTATCCATAGTAGATTGGGTTCACTTACCATTCCATCAATTCCATATTCAAGGATTACTAACATGAATATCATAGTGTATATAATGAAATAGTTGATTGGGTTTACTCTCTATTCCATCATTTCCATATTCAAGCATCATTAAAAAGACTATCATAGTGTACAATTTCCCATAGTGGATTTTCTTCACTCCCTTGTCTGATCATTTACATAGTTAACGGTCACTGAAAATACTATCATAGAGGAAAGATTAAATTTCAGAACTAGTCTTACTCCCCATTCTAGTACATTTTTTTTTATATTTTGATCTATATTCATTTTATAGGAGGGATATACAATTTCTAGATGATTTTTCACCTTCTAAAAACCATACATAAGTGTTTTATAAGATCATAAATAAATTCCTCAGTTCATGATAACATAACATAATGAAAAAATGGTTTCTATAAATATTCAATCATAAATTAATTAACCCATGGAAAAGAAACAAGTTTCATAGAATAATATATAAAAAATTATAATCATAGTAAATCTATAGAATGTAGGTAAATATTATAATAAGACTACAACTTCATTGAATCATAACAATCCGAAAAGAATTTTGACATAAATGGAAAATATCATTTATAAAATCCTTCAAAATATTAATTAAAAATAAAGATAAAACAACCCTTTTCCTTGGATAAATTTTAAAATAAAAAAATTTTCAATGAAATAAAATATAACATTATATAAAAGCATTGAAACTTGTAAAGGAAGAAACAATGAAGGAAGTACACGATGGTTCAATGATGCAGCGACCCAGACCCCAGTAGCTCAGATCTGGTGTCTTAATTGATTACATTGGCATAAGATACAAGGAATCACATCCTTAAGGATTGTATATTTTACTACTCTTGGTATGTTGTATACAAACTTGAGTCATTCATTAAATTTTAAATACAAAAATTACAACATAATTTTCTTTTGAGAATAACATTATTCCCTATATAATGTCGTTACATATCAAACATAGTACTCTTCATGGAATCTTAGAGAAAGGAAAACAATAAGGGTGAGATTAAATACTAAGGGTTATTTATAATGGAAGGAGTAATGAGTAAATAAGAATAATATACATGGAAAGGTAAATAACTAAACATACATTCTTTTTGAAAAGACAGAACATTAATGTCGAAGATCAGCAGATGTACAAACGCCAAGCCATGAAGGGAAATGATCCGGCCAGAGCTGGTTAACATCAGAGGGGCCTGAGGCTGCCAGCTGATGGGAAGCATTGTTTCCTTCCTGTTTAGTAAAGGTGAATGTGCAGAATGAGAAGCCTTGACGGAGAGAAAGGATTTGCCTGATGAACAATCCAAATGACTGGAGGCCGTCGTCATTGAAATTGATAGAATTGATAATGGTGATACAATCTGATTCAATGTTGATTTTATCCCATCCGTGATCCTTGGTGAGCATCATACCTGCAAGGATGGTAGTAGCCTCGGCCACCATAGGTTCCCAAAAAGCATGGTGTGATTCATGTTTTGCTGCAACGACTTGCCCCTGATGGTTCTGGGCCAGGATGCCAAGGGTGATAGACCCATCCTTTGGGATAGACGCATCCAAATTAATCTTAAGAATCCCTTATCTTGGTGGAAACCAGTGGGAGGAAAATTAGGGGGTTCCAAAGGGCTTATGTTGTCCATTGTGGTGATTCCAGCCCTCAATCCATGAAAAGGCCCGTTCAAACCAGAATTCGGGGGGTCTGTGAACGTGTTTGAAAATTGCCTCGTTGTGACGGACCCAAATGATCTAGGCTAGGGTGCAAAGTGAACCCACTTTAGCTGACGAGAAGGAGGATCACCAGTGCATCGGGAAATATGGGAGGTCAGAGGCCATGGCCAGTGAAGCGTCTGAAGCAGAGCCCCATTTTTTTCCAAATTTCCTTAGCCCCTGGGCATTGGATGATGGCATGCAAGGAGGATTCTGGGATGTTCGGGCAAAAAGGGCAAGAATCATCACTGGAAATATGTCAGAAGACGAGAAGGCTCATGGTAAGAAGGGTTCCCATGCACACCTGCCACCAAAAGTGGCAGATTTTTTGGGGGACTTTGAGTTTCCAAATTGGCTTCCAGGGCCCCCCATCCCAATCGACTGATTGATTACCAATGGAAATCCGGTATCTAGATTTCACCGTGTAGGATACCGAAAGGTCATTGATCCAGAAGAGATGATCGGGGCCTACGTTTGGGACCTAGTGGGTACTCAAGATAATTATTTTGTATCTTTCATTGAACCATGCATGAATCTTCTCCAGACACCATCCTTGACCCTGGTTGGAAAAGAGGCACCTGACAGTTGCATCTTTAAAACATGGTCGGGCAGGGCATGAAACCCGAAGACCTTCCTCATCAATCAGCCAGGGATCGGTCCAAATGTTAACAGTTTTTCCATTCCCAATACTCCATCCCATCCCTTTTTCTAGGAGACTTCGGGCCCCCAAATGATTATCCATAGGAAGCTTGGACGGGGGCCAAGAGAGGAGACATGGAAGTCCTTGTGGGGAAAGTATTTGGCTCGGATAACGCACAAAAATAGAGATGATGGATGGTTAATCAGGTGTCAACCTTGCTTAGCCAGCAGTGCATCATTGAAATGGAGGAGATTCTAGAATTCCATACCTCCCTCAGCCTTGGGTTTGCACAGTTTCTCCCAGTAAATCCAGTGGGTTCTATTCCTTCCATCCTTCTTCCCCCACCAGAATTTGGCTGTGCGTGTGTAGATATGATTGAAAATTACCACCAGAAGCTTAAACAGGGATATAAAATAGCTAGGGATAGACTAAATTATGGCTTTAATGAGGATCTCCTTACCATCTTTGGAAATTTTCTTTGGGGTCCAGCCTTGAATTTTCTTCTCAATCCTGTCCATCAAGGAAGAAAATATTTATTTTTTGGAGCGGCCAAAAACTATGGGGAGCCATAGATACTTCTGGTGTTTCTTGACCAAATGGATGCCTACAGATTCACAGAGTTCTTCTTTCATGGAAGGAGGTACTATTGCGCTGATGGAGATTTTCAACTTGCTATAATTGATGGACTGGCCAGATGCCCTCTCGTACTATTGGATCGCATGAATGATTACCTGAAATTCATTAGTGGTTTCTCTGGAAAAAATGAGGCAGTCTTCAGTGAAGAAGAGATGCGAAACCGATGAGCTTACACAGAAAACCTTTTCCCCATGTATAGAGTTAGAGGATGAAGCCCTGGAAATAAGGTTAGAAAAAACATTTTCCACCAAGATAAAGAGAAAGGGGGAGAGAGGATCTCCCTGGCGAAGGCCCCGGGATGGGGAGAATCCTCAGGTGAGCTCCCCATTGACCTTGATTTGGAAGGAGATGGTCGAGACACAGTGTATGACCATATCTACCCATTTAGAGCAGAATACCATTTTTAGAATTACAACATTGAGGAAGTGCCATTCTACTTTATCATAGGCCCTAGTCATATCCAGTTTCCATGCCATGGTTCCTCTTTTCGCAGTGGAGCGTGTTTTCATAGAGTGGAACACTTCATGGTCCACAATTGCATTATTAGTGATCAGTATTTTCACCACAAAAGCACTATGGTTTTCCAAGATGATGTCATGTAACCAAGGATGAAGCCAATTAACTAAGATCTTTGAGAAAATTTTGTAAGAGACATTGCACAGGCTGATAGGTCTGATGTTAAGGGCCACCAAAGGTTTCTTTATTTTGGGAATGAGGACGAGGACAGTTTCATTGATGGATGAAATGATTCTTTTCCTAACCCAAATATTCCTCATCATATTGCATATGTCGGGACTGATAATGTGCCAGTATTGTTTGAAGAAGAGGACGTGGAACCCGTCCGGGCCCGGGGCCTTAGTGGGGTGAATATGTTTCAGATCAAAATGTATCTCCTCATCTGTCATATCTTTGGTATGTTTCCGATTGATCTCATTGGTGATCACATGTTTAATGAAATCCTCCACTTTAGCAGAAATGAGAGTATTTCCTGCATAGAAGAGGTTCTGGAAGTAATAGGTCAAATCTTCGTGGATTCCAACGGTGTCAGAGATTTTTCTACCATCTGGTTGAGGGATGCAAGTAATATAATTCTTTCGGCGCCTAGCTGATTCTTTCTGGTGAAAATACTAGGAATTAGTGTCCCCTTTGGTTATGTGGGTGTCCCAAACCCGCATAACCCAGATTCTTTCCATGATGCACATGGCCGTATCCAGATCTTTTTGAGTGGCACTGATAGAAGAGAGATTGTAGTTAGATGAAGGTTTCTTGAGAAGGTTATGCAGTTTCCTTTCAAGGAAATCACAGTGCCTATTGGGATGACATAATTTATTTTCTCTCCAAGACCTCAGATCGGATGAAAAATATTGGAGATTGAGTCCAACGTCTGCGTGATTACTCCTCCAGCTTGATCGGATAACATCTTCTCATTCCGGTTCTTTTGACCAGAAGCTTTCAAATCTAAAGGGTCTACTGGATTGCCTGTTCCGTTCGCCTTAACTTCATTCAATGAAAATTGGGAAGTGGTCTGAACAGTTGAGCATCAGGTGGCCGATGTGGAACATACTAGAGAGAATTGTCCAATATGTTGATCCCAGAAATCTATCAAGTCACTCAGTGATGCGGGTGTCATCTGTATTACCCCGAAACCATGTGAAAGGATTACCCGTGTAACCCAGATCGACCAGGTCCTCCCTAGAAACCACCTCCTTAAAATTTGACATCGACGAAGATGTTCGAACGGTTCCGCCTCTTTTTTCCTTATGAAACATAATCTCATTGAAGTCCCCTCAAAATAGAATAAGGCTCGGAAGATCGTGACACATCTTGCAGAGAAGATTCCATGATTTCCACTTCTCGCTATGGGATGACCAACAATAGAATCCCATTGAAAGTCCATGGAGGGGTGTGGTCTGCATGAATAGTTTCATCCACATAGTGCCAGGATAAGGACAAGATCTTGACGTCAACATAATCCTTCCAAAGGAGACAAATTCCACCGGAGTGGCCTTGTCGGGAGACCAGGAGGCAGCTTTGGAAGCCGCATTTCAGAGCAATGATCGTGGTGTCCTTGTTTTCCAGTATGGTTTCGGATAGGAAAACCATATCAGGGTGACTTTGGGTGCAATTGGGTAGGATCATGTGAACCGTTCATGGGTTTCCAAGCCGATGACAGTTCCAGTATAATATTATCATTGATCTAGGTGGGGATGGGACTTACCCGCCTCTGCCTTTGAGTCCTCCGAACTTGTTTTTACACTCGTTATTTTCCATATTTTTGGTGGGTTCCCCACTGACAGGCTTGTTTCAATTCATCTTTTCAGTTCCCCGGGTTTTGGGTCTTCCATTTTACCTTCTCTTTCTTCTCATTTCACCCTTTTCCAAGTTCGACGGGTGATTGGTCCTGGTGGTGAAGTTCCTGTCATTCCATCATTATCCTATGTTAGGATGTCTTCCATGGTCATTCCTGGATTAGGGTCGGGATCTGGTGGTTTAGTGTGCATCTTCTTTGGTCTCAAGCTTTGTTCTGGAAGATCTTTTGGTGTATTCACTGGCTCTGTAAATGTTGAGTCGATGTCCTTCAGGGGGGAGGGATAAATTCTATTTTACCTCTGAGTGGTTGAGCTCTCTTTAGGAAACTATGGTGGTCTAAGCATGATTATTTTTCCCTGTTCAGTTTCCGCCTGTCTTATGTGGGCAAATGTGAGACGTTCATGATCCTTTTGTTTTTCCGACCCAGGGATGAAGGCATATCTAGTCGTTTTAGCTCGAAGCCATGGACCATATTATAGAATGATATTACCTGATCTATTCTCTTTCTTTGAGAGACACGATATTTCTAGATGGCCGAGACGTCCATAAAATAAGCAGAAGATTAGGAGTTTCTCGAATTTGAATGAAATCCAGTTGTTTGCGTCATCGAGTTTCAAAAACAAGCCCCTCATCAGCGGCTCTGACACTTCAATTTCGGCTCTAATCCGAACCTCGAGTACCCATTGGATAGGGTCCGAGTAGTCCTATTCAAGGAATTGGCCAATGCAGTCCCCAATTTCCTTCACAACATGTTCTGTTTGTGCGTGAAGAGGGATTCCTTTGATACGTATTCAGAAGGGGGATCGGGTGAGCTTAATGTGCTGGATATCATCCTACCTTTGAATTATTCCATGAAGAGGAGTTGATTATTGAAGGAACATGACCTACCTCTAAGGATTTTATATCAGTATCTCTCGTTGAAGAACTCAAAGACAATGTGATTGCTCCACTCTTCTCGAATGGCCCCTCCGGCTTCCGATTTCCAAATATTCTAGAGGGTATTTTTAAGGGCCCCCTAGTTGACTAAAAACCTCAACTATCAAGACCGTTCAAAATATGGTTTAAAACTATTGGAAGAATCCCATTTAATTTGGATAACTAAATTTTCTAATGATATATATCTATGCATCAAGTGGAAATATAATGTCTCTTAACCACCTATAATTACCTGTCTAAAGAATTCCTCACATATAGAAAAATTAATTTAATTTATAAAAGTGTACTTTATGAAATATCCCTTCGGATGAGGTAAATCAAATTGAAACATAAAATACCATGAAATATTATTGAATCATTACATTAAATGTAAAAGGGATAATATATACACCACATAATTGTGAATTTGTTCACAAAAATAATTTTTTCTCAATGGAATGTAATTTGAGACAAAATCCCTTACGTTATACTTACTTTTGGTTAAACTCTCATTAAACTCATATAAAATGGTTCTAATCATGTAATTAACTTATAATATAACCATAATAAAATTTATACTATCATATATGATCCTATTATAACATCTTGTCTCCTATTTGTTAATAATATTTCATTATTTTCACTATTTCAGGTGTTAATTTTCATGTTTTCTCATGCATTCTTTGTTATGAACGTTCTAGTTATTGCACATATTATATAATTATATCATCTCTAGAATAATAATCATGAAATAATCATCATATTAATTCTTTAATTACACACATATATCATCCATTTGGCATGTTGATGAAAATAGAGTCACATCCCTTTGTGATGAATGTTATCACCTTTATGTCAGTGAAAGTAAATGAAAGAAAATGAAATATATATATATATATATTATCATTACAGAAGGATAATTATTTAATTAATATAATTATTATTTCATTTATATCACATATAATCATTAAAATTATCTTTATCACCTTCCATTTGTTGTATTAGTGAAAGACGAATCACATTGCTTCGCAAGGTGGTAGTCCTCCGTACACATGAGCAACATTAATCTATCTTTTATGGAATAGATGGTAACGATATATATATAAGATATAATAACAAAAATGGTATAAATATATTATAAATATAATATATATAGTTTATATACATCATCATACCCTACTGTGAATGGTTGTAATTTAAGAATTAATGACATTGGTTTGTGAGGCGGTAGTTTTCCGTACACATGAACGATGAATTAGTAACCCATTTGATGAAAGGGTGTGCGGTTTTAAGTCATATCATTAACATAAAAAATCTTGATAAATTTAAAATAATGAGGTTATTATATCATCATGGTTTGAAAATAATTTAATGTGGTGTATAAGGATATAAAATGAAGACTCTTGTTGAAGAACATTACCTCTCCTCTAAGTATCCTCATTAGGATTGCACTAAATCTTTTAAAGGATGGATTTGTGCCCAAAATTAGGAATATATGATAATTATATGGATGTTGTGAAGATATTTTGGTTGGTATTTTATGATCTAAATGTTATTAGAGGTGTGATTAATTGAGGGGAGTGATTTCCCTTTTATAGATGAGGAGGAGTGACACTTTTCTAAATACCCAAAATTATTCACTATTGGGAGGAAAATATTACTTAATGTGGATCCAATATTGATATTTTGTGGGGTTTAAGGATTATATATTCATTAAACACTTTCAAAAATCAATAAATGACGTGTTTTAAACATTTTACCTTAACTTCTATGTTTCCTTATTTGTACCATTTTGGTTTTACACTATGGTCACTATTTTTCTATCCATGGTAATTTATCCTTTAAGAAAAAATTAAAGCTATAAATACTATGTAATTTTTATCCACTAATTATAAATATTATATAAAAGTTATAATATATAAACCCTATGTGTGTTGAAAATTAACCTTACCAAAACCGCATGTAATGTGAAAAAACACCACTTTAACCATAACCATGCTAACAATGTTTTCACAATTTATGGGTCAATATAGTCATTATAAAAGAAATATTGGTCAATTAATAAAATATAATTTTTCATAAAATAACATGGATGTCAATTTTAACATAATTCATTTAAATTGAATTTAAAATATGAATAAAATGTTGGTGTTAAAATCTATTATTTTCACACCTGTGTAACATGATATAATCATATAATAAATAATTTAACAGAATAATTAATTCAATTTACTTCACTATTATTATTTTTAGTATCAGTCATTTTATTTTTTATTAACTAAATAATTACTATGTTGGCATTTAAAAATATTTCTTTGTTACTAATTCATCCCTAAAAATTTAATATAAATTATTATGATAAAAAATAATTTATATTTAAAAATAACATGTATAATTGAACCAATTTTTTTTGTAACAATCCCAAATAATTATAGATGTTAAAAGGAAGAAAAGTGTATTTTTTATCTTTTTCTTCACTTAACTTATTAAATAGATCATATACATGGGAAAGTGGAAAATAATTTCTATATTTTAGAGAAATTAAATTAAAATGTCTAGATATACCAATTAAATAAAATAAATATAATATTTTAGGTCATTTTCACTTTTATCTTTCTAGTTTAACCCTTAAGTAAATCTATTTATACCATAACCGTGGTAATTACTTTTTACTGCATTCACAATTCATGATGGTAAAAAATTAAGTTGAAATTATTATAAATTATAAATTATTATGATTCTGAATATATAATACAATTTTTTATATTCAATTCACATAAGTATAAAAAATAAATTTAAAATTAATCCCGCAGACGTGAAGAGAAATCGAGGGTTTAAAGTGAAAATGTTCAAAATCTTACAAATCTTGTAAATCCAAATTCAAAATGAAAATGATTAAAATGACCATAATTGTATTAAGTGGAATATAATTTAAATAATTTTAATTTAAAACCAATTCAAATAAAAATTTAACAAATAAATAATTTGAATCAAAAAGGCAGTTTTTACCTAAAATTCATTATTTTTCACTATTCATCCAAAAATGAAAAATTTAATAAAAATACCAAAATACCACCCCAAGGTAATTTTGATATTTATATTTCAAAAAAATCTATTTTATCGTATAAAATTCAAAAAAATTTAAAAAAATTAAAATTATGTGCGTAAAGCTATACTAGTATGTCTTTTCGAAAAATATAGTTTTTCCAAAAACATTTTTTTATTCATTTAAATGATACTGATTTTATTACCAATCAATATATAATTAATAAACATGTGTGAAATCTATATTTTAATATTGTATCTAATCCTATCCATTCTCTACATTCCAATGGCTAGGTGATAACTATCATATTAAAAAATAATATTAATAGTTTATTATTGTTTGGTAAAACATGGGTTTGTGTGTAATGAAAGCTATGGAAGAAACTCATTGTTGTGTGTAATGAATTAAAAATTAAATGTTACCTGTATTGGTAGGTATTGAAGAGATTTAATAAATTTATCACTATGTATCAATTTCTATTTTACTTCTAATCTTGGTGTTTTGTGTCCGACATGATATCAAAGACCGTTTTACTCTTTTAAAATCTCTAGGTGTTACAGAAAATACATTCATACCATATACATTAAAAATGAAAATTATTTTCAAGAATATATACATTTTCAAAAGATATAAATATGTTAAAAATTTTAAAATATTCCTTATAATCATTTGAAAATAATTTCTTAGGTAGTAAAAATAACCATTATGAAACATTTATGTTTAGATAAAATTTCCATAAAATATTTTCAAAGGACATATACATGGATGAGAAAGTTTCATGAACCAGAAAGAAGAAATTTTTTTAGATTTCCTTGAAAACATTTGTCCATAATTTTATGTTATAAATACATAATGATGGTAACAACATTTGAAAACATTAAGAATAATGAGATGAGGAGAAAATATACGGGGTCTAGAAGATAAGTATAATATAATTTCCCTTAATGTAAATTTAACCAAGAAAATCATGAAAATAAAAGAGATTATAACATAAGATATTTAAATAGGAAATATAAATATTTATTTCATGGGAGTGAAACACTAGTAATTATTCTACTTAATTAATAAGTTTAAACATCACTTGTGCGTATGAAAGGAATATATCCTCGATGAAGCGATGAAATTATTTTTCAATCACCAAATTATATGAATTGTTATAAAATTTTATATAAGTAATAAATAGAATATATATTACATGATAAATATTCATAATATGATGATATCGTGACCAGCGTTCAATGAATGGAACCATAAGACCAACACATTCATTAAAAAAATAACATTGAACAATAAGAATGATGGTTTTAAGGATAAATTATTATAAATGAAGTCATTAAAAATTAAAAGTGAATAATATATGGTATGATATGTATGAATATGGTTATAGAATAAATTTATAATGAATATAAATTTATAATTTCATAGGTTAAGAGTGTGGATGAATGAATTATATACATCACCACAAAGGTAGTAAAAATTACTTTTATCACATCACTTCATAGAGGTGGTAGTACACACATATCAACATGCATCATTATCACCTTATAAAAGATGGGAGGGTCAATAGGTAGAAAATATTTTATCCTTATAGAATCATAATAATGTCATTAAATTTATATATAATGATTAAATCCATCTGTATTATAATACATGATAGGAGATGATGAAAACTAAAATATGTCGGTCATAGGGACAATAGTCTATATGTACACATGATGAATTTTTTCACCTTTCACTATGATGGATGATAAATAGATCATGGTTATTATATTAAAATAATAAAATTTCATTAATATGTTTTTAATTATCTATCTATGTTAATGTGGTTATAGAATATTTAGAGGAGGTATAAAATTAAAAAAAAACATAAAAGAATTTAATAAAGTTGGTTACCGCTTCTTTGAGAAACCGCCTTTGGATCCCTTATTAAAGAACCTTATTATTGTATTTTATAAAGAAAAAAGAACCTATATAATGTATATATGTAATCCTATAAGATAAAAATTTAGGGTTTTGTTAAGATAAGTGACACTAGAAGGTGTGAGGAAGAGATGGTAGGAGGTTCCCATTTATAATTGATGGGAGTGAGACACCAACAATAATTCTAGAAATTAAAATAATACAATTACACTTTTTTGGAAATGTGGAACCAAACTAACTCCATGTAAATGGTGAGATGATATATGGTTGAATATATTCAACTAATTGGAATTATACATTTTTTTTATTTCAACCCTTATCTCTTCAGTTTAATTTCTCATTAACCCTTTTAACCATTACTTTAGTAACAAGATACTTAGTCCGTAAGGGTATATAATGTTATTATAAAAGTTCGTGTTGATCATAATTCAAAAAATGGTTGATATGGTATAAAAATTACTGCTCACTTGGAAAAAATAATATTTTTTAAAAATAACTAATTAAATATTATATATATTAGGTGCGTGGGAGTACAATTACATTAATCAAACACACACCTCATCATCATTACCATGGAGTTCTAATTATAGTATTATAAAAGAGTTGCATATTTTTTTTGATCCATAAAAATCATACAAGGATTTAACTTATCCATAGCAGATCACTTTTAGTATTTTTAATCTAATATTTTTTATTTTTCACCCCCATTCACAAGAACTACATCAACTATACGTAAGAATTTTAGGTAATTATAAAATCTTAAAAAAATAAAAATAAAATAAATAACACCAAAATATTTTTTTATATTAAACATATAAATTTATAAAAAATAATAAAATATTTTTAATTCATAGGAAAATATATTAGAGATTTTAAAAGAATAGGGGTGGCATTTTGTACTTATGCTTTACATAATATAATATATATATATTGTTATCAAAATATAATGGCACTAGATTTCCATTTTTTTAATATAGAGAAATTTTGTTCAAAATTAACATACACAATGAAACAATGACATATATTTGAGGTATTTGGAGACCTTATATCATATTCCTAACCTCAATTAACCCATTTTACTCTTTATTGTGTTTATAAACTTTTACCATGGGTACCATTTTTTATGTAAAAATAAAATTGAATATGTTAATTAATTTGTATATTCTAAATCAAAATAAGAAATATATTTTGTAAGATTCAATTTCTAGAAGGGTTAAAAAATTTATTTAATATTAGTTTTCAAAATTCAACAAAAACCATTATTTGTACACATGCTCATTTTAAGCATAACATTGATTTTTTTTCTAAAATAAAGTATAATTTGGAATAAATTTAAATTAATTGTATTAATTTAAATTAAAGGATACCAATTTTACTTTAAAACCAAACCAAAATCTAAACGAACATTGTGAATACCTAATTAAAATAAAAACCCGAAATAGTTTTTTATAAAAACATTTCCCACATTTAAAAATCATCAAGAATTGATTTTATGGTTCAATATTATATTTTTAAAAACATTATACTACTTATTAAATATATATATATTTTTAAAATAAGGTTTCATAAACTATAAATAAATATTTTATAGTGATAATATCATAAAAGTGATATTTTTTGTAAAATAAGTATTTTATCACTATTCACCCTAAAATCAATTATTTCTAAAAAAATCACACTAAGATAATATTTATATGAGGAATAGAATAATTAATTTATTTTAATCAACTTAAGAATATAAAATGTAAAATTTATTCTTAAAATAATAATAAAAATTTTATAATAAAATTTCCATAATTGAAAAATGACCATTCTAAGCATTAAAAGTTCATAAACTTATATGAACCCATTATTATAATTCAAAATTGAGTACTTACATTCCCTTTACATAATATTCATTCAGTGATACATTTTTAAACTCAATAGATATATCATAGTTGATAACCTTGGTGTTTCTCTTAAGGAATCAGTAATGAATTCCCTAAAGGTCTTCCTTAAAATCGATTTTGATATTAAAATACATTGTAATATTTAAAGGAATAAATGAATATCTATTTTTAAAAATAAAAGGGTGAGTAAGTGGAATGGAAATAGTGAAACAAATGAAAAAAAATATAACCATAAAATTAAAAAGAAAAGGAAGAAATGAGTAAGATGATAAAATTCAATAAGAACATCATCGAATCCAAGATGACCCACTCTCATCAGCCTTTTGTAGATCTTACAAAGAAGAAAAACATAAAATATCATCATCACATAATGAATGGATAATGAATTTCATCACAAAAATCTCCATACTAAAAAGTGAAAAATTGAATATAGAAGATCTTTAATGTGCATGAGATCCTCAAAAATTCATAATAAATCACTTGATAGACACATTATAGCAAAGAAATCCCATAGTACAGAATGATCTTATTAGGATCATTATACCAAAAAACATACAAAAATCACTATACCAAGCTATAGGAGAGAATAATAAATAAAATAAATGATGTAATATAGTATAATTTCATTCCTTTTCAAGAGTGTTCTCTCAGAACACTCCTATTCACCATAAAAAAATGTTAAGGGTGATAAAGAGGTGAATATGATCTATATGAAGATTAAATATCCAGGGATAATCATGTTTCCATTCCTTGATATAGGATCATAAATTATATATCCATTTCTATATTTATGTGAACACAACAATAGGGAAGAATAAGAAATCATAGAACAATTTTATTTAGAAAATAGAATACTAGAGTTGAAAAAAATAAGAGAATGGGTAAGAGAAGTAGATTCATAGTTAACTACAGAAAATTGGGAATACCATTAAAGAGTGAGGATTGATCCCTTAATTCCTAGAATAGAAAATGGTGATGATATAATCTAATATGTATATCATTCACATGGCATTCTCCCAATTTACTTTAATCCACTCCCTATGAATTCCCAGTATGAGTAAGAAAATTCCTCTAATAATATTAACAACCCCATGTTATTATCACACACTTTGTGTGATATCCTACTCAGTTCATAATTACTTGCACCTTCAAATAACATCAATAACATTCACAATAGTTCTTTCAATTTCTAGTGCATTCCCTATCATTTTAAATGACATTCTTATATTTATGTTTTAATTTAGAATATTATGGGGATAAATTATAATCAATTTGGAAACTGATGAGCATGGGATATGTATTACTCCAAAGACATTAGTCGAAATTGAATTTTCAATATTTAATTATTTAGACATATGATAGATTTCAAGGCCCACACAAGCTCAATGAAGCCAGAATATCCATTGGGATTGATTGATGACTCTATGTTATGTTGTTGAAATCAATATTCAAATATGATTTTGATTTTTTTTTCGTATATTAATGAGTAGAATCAAAGATCATATTCAATGGAACTTTTAATTACTCACATTTTTAGAGATTATGACTTATTGATATCAAGTGTAAATTTTTCCTAAGATTTAATAAATATTTTTGTAAAATTATCATTGTTCGTTCATCATAGAACTTACATCCACATAATTTAGAAGTAATCAAGGACCCGTTATTCTTCTATATACATAAGAAAAAATTCTCGAAGCCATTTTTTCAAAAATATAAAAATCTCATCCTTAAAAACCCTTTCATCCACCAATAATTAATATTGGAATTATCCTCATTCCTTTATTCATTGGGTGTCCTCATCATTATGGAAACAATGTTTTGATTCATCTTCATCTATTCAAGTTCATAACTACACTTGGTCCCCCATCAGATCAAATTTGGAATCTTATTCAATATTAGTGACATTGAAGATATTCAATATTAAAATGGGTTTTCTAGTGTTCTCTTTAATCATTGACAGTTCTTGAATTCAACAAATATCTAACTCAGCCTCGACACACTGGTTCTATTTAGTGACATTGGCTTTTTTTTTTTTTTGTGATTCAATTCCCAATCAACTTCCATGAATAAGTCGTATATTTATTAGAGCTTTAACCATATCTTCATCAGCTTCACCCATAGCCCATTCACCTATTTTGGTCATGGAACCTAGTTTTACACCATGATGGATCTTGGATTATTCATTTTGGTAAATCATGGATGGATCATTATCTAAACCAACAAGCATCATCTATCTTCTCGAGAAACCTTGGCATCAATAAACAAACCACTAAGACATTCCATTAATAGTGGAATGGGGTCATCAATAAATTGTGTAGGGGAAACTAAATCCATAATAGATTTATGGGGAGAAATTAATTATCATTTATTATTGATAAAAAATATAAATTATATCAGGGGTCAAATGGTAGAAAAAACATGTGACTGATAGTAATGGTAGAAAATATGGAATAAAATAAAGGGAAGCAACTGCATGATGTAAATGGTAGAGGGATTATGGTGGGAGTGGTATAATATTTCAAGAAGTATAATTATGAGGGGTTATAGTAGCATGTAATGATGTTTAAATTATAATTTTTGGTGGTACCACTCTATTTCACTCTCAAGGAAAGAATATTTTTTCAACAGAAGTATGATCTGGAATTCTCACTAATGGTAGCCAGGGGATCAATAACAAAATTGATAAATGGTAATAGAATCCAATAAACCAATAATATAATGGTATTAGAGAAAAAAGAAAAATAAAATTGAGTATTTAGTGACATTAATATGAAAAATTATTTTAATAAAATAAATAATCAAGGAATTTCACCAATTCAATGTGGATTGATGTTAAATAAAATTCCCCAAAAAATGTTTGAAAATAAAATTATGTATTTTTCAATTTAATTTATTTTTCAAATCCATAAAATATTTAAAATCTATTTAGAAAATATATTTTTAATGATAATAACCAAATTATGGTCCATTAAATATTTTAGAAATAAAATCAAATAAAATATGTTCGTTTAATCTTCCAAAACACACATTTAATCTGTCAAAATGAAACAATTTTTTTAATAAATTCAAATAAAATTAAAATAAAAAATTATCCTTTAAAAATATAATTTTATCATATGAACTCCAGAATTACTCAAAGAATATGCTATCAAATTCAATAAAAATATTTTATGAAAAACTCACCCACACATATCAATTTTACTTTTGGGAAATTCAATGCATCTTATTTATTCACAGAGTCTCTTAATGAAAAAATTAAATAATACCTTGGTTGAAATGTATATAGTGGAATTAGACATTCCTTATTACTAATGATAAACTAGTGTGTAGTTGTGTGCAAAGAACTTGATGATTTTAATTTTTATTTATTTCCACATCACACCCAGTGCACTTATCTCAAAGATTCACCATAGATCCAAATTTTCCATTTTTCTCTAGAATAAAAGGAATTATATTAATATTGATTTAGTTGGTTACATGAGGTGTCCAATTTCACCATGTCTAGGATACTAGTTTCATGTTCAAAATTTATGTTTCCTCAGGTTATAATAAAAATTCCACAGAAATATAACCTATCACACATTCATTCCTAGATTTAAAAAATTATTTATATAAAAATAGAAGACAAAAACAATATAAAATACTTTAGTATAGAAAAATTTAGAACACCTTGAATCCCACATAATGAGTATGAAAAATTTCCCGAAGATGGGACCAAATTATTTCTTATTTTCCTAACCAAAAAACACACAATTTTTTTAACACGGAGAGGATTCTATCATGTTCCCCAAATAGAGGTACTATTTAAAAAAAAAGTAAATGTTTTTGATTTTTATAGAATTGATTCATAGTTTATCATAATTAAATACCCACTACCCAAAATTTAAAACCCATAGTTATCCCTAATGTTGAATCCTAAGATGGTAAAAAAATTTGATCCAAAGAAAATTGAAAATTCCATAATTCAAAGAATATTGAAGGGGTTATATGAATGTTAAAAACAATTACTCTCAACACATCAAACAATTTTTTTAAAAATTTATTGATTTTTATTGTTTTTATATAGAAAAAATATTTCTCATTTTATCACAAAAAAACCATTGTAATTTATTTTATGTATAATTAGAAACATTTTCAAACCAATTACGTTTTAATGTGTCCAAATATGTTTTGAAATTTTGGATAAAATTGGTTTTAAATATTCTAGATACGAATAATGTAGAAACCCATTTAATAAAATATATTTACTCTTTTCAAAAGAATATCAAGGGGTATCCCCCACACATTATTCATATTAGAATATAAGAAAACATGAGTATAACTAAAAAAACTCCCTAAGAACAGAATTTTGAAGCATTAAAATTCATACAAGACACTCACCCTAACAACTTTTCATTAATCCATAGATACTCCATTCATATCACTACATGATGTAAACAATTTGAAATTAAAATTAATTAGATTAATGTTAAAATTTAAAACAACAAGATATTATATTTGGAAGGATTGTTTAATGTGATCAAGTTTATAACTCATGCTGTCCTTGAATGTCTACCAGATGGAATCATCTTCAAAATTATTTTCAAATAAGAAAAACTAAGAAATTAAAAACAATAAAAAAAACTGAAATAGGAAACTAAATAGGATAATCTTGGGATTACCCCCCATGGGTATTGTTTTTATACTATCTACTACTAGAAAAGAATTATTTCATCTCCAAACATATGTTGCTGTAGAATTTGTATTAAGAACAACCATATTTTGTTTTTTTTCCTTATTTTGTGATATAAAACTTTTAATGTTCACTTTTCGCAAAATACTTCATGTAACATTACTTTTATGTATATATTTGGTGGATTAATAGAGAGGGAAATAGTATTTATGGGTTCTTCCTTTCTTCTCGATCACTAGAAATAGTTTTTATAGGTTGTTAAACCCATTCCATAAAATGTGAGTCAGCCTATGATTTAGTCCAAAATATCATTTATTCTTTGAATATGGAAAATATTTCATCATCCTATTTTTCACATTTAAATAATTCAAATATCTCATCCCCTTCATATACTCCTACACATAAATTTCTAATAAACATTGAGAGCTCCAAATGTTCCCCAGTTAGTGAAATATCATGTTCCACTAGATTGTCCAGAAAATCCCAAACAAGAGAAGGATTATAAATTCCTACAAAGGGAGTAACATAATCAAAATTAAGATTAAAATAGTCAGTATTAACAATAAAATCATTTTATTCCATAAAATTACCAACTTCATAAATACATGCAACTTATTCTTTTATATGATAAAAATATTCTATTGGGAGTATTTTTGGGATAGGAGCGAGGTATTAAATATTCCAAATCCTCTCCTCAAATAAAATCACCTCATTTTTAGTGTCCTCTATAGAAAATTATATGTTCACTATAGAAAGTGAATTCTGTTGAGTTATTATAAAATCATCAAACAATTTAAAGTAATAAAAATCATTATAATGAATAATAGTTATAAAATGATCATCAAATAGTTGTTAAAAAACTAGAATCTTATCATGTACCACATCCTTCAAAAAATTAAGACATTACCTAGTATAAGGATATTTTATTTCCATTCTTTAATCTAAGTTTAGATCAATTTCAAAAGTTGGAAACTCCATCCGTTATAAAAAAATAATTTGGTAAAATGAAATAAAAATGATTAATTTTTCTAACTAATGATTCTAAGAGTTGTGGTCTCAATTCATCTTCAAATTTCTTAAGGAGTTCTTCAAAACTTTCTTCACTAAAAATCATGAACCATTACCTAATTCTATAGGTAATAAATCAAAAAAATACATTTGAGGGTTGTAGAGGTTTCAAAATTTCTAAGGTTATTGTTTTTTTAATAGAAGAAAAATTTATAAAAAAAAGAAAAAAATTAATTACATGAAAATGAAAAAAAAAATCAAAATAACATCACCATGTAGGGAAATTATAGATTAATTTATAAAATCCTTATATATAACATAGTGTATAAACTCAAGGTCGTTCTCAAGGATGTTGTTTTTAATTTTCTAGTGGTATTCCTGAAATATTTTTTTGTTCTTTAATATATTGAATGAGTAAAATAAAAACATGTATAAACATTAATTATGAAGGAAGAGGGTGTGAGTAGAGTTGAAATGATGAAAAAAGGAAAAAATAATGATGAATAATAAAGGAAGATATAAATAAAGAGATGAGAGTCTATAAGAACAAGAACGAATCTAGGTAGATCCACTCTTAGATCCCTTTCATAGATATTTTGACAAATAAAAACATCAACTGTGATCCTCACTCAATGTATAAATGATTTATTAGATCACACACCTCTCTCAACTAAATTGTGAACACTTGAATAAAAAATTTATTCAATTATTAAGGGTTTCTGAGTAAAGAAAAATGAATCACTTAGTAGACTCATTCTTTCCAGGAAATCTCACAAGAATGAATGATACTATTGAGATCATCATATCACACAACCAAAATAAACTCACTATTTTAAGAGAAATTAAAAAATAAGAGGGAATAAAAATGATAAAAGAGAGAACCAAACCATTTTGGTGAAAGAGTGAACTCACAAAACACACCTAATCACCATCACAATTAGTTATGGATAATGTAGAGGTAATGATAATCAACATGAAGTTTAGATCTCTAGAGTTCCTTGAGTTTCCCTTATTGGATCAAGCCCTAATATTAATCTTTACATTTATAGATGAATTTGAACACATTATTAGAGAATAATAATTAATGAAAAAAAGTATATTTAAAAAATAGAAATACAGTGTTACAAAATGAGACAATAGGGAAGGATAATTTCACTAAAGTCCGGAATATCGGTAGTACAATTACAAAGTGAGGAGTGATATTATTATTATTCAAAAAACAGAAAATGGTGATGATATAATCTAATAGGTAGGTCAACTAAATGACATGATCTGAGGTTTATCAAATCTACTCCCAGTGACATCCTAGTGTAGGTAAAAAAAATTATCTACAAATGTTAATAGCCCCACATGATTTGAATGTACTTGGTGGAATATATTTCACAGTTCAAAACTCCTTTCAACATCTAGTAACCTCTTAAATCTTAATAACGATTATATTAATTCTTATTTCATTCTCTTTTCTTTAAATTTACCATATTATCATCAAGTTGTAATTTAAAATTTTATGGGACTGTATTAAAGTAAAATTAGAATTTGATGATGATGAGAAAATTCTTATTCCCAAGGCTTTGATCATCATTAAATTTTATATATTGAATTATTCAATATTTTAACTAGAGTCCAAGGCCTAAAATAGCTCGACATAGCCTAACCTTCAATTAGACTTATTTTTCAAATATTATTTTTGTGACTTCATTCAAAATTAATATACAACTTTAATTAATTTTGGTTATTGAAATGTGGGATCAAACTTAATATTCAATTCCACTTCCAATAACTCACATATTCAGTTCCATAAACATATCAAGCTTGAGTGGTAATTATGTTGATATTCAATGAATATTTTCTTTAAAAGACTATTTATTATAATCATTATTGAACTTATTTCCATATATTTATGGAGTAAGAAGGTCCCTACTGTTCTTTGATATTATTGAGAATATATTAACAAATCTATTTTTTCAATAATATTTTGATCTCCACCTTGATAATATTTTTATACAGTGAAAAATATTCATGGAATTATTCTCCTTTATGCATGCATTGAGAGACAACTTTTTTATGTCTTTGAAGACTTGATTCATCTCCAACAATTCATGTTTGGGACTATGCTTGGTTATATATCATATAAAATTTATAATCTTCTTAAATGGTGGTGAATTTAAAAATATTCATGTTTCAAATGGTTTTCACAGGTTTCACCTTCACCATTATTTGTTCTTTAATTTTTCAAATTTCTAACTCATCCGTGATGAAATTCAGTTTCAGTATGTTACCTTAGCTTCTTTTTTACTGTGAATCAACTTTATCATGACTTACATGAACTATAACACCTTCCATCAGAGCCTTACCAATAGATTCATTAGGTTTAATAGCCTCACCCATAGATTTTTCACTTGGTTTGGTCATGGAACCTAGTTTGACACCATGTTGGATCTTGGTTTGTTTATCCCAATAGATCATGGTTCGATTATTTTATGAAAAGTTTTTTTTCACCTCTGAGCGAGATCTCCCCGATCTCCCTCTCGTTTTAGGGTTTCTCCTCGGCGGTGGCTATGAGTGGGGGAGGCCATTACGTGGTCCTACGACATCGTCTCCCCCTATCCCTCTCCCTCTCTTCGTGATCTATTTCTCCTTAATGATGTCAGTGGCGGTCTCTATGCTTGCTCAGGTGATGATTTTCGGATTTTTGCATCGTCATCTTCAATGATTGTTGCTGTCAAGCCCTCTACCCCTCATTCCCTACTCTGACCTCTTGTACCTCGGCATATCTCCAAGTCGGAGCTAAAGCAGTGGAATCTTAGAGGTTTTGGGTTCTGCGGTTTGGTGGTCGAATGAATCCAGGCTCTTCCAGATTTTGGTTTGCTTCTGCTCTTCCTCCTCAACGAAGGTGACGGAGCTCAGAACCCTCGGACACACTCTCCTTGCTCTGGTCTCAAGTTCTACTGTGCCCCTCCAAAGCAGCAACAAAGCTCAAGTGTCTATTTGAATTTTGAGTTAAATGGGTATTTTGTTTAAGCGGTTCTTTGAATTTGGGGTTTCTGTAATCTCCTGTTGGTCCGCTTCCCGCTCACCCAAAAAAAGGATATCCAAAAATTTATTTTTAAGTCAGATTATTTTATTCCCTTACAAGTATACACAATTGGACTGAGAATCGTTGGATTTAATGAACCAACACACTGAAAAATTTCTTCAATATTGGCTCAGGATTGTTTCGAAACAATAGCGGGGAAACAAAAACAATAGCAGGTAGATGGAAATATGTAATATAGGGTAGAGGATTTAAGGGGGACCTGGTTAAAAGTGCATGGTAGTAGAAAAGAGAAGGCTGAAGGTAGCAGTAGAAAATTTTGAATAGAAGACAGGGAAATGGTAGTAGGATATGGATAATGTAGATTTATGGGGGGTGGTAGTAGGATGGAGCTGTATAATATGGATTGTAGCAAAATTAGGGGGATAATGGTATCATGGAATGGTAGGGAAATTATTTTTCTAATGGAATCACTCCAATGCACATTCTATAGAAACAAAATTTCTCAACTGAAGACATAGCTGGTGGTACCATTGACTATAGCTGAATGAGTGATGGTAGTAGGGGGACTAGTAGTAGAACCACTCAATGGTACTAGAATCTAAAATATTTCTGGAAAATTGGTAATAGACCTAAAACATCAAAAAACGAATATTCAATGACATTTGTAAAAAACAGATTTCAATAAAAAAATTAATCATTTGATTTCCCAAATAAAAAAATTGTTTGATGATAAATGTAGTTCCATGAAATATATTTAAAAATTATAATTATTTTATTTTATTAAATAAATTTATTTTCAATTCCATAAATATAATTAAAATAATTTTAAAATAGATATTTTTTATGAAGATCACCAAATTATTATTTATAAAATATTTTTTTTGAAATTAGTGTGAAAAAATATGTTTATTTAATCCCTAAAAAATACACATTTTGTCAGCTTGATTCATCCAATTATTTTAACAACATCAAATAAAATGAAAATCATATATTTTCTTTTTAAAATGCAATATTATCCTTTAAAACTCTATAAATACCACAAAATAGAAGTATCAAAATAAATCAAAAATAGGGAAAATCAAGTACATATTTCTTATGTACTAATAAATAAATTTTTATAGGGAGAAATTTTCTACACATAATTCATAATGAGTTTATCTCTATTCATACATGGCAATCCAATGGCTAGGTTTTAATAGTCATATTTAAATAATAATATTTCAATTGTATATCTCGGTTCAATTAGGTTTAGTGTTGCATGTGGTATGTGTTATCACTACTACAATACATATCATTAACAACGCTATCTGTTATCAGTGCTAGAAAAAGGGTTAATAAAGTTCACCTTTATCAATAATAAACAGAGTGCTAATAGATGTTAATTTTTATCAATGCTAAAAAACACTGATAAAAGGTACCCTTTATAACTGCATTTTTTTAGCACTGGTGAAGGGTAATCTTTATCAGCGCTTTTATATAGCATCGATAAAAGGCGGCAATTATCAGTGGTTTATTTTTTCCCCTAATAAAGGGTAGACTTTATCAACACTTTTTTAGCATTGATTAAGGTCCCTAATTAAATGAATTAATTAAACAAATAAAAATTAATGTTTTTAACAATATTATTAATTAAATAACTATTTATAAAAATTGATAAATTTAATATACATATATATCATAAAAATTATAAATATTATAGATTAAATATATAGATATGTAAAATGAATAAAATGAAATAATCAAATAGAAATTAAAAAAGAGTAAATTAAGAAAAACATTAAGCATTTTATTAATTAAATAACTATTGATCAAAATGAATAAATTTAATATTCATATGTATAGATTATAAATATTAATAAATAATATATATTAAATATAGAAATATAAAATGAATAAATTGTAATAATTAAAAAAATAATGAATAAATTATATTAATTAAAAAATGAATAAATTATGAAATTTTTTAAAAATTCAATAATGAAATAATTGTTAATAAAAATAAATAATTATAATATATATATATTAATTATAAATAGTAATAAATAATATATATTAATGATTAATATATAGAAAATAAATAAAATATAATAATTAAAAACAGATTAATGTCTTATACATTTTTAATGTTCTTTTATTTTTCAATTTAACATATGTATATCATGTGTTACATTTATTTCACACACACACACACACATATATATATATATCTGTGTGTGTAATTAATGAATTTTTATATACAATGCACACACACACAAATTTATACAATTAATGAAATATTTTACACAACCATATACAACTAATATTTATGTAATTTATTCAAATTTTAGTATATTTTAGAAATTAATTATATGTAATGTTCCTTGTTTCGAACCGGATGAGAAATTGAAGGAAATAAATTTTTTTCGTTAACTAGGCAGGTCAGTTTTAAAATCAAGCGTCCAAACTTTTTATTTCCGATAGTCGACGCTGCATGTAACACCCCACCCCTACCTCATTGGCTTGGGGAAGCAGTGAGGGTTACTTGGCCTTAAGCGACGTTCCCAAGGTGCTAAAGGCAGGAAGTAAATGCCGAGGGCTCCGAGAACAATTTGGGGAACAATTTTCCCTTAAGAAAAAACCAACCACTATATGATGCATGTCAATAAAACACCCAAATATGTATTCCCAAAGAAAACCAAGTTGTTCCACAATACAACCCAAAACCAATACAATTAGACATGTCTACCAACATCAAAGTACAAAGCAGAAACTAAACAACAAACACCACGATCCATGACACCACCACAACTCCACACCATGCTCCAAGCTCTAAGCTCCATCAAGAGATCATAATGCGCCACTAAAGGAGGGTGATGCCTTACCTTTTCCCATGTCATGATACACGACATCTACAAAGACACCAAAATGCCAAAGCAAGAGGTGAGTACTAAAACTCAGTAGGTTTTCCCCAAATGACTTCCCTAAACACGCTACTAGGATGAAACTATTAGTACATTTATATAAAACAGTTTATATAAATTAATCACAAGTGCAACCATTTCCATAATCCAAACATGCCCTTACCAAGCCATCACACCCAAACCAAGCAACCAAGGGAAAGCCAAAGCAAGCATGCCGCAAACCATTTCATAATTTACACGTTAGCACAACAATTTCCATCTTGCAATCAATGCACCATAACACAACCCAAACAACCATAACGATGGAGCTTCCGTCCAACCTGTTTCACCCATTCACAACTAGTGGTACTTCCTGACCACTACCCATATGGTGGTTCTTCCGACCACTATCCATCACCTTTTATAGTGACACTTCCCACCCACTTCCACACATCATTTCAACCAATGCATAATCAAGCTTATAACCCACCAAGGCCACAACAACATGCAATCAACCAATTCCATTGCATATCAATCCACTTCAATAAATCATCCATTTATTGAAAACCATTTTCCATGCCAAAAAAACTTTCAATAAAACCACGTCTTTATTGAAACCATTTCCATCAATCATTTTCACAAATCAACCATAGCATCCCATTTTAAAATATCCATTTTAAAATCCATAACAATAACATTTCACCACAAAACCCTCTTTTCCCCAAAAATCCCCAAAACATCACCCAAGGTATTTCTAACCAATTTCACACATCAAACACAATTAATTTTCAGAAAAAAAATTAATTGTAACAATGAATCACTAGTTCTAACCAAGTGGAATCGAGAGAGAAGCCACCTGCCTTTAGGGTTCCCGAGAAATCGACCCACGAACAACCATGCCTCAAATCCGGAGAATGCACCATCAAAACCTCTCTAGATCCCCTTCCCTAACATTCACAAGCCTTTAAATAATCATACAAGGCAACCAAAACCCTAGATCTACACACAAAAAGTGTAGATCTAGAAAACCATGAAAGAGGGAAGAGCAGGTCTAGAGGAAAACACAAAGAAACCCTGAAAGAAGACTTACCCGGGAGAAATCACCTTCAAACCACCTTGAAAACCCTTCGATTTGCTTTCGAAACGAGTGGGAGAGCCCCTGCAACCCTTGAGAACCGAAAATACCGAGTGATCCATGAGTGGGAGAATGTTTGGAGGGAAATATGTTAAGCCCGAGGGATCTTGGAACTTATAACCCTATTTTTAAGTGGCCGCACGGTTTGACAAACCGTGCGCTAACCGTGCACACTCTATTGACTCAAGAGTAAGGGTCTGCATGGTTTCCGCACACAGTTTGGAAAACCGTGTGTAGGCTATGTGAAGCCTATTGTCTCCCCTGCACGGTTTCCTAGAGAACCCGTACAGTTTCCACTAACCGTGATCAAACTGTGCGCCCCTAGAAAAGCCTCCAAACTCATTAGAAAACATTCCAAACTCTCCCAACCTCTTCCCAACTCATCCCATGCACTTTAAACACATAAAAATGCATAGAAAAGGCCACATAACTCAAACCGTGGGTACTAAATTCTCTCCACCATTGGAATTTCCGTCCTCAGAAAGTAGTGAACCCGCCCTTTGCCAAAAGAGCTCGGGCCACTGATAGCCCATTTATTTCTCCTGCTCCCAAGTCCCCTCTTGAATCTGACCATGTTGCCACGAAACACTAAATAAAATGATTATTTTACCACGCAATACTTTCTCTTTCCTATCCAAACCCTGCACTGGCACGTGCACTAACGAAGCATCTGGTTCTAGCTTAACATGATCCCATCGAATCACATGGTCACGATCCGGCTGATACTTTTTCAACTGCGACACATGAAACACATTGTGCACCATACTAAACCGTGGTGGAAAAGACAAATGATAAGCCACCTCACCAACCTGCTCAAGAATCTCAAAAGTTCTAATATACATCAGAGATAACTTTCCCTTCTTCCCAAACTGATGATGTCCCAACCTAAGAGAGATCCCCAAGAACACATGATCACTCACCTCGAACGACAATGACCGTCGACGATGATCCACATACAATTTATTATGACTCTGAGCCGTATCCATTCTTTTCCTAATCAACTTGATCTTCTCCATAGTCTCCTGGACAAGGCTCGGTCCAACCATCAAGGGCTCACCCGTTTCCACCCAACATAGTTGAGAACGACATAACCACCCATATCCACCAAATTTAAATTTTTATTAAACCATTTTGAGGAAAAATGGGAAACCAAATACACATACAAGACCACTATGTGCTAAAAGAGCCCACAAAATTATTAAACACGAGACTTAGATTACCCGAGCTAGCTGCCCTATAAAGCTCCCATTTCAAAGGACTAACCAGTGTTTCTGGGTCCTCCCTAATAAGCTCTTCAAAGTGGGTAAGCATCCTCTCCATTGTCTGGATGAATTCCTCTGAGTTGATTTTGCCCTGATTGAAGCCCCGGGCCAGAATTCGGTCTTGTTTGTCTATCCACAGCTCTTGCTCCTCATTGGCGTCAACTTTCAACCTTCTTTCATAAATTCTTTTGATCTCCTCTTCTGAAACATTGGGACGGACAGCTTTGTCGGGCATTTCTTCCATGGAGTGCAGAATCAAATTCAAACACAACATGGGCTCTTCACTTTCCCCTTTCGAGAGTGTTTTGCTTTCGTGTTTCTTGTCCTTCTTGGCCGACCTTGTCTCCATCGGCTTTGGCAAATGTGAGTAATCCTTGCGTCCCTTGGGTTTTTTCCCTTGGACCACTATACATTTCCCAGAATCTCGAGCTCCTTTTTTCCCCTTCTTCCTTCGGGGGCTATGAGGCCCCTTCCCTTGAACGCATTCCATGCTGTCCACTGAGAGTTGACTGTATCGTTCATCTCCTGAAGTTTCTTCCCCTTGAGACAAGGGGGGTTCATGAACCTCCAAGCCCTCAAATCGGTTCCCTATCTTGATCCCCAACCCTGCATTGATGCCCCTATGCCTGCCTGGAGACTCCCCCTTTCCTGCTTTGTTCTCCCTTCCATTCTTCTTCCCCCCATTCCCTGCCTTTAACTGAGGATCGGGGGTATCACCGATAGTATTCGGGTCTAAGGTCCCCAATGCAGTCACTCCATTCGGCCTCTTTTTTCCGCTTTGAGTTCCTGTTTCAACCAGTAAATCGGTCTCCTGCACCATGTCCAAACCAGAATTCAGATCATATCCTCGGCCCATGAACTGTAGATGCTTGCTAGTGTCTTGCCCTCCCTGACCACCGGTGCCACCGGTAGCCTGAGCATCCCCTACAGTCCATTCCCTCACTTCATTTGAATCCGTTGTATCCACTGCCTTCGCAGGTATTCCACCTCCCTGCACAGCCTCCTTACCGCCCTCCTGTGCTGGAGTAATTCTTAAGTCTGCTTTGAGACGGGCAAAAACATCTGCTACTCTCGGTTCTGCCATCTTCAACTTCACACATTTTCCTGTCACCGAGGGAACCAAAGGAAGTTGATCCACCCGGGACATAGGCTCCACTCCTGTACAGTCTTGATGCATAACTTATTCCACTATCTTTGAAACAGCCCCGCTTACCTCCTCACGATCACCCATGCCAGTATTATCATGTTCTTGTAGGGCTGTGGGTTCGATCTGCCCTTCATTCCCCTCATCTGGACTTGCCACTAGAGTTGGGAAATTCCGACCGCGGCGACAAATGGAGACCAAATGGCCCAATCGACGGCACCCCAGGAAAAACACCGGCCACGACTCAAAGACCACCCTTTGCTTCCATCTGAATCCTTCGCCAACCGAGATCCATAACCAATCCGTTGGGGCCTTCGAGACATCCACCTCGACGCACACTCGAGGAGCGATTGGATGACAGACCGCAGCGGTGCGGACATCAGAGCACAAATACCTTCCGACCATATTACCCAGCATACCGATAATCGAAGGGTTCTGAAAAGGGAGAGGGAGGTCAGGGAAACTTACCCAAACCGCAGTCGAGGCCGCATCCCGATTCATGCTGAACTCAAAGGACCATCGAAGAAGGTGAAAACCATATCCGTTGAAAGCGCGAGGGGCACTGGACCAAGCGACGATCAGGTCATCCTCTGAGGCGAAACGGATCATCAAATGGCGCCGATCAAGCAGACCCACCACCGCACGATCTTGAAGCCCCCATAAGTCAAAAACAAATCTATCAAAAGCATCCACCGATGGTCGAATGCCCCTGAATCGAGCCACTAGAGTTGACCTATGTAGGTCCGAAGCTGCGTTAAACTCTTTTGTTGAGAGCTCGAGATGAGGAGCGCCGTTATACAATTCCGGGACCTTAGGGTTAAGGGGGATCGACGGGAAAGGAGGAAGAAAATTCGGGTTAGTGAAGGGGGTGAAAGGCCTAGGCAATAGAGAGGAAGCGTTCCCCCCTCCCCCCGGAGCGGAGGAGGGGGCCGAATCCGCCGGCATCCCCGCTAGGTCATTGCCGCCGCCGAGGTTTCGAGCTCCACTCCGCTGGAATTTCACCTCAACATAACCACCCATACAACGCTTCAAACAGAGCCATATGTATGGAAGCCTGATAAATGTTATTGTATGAAAACTCAACCAACGACAAGTGATCCTCCCACGAGCCACTAAAATCCATGACACAAGCCCACAAAATATCCCCTAGAGTTTGTATTTTCCACTCGGATTGACCATCCGTCTGAGGGTGATACGCCATACTCATGGTCAACTTAATTCCAAGGGATTTCTATACAGATTTATAGAAACGAGATGTAAACCTCAGATCTCTATCTGATACAATCGAAACTGGAAAACCATGCCTCTTTACCACCTCCTGGATATAGATATTGGACAGATCCTCCACCGTATGAGATTCACGAATCGGGATGAAATGGGCCGACTTCGTTAGCCGATCCACTATCACCCAAATGGCATCGTGCTTTCTAACCATTCTTGGGAGACCTATGACAAAATACATTGCTATTTTCTCCCACTTCCAAACAGGGATTGGTAAAGACTGCAACATTCATACTGGCCTCTGATGCTCTGCCTTGACCTGCTGACAAGTCAAGCATCTCAAAACAAAATCAACCACTCTTCTTTTAATACCAGCCCACCAGAAATGCGCTTTCAACGCTTTATACATTTTCTGAATTCCAGGATGAACAACCAACCTGAAATGATGATACGCCCTGAGAAGATCCTCCTAAAAAGCAACTGGTACCACCATCCGATTCCAAAAAAACAAAACTGAATCTCCATTCAGTTTCCAACCCTCAATGGTGTCCCCACCATTGAGTCTTGACCCCATGGTCAGACACATAGAATTAGATATCTGTTCCTCCTTAACCAGGACAACCAAGTCAGGAATCAACAAAACTAGAAAGAAGACAACTCTATCACCCTGGTCCTCCTATTCCAACCGTGTATCAGCTATAACTGACATCAACTGCCACTAGTCCAATGCTTGTTTCACGACCTGAGCATATGATTTTCTACTTAATGCATCTGCCACCAAGTTTCCCTTACCTAGTGTGTACATTAAGTCAAAATTAAACATCTGGAGATATTCCATCCATCTCCTTTACCTCATGTTCAAATCGCTTTGTGAGAAAATGTGCTTCAAGCTCTTATGATCTGTATATACCATGAATTTCTCCCCAAAGAGATAATGAAGCCACACTTTCAAAGCATGGACCACTGCTACCAACTCCAAATCATGAGTTGGGTAGTTCTTCTCATGCACCCTCAACTTCCGTAAGCTATACATAACCACATGAATCCCTTTCATGAGAACGCACCCCAACCTGATCCCGATGCATCACAATACACCACGTACGCTTTTCTTGGTTCTAGAAAAACCATGATTGGTGTTGATGTAAGGCGACCCTTTAGCTCTTCGAAGCACTACTGACACTGTTCATTCCAATGGAATGGAACATTCTTTCATGTCAAAGCTATCATCGACGAAGCCAAACGTGAAAAATCACGAACAAAACGCCGATAATACCCATCTTGACCAAGAAAACTCCGTATCTCAAACACATTCTTTGGCGGTTGACACGAGATAACAACCCCTATCTTTTCTGGATACACCGAAACACCTCTTTCAGAAATCAAATGGCTAAGAAAAATAACTTCCCATATCCAAAAGTCACACTTTGTCAATTTGGCATACAACCGATGATCCCTCAAGATCCCCAACACTGTCATCATGTGCTGACCACAGAGACGTGCTAGGTATGATAAAAACATTGTTTTCTAACTCTTCCAACTAGACTTTCAATTCCCACAATTTAGATGGTGACATCCGATAAGACGGAAGTGAGATAGGACTGGTCCCTGGAGGGAGATCAATCGTAAACTCCACTTCTCTTATGAGAGGTAACCCAGAGAATTATTTAGGACAAACATCCATGAACTGATCTACCACTGCTAGAAGAACACTCTAATCAACACCGTATACTGATTCCAATGACAACACCACCAACTGATACGATAACGTAAACCATGCTGGTGGCAACAAACCCGTTGCACCCTACCTTTCATGCCTCTCTCCTCTAAAGATATGTCTAACACCATCGTGTGTCGTAAAAGCCACTGTTCACGCATCACAATCAATGTGGGTCATAAACGCCCCCAGAAAATCCATTCACAGGATTACATCATACCCATCCATCTCAAGCATTGAGAAATTTCACATTAGCTCAACCTCACCCACAAAAATACAACATGATCTACACATGAAGGATAGACACTCTCTTTAACCCAGAGGAGTTTGAAGTTTCAAAAACAAGGGCATCATTTCTACCCTCAAACCCAGCAAATCAACCACATGTGCAACAATAAAAGAGTGTGAATCCCTCATATCAAACAAAACTTGCATCAAGCTAGAATATAAAAGAATAGTACCTCACACCGTGTATGGTCCCGATTGATCACCCACCATAATCTACTTAGCTCCGAACAAGGTTTTGGTTGCCACACTCTACTCTTTATTTCCCTGCAGAGGTTTCGTGGTATTCTGAGAATCACCATGACCCACTTTACTCTGTTGATGAGGGGTGTGCTTCTGTCCCCATCCCGTCGAATCATACGATGTCTGTGATCCCTGAGGAGTGTCACGCACACTCGACCTTGGATAATTCTGACAATAACGCTGCATATGTCCCATCTGCTTACAATTATGACATGCTTGATTTTGTGTCATACAATACCTCTTGATGTGGCTCTTAGAACCACACTGAAAACATCGCAGCTAGATCTGGGGCTTCAGAGGAAGATTTACCGATACTGTTGTTGGATTATATTCCATATTCCCACCCTGGGAATAAGTTTCCCTCTTCCTCTTGAACCCAGCGTTAGAGTTCCCACTATTCCCTATGGGTACCACCATGCTTCCTCCACCCAGAGTGCCCAAAAAATCTCACTCAGCCACTGAGGCTCTATTCTCCATCTCTGTGTAATCATCTATACACAATACTATTATCTTTTAATGTATTTCTTTCCATAACCCCACTTCAAAGATCCTTGACTTCAATGATGTGTTACCCTCCACCTCGGGTGAAAACCGCACTAAGTTCATAAACTTAGCTGCATACTCTATCACAGACATAAGCTCTTGCTTCAAATTGAAGAAATCAGTCGTACGCTGAATTCTAAACATATGTGGGTAGAATTTTTTGTTAAAAAATTGTTCAAATCCCTCCCACATCATACCCTGGTCCGTCCCCACTTGGACTACCAACTCCCACCACTGAAGGGAAAGATCTTCCAACATATACGTGACCAATTTCACTTTTAACTCTACTAGTGCTCCTAAGAACTCTAAGAACTTGTTCATTCTATTCAACCACGCTTCTTCCCTCTCCGGTTCTAAATCACCTCTGAATATGGGTGGATTTTTCTTTTGAAACTGAACTGCATGATCCACATTCCTTGGTTCATCCACTTTATTCTCACTTTCCACAGCTTGGAAAGCATGCACGATACTTTGCACTAATTGTTGGTTCACCTGAGGCTCAGGTGCAACCACATTCTCAGCATCCTCCTCTGGTTGGTCTCTATGACGCCTACCCAATTACATTTCTATAAACAGAAAACAAACTACCATGATTCTCACTTTCGTAGACATCACAGAATCCCATTTCAAATCACATTACACAACACTATCACGACAAGGATTTCCACCTTTTCCACATGTTCCATGTTTCACCATTTTAAAAACCAAACCATTTTCAAAATACCAATTTATTCACATTACAATTTCACACATTCATATCACATCATAAATCATTATACCTCAATGAAATATGCATCTTATCGGGAAGTCATTTCTACCATGCATGTCATGCTCATCTCATTGGCTACACCCACGACAATGAGATATCCAATGACTATAAGTGTCTTTAAATCAATTATGTACCCAACTCCATGGTAACTTGAATTTCAGGATAAAAGGGTTAGCTGTGTCCTTTTATGCTATACATTCCATGTTCCGACATTCCTACGCCTTGCTACCATCCCAACTCAAGGAATGTAACACAAAAAATGTCAACACCAAATCCGAGAATCAACTCCAAAGGGCCGAACAAACTGATACCACTTGTAACACCCCACCCCTACCTCATTGGCTTGAGGAGGAGGTGAGGGTTACTTGGCCTTAAGAAACGTTCCCAAGTCGCTAAAGGCTGGAAATAAATTCTGAGGGCTCCACGAAAAATTTGGGGAATGATTTTCCCTTAAGACAAAACCAACCACTATATGATGCATTCTAATAAAAAAACCAAACATGTATTCACATAGACAACTAAGTTGTTCCACAATACAACCAAAAACCAATACAACTAGACATGTCCACCAACATCAGAGTAAAAAGCGGAAACTAAACAACAAACACCACGATCCATGACACCACCACAAATCCACACCAAGCTCCAAGATCCAAGATCCACCAAGAGATCACAATGTGCCACTAAAGGAGGGTGATTCCTTACCATTTCCCATGTCACGATACACATCATCTCCAAAGACAACAACGTGCCAAAGTAGGAGGTGAGTACTAAAACTCTGTAGTTTTTCTCCAAATGACTTCCCTACAAAAGCCACCAGGAAGAAACTATTAGCACATTTATATAAAACAGTTTATATAAAATAATCACAAGTGAAACAATTTCCATAATCTAAACATGCCCTTACCAAGCCATCACACCTAAATTGAGCAACCAAGGGTAAACCAAAGAAATCATGCCACAAACCATTTCATCATTTACACTTTAGCACAACAACTTCCATCTTGCAGTCAATGCATAAAAACACAACCCAAACAACCATAACAATGGAGCTTCCGTTCAACCCATTTCACACATTCACAACTAGCGGTACTTCCCGACCACTACCCATATGGTGGTTCTTCCGACCACTATCTGTCACCTTTTATAGTGAGACATCCCAGCCACTTCAACACATCATTTCAACCAATGCATAATCAAGAATATAACCCACCAAGTCCACAACAACATCAAATCAACCAATTCCATTGCATATCGATCCACTTCAATAAATCATCCATTTATTGAAAACCATTTTCCATGCCAAGAAACCTTTCAATAAAATAAAATATTTATTGAAACCATTTCCATCAATAATTTTCACAAATAAACATAGCATACCATTTTAAAATCTCTATTTTAAAATCAACAACAATAGCATTTCACTACAAAACCCTCTTTTTCCCCAAAATCCCCAAAACATCACCCAAGGGATTTATAACCAATTTCGCACATCAAACAAGATTAATTTTCAGCACAAAAATTAATTTTAACAAAGAACCACTAGTTCTAACCAAGTGTAGTCGAGAGAGAAGCCACTTACCTTCAGGGTTCCCAAGAAATCAACCCACGAACAACCACACCTCAAATCTGACGAACGCACCACCGAAACCTCTCTAGATCCCCTTCCCTAACATTCACTAGCCTTAAAATCATCATCCAAGGAAACCACAACCCTATATCTACACACAACAAGTGTAGATCTAGAAAACCAAGAAAGAGTGAAGAGGAGATCTAGATGAAAACACAAAGAAACCATGAGAGAAGACTTACCCGAGAGAAATCACCTTAAAACCACCATGAAAACCCTTCGATTTGCTTCTGAAACGAGTGGGAGAGCCCCTAAAACCCTTGAGAACCTAAAATCCAGAGTGATCCATGAGTGGGAGGAAGTTTGGAGTGAAATAGGTTAAGCCCGAGGGATCCCAGAACTTATAACCCTATTTTAAGTGGCCGCACGGTTAGCCCGCACGGTTTGAAAAACATTGTGCTAACTGTGCGCACTCTACTGCCTAGAGATCAAGGGTCCATATGGTAGCCTCGAACGGTTTGGAAAAATATGTGTAGGCCATGCGAAGCCTATTGTCTCCCCTACATGGTTTCCTGGAGACCCCGCACAATTTCCACTAACCATGCTCAAACCGTGCGCCCCCAGAAAAGCCTCCAAACTCATTCAAAACCATTACAAAACTCTCCCAACCTCTTCCTAACTCATTCCATGCACATTAGACACATAAAAATGCATAATCAAAGTCCACATACCTCAAACCGTGGGTACTACACTGCATCATTGATAGAATAAAAATATCAAGTTTATTTTATTCATACGCTTGTTTTTTTTCCTTTAAAAAATTTAAAATAACTCTCAAATGGTGCGTCGTATGAGAAATATGAGACCACCATTAGGTCCAGAATGCTGGGTTTACCCTAGGAAATGTATAACCTTGATTCACGTTGGGTGTTTGGAAACCTCACACATGATAATACCATCTTTATTTTTAATTAATTAATTATTCTATTTTTTATATAATAAATAATTAATTTCTCTCAAACAGTTCATCGTATCAGAAATCTAAGACCACCAATATTTCCACGACGTGGGGTTTAACCTAGGCAGAGTGTAAAATTTGTGAGCATCAGATGTTTGGTCATATCACACCCGATGATAATTTATTTGGGTTATAAATATTTTTATTGGTCATTATAAATAATAATAATAATTTTATTAATATTATTATTTGTATAATCTCCTAGACTTAATCAGGTATGTACCATTTTTAATTTTGTTGTACTAATTCTTTAAAGAGGCACAGGGCATGCGTCAGCGCACCCCACTGCGAGTCCTGGGCAACAATTTAATTAATTTAAATAACTGTAGACGTTTTATGAAAAATGTTATGTCGTGCTTTAGCATAGTCTTCAAGATTTAAAATAATTAATTAAGGATTGAAACATGATAATAAAATATTTAAAGAAATTTAAAAGAAATAAATAAGGGATAAAAATAAATTAGAAATAAAATAGGAAGGGGGTTACGAAAAAATGTAAAAATAATTAAAATGGGAGATTTCCATTTTTATTTATTTTTATTCGTTTTCCTTCCCATCCATTTTATTTTATTTTATTTTTCATTTATTTTCCTTTTTCCTTTTATTTTATTTTTCACTTATTTTTTTCTTTTCTTTTTTTACTTCCCTTTCTTTCTTTCTTTTTTTCCTCTCCTCTTCTCCTCCTCTCCCTCACGCCGCACCTCCCTCTTCCCAAAGGCGGTGAACCCCCGCACTCCTCCTTCAGAAGACTGCAGATCCTCCGTTATTCATCCAATTTCTTCTCCGTCTGGTGTGCAGTAAACCTTAGGGCAAGGCTAACCTTGCGAAATTGGAATTGTATGTTTTCATTGAGTATCCTGTGTGCAGTTCGTCGCGGAAGGATTTTACCCTATTTTGGGTTTTTTCTAAAATCATCTGTTCTCTTCCATTTTAGGTCAAATCAAAGCCTACTACAGATCATAAAATCATATAAAACTATAAATTAGGGCATCTACTCTCTTTCCTTCTACTTTTTTTGCGATTTATAAAAATGCACAATTGTGTCGTTAGTCGGTGCCTATTGACTTTGTGAAAATTCACCCAAATTCTTTAATTTATTTATTTCTCCTAGTTTTTTAAGCCCTTTTAATCATTAATTAATTTGTTTAATTTGTTGCAATGTGGTCAGACACCCCTTTGGGTGTGTCGACATGGTCGATATAAATTCTGTTAGCTCGGGTATTTAATTCATTTAACTACACGCGTTGCGCAACCTATTTTTGTTGTGTTTAATTTAAATAATTATTGTAGAATAATTATGAACCATGAATTTTTGGATCTCTAGTAATTGTTTGTGCTAAATTATTTATTTATTTAAATGTGCATGCCCGAACATTTAATTTAACTAACTGCATGTGTTGCACAACCTATTTTTGTTGTGTTGAATTTAAATTAATAATTTAGATCAATTATGAACCGTGAATTGTTGGATTCTTGGTAGTTTGTTGTGTTGAATTATTTATTTATTTAAAAGTGCATTTATCTGCTTATATTGATGCATTATCTTGCCTTGTTAATATTGTTATGCTACAATATTTAATTTGTACCTTGTGATGCATGAGTGTATCTGTTTAGTTTTCAAGCTGAAATTTCATATGTTGATGTCATATATTCTATTGTTAAAACTTTTATTAAATTCAGGGTGGGGAAAGAAGGTGGGTCCCATATTAAGTTTCACACTTAGACCCTCCGTTCATGACAGTTACCACTATGCGCCAGGGGGTGGTGTCATTGGCTTTGCCGGAATAAGACTTCCCCGAGCTTTCTAATACATATGAGTGACATCAGTTCCAAAATGGCCCATCGAGATGGATCCATTGGCAATGTGGATAATCTAGCCTCAGATGATACTCAAACCCTTTTTGCGAGATCGGGACGGACTTAGGGTAAAGCCATGCCTCGAGTGATACTTGGTCTTTCAAAATATTGCCTTGGACAGACTCGATGGTATTGAATAACTGAAGGATGTTCCATAAAGATACCTTCAGGAGATGCTCAGACTCCAACTCTCAACTTGAACCTTAATAATGATGCATTGAAGGTTTATATTAATGTCGCTGTTAGTCTCTTGAGATTTGAGATATTTTCTATTATGTTGAAGCACACCTGGTTAACACATGACTTATACCCCAAGTTAAAGCACAAGCTTGGAGGTATGCCTCTTCATTGTCTTAACTTAATCTTCCAGACTTTATATATATGCATATGTGTATTCTACTTACATGTACTCCTGTTAGACTTCTGGCTTAGACCGAAGCAGGTGATTAGGGATGGGTGTCGTTGGGAACCCGGACTGAGTTATTAATTTCATTGCACTTAATAAATTTTCTACAATTTTTATATAATGGAACACTGTATTTTATTATTACATGAAATGGAATGGTTTAGACACCGCACATGCCAAAATACTGGGATTTTATCTCACACCCTGCTTGGGTGTTGTTGACACCCAAGTAGATTATATTTTGCACGTATTGACAAAGGAAAGCATGATACTTTTGATGCTTGATTATTTCTTGCTGCTTAGGATGGAGACTGGGGACAGAGGACTGAGCCTTGCTCATGATGTAGTTTTCACACTTTGTGTCTTTTCATTTCAGTTGATAGCATGCTTGAGTTTATGTTTCACATGTTTTCAGTTTAGAAAGACATCATGGCATGAAACTATTTTGTGAGCTTTCTCACTTTATTCTTATTTAGTTGGATTATTCATATTGCTTATACAGTAGTTTATTCATTCATCTGCTTCCACTATTTATTATTAATTTTTTTTACTTACGCTATGATAATACCTAATACCTATGAGGGCATAGTCTCACCCTTGGACACAAAAATGACCCCACTGCTATTTGGAAGCCTCTGGTATTCGGGGAGATGCTCTTGAGGTCATGTAACCCACCGGTCCGGCCACCATCTTAGAGGTGAGCTGGGTCAGGATGTTAAAATGTAATATTAGAGGTAGTATTTTCCTCTGTATTACTGTTTTGGGTTAGTAGACAAGAGACTAGGATTGTGTTGGCGCTTGGTTAATAGCCATGTCTGTTACTGATCACCCCATGTATGGAAAATGACCAAGTCTCCAGGGTTGGAGTTGTTGTTCATCCTTTTCGATGTTACAATTGATATGATTTCACCTCAAGTGATTTGGTGTAATTTCTATTGCTTATGAATTTATGGAATTTATGATATTTTACCCTTGGACTGTTAAGGTAAGGATGAAGCAGTGCATGCATCATAACAGGCACATAGAATTTCACATGCCATTCATAGTGCCATGCTATGTATTTTCATTTTAGGATGCCTGTTGATGAAATTTTTTGCCTTGAATATATGACATTTCTTGTAATTATTTATAATGCCTTTTTGATACCATGTTTCGGTGATATATTTAGCATGCTAGCCTATTTCTATGCTGCTTATTTAATACCACGTTTTCCTTGAATCATGATTATGTGCCTATTAATATTTCTTTGTGATTAAAATGTTATGCTTCTATTATTACAACATGTCTCTCTCGGTTATCTTCTTGTAGTGACCTTCTAGCTTGTTTGTTATGTAATTAGTTTCTTTTCTAAAATTTTTTAGTTTCCTTTGAATGGGAGAAAAATTACAAAAACTATAAAGTTTATAGTTTATTATTAGGTTGATAGCCACCCATATATCTAGGTTGATATGTGTTTGAGCATGTTATAATTTCAAATGAATTGGTCAACTACCTAAAGGAACAACTAGGACCATGTAGGCTAGTTGGTGTATGTTCCTTATGAGATAACCCGATATGGGTGTTGTGACTATTAATAATTAAACAAATATTTTTTTTGCATTCAAATGAACTCAGGTTGGCTTAGTGGGACCCTTGTAGGTCTCCTTATATACTTAAAAGTAATTTATGTGATAGATTCACTAATTAAGGATGAGATTTCAATTAATGTAAATGTATTAAAAATGGAGTTTTATAAAGCTTGCCTATTTTTCTATTGAGGCATTGGTTAAGATCAAGTAACTTGTGTTTTGTTTTGAAAAATTGTACTTAATGTTTTGATTAAATATTTTGATGATTAAAGATTAAATGTGATTAAATATAAAGGGCTTGGATATGGAACCTGTATCAATGTCCTCTGTTTAAGACCCTGGTATAAGTGTTGTTTGAGTTCCTCCTTGAGTTTTTTGGGAACCAAACTATTCGTGTGTCATTGTCCCTAGTCTCCCTTACTTAAAATGACACCCTTTTTGGATGGGTGTTCAAGTTTTCCTTGACTTTTGTTTTAGTATTAACCATCGAGTAATGCTCATTTCCATCTGGTTAGGCATGCCTTAAGAATGACCAGTTGCTTCATAGGTCATTCGACCCTCTCTTCTCCACAGCGATGGATGACTTGGTATGTCTTCATCCGAGTTAAAAGTCTTCTTTATTGGGTTTTAATACCTTTTTTTAAACATGTTCCTTCTAGTAATCTCAAAATCCTCTTAGTGTACTCTTATTTAAGTGACAATCATGTCCCCTATCTTGCCTTCGTCCTTGATACACCAAGAGAGCATCAGTCTTACGCCATGGTTAAACTTTAAAAGTTGTTGGGATTGTTTAGGTTAGTTTTCCCAGTGTTTCTTGCTGACATTTCATTCTTATCGAGGCTTTGCTTAGTCTTGAGTGACCCTCAAATTTTCGTGTAGGAATTCTTTGGACGAACTCTTGTACACCATCCATTTCTTCCGCTGTGACCACCAGGTGGATGTCACTCTGGGGTCAGTCAACGACTTGTTTTGGATGTCTTTTCCTTATACTAATGTCTCACTCATAAACCTGGAGTATGGACCACCATGTGTTAGTTCTTTTCACTCATGTCATTCCAATCCAAGTTTACCCGGGAATTGTTTTTTGGGCTCAGTGATGATTAAATCAGGGATCATCATCGGAGTCCGATATGAATTTTGATGGACGTGTTCGTGGTGAATGCGAGATACCATGGAAGAAGGCATAAAAATTTAGTTCCTAAAATGCTGGCCATTTAAGCTGAGCATCTTCTTAAATGGTCAGACAAAGTGGCTTGACTAGTTATCACTCTTGTTCAATGAAACAGTTAGTGAAATACCTTTTTCTGGCACGTCATCAGGTGAGATGAGTGTGGATTGTGTCAACCAAGGTGTTTCATAAAAATATGGCTCGACCTAGGCTTTATGGGCGATGAGAAATCGACCGTTTTATCCATTTCGGAAATCAAGTGAGAAGCGTTGCTAGAACTCTTAAGGGCATGTATTATAAGAAATTCCAATGGTGGGAGGTTCCGTGACTTGAGACTTGCTCCATTATAACTTTAAAACTTAAGGTGGGAAGTAACTTTGGCCATAATTTAATGAGATGATGACATGGTCGTGTCTCTAGCTGAACGTGTTTGGATAGGTACTGTCTCGAAATTTCAGTTGGAAAATGGGCATTGGATCATATCTTAATGGATTATGTGCCATTTTCCTAACTAATTTTTAAACGTATGTTGAGAGTTTAGAGACAGAACACAACCTTTTGTGTGAGACTTCACGACCCTTGTGGATCAGATGAAGGTTACGTTGTTCCCAAAAGCTTCTCGGGGACGAGATGTTCTAAGGTGGGAAGGTTGTAACATTTCGTGTTTTGAACCAGATAAAAAGGTGAAGGAAATAAAATTTTTCCATTAACTAGGCATTTCAGTTTTAAAATCAAGCATCAGAACATTTTATTTATGATAGTCGACACTGCAGCATTGATAAAATAAAAATATTAAGTTTATTTTATTCATATTCTTGTTTTTTTCCTTTCAAAAATTTAAAATAACTCTCAAACGGTGCGTTTTATGAGAAATATGAGATCACCGTTAGATCTAGAACGTCGGGTTTACCCCAGGTAGGGTATAACCTTGATTCGTATCGGGTGTTTGGCACCCTCGTACATGATAATAAGATATTTATTTTTAATTAATTAATTATTCCATTTTTTATATAATAAATAATTAACTTCTCTCAAACGGTGCATCGTATCAGAAATATGATACCACCAATAGATCTAGGATGTGAGATTTACCCTAGATAGAGTATAACCATTGTGAGCGTCAGATGTTTGGTCATATTGCATCTGAAGATAATTTATTTGGGTTATAAATATTTTTATTGGTCGTTAAAAATAATTATAATAATTTTATTCTTAATATTATTATTTTTGTAACATCCTGGACTTAATCAAGTATGAACCATTTTTAATTCTGTTATCCTAATTTTTTAAAGCGACCCAAGTCCGCGTCAGTGCACCTCACTGCGGGTTCTAGACGACTATTTAATTAATTTGAATCACTATAGACGTTTTATGAAAAATGTTATATCGTGCTTTATCATGGTGCTTGTGATTTAAAATAATTAATTAAGGATTGAAATGGGATAAGAAAATATTTAAATAAATTTAAAAGAAAGAAAGAAAGGATAAAAATAAATTAGAAATAAAATAGGAAGGGTGTTACGGAAAAATGTAAAAAAAAATTAAAATGAGAGATTTCTATTTTTATTTGTTTTTCTTTCCATCCTTTTTATTTTATTTTATTTTTCATTTATTTTCCTTTTTTCCTTTTCTTTTATTTTTCTCTTATTTTTTTCTTGTCATTTTTTCTTCATTTTATTTATTTCTTTTTTTCCTCTCCTCCTCTCCTCATCTCTCTCACGTCGCACCTCCCTCTTCCCCTATGTGGCACACCCCCTACTCCACTTTTGGAAGACTATAGCTCCTCCATTTGTCATCCAATTTCTTCACCGTTAGGTGCGCATTAAACCTTAGGGAGAGGCTAACCTTGCACAATTGGAATCATACGTTTTCATTGAGTATCCTGCGTGCAGTTCGTCGTGGAAGGATTTTACCCTATTTTGGGGTTTTTCTAAAATCATCCATTCTATTCCATTTTAGGTCAAATCAAAGCCTATCGCGGATCATAAAATCATCTGCGACCATAAGGTAGGGTGTCTACTCTCTTTTCCTCTGTTTTTTTATGATTTATAAAAACGCACCATTGTGCCGTTAGTCGGTGCCTACTGGTTTTGTGCAAATTTACCCAAATTATTTAATTTATTTTTTCACCTAGTTGTTGTAGCCATTTTGATCATTAATTAATTTGTTTAATTTTTTTCAATGTGGTCAGACCCTCCTTTGGGTGTACCGATGTGGTCAGTATAAATTCCGTTAGCTTGGGTATTTAATTCATTTAATGGCATGTGTTGCGCAACCTATTTTTGTTGTGTTTAATTTAAATAATTATTTTAGAATTATTATGACTCTTGAATTGTTGGATATTTTGTAGTTATTTGTGCTGAATTATTTATTTATTTAAATATGCATGTCTAGGAATTTAATTTAATTAACTACATGTGTTGCGCAACCTATTTTTGTTGTGGTGAATTTAAATTTATAATTTTGATTAATTATGAACTATGAATTTTTGGATTCTTAGTAGTTGGTTGTGCTTAATTATTTATTTATTTAAATGTGAATTTATCTACTTATGTTGATGCAGTATATTGCCTTGTTAATATTGTTATGCTGCAATATTTAATTTTTACCTTTGTGATTCATGGGTGTATCTATTTAGTTTTCAAGCTGCAATTTCATATGTTGATGTCATATCTGCTGTTGTGAAAACTTTAATTAAATCCAAGATGGAGAAAGAAGGTGAGTCCCGTATTAAGGGTCACACTTAGATCCTCCATTCCTGACAGTTACCACTACACACTAGGGGGCGGTGTCGTTGGCTTTGCTGGACTGAGACTTCCCCGGGCTTTCTAATACTTATGAGTGACACCGATTCCAAAAGATCCCATGGAGACGGATCCATTGGCAATGTGGTTAATCTTGCCTCAGATGATACTCGACCCCTTTTTGTGAGATCGGGACAGACTCAGGGTAAAGCCATTCCTCGAGCGATACTTGGTCTTTCAAAAGATTGTCTTGGAAGGGCTCAATGGTATTGGATAATTGAAGGATGTTCCATAGTGATACCTTAAGGAGGGGATCAGACTCCAACTCTCAACTTAAACATTAATAATGATGCATTGAAGGTTTATATTAATGTCACTGTTAGTATCTTGAGATTTGAGATATTTTCTGTTATGTTGAAGCACACCTGGTTAACACATGACTTAGACCCCAAGTTAAAGCACAAGCTTGGGGGTATGCCTCTTCCCTGTTTTACATTACTCTTCCAGGATTTATATATATGCATATGTGTATTCTGCTTACATGTACTCCTTTCAGACTTCTGGATTAAGCCGAAGCAGGTGATTAGGGATGGATGTCGTTGGGAACCCGAGCCAAGTTATTTATTTCATTACACTTAATAAATTACCTACAATTGTTATATAATGTCACACTGCATTTTATTATTGCACGAAATGGAAAGGTTTAGGAACCGCATGTTATGTCCTACTGGGATTTTATCTCACACCCTGCTCGAGCATCGTTGACACCCAAGTAGATTATATGTTGTAGGTATTGACAATGGTAAGCATGATGCTTCTGATGCTTGATTGTTTCTTATTGCTTATGATGGAGACTAGGGGCAGAGGACCGAGCCTTGCTCGTGATGCAGTTTTCACACTTTGTGTCTTTTCATTTTAGTTGATAGCATGCTTGAGTTTATGTTTTCCATGTTTTCAATTTAGAAATACATCATTGCATGACACTATTTTGTGAGCTTCCGCACTTGATTTTTATTCCGTTGGATTATCCATATTGCTTATGCTGCAGTTTATTCATTCATATGCTTCTACTGTTTATTATTAATTGTTGTTTACTTTCGCTGTGATAATACCCAATTCCTATGAGGGAAGAGTCTCCCCCTCAGACACAAAGGCCCTCGCAGCTAGTCGGCAACCTCTGGTGTTCAGGGAGATGTGCTTGAGGTCATGTAACCCACTGGTTCGGCCACCGTCTTAGAGGTGAGCCGGGTCGAGACGTTACATTATAACATGATACATTTAATATATTATGTTTTTAATTTATTGATTTTATTTATTTAATTTTAATATTATTATAGATAGGTATTATTTATTATTTATTTTATTTTTGAATGTAATCGTTTTCTATTATTTATTTTTATATATTAATATACTATGTTTTGGTATTTTAAATATGTATTCATCTTTACTTCAATATATATATATATATATATATCCATAGTTTTTTTATTAATTTATATTTATTTATTAAAATTTATTCAATTATTCAATATTTTTAATGTGTACTCATTTTTAATTATTCAATTTCACTCATTTTTAAAACTCTTGTATTTAAGATTATATATTCATTAATAATATTAAAAATATATATTTAAATAAATATTTATAAATAAATGTATTTATATATGTTTATTTACTATATTTATAAATTTATAAATTTATAATTATTACAAATAACTAAAAATAATTTTTTTAAAACGTATTTATATAATTATAAATAAATGAATATATATATTTAAATAATTAAAAAATTAAAATAAATTTATTAAAATAATGAATATACTATATTTATATTTAATATATATATATATATATATATATTGAGGTTGAAGCCTCAGTTAATCAAGGATATATGATATATTATAAAGAAAAGAAGACAACATACAATGTAAGGATGTCCTCGGTAAGACTCAAACTCGAGACCTCACTAAGACCCACATGGGCTGCTACCACTGAGCTAGACCCTAGGATATATATATATATATATATATATATATATATATATTAATTTTTTTTAAATAATTATCCATATATTTATAAACAAATGATTAAATATTAAAATAATTATAAAATTATAATAAATTTATTTAAATAATTAATATATTTATATATATATATTTATTAAATAAATATTTATAATTATATAAATATATAACCAGATAAAAATATATTTATAATTATAAAAATATAATTAATATATTTAAATACTGAATATATTTACAATTTATATTTATATATATTTATATAAATATATATATTTATATAAGTATATATATTTATATAAATATATATAAAATATAAATATATTGATATTTATAAATAAATAATTATAAATAGATAATTAAAAATAGATAATTAAAAATAAATAATTAAAAATAAATAATTAAAAATAAATAATTATAAATAAATAATTATAAATAGATAAGTATAAATAAATAATTATAAATAAATAATTATAAATAAATAATTAAAAAAATATTTATAAATCTATATTTACTATATTTATAAAACTAAATATTTATAATTATAAATAAAAAATACATTTTTTATAAAAGTATCAATGTAACTATAAACAAATAATTATATATTTAAATAATTATATATTTAAATAATTATAAAATTATAAGAAACAAATATATAATGATATAATTTTTTTAATATTTTTTTATTTATAATTATAATTATAAATCCAGTATCACCTTTAAAGTTTTATTGCTGAAAACGGTTCATTTTATCAGTGCTTATCAAATTAGCACCGATAAAAGTGCTCTTATCATTGCTTTTTGAACAGTGCTAATAAAAGTGTCCTTGATCTATTTATAAGAACCCTATTCATGACTCATTCAGTCATGATTCTCAAGATCTCTTAGAACTCTGCTATTGCTGGTGAAACTCCACTACGTTCTCTCAGATGAATCAAGGATACAATCCATAGTATGTGATTTTCTTCTTTTTCACTCTTATTGTTTGTTTTTTTGGGTTTTATAGTTTGCCTTTTTGTGCTTTTATTAAACACGATGAACCCTATATAGAATCCCTCTATCTCACTTACCGATACCTATAGAACACCACCCCTACTCTTTATACTCATTTTAACCTCATACGAGACCACTGCGAACAACATCTCCATCTGTTGTTGCAACAAATGGTGATTTTCTTGATGTTTTTATTATACTATTTCTCATTAACTTTTAGATAGTGTGGGTTGTCATTGTTTGAATCTTTTTTCCAAAGTATTTCATGCACGTAAAGATGAAAAAGAGTTTAAGAAAATAAAAATAATTATGACTATATGTGTATTTATTGAGAAAATAATCTTCATAAAAGTTCATAGTGTGATAGGTGCGGATTTTATCTTAATTAATATTGGATGATTAGTGTTGCGTAGGGGATGTAGTAGAATTAATAAATAAAGTTTGTACCTATTTTATAAAATGATTGAATTTTACGGCAATTTATGTATATTTTCTTTTATTTGATTATTTTTTATTGTTCATTCATAATTTCAATATAAATCTGAATATAATTTGTCATGCTGAATATATTATTGAATAACAAGATGATGATATACCACATGAAAGAATTATTAAACGTGTTAAGTTAAACTTCTATGAAATATTATAATTTTTTTTGATTTATATAAATATTATATTATATTGATGATTGTCATGGTTTTTACCATAAATGAATTAATAAATTCAATCTGGTTAAATAGAGAAGTGTTCACTGAGATTTCATTGTGGTTTGTGGTATGTTGTGATGGAAAGTGAATTATATTTTTGATGGAGGTCATACATCATTTCCAACATGAGTAAAAATGATGTGTTGTTCGATATTGTCCTTTGATTATGATTATGTATTAATAATTCATAATCATTAATAATTCTATAAATCACCATAGGTTTCAAAAATAATGTTATGTAAATAAGGATTCATTTTGGAAAGACATATATACAACACAATACACTTCATGCATAAGTGTCCACATTTTCATACATATTGCATGAAAATTGTTACTATCTTGAACAAATATATAATACTTCAATACTCCAGTACAACTAAACTACACTAACTTTATTTAATCCACCCTCAGACGCTTGATTAAATTCAATGTATTGATGATGGATTGGACTCCCTATTTCAAACTAGAATTCCTCTAATCATTGTGGTTAAAAATTTCCTTGTTGACATACTTCCTGCTCAAATTTTATTCATTAATCTCCCTCAAAGCCACTACCATGACTTTGAATACTACATCCCCTAACCTGTTCTTCACCTCTCTCATCCTTTTATCCTCCTCATTTACTACTTTATCAGAACACCAATACCACCAAAAGTTTGTATCTTCTCTAATCCATACATAACGTAAATCCATCATAACTGACCTTAAAGTAATTTTTCAACAAGATATCTAAAAAAACTTATAAAATAAGTACTTATCATAGGTGTTATAAGAAGGTCTCAGTAAGAGTTATCAAACGAAGCCAAACTTCTTTAGTAAAATGATCCATATATAATTTGTGACATGTAGGAATAAGATACACTTCAATCTAATACATGATGTTCCAGGTATGACTCAAAGTATCCGTTATTAGTTTATAATTTACATTTCAATAGAAAAAAGTTTCACTCACTAAAATCATAGATACCTCACTCAGACTATCTTGTTAATTTAGGAAAAAATTTATAATTCATTTGTGATGTGTGGGAATCTGTCTCACTTCAAACCCTTACACAATGTGACTTGTATGAATCAAAGTTCTTTTTTCAATTTTAAAAAGTCATTTTTGTAAAAAAAACACAAGTGGTGTACTAAAAAATGAGTAAACACATCAAAATTGTTATGATACATTATAACAATGATCTATAAGACATTTGGGAGATATATGAATCAACCTCCCCTCCATCAAATGCATGGTGTAACTGGTATGACTCCAAGGGAATCATTTCATGATATAAGTGTAATTTTAGTTTCAAACTCATGTCACATCACCAAAACTAAGAAAATGAGTCCAGACTATTCTTAGATCCTTGTATATATAATTACTTAGTTAATTTACTTATCATTTTTATCTTATACTTATTTAGTTTATTTTCATACATATAATGCGTAAAGATAAACAATAAATGGCATTTGAAGTGAAAAAATCAACCGCAATGTAATTCGATACAAAATGTTACTAATATGACACAATGTGTAGTTTAAAATTAACACATTATATTTAATTTTTTTATTTATATTATTACGAAAATAAAAATTATTTTCTTATATAGGTCCTTTTTTTTCTCAAGATAGGGATGCTTTTTCATTTATATAGTTGTGTTCTTTTTCTATATAGTAGTATTTTTTCTTATATTTTTGTTGGAAATTTTATTACATTTAAATTATTTATTTTAATTGTTTTTTCTAATTTATTGTGTAGCTTCTAGTGCTATTGTATGCTGTTACAACACACTCTAGTATTCCCTATTTCTGGTGCTATATTGTGCTATAACGTTTCACTATAGTATTCCCCTTTATCAGCTCATTTAGTAGTTCTGATAAAGTTATCAAATAAATGTGGTGATAAATGGTATATTTTATCATTACCTCTAAAATCATTAATAAAATTGATATTTATCAATACTTTTTATTCACTGATAAAGAACCCCTTTATCAATTCTTTTCCACCTATGATAAAAACCTATGACTTTTAATTGTGCTACAATAGTCAGACCCTTTTTAGCACTGATAAAGGCCTATCTATTCACTATAAAAGAACTCTTTTATTGTAGTGTATTGTAAATAGTAATTATTTAAAGAAAAATAAATTATAAAATATTATGGTGTTATATTTTCTACTATCTTATTTGATTCCATATATCTCATTCTTTATTTGGGTATTCTTAGAGGTAGGGAAATATTTGTTTAGAAAGGTCTTCTAGAGTTCATCATGTATGTTGAAATCTCCAGGAAGATGATTATATAACTATTCATTGGCCAATACATCAAATCAAAATGAAAAAATAATTTGTTTGATCTAATATTTTGAGTTTCCTTTAGTTTTAAAATTACTATATACATTACCAAACACTTTCAAAATGTTACACTTTTCATCCACATATATCTTCTCCATTTGAAGTATATTAAAACACTTAGAATAATTATCTAGAATTTATCATGGAATATGAATTGACACAAAATAGGGAAATGGGTTTTTGTGTGTTAAGGCCCAACTTTCTATTAAAATAGGATCATTTTTATACAAATTAAATAACTTTCTTATATATCACATGTGGAGATATGATCATGAAATTATATGTGTCTCACCATCTAGATTATGTTATATTTTCTCAAATTCCACAACAAAATTTCTTCTTTAACATATTATCCTATTCATTATGATATTTTCATGTCATCTCCATGGATATAATACCTTACTTAGCCATAGGTGTAAAATACTCTAGTAATTTACAATTATATTCAGTGAAGTTAAGTTCCTACATCATTGTTTGAGAACCAATTATGAACGATGTTGTACAATCCTAGATTTCCAATGAATGTTTTTATAAATTTTCTTTCAAAAATATAAATTTAAATGTTAAATAAATTTAATTATTTTAATAAAACAAATATAAATCACCTCAGTTATTCATTTATAAATTTTTTAAGGAAAATTTAAATTCATTTATTATAATGGTTTTAGAAAAATGGGAGGCTCACTAACCAAGTAAAAACCCATCACATCTATAATGTCCACAGGGCTCGAGCCCTGGAATAATGGGTGAAAAGGGTTGAATGCCTACCTCAAAAATACATACTAAATTACTTCAGTATTCCATAATTTAAATATATATACATATCTTTTATTATATACATGACTCTTTGTAAATATATAGTTTTATTTGATAACTATATTCCTTTTACTATTAGTTTTATTTTCACACCATCCTTCTAATTATGTTATTGTAATTTAAAGGTTAATAATGTATTATTCAAGTATTCATTATCAAAAAATTACCCCTTTTAACCATTGGATGTACTTTCATATGACATTTTTTTGAAACATGATAAAATAGATAGTTATATGTTAATAATATGTTATTATAAATTTCTAACTTACATTAAACTTAATTTTATATCTAACCATTTTTATTTAATATTGTTTTGTGTACAGTGTTTGTTACTATAATATTTTCATTTTAAAATGTTACATAAAAAATTTTAGAATAAAACATTCAAAAATTAATGATTTAATTAATAGATAATAATATAATTTCTAAATGGTCATATTCAATTTAATGATCATTATTACAACAGGTAGACACAAATAAATACTATTACATTTCATAAGAACATGAAAAATAATATGTTCATATGGACTATTAAAAGTTGGAATATTAATGGGATATAAACATATAAGAACAATACATTCCTTAAATGAAACTCCATATTCTTAAATTCTCACATAAATATCATAAATATCATAATAACTATAAAAATGATGATATTCATTAATAAAATGATAAAAATTACCAAAGGATGTAAAATAAAATTTTTAATCAATGTAGTGAGTGATGAAGTGAGAATGGTGATGTATTTGTAGGGAAATATGGTCATTTTTTATTATGATAGACATATAATATGGTCGATGTTCAATATTACTGTTAGTCAATAAGGCTGTTGGTTATTATTATTATTGTTTATATAGATTCAATTAATTGTCCATCATGATTATTTTTTTTATATAACAAAATTTTAACTATTTTTAGAGACTTTATATATTCTATCAATAATATGTTTTATGAAAAATTTATACATTTTAAATAAAACTTCCTATCATTAAATAATTCTATAAAACACATTTAAAAGGATTTTCAAAGGAGTAAGTAATTTTTATAATGGCATGAATGTTTATTATACCAAAAAAATTGATAATTTTCAATAAATAATTTTTTCTATTTAAACTATATTATTATCATATTAATAAAAAAAATTTATTGAATAAAAATCAGTTTTAGACTAATAACATTAATAATATCTTAGGTTAAAATTTTACAATTTTTTTTTCAAAGTCTATTTTTTGGTGAAAAAGTGAAAATTTCCATTTATGAGCACCATGATTTTATAGCATCAATTTTATTGTTCATGATTCAAAAATTTGTGAATTTTTTTTTCAATTAAAATTTATTATAATAAAAATAAAATTTATTTAAAAATACTAATTTTTATTTATAAATTTATACTTTACATTTTTGAAAAAAAATTATTTTTTGTGAGAATAATTATTTTCTGATTTTGTGTATTAAATGGGTTGGTTGGATATTGATTCTATAATTAGGAATGGTTTGAAAATTTTCATTTCAATAAGTCATTAATAATCCCAAAAATTAGTTACAATTCATTGAATCTACAAGTGGTTGTCTTTTATAATTAAATTACCAGTATTGTAACCTTTAAAACCACCCCTCAAAAATTATTAACAAATACCATTTCTAACTCTCTCATCTCCACTAAAAATATATCAAGAATGAAGTTACTCTCCATACCCCCACACTAAATACCACACAATATGTTCTTAGGATTTTACAAAGTATCTCTCGAGCAATTAAAATCATCCCCTCAATGTAAGGGTTCCTAATCCTCTTTTATTTTCAATTGAAATTCATTTTCTAAATTTTCTTACAAGATTCCTTTTCATGTAAAAAAATTAATTAATTATATGTTATTATCATCCATTTGAATCATTTTAAATGTAATGTTACTTACATCATAACCTTTTTCTAATATATTATAATTATTTAACTAACCAGAAGCTATACCAAAATCTGAAATTTTTATTGAAGTAATGTGTGTGTGGTTTTCTTCACAATGAAATCCATGTATGGATACAAACAACTGGATTTGGTTTTGGAAATGATTCATATAGGGATAATAACCCTAAAATTAGTTGTTCTATAATAACTCAACCTTCATTCCATTGCACAGTGAATGGGCCCTTACTATGATCCTGGATTGACATTCCTGATGGATATGTTTTGAATGATTTATATAAAGTTTTCAAAAACCATTATTAAGGATTTATCTATCACTTCATTGGTATCCTACCTTTGAAAATATATGTCTTCAACTACCTATACACAAAAAGAATTTTTTCTTTGTAAACACATGATTAATACAATAATACATTCTACATTTTTGATGGGTTTTTACATGAACATTGTGGATCCTTAGTAATTACCTATAGATTTTACAAAGATATCATTATAAATTAATTTATATGAGAATTTTTTTATACCATATAATCCATTGTTTTATATGGGAATGTCTTGAATGCTAAACCTAATTGATCAAATGTTCTATGTATTTATGTTTTTCATTACTCAAAAATTATTCCAATTAATAATTTATTACGTGATAGAATGAATTGTAATTTTTATGTGATAGGTGGGGATTAGAATTATATATCCCCTCAGTGTAGTAGTAGTTCCCATGAGAAAACTATCAATGGTTAATTGTAGAATATGTACCTTTTATATAATATTTTTGGGCACAAATTTTTGACAATATATTTAGGATTCCTGACATTATGAATTTTTTTAACTACATGTTCATTTATTATCTTCTATGAATTTATTCACTATTATATTTTCAATTTAATTATTTATGTTCATATTTTAAATTTTTATGAAAATTATTGTTTATTTATTCATTCCATAATAACTTTCACTATATTCTAGCCCTTACTAAGAATATATTTTCAACTTTTATATTATTTCCCTTTTTACCAAGGAATCCAAGGGGAGTTCTATGTATGAAAAATGATTTTCAAGAAGAATAATAATAAATTCATGTATTAATATGATATATTTTTATTTTTCAATTCAATGTAAAAATATTTTATGTATCTATTTTCTAGAGGCTACAAATATAATGGATCTACTGTATTGTTATCTATATACCAATGCAACAAATTTACCACAATCTCCGGGGTACTATAGTTAGTGTTGTTACAATTTGTATCAAATAATGGTTTAGTAGAAACCTTACAAACTATATTTAAAAGAACATAGCGAGGGAACATAAACCTTGGGATAGACACTTAAGGCATTATAGAAATATTTCTAGATTAAGAACATAGATTTTAATTCTTTTTGGGAAAGTTCATGAAAATTTTGGGATAATTATTTAATGAATTTAGTTAAGATTATGAGAAACCCTAACCTAAAGAAACCAAGATTGATCCAAGAGTGATATAGATTGAACTGAAAGTATAATAGTCTAAAATTTGGGTACCTTAGAAATTTACAATATGGATTGTTACAAATTTATATACTTTTATTCCCAGTAGATATTTGTTGATCATTCATGGTTAACTATTTTGGTTTTATTTGAATACTATAAATAAAAGGATTATAATTAAATTATAAATAGGTGGTATGTAGTTAATTTAAAGTATTAATTATTATGTTTCAATAAATTAATGGACCATTATCAAGATTTATGGAATGAAATGTGACACAACTATCCTCTCCATTCTGGATGATTTAATTTCAATCATAATTTCATATTATAGTTTGAGTGATCCCATAAAATTTTCTCAAATTTAGATCACTTTAATGTTATTTAGAATATATTCAACACACTTACTTTTCTATGGTATTATTACGGGTCTTCTAAAAACTTTATCCATATTTTAAAGACACAAATTTTTTATATTAATAAATTTGAGAACTACCACATGGTACAATATCGATACTTCACAATGACAAAAATATATTTATTACCACCCTTTATAAGTTCGTAGAGGGTGGTCTATGGGAAACATATAACTATAAAACATTACCAATTAATGGATATTTTATATATTTTGGAAGCTTACATTATTTTAAACTAGTCCACAGTGATAGTGTATGAATGTTTTATAAAAAATATGATCATAATGATATTTCAAAACAATATTTTAAAAAACCCACAACTATATAAAATTATTATTTTTCTTAGTATCCTTTATACAAGGATGTCACCTATGTGCATGTTCATAGGAATTTAGAGATTTTATAAACCCTATGTTGCACTGTTTCTACTCATGGATGTGACTTAATACACCAATGAGCCTCCAAAAGTGACAATGAAATTGGAGTAACTAGTGATCTTAATTTTAGAAAGGTATGATTCTAAAATTTCGTATGACTCATAACCTTAAAAGGAATCATATTTGGAATAATTGGTTGATAATCGTAGTATATTCATTTTATGAGTGAAAAGACACGTTACCTTATATTCACTAATATAAAAAGGTTTTAATCTCTTTAAAAGCTATATATTGAGTAATGATAAAATTTTAGATACCCATAGGTATTGTTATTAGTATGTAATAACTAAAATTATGAGGTTTAAATTTCTTTATGGGGTGTAGAATTCTATATCCATGATTTTGAATGAATGTTTTTATAAAATTTATTTGAGAAATATAAATATAAATAATAAATAAATTACCTTACTTCAATAAACCATTGGTTTATTTCATAATTTTTTTGTTTATATATTTTTCAAGGAAATTGAAAATTTATTTTTTAATTTTTTTTAGAAAAAAGGGTGTTTTTAAATCTGATAAATAACATGTCACATCTCTCATGTCCATAATGCTCAAACTAATGACAGAAGAGAAGCAAGGGAGAAACAAATACCACTAACCTACATGATTACCTGCTTCATTATTCCATCATTTATATATAAAAATCTATTTTATTTTATAAATGGTTCTTTTTAAATATATAGTATTATTTTATAACTAAATTCATTTTATTAAATATTTTTATTCAAATCATCTTGATAATTAAGTCATTGTAATTTAATGGTTAACAATGTACGATGCATATTTTCATTTTCATAAAATTACAACATATTACCATTGTAGGTATTTTCATATAATTGTTTTTGAAACATGATAAAATAAATTTTTAAATGTAAATAATAGGTTTTTATGCATTTATTATCTACATTATAGTTTATTTAATTTATAATTTTTTAAAGTACTTATTTAGTGAATTAGATTTATTACTTTAAAAAGTTTAGCATCAGGTTTTTTAATAAAAATTTAATAATTATTTATTTCATTAATTAATAAAAATACATTAATTGAATAATCATATCCAAATAAACACATACTATTACAATAAGTATACACAAAGAAAGAGTATTAAATTATATAATAAAATTATACATTATGTTTTGATATGGACTATTATAACATGGAATAATACATAGATATAAATATAGAATAATATTTCATTCACTAAAAGGAACTTGATAGTGTTAAATTCTCCCATAAATATTACTCCTACCATAACAACTGTAAAAATAAAGTGGTGCATTAATAAAATGATAAACATTATCAAAGGATATTTACGAACATTTACAAACAATGTAGTGAATGAATAAGTATGAATAATGGTGTAATTATAGGGATATATTGTCCTTTTATGATATGAATATCGACCAATATGATCAATGGGAATTATTACCATTATTATATAATATAGTTTCTCATTATTATTGTTTGGTATGCGGATGAAATTTATTGACCATATGGATTATTTTATAGCATTACCAATATTTTATTATATTTAGAGACAATAAATATATTTTTAAAAAATATATATTATGATAAATTCATAAGTTTTAAATAAAATTTATTTCCATTAAATATTCTTTTAAATAATTTATTAAATTATAACAAAGTCATATTTAATTTAAATAATGGTTTGAATGTTTTTTATTCTCTAAAATTGTTAATTTTCTATAAATAATATTTTTTATTTAAATATAAATATTTTTTTAAAAAAAAATTTATTTTTGAGATCAAAATAACTAAATTATCTTAGGGTGTGTTTTTAGGAATTTTCTTGAAAAGTTTATTTTTTGGTGAAAAAGTGAAAAATAATGTTTTATGAGTATTTTGATTTTATGAGATACATATTATGTGACCATGATTAAAAAGTAATAAAAATTATTATTCAATAAAAATTCATTTTAATAAGTGTAAAAATAAAATTTAAAAAATAAAATTTTGTTTTAAAAATTTTACTTCACATTTTGGAAACAAAAATTGATTTTTTTTGATAAAAATTATTAAAGGATTTTATACATTAAATGGGTTGGTTTGAATGTGAAATTTAAATTTTAGATGGTTATAATTCCAACTAAAACTCATTAAATCATTAATAAGATATAAATTTAGTCACAATTCAATGCATGAAAAATTGGATGGCTTATATAGTAAAATAACTAATATTTTAACCCTTAAAACTAACAATATGAAAGTATAACTACCATGATTTTCTCCCACTATTCTCAAATAAAAAAATTAAGTACCAATTTTATCTCCCTATTCCTTTCCATTGAACACCCAAGGTTTTCCTGTGCTTTTAAAGAGTCTCTCTCTAGATCTTTAAAGATTCTTCTCAAGGTAAGGGTTCACAATCCTTATTATTCATTTTCAATTAAAATTAATTTATTCTATTGTATTTTAAGGATCCTTTACATATATATAAATGATTTTAATTCCATGTTATCATCATCCATTTTAATTAATTTTTTTGAGATATTACTTACTCCCTCCCATTAAACCCTTTTTTCTATGATGTTGTACTGCTCGAACTATCCCATTGTTATAAAAACATTCAAAAAATTTAGTAAATTAAATCATGTGTGGTTTTACAAGAAAAAAAAATAAATTTTTGAGTACAAAAAAGTGTACATGGTTTTAAAATATATTTATCAAGGGGTAATAACACAATAAATAATTGGAAAAGTATATATTGACCATCATTCTGGTGTACGGTGAATGGGCCCTTAATGCACATGTATTCAGCTACCTAGATTTGTAAACCATCTTTTTCTTTGTAAACACATAATAACTATAATTTTTTATTTTCCACTTATTAAGGATGTTTATTTAAAAATTTTGAATCCATATTTATTCATTATGGATATCACCTATATATCAATATCAATTCAAGTATGGGGTAAATTCTTTTTATACCATATAATCATTTGTTTTATATGGTGAAGTCTTGAAATATATTCCTCATTGAGAAATTATGATATATATATATTTTCTTATTCTTTGAAGATTATTCCATGTAATAATTTATTCTGTAATGGAATTCATTGGGATTTTTATGTGGTGGATGGGGCCTATAATTATATAGTACCCTAGTGTACTATTAGGTTTCATGAGACAACTAAGATAGGGATATGGGAATTTCCTTACCTTTTATATATGTTTTCTTGGAAGAATACCTTAACAGTATATTTAAGAAAACCCACATTACACATTCCCTTCACTATATATTAATTTATTTTCATCCTAGAATTTAGTCATTGTTATGTTGTCCATGAAATTTTGTGCTCTCTGTTTTATTTGTTATAAGAAAAGTAATTTTTTATCTATGCCATAATAAAATCCGTTGCACACAACCAATTTACTGAGCATTTAATTTAACCCTTTATAATGTTTTCCAATTTACCCAAGATACCAGTATGAGTGCTATAAATAAAAAATGTATTCCAGGGAGAATAATAATGCTTTCATATATTCAAATTATGTTTTTTTTACTTTTCAATATAATTTAAAAATCTTTTATGTATCTAGTTTCCGGAGTCTACTAAATAGTCATATCCTTATGATTGTTATCTATGTATGAATGTAATAATATAACCTAAAAATCCATGGTATAAGAGTTTTAGTTTTTACACACATATATCACTTTTAGTAATATAGTGTAAACCTTCAAAATTCACCAATTCATATCTTATAACATCTCTAGAGAACCTATAATATTCTCCAACATGTAAAATTTTACATGGGTCAAGGGAACTTCCAGACATGATAATCATGATATAATAAAAATGAATTTTTATGTGTGATTTTTTGGCATGGTTATTAAATATGTATAATTTTAAAGTTGGATTGTTAATAGGGTTGAGCATGCACTTTAATAAATGTCTTATTCCATAACCCACCTAACTCGATTAAATCATATATAATGATACTTAAATGACCTTTTTTTTCTATGTAACACTTTGGAATAGTTAAGAAAATATTTTCAGAGTTAGGAATGGAGTCTACATAGAACTCTAGGAACTATGGAGCCTCGATATAGATATATCAAAAATATTAAATATAATATATCATAAGGGAAAACTTATTCTTAAATAATGGAATATCTCCCTAATTTTGATTCATATGGGAAAAATTATACCACCATGAAATATTGAATACGATTTTTACCTTAGTCATGGTGTAACATCTATACGCATCATGTGTTTCATTTTAATGTATGTTCATGAAAAATAATAGACAAATACATAAATTAATAATTTATTATCAATTAAATTTATGTAACATAATTATCATCTATTTAATCTTATATATTAAAAAATCATACTATTATATTCATAACCTTACTTAGTGTAGGAGAGTACTATGGATGAGAATGTTGGTAAACGATGATAGAATCATGGATGAATGATCGGTTCACCATAGGGATCATCATTGAAAATGGAGTTCTTGGATATCACCTATGATAATGATATATAATAGTTATTCATTATGTATCAATATGATATCAAGGTAATTTTTTTGTTATGTTAGTCCCTATTTTAGATTTCCCTTTATAAAAATTAAATTATTTCTTTTGAAATTAATTTATGGATAATGTTGTTGATCTGTAGTTGATTATCTCCTTTTATTTATAGAATTGTTTGATTAATTTTTATCTTATTTGCACAATGATATCTCCATCAATAGATAATGTCCAACATTAATTTCTCACTTTTTTGTTTCACGTTCTTATCCAATATTTCTTTAAACATTCATAATCGATATTCAATTTGATAGATGATTTGACTATATCCCATAACTAGTAATTGTGGAATCAATCCTATAATTAATGTATTGTTGTTGAAGGTTTGGAATCAATATTGAATCCATGATGGAATCTTGATGATGATGATGTATGTTTTTTCTTGTATCAATGGATATTTTTCTTGGGATTTGGATGTTTTGTGACACGGTGTGATGGAAAACATTTTTATGAGTAGGGGGTGCCTAAAATATATCCACTAATGATATTGTGGGGTCAGTCAATTGATATATGGGTTCATCGAAAAATTAATAGGTTAGATCAAAGGTTATAGGGGTGTGGGAGAAGGAACATGAGAGATATGGGATTTATGAAAAATCCCAATATACATGGCATGTAATTCAGAATAACACACCCCATGTGGAATGATTCCATGAAGGATGAGGTTTCTGCATAATGATAAGTCTTACATGGGTGTGTGACTAGTCTTAATACCATGTGGTCCTTGAGATAACAACATGGAATGTACCCCAGGGTACACGAGCATAGAAAAAACTAGTTTACATGGGTAAGGACATGACCAAAGTACACCAGCATGACCAACATATATTGGAATAACCAAAGTACATAAGAATGTTTTGATTTATAAAGGATAAGACATGGTAAAAATAATACTTTGTTAATAATTACATATATATTATCTAGGTCATGTTAGATCCCTTATTTCCTTCAATATTGTTTTAGTATCAATGTGGGTGTGTTCCCATAGTCCATCTCTATAGGGCTATAATGTGTTATATTGTCCTAAAAATAGAACGAGTGATCCCCTATACATGTTAGTTTCTTATAGTGTCTGTTATCACACCATGATACCTGGGGTTTGATCCTCTATCATTCATCCCTAGGTTGGTAAATGTATCCCTTCTCGAAAACCCTAGTAATTTTATTCCCTTTATATTGGATTATCCAAAATTGGGTTACGTACCCCCCATAGCCCCAAAGTATGATCCCCTACCTGTGTATTGATATCTCATTTGTTTTTGTTCATACTTTTCATAGAGAGGTCTGATGGTTATGATATCTTTAATGAGATCCATTAGATTTATCACATACCAAGGAGTATATTCTATCAATAAAGTATTACCTTGAATAATTGAGTATAATCCCTAGTCTATCACTGAGGTCATACCTCACCATGAAACTTAGGGTATTTATTTCAACCTATCTAGTTTTTATTTACCATTCATAGTAACTCAAACTTTAGTGTTATTGATTTGACTATCTCTTGGTGATTCATGTTTACTGATTTTGGGATGTCCGAATAGGTATGTTTGTACTAACCCATGTAAGGTATCATCCCAAACATTTCATGTATTAAGCAAATTATTGGCCTTTTGATGGGTACTATTAAGAATAGGGGAAGGTGGAGCTTACCCAAGCTAGAAATACCGTAGTTGATTTTATGAGATTAATCTTGGATACATTCCCATTTCCATTAGCATGATGGTATTTTTTTATAGTTATAGTGGGATTGTTTTTGGTCCTTCAAATTTCTATATTATTTTCACAATATGATTATAGGAATAGTGTTTACAAATACATCAGTAGTATAAGATGTTTATATTTTCTACAAGATATAGATGTGTATAGAGATGCATATATATATATATATATGTACTTTAGTACAAGGCCCCCTATATGTATGATATGCCTACTCAACATTAGTTTATTTACTCATACCTATTATTGGTGGTCTTGGGGTGTCACACTCGGCTTACTACCATCCATGTGAGACCCATTGGATATGGTTGTTAATGAGTGTTAGCAAGGTCTAGGATCTCTTAGGATCAAATAATGGAGATAATCATGCTATTAAGATTGGTTTGGGAACTAGGAAAACAATGATAAAGTGTCTTGAATTTGAATATTAGGTTAAGAATCCTAGTGATGAGGCAAAAACCTATGTATCTATTCAATAGTACCATACCAACCTTCTTGATGAAAAATTAAATTTTAGTACTAATTATAGGATAAAAAATATTCATACATGAATCATTTAGGAATGAGTTGTAGTTTCCAGGCCTATCTTGAGTCAGCTCACCAACTATTGTCTTTAACTATGTTATGTCTTTAATATTTCAGTATTTCTACATGATGATAGCTTACTCAGATTCTATAGTGGGACTAAAATGATGATCCACTTAGTGACAAGGATTTAGTTTAGGGGACTTCTCAAGTGGTGGTCCCTTTGGGAGGTTTACCAATATTACCACCCATTGACAATCCAGTTGTTCTAGTTATACCAGTATATTATCTAAATATGTTGAGAGCAAATCAAAAATTTTATAGTAAAAGGATACTACTATTTAAGTTCAGTCCAAACCCATAGGTATATGAAGGATGGATGAAGCCAATAGAGTGAGTTCACCTCCATATGTAGAATCAATCCGAATAGATGGTGGTCCTAATGGATAACCTTCTCCCTAAACCATCAAGGTGGTGGTGGAGTTTGGTGATTCATATTCATGTCATGGTGACCCACACTTGGTAAGAGTTTTTGGACCTACTTAGATTGAATTTCTTTCCATTCACCTTGTTGGTAGTTTGTATCCAATAGCTTCTAGAGCACCAATAGTGAATCATGATAGTCTCAGAGTACACATTGTGGTTAACTAACCTATCTCTATATTCCATGGATATGTTTCATTGAATATAATTTTAGGAACAAACAATGGAGTGTGGATTTCCCCATGATATTCAGGATGGAGTGATATATCTTTCCATTCCTTCTTATGAATAGGTTCTATATAATTACTTGGTGGTGGTGAGATTCTTAACAGTATATATTATGGTTATTGGTTTTGGCATTGGACACCTGGGATGTAATAACACATTATCTGGTATTTTACATTAGATATAAGTATCTAGATAGACACAATGTTTTTTTTATAAATCACTGAAAATAGGATCTGCCAATTATGGAACTTTAAGGATATTATAGTTAAACATAAGAGTGTTAAATAAAGTTGTGTGATGGGTAATATCATATAATGAGGGATATCCCAAAAAATCATGTGGTAGATTGGTATTTAGTTGATGGGATACTAAGGTGGAAGAAGAAACTAGAACTGGGAGGTCCAAAATGTAGTGGAAATGTATGTAGAGTTGGGAGAGTCCCAGGGGGTTTCCAAATTTATAAACCATTACCAACTCTACCACCCCTAGGTGGTGAATTAATAACACATGGTGACTATTTTCAAGATCATGGGAAGATACAAGTAGTAGTGGCCTAACATCCATAAGACCCATATATGAAATGTGGTACTATTTTTATATACTATAATTTTGCAACATTTTTTTATATAAACATTATTGATACACTATTTTTATTATGCAACCCTTTTCTGAGACCTAGAGATTTAAATTGAGCCTTTGGATTGACCTTTTCATTTAAAGACTCAAACCGAGGGAGATTTTTTGTGATCCAACACATCATCTGATATTGTAAATTGTTCCTAGTGGAGAGAGATTTCTATGGGATCAGTTCATATATGTGTTTTGGACTTACAACATCATTTCATTTATGGAAAAGATCTCTCTAGTCCTTACATAGATTGACTATTTATTTTAGAGGATTTGATTATGTTAGGCTAACCGAATGATTTTTCACTTCATCAATGAGAAGGAATACCAAGTATAGTAGGATGTCCTTGTATGCTAGTGGATACAACCAATTTTACATCAAATGGTTAGTATGAACCTTGGAGAATAATCTTCAATGAACCATTAGCTTCCTACCATGGTGGAGTATTTAGATGTCTTTCCCGAGGATTTATGAGACATACCATCCCATATTGGGATTGTATTTTTCATAGAATTGGTTCTAAGGACTACTTCGATATCTATTTCAACATAGTATATGGTTACCATATAGTTTTGAGAGTTGGAGGTTCAAGTGGAGAATTTATAGAGGAAGGTATTTATTATACCCAACGTGTCCCCCTATATTTCCCCATTATTGTTCATCTAGAAGGTGGATGAGATATATTTGAAATTAGTGGATCAATATCACCTAAATTTGGTTACAATCAATAATATGTATCAATGATCAAGGATCTATGATCTCTTTGACCAATTGAATGGTCAAAGAGGTTCTATATATGACTTTAGGTCAGGTTATCACTTGCTCCAAGTTAAAAAATAGGATATACTGAAGTCAATTCTTTGATGACACTATGGCCACTATGAGTACTTGGTGAGGCGCATTGACTAGATGAACAACCTTGCGGTGTTCATGAAACTCATGAACGAAATGTTTCATCCCTTCTTGGACCAATTGATGTTAGTCTTCATTGATGAAGTCCCCATATACACAACATCAACAAGGGAGAACATGAGTCATTTTAAGCTGGTCCTAGACATACTATTGGAGTACAAAAATTATGGGAAGCTCTATAAATGTCCATTATAGACTCAATACTTCCACTTTATAGGATATATCATCTCAGAAGGGGTATTTGTCACGACCCGTCCTCGGGTCCCGTGCCATGACTACCCCAAGCCTGCCTTCCAAAAGCCAGGGGCTGGCGAATAGCACCAAGGCGTAAATCCTGGTAAAAAGGGAAGGCATTGCCTTTGTAAAGTAAACAAACACCACAGAGCAAGAAAGCAGTAGAAGTAAACACTAAGTAACAACTGAGTACAATAGTAAGTGAGGAAAGGTAAGTGGGCCAGAATACAAACCCAAACTGAAAGTAAAGTACAACTTGAAAGGGAAAACAACTACTGAAAGTAAAGCCGCAACGTCGAGCTGCCCACTGGAAGTCCCACATGAAGGGTGAGTACAGATAGCCTCCATAGCTCCTCGGGTCCAACCATCCACTCCGAGTACGTCCCACCTAGTGGTCCACCTCCAGGTACCGTCCTGCTCCGCAAGCCTCAACCACGATCAGCACTGTCTGTCATCTGCAACCAACACAACGTAGTGCAGGCATAGCCCGTGCAGGGGTGAGTATAAGCTACTCAGTAGGGACCCGGAGACCCCCGAAGGTCTCCCAGAATCTATAAAGGATAATCCACAAAGGAAAGATACAATCACAAAGTAACATCCAACACTGCTTAGGTATATGCCAATACATATACCTAAGTCATCAATTCTCGTTTGGCTTCAACACCCGAGTTCAAGTACAACCCAGTCCACACAGGAAAGCAAAACGTAAATCCACACAGGATAGCACAACACAATCCACATAGGAAAGAAAAACAGGATTCACCTCACACAGGTATACTTCTTCAAAAGATGATAGAGATGATCAGATATAGCCACTGATTCATATAAGCCATCGGACCCACAAAGGGTCGATAGGTACTAACCCCCGCAATGACCCACACAGGATCGATCATGAAGTTGAAACCATAGCTATTGGGAAAATTCTTATCTATCAAGTACAATGGTTATGACACTACAACCAATCGCTTCCCTCTAACCTTGGACTGCTGTAGTACTTCACCTATCGAGTACTGTGGGCCTGCTGCTACAATCAAGCACTTCCCACCATGGGTCAGCCGCTACAACCAAGTGCTCCCCCTCATAGCCTCTAGAGGTACTCCTTCTGTTGAGTACCATGGGTCAGCCGCTACAACCAAGAGCTCCTCCATCGTGGGTCTGCCGCTACAACCAAGCGCTCCCCTGTGCTGCTACAACCAAGTGCTCCTCCGTCGTGGGTCTGCCGCTACAAACAAGCGCTCCCCCTCATACCCTCTAGAGGTACTCCTTCTGCTGAGTACCGTGGGTCTGCCGCTACAACCAATCGCTCCTCCCCTGTGGGTCTGCTGCTACAACCAAGCGCTTCCCACTGGGCTATCCATAACACACCGGGTCGTTCGATCAACAGTCATCAAGTCTCAACCGGCTCTAGGGTTTCTGCACACAACATGCTCATTCCGAGAGGGTCCACTCCACGAGCCAAGTGGTCGATGCATCGACTGACACATAGTTCAGAGTTGATATATACCCAAAAGTTCCGTATCGTCAACAGGAACTCAACGTCGTAGATGGCGCGTCAATCAGACGTCTGGTCTGAGAGTTATCAACTTTTCCGTTCTAGGGGCCCGATTGGATTTCGTGTGCAATACAACCAGGACACAATCCAAATGCATCCAAAACTCAATAGAATTATTCCAAAAGTTCCGTCTCATCAAGAGGAAATCAACGAGACAGATGACGCGTCAATCGGACGCCTGGTCTGTGAGTTCTTGGCTTTTTCATTCCAGGGGCTCGGTTGGTTTCGTGAGCGAACCAAACTGACTGCACTCCGATGGCATCCAAACCTTGAGAGGAGTAAGCCAAAAGTTCCGTCTCATCAAGAGGAATCTAAAAAAGTCAAATGGAACGTCAATCGGACATCCGGAGCTCAAGTTACGAGTGTTTCCGCTCCGAGGGCCCGGTTGGTTTCGTGTACGAACCAACTCGGCCGAACAAAAAGTATTCCGAAACCTTGTGTACGATATGTTGAAATGACCGTCTCGATCCAAGGATCTCATCTCCGCTAACGGTGCGTCAATTGGAGGTCTGTAGCCCACGATATGGGAAAAATACCAAAGAGGGTCCGAAAACGGGGTTTCGGGCCCGGACCGACCCGGCCCGAGACCCCCTTGGTCGGCCCGGCTGGGCGTGGCCCGGCATGGCCTGGGCGCGGCCCGGCCCGGCGGTCCGGCGCGCTGGCGCGCGGTGCTAGGTGGCTCAGCCGAACGGTCGAGCCGTTCGGATAGCGGGGGGGGGGGGGGGGTGCTGCCCCCCTCGGTTTGTAACCACGGCCCCCCTTAATGGGGGCCGCTCAGCTGGCCGGCCAGGGTTTTGAACCACCGACTTTTCCTTGTCCGGCCGGCCGGCCCCGGCCAGCCGGTTTCTGCCACCACGGGACCGGCGACTGCTGGTCCCCTCCCTGCTCTGATATCGGCAGCTCGGTTTCCTGCCGCCGGTTCCCACGCTCCGCCGCGACCCGGTACCGGCCGCGTCCTTCATTCATCCGGTGCGGCGCGACGGCTCCGCACCCCTCCACCGTGGCCCCACTCCGGCCGTGGTGATTTTTCGGTTTTCTGGCGCGGCGCGACGGCGCCACGACTTGGTTCAATTTAACGGCACGGTGCAACGGCACTGCGCATTCTTTGCCGCAAGATCCCGTGCGGTGCGACGACACCACGTCACTTACCTTCATACCGCAATAACAAGAAAATAAGAAGGGAGGGGGGGGTCGGCCATGTTTGTGCGGTCCCTCCTCCTCCTATAAATCGATAGCATGCAGTCCAAATATATGCGGATAAATAACAGATTAAATCATGAAAAGAAAATCACATAAACCCCTACCTCGAGCATAGATTGAACGGAGGTTCGTCGAACGAGGATTCGTCGAGGAAAATCCGTCACGGAAAGAGACGTCGTGAAAGAAGACGTTGTCGGCGTCACGGTATATGGCGTCGCGTAGTCGGTTTTCGAGGACTCAGCGTTCTTTGTCGAAGTTCGATGTGTTCTTTGCATTCTTTGTCGAAGACGAAGAAGTTCCTCAAGTTCCTTAGCCTTTTCTCCCAAAGACTCCACAATAAGAAATCAACCCTTAATAAAATAATCCCACACTTATTTTATTAACTTCACATTAGTTTGAAATTCAAACACTCACATTAAACACACTTCTTTAATATCATAAGTTATTAAAACTTAAGTTATCAAATTTAATTGTGAGTTGAGGGAGTTAAGGAATCTGAAGGGGTGGGGTTCGTGTGGGCCCCACCACCCTCATAACCTCCCAAGAGAAGTTGGGAAGTTACCCAACTTCCACCCAAAGCTTAAATCCACTTAGAGAAAATAAAAATTATAGTTAAATTTTTATTTTAACTTCAACAATGTTTATCAACCTCTCTCGTGAAAACGAAACTCCAGAAAAGGTGTTTCTATGCAATTACCGGTGCTGCGGTTCCATTGGTGCCCTCGAAATTCGATTCTAAGCACCGGTTAAAAAGTTAGAAATTCCCATTCGTTCGTTCACTGAACGTACCCGAGCTAAACTTCGGATAAAAATTCCGGGCACACTGGGCCTCAGAATCAAGTGCCGTCAGAAACTGCGTTCTTGTAAAATTCCAAAGAAAATTAAGAAAAAAATTTCATTGAATTTTACGGGTCTTTACATCACTCCCACCTCAGGGATTTACATCCCCGTAAAGATACATCATAAACTAGGGAAACTAATGTGGGTACTGGGCACGCATCTGAGCCTCCCGCTCCCAAGTGCTCTCCTGGAGGTTCCCGTGCTTCCATCTAATGCACACAAGAGGAATCGACCGTCCACATAAGACCCGCTCATATCGATCCTCAATCTCCACCGGGACCTCCGCAAAAGTCTCCCCATCATCAACGTCTATCTCCCCATGGTCAATGATATGTGACGGGTCGTGAACGTATCTTCTCAGCTGAGATACGTGGAAGACGTCGTGCACCGGGTGAAACTGAGGTGGTAGAGCCAGGCGATATGCCACCTCGCCAATCCTGCTGAGGAACTGGAATGGTCCGATGAAGCTTGGAGACAACATGCCGCCTCGGCCAAATCTCCATAATCCACGTCGAGGTGAGACACGCCAGAAGACGTGGTCGCCATCCTCGAACTCTAGTGGCCTCCGCCTTCTGTCAGCACAAGACTTTTGCCGGCCCTGAGCTGTCCTCATCCGCTCTTGGGTGACTTGGACCTTTCTAGTCCTACTTGAGCTTCCGAGATTTCTTCTTTTCCGAGAAGAGAAATCCGGTCTCATACCCTGAATGAACCACGCTCTTCACCTAATACAGTCAATCCTGTCATGGATGATACTAACCCATACCAAGGATGACATCGTAAGGCCTCGACGCTACTACCAAGAGATCCAACCATTACTCTCACCTCCAAGGGTTGAGTCACACTATCGGAATCAGTGTGTGGTCACTGGGTATCCTCCAGTAGGTACCTCAAAGTAAGGGTCAAGTCAACGGTTTTTAAACCGGAACCTCTTAGTAATAACATTAAGAGAGGACAGGAAAGTAAACGCCAAAAGAAAGGTGTCTTTTATTACTGTAGCTCAATGTACAAAGACACAAAACATCTACAGACAAACATCAACAATGCTATAAGTAGCATAAACAAAAGTCTCCAGGACTGGAGCTAGTCCTGCTCTTGTCCACCTGCTCCCAGAGCTCCATGATCATAGGCCTCAGCTGCCTGAAGCTGAGCTCTCCCACGTCCACCACCTCCCTGCGGTCGGGGTGGACCTCCTGGTGGTGGTGGCAACACCTCGAAGCATCGTCCACCTCCAGCTGCAAGGCCATCTCCCCTGCCACGACTCCTGCTCCATGCGTTCCACCTCGATCGAACCTCGGCCTCTGCCAGGGATGTCATTCGTTCATCTGCTGGTCATCCGTATGGCGGGTCAGACAGTCACGAGCCATGTGACTAAATCTGCCGCATGAGTAACACTGCCGCTCATGGTAAGTCGTTTTCCACCCCGAGTGCCTCGCACAAACGATCCTATGTCATGCGGTAGACCACCTGTAGGTCTAGTCCTCTTGGACCCCTACGTCATCTGTCTATTGCCCGTTGCAGAAGACTCTACCGCATGCTGGCTAGTGGTGGGTCCTGCTACTGGAGACTGCTCAGCAAGGAAACTCTCCACTAAGAGGGCTCGCTCCAACACCCCTATCTATGTCGGAATGATGTGAGAAAAAACTGAAGCTCAGATCTCTCGCCTGAGCCCCTACTCGAAGGTTAGGGCCTTGAAAAATGGGTCTCGTACCATGTCTGTCGAGTAGCGCGAGAGATCGGTTAACCTTGCCGCGTACTGGGCTATTGTCATGTTGCCCTGCCACAGTTGTAGAAGCTCCTGGATGCGCACCGCACGGAGGGTGGCTGGGACGAACTCCGAGCAGAAGAGGCTCTCAATGTCCGTCCAGAGAAGATAAGCCTCATCATGCACCTGGACCATCAAGCTCCACCATCTGCCTACTGCCGCGTGTAGTAGGCTCACTGCGAGGATCACCATGAGGTCTGTTGGTGTCCTCACTAACCTGAAAACCCGTACAACTGCCTCTATCCAGTCCTCGACTGCCTGGGGGTCCGTCTCCCCACGGAACCTCGGCGGTCGCTGGCGCTGAAACTTGTGCAGTACACTAAGGCGACGTGCATCGTCAGCGGCTGGGGCTAGTAGCATCGGTGGCTCGACAGGTGGAGGTACCGCCGGTGCCTCAGCTGTCAAAGGGCCCTGTACCGAGGCCTCATCGCTCGGTGGGCTGTCATCACGTACAACTCTTGGAACCCCAGCTGGCTGCCATCGTGGGGCCATCCTAAAAAGAAACAGGTGTTCCATGGTCAACAGAATACCTGGTGAGCTAACATAAAGTAATCACATAGAAAACATGAAACACACATGCAATCAATGTTTTCACATATTAAGTCAGAAATCAGAAGTCAGGGTCCTGGTTTAAGGATACGTCAGCCACCGCACCAACACTGGACTCCCTGGACTGATAACCACACCCAATACACTAAACTCTATTGCTTCACATAGAAAAAGATCAGAGTCCCATGTTCTGTAGTAGAACCGAACTCATTTGATACCAATTTGTCACGACCCATCCTCGGGGCCTGTGCCATGACTACCCCAAGCCCACCTCCCAAAGGCCAGGGCCTGGTGACTTGAACCAAGGCGTAAATCCTGGTAAAAAGGGAAGGCATTGCCTTTGTAAGTAAACAAACACCACGGAGCAAGCAAGCAGTAGAAGTAAACACTAAGTAACAACTGAGTACAACAGTAAGTGTGGAAAGGTAAGTGGGCCAGAATACAAACCCAAACTGAAAGTAAATTACAACTTGAAAGGGAAAACACATACTGAAAGTAAAGCCGCAACGTCGAGCCGCCCACTGGAAGTCCCACCTGAAGGGTGAGTACAGATAGCCTCCATAGCTCCTCGAGTCCAACCGTCCACTCTGAGTACGTCCCTCCCAGTGGTCCACCTCCAGGTACCGTCTTGATCCGCAAGCCTCAACCACGTTCAGCACTGTCCATCGTCTGCAACCAACACAACGTAGTGCGGGCGTAGCCCGTACAGGGGTGAGTATAAGATACTCAGTAGGGACCCTGAGACCCCTGAAGGTCTCCTAGAATCCACAAAGGATAATACATAAAGGAAAGATACAATCACAAAGTAACATCCGACACTGCTTAGGTATATGCCCATACATATACCTAAGTCATCAATTCTCGTTTGGCTCCAACACCCGAGTTCAAGTACAACCCAGTCCACACATGAAAGAAAAACGTAAATCCACACAGGATAGCACAACACAATCCACATTGGAAAGAAAAACAGGATTCAACTAACACAGGTATACTTCTTCAAAAGACGATAGAGATGATCAGATGTAGCCACTGATTCATCTAAGCCATCGGACCCACAATGGGTCGATAGGTACTAACCCCCGCAATGACCCACACAGGATTGATCATGAAGTTGAAACCATAGCTATTGGTAATCTCCTTCTCTATCAAGTACAGTGGTTATGCCGCTACAACCAACCGCTTCCATCTATCCTTGGACTGCTATAATACTCCACCTATCGAGTACGGTGTGCCTGCTACTACAATCAAGCGCTTCCCACCATGGGTCTGCCGCTACAACCAAGAACTCCCCCTCATAGCCTCTAGAGGTACTCCTTATATTGAGTACCACGGGTCAGCCGCTACAACCTAGCGCTCCTCCGTCATGGGTCAGCCGCTACAACCAAGCGCTCCCCCATGCTGCTACAACCAAGCGCTCCTCCGTCGTGGGTTTGCCGCTACAACAAAGCACTCCCCCTCAAAGCCTCCAGAGGTACCCCTTCTATTGAGTACCGCGGGCCTACCGCTACAACCAAGCGCTCCTCTACCGTGGGTCTGCTACTACAACCAAGCGCTTCCCACTGGGCTATCCGTAACACACCGGGTCGTTCGATCAATAGTTGTCAAGTCTCAACCGGTTCTAGGGTTTCCGCACACAGCATGCTCGTTCCGAGAGGGTCCACTCCACGAGCCAAGTGGTCGATGCATCGACTGAAACATATTCAATAGTTAATATATATCCAAAAGTTCTGTATCGTCAACAGGAACTCAACGTCGCAGACGGCGCGTCAATCAGACGTCTGGTCTGAGAGTTATCAGCTTTTCCGTTCCAGGGGCCCAGTTGGATTTCGGGTGCAATCCAACCCAGCCACTATCCAACTGCATCTAAAACTCAAGAGAAGTATGCCAAATGTTATGTCTCATCAAGAAGAAATCAACGAAACAGACGACACGTCAATCAGACGCCCGGTCTGTGAGTTATTGGCTTTTTCGTTCCAGGGCTCAGTTGGTTTCGTGAGCGAACCAACCCGACCGCACTCCGACGGCATCCAAACCTCAAGTGGAGTAAGCCAAAAGTTCCATCTCATCAATAGGTATCCAAAAAAGTGTACGAAACGTCAATCGGACATCCAGAGCTCAAGTTACGAGTGTTTCCGCTCCGAGGGCCTGGTTGGTTTCGTGTACGAACCAACTTGGCCAAACCCAAAGTATTTCGAAACCTTGAGTGTGATATGTCGAAATGACCGTCTCGATCCAAGGATCACATCGCCACTGACGGTGCATCTATCGGAGGTCCGTAGCCCATGATATGGGCAAAAGACCAAAGAGGGTCCCAAAACGTGGTTTCGGGCCCGGACTGACCTGACGCGGCTGGTTCGGCCCGACGCGGCCTAGGCGTGGCCCGAACCAGTGGTTCGGCTCACTGGTGTGCGGTGCTAGGTGGCTCGGCCAAACCGCTGAGCCGTTCGGATAGCAGGGGGTCTTCCTGTAAATCGATAGCATGCGGTCTAAATATACGCGGATAAAGAACGGAGTAAATCACAAAAAGAAAATCACATAAACCCCTACCTCGAGAGTAGCTTGAACGGCGGTTCATCGAACGAGGATTTGTTGCGGAAAATACGTCACAGAAAGAGACTTCACGGAATAAGACGTCGTTGGCGTCGCGGTATACGGCGTCGCGTAGTCGGTGTCCGAGGACTCGGCGTTCTTCGTCGGAGTTCGATGTGTTCTTCATGTTCTTCGTCGAAGACGAAGAAGTTCCTCAAGTTCCTTAGCCCTTTCTCCCAAAGACTCCACAACCAGAAATCAACCCTTAATAAAATAATCCCACACTTATTTTATTAACTTGACATTAGTTTGAAATTCAAACACTCACATTAAACACAATTCATTAATATCATAAGTTATTAAAACTTAAGTTATCAAATTTCATTGTGAGTTGAGGGAGTTAAGGAATGTGAAGTTGTGGGGTTCGTGTGGGCCCCACCACCCTCATAACCTCCCAAGGGAAGTTAGGTAGTTACCCAACTTCCACCCAAAGCTTAAATCCACTTAGATAAAATAAATATTGTAGTTAAATTTTTATTTTAACTTCCACAATTTTTATCAACCTCTCTCGTGAAAACGCAACTCCGGAAAATGTGTTTCTAAGCAATTACCGGCACTACGGTTCCATCGGTGCCCTGAGAATTCAATTCCGAGCACTGGTTCAAAAGTTAGAAATTCCCGCTCCTTTGTTCACTGAACGTACTCGAGCTAAACTTCGGATAGAAATTCCGGGCACACCGGGCCTCGGAATCAAGTGCCGTCAGAAACTGAATTCTTGTAAAATTCCAAAGCAAATTAAGAAAAAATTTTCCTTGAATTTTACGGGTCTTTACAGTATTAGTAGTATTTATAATGATGATTGAAATAGTGATAGTTTGGGAACCCCCCCAAGATCATGATCGAGGTGTAGAGTTTCATTGGAATGGAAGACTATTACTATTTTTTTTACCATTTTTAAGGATCCCTAGACCCCAGAATACTTTGAACCAAAAGGGGAATCCTTTCTTGTGAAAGGTGAAGTGTCAACTATCCTTTTGAGAATCGTGAGAGAGGTTAATAAGAAATACCTTCTTGAGATAGCCATATGAGGAGATTGGGTATGTGGTGTTCTATGATTCCTCTAGAACTAGGCTGGGATGAATCCTGATTCATAGGTAGGATATTATTTCTTACACGTCATTATAGCTGAGATGAAATGAATCGACTTATCAAACCCATGACATGGAGCTAGTAGTAGCAGTATTCTCCCTGAGGAAGTGTCACCACTATCTTATGGTATAGAGATTAATCATCTATTTTGATCATAATTTTCATAGGAATATCTTATTACATAATGATTTAATAATGTGAAAAATGTGATGGATAGAGTTCCTATAATATTATTACTTTGAGGTAGTTTATACACCCTAGAAGGGTAATGTGGTGGAATATTCTCAAAGCAAGAATTCCTATTCATATTTGTTGAGAGAGAGAGAGCAGAGTAGATAACCTCATTGTAGTCCTATGTTATAGACTATGGTGGTGTAGCATACCTCTAATCAATGGATGTTACCCCTTATATTCTTCAGTGTGTTAGGGATGACCAACTTGGGGATATCTATTTTGATGTTTTTTGACCACATATCCAATTGACATTCTCTTAATGTATTTTCATAAGTTTGTGAAAACATCATTATTTTCCATGGATGGACAACGATACTAGTCATGAATTGAGATATGTTGACGAGGGAGTTTCATGCATCCCCCATAGAGGTGAATTAATGCGTGGTGAAGATGTAAAAATACCTTTGAAGTCATTTTTGATTACAATGGATGATGATGAGTGTTTTTTAGTATATCTCTCTATGTTTAACTTTCCATTAAGTGAAGGCTGAGCACTAGGTTCCCGTGGGTTTGGCCCATCCACCTAAGGCAACAGAGTGGAATGTGGATTATATTTCCATGGGTGTCATGATGATACCTCCATGATTATAAAGATCCCACGACACTATCTAGGTGATAATATATGGACTAACCATGTTGGCCAACTTTCTATCCATTTAGGAGAAAAGTGCAGTATAGAGTGTGGGACACATATACATTCAAGAGATAGTCTGGCTTCATGGAGTTCCCTTAATGATCATTTCAGACCATGATTCTTGGTTCACATTTTGATTATGGATATGATTATAAGAGTCCATTGGGAATTTTTTCAGATGGGTATGACATTCCTCTCTAAGAAAAACATCTATAAAAAGTAGACCATACAAGTTTCAGAGGAAATTCTTTAGGATTTCATAAATAATTTTGGACATATTTGGGGGGATCATCTACCCCTAGTGGATTTATCACATACCCAAAACTACCAACATCATTATAGAACAATTTTAGGTCATTTATGGGAGACCCTTCAGGTCACCTCTATGCTAGGATGTTGTTCAGGAGGAAAAACTTATGGTATTAGAACTAGTGTGGGTGATGAAAGGGAAGTTTCACAGTATCTAGGATTAGATGAGGAATCTAATATACATATTAATACATATTAGGACCATTAATAGAGTCCATTGGATTTTGATGAAGGATATTACATTTTTCTAAATTTCTCACATCAACAAGGATTGTGGGAATTTGGATAGGGTGGTATGTTGTATTGAATATTTTTTGATCCAAACCAGATTATTTTCAAGGTTGGAAAGGTGGAATACCTCTTAGACTTACCAAAATTATTATACATGGTGTACAATGTATTTTAGATGTCACATAAAAAGATATATTTGCATAAAACATCATATGCTATCGACTGGTGTGAGGTGGACATTGAGGATGAATCCATCTTCTCATAGTACTAAGTGACCATAGAGGATCAACAGGAGAAGATACTTTATGAGTGAGAAATTACCTTACTGCATGTTCATTGGTAGCATGAAAATTTTTAGGAGTGCTCTAAGGAGTTGGAGAACTAGATGTGAGATCAGTACCTTCACCTATTTGAGTATGTTTTTTCTTATCAATATAAATACCAAATGGTGGGGTGAATTTAAAGACTATTTTTTCAATACAAATCATTGGAATATTTTAAATAATATTTTCTATGTTATAGGTGGAGTCAGTATGGAATTTTGTGCACCCTGGAGCATTGATGTGAATATATTAAAATTATTAAATATAATATATCACGCACGGATAGTTTTTGTATAATAATTGAATATCTCCCAAATGACATTTCACATGGTAAAAATAGTAATACCATTAAATATTGAATACAAGTTTTACCCTAGTCATTCCATAATTTTTTATGCATTAGGTTTTTCATTTAAATGCAATCACATGTGGAATAATAGAAAAATAAATTAAATATATAATTTATTATCTATTAAATGGATATAAATTAATTCTAATCTATTTTAGAATAGCCATGGGAAAATCATAAGGTTTTCTGCATAACCATAGAGAGTGCAAGAGATGACCATATAAGGGAACATTGGTGAATATAATGGGATTGTGGATCAACATTCAGTTTACCATAAGGATCATTATTGACAACAGAGCTCCTAGATTTATCCTATGATAAAGATAAATAATAATTGTTCATGAGTGATCAATATGATATTGATGTAGCCTTTTTTATTTTTTTTGGGTTAGTCCCTACTATATATTTATATATGATGAAATAAAATCAATTATTTAAAAATTAATTCATATGTAGTGTTGTTGATTTTAGGGGTAATTATCTCCTTTGATATTTAGAATTGTTTGATTAACATTTATCATCTCTTTATCCTGATATCTCCATCAGTAAATGCCAGCCATCCCAAAAATTGGACAATGTTAATTTATCACTTTATTGTATAATTATTTCCTCGCATCGTTATTCAAACACTCATCATCAATATTCTTTTTGACCAATGGTTAAAAAATATTTTCAAACCTTTGACTATGAAATTGATCTTCGACCCAATATATTGTTGTAATAGGATCAAAATTGATATTGAAGGTGTGATAAAGGCTTAATGGAAATGATAAAATATCAGTCTTGTATTAATTGATTTTTTTCATGGGTTTTGGATATTTGGTAAATCTATGTGATGAAAGGAATTATTCCAAATAGGGGGGGGGGCTGGGAAGAATCTAGCCATCAAGGTTGTTCTGGGATCAGTCAACATATATTTATGTTCTTTAGCCAATTAAATGAAACAATAAATGGTAGTAGTGATGAAGAAATATATTCATGAAATATCAATGTTTTTTTTTGAAAAATACTGATATACATGGTGTTTAGTTTAGAAGAAAACACACACAGTGTGGACTGCTTTGTTGGAAGATATGCTTTCTACATATTGATAAATATCAAACTGGTTTGTGAAAATTACACAAACCTTGTGTTCCTTAAGATTAAAACCCAAAATATACCCTAGGGTACTTAGGTGCATACACATCCAGTGTATATGGGCACTAGAAGTGTACATGGATATGTCCAGAGAAGATAGACAGGGGATGAAGTAGACTATAGTATCCTAATCATTTTATAAATAAATATTATATCATTTTGGATGAATATTCAATATATTATATTATTATCCATTCTATAATTGTAAAGGTTTAGTTTATTTGGGGACTAGGTACATGCACATCTTATTTGGGTACATTATTCAACATTTCACATCCAGTTATTCTCACATTGTACCCTTGTTGACATACCCTAATTACAACTTTATTTATAACATGGGGAAAGGAAACATAAGAAATGGTTAGTTCAGATTCTCAGTAATGGTAATCATGGGAGATAGAAATCGATTATCATGTGAAGGCATAAGATAATCATAAGGGTATGAGATCATGGAAAATACTTAAAATTATTATACCCAATCTTTTATAGATCATAAAAAATATAAAAAGTATAAATAACATAAAAAATTATTATTATGAATCATTAGTGTGATAAAACCTCATAAATAAATCATAATCCACATGTAAAAATCATAATTATTTCATAAAAGTGTGGCATAATCATAGACATATAAACCATTTCATATGCTAATATTAACTATTGATGCCATCCAAAAATAGTGGATCATGAATCAACACCAGTTTTATATGTCATAACAGATCATGCATCATTACCTTTTTTACCATAGTGGATCATGAATATCCACCTAGTTCCCATACTGGATTAGGCATCCATATATGTTTCTTATAGTAGATTAATCACATCAACTCACATCCCATAATTATATCATGAGATATAAAATAGTACCTATTCCATTGAAGGGATATATAATTCTAGACCCACCATCACATAAATAATTCCATACATACATGTAACATAAGTTCAAAAAACATTCATCTTATCATCATATTATAACACATGAAATGAAAATGGACTTCATAAACATTTAATAAATTCATCATAAAATATCCCACAAAAAAGATACAACTCTCATAAATATCTCATCATCATAATAATAAACCATCAAGATAAATAACAACGATGGTATAACTATATCATATCACCAGTAAATCAAAATTAACATCAAATAATATCATGTTAAATGAAAATTCCATTAAAAAAACATTGAAAAATTTCACTAGGGAAATAATCTTCATTCTGAAAGTAGTTATTTAAAATCAAAAAATTTATAAATTATTTTGGGAAAAAATTTCTTTGGAAATAACCACTGAAATATGTTGTGAAGTATTAAAAACATTGAGTGGTTATGACATCAAATTTTTTTATTCATACGGTATACGTTAAAATAAATATTCCATTCACATTTTAAGTAAAAAGTAAAAAAGAACCTCATTAAAAAATAAAGTAATATTTATTATATATTTTTTATTGAAATTAAAAAATAGAAAAAAAAAATTAAATTAATTAATCATTATAGAATAGTCAACAAAATTATTGAAAAAATTATAAGGAAAACATGGATATGGATAAAAAATATTCTGAACTGAATAGTAAAACATTATTGGTTTATCTTAAATACAATTTTTTTTTGTTTTGTGAGTATTTAATGTGAATAAATTTAAAGAAGAAAATTTAATCCCCAAAAATAACCATAGTATTATAATATTTATGGGTATTTATCTTATAAGGCTTATATATTTTCCTTAATTTAAATTCAAACATAAATAGTCACGAATAAAAGGGGATTGGGGGGTTAATCCCTTACATCAAGTATTGTATTTATTCATAAATGTTTGAACTTTCATTATAATAAATATGGAATTATTATACCTATATTATAAAAATTTAAAAACTTATATCATACCATATATTATTTACTCATAACATCTAATCTCCTATTTATCAACAATTTATTATTAAATTTACTTTTCTGGTTAATAAATTCTTTGTTTCTCATTTATGTTTTAGTTAGGTAGTCCTGGACCATGTACATTAACATCATTCCATAATCTATAGAATGTTAATAATTCCCTAATTAACATATATAATCCTTATATATACATTTTTACTATTAATATAAAGTGGTGTTTAAAATTTTATTTCATCACATCGTGGATATAGTAGTCTGTGAAAACGCACAAGTGATGTTTCCATTTTTTTATGCATGGGTGAAGGAAATTTAAATAATAATTCACATTTTTAGAATAATTATTTTTTAATATATATAATTTACACTCATTAAAAATATTTTTATTATCATCCATGTAAAATAGAAGCAAAAAACGAATCACATCGCATTGTGAAGGTTGTTCTCGACACACAAACATGAGCGAAATTATCGTTTTCCAAAAGATAAGAAGATGGTGAATAATGGTTATTTTATTATAATAATAAAAATTCAGTATATTTTAGTATCTCAATTATTTATTTTATAATGGATAACATATATTTAGAGGGAATATAATAATAAATAAAATTTAAAATTCTCTGTTAAGAGTTATACCTCCTCATTGAGAAACCATCTCAGGATTACACCTTAATACCTGAAAGTATAGTCTTTTGGTCAGTATATAAGGTATAAGATATAGTGAAGGAATAAATTATGATATTTTGGTTAGTATTTTCCAGGATAGAATTCTCAAAACATTATTAATAATTAGGGAGAGTCGGTTCGCTTTTATATGTGTGGGGAGGGCCACCCCTAGAATTACATGAAGTATTAAATTAATATAAAATAATATTAATGGAAAATATTAAAAAACTTATATAATTTAAATATTAGATGAGTAGAAATAGAACTAATCCCATAATAAAAAAATTATACATTTTTTGGTTATGTTATTACCCTTATCTTTTAGATTTACCCCTGGTATGCCTTTTGAAAATTATAATAAGATCAAAATTTTATACTCTTTGAGGGTTAAGAATGTTAGTAAAAATAGAAAAGTGAGTTGTAAATGGAATATTGTTTATATTTTAACCCATATCCATTTCACTTGGATGAATTTAGGATTTCTATTAATTTTAAACTACTAAATAATAAATTATTTATTATAAAATATTATTTATGTCATTTTGAACTATTAATTTATTATCACATTGAAAATAACATGATACGAAATGAATAATAATATAAAAAATTTTCAAATTATTTTTTTTTCATTTATTGGAAAAATTAAAATTTCTGAATAACTCACCAAAAACATTAATATTACAACTTTTTAATTTAGTTATATAATTTTTCAACTCCTTGTACATACACATTGGTGGTATTTTATAAACATTTATGGTAATTATTTAATCACTAAACATTGAAATTAAATTATAATTATAAAAAACATTTTTTAAAACTTCCAATAACATTTTTTTACAAAACCTATGTTTTTTTTATCCCCTTAACAATATATTATATATATTAAAATCAAGAGACTGCCATTTTTTCCTTTACCTTTTTCTTAAATATTAACATGGAAAAAATAAAATATTATTAGAAAAGGTCATATTTTTCATTTTTTATGATAATGGATGATATAGACTCATAAAATGAAAAAAGGAATGTGTTTTATTGAATTCAAGTCCTTCTCACATTAGTTTAACCTTAATTAATCTATTTTAGCTTTATCGTGGAATCAAAAATATTCCATGGTTAAAAATTCATATTTACCTAAAATAAAAGGGAGGCATTTTAAAAATTTTGATATCCTAATTAAAAATATGGAATAAATTTTTTAATAATCAATTTCTATAAGTGAAAAAAATTAATTTTAGAAAAAAATATAAAGTGCAACAAAAAACAGTTTTTAATAAAAATGTATATTTATGTATAAAAAAGTTTTTATAAAAAATTCTATGATAAAATTGATTAAAATGAACCTATTTGGATTATTCATAATATAAAATAACTAATATTACTTTGAAACCATATTAGAACCATATGATACATTGTGAATTCTTAAAAAAAATACACTTATTAATAATAATCTATATTTTACATTACTCACTAGAAAATAAATCATTTTAGAAAATCCAAAAAACTTAAACATAAGATACCATTTATTTGATTATTTTAATTTTTTTTATCATTTTTATCAAATAAAATTTATTAATTTTATAGAAATTAATTACAATTAACCAATAATAATCAATTTTGAAGAGAATGTATTTTTTTAAGAATAAAATGAATTTATTTAAAATTTAGTGCTCATTTATTATGAATTAATTAATTCATTTATTTTTATTAGAACCTATATATACACATATATTATAATATAGTTAATCATATTCATTCCTCTGGTTCAATGGCTAAGAAATAACTACCACATTAAATAATAATATTTCAATAGTATAATGAAGTTTTTATAAACTCGATTTTTCTATAAAGAAAGATTTCAAGGAAATAAAATTTTATTATGGAGAAATATATTGTAAAATATCATGGAGTACAATTATACTAACCTTAAAATTAATTTCACCATCAAAATGACATCATTTTTACCTAATAAATTGATGATATCTTTGTTTCATCACATCCTTGGTGTTCCAAAGTAGCTTCCTCTAATAAATGGTTTCTCCATAAACATTGATCAAGTGAATGGTATTATTTCATAGAAATTTCTATTTATAATCATGAATATAAACCATTTTTTCCTCATTAAAATTATCTTGTTCTAGTTTTACGACCTATGAGTTTAGTATATGTAATGGATCATGTATATAATTCACTAAGAGGGATATATGGAACACATATTGAACTTGAGATAGATTTTCTGGATTTTCCAAATTATAATCTACTAAAATTTTAAATAATCAATATATCTAGGTATTATCGTTATAATATTTTTAAATCTCACAACCTTATTATAATTATATTTTCATAGGTATTTATTTTCACAAACAAACTCTAGATCACACCGATGATTCTCAGTATAACCTTCCTATCGACTATGAGCCACCCTTATATGATATGAAATAGATATTACATTTTATTCCATATTAGAATATATCTCCACTCCTAAAATATTTCATTCTACAACTTTATCCTAGAAAAATGTATTTATACCCTTCCTATTATAGTAGGCATCATAAGAAGCCATCTGAATGCGTGGTAGAAAGCTATTATTGTAACAAAACCCAACTAGAGGAAGGTTTTGACCTTAAAAACATTTTAAATATTAAGAATAATATCTAAATATATCCTTCTTGGTTTGAATGTTTCTCTATAATGGATCATCTGCCTGAGGATGATAAGATGCATTGAAACAAAAAAATCATAATCTAGATTTTGTTGAAGACTTTGAGGTAAACATCATATCCCGATCAGCTAAATTACAATGTTATACTCTATGATATATCACCACTTAATTAATGTATAAAATTGAAAGAAAATAAAGATAGAAACTTTCAATTATGGTAATGAAGTGTGTTTAATTTGTAAGGCGATTGAATAAAAACAAAATAAAATTATTCATTTTTTATGTTTTGGGGAGTATGGTGATGTAATCCATGTAATGTTTTCACAAATAAAATTTGTTATGGGTAGTAGTTAAAACATCTCATTATAATTTTGTATCTTGGAATTAAATTATTGACGTACTAGGTATCAAAGTACATACTATTCAATATCCATTTTCATGTTTTCCCACAAAAATATTCATTGCGATATATATACATCTCTGTACTTCCAGGATATATTTAGAATGAAAAACTATGAGCATCATCTAATAGTTTATTTTTTTATTTTTTTATTTATAGGACATATACACCATAACTAAATATTATATTTCCCCCAATTTCATGGTTAAACTCGAGAACACTCCTCATTTTCTTCTAATATTCAACATGTTCCCTTTCTCCTTATCTAATATTCACTTGGATGGATGATTATAAATTCATTACAGGAAGAAATTATCTATCCTACTTTCATAAGATTCCAAGTTACGTCATTTTAAATTCTATAATTATTTTATATCTTCTATTAATCATAAGGGAAAACATTCATAGTAATTTCAACTCAAAGATTCAACCATCTTTTTCTCCTTCACAAGGTGGTAATGTATTGAGAAGTCATAATATTTAATAAATTCCAACCATATTCTATGGATCATATTCAACTCCTTCAATATGAAGATATAATTAAAGCAGTTATAATCTATATATATTTCCAAAATTTCATTATAATGATAAATAAACTATATATTCAATGAAAAAATTACTCCATGTATCTTTAAATCATGAGTTGGTTAATTTTAATCATGTATTTTCAATTGGAATCAGGTATATGCGACCACCATATCATTCTAGACGTGGAAAATTACCATTAATTTGTTTGTTGAATCCCTAAATATCACAATACCTTATCTACTATAGGGTAGTGTGAGAATAGGTGCACTAACTAACATTCTCTTTTATTCCTTAATTTTTTTTTCACATTCATCTATCCATAAGAACTTAACCCCATTCCAAGTCAACTTTTTGAGTGGATTATATAGTCATGAGAAATATCTTCAAATAATCAGTACTATTCAACCAACCTAAGAAAACTATGGATCTCATAAACTATGTATGAAATTGTACGTTTCTCCATAACATCCATCATTGAAGGATCCACAAAAATAACCACTCATGAGATTATATAAAGCCTGATTGAAACTTTCTAAATAAAAAATTTATAGTTAGTATATTTTTCATAAAAATTCTATATCCTTAGGGTCATTAGAAAAATTCTAAAATGATCTTCATGATATTCTTTAATCTTGGAATATATGGGAATATCATCTGTACAAAATACCATAAATAGGTTAAAGAAATCTCTAAATAAACTATTCCATAAATCCAAGAAAAGTATAGGATCATTGGTATATTAAAATGGAATTACTTTAAACTCATAATGAACATACCTCAAATCGAAGGCTATATTTAGTATATCCTCAATCTTGACCCTCAATTAATTATATCCATAATAAAGGTCAATATTAGAAAAGTGTTGAGATCCTAATAATTGATCAAAAAATATAGATATTGGATAGAGGATTGTTGTTCTTGATTGTGATCTTGTAAAGTTCATAATAACTAATATAAATAAAAATTAAACCATATTTTTTTTAATAAAAAGAATAGGTGCACCACATGGTCACACACAAGGGAATATTGATCCCCAATCAAAATTTTCCTAGATTTTCTTCTTTAATTTCTAAAACTCTATTGGTGGAATTATATAAAGAGTCATTTAAATAGGTGTAGCACTAAGTGTTATTTATTTTGAAAATTGAACTTCACCGCTCGGAGGAAGACATGAAAATTATTATAGAAAGATATTAAAAAAATCCTATACAATAAGTGTATATTCTATAATGGGTTTCTACCCAAACATATGATATAAATTCACTTCATGCATAGGAATTAAAACCCACAAGATAAATGTAATTTCCTCTGGAATTTTATATTAATCCTCACACTGATAAAAAATAAAAGGGTAATTTGGAATTTGAAATGTGACTTTCATTCCTTGTAAATTTATTTAAGATATATATAAATAAATCTAACAAAATCAAATAATCTTATAAAATTCAACTAGGGGATGTATCACAAGACTTTCATGAAACGCATTCCCATAAAAATCTATTAGAGGAGAACTATAAACCATATATGAGACCATCATACCATTGGGAGTTTTTATCACTAGTTGAATGTCTAAGAATCAAGGTAGTAATTTTATAACCTTATAAAATTTCTCATATATAAAGGCATGGTTAGGTATAGAATCAAATATGAAATTATTTCCTCAATAGTGGATGATATGTGTACCATTAACAACATCATTCTCATAACCCACTTTGACTATCATGAACACATGATATTTACCTTTTACTTTGGGAATAATATGGTTTTAACTCTAATAATCATCATAGACCTTTATATTTGTTCACTAGTTGGTGTAAACCCAAACTTCATTAATTTGAAGCACTGGATCTTGGGTGGTATATTATTTGTTATGTTCCTTTCCTTAATTGTATAAACTAGTCTCTTCATCTCTTTTTAACATTCATAGGATTTATGAACAACCATTACATATTTGAAGCACATACCAGTTCTATTTAAGAAATTCCATTTATGATTCTTCCCACAATTATGTTATTTAGGTGGCCGTAATTTCATTTAAACACATTATTTATTCAAGTTATCAGGAGTCAATTCCTTTCTTTTATTATCAAAACAATGGGAATGGTGGGAAAATACAATGTATCTTATATATATAAGTTCCTTTTATAATATTGGTACTAATACTCTAATGAATAAAACTATTTTCCTTCTAGGTATATTGATAAAACTAGAGGAATACCTTGAAAGTATTATAAAATATTCATCATATCTACTAATGGATTCACCATTCTTCTTCCTAGTATCATGGAATTACATCACCATTTTTGTATATAGAATATAAGGGATGTAATTATGAAAAATACCCCATTAAAATAATCTCATTCCATGCAGTAAATTTCTTCAACATGCCTTATATTCTTAATAGTATCCCACAATCGATCTTCTTCACATTCCAAATGATAAAAAACTTTGATAAATATTCATGTTTAGATAATTAAATAACCAAAAATAATTTCTAAATGGTACTGATACATAACTCATAAACTCATGGATCTGAATACCCAATAAATAATGTGGATGTTTCCTGATTAATGTATTAATATTATGTTGTTCCATCCATTGATAATTTAAGATCTTAGCATGATTGATGGTCTGAGAATGTAACATGTGAATAGAAACATGAATCTTTATTCCAAATCTAATAGAATTTGGTTTCTAAGTTGGAAGATAATTTCATTTTCCTTTGTATTAATTTTTACTAAGATGTATTATGGGTCCATCGACTGATAGAAAATAAAAAATATAGTGCGGGAAATAATAGTTAGAGTGTGAAACCAAATAATATCTATCCCACCAAAAGAATTTAATATTAACTTATAAATAGATATATACATAGTTTTTTAGAAATTTTATCTAATATAAACATATTAATATTAACTAGACCCTTTTTTGATAACAACTATAGTTTTTTAATTATTTTATATATCGATATTACAGAATTATAGATGAATATTCAATATATAATATTATTATCCCTGAAAGAACTATAAATGTTTAATATATTTAGAGACTAGATATAAGAAAATATTATTCAGGTGAATTCTTCAATAACTACCATCATGTTCTTATCACACTATATCCTTATTAAAATACCCTACTTAATGAATTTCATCATAACCTAGGGAATAGAAAGATAATACATGGTGATCTCAAAATCCCAATTAGGTTAAAAATGAGAGATATCAATCGATGATTATGAAAAATCATAAGATAATAATTCATGTATCATATCATGACCATAAAATATAATGTTCATACCCAATCATTCATAGATCATATCATTATTCATTTCATAAAACAACATCAATATGAATCATAAGAGTGAGAAAACATAAAAAACTAATCATCAATAATAAGTTCTGTTCATTATGAGGTAATAAAACTATGTCACCATCATAGGCATAATAACCATTTCATATGTCAAGGTGATCTACAAAGACCATACAATCATTGTGGTATAGGAATAAAAACCTATTTACCTTATTATAATGGATCTAGAATCATCACATATTTCCTTTAGTTCATATAGAATCACAACATATTTTTTTTATAGTGGATCAGGCATCATTTCACATTGAAAATTTCCCATCTTAGATCCAACATATCAACTCATATCCCATATTTATCTCATGAGATATAAATATTTAAACATTACATTAGATGGTTATATAATTGTAGTACCAATCATCATTTAATGAAAACCATTTATATGTGTTCCATAAGATAATAAAACATTTTTTAAATCATCACATCATCAATTGTTCAAATAAATTGGTTTTCATAAACATTTTATAAATTCTTCATATCATAACCCTTGGAAAATAAACGATTTTCCTAAATATTTCATAATCATAATAATAATCCTTATAAATAAATAACATGTATAGTATAATTGGATCATATACCAAATAAATAATAATTAACATCAAATGATATAGTCTTATATGAAAATTTATCTAAAATATACCTGATATATTTCTTAAATAAAATTCATTTTTCATTTGGAAAAAAATATTTAAAATAAAATATTTAAAAAATATTAATAAATATAATTTAATTTAAAACTACCATTGAATTTTTTTGAAATCATCAAAATAATGAGAAGTCATGGTGGTGAGGAATTCCTTTAATTCTATATACATTAAAATAAGTATTCTGTTAACATCATTGAAAAAAGTATAAAGTAACTCATTCGGAAGAAGATAGAAAAATTTCATTGATTTTTTATAGAAAATAAAACATAGATGAAAAAGGATTTAATTTATAATTGGATAATAGTTGAAAATATGCAAGAAAACATTTAAAAAAAAAAATGGACCTAGAATAAAAAGATTCTCAACCGAATAATAAAGCATAGTTGGTTTTCCATAAAAAACACATCCCATTATCTTAAATAAATAAATTGAGAAAAATTAAATGAAAACATTTATTTCCCAAAAATAAAAAATATGAGAATAAAATTAAGGGGATTAATCAAATAAGGATAACATAAATATCCTAGTGGAAATTGAAACCTAAATATTTTAGAATAAAATGGGATTGCGATGTAAATCTCTTTCTTCAAGTATCATCTTTCTTCATATTCATTTGAACATCATGTATAATCAATATATATTTATTTTATATTTATTAAAAATACATAAAAATATATACAATACCATATATTATTTACTTATAACTTATTCTCACCCATTTATTAACATTTTGTTAATAAAATCTCTATTCTAAGAAATAACGGCTCTGTTTTTCATGTAGGTTAGGTTTGGTAATCCCAATACTTATGTAATGATAAGGATTCCATAATACCTATAATTTAAATAATTTCATGTGTATCATATGTAATCACTATATATACTTTTATATCTATTCATATAAAGTGGTGATGAAAAATGAATTACATCACTTCGTGGAGATGATAATATTTTATGTACACATTAGTGATGCTTACATTTTTCAATGGATAAAATGAATGAAAGATAAATAAGAATCAACATTTAAAAAACAATTATAATATTATTTATATATATTATATATTTAATAAATGTTTCCTTATTAATATTAAGGTAAAATTAAAATTAAAAACAAATCACATTGCTTCATGGAGGTGATAGTCCACACATACGCAGAAGTGGCATCATCATTTTCTAAAGGATGAGAAAAGTGTGTATTATGGTTTTTAATAATCATAATGCCAATTAATTATATTTAATAAAATCATTTAATTATTTTAGAATGTATAAAATTTATTTTTTTGTGTTATATTAAGAAAAAAATTTGAAAAAACACTATTAAGAGTTATACCTCTTTGTTGATAAATATTATTTGTCTTAAACCTTAATCCTTGAAAGGATGTGCTTTGGAAAATAACAGAATATCAATTATGTGGTAAGGAATATAAGATGATATTAATAATGTTATTTTCTAATAAAAAAGGATCAAACATTTCAAATAATGAAGGTGAGTGGGAACTCCTTCATAAGTCAGGGATGGGGACCTCTTGAAATTACCTAATGTTTTAATCTTATATAAATTAAATTTCATTGAAAATGTCTCAAAATTATATTAATTATACTATAAGATGGGTATGAGTGTAAATATTCTATTAATATTAATGTTGATCATATTTTGGTTATGGGTTTTCCCTAATCTCTTAGTTTTAACCCTCTGCTAACTATTTTGACAATTATCGGAATATTAAGGTTTTCTACTCATGAAGGGATTATAATTTTTTACAAAAGGGTGAAGTGACTTCTAAATGAACCATTAATTTATATTTTAAACCATATACCAATAACTTGTAAGAACATATCAATTTTTTTAAATTTCAAATCATTTAATAAATTATTATTTATTATAAAATACCATTTATGTCATTTTGGTACTGTTGAATTAATTAGACTTTAAAATAAAAACAATGTAATTAGAATATAATCAATAAAATAACACTAATAATTGATATTTATTTTATAATTTTTTGGACCAAATAAATCACTCTAAAAATTACTTTTAGGCTTTTTGAAATCATTTATTTGATTTCTGTATTTCTTGAAAAAGTTTTGTGTTAGAGTTATGTTGGAATTTATAGTAATTATATTATCAATAAAAATTAAAATAAATTATCACGATAAAAAAAATAATTATTAATTCAAATATACATTTATAATAGAAATTTTTTTATCCTTTTCATAAAATATTATAGATATTAAAATCAAGAAAGATATATTTTTGAATTTATCTTTAACTTCAGTATTATAATGGTGAAAATCAAAGCTAAATTGCAAAAAAGTTCATATTTTTGGAACTTTTAATGAATTTAGATAAAATAAGCTCATTCAATGAAATATATTTATTTTCAGGAATGATTTTTAAGCCTGATCATGTTAGTTTTAACCATAATAAACCCATTTAACCTTTACCATGGTTACAAAAATTTATTATAGTTACTATTCATATTGACTATAAAAGAGATCTATTTACCAAATTTGGACATCAAAATTAAATATATTGAATATATTTTTCAAGATAAAATACTTGTATGTGGTAGAAAATTATTTAAAAATAAAACGTAAAAGGAAAAAACAAATTTTTTTAATGAAAATCTCCTTTACAAGTATAAAAATGATTATATACTAAACTAAAAAAAATGAAACCAATGAATCAAATTACATTATTAATAACATGTTAGAACTAATTTTATTTCAAAACCATTTTAAAAAAATGGATCTTTTAAATTTCTTTGAATAAAAAATAACATTTAAAAATATGCATGTATTTTTCACTATTCACAAATAAATCAATATTTTCATAAAAATACAGAAAATTCACTCGAAGATAATTTTTATTTTCTGATTTAAAAAATTACATCCTTTTTATCAAATAAAATTTCTACATATTCTAAAAAATAATTATAATAAACAAATAAAACCCATTTTTTGAAGAATTTTTTTTCAAATAAAAAATATTTCCTAATAATTAATTCATAAATTTTTATTGAGTAGGACATATGTATAAATTTCATGATTTATTTAATCATATTCATACCCTCCAATTTAATGGAAAGATTATAAATATGAAATTTAATAATAATATTTTAATAATATGATATTATTTATTTAAACATGATATTGGGTAAAAAATAAGCTACCGAAGAGATACAATTTATTTCTAGAGAAATATATCATAAAAGTTAATGAATTTACAAACATGGGATCAGAGACACGGAATACCACACCTAGTGGGACACACCACGTGTCCCTTGTATACACTACATACCTTTTCTTGGGAAGGTTGGATCCCTTATTTCTTTTAGTCTTATTTTATTATCAACATTGGTGTATTCCCCTTGTCCATCACTAAGATTGTATAGTTTAACATTACATCATATGAAAAAAATTAGTGATCACTTCTATAGTTTAATCTTGGATATATTTAGGTATTACTCAATGATACCTGAGGTGTGATCCTCTATCATTATTCCCTAAGTTGGGTCAAGTATCAGTTTCAAAACCCTAGCACATTCTATCCACTTCCAAGTGTATTACCCTAGATAGGTTAATTATCCCCAAAAATCTCTAGGTATTATCTAATATATATGTATCAACATATCATGTGTTTGAATTCATAATTATTCATGGTGAGTCTTAACGGGTATAACCTCTCCGATGAGCATCATCGGAGTGCACAAAACACAAGGAGTAAGTTCTCTCAGAGGGGAATTACGTTGAAGTCTCAAGGGGAATCCAAATTTTGGTAGTGAGAAATTAAATCACCTTGATACTTTGTGTATTTACATAATCATATTTGGTGATTCTTTACCTTTCTTGGTATCACAACCTTTTTAGATATTGAGCTGACTATCTCTGAATTATTTGTGTGTGGTGGTTTTTTGGCGTCATACTGGGTATTTTTATACTGATAAGTGTATGGGATTTGACTATAAATATCATGTCTTATGAAAATTATATATGTTTTTAAGGGGATCTAATAGGACTAGGAGTAGGTGGAGTTTATTTGGGATAGAGAGACCAAAATTAATTCCTCGAGTTGCATCCACGAAACAATCCTTATTCCATTAGTAGGTTGGAATTAGTTTTTTAGTTGTGGTAGGATTGTATTTCGCCATTAATTATTAAATATTGTCATTATAATCTAATTGTTGGATTATTTTTTTATTAATTAATATGTAGTATCTATTATATTCCTTTTTTATAGTATACTAGTTCATGGAAATGTGTCCGGGTGTACATGAACTTTTGGATGAGGCCTCCAGTATGTGTGATATATAAAATTAGTGTTATTATTCTTCCCATATCCTATTAAAGGTAGGATTGTTGTGTCACAATTGGATTAGTTCTATCGAGGTGCCCCCCTGAGGTTCTGGTAATGACATATATATTTTTAAATAACATTATTAAATATTTAATATTTTAGATTAATTGTTATTATATATAAAATTAAGTTAATTTTATTATATTTTATTTCCTATTAAAGAACTAAGAAATAAAATTTAATTAACCCTTTAATTATGTTTTTATATGCCTAATTAATAATATGGTTAGGTTATAGTTAGTCTAGATATGATAATTTAATAAATAGGTGGGATATTCTAAATCCCAAACTTGACCATCCAGACCCATATAGATGTCTTCAAGAAATCCCCAATGAATTTTATATTATCAATAATATATATATTTATTATGTAATATTCTCTTAGTAAATACTCATTCAACCATCCCATAGTCTATCACCCATCCCATAGTCTATCACCCATCCATTTCATGTATATTTATCTATTCAAGGGATGTAAAAAATTGTTTTCTAATCATTTCTATCTTTATCGTAACTAGTTGGTAGTAATTATAACCATAATTAAATACTCGTGGTTTAATAATAACCCTTTCATATTTGATTTTCAACTAGTTCCATTATTCAACCTAATTTTTATACTCAAATTTTGATAATTCTTCCATCACATTTATCACAATGATGCATTTTTGATGTTTTTATAGAGAATTTTACTAACAATAAAATAATCACTTAAGTATCCATTTAATACTAGTTGATTCATTGAACAATTTAGGGAAAAGTGGTTTTTCCCACAACCTATTGCTATTATTTTAACCTCTATTATTGTATCTCAAGCATATTTTCAATGAATTCAGAATCTTATGCAACTCCAACTTTATTACCCTTTATTTTATTCAATATTATCTAATAATATTTTTTATGAAATTTATTATGAAATTTATATATATAATACCTTCTAGTGAGGTTACTCATTTAAATATCACCACATTACTCTACCTCATAATTTTAATGTTTTTTTTTCTAATATACATTTAAATATAAACTGATAGGTATATATAAATAGGTTTATTAGATAATTCAATCTAACTTAAATTATTCCCAATTATACCCCTTTGTATACTATACATACCATTTAATAAAATTCATGGACACATGGGATGTTATCTATATCAACTCTTTAGAAAGACTTTCATCTTCACCCATGGCTTGTAGTTTAACATTCCAGTTGATTACTTAGGTTTTATATGTTTTCAAGATCTTATCTTGGACATTTATTCTAATTTTATATTTTTATTTAACTCTCTATTTATTCTATAGGGTTCTATGTTACTCATTATAGGCATGCCTTCTTTCAAGAACATCATCATCCATATCTTCATTATTTAACTCATCAATATTTTAATTATTGTCAATACACCGAACTCACTCTTTTTAAATATTTAAATATCTATTTTATTATTATTTTTGGAAATTTATTAAACATTAAATATTCTTATACACTAGTAAATTTTATCCCATCATTAGTTTTATGCACAATATCACAGTTCATCCACTTCTCGGTAGGTGGTTTAGTCACTTCTCTTAAGTACATGGATTTTAAAACTTTCACTTTTAGTCACAGTCTATCCTTCATCAAATATATAACTGATCCTTTCTCAATTATTAGATAAGTATCACTAGATTCCACTTTATTTAGACCCTCTACTCCATCTTTTAATGTGTGTAGTATCTCTTAATGAGAGGGATAATAGCCTCCATAAAACACTATAAATTTATCTCATATAACATACATTTTAAAAAAATATAACACCACTTTTTAAACTATATATGAAATTTAAAATCAAAAAATAATATGTGTTTTTATTGATAAATTATTTTTCTCTCCATCATAGATAATGAAAATTTTAAAAACAATTGTCATATATAAATCTATAGAAGTTTTTCAATAGAAAATAAATTTTATTTTTCATATATTATATTATGTTCCAGTAGGAACAGAGTTATTATAAATTTTTACATGGTGAACCAATATAAAAAATGAATTTTAAATAGGTAAATCATTTATAAATGATCAATAGAGAAAACTGATGGCTCTGACTAAAATATTTATTGGTAAGGAATGATGAGTGAAATACCTTTATATAGGGGAGGGATGATTAGAAAAATGATGGATGTAATTTAGCTATCCCTTATATTTGGGTAACTCTAACAAAAATAATTTATGTAAAAAAATTTTAAATAACCCTCACCACCCACATGAATCATAAAAAAAGTGGGTTTTAATTTTTATTGATAGTATCATTTCTACTTGAATCGATTCATCCACTTATCTATGACTATTAAGAGATGATTTAATGAGCATCAAATCTATTGATTCTCTAATACACCCCTATAATGTAGATGCTATTTTGAGTTATAGAAACCTCATTGAGTGGGAAATTATTTTACATTTCCTTTTACTGTCAATGAAAGGATTCTTCATCCCATATAATCCCCCTCATATTACTTCTTTGAGTGGTATAGTTTTTTTTTATTTCTGATAAAATTATTATTTTTCTTATCCCTCCATGGGTGGTTAGTTTTTTCTTAGGTTTCCCAATGGTATTCCCTTAAAGTAGTAAAAGTGTTTCTCAAAACATTATATGACAATTATGATCCACATTAACCCTTATATGAAGGTTCATTGATTTAGGCTTGACATTGTTAGATTGATCCTCTTCATTGTCTCTATTCCAATATTTACCATTAAATAGTATCTCAACCCCTTTCATGGTGCTACTTTTTTTAGAAATTCATTGTCTCAAATATTATCCTAATAGAAAACTAGTCCTTTTAATGGTTCTACTCTTTTGGTTTTGTCTTATAGTTTTTATCCACTGATATAATTATCATCATAAAAACTACCCAATACAACTATTTTTACCTAAATAATTTTATAGTGGTAAAATTCCCCTTTATTTTTGATGTTTTTGATTTTTTTTTGTATTTTATTTTGGTGGTAATTATTCTACCATTTTTTGACCTTTTGGACCCTAAAAATAAAAAAAGTCATGTCTTAAACCATGTGAATATTGAAATATTATATTTAAGTGTCACTTTTATGCTCATATACTATCTATTCATTGATATATAAATTTAATCACATGTAATCACCCATAATAATAATATTAATGTGGAGAAAACATGATTTTATTTTTTCACCTTAATGTGGGAAATATCCATGTTATGAGGTATCTCACTACTCAACTCATAAATATGTAGAAATATTTGTTACATTCAATGATTGGGATAAAAAATTTATCGAAGGGTCACTCCATTTAGGTGGGTTATTCTCTCTAATAATGAATGGATTGCAACCCATTTATTAGAATGCTCATTTGGACTTTATAAGTGTGAATAATAAATTAATATAAAATACAAAAATTCTATTATTGATCATTTGTTGATATAGGATTCCCTATTTATTTTTCACTTATCACAGGTTCTTTATTTCAATACACATCAATGAGACATGTAGATTGTATTTCACCTCTTCTTTAATTGGGCTTTCTCAACCATGATTTACAAAAAACCATAATTGAACCCTATTAAATTTATTAGTTTTTCTTCCCTTTATTGAAGGGAAAAATGATATGAAATTTTTTTCATGGTTACACAATTCCCATAATATATTATTTCATTCTCTTTCCTCCACTTGTTCTTTTGTAAATTTTTTTACAATTTTTCTTAAATACCATGTTTATTTCAAATATCAATCTTAAGTATCCTCTCTCTATATTAAGATCTTTACACTTGGGCATAAAATATCTAATAATAAAGCCCCATCATATATTGGATATATCACTATAAGGTTTAGATAAATTCTTCTTCATTTCTCATCATCTATAGACCTCTATATAAGATGGATAAACATCCACCTAGAAGATTTTCGATTCCTCTTTTTGGTGTCAATTATAATTTTTATCTAGTTAGGGAACTAATTAAATCTAAATGATTTCAATATAGTAAACTTATGATAAAAATTAAAATGTATTGATTATATTCAAAAAATTATATTAAATTAAACTAATGAGTTTATATTAGTTCAATTCTTCTTCAATATTGATGTTCCCAAAATTAACCCCTCAGTTCAATCCCATATAATTATTTGTTTAGATTTCACACATAACAACCATCACCTGAAGGAAAAACCCCTTTGGGTTTTCAAAATATACAACCACTTCAATACCACCATTCAAGAATATCGACTTGATTCCCATTTGGAAAATATATTAATTTCATTTATCAAAAATTATAATAAAAATAATAATCATTTTAAATCTTGTGACCATATAAAAAAATATATCAAATTTAATACCCTTAATCTTAGCATTACAATACTAATGTATATAATATTTTTTTAATAATAATTCTCCCTTATTGTTAATAATATCTTCAAAATTTATTTTTTCACAGATTAAGATCTTGTTATTGAAATGTGATATCAATTCTAATGTATAATTATTTTCGATTTTATCTATCTATTCCCACATATAATCAACTGAATACATGAATTTTAATATATCTTTAAAATATTTTAGTTTATCATTTGAATAAAGAGTTTTGTGATAGAAATTTCTTGACATTATTAACGTTAATAGCGATTTTTCTATCTAAAATTATATTTTTGGGCTCCACATTATTTATAATCCTTAAAAAAATAGATCCAACTTTTCACAAGCCTTATCATCATTGTAAAATTGTATTTCATATTAATAATTTTATAAAACTATAATAATAATTGATATATTTATTCTAATGAACATCATCTACTTTAATATCATACTCAATATCATCATTAGAAGGTAGTGAAATGCATTATATATCATGAAATTATATGAAAATAACAACATAGATGTTGACTATTTTATTGAGTATTTTTTTTGTGACACAAATTGATTTTTTCCATTTTTATATCAAAGAATAATTCCTTTATCAATCTATTTATTAAATTTTTTGATGTGTCTTCCTTTGATTATTATGTAACATAGTATACTAAACAGTCTCAAGATCTTCTTATTTTGATTATCATTGAAACTCATCCTATATAATGTGATAACTGAATTCAATTAAAATATATACCAATTGAGAATGTAAACCATAGTTGATATGGATTATTTCTAAAATTAATTTTATATTCAATGCATAGATAAAAGGGTCCATACAATTCCAAAAAAAACCCAAGTTCTTCATATCAGCTACTCTATTTTTTCTAGGAATGTAAGAAAAACTATATTTTAGAATTATCACATGATTTTCAAGATGTGACTCAAAGTATTTATTTTTTATAATCCAATCCATTTTTAGACTAAAACCATTTGATAACATACATTACTTTATTTTTAGTAAATTTTAGGAAAGTATTAAATATCTAAAGTGTCCATGACATACTCAAAATGAAATAAATATAATTCATATTAGTTAATTAATCGAAAACATTCATATGAAACTTATCTAAATCGATAGATTTTAGACTCAGCGGCCCACAACCATAAAAATAAACATGTTCTAATGGCCTACTCATTTTCATCACCATTGGTTTAAGGATTTTTTATACTATTATATCATTATAGAAAATATCATGATTATTATTTGTATATTGATAAGTAATTGGAATGTTTCACATAAAAGTATACATTTTATGTTTGACCATTTATTTTGGTAAAAATGTCCTTGAATTCTATGTTAATGTTTGTTTTATTCATTAATAGTTATAAAAAAAGTATCCACATTACTACTAATTAGGAATATATTTCTATTTATTCACTATACTTACAAGATTATTATTCAATATTTCAAACCACTAATGAAACATATTTTTAAAAAAAATATACTTATTTTTATTTTATCAATGTTATAGAATAGTAATTGGATTGCAACATTACCCATAAACTAATATTATATAAATCTATGTGAACTTATTCTCATTAATTTATATTATTCAATTATCATTGATATTTATTGAGACATAATTTTAAAATGTATCCATATACTAATCATATTTATAAATATTCTTCAAAATATATTTGTTTTCAGTCAGGTGTGATGAGATACCACTATCCATGATCTATGGTTTCCCACCTTTTGAAGACCTGTAAGGATAATAAGCTACCATTGGATGATATTAATAAATACTATTCTTGTTATAATTAGAGTTACACTTTTTTTCAATTTATATTATAACTAATTAAGAAACTTGTTGTTGGTACTTCCTTACCAATCACAGTTACTATAAGTTTCTTCAAGAATATCATATTTATTCTGAATTTTTTCTTTCTCTTTATTCTGTTTTCATTGTTTTCCTCTTGTACTCTCATGTTCTCTCCCCTTTGACTCACTATATATATATTTTATTAAGATAAATCATAATATACAAACTGTAATATGTATTACTTCTATACATTCCACTATAAAACTTCCCCCTTTAAAAATAAATCTTAACATTGATTGAAAATTTTCTTCTTAAAAAGTTATTTCTTTATCTTCATCGGTTGAAAACATTATTATTTTTTCTCAAACATATAAATATTATTTTCCATTTCCTTAAAAAAATCCCATTATTATAATTTGAAACATCCTTTTTATCTGTCATACACCTTTTTTATTGTGATTTTCAATAAAAATACTTTTGGTAACAATGCATGTATCACTTATCTTATGTGATTATGTAACATTATCTTTATTATTTTCATAAGTTAATTAGATTTAATTACATTAACTAGTATATAATGTAAGTTTATTCTAATTATTAGGATAATTATCATGTGAATTATAATAATTTATAACTTTCTATGTTGATTTTAATGATTCAATAACTTCTTTAACTAGATTTTTTGAACTGAAACTAAACTTTATTTAAGGAAAATTCATAATCTTATAGAATTTCTTCTAGAGATTTTAAATCCTTACCAATTTTATAAAAATTTTATATTTAAATTTCAAATATCTCTTATAGTTGAATATTTTTGGAATTGTTATCGCCAATACTCCTCAAATTCCTATCTTCTTTTTCAATATTAGACACAAAATCATAATATTTTTGTAAAAGGAGAAGACCAGCATAGGATAGGTTCAAGATAGTTTGAATTGGTAAAACCCAAGGTAATATCCTAATAAAATGGTGTCAGAATATAGGGTAAGGTAATTGATTTTATAAATAACATAAAGTGAGTTATTAGGAATAACTTTGGTCGTTATGTGGTTAAATTCCATGTTTACCCATTTCCAGGTATGTATAATCACCATGTTAGTCCTGATTAGCATTCCTCATTCCCAAAGAAGATAAAAAATAGACCATTGGAAGGGAGTGTGGCCCTTCAAAAAATTGAGAAGCATTACTGATTCAAGATCTATATCCATGAGGGAGATATTGTTGAATCTATGCATAATCCTGATTGTGAGCATAGAATATGCTTCTGTTATAGGATAATTCACTTCACTTTAGAATGTAATGAAATCTAGAACTAAAAATCCTCAATTATAAAAAATGATATCAACCCATCATATGATAATTGAAGCACATGTGACACATGTATTTAGTTTGATCACCTTGATAAGAACCATCTAATATACATAATGACCCAGTGTCTTATCACCCATCTCAATATTGTCTTAAGTTGAATGTAAAGACCTGGAAATTCCATATATATATATACATATAATTATTTGGGATTATTTCAAGTCTGAAAAAAATTATGGTGCTTGGTTTCTAGGCCCGGTGTGCCTGGAATGGATTTTTGAACTTTTTTTTAATGTACATTCGGCAAACACACAGGCGGTGTTTTCTATCTTTTGAATCGATGGTCGAATTAAAAATCATATGGAACCTCTAAATCCACAATGCTGGGACTCTATTAGGGGAGGATCAACTTCAAACATAGTTGCTCGGGAAAAAAAGTTATTTTTTGCGACTTTTAAAGAAATGATAAAATAATTTTTTATTATCCTATATCCTGTTGAGCGGCGGTGGTGGGACTGATGAGTTGTCAAGTCATTTAATGGATTGAATCTTCAGTTGCGTAACCACACTATTAGGAATTAAGAGGTTCATTAATTAAAAACTCATTAACGAACCACATTAATTATTTCGATGCATTACTCACGCTTCCCCTCTATTTAAATGGAGATCGGGTTGGGGTTTTTGACACGACTTCATCAATCAAGGAACCTTTGGAGAATTACTGTAGAAAATTACACCAAAAGAGGATGGAATCTTGGGTAGAAATGATTTGGGATCGAAGAATGCCGGGGACTTCATCCAACGAGGACTCTTCTCCTGCCACAACCACGTCACCTCCAACGATTCTCAAGGCAGGGGGTTATGTATTGATTAATTCTATGGGTTTTGTCTGGATTAATTTTATGCGTTTGAAGATAGATTAATCTCAACCATGATATGATGCTAACACAGAGGGTGTGGGCCAAACGAACAAGTCTCGGACCCTCTGCCTCTTGATTTATCATTGTGTTCTTTGAGGGAAGAATTCTGAATTTGACGGCAACATGAATCAGAGGGTCACGCAGTGACAGTGGCATCCTAGGAGGCCCGTAGGTTCAGACGAGAGTGGAAACGGAGCATCAGATCATCGTCGGAACCCCACAAAAGAATATCCAATGTGCTAAGGCGGTGGTTGGCCCTCGCCGGCCATGGAAGGAGGTAGCATCGCTCGGCGCCACGACAAACCAGATGGGCGGCCCGGCCTCGGCCCGTCGTGTTGGCGGAGAGCAACGCGCCGTCGTGTGCCGCAGGAGGTGGATGCGGCTTCGAAGCCATGGTGAAGGGGTCCCACACCCTATGGGTCCAACTTCTACATGAGGTGGAGCCATGTGGTGCCTCCGGTCAAAGAGCCGAACGACTCTTTGAGCCGTTTGGGAACGAGGGGCCGTGTGACCCCTCACGCGGGTCGCGCCAGCCGGCGGGCCGGGCCGGTCCGCAACCTAGTGTGGGATGAGCCCACTAAGACCCATTTGGTTTGAGCCGGGCCAGTCCATGGCCTAGCCAGTTCATGCTAGGCCATGTCAAACCCGAACTAGGTCGGTTCGACCCGAACCGGGTGGGACTGGACCCAGACCGGGTGGGACCGGACCCAGACCCATTTCGGCTGAGATACGCTTAAAAGGCCATATCTCGCAAACCAGACGTCTGTTTGATGAAACCTCTATGGTATTGGAATCCTTCGAATGAGAAGATACTTTTGAGATACTCCAACTATGTTTTGTAGAATGATGGAGTACATCCGGGTTGGATCGTTCCCGAATCCAACCGGTCCCTCCATACTAAAATGAAAATAACTCTCAGACCGAGCGTCCAATTGATGCATAATCTATTGCATTAGAACCCTTATGAAATTACAGATCATTGGGTTACTTCTTCATAGTATTTCATGCCGGTTGTTATATGACCAATGGATTGAGGAGCGGATCCTTCCAGAATCAAGCAATCTATGTATGGGAATCTAGTGGCTGGTTGAGACATGAAGAATGAATAGAGATCCTGTGTGGATCATCAGCTAGCTATACCGTGTGGATCAGAACCTAGTGATCCTATGTGGGTCAGAACTGATCTTGTGTGGGTCAGATCTTGTATGGGTCAGCGTTGAACGATCCTGTTTGGGTCAGCGCATAACGATCCTGTGTGGGTTAGCGGGGTTTAGCACCTATCGATCTTGGGCGAGTCAGATCTTGTGTGGGTCAGCGGGGGTCAGTACCTATTGATCTTGGGTGGGATAGATTCTATGTGGGTCAGTGGGGGTTAGTACCTATCGATCCTAGACGGGTCAGATTCTGTGTGGGTCAGCGGGTGTTAGTACTAATCGATCATGTGTGGGTCAGCATTAGTTCCTCTTAGCATAATAAAATGATCTAAACATAGGACTAATCATCTGTACTTCTATACTTAAGTTATACCTGGTTTGAGCTGAGGATTTTCTTTGGGATTTGTGATTGAGATCATTATTTTTGGTTTTCCTTTATGTAATTATGAGAGACCTTCAGGGGTCTCGGGGTCTCAACTAGGTATTTTTATACTCACCCTTGCATGGGCATTGCCCGCACCTTGTTATGTCTTGTATAGATAACAGGCAACCATGACTAAGACTTGGGGAGCTAGGACCGGACAATGGTCGGCAGTGACATTTGATGTGGAGAGCTGTGGAGATGAGCTGTATGTTCCAATCAGGTAGGATCCTTGGTGGATGATCTCAGGGGATCTTTACTATTTTCTATTGTGTTTGTATCTTTTAGTTGGGCTTGTATTTCGTCCCCTTTACATTCAGTACACATATTTACTACTATAGGTTTACTTCGTGGTTGCATCTTGTTGTGTTCTTAGACCGTGGGTTTGTATAGGTTTAAAGGCAATGCCTTCCCATTTTTGGGATATGCCTTTCTGATGCTAGTCACCAACCCCTGGCCTATGGAAGATAGGCTTGGGGTAGTTATAGCACGGGCCCTAGGGGATGGGTCGTGACAAAGTGGTATCAGAGGAGTCGATTGTACCAAAGAACTAGGACTATGAAATTTACAATGGAGTAATAGTGTTAAGTGTTCTGAGTGTGGTTTTCAGCTTAGGGAGTCTATTGTTGGTGCGGTGGCTGACATATCTATACACCAGGACCCTGAATTCTGACTTTAAACTTAGTGCATGAAAACATTGATTACATGTGTTTTGGAAATGTTTTACTTTTGATCTCTTTAGAGTTAGCTCACCAGGTATAACTTATTGACCATGGAAAACCTGTTTATTTTCAGGATTCCGACGCGTAGACAACTAGATAGGATTCCAGATAGAGTACATGATGATGTACCACTGAGCGACGATGCATCGGTGTACGACCCTCTTACTATGTTGGCACCTTCAGGTAGTGTACCAGCAGCACCACCACTCAGAGGGAAATAGTTTCCACTAGACCCACTAGCAGACCGAGAAAAATTAATGAACGTGTTGCATGAGTTCCAGAGACAGAGGCCTCTAAGGCTTCAAGGTGAGACAGATCTCCAGGTAGCTGAGGACTAGCCGGAGGCTCTAACACGAGTTTTTTTTCTCTTAGTTGAGATGCCCAGAGATCAGATGGTGATCTATGCTTCAAGCATCTTCTAGGGAATAACAGGGAGATAGTAGAGTCTGATGATCTAGATGAACGAGGAGGAAAAAGTCTTCTGGTTGGACTTCGAGACCCTCTTCAGTGCGGAGTTCGTACCTGCGACTTTACGCTTAGTATGTATCTAAGAGATACTACACCTACATAAGGGCAGCCTATCAGTAGCCCAGTAGTTGGTGAGGTTCACTGACCTCTCTCGCTACTCCACTGACATGGTACAAGACCCTTTCTTTAGGGCCCAAACCTTTGAGCATGGTCTCCAGTGAGATATCAGAGCTTCGATGATATCACTCAATATCCCAGATGCAGGCTGGAGTGCTCGGGCAAGCGTTATTAGTGGAGAGCTTCTTAGCTGAGCATGCATTGACTATGAGATCCTCCACCAGATGATAGGTAGCCTAGTCATCTACAGTAGGAAGTAGGCAGATGATGCAGAGGTCCAAGTGGGTCAGACCTTCTAGTGGAAGAACCCAGGATGTAGGGTCGGAAGTGCAGAGCTCACGAGGTGGAGCAGGCCAGTAGAGGAGTAGACTGTGCTTCACGTGCGGTGGGCAGGGCCACATGGCTCGTGACTGCCCAACCCACCATACTGATGATCAACAGATAGTCAAGGGACCACCGAGGTATAGGCAAAGATGTGAGTGAGGAGGTCTGTAGGGTGGAGGATGTGGCAGAGGAGTAGGCCGTGCAATGTGGGGTGGACGATGGTTTGAGGTTCTACCACCACCACCTCTACGTGGTCCACCCCAACCACACGGAGTAGGTGGATAGAGGCAAGCTCAGCTTCAGGCAGCAGAGGCCTATGACCACGGTGCTCTAAAGATGATTAGTGGTATGATCTGTGTCTATTCTACCCTATATGCAGTTCTTATAGACATAGGTTCCAATAACTCTTTTATTACCACGATACTCGTTTGGAGATCAGAGATTCTGATGGAGCTGTTGGATCGATCCTTATGATTAGAGACTCCTACGTGAGAATATTTGATGATTACACACTGGTACAGATAATGTGAACTCATCCTAGGAGGCGAGAGCTTCGGATATGATCTTCTAGTAACAACATCGAGGCCTTACGATGTAATATTGGGTATGGACTGGCTATCCACAGTCTATGCTCAAGTCGACTATTTTAGGTGCAAAGTGCGGTGTGTCTGTGAGGATGGGACTAGGTTTTCCATTACTGGTGAGAAGGGAACCTTTTCAACACAGGATGTACTTACTCAGAGGAGGGTGTAGCCAGTCAATCATCAGTTGGATAGCCTTACTATCAGAGAAGTTTATGTGAGAAGTCCGAGTTATCCTATAATGATGGACCAGTATGCTGATGTCTTTCCTGCTGACATTCCAGGACTACCTCCTCATAGAGTGGTAGACTTCTATATTGACCTGTACCCTAGGATGACACTGATATCTACTCTAGCATATCGGATGGCTCCCACATAACTTTGTGAGTTGTAGGTACAGTTGGAGGATTTTCAGAAGAAGGGGTTCTTATGGACCAATGTTTCTCTATGGGCATCCCCGATTTAGTTTGATAAGAAGGTATATGGGAGTCTGAGTCTTTGCGTGGACAATCAAAAACTGAACTAGGTGACCATGAAGAACAAGTATCCACTACCAAGTATTGATGATATCTTTGACCAGCTAAAGGGATCTCAATGGTTTTTGAAGATAGACCTTAGATCATGCTATCACTAGATCAGAGTATGGGATGAGGACGTATTGAAGATAGTATTCAGATATTGGTATGGCCATTACAAGTTCTTGGTGATGCCCTTAGGCATGGTCAATACTCCGGAAGTTCTCATAGAGCTCATGAATAGGATCTTCCATCCTTACCTTGATCATTTTGTCATGGTCTTCATTGACGACATATTGATATACTCGGTGTCAGAGGAGGAGCACGCCACACACCTACAGATAGTTATTGATAGACTCTGAGAGTACCCACTTTATAGAAATCTCTCGAAGTTCTAGTTCTATATACGGGATTTCCACTTTCTCAGGCACGTTATCTCAGAGGCTGGAGTTATAGTGGATTCGGAAAAGATAGAGGCAATGCTTTCTTGGGAGCCACCCAGGAGTGTGACCAATATGCGTAGTTTCTTGGGATTGGCTGGGTACTACCAGAGATTCATACCCAACTTTTCTAGATTTGCGACATGCTTTTCATCTTTGAAAAATAAGGGACAACCCTTTGTTTGGATGGAGAGATTCAAACAGAGTTTTCAAGAGCTGAGACAGAAACTGAAAAGTGAGCCCATCTTGAGGCTACTAGAAGAGGGTGTTGGGTATGTAGTCTACTATGATGCATCAAGGACCAGACTAGGTTGGGTACTAATGCAGGAGAAAGTAGTGATCTCCTACGACTAATGGTAGTTGAGACAACAGGAGAAGAACTATGCTACCCATGACCTGGATTTAGCAGTAGTGGTCTTTGTGTTGAAGATGTGGTGGCACTACTTGATGGGCGAACGTTTAACAGTATACTCTGATCACAAGATTCTTAGGTATATCTTATCTCAGAAGGACCTGAACCTGAGACAACGATGATTAATAGAGTTCCTATAGGACTATAAATTTGAGATAGTCTACACTCATAGGAAGGGAAATGTAGTAGTAGATGCACTCAGCAGGAGGTTAGGTCTATAGTTGCTGAGTGAGGTGACAGAGAATCTAGCCGTGTTGCAGTTATCCTTCATGGATAGTGATGGATCATCTTACCTCCAATTTATGATAGTTACTCCCCCACTTCTTTAGAGAGTTAAGAAGGCATAGCTTGGGGATGTAGACTGCGAGGCCTGACATGCTCAGATATCCTTAGGACCGGCTCCTGATGATTTTTCTGAAGGTGGGGAGCACGTCATCATCTTTAGAGGATGCACTATAGTACCAATGATGCTTCAGGAGGAGGTGTTGAGGGAGTTCCATACATCCCCTTTTGTGGTAAATCCTGGTGTGACAAATATGTACTAGTACCTCTGATGTTAGTACTAGTGGCCAGTGATGAAGAAAGGGGTGGTAGAGTTTGTATCATGATGTGTCACTTGTCAGCAAGTGAAGGCCGAGCATCAGGTACCAGCAGGCTTAGCTCAACCACTTGAGGTACCAGAGTGGAATTGGGATGTTATATCCATGGAATTAATGATGGGGCTACCAAATACATCCAGGGGCCACAATTCCATTTGGGTGATCGTTGACTGAGTCACCAAGTCGTCCCACTTCCTACCCATCCCAGAGAAGGGATCAGTAGAGGTCTTGGGATGCCACTATGTATAAGAGATTGTATGGATTCATGGGGTTCTATCGACTATAATCTCAGATCAGGATTCTCATTTTACATCTCACTTGTGGAATGGGTTGTAGGAGGAGTTTGGGACTTAGATATGCTTGAGCACTTCCTTTCATCCTCAGACAAATGGTCATACGGAGTGAACCACACAGACACTCGAGGATATGCTTCGTGCTTGTGTAATCGATTGTGTCCGCAGTTGGGAGGACCACCTTCCACTAGTGGAGTTTTCTTACCACAATAGTAATCACTACACCATCGGCATGGATCATTTTGAGGCCCTGTATGGGCGACCTTGAAGATCACCTATATGCTGGACAGACCTAGGGGAGTCAGCACTTATGGGTATAGAGTTGGTATAAGCTACCATGAAGAAGGTGTGGATCATCCAGGAGAGGATCAAGACTGCATAGAGCCGGAAGAAGTCTTACACTGATAGGAGATGATGTCCCTTATAGTTTGATGAGTGAGACCATGTCTTCCTACAGGTCTCACCCTAACAAGGATTACAGAGGTTTGGCTGGGTCAGCAAGCTATCTCCGAGTTTCATTGGACCTTTCCAAATCCTCAGTAGAGTAGGCGAGGTGGAATACCATCTATCTCTTCCCCCACAGATTCCCTAGGTGCATAATGTTTTTCATGTGTCAAAACTGAGGAGGTAAGTGCATGATCTATCACATGTTATCAATTGGGGCGTGTTGGACATCGATGATGGGGCGACGTTTGTAGAGTTACCAATGGAGATAGAGGATCAACCAGAGTGAGTCCTTCGTGGGTGGTCGATTCCTCTGGTGCGAGTTCGTTGGCAGCACAATAATCTTTAGGAGAGCACATGGGAGCTGGAGGCTCAGATACATGCTCAGTACCCCCATTTGTTCCCCTAGTTTTGTTATAGATTCTGGGGAAACAATACCTAAGGTGGGGAGAATGTAAAGACCCATAAATTCCATATAATTTCTTTAATTATTTGGGATTATTATGAGTCTACAAAAAATTTACGGTGCTTAATTCTAAGGCCTTGTGTGCCCAGAATCGATTTTTAAACTTTTTTTAAGGTATGTTCAGTAAACACGTGGGTGGAATTTTCTATCTTTGGAATCAGTGCTCATATTAAAAATATGAGGGCACCGTTGAATCTGAAGAATTGAGATTTTCGTAGGGGTGGCTAAACTTCAACCACAGTTGGTCGAGTGAAAAATATTTCTTTTGAGACTTTTAAAGAAATAATAAAATAACAAAAATTGTTATTTTTTTATCCTACCTCCTGTTGAGCGGTGATGGTGGGACCGATGAGTTTTCAATCCATTTAATTGCTGGACTATTTAGTTGCGTAACCACACAATTAGGAATTAAGATTTTTATTAATTAAAACCTCATTAATGAACCTCATTAATTCTTTCAATGCGTTATTCACCCTCACCCTCTATTTAAATGGAGCTTGGGTTGGGGTTTTTGACATAAAATCATCAATAGGGGAACCTATGATGATGCACTGCGACAACATACACCTATGGAGGAAGGAAGCTTGGGAGGAAATGATTTGGGATTGACGAACGCTGACAACTTCATCCAACGAGGACTCTTCTCCTTCCACAACTGTGACAAATCCTATGATTCTTGAGGTAGGGGGTTTTGTCTTGATTAATTCTATGGGTTTTGTCTTGATTAATTTTAAGTGTTTAAAGAAGAATTAATCTCACCCATGTTATGATACTAACATGTAGGGCATGGGCTAAACAAACAAGGCTTGGACCCTACATTGCTTGATTTATCGTAGCATTTTTCGGGGGTGGAATTCTGAATTTGATGGAAACCTGAATCAGAGGGTCATGAAGTGACAAAAGATTCCTGAGAGTCCCTTAGGAAAATATGTGAGTGGAAACAGAGCTCCAGAGCATCACCAGAGCCCCGAAGAATAAGCGATGATGACTGGCACTGGCGGTTGAAGGTGGCGGTCGGCGTTCGCCGGCCGCAGAAGGAGGTGGCGCCGCTCGGCGCCACGGCGGACCAGACGGGTCGAAGCCCCTCGGCCGGCTGCGTTGGCAGAGAGCGGTGTGATGTTGCATGCTGTGGGAGGTGGATGAAGATTCAAAATAAAATAAGAAATATAATATTATTGAAGTATTATATGTTTAAAAATATTATTGGAAGATAATAGTCATATTATAAAATCAATTATATGTGTGAAATTCTAAAGAAACACTTTTATTTTGAAGAATGATAATTCTATAGTCCTATAACTGAAGAGCATTCAGCTACATAAGTAATGAGAACCCGAAGACATTTAGGTGATACATTAAAATAAAGAAGATGGATAATTATGGAATATTATATTGATATGTCATAGATGGAGATAAAATAATAATTAATTTATTTGTTTGAGAAAGGGAATGGTTGTTTTTCTTTTACACCAAGAATAAGGATTATGTTTAGTGGGTCCTTTCCACATTATTTATTTTTGTTTTAAAATGTAAAGATTTCATCTCTTTAATTATTCCACCTAACAAGAGTTATTTATTTATTTATTGAATTCATTTTTTATTTTAGGTTATTAATTTCTTATTAGTTATCATATTTCATGATATAGTAAATATCCCACATTCTATATGTTCAAAATAATAAGAAACATATTATTGAGCTATACATTTATGTCTGATGTTTTCTATGCATGAAATAGGAAATGAGATAGGAAAAAAATCCAACCAAATATAATAATTTTAAAAGGGAAACAAATTTCACTTTCCATTGTGGATTTAATTTTTGATCTAATCTCCCAAAACAGATAGTATTTTTTGACCACACAATAATAGAAGCAATTTTAATGGGAAATTTAGGAAAATTGGATGTTCCATCCCATAGTGCTACCTTTAAATGAATATTTTGGAAAAATATTTACCTATATATGACTTAATTCTATTTGGATTACAATTATACAGATATCATATAACCTTTAGGTTCTCTAGGACTTTTATATTACCTTTACACGACCTAAAAATTTATTTTTTACCATTACCAAGAATTTCATTTACCATTACATAGCCATTGAAACTTTCCTATTAACTTTATTTAGATACTAAATTTACTTTATAAAACTTATCTTATATAACTTACATAGAATATAAAAAATTTCAATTAACTTTACAAAAACCACGAAAATGACCTTTATGTATAATTTAAAATTATAAAATGTTCTTTTTCCATACTATTTCATATATCTATTTTATATATGGTCATGTTTTTTTATATTGGTTTATGTTTTTATTTTATAAATAATTATTATTTTTTAGATTTTATGTGAATTGGTTTTGTATAAATTTATGTATAATTAAATAATTTTTTATGAATTTTAAATATTCACACTATGTATTTACATCAAGAAATATAGATTTTATATTTATTAGAATTTAAAGGTTATCATTATCAGTAGGTTGAAAGATCATACCAATGAATTTATTTTCAATTATTATTGGGAATGATTTTAATTAAATAAATGTGGACATTTTTTAATATATTTATTGTTTATATATTATTATTTTAATAATATTTTTTGTAAAACATGGTTTTTATTCATAAATTATTGAAGTAATTTTAGCGGGACCCCACATGTTGTTTTTATTATTAGAATTCACGATGGTGTTTTATAGATTTGATACAGAGATTATTTCCATTGATTCTTATTCTATTTAAATAAACCCAAGATGTGAAATGAAAGTGGGGAAGCTTCCTACATGTATAAGGCATACATGATGGTAACTTTATTGATCAATATTCTAAATTATTGAATAATAAAAAGATTTAGCGAAGTTACTATATTTATGAATGTTATATTGTTTCCCAAGAATCATTGTCTATATCAAAAGAAGTTCCCAAACACTACCTTATCTATTCATACTTTTCTTCCTTCATAATCAGTCTCTTTGTTAAATGTTTTTACTATTTCATTGTGTGGTATTTTCCTTCACTTTATTGTTCACTAGTTTTCATTACACTTGATAATAATACCCTTGAAAAAGGTCATAGGTCATAGGGATTTAACGTATTATTCCTTAGTTTCATATTATCTATAAAATATTATAGGTCATTGGGTTATACATCTAAGTGTATTGGGTTCTACTTAAACCTTAAAATAAGATATGTCTTAGGAAAACCCCTTATGATTCCATGGTTCTCTATATCCTATAAAATAGTGTATACTGGGATTTATCTATTTAATTTATATATAATTTTTTCACCTACTAGTTGTTTTGTTTTTTTCTAAACTCATTAAATATAATGGCATTTGGTTTGTAACCCAAGGTCTGGAAAAGTAATCACAAAATGGAATTGAACCCCAATAATAATTCATTTTCCTTTTATAGTGGGAACCATAACTCTGAAGTATTTTTGTTTTTATATAGTATACATAGTTTCAAATTAAACTGAACTACTATAAAAATTATTTTATACATCCTTTTATATTTCTACTACTTAATTATTCTCCCATCAAAAATAATTCATAAAATAATTAATATTTTTGATTAAATTTTGATAACATTAAATCTAAAAATTTATAGTATAATGTTTTAACTATAATAAATATTTTAAAATTCAAAATTCACACCTACTTGTTCTTTTCCATCACCACTTCGATACCTAATAATTTCTATCAATGAAAACCCTTTGGAGCCCTGTTAAATTAAATTTATTGTTAATTTTATTATTTATATATATTTTTAAAAATTTTCTATTGAATATACAATATTTATATTGAAATGTTTTATTGATGATTGGATACAAAATAATTTTAAAATAAGAAGTATTAATGTATCATCCCATGTTAATAGATCATGCGTGTTTTCAATTCAAAAAATTTAGACAGTTGAGCTTAGACTTACATTGAAGGAAATGAAAATGGATACTCACTCGATGGAATAACTCAAAGGTTTCTCAATATTATAATGTAATGAATAATTTGGGTAATTTTTTATTGATGGGTAAATAAGTAAAGTTTTTAAAATCTCACTCATATTCAGATTCTTATCATTAATATGTTGGTAAATCCTATAATGTAAAAATAAAATGGATCCATGATTAGTATAATCAAAACATTGAAAAATTTTATGTTAAAAATATGAAAATCAAGAATAAGTATAATAATTCTATTGATTAAAAAAAGTTTTTTTTCTCTTGATTGTGAAAATTAATGAATCTTAAAGATGATTATGAAATGATAAAGTCTGACGAATAAAATAATAGGATTAAATATTTTATTTATAAAGTAATTAATTTAAAGTTAGAATTTTTTTAATGGACGACATGTCTAAATTTTAGAAGAAGTTGAAGAAGATTAATAAGGTAAATGGATGACTGAGAAAAAAAATCTTTATACCCATATAAAATGGTTTTGGATGACATATAATTTTTCTCAAAAACAAATTTAATGTATGAAAGGTGATCGAGATAAAGATTGAAATCAAAATGTTTGTTATAGAAATATAATAAATGATAAATTTGTTTTAAATATTAATTTTATGATAACTATTTATTTTAAGGGTTTTGATGATAAAAGGAAGGGAATGATTCTTTATTATAATGTTACATATATTAAATCCATATTGCATGGAAGTTATGCTAATAATTTTTATAAAAGATTTAAAAAGTTATTTTGAATAAATATGAGTACCTATTCTACTACAACATCATTGAATTCCAATTTTTCTAAGTTTCAATCAATTTTGGTTTTCAAAGGAACTGTAAAAATTATTGTGTAACCCATACCACTTTATATATCCCTAATATATACCTCTTTTTATGCCCAAAATTCATTCGATTCAGATTTTTATCATTTTGAAATGTTGTAATGTTTAATAAAGTGTTATAATTATAGAAACATGATTTTCATTATTTTTCTATTCCTAGAATTATGGAATGAGATTTAAAAATTCTGTTTAGTGTTTCATTATTACCAGATGTCAGGTATATTATATTTTGGAAAACTAGAATGTTCTTTTTTTTTATTTTATGAATAGTAAACATGAATGAAATAGTTTCTATTTTAGGGGTTTCTAACATGAAATATAATCTATAAGAATGTAGATAGTAATCATGTTATGTTTGTTTTAATTTACATATTTTTGGTTAGAACTTCATTATTTGATATTTTATTTCATTTCAAATCATTTGTATAATTATTTGAATATCCCAATTTGTTTCATGGATCCTTTTTCCAAAAATCATTATCTAAAAAAGAATTTTCCATTGATTTATACCATTGTAATTATAAATCTAATCAAACTAGAATTATTCCTTTAAATTAAAGGAAGAATAAATTGAATAGGATATTCATTGTATTATATTTATAAATTACTATTTATATTGGTACTTCTATTTAGAAGGAATGCATTTAGGGTGATTTATCATCTTTGAATTGGTTAGTACCCAATGCATGATTAATATATTATAAAATATTATTTTATAATGACTCCATATTATATTTTTATATACAATATTCTCTTTAAGGATTGTATTTATTTCAAAAGGATGTGACAAAGATATTTTTATTCATGTTCAAATCGACTTGAACTTAATTGGTTACACATTCTTAACATTTTTATATTTAAAAGTCTATAATTTTAAAACCAAGTTTATATTTTTATTATGTATATTATGTAATATTAGAGTTATATTTTTAGAGTATACTAATTATATTTCACTTATAATTTTTTAAAGATTTATGTATTGAAAAAATTTAAGAGGATTTTATGTTATTAATATCTTTCTATGTTCCAAGAATGTACACAGTGTGTGTTAAAATTTGAATATGATAACATAAGTATTAAAACTATTTTTACTTAATACTTTATGAGGTTTTTAATCTGAATTTTGATTATAAAATTTGTAAGATTAAATTAGTTTAAGAATATAGAAACCCTATATTTGTAAATATATAAATTGAGTAATGGAATTATAAGGTTTGTATGAGTGGTAAATATTTTAGTAGTTTTACTATATAATTTTGAAGGCTTTTGAAGTATTTTTTAAATAATATAATGATATAATCTACGATGTTTTCTGAAGTTTATAGTTTATAACTTGTGAATCAATATTTATTGAATATTTTTACATCATTATTTTTCTGAAATAATGAATTGTTATCTATTTTTGAAATATGCAGTCTTTTATAAATTTATATTAGTGTTGGCATTAGGTCAAAATATATTCGAAATAATTGTAATAATATTATAGTTTAATTTTTTAAAATTTTAATTATAGTTATGAATAAATTTTTAAATTCATGGGATAATAAATTAATATTATGGATCCTAAATTATTTCATTAATAGAAGGAAGTTTAATTTTATAAATATTTAATGGAAATTTTAAACTTATTTAATCTGTTTAAGATTTCCCTAATAAATTTAATTTTTATATTCTAATTCTATGATTTTTCATTCAGATTTTTATCTATAATTTGCATCGATAATTTTTGACATTTTTATTTTGGATATATTATAATAGGATATTCTGAGCGGATATTTATTTCCATATATAAGAGATACTTATTTTTAGTCTTATTGTTTTATTTTTATTTTTTAAAACCTTTTTATATATTTTATTATATTTTACCATATAAAAAGTATGCTTAAAAAATTTATGTACATAATTTTGGGGGAGTATTAATATCACTCATATAATTAAACATAGATAGATCTTTTTGATATTTTGAAAAAGGGGATAATTTTAACTTTTTAGTGTTTATATGAAATCATAAGATATTTTTTCTAAATTTAATAATTTTGATAATTTAAAAAAGACGGTGAAGTTTTTAAAATTATATGATGTTTTGTAATTAGAAATAGAAGAGAATGTTCTGGGGCGCATTGCCTCAATATTTATTTATGTTTTGATAATTAAAAAATTCTTAATTTTGTTTATTCTCTCTATGAATAGTTATTTATTTGATATTTGTATTTATTATATTCGTTCATGTATTTACATTCTTATTAATTGTCATAATTTGTGTTATTATTATGGTCCCATATTATCAATGTTAAAAATGGGGAAATACATGTTGAAGATATTTGTGTTTTAGGGTGACGTTTTATGTGCATGAAATAAGGATCTACATGTGAAAAAAATAAAAAAAATGGGTTCTTTCAAATGACATGGAATTTCAGTGGCCATGGTGGACTGGTCTTCCTAAAATAAAGCCTAAAAACAATTAGTATTTTTAGAACATGCCATAAAATAATATATTTTCACTATAAAATTAAGAATATGGGATTCCCCACATCATAGCCTTACCTCGATATGAATATTTTGAAAAAAAACTATTTCACAACTTAACTTTGTACAGATTACCCAGATAAGGAAATATTATTAACTGTAAGTAGACTATAGAATTTGTAGCTTCCTTTATATAGAATTTGAACCTTCCTTATCATATATACAAAAATTATAAATTACATTTTTTCAGTTATTATAGTTACCTTTTTGTATCATGGTCGAAAGTAACATTACATTTATGAAGCCCATAAAAATTAACATTATTTAAAATTCAAAATTGAATTATTCACTTTTTCATGGTATTTCATATATCAATCTAATAAAGGTTCATGTAATTTATTTTGGATGATTATATTTTTCTATAAATACTTATTAATTATATATATACTACAGAAATTGGTTTTGGAGTATTTCATATTTAAATAAGTGAAGATTTTATTAAATTTCAGGCATGTTCAACATTCATGCTGTGTATTTCTGACATGAAATTAACATTTTTTATTACTTATAATTTGAAGGTTTTTTTGCATGGAATTTTAGTTTTATTAAAATGAATTTATTTTTTTTACTATTGGGAATAAAGTCTATGATTTAAATAAGATCATTAGTTATTATATTTACTATTTATTATTATTACTATAATTAGAATATTTTTACAACATGGTTTTTATTTTTATAGTACTCAAATAATTTCCTTGATACCCAATGAGAACTTGTTATTACATGAATTTATAATGAAGTGTGATGGATTTTTAATAGAGATTGTGGTTGCTAATTCAGTTTCAATTCAACGATATTGAATACTGACTGTGAATGTTGAGAGGTTCATGGGTGAGCAAGATATACATTTCATGAGACTATTGAATCAATATTATAAAGTGTTAAATAATTGAAAGATACATGTTTGAAACTACCTTGAAGAATGTTTTTAGCTAATAATTCATACTTATCTACATCCCATGAAGGTCTTAAGCACTACATAATCTACATATTAGGTTGTTCATTGATAATAAATCATTACGTTTATTAGTTTTATTATTTAATTACATTGTATTTTCATGTACAATATTGTGTCAATAATTCATGTTCCATGGGGTTATACTAGCATTGTATAAGGTAGGAAGTTTTGTGGATTCTACTTAAGATTCATGGGTTCCGATTAACCCATAAAACAATATGGTTCATATGGTTTCACCTTTAAGAGTCTAATGTTCTACTTAACCTATAAAATATTAAATGAGGTAGTTATGACTCTAGAGTGTTTAAGGTTATTCTTAACTCATAAAATAGTCAAGAATATGATTTAACCTATAATTTCTAGGTATGGTCTTCACCTATATGTAGATGGGTTATTGTATAAACCTGTAAGAGACACGGGGTTTTGAGTTGCGAATCTTGGTGAATGGAAGTCATATTGTAAATAATAGTGAAAACCCATCAAAATTTATTTTACTGTTATAGTACATAGCATACTTCTCATAGATAATGGGATTTGAAAATTGGATATATGTTGACATTGAACCGAACTACTATCTAATTTCCAATTTTCATCCTTTTATATTTCTACAACATTTTTTTATCGCTAATAAATATTTCATTAAAGGATTAATATTTTTTATTATTTTTTTAGAAAATTGAATCTAATGAATATAACAACTAATTTTTGAAATAAAATTTATATTTTAAAATTGATAAATCACCACCAGTTGTCCTTTATCATTACCCCTTTTGGACCTAAAAATCACTTTAAAGCCTGCTTATAGGATCATGAAACGATCCATTCAATAACTTAAAGAGGTAAACAAGGGGTACTCTCAAGGACTAAGTTTTGATAGACTACACGAACCTATGGGATCTAAATACCATGTGATGAAGTATAAAAATCCTCTTATTGGATGCTAGAAAAAAATGGGGGTTGTGCAAGAATGTTGTGGGGGTATGCATGGTATGTGATGTACTATAATTTCCAGGTTAAATATTTGACTTTATAATTATCATAATTTATAGTGGAGAGTTTTTTATTGTCTAATATGAGAAATCAAACCAAGGAGTATTCCCTCAGAATAAGAAAAACACATAGAAAAATGACTATGTTTTGTGGCCTTTATTCATATCATTTTCCTTGTACTTTTGAGAGAAATAATAAAATGGGATTATACTTTATCCAGCCTCTATGGTTTATTTAAAATGAAAATAATTTATAACAAAGATCACTTATTGACCCCTTACATTACTAGTTATCAAAAAATAATTTGGTAATTCATGTGGAAAACTAGGTTACAAGGTTTCCTATGAAGAATCCATCCTTGACTAATGATTTCTGGATTACATAGTAAGAGAACAAAGAAGTAATCCCTATTAGTAGAAACATTGATGTTTTAACCAAAACTCTGAAGATACATATTATAATGTGGAAAATAAGTTATGGCATAGTTTTAATAAAAAATAATTGAAACCACTATTTTAAGGAAGTCAAAGTTGTAGTATATCTGATACATTTTTCAAGAATAATCCTTTTGAAGATAAATGTTTGGAGAATAATGATGATGGATCTACTTTATTAGTTGAAAAACTAAAATTTTAAAGTTATTGATTACATGATGTAGGTTCATAGTGAATTTTTAAATGATAAATTTGATTTTATTCATGAACTATAAGATGAAAATACATTACTGGTAAAAGATGAAAAACCTCTAAAAAGGATTTAACATCATAATTTCTTGTGTGTAATTCCCTAATTAAAGAAATAAAAGATAAGAATATATATCTATATATCTGTTGTTAAATAAATTAATGGATTTAGAATCAATTAAATTAAATATTTATGATATTTTTCAAAATAATATCCATGAATTAGAATAACATCTCAAATATTTATTTAATGACAAGGATTCCCAATTGGAAATTCACTCCAAACAATAAATAATTTCTATTATTCCATGAAAAATTATTGAGATATTAAATAATACTATATTTATAAGACATAAATGAATTGGGAAGAATATTTAGGAACTTTTGAGAAATATAAGAATTCCCTAGAAAATATGTTTCATGATCATGGGGTGAAATTAATGAATTTAGAATCACTACAAGATGGAACTTCAAAATTATTGGAAAAGAAGTGTGTATCCACAAAAAAATTTAATAAGAATAATAATTCCAAGAATACTCAAATTAGTCAAAATAAGATAATAAACCATCATCTAATTATGTTGTATAATTAATTAAGTTTAATGTAACCAGTAATCTAGTTATTTTTTTACTAATATAGTTTTTAATGATAGAATAAGATAATTTTCAAAATCTATTCAATTCTAGGTGAAAAAAATACTAAAACATTAACCACCATAGTACAGGTTATTATCAGCACATCAAGTAAAATAAGATCCCCTAATGGGTTTCAAGAGGGTGATGTTACTACACCTAAAAAATAATGTTTTAAATATGTTGGAACTATATCTAAAACAAAAAGTAAGATCTTTTTTTTGGAAAATGTTGGTTTTATTGGAATTTTGGTCATAAGATCATGGTGTTTTGGAATAATTCTTATATTAAAAAATAATATGTAAGGACATGTTCTAGGGGATGTAGGGATTATAAAATGATAAAATTTCCTAAAAAAACAATATATCAATTAAAAATATGAATATATGAAGTATAAATAAGTTTTATTCCTTGAAATTATTTTGTGATTATTGATATGAATTTTTTCACTATGAACATGTTTTAGGGTATAAATAAACCCATCATGAGACAATGTGAAAATATAGCTACAATAAAAAGAATTTAGGATGGAAATCTAGATGAATCTACCTTGGAAAGTAGAAAAATTAATATAACTAATCTAAAAGTTTAGAATTATTTACCAAGTACTCAAAATATTTACAATAAATAAGCAGAATGGGTTGTCTCAATGATTAAGATATGATTCTAATATAGAATTTGAGGCTATGTAATAGAACGTTTTCAACTATCCATCAATATCAATATTGAAGGAAAAATCTAAAAAATGAAGTAAAATCAATCCAAGAGTTGTAAAACATGATTTATTTATTTAATTAAATCTCTAAAGATAGAGTAAATAAGTTTCCAATTAATGAAAACATGAATAATTCATAATTTTTGTGTGAATTGTGAAAAAATATATTTTTATACTTTAAAAAACTTCTTGAAAAAATTTCCCAGGTCATAGAGATTTGTTTTATAATAGAAGGAATGAAAAAGTATATCCTTATGTTCTAATGTCCATAGTGAAGAAATTAGTTTCATAGAAAAAATGATGATGATAAAAACAAGACCATGTTGTTCAAGTAAATTCAATGTTGGACCAGAAAATATGGTGAATAAAAGAGGAGCAACAAAAAACTAGTGTTCTAAATAGAAGTCTTAGTCTGAGAAAAAAACTACATCCCTTCTATTTTTATTATGTAGACAACTAAGAACTCACCACATTCCTTATATTTGTAAATAATTTTTTCTTATAATTAATTTATAGTGAACTAGAAGAAATATTTATTCTCTATATATCATATAAAGGCCATCCATCATGTGGTGACATATATGAAAAATGTATCAATTGATACTTAAAGACTACATTTGAGAATAAAATTCTTGACATGAATAATATTGAGGGAATCTCTTAAGGAGGTTTATGAAAAAAATAATTTAAACCATTGAAATGTAAAATATAGATAATACATATTAGATACAACCTGAGGTATAAAAATAAAACTTTATTATTATTTTTGAAATATTCATAAAGATGGAGTGATGATTAACATATAAGTAAAGATAAAGTTGGATCTTCATTTCTTTCACTTGAACTATTTTGATGTATATGATGAAGATGGGGGAAGATTAAAAATTATTGGGAAATATATTTGTTCAAAAACTAAATTGTGAAATTTTAAGATATATCAATTCTCTATAGATTATGGTACAATGTAAAAATCAAGGTAATGATATAATAAATCATTCTTTGGAATTTCATATTTATATTCATTATTAAAAAATTATGTAATTTTTATGTCATAAAAGAAATTATTTTAACTAATATCTTCTCTTATTAGGGTTCATTAAAAAGAATATTTTAGAAATTATATAATTTTAATTATAAAAAATTAATTTATTAGTTTAAATAATAATATCAAAATTAAATCCTGGAGAAATTTTGGGTTTTTTAGAAAATATTGAATTTGTGGTTAATATTAAAAATTATCGTTTTTTAAAAACTCATTCCACTTTAATAAATTAAGTACTTTAAAACTCCTATTTTCTTAATACATTTTAATTTAACATAAGTTTTTATTGGATATATTTATTCTAATTAATTAATTTTTAATAAATTTATGTTTTATTTTAGTATGAGTTTATTTTTTTGGATTGAAAACAAGGGTTTTCATAAGAATTTTAAATTTAATAATTTATCAACATTTTAATTAATCAAGAAAATACCTAATGATGAATTTTTTAAATGAAATTTATTGATTATATATCAATAAATATTAATTTTTATCCATTTAATACTATTATTAGTCATATAGTTTGTATAAAATCATCCTTTTCTTGAAAAATACACTTCTTGAAAACCTAATTTTTAGTTTTATATGAAGGTTTATTTTTCAAATAAAATTTACCACTTATTTGAAATAAATTTTGAAAAATTATAACGATGTGGTATATTTGTACATGTGTCCCATGAATGCAAGGAAAATGATTGGATGACTAATGGACAACAAGATTGTTAAGTTTCAATGAGTTGGGGTATTATAATAATGTGTCAAAAGTTACTCACTTAGTGGGGAGATCATAAATATAGAAAGCAGTAATGTGTGGTAAAATATTTTCCTACTTCTAAAATTTATGTTTTTACATCATGTGAAGTGGTGACAGATTTATTTCTCATTTATGAAAATAATTTCAATTTCTTGTTTGACTCTAGACCATTGCATTCATTCATTTTTGATAAAATTTCAAGTAAATTGGGAATATCACCTCATGAATATATGATGAATCATTTAGTGAAAACACTAGGTGCATGTATTAAAGAAACTCATATTTACATGAATTTTTTTAATCATTAGTGTGACAGTCTTTCCTTAAAATCTTTTTGAAATTTCAAAGTTTGATATCATTCTTGGTTAGATTGGATTTCAATGTAAAATGATATGATACATTATAGAGAAAATATATAAATGCTCAATTATTTTATTACTTTAATAACATACCAAGAAGTTAATAATTTTATTTGAGATGGTAGTGAATGATAACCAGCTCATATTATTGGAATAAATAAAACTATTCAAATTAGTGATGTTCAAGTAGTAAAAGAATACCAGGATATATTTACTAGTGTTATTCATAATTGAGAGGTGGGATTTAATATTAAATTAGTTCATGATTCTTAGAATATTTATAAGCTCTCTTATCAAATGGATCAAGTAGAACATTTATAATTGAAAATGAAATTGTTGGAGTTACTAGATAATTGTTTCATTCACCCTAGAACATCACCGTGGGGCACCCCTATTTTCATTTACTAAAAAGAATGATGGTTTTATGAGACTTTAAATTAACAATAGATATTTTAAAAACATACTTATTAAGAAAATGTATCATTTTAATCACATTGATGATCAGTTCCATGGAGACACATATTCTTTGACAGTTTATCAAAAGTCTGAGTACCATTAGCTAAAGGCGAAAAAGGATGACATTCTAAATAATACATTAAGGACATGATATAATAATTATGAGTATGTAATTATGACCTTTGTTTTTTTATGTTGAACCTTCTATAATAATGGATCTTATGAATAAATATTTCAATGAATCATTTGATAATTTTGTGCTTGTGTTATCAATGACATGCTTTTATATTATAAAAGTACAGAGGAACCAGAAAGAAACATAAGTATTTTTTTAAAAAAAATAATGAAAATAAAATATATATAGAATTTATTAAGGGAGAATTTTGTTTATAAGAAATTTATTTCATTTGTCACATTGTTTCTAAATATGGAATAAGAATTGACCCAGATACAAATAATTTTGTTGAAAAGTGGTTAATACTTACCAATATCATAGAGATTAATGTCTTTCTTATATAATTAAGTGACTGCTTGAGGTATGTTGAAAATATTTCTCAGTTTTCTATCCCATTAACTATATTAATCCAAAAAGGAGTTAAATTAATTTAAGAAAAAGAATGAGATTATTCTTTTTAGGAAATAAAAATATGATTGGTTAATGCCCTAGTTTTGGATTTTCATTAAAAGAAATTGTTAATACATCATATGCATTGATAATTTATTTATGCAAGTTGTTTTTGAACTAATTTAGACTAATCCGTTAACTTTTTATAGTTCACGTCTGTTGAAACCTCATGAGTTCAATTACCCTACAAATGATTTGTAATTTTCTATTGTAGTTATTGCTTTAAATATTTCATAAAATAATTTTTATGGAGTTAAGTTTGAAATATATACTAATACAAAAACATTTAATGATCAATTCACATAGAAATAATTGAACATGAGATATAGAAGATAGATATTACTGATCAAGGATTATGATTTCATGATTTATTAGCATCCTAAAAAATGTGGTCGATTCTTTGAGTTAGAAAAGAAATTATGCACTAATCATGTTACATTTGAAATATGATCCTCTATTTAATGATTTGAAATTTTTTGGACTATAAGGTGTATATATAGGGAAATCATAAATTTGGTTTCAGTTAATAGTTTAGTTGAATTTGTCCAAATTAATTAAGCAACCTCATAAGAGAGATCATGTTATGTAGGAAAAGGTATAATCTATTAATATGGGTGTGTTACTTGATATAAATATTAATGATAAAGGTTTTTTTATGATTTGTAAAAAAGTTTATATATTCCTTGTGATTCATAGTTGAAGAAATATTTTTTGATTGAAGGTTATTGTTCTCTATTTTCTATTCATCCCAAAAGCATTATGATGTATAAATAAGTTAAGGAGTACTACTAGTGGGATGGTATGGAAAGGGATATTACTAAAAACAACAAGAAGTGTTTGAATTTTCTACATGTTAAAGAGTATTGAAAATTACTTGATGTAATTATTTAAACATTTTCCTATGCTATAATGTAGATAAAAAATATATTAACGGATTTTAATGTGGAATTACTAATAACTTCCCATGGTAAAAATGTAATTTTGGTTATTATTGATCGATTAAAAAAATATATACATTTCCTTCACATTCAAGATACTACATACTTATATCATCTTTACCACCTATATATAATGTATATATATAAGTCACATGGAGTTCCTCTCTATATTGTCTCAAACCATGATCTATAATTCAAATCTAATTTTTGTAATGGACTTTAGAAATAGTTTTGTACTGAATTTAATTTATTTACTATTTTTTATCCTTAATGTTATGGATATTCTGAGTAAATGATTTAGACCATGGAAGATATGATTTTTTATTGTCCAATGGATTACCCTGGTTGTTGGTATCATTACATTTTTTTGATTTTTCTTATAAAAACAGTTTTATTCTAGTATACACATTACATATTTTGAGGCATTATAAGGAAAGAGGCATCGAATGTGATGTTTTTGGGATGATGTAGAAGAAATATAGTTTATGGGGTAAAATTTGGTATATGAAATGACTGAAAATGTGTATTTGATTCAAAAACATATAAGGAATACTTAGGGGAGTCACAAAAGTTATGCGGATAACTGGAGTAAATATAAATCTTTAAGGTAGGTGATCATGTTTTTCATAAAATATCACCAGGGAAGATTTTTTCTCATAATTGTAAAAAGAGAAATATAAGTAATTGGTTCATTAGAACATATAAAATCTTAAAGAAATTTGAATTTGTTTTTTATCAAGTGTATTTTACCTTGATTTTTTCCTAGGTACACATCATATTTCATGTTTCAATGTTTAAAAAGAACGTTATAGATTAATCACATGTATTAAGATCTATAATAGTTCATTTGGAAGAAAATAATTTTTATGAGAAATAGTTTATTAATATTATTTACCCTAAATATAAATTATTTTAGCATAATTTTATTTACTAGGTTAAGGTTTTATGGAATGATCTTATGGTTGGAGAAGAAACATTGCAATCTAAAAATACTATGAGGGAAATATATCCCTAGTAGTTTTGTATGTTAATAAAATTGCGAGGAAAAAATTTATAAAATGGTATAATAATTTAAAATCTTAGGTAATCATTGAATAAATAATTTTTATTTGTTATATTAATATATTCATTTTGAAAATACTAAGTAATTTTGTTTTTCAAAAAAAAAACTCTTTCCATATATAGAATTTATTTAAAGGATAAATTAATAAAATACAAAAAATTTATTTATAAAAAATAAATTTTATTTTTTAAACATTATATAAAAATTATCTTATTGTAATTTTTTTTGATTTTTTAGAAAATATTGGTTTTTCTATGAATAATAAAAATAATGATTTTTTAAAAAGTCACTTCTCTTCAATAAATTAAGTAATTTGAAAGTAACATTATGTATGTAATATAATTTAATGTAATGTAAGTATTATATATTTATTTTTATTCCACTTAATGATGTTCCAATTAACATTTTATTCCATTTTAGTATAAGTTTATTTTGGTGACTAATTTTTATCTAGAAAACTAATTTAATGTTCATAATGTTTCTACATTTTAATTAATTAAGATGATCTATAATGAGTAATGTTTTAAATTATATATATATTTATATTGTATGTAAATAAATACTAATTGGTATTTATACAATTATTGTTATTATTCATGGAGTTAATGTAAAATCATATTTTTCATGAAAAATACACTTCTTAAAAATCCACTTTTTTCCATGTCTATAACATTAATTTTAATTTAAAAATTTCCATTTATGGGAAGTTAATTTAGTAAAATAGATTTCGTATTTGTATTACAAATAATTTATATTATCTAATAATTTTTGTATAATATTTAACAATAATTAATAGAGAAATTGTAAAAATTAATTACTGTGTTTAAAGTAAAAATGGAATTAGGGTTAAAATAATTATATAAGGGTTAAAATGACCTAAAAACTTATATAAAATATATTGGATAGAGATATTACAATTTTAACTTGTATAAGCCTCAATAATTATCTATTTTTGATCTTTTTGGAATGAAAAAATGTCGGTTCACCTTTTTCTTTTAAAAAATAAAATGAGTTCCTACCACCTCACTTATAAAAAGCCACCCCTATTTTATCCTCTCCACAACTTCAATTCTGTTTAGATTTTCAAATCAGGGCCCAAATAATTTCCAAACATAAATCCCCTAGATTCCTAATTTTAATTATAAATCCATCATATGTAGTCTTTTGGTGCATAGATATGGTGGTTTTCTGAAGAATAGGAAGATAAAGAATGAATATGATGAATCAAACTCAAGGTGAGGGATTTCTTCACAATTTCTATTAATTAAGGAATTTTTTGATGTTATGAACCTATATTATTTTATAAGGTTCATATAAAACCCCATTGACATGTTATATAATTATTTTCTCTACTACTATTAAATTTAATTCTTTTTAATGTTATTATTACATGAGGACTATTATTGAAATGTTTACAAAGTGGTGAGGGACTTTTCATAAAAAAAACATATTTTAAAATTTTCTTTTAAACACAATTTCCCATCCTTATTGATGTTTTTAAATTAATTTATGAATGTAATTATATATACTTGAACATTTTATAAATTAGTTTTTTCCATTCATTAAATGTTTTTCAAAAAAAGGAATCTTTGTATAGAATGGTTGAATTTATATAAAAAAGACAAAATTAATGTCATATTTTAACATGTACGATGACAATCTCTTTTTTACAATACCATAAAAATTATTTTATATTTTCATTCCATTACAATATTTCTTCTTTTCTTTAAAGATAATTTACTCCCCCTTTTTATGATTATTTTGGTATTAAAAATGGTTTGATATATTAATGGTATTTTGGTATTGAAAATTATTTTTTAAGGAAATTAAAATTTTAATATCTAGAAGTTTTTTTTATGGGATTAAAAGATTTTTAAAGGTATTTATGATGAAAATGAAATATTTCATGATTTATTATTATGTCATGGTTCTTGGTAGTTGTTAATAATGATGGGTGTTTCCGTCATAATCCAAGTACAGAGGGATACATTAAAAACCATTAACGGGTGTTTCCATTACAAACTAAGGTTTAGTGGTAAGATTATCATTTTAGGATGGATGGTTCCATGATAAAATATGTATGCACATATCCATGATAAACTAAGGAAAATTGGGTCCTTTATATCCCTTCGATGCAATTTTTAATCCCTAAATGGAATTCAGTTATACCAGTTATTCCATTTGAAATAATGATTTGAATGTTGATGTCCCATGTTACCTACATTTTGTATATGTCCTTTATACATTATTTAAATGATTTCATTAAGAAATAATTGTGTGAGATTTCATGAGAAAATTATTAATTTCATATCACTAAAATAATATTGAGATAAAGTTAAAGATTTCACAAGTTCTCTTCTTTTTCTCTACATTAATGAAATTCATCTTTATTATGTACCTTTGTATGGTTTTTATTATCATAAAATGGTTTAAATTGATATTCATAGGGTTTAATATGGGTATGGGATATTAATAAGTAATTTTTAAATTTAGGATATTTTTCATTAAACAAAATGTTGATTTAATTAAATAGTTAATATTTTGGAAAAAATGGATACTAATAGAGTGTTACTAGTTTATATATATATGATTTTGTAATGTGTGAGTTATGTCACAATCCTCTAAAATTATAACCCTAAAAATATTCTGAAATATAAGGTAATTAATTCTTGACTTAAATATCATGATTTTGTCTTGTTAAAGGCTAGTTCTATATAGTCACCCATGATTTCAATGTAAGTTAACTATTTTTTTATACATGGATAGACCATATATGAAAAAGAGTTGATAAACGATGACTTATTTCTAAGGAACATATTGTTTCATTCATCTATTAACAAATTAATGAAATCTATAATTTTGAATAAAAATGTTGAGAAGTAGGTTTTTTGGGAAAACACAAGAAACAATGAAGAAGATATGATTAAAATCTGACCATTATATTACATTTAATTTATTTTGAATAAGGGGTTAATGGAAAAAGTTCATCAAATCACACATATTTATTAATAAAGTTAATGAAATGGAAATAAAATTAAAAGAGGTATATTGAATATTCAAAATTTAGATTGAAATAGGTGTCAATAAGTTTGAATTCCATGATTATAAGAAGTTTTTAATATGTTTTAGAATAGTTGTAGTGATTTTGGTGATGATATTCATAGATATCAAGTACAATTATTGTTTTATGATGAGAAATTTTATAAAATTGATTTGAATTTGTTTGTGTAAAGTTAGTTAATAGAGAAATTGAAGGAGTATTATTATGGAATAAAGGTGTTTCTGATGTTTTTGATGGCCATACAAATGATGTTGGAAGTAAAAAATTCTATAAATTAATGAATAGAATTTCTCTATGATGATTGGATTAGAATCTTTGTACTTGTGAAGGCAGAGAAATCAACTGAATATATTTTAAATTGATATGATTAGAGCCTATAATTTTGGGAGTGGAAAATTCCTCTATCTAAGTCTGTAAGACTCTTAGTCAAGTTCAAAATTATTTTGAGTTGAGTTAGAGAAAAATTTAAAAATTCATGTTCATAAGAATTTGATAAACACTGTAAGATATTGTTTCAATGTTATTAATACTTTATCATTTTAAATAATTATTAAATTTTTCATAAAGTTGAAAATGACCTGGTTCAATAGGTACATCATGATATACATAAATTATTAAAAAATATTATTTATGGATTTCAAATCACCAGGTTAATAAACTATATTAGAATTCGTAATACTTATCAAGTCGTATAATGTATGAGTTATATTTGATAATTCATTGATGAGTATATTTGTATGTAAGATAAAATAATTATTATGATTCTTATGGATATAATTATGTTTTAAATATCAAATTTATTCTAATAAGTTTTTATTCAAGCTGAGATGTATTGAGAAGTGTTCCTCATTATGAGAAATTGTTCCATGAATTTATGCATGCTACCATGAAGGCATTAAAAATATCAAAAAGAATTAAATAAGTGTATTTTTTTCTATTATACAGGGAAAATAAATCCTAGGGATTTTGTTGATTCATAATTAATGATTAATATGTAAATTCAATGGTATTTGAATGATAATTTTACTATATTAATTGATTTCATGCTTAAATTAAATTTTCAAAAAGGGTTTCTTATATATGTAACATAAGGACTTTTGAAGTTAAAATATGGAAAAATAATATTCAATAAATATTACTTGATTATAAATATCTTATCATAATAAAAATAATTATTTGATAAAACCATCATCACATTTTTTACAACAAAGAAACTCATTCCAGTAAAAGTACAAGAAACTGATAATTCTATAAAAGAAGATCATTTAAGAATCAAAGGAAAGTGGAAATAAAAAAAAGGAATTTGATACATCATGAAACAAGGAGAAAAAATGAATATGATAATGATATATAATATAAGGTGATCAACTAAGATATTTAGTTACATTTTTAGAAAAAGGATTATTGCCAACATATATCCACCCAAAGAAGAAGAAACATATTAAGTCTTACTTATGGGATCCTTAAAAGATCATTTCATGGAATATGAAAGGTTGTGAGAATTAGTAATTTAAAAAAACCTATGTGAGATAGTATGAACTGGAGGGAGATAAAGACTATATAATTATGTATAATGATATATTATTGGTATGTGATCGCATCACAATTCATTGCTTTATTTCACCCTTATATCATTATTTTAAACTTATTTTGTATTCAAAATTAAAAATATTATATCAAATTTTACATCCAATTTGATTCAATTATTACATTTTTATCACTTTTCAAAATGGAAATTATTCTTATTTTGGTGATTTCGTTGAAGGAGGAGGTGATTTGGTGGGTTAGAGATGATCTAGAAGGAAAATGGGCCAACTGTATGGAATCCCAAGGAAATTTTCTACTATTTTGCACATTTCAAAAAATACATGCATTAAAATAAGTTGAAATTTTATGGGACACTCCATAAATTCATGGGATACAACTAATATCAAGAAACCAAAGCTCAATTCATCCATTACGGTGGCCATCTGAACCGATATGTACATGTAAAATAATCTGCATGAAGTCAAAGATTAAGTTATGTATTCAAGCCATATCTTGCTCTGTAATCCTACATTCACCACAAAATTTGACCTAGAGACATTAAAGATGATGGGCTACAACTTTTTTATTTTTTTCAGGTCAAAATAAAGATATTTATCAATCCAAACCGAGATACAAGTGGTATCTTGAAATTTGTGCGCCCAAAACCACTTCCCATTTTGGCTATAAATTGACAACTTGGTAACCTCATTTGAAAGTTAGAACAAGGTGTTAAGTGATAAAATTTTGGAGTTCTAGAGTAGTCCTCTCATCACCTTGGAGGTTCTGGAACATCCTATACTAATAGAGGGTTCTCTTGAAGCAAGGAACCCTTTATCAAAGCCTACCTCTCATTCTCATGTTGTAATATTTGTCTTTGTGTAATAAAATTCTTGTTTCCTATTTTATTTGTTATATTTTCTTCTATTTTGTTAAATTATATTCTTCCTTACTCATCCTATTTAGGATGGAATCAATAGTATAAACAATATTGGGTTATACCCTTTATAAACCTTTGCACAAGAAAAACGTTTCTACGATGACTACACCGCCCATGGAAGAGTAGTTCTTTTTAGTAATCGATCTACCTCTAAACTTATTAATTCATTTATTTTGAATAAATAAACTAATATAATTTACTTAATATGATCTATGAATTGAGTATTTAATTTAATTTAAACTAATAAAGCAATTGAACAATAAATACAAAACACACGAGGTCAAGAATTGTATGAATTGTGAGAGCACGATCTTAATTGGTAATACAAAACAACAGTAGATAAATTTGTAGAGTTAAAATACAATACCTAAACTCAATTTATCCTCATTTACAGAGTGGTTATGTTCCCTAAATCCCCACTAACCATAATTTATCCTTATAACATCAATCAAAGTAAGGTGTTATGATTTCATGTACTAAAACTAGCCAAAGGTTTAATTCATTTCATCTTTGTGGTTTAGTTAATTCTAATAGGTTTCAAGGGTTAAAACATTAGGGGATAATAATAAATTGTTTTTTAATTTAAATTATAATTATTAATAAATAGGTGAAGATATAGATTTATACTGATTTCACCTTTTAAAATTTTTTCTAATTTTTTTTCTCGTTGTGTTTTATTAATCAAATTTCATTCCAAAAAAATATAATCATATTCCAGCATCATTATTCTAGATTTATAATATAAAACCCCTCATATTTTCAATTAGTTTTATTATTCCTTTTTTTTATTTTCAAAATACCTTTAATATGTTGTTAAATTTACTTCCTCCTTTGAGATACCACCCTTGTTAGCCACTCTACTACACCTAAGTACCCAAAAACCACACTTCATTTGAGAGTTCCCACAACAACACCTTTAAAATTGGCACTAATAATGAAGAGGAAATTATTTTATTCAAATAATTATAGGTATTTTCTTAATTTTATTTTATCCTTTGGTTTTATCTTCATTCTTCCTTCTTCTTTCCCTTTTCTCACTTTTTGTTTGTTTTGTTTTTCTATTTCTTCTTCCTCTATCTTTTCTTCTCTATTAGACCATCAATTGAAACTTATTCTAAGGATATTAAGGTTAAATTTTATTATTATTTTTATTTATGATATGACCCCATCCAAAGGATCTCTTTGATCTATACCCCAACATTGAACGCATCATTAGAGATCGAATCAGAAAATCTTGGTTTACTGGAAGTGTTGACATATATCCAACTAGAGAATTCATACACCTTATGAACATTAAAATTGGAAAAATTTCTAAATCCAAAATAAAACAAGTACCAATAGATAAAAATAATAATAATTAACTTAATATAACCATTCAAGAATTGGTTGCACAAGATATTAACTATAAAAAAAATTGTATTGCATACCTAAATCTTGAATTAGACTTTGAACTGAAATCTGGGTTAATTCACATACTTATAAAATTTCATGTATTATCTGGTGAGGATATAAACAAACATTTAAAAGAATTCAATGTAGTTTTCTCAACCCTAAAACCAATAAATGTATCTGAAGATCAAATAAAACTAAGGGAATTCCCATTTTCACTTGATAGGGATGCAATGGATTGGATGTATTACTTACAACCTAAAGATGTAACATTTTGGAATGATTTAAAATGTATTTTTGCAAATAATTTTTCCATAATCAAGGATCCCTTATATTTTCAAATAGATCTCAATAATCAAGAAATTACAAGGGGAGTTAAAGCATGAGTACTAGGAGTGATTCAAGAAGTTGTGTGTAAGCTGTCCACATCACTAAATAAGTGAGCAACTACTCATATATTACTTATATAACGGAATCACACCTATGGAGAGAATCATGGTGGATGCCTTATATGGAGGGGGAATTGGTTAAAAAACCCTAGAAGCCACACATGTGTTGATTAAAAATATGGGAAAACACTCCCAATTATTTGGTGATCAAGGATTACCACATGTTTGAGGAGTACATCAGGTAAGTCCATCTTCACTTGAAATTCATTTAATTAATAACAAGTTGGATGAATTGACTACTATGGTGTGATATATTAATAACAAGTTGGAAGAATTGACTACTATGGTGTGATATATTACTCGGGTGGTTTATTTCAGTTCCTTCAATGTATCCATTCATACTGCACCCCCTTCATTGGAACTCAAGCCATTTACACCAAATCTAAAATACTCATACTTTTTAATGGGTTAGAATTTACTTATTATCATTGCTAACAATCTCCATTCTTAACATGAAGACAAGATTTTGAATCTTTTAAGGGATAACATTAGGGCTATTGGGTGGACCTTGGGTGACATAACTTGTATTATCCCCTCTATTTTCATGCATAATATTATTTTTTTGGATGGGGATAAAACTGGTAGGTAGCCATAAAAGAGACTAAATCCAACATTTCAAGAAGTTGTTAGAAAAGAAGTTGGAATATTGCTTGAGGCAGGTACAATTTATCCCATTTTAGATTCTTAGTGGGTGATTCCTATTCAGGATGTGCATAAGAAAAGTGCTGTTACTATTTTTAAAAATGATAAGAAGGATTTAGTTCCAATGAGGGTACAAAATAGTTGGTGTGTGTGTATTGATTATAGAAAACTAAATCAGTCCACTCACAATGACCATTTACCCTCCCATTTATTGATCAAATTCTTGAGATACTAGCTGGGAAAACACACTATTGTTTTTTGGATGGATTTTATAGATATTTTTATATTCATATTTCTCTAATATACTAGGATAAGACAACATTCACTAGTCCATTTGATATGTTTTCCTACTGAAGGATTCCATTTGGACTTTGCAACACCCTAGGTACCTTATAGTGATGCATGGTTAGTATTTTTCTGATTTTATTGATACCTTTATGGAGGTATTTATAGATGATTTTATAGTGTAGGGATCTTCATTTGATGATTGTATCATTAGTTTGGGAAAGCTTTTGAATTTTTTCATTGAAAAGAATTTTCTCTTAAACATTGAAATGTTTCATTTCATGGTAGAGCATGGCATTGTATTAGGGCATGCAGTGTCAAAACGTGTGATAATGATTGATAGATATATGGTAGATTTTATTTCATTCTTACCCTATCCTTCATGTGTGTGTGATGTTAGATCATTCCTAGGGCATGTAAGATTGTATCAGTGCTTCATCAAACATTTTAGTAAGATTTCACTTCTTATGATTCAATTACTTCAAAAGGATTCTTATTTTGTGTTTGATGATTCTTACAAGGATTCATTTGATGAGATAAATATGTTTTTGATCACTCCACCAATAATATATCCTCCTTGTTGGGAGTTTCCTTTTGAGATTATGTGTAATGCCTCAAACTTCGTAGTTGGAGCTGTATTATCTCAAGGGGTAGAGGGAAGTTCACATGTTATTTCCTATGCATCTTGGAAATTCAATTCATCCCAATCAAACTAAAAAAACAATGAAAATGAGTTTCTTTCCTTAATATTTGATTTAGATAAATTCCTTCACATTTATTGGGCTCTAAAGTAGTTTTATTTTTTGACCATGAATCTCTGTGGTACCTCTTAAAGAAGTTGGATGCAGAGCCTTGGATAATCCAATAGATAGTTCTTATTCAAGAATTTTATATTAAGATAAAGTACAAGTACGGTTCAGAGAACTTGGTGGAGGACAAAATGAGTAGGCTTACTCACACATTAGAGGCTGACACCTTGGACCAAGTAGCACTTCAGGACAATTTCCCTGATGAGAATCTTTATTCCATATCAAGTACGCATCCTTTGTATGATGATTTAGTTAACTACCTTATTTCCTCTAAAATACCTGCAAATTTAAAGAAACATCAAGTCCAAAAGTTAAATAGTGAGTCAAGATTTTATGTCTTGGATTATACATACCTTTGGAAATGTTTAGTGATTAACTTATTAAGAGGTGCATTACTGATCTTGAGTTTGAGTCTATTATTCATTTCTTCCATACACTTTCTTTTGGAGGTCACTTTGGAACCCAATAAATATCTAGGAAAGTCTTAAAATTTTCATTATATTGGACTAGATTATTCTATATGCTCTTGTGTTTTTTAAGTCGTTCTCATGTTTCCAACACACTGGGAACATTTATAGAAAACAAAAGATTCCCCAACAAACCATATTTTTTTTTTGATTTTTGATGTATGGGTAAATAATTTTATGGGTCATTTTCAAAGTTCATTTTATTTTTCTTGTTTTTTTGTTTTCTTTTGATTATGTGAGTAAATGGGTGGAATCTATGACCACCAAAACTGATTATTCTCATCTTGTAGTGGACTTTGTCATGGCATAGTTTTTTTGTAGGTTTGGTGTACCAAAGGCCATCATCAGTGACCAAGGGACACTCTTCTACAATCAATATTTGGCTTCCCTCATTCAGAAGTATGGGGTGACACACAAAACATCAACACCTTACCACCCACAAACAAATGGTCAAGTTGATATTTTAAATCACGAGTTAATTTGTTTTGGAGAAAACCGTACAACTTAATAGGAAGGACTGGATCAAGTTCATGGATGATGAACTTTTGTCTTATAGGAAAACATAAATGTCACCGATTGGTATGTCCCCATTTTGGATTGTTCTTGGGAAAGCGTGTCATCTCCCCATAGAAGTCAAGAATCCGGATTATTAGGAAATAAATAAATGCAACATGGATTTGGACCAAGATGAAATTAAAAGGCAGCTACAAATTCAAGATCATGAGGAGATTCTATTGTTATGAAATGAGAACTCAAGGCTCTACAAGAAAATATCAAAATCATCTCATGATAGAATGATCCAATAAAGGGAGTTTCATGTTGGAGAGAAAGTACATCTCTATAACTGACGACTAAAGATGATGCGCAATAAGTTGCGTTCTAGATGGTTAGGTATTTATATTGTATCTAATGTTTTTATTTATGGTGTAGTGAAGATAACACAAGAGGAAACTAGAAGAAGCTTTATATTCAATGGGAAACGTTTGAAGAAATACATTGAGATAATTTTTACTGATGTAGTGGATTTTATCACACTGCATGACCCAAACATCACTTAAGAATATCAGGCTCTTCCCAAACTTTTCACTTTTATATTATTTTTCCAATTTAAAATTATAAATTTCATTTTTTCATATCATATCATGGGTTCACATTAAGGATAATGTAATATTTTATGTGTGGGAGAGGAAATCATTTAGTTTAGTAATTTCATTTTTTTTCTTTATTTCAATTTTTTTTTGTTTTTTGTGTGTTTCTGAAACTTTTGAGCAGAAATGATTCCTATAACCATTTTAAAATCCATATCAATAACTTTAAAAGTTATCCCATGAAACTGATCTTAAATTAATGCTTAAAATAACTTAGTTTTAAGTTAAAATATTTAGTAATTTCATGGAAATTGCTCTAAATTTTGAATCCCATTCCACATCTCACTATTTTATATATTAAATCTCTTTCTGGTGAGGCTTCTAAACCATTATTTTCATATTCTTTACATTTACCTAACTTCTTGAGAGAAACAAACCATTCTTGATTTAACCAGAATTTGATTTATTCCTATCAAAACTTGAGGGTTTGAGGTACTTGTGTTTTAAATGATTAAGTCATTTATTTGGTATTAAAGCCCCTATTTCATAAGAATAATTTTTTTACAATGGCCTAACATGAACATTTAATCCTTTTAGCACTTAGAAGCCATGAAAAATATGTTAGGTTAGCCACATTACAAACCAAATTTCCATATCCAACCAACTCTTGTAGTGAAATTACATAATCTAGTTGAACTTAAGTGTGGGGGAAGCTATCTTTTATTGTGATACCACATTTTATGATACTTGGGTTGGAAAATTAAATTCTAAAGAGATGTGTTTACTGTTGAAAAAATCATTATGTTGAAAGATGTGCCTTTTCTGGAGCTTTCGTGATAAAAGAAGTTGTGCCTTTTTGGAGCTTCTAATGAAGAAAGAAATCTATGCCTATCTAGAGATTTCAAGAAAATCATGTTTAAGAAGATTAAAATTTTTGCTGCTAAAATGTTGAATGGTGTGCACATTCCTTGATTTTTCATGATGATGGACAAAAATTGATGCCAAGGGGATTGAGGGGGATACCATATTTATGTGAAAAAAATAAAATAATACATTTTGTATTAAAAAAGAGTCAATCCCTTCTCATTCAGCCTCAAAATTTTTCACATGTAAATCCTACCAACCAAAAGCCATAGAACAACCTAAAAATTATTCATGATAAACATATGTCCTTGACTCACATTAGGTGACAATGTAGGAATTCATCAAGCCTATGGTGACCCTTAAATGAGTTTGGATGAGAAATACATTTCTGAAAAATTGAAATTTGTGTGATAATACAAAATGAAAGTGAGGTAAGTGTTTTGTCAGTATGGGAGTATAAATGAATCAGAAATATATTGAATGATATAAATGGTGAACTTGAAATAAAAGGTTTTTATGAGGCATGATATTGTTTGTTTCTTGGTGTGAAATTGTTGGATCTCAAGGATATGTGTCTTAAAATTTATTTTGATTTGATATTGATGTTTACTTTTCCCAATTTTTTGGGATACATGATTTGAGGTTTTTCCAATAAATGCAAAAGGGTAAGTGTGAGGGTGTTCCTGCATCACAATTCCTTGCTTTATTTCTCCCTTATATCACTATTTTAAACTTATTTTTTATTTAAAATTATAAATATTCACTTAAACCGAACATCCCATTTGATTAAATTATTAAATATTTATCACTGTTAAAAAGGTAAATTATTCTTATTTTGATGATTTCGTTGTAGGAGGAGGAGATTTGGAGCATCAGAGATGACCCAGAAGGAAAATGGGTCAAGTTGCATGGAAGACCAAAGACATTTGTCCACTTTTTTGCACATTTTAAAAAATACCTTCCTCTAAATGGGATGAAATATTGTGGTCCTCTCCATAACTTTATGGGATACAAATCATCTCAAGAAAAAGAATCCCAATTCATCCATTAAGGTGTCCATACAAACCAATCATTCTAGAGGATAAAATCTGCATGACGTCAAAGATTTGGTTCTGTATTTTAACCATATCTTGCATTGTGATCCTCTACTAGCCTCCAAATTTGACATGGATACATTAAAAATGCTGGCCTAAAACATTTCTATTTTTTCTAGGTCTTGATAAGTCCATTTACAAACCGAAAAAAGATACACAAGTGGTATATCAAAATCCGGGTGCCAAAAATCACTTCCCATTTGGAATATAAATTGACACCATGGGCACCTCATTTGGAAGTTTGACCAAGGAGTGAAGTGCTGCCATTTTGGAGTTACATAGCAGTCTTCTCATCATGTTCGAGGTTATGGAAATTCCTATACTCATAGGGGGAGATCTTGAAGCAAGGATCCCTTCATCGAAGCTTTCCTCTCATTCACATGTTTTAATATTTGTCTTTATGTAATAAACTTCTTAGTTCCTCTTTTATTTCATATTTTTTATTCTATTTTGTTCCATTATCTTCTTATTTAATCATCCTATTTAGGATGAGATCAAGAGTATAATTGATAATGGGTTATACCCTTTCTAAACATTTGGACATGAAAAACGTTTCTACAATGACTATACCACCCATAGAAGTGTAGTTTTTTAGTAATCAATCTACATATATCCTTTTTCATTCATTTATTTTGAATCAATAAGCTACTATAATTAACATAATATGAACTATGAATTGATTTTTTAATTTAATTGAAGCTAATAAAGCAATTGAACAATAAAAAAATACACAAGGTTGAGAATTGTGTGAATTATAAGAGCACAATCTTAATCCGTAATAAAAAACCACATGGGATAAATTTTTAGAGGTCAAATACAATACCTAAACATGATTAATCCTCATTTTCAGAGTGGGTATGTTCCCTAACCTAGTATTAACCATACATTATCCATATAACATCAATAAAAGTAGGGTGCTATGATTGCATATACTAAAGCTAGCCTAAGGTTTAATTCATTTCATCTTTGTGGTTTAGTTAATTCTCATAGGGTTCAGGGGTTAACAAGTTAAGGGATCATAATCAAATGGATTTTAACTTAAATGATAATGTTTAATAAGTAAGTGCAGATTTATTGTTAGATCTATTACACCTTTTAAAATATTTTCTGAAAAAACATCTTCTCGTTGTGTTTTATTAATCAAATTTCATTCCAAAAAATAGTATTTTTCTAATATTGTTCTTCTAGATTTATAAAAATAGACCCATACTTTTTATTAGTGTTATTATTCCCTTTTATTTTATTTTAAAAATATATTTAATATGTTGTTAAATTTACATCCTCCTTTGAGATATGAACTTGGTCATCCACTCTTCTACACCTATGTACCCAAAAATTACACTTCATTTGAGAGTACCCATGATATCCCCTTTTAGTATGATAGAGATGGGTATTATATCTCATATAACCATGGTTTGAGGATATTTATGATGTGTAATTCACTGTAGGGTATAGGTAAAATACTTCCCTTTGTAACCACTTGTGTTTGTTGTATAGAATTTTTTATTGGTGTGTCTAACCAATCACAAAAAAGGGAAGGCTCTCACATTGATACTGAACATTATTACAATAAGGTTGTCTAGTTAATTTTATTTATAGAATCAATTGTAGAAGGCTAAAAGACCTAAGAAAATGGTGTTAGACTTTAACTATTCTAAGAGGTTTATATAAAGGGAAAATAAATCGTAAAAAAGGATCACTAATTCACCCCTCCCACTCATAGAGATGTATCCAAACATGGGCACATCATGAGTATATAAGGAAATGTTAAAAGTTATGAGTTAAAGGGAAGAAATAATATAAACTAATATCCTTGGCATGGAATGATTTAAAAACAATAGAGATTATATCTTTTGAATTTTATTAATTTCAGATATGATTTTATTCTATTGGCATGATAATTTCTGATTTTATATTCTTAAAGGGACCTTTTTCTTTAAAATCAACTTTGAGAAGTTTTTACTTAAGGAAAATAAAAATATTACACGTGGTTGAATGTGATTATACATTTTTAAAAACTAATTATTTCTAGATTATTATTATGAAATTATAATTATTATGCTTGACTTAGTATATTATTAATAATTTTGGGTAGAATACCACATTTGTGCTTAATTTAATATATTTTTAATTAAATGAAGGAATACTCGTGATAATATAATGTAGTGTTCTTTAGAACATTCCATGGGGATATTTTTGTGAAGAACTATGTAGACCCAGAATTTATTACACCATGGAGGAATAATCCATGGAAAAAATGGATTTTATATTTGAACCCTGGGGAGATTTCATTATAATCAATGACATTTTTCCTTCCCTTCCAAGAAAACTGAGTAGATATAAAAATGGAAATTTTTGGAATTCACCATAGTTATGATTGAGGAACCACACCAAATTATATTTCCATAGTGACAACGAACATGATAATCTCCTAAGCTAAATATTTGAAGCTTAAAAATAGAACATCAAGAATCATATTTATATTTATACCATTTAAATGTCCAAGTACTTCCAGAACAATTGGGATATAGTTTGAGTCCACTATATACCCCTTTATCATATCCTAGTATATATGATAATTTGTATCAGTTTCTATGATATTTTATAGAAAAATGACTATTTTAGCCTTATATAGGATCATCACACCATGGGGATTTTATATTATTACATATTTAATTATGGTTTATAAATACTTAGTGTTTATGGTTTTATATATAAATTTTATCCATTATATAAATCTTGTTTAGTTTCCTTGAGTCTGTTGATGTATTTTTTTGTTATAAAAAAGATTATTTTATAGAGTTTTTTAATGAAATTTTTATGTTTAAATTATTTTTAAATTTCCTTAGTTCAATATTGGTCGTTTTATAATTTCAAAATATTATTTACTTCTTACAAATAGTTCATAAGATGGAAAATTTAGGTAATATTTAACTTTATTTAGTCATGAGTGGCTTTCCTCTTATAGTATAGAAGATCATTGGTATATGGATTTATACCTAATATTATGTTGAATTCATTCAAGAAAAGTTTTTTGATTAGTAATTACCTTAAAATTATAAATATTATATCATTACATAATAATACATTTTAAAATGATATATATTAATAGAGGAATTAAAATATTATCGAGAGGATTAAACTATGAGAACCATTTTGTATTCGTATATTCTTTTACATCTTGGATTAAAATTTTTAATTTGGATTATGTATAATTAATGGACAAGGCCATAATGAAGTTGATTATACTTGGAAACCTTGAAACCAATGAACTCAATTGATTTATAAATGATGTAGAACAATATTTTTAGGCTAATAAAACCTTTGAAATTACATTATATATTTTTTATATTAATTAATAGTTTTCATTCTATTATATTATCATTATTTTTTATTTTTATGTTTCATATGGTTGAGATTATAGGTTTTATTCCCAATAGTGAAATAATGTAGAGTTTATGAGTGTTTATATGACATATATTTAAGAATCAAGAACATTATCAATTTCAGAACTAGGAAAATACATAATATGGAACAACACTTGAAATTTTGTCCTCCTAATTTAGGAACATCAACAATGTTCTTAGTGATTTCATGTATAGACAGTTCAAATTATAGAAAATATGGAATCATTCTGCATTTCCACAAATGAAATACTCTTTTATCAAACATGGGAACACAATTTTTTATTAAAAGGAATAATACCCCCATAAAATATTAAATTGAGAATATTTAATGAATAATAAATAGTTTTTTTAATTGAGAACATCCCAAAAACACTTTATGGAACCAAAATAAGGAATGATTCATGAGAAAAAACCATTCTGATACAAATTTTTGTGCACATGAAAGAAATGTGAGAAGATATGAGAAGATATGGGGTGAATTAATTAATCCAAAAAGATTCCCAAATAATATTCATATGATTATTAGTTTATTTTATTTTTAATATATCATTTAAATTTTATTTATGATATATATAGTGAGTAAGAAAAATACATGATACTAGAGATTATAATGTTTACAAACTCTACTTATCAATTGGATAATTATTGGTTCTTAAAACGTGTGATACTACTTCATGTATATTAGCAATATTAAAAAAAATTAAAATTTTATATCGAGAATTTTTTTGTTTCTGAAATAATATCCAAGATATTTCTATTGAAGATAAAAACAATACCCCTAAACTATTGACCAATGCACATTGTCAAATTTTATCACTATAATAGAAATAGTTCATTATTTTATTTAAAAATAAAATTTCATAATTTTAATATTTTAACATGATAAAATAAATTCCATTTTTATGTTCAGAATATTAAATTTATCTGAGATTGAGTTTTTTGGATGATCTAAAATAATTAACTTTTGGGTGAATAGAGAAAAATACAGCTATTATAAACTCTATCACTATTTTGAAATAATTTTTTTATAAAAATGAAATTATGTTTTATGAACCCTTTTTGATATAAAAAAAATATTTTTATGAAAAAATAAATTATTTATAAACTTTATGATGCATTTAGAAGCATATTATTGACATCTTAAAACCTAAGTTATGCTTTTTGTTAGAAAAGAGCTATTTTTTTATCCATTTCATTAATTAATTAATTAAAATGTCACATTAGGTTTTGTATTGTTAATAAATAGATATATCTTTACACTATTTATCCATTATACAATTAGTTTCATGATTATCAATTCTATATATTATTTTGGTCTGACATAATTTTTGTACTGAAAAATAAATTTAAAAAAAGTTTTCTTAATATTTTTAATATATATATTAAAAATCAATTTTTACAAACTATAGAAGTAATATAATGTAAAATTAATTCATTAAAATTATTTATAATAAAAAATATTATGTAATAAGGTTATCTAAATTTTCATCATAATGAAGTGTTACCATTGTAATAGTTTATCACCATAGTTTATTGTAAAAAGGGGTAAAATGTGTGGGAGGGGGTCAAATTAAGAGATAATGCATAAAATTTCAATAAAACTTTTCTAAATTTGTTTTTATGAGTGTATTTATTCCATAATGTATCTTATCTTATAAATTGTACAAATTTTAACCACTTTCCACGATATTTATATTTATTTTACTTAAATTTTCTTAATATTTACAGGAGTGAAACTCCTCACACTTATATTAGGGAACCACCTCTCAAAACATATGCACAAAACTATATAATATTATATTGACAAGTATCTATCCAAATAAAATAAAAAATTATATCCCCATGTCTTAAAGGTCATGATCTCCCCAAAAGGTTGAATCTAGAAATAGTAAGGTTTAATCATATTGTAGATATCATAGAAAGAGATATATTTATTAACTGAATTCCCCTATATTTATTTCTTATTCCACCTTCAAAAAATATAATATAACCACCCTATAATAATTTAATTAGTAAATATAATATAATTTATTATTATTATATTTATTGAATAACTAAATTCTGCATCCCTTCCATCTAATGTAAACTAAAAACATCACTCATGCATATGTACAAAATACAATCTCCATAAGGTGATATATTTTATATTTCATCACCACATTTCATAGAGGGTCATGTATATGAAATTAGTGGATTTATATGATAATTATGAAATAATTATAATTCTATCATGATATGATATTATTATCCTTATTATGCTCCCATACCTTGGAAAATAATAATACCACTCATTCGTACATGTGGACCACCACCTCCATGAAGAGATGTTATTAATTTATCATATCAAATTTACATTGATGATCATAAAGATAGATTTAATGAATAAATATTATATTTATAATATAATCATGTGTATTTAATTTCAATTTTTTTTTTACATAATTTACTTCTCTTCTATTAAAAAAATGAAAATGCCATTAATGTTCACGAACTGACCATCATCTCCCTAAAATAATGTATATTATTTTTTTAACCAAATTAAATTGATGGTTCTAAAAAAATATTGAATATATAAAAATGAAAATTATACCTTTTAGTATTTTATTAGATGGTAAACCATGAAAAAGGGTCAAGTATAGAAACCTTCCAATCAACTCATTCATATGAAACAGAATAGTTAACAAATAAATAATTTATTTTTTAAATAATTATAAGTAAATGGGTACAAAGGATGCTTTTATTAATTTATATCTAGAAGTATAGATATAAATATTAATTTCATATATATGATTAATAATTATAAATTTATTATGCAGGATGTTGGAAGGAATCCAACCTTGGGAATGTGCAAGGAAAGGGTTTATTCCACTATCTCATTTTTATTCAAGTATGTCTATATTGAAATTTCTATTTGGGGTTTTATTTGATATTTTAATCATAATAAGACAATATTTTTATATCATATTTAAATTTAAAATATTCTAAATTATTCTTTAGATTTTAATTCATTTTGATAGTCAAAATCATTAATAGTTAATTTATATGTAATACTAACCTTATTTCTCATTTTTTTGTCATGAATCATTAAATTATGTGTCCATATTATTTATTTTACTTCGAGTATGTTAATTTCTATTCATCAATTATTTATTAAGATAAATTTTATCTAATCTTTAATTTTAATTTACAATTTTGAATAGAATAATTATAATGTTATCTGTATAAGCTATGTTTTAATTTTTTTAAAAAAGTGGGAAAATAATGATTTTTAACCATTAAATACATGAATGATTTTTCCCATAATCATAAATTTTATGAATTTTAAATATTAGACTAATTTTTTTAAATTTTTAATGAAAATAAAATTCCTGTTATTCTTTGAATTTTTAGTTTCAAAAAGTCTTCAAAAAAAGGATATTACCTCTTATTATCAAAAAGATTTTTTAATTCATTTATAATGGTGGTTTCATCTACGTTAAAACATGTTAAGGATTATCACTCTTCACTAGGGATATAATGTAGTTATACCATACACCTTATTTATATTAATGTTTTATGTTAAATTTGTTTTATTTTTTGTCTAGGTAAAATAATGAATTCGTTATGATTGTTTCCAAATAATGATTATTATATAAATTATGAATTTTATTATTTATTAACTATTTACATATAATGAATAAATTATATATATTATATGATGGGTACAAATGATATTAGATAGCCCCGTGATGCATCAAAAGTTCTAATGAGAAAAAGTAGCATGGGTATTTAATATATAGCTAACATATTTATATATGATGTCTTGTAATGAGGATTTAATAGTAAGATTATGATGTCTGAAATTTTTAATTCCATCATTATGATACCAGTAATTAAAATCCCTGTGATTATTTATATCACTCTTTTATCCATGGATATATTCCACTTTTATGACATTTATTACATGTAATATTAGATTCCTAAATATCTATTCTATATTATACATGGATTATTTATTTTATTATAGATTAAAATTTCCTCTTTCCCTTAATAAATAACTGAGGTCAAACATTGTTATATTTTTTTTTGTTTCACATGGTACTAATAAGGGAACATGAAGGACATCAATGATATAAAATAAGAAATTATAATGTTCTAATATGAATTTTAATTTTAATTTTTATATTTTTGAAATTAATGTGAGAATACTATATGTAAATAGTCTCCCAAGGATACTAAATAATTTGGTACCATTATATGTGATATCTTAAATATTGGGTTAATGTTTTAAAGTAACCAATGGCTTTGGGTTTCTATAGTCAAGGTTATTATAGTTGTATTAGAGAAAGTTTTATAAAAGCCTATGGAACTATATCAAGATGAATATAGTATAATATATGAAGAACATTATGATAATACATAATATATTTATGAAATTATTCTAGAATATTTTTATTAAATAATAATTATATTCTATTATTTAATATTAATGATATTATTTTATAATCTATTATATTCTATTTTTCTAGAAATAATACATTGTATAAGGAAAATAAATTGTATCGAAACCCAAAAACCATAAAGGTATTTTCCAATAGATCAGGTATATAACATCAATGATTATATTGTTCAAGATGTATGGATAATAAAAAAAGGGTTTAGTTTACTCAGGTCAGGACCAATAATAATTCATGTATAAAGAAAAATGTTGATCCCCAACATGGTGAAATAATGAGGGAAAACTTAGTATAAGAAAACCTACATCAATTAATGGTACTAACAATCCACTAGGCATTTTGAAATATATCAATTCAATAAATAATATATTTCTCACTTTTGGATATAGTTAAAGGAAAAAAATTATCCTCATATTTTTTCATCAAAGGGATATATTAACCAATAATTCTCATTAACCAAGAACACTAAAAGGATTTTTTATATACAGGGCATGGAATAAAAGAAATTTATTATGGTTTTATTTGAATAATACTTCTATATGAGAAACCAATTGATTTGGAATAAAAATTAGTTAATATAAATAAAGAACAAGATAAAATATTTTCTTAAAATTATGCTATCTTTTTAGGGTTATAAACTCATGTTGTAGATTATATAAGAAATCCAAGATGTAAAATTGATCATTTTTATGGGTTATTGAGTAGGCTTGAAAATGAAAGAGGCTCTAGAAAATTTTTAGAATATGAGGATATAGCATCATGTGACATCAAAATAAAGAATGAAATATATTATTATTATGTTTTCTATGGATATCATGAATAGAAGAAGGTGACTGAGAACTATATAAAAAGGAATATAGTAAATGGGAAAATGGAAGAGTAGATTTTATAAAATTTAATATTTTTTTAAAGAAAATTTATGGATTAGTCTTGAAGGGAATTTGTGTTTTCATCACGATAGAAAGTCCATTGGACTTAGGAATGAAAGGGAAAGAAAAAAGTTATTAATGTCTAATGCTTTAAAATTATAGAGGCTGAGCACTATTATAATGAATTCCCTAACCATCAAAGGGATTTTCTTTAAAAAGTATAAGGTATAAGGTGAAATTGTATGTGGTCACTAAAGATGATTTTGGTGTCCCAAATGAGATGGAAGTAGGTAAAATGGTCATACACTCAAATGAAACTAAATGATTTAATTGATTATATATCAATACACATTTATATTTATCATGTTCTGTAAGAACACTAAATCATCACCTAGAACACTGAGGAATGTGTTGTTAATCAATACATGAACTGAATGAATTTTGAAATAAGTGTATGTTTACTGGTCTCTATTAAGATCCTTAGATATGACCAAGTTAAAAAAATAACTAGAATATAATTGATTGAAAAGGATAAAGGAAGGCATGAAGTTGTGGCTGAGCCCTCTAAAGGTGTTTTCAAGGAAATGAAAGATGAGGATAAAATGGGTTTGAATTTTCAAGCACCTGAATGTCAGCTTTTAGAGTTTGTTCTGGATGATCTTGATGTCACCAAATAGTAAGAGCACCCAGAATCAGATAAGATTGAGATTTCACATTCAATCCTGAAAGGAGATTCAATTTCTAAAAACCAGGTGATTAGCAATGGTAAGAAGGTGAACAATGAAGTTCCTCTACAAGATGTTGATGAATCTTCCCATGTGAATTCTAGTAAGATCCCCAATGTGGGGAAATCATTGCATTGGAAGGAACGAAAAGGGAAAAAATCAGAGTGGACCCTGATGGCTTCATCACCCCAATTCCTAGGAAGACTAGGAAGCATAGAGATAATTCCATCCATGAGAGAACCATTATAACAAGATCATTTGCAACTAAAATCTCTGCCCTTAAGATTCCTCCATAGCCTTTTCCTTCTGAACCTCTGCCTAAATACTCACAATCCTATGATTTTTCTGACGATGATACTCATTAAAGATGCTGAATATTTCATCAAAGAACCATACATTGATTTCAAGAGCATTTATTATGTTCTGATCCTAGTTTTCCCTTCTCTTTACACTTAAATTTTGTTGGGATGTCCTTGTTTCTGTTTTTTGTTTTTCTTATGGAGGATTATCCCTTTAAAAGAATTGTTTCATATAATGGATGTTCTCTAATTAGTCCTGTGGCTATTTATCTTGTATGATTTTTGGGTTATTAACCAAGAACATTGTGTGATGCATTCTAATTTTCTAGTCAGTTTATCTCTTCTGGATCATTCTGCTTGGATGGGGTCTTGTTTAGACTCTAAAGCTGGTCATTTCACATTGGGTTTGATGGTTTCTTCTCTACAGTTCTTGAGGGTTCTGGGTTTCTGTCTGAAGTTTAATGCTTTTCAGAGGTGTTCATAAAAATGTGTTTCAATATCTTGAGAGTTTGCTATCTGTGTCAGTAAATTTTGGAATTTGTGGTGTTTTTTGGGAGGACTATTTTTTTTCTGAGCTGATACTGCATTACTGTGCTGGCACTTCTGATTTTCAGACTGCTAATGACTATTTGTGCTCTGATATATTTGGCTGGAGATGTATGTATCTACGCAGAACCATTCTGATTTTTCTGATTTGATGTGTTTCGAGGTGAGGTGTTTCATAGAAAATCTGTTACAGGATTTATGAAAGATGGACTGGGAGGTCTGGATGCTCGGTTTGAAGAAGGATCTTAAAAAGGACTGCAGACCAGCTACTTCCATAGAAACAGAATCATCTGCTTATTCTGCTGGAACTCTTCTCTTGAAGATGGTCCTCTTGAAGGCTCTGTCTGGAATCTCTTTCTGGCTGTTTTCTATGTTTTTTATTCCAGTATGATGTTTTTATTTTATTTTGAAGTTTGCACTGTGATTTTTCATGATCTGATATACAGAATCTTGACTCTACTTATGACTTGTTAAGATCCCTTTTGGAGGATTTGGTTGGATGTAATCCTTGGCTTTGAGACTCCAGCTACAGTACTTCTATCTTGAAGTTGGTCTATCTTGAAGTCTCTTTTCTAAAGCTCACTCTGGCTGTTTTATCAGCATTATATTTTCTAATGACTCATTGCCTGCTGCTTTTGAAGGTTTTGTGCTCTCATATTTAGATGCAGTTATACTTGAAGGATGACTTCTCTCCCCTCTAAGGTTCAATGTATTTTGACCATTTTTCCTTGTTTTCTATTGGTGTAAGCCCATTACAGCTCGAGAATTCTCTGTAACTTTTTGATTTAATAAATTCCATTTGGTATGAATTAGGAAACCAATTCATGTCACTTTATTAAAAAAATGGGATTAGAGTAATTGAAATGTCTAACTTTGTATTGGAAATACTTTCTAAGGAAAAATTATTTACCCATGGTTGAAGAATAAATTGATAAATTCCTAAATAATTTCGTGGACATCCACCTGGGCATGAAGTCTTGTTTTTATTGAACTCATCCATATTGAAAAAACAATATCCATTACTCCCTATAAAATGACACCAATGAAATTGTTTGAGTTGAAGAAACAAGTTTTTAATCTTTTTGGTAAGTGTTTTATGTAACCTAGTGTTTAAAATTGGGTTTCCCCTATCCAAATGTTGAAAAATAATTATGGATTTCTAAGGTTTTACATCGATTAAAGGCTAATAGATGCCATTATTATAATGATTATATATCTTGTTTTAAAAATTGATGACTTATTTGATAAACATCAAGGAGAAAGTTATTTTTCAATAATAAATATTCTATCATGTTATCACCAATTAAATATGTTTAAATATATTATATATAAGGAAAAGTATCATACAAGGTATGTGGATTATGAGTTTACTGTAATGCCTTATATATTAGAAAATGCACAATATTTTTAATCAATCTAATAAATAGAGTATACGAGGATTTTATTGATAACAAAATAGTGGGTATTCAATTTCAAATTTAGTTACTTAATTTCTCACATCATAAAATATAAATGAGGTACATAGTTTCCTTTTTTCAACATGTTACAATTCGCGTTTTTTTCAAAAATTTTATCAATTTTGAAAACATTAACCTATTTGAATCTTAATGGCATTAAATTTTCATGGTCAAGGGACTGTGATGATTATGTTAAAGAGATACACATGATATTGATTAATAATCCATCATTTGATGTTTCCATTCATAAAGGAAAGGGTTTTAATTTATGGGTATTAATCAAAGAAAGGAATAAGATGTAACCTTATGAAATATAATAGAGTGGTTATTTATGTATGAGGAAAATTGATAATACATGAATATAACTATCCAAATCCTGATCTATAGATTTTAGTGAAAATAAATTCCTTATATATAAAAGAACTATCTATATAATGAAATATTAGATATATATATATATACACACAACAAAAAATATTAATATACATATTCTCTCAAAAACGTTCTCAACATTATGAAAAGAAGATGGTTTCATCTACTCAATGACTAGGATTTCCAGATACACTACCACCCATGGATGGAAAAAATGGTGGTTGATTCCTTTAATTGGAGGGACCATAGAGTATTTACCATGATAAGGATTAACAATTATCTTATATTAAATGATTTAAAATTTATTGATTTTTTAATGGTTAGGAAAGAGGAAACAACGTTATTTTTCTACAAAATTACTAAACCATATTTACATTAAATGATACTGAAGACACAAATGGATAATAATGAATCAAAGGTGAAGATAAAAATTTTTAGTAATAAGAAATTTTCAGACACCATCTATATTAGTGGACTATTGAAGTTTGGAAAGAATTAAATGGGGGAAATCAGTACTAGATCTGAAGGCATATCTAGTATATGAAACACATAAATAATTTTTTTCTTTACACCCTATAATAAAATTGATATATAAGGATTTATAATAACATTTTTACTAGTATGTTATAATGATGAAAATTGAGGACTTTATGTTCAGATTTCTTTTGTACCCATAGATAATGATTAAAATAAAATATCATAAGGGAGTCCAGAAACCTATGACCATACTAATATGGAAGTGGAAAAATGTTACAATGTACCTTTTCACTATGATCCCAATGACTCATAGAAGTAATGATTCTCTATGGGTCATTGAAGCTCACCATAGTAATCATATAAATTTTTTAATAGAAAGGGAAGATCAAGCCCTTGAGAACTTTATGTGGATTTATATTAATGGGGTTGTGCAACTTCATGATACAATTTTTTCAATTATATAAAGTAATGACCCCGAATTAATATAAAAATTTAGTGATATATTTAGGAGGATCTCAAAACTGAGATACATTTGAGCACAACATATCATCCCAAAAAAATCAGTGGCCTGAAAGGAAAATTCATACATTACAACACATTCAGAGATCATGCTATATTGACATCCATGATATGTTGGATCAATATATTCTCCTTATAGATTTTTTATAAAATAACTGCTTCCACTAAATTATCCAGTTTGAATTTCATGAACCATTTTATGGGAATAGATTTCATACTCAAAATTATTGGGAATAAGTTGGATAGATAATTATTTTATTCACCAAAGTTTTAATAGAGAAAACTGTTAAAGTACATGAAATAAATAATCATATCAAAGTATCTCAAAGAAGAAAAATGAGTTATTTTAGTAATTTAAGGATATAATTGTAATTTATTGTAGGTAATCATGTATTCATAATGGTTTATTTATGGAAGTTCATTATAATATTCATTAAAAATGGGGACTTAGTCCCATTGTATGTTGGTAAATTTAAAACTATAAGGAGAATTATAGTTGTGGAAAATCTATATTTCATTTCACACAATCTATTTAAGGTATACAATGTATTATATGTTTTATTATAAAGAAAATAAATGTCACATATAAAGAAATTACTCACTGTTCAGGCAATGTATTTGGAACATTAATTATCTTATATTGAATAGATTTTATACATTCATGACACTAGAGAGAATGTGTCATAGAATTGGGAATCTCAACTGGTGAAAGTCATATGGAGAGAAAAAAAAATAGAAGAGTAAACATGTGCTACAGAAGATTCTATGAGGAAGGATTACCTACATTTGATTGTGATATAAAATATTTCATTATTTAAATGTTAAATTTTTTATATTGGATAATTTAATACTTTATAACCTATTATAGTAGATAAACAAAACATCCCTAAATGATTGATCAATTCAAATATTATTATTTTATCATTATAAAAAATAGTTCATTATTATATTTAAAAGTAAAATTTATAATTTAAATTTGACAAAATGGATATCAATTTATAGATTATAAAAATGAAATTAGTTTTGGGTGTTTTTTTTTGAATTTTCTAAAGTAATTAATTTTGAGTGAATAATGAAAACTAAAACTTTTTAAAATACCACCACTTAAATGAATTATCCTTGGTTTAGGAATGACACTGAATTTTATAAACCATTTATCATAGAAATAATATATATATAGGATGTAAAATATTTCATTTTAAAAAAAATATAATGGATTTATAAATCTATGTTTGACATTTTAAAACATAAGTGATATTTTTCTCTAATAAAAGGACAATTTTGGATCCATTTATTTAATTAAATAATAAAAAATACACATTTGGTTATAGATTTTTTAATATACTTTAACTCTAATTTATTTATTAATAAACCATAATGTTTAAAATGAAGCAATTATATAAAAAAATATGGTGTAAAATTATATTTATACATTAGGATTATTTTTTCAGAAAACATGTTTTTGATTAATTTGGTGTAATAATATTAAAATTAATTTTTGATACATATAGATATTTAATATTATAAAATTTATTACATAATTTTAGTTATTATAATAAATATTATTTATTATGTTCAATATAAATTTGGGAGATTATTTAATGATACCATTGTAAAAGTGTATCACAATGGTTAATAGTAAAACTGGTAAAAAGAAGAGTTAAACAGAGAGACACAGATTTAAATATAGCTAAAACATGAATGAATATGGTTAGTTGAATTTATTTAGATATTATAATTTACTATATTATAATTTATACTAAATTAGATCCAATTTTCATGAGAATTAAATTTATTATGTTTAAATGTTCTGAATATTTATAAGTGTTTCCCTCCTCTTTCATATAAAAATAATCATGTAGCCTCAATTAGAAACAAAAATTGTACACTATATTTGAAAAATTATCAACCAAAATAAATTAAAAACATTAATAAATACATAATAGTTTTCTTAGTCTTACCATAAGTCAAATCCCAGAATAATTATGGTGCAATCGA